>JAUJYP020001281.1:0-2400000 GCA_030674075.2 Linum usitatissimum | reverse complement strand
GATATTGTTTCATCGGTAATCAAATCAATATTAAAATATTATCTGGATCTCTTTCAATAATTTAATTACGTAATGGTTCCTAATCTTTAATTTTGGATGAATTAAACGCATAATTTTCTCCATGAAATCGATTGATATTTACATATACAATTTTGAACTTGAATCAGTCCAAAGTTCATTCATTATCAATTTTCCGATAAATCAAACTCGAAAGTTGAGGAGTAATATATAACGGTCAACTCAAACCTAACATTACAAACCGTTTTTTGAAATTACTTAACTGAAAAATAAAAAACCAAAACAAGAGCTTCAATTTGGTTTTGCAAAAGCCCAAAAACAAATATTCTGAAAAGCCCAATGGAAAGTCTCCATCCAATCACAGCCCACCACGTATTCTGCTACTATACTCTTTAAATCCGCCCGTCAGAATCTTTCTCTCTCATTAAAAAATCCCAACCGGGTCCGATTCCCGAGCTGTCTATCTCTCTCTCTGTCTCTGTGGCTCGCCGCCGAAACGGTGCCGTTTGTTTCTGGTCTTCCATTTCTCGCCGGCAACTCAGCTTCGCTCACTCTCGATTTCACCTCAGCTCATCGGGATCGCCGCCGCCTCCGATGCTGCAATTGACGGGGACACTCGACCGAATTCTGGATTGTTGAACTAGGATTTGCATCGCGCCAGGAACCGGGAAGAGGAGGAGTCGTTGGCGGCGCGGGAGGTTTTTGTAAGTAGTTTGTAGCGATGACGATCAGGTCACCTGAGGTTTAAGTCAGGTGATCTCGAAGGAATCGGAAGCAAATAAGGAAAGAAAAACGATCTGACTGAACTGAACTCACTCCGAATTCTGCGAGACGGGGGAAGAGAGAAGAACGATCTCTAACTTGTGGAGAAATGTCGAAGGTGATATACGAAGGATGGATGGTGCGGTACGGGAGGAGGAAGATCGGGCGATCCTTCATCCATATGAGGTACTTCGTGCTGGAGCCAAGAGTTCTTGCTTACTACAAGAAGAAACCGCAGGATAATCAGGTAATCTTAGGTCCAATTCCGAGGTTCAGCTTGCTTGCTGCTTTCTTTTTGGTGGGTTGAAAGTTAGGTAGTCCACTGTTGATGCTTGGATTCTTTACACTTGGTAGAGATAGAAAGCTGTGATGAACGAAATGATGCTAAGCTTTTCAGGGGGGGGGGGGATCTTTGTGATTTTTTTTCTAACCTAGTAAAGAAACATGATGCTCGTGAGCTAGTTCATTGTGAGCTGGAATCATTTTGAATTGCTTTGTTACTGTTCATTCACTTTCACACTGCTACTTTTTCGAATTTTGTTTTGGTTAGCTTCTTTTGGGGATTGTTTTTGTTATACTTTTTTCTGGCAATTTGAAGTACTGAACGAAGTCAATCGTGGTGTCATGTATTTGGTGGAGTACTTTTTCTCCTTTGGTTTTGGATGGTAATGGAAAATGGAAAGATTCAGGTACCGATCAAGACCCTCTTGATCGATGGCAATTGTAGGGTGGAGGATCGAGGCTTGAAGACTCATCATGGACTTGTGAGTTTGTCTTTTCTTACCTTGTTGGCGTATTGTTTGCATTGCCTGTACCAGTTTAGTTTCATCTTTGTTGGATGAATTAGGTGTTGCATAGCCAGGCTAAAAGAAGCCCCCTATATATGTTACTGGTGCTTACTAATGATTTCTTTGATCTTTCATAGTAAAAATTTAGTGGGAACTTAGAACTGACTACGGAAGCCGAAAAGGGATAATTGGGTTGTCTCTAATTTTGTCATTGTGGCTGTACTGCCATTGTTCAACTAACTGGCTTCATCCTTCACTTTTTCCCTGCTTTGGTTTGGTGATTTTGTACTGGTTATAATTACTGCAACTTCCATGAAAAACTAGCTCATGAGTAATTTTGTTGCTGCAGATGGTTTATGTGCTATCAGTATACAACAAGAAGGAGAAATATCATAGAATCACGGTGAGTGATGTTGTCTAAATCCATCATAATATTTATCTGTCAGTTTCATACTAAAAGACGGCAGTTATGTATTACATACGATTTAGTATTTACCCTACATTATTACATGGGAGCATGAGGGGCAAGTGAGTGTTCATTCACTTCAAGCCAGGCCAATGAGACAGCACCATAGAGGTGCTTGTCTGTTTACTCAATCTCATTCTTAGGCAAATATGTGAGAGTGTAATGAAAGGCCTTGTCTATACCAACCTGATAAAATGTTTGTACTCTCGGAAGGCACACATAACAGCATGCTATAGTGGCTTGCCAGTTGACGGTGCTATTAGCTGTTAAGCATCCGGGACTTGTCTCCTTACATTTATCAGTCAATTCGCCCTTACCTTGAACCATATTAATTGGCACTTTAGCATTTGTTTTTCGTTTTGAAAAACTGACCTCTGTAGTTAGATTTTACTTTAGAGAAGTACTAAGTTCATATAGGCACCATGTCAATGGAGGTCTTTATATTCACGGGCAATATTGTTTTCATTGTTGCTGCTGTGTTCTTTAGAACATGCCATTGGTATCATATGGTCTGTATTTTTGTACAGATGGCGGCATTTAACATCCAGGAAGCTCTGATCTGGAAGGAAAAGATTCAGTTTGTAATTGACCAGGTTTGTTTGGTTCTGACTGGTTTTGTTAACACATCCTCATGTATCTCGTATCCAACTTTTCAACCTCATCTTCCTGTTTGGCTATAGAACGAACTTTGAATTGTGGCAAGGTCTCATATATGGATAGTTGTTTGGAACTTCCGTCTGACTGTAGATTGGTCATTGTATAAGTTCCCATAATCCCATCTACTTGGGAGGTTATTACTCGGGCTCTAATTTTCTATATTAGGGTGTTTATGGTTAAACAGACCAAGCTCTCTTGTGTACTTGATTTTGTTGTAATGGTCTCAATGAATGATGTGATGTGCAGCATCAAGAGTCTCAGGCGTCAAATGGGAACAAATATGTTTCCTTTGAGTATAAGTCTGGGATGGATAATGGAAGGACTGCTTCCTCCTCAGACCATGAAAGCCAGTGAGTGCCTATCTAACGATTCTCCTTGTCTCGTCTAATTAAAGCATAAATCAGTCTCCCTGCCTTCGTATTTCTGAAGCTGGCATATTTGATCCCTGCTTTTCTTGTTAAAATGCTTAAAATTTAGCCTACTGTTTGGTCTTGAGAGACATTGTTCATAATTCATAATATGTGGTTTTTAGTCTTACATGCTATGCAAAATCGAATCGTAACCTTTTGCATTTAAGTGGTTTAAGTTGAGATACCGTTAAGGAGCATGGCTGGTGGTTCTTTCTTAATCGTCTAAAATATATATTCAGGTTTAGTGCTCAAGAGGATGAAGAGGACTCTCGTCCAAATTTATTGAGGAGGACAACTGTTGGAAATGGTGATATTCTTTTGCTCATTATGTTGAAGGCATATTCCAATGGTGTCTTGTTGACTCTTTTTTCGCTTTTTAATTGTCAGGTCTCCCCGATTCGGTATTTGACTGGACAAGAGAAATTGACTCGGAACTAACCAACCAAAATGCTAACAATCAAGCATTTTCCAGAAAGCATTGGCGACTGCTGCAATGTCAAAATGGTGACTTCTTATGCACAAACCCCCTGTTCGTATCACAACTCAATAACACTCAGTAGACTGTAGATCATATGTTAAGGGATCATGTTGAAGTCCCATTGATGGCATTTTCTCTCCAGCCCCATCCTAACACCTTCCGTCCTTTTTAACCCTTTCTTTGTCTTGTGATGAGCAGGGCTTCGCATTTTTGAAGAGCTTCTTGAAGTTGAATACCTTGTATGAAACCAGTACTTGTTTCCTTGGTGTCTGTGACCTATGCTATGGTAGCTACACTTTTCATCCATTATGTTTTGCTTTCTGTTGTAGCCAAGGAGCTGTAGTAGAGCGATGAAGGCTGTCGGTGTTGTTGAGGCTACCTGTGAAGAGATATTTGAACAAGTAATGAGCATGGATGGGACACGGTTTGAGTAGGTTTTTCGGATTTTGCATACTATGGTCTTGTTTTCCTTCAGCTTGTCCCTTTTGTGTCAAGCATATCATTGTCAGCATAAATTCATATCATATTTATCCCAACTCGGTCGAGGTTTTATTTGCTGATAATGTTATAATGCGATAAGTTTCCAATGTTGATTGTTCGAGAAAGTTCCTTGTTTTATATGGCCAAGCCATGTGTACTTCCGTGTGTTTTGCAATTCATATGTTGCTGCATCTTTCAAAGGTGACCATGATAAAAAGCATTGATAAAACATTGTATGCGAAGGTCAAAATGCAAAAGGAGACATTAGAAGTATTTTGTTTCGTTTGTCCTACTGAAGGGTAGTTAGTTGAAAATCTTAGATATATGGGTTTTATGTTGTATTATTCAACCTTTTCTTTACTTTCGAAGAAAGCATTGCGCCGTCTTATTCCAGGTGCATGTAATTGCAAAAATTGTGTTACAGTTTTTCTGTGCCTCATGCAGGTGGGATTGTACTTTCCAGTATGGTAGTTTGGTTGAGGAGGTTGATGGGCATACTGCAGTTCTGTATCATAGGCTTCAACTGGATTGGTTTTCAATGTAATACTCTCTCATTATTTCGAATCATCAACAATGTAATTAGCCATTATTTAGCAAAAGTTAAGTATCTGAAGAATGTCTATAGAACATCAAATAATCCTATCTGTTACTTGCTGCTGCCACTATTCCCTTATGTCGGTGCTCATATGTTGATCGTCTGCAGGTTTGTCTGGCCACGTGATCTTTGCTATGTACGCTATTGGCGCCGAAATGATGATGGAAGTTATGGTAAGTTGCTTATATCGTTGTTAATGCCTAATTTTCGAATGGGTTTAGAATTTCATGTGTTGTTCTGCAGTTGTCTTGTTTCGCTCAAGAGAACACGAAAATTGTGGTTCACAACCAGGTTACGTGCGGGCTCATATTGAGAGTAAGTTAATTGCTTCTTAGCATACACCTGAAATTGGTGAATTGTTTATCATATGGTTTTTGCCACATTGTGAGTTTGTATATTTACAGGTGGGGGTTTCAACATTTCTCCTCTAAAACCCAGGAACGGGAGACCTAGAAGTCAGGTCCAGCACCTAATCCAGATTGATTTGAAAGGATGGGGTGTCGGCTATGTTTCAGCGTTTCAGCAACACTGTCTCCTTCAGATGTTGAATAGTGTCGCTGGTATGTACTTGCTTGTACATTTCAACTCTGTCTACTCTGCAAGTGGTTTTGTCCCTTTTTCAGTCGTTCTTTCGGTTTCTGTCTTAGGGTTTACAGAAAGCTTGTGCCATTTCATTTTTCGTTCCAATTACGTTAGCTCGTTTAACAACACTGACGAAAAATGACAGTCAACCACTCGACTCTTTTATCACTTTAAGTCCGTAAGAGAATTGTATCAGTTTTCTACTTCTCTGAGTTCCTTAAGTATTGCGTCCTCCAGGACTGCGTGAATGGTTCGCCCAATCAGATGAAAGAGGTGCTCCGCCAAGAATCCCTGTCATGGTCAATATGGCCTCAGCTTCTATTTCATCCAAGAAGAACTTAAAGTTGCAGGAGTCATCCGTTCATCATCGTTCTGCTTCTCTTGATCAAATGACCGCGGCAGGCAGAAACTCGGCCATGATGGATGAGTACTCTGACGAGGACGAAGAATTTCAAATTGCTGAAGAAGAACAAGAGGTTGGACGGAGCTTTAGCAGCATCAGTATCCCAAAAAATAATTCATTCGAAATTATCATTTCTTCAAATCCTTGACTATTGGTTTGTTTGTCTTCTTTGGTTAGGCTTACGCTCTTAGTCAGGAGATTGATGGGAAGAAAACAGGTGGATGCTTGCTGGGAAATTCCATATCATACATTGTTTATGCTGTTAACTTCGCTACTTCTGTTCGTTTCTTCATCTAATCAGATTTTTTCCCCGGTATGAAGCTTTAGAAGAACCTGTAGATGATATCGACCATTCATGGTTTTCTGGTAATCTACGCTACGATGAACGAGAAAATGCCCGCGATAGCTGGAAAATTTCTGATGGGAACAACTTCAGAGTCCGTAGCAGAAACTTCAGCTATGACAAATCAAAGGTGACTTCCCTACCTAGTAACTATTTCTGTCACTTGGGTATTATTGCTCTATGATTCACATGGGTTATCTTTATGTAGATCCCGGCAGGAAAACATTTGATGGATCTAGTTGCTGTTGATTGGTTCAAAGACACGAAAAGAATGGATCATGTCGCTAGGCGTCAAGGATGTGCGGCACAAGTAGGAACCCTTTGCTCCATCCTTCACATACAATATAACGTTTTTCGTGTTTCAGTGAGGTTGCTGTACTAGAATCTAAGAAACCCTAACAATTAATGAACGTCTCCCCTAGGAAAACAACCAAATTTACTATTGATAGATGATGCAGTTGATAAATATTCAGTTTCGTACTCTGCTTTCCGTGTTCATGGCTTACATTTACAATTCCGCTTCCGATTTAGGTTGCTTCAGAGAAAGGACTTTTCACTGTGGTGCTCAATCTGCAAGTAAGTTAAAAAAAATCGATCTTTGAGTTACATTGCTTAACAGACATGGGGATGTAACTTTTTATCGCTTTGTATAGGTCCCCGGTTCAACACATTACAGTATGGTGTTTTACTATGTGACGAAAGCATTAGTCCCTGGATCTCTCTTGGAGAGGTTCATTGACGGCGACGACGAATTTCGCAACAGTAGGTTTAAACTGATTCCGTCAGTTCCCAAGGTAGTTTCTCGTCTATGTCGAGCATATATAGTATCTTATAGGCAGCTAGCTACACCCCCCTCGATATGATGACTGATTTCCGGAGAATGCATTACCGTAGGGGTCATGGATCGTACGTCAGAGCGTTGGAAGTACTCCGTGTTTATTGGGGAAAGCAGTCGACTGCAACTATATCCGTGGTCCAAAATACCTCGAAGTAAGTTAAGTCTGACATCTCGTACGATACCGACATTTCATTCCCACTAGTGATTCGGTTCATTTGTCTCTTACCATGGTTGATGCATATTTTCATAGATCGATGTCGACATCGGTTCTTCCACTGTTGCCAACGGAGTACTAGGGCTTGTGATTGGTGTCATAACTACCTTGGTCGTCGACATGGCTATCCTTGTACAGGTAAGAACCGATTATGTTTCGTATTAATCCCTCTTCCTTCTAGTCTAATTAATCCAAACCGAAACAATTCTTTCGCTCGTCCGAATCGTACCTCTCAAAGAATCGAATTACCCTAACTAGAGTTCTTGCACCAATGTTGATCACTATCTTATATTTCTTCAGGCAAACACAACCGACGAGCTGCCCGAACGTTTGATCGGGGCAGTTAGGGTATCCCACATAGAGTTGTCATCTGCAATTGTCCCGAACTTGGATCCATCTTAGCATCAAACTGCTTCATATTCTTGCAGATCCTTTTGTATACATATACATTTTCGATCGTCTCGATTTCTTCGTCCGTCATTCAATGTCTCGGTTTCCCTCTTCTGGGGTCTTGGGTAGTTTTCTTGCATAGAAAGTTTGCTTTGGTTAGAAGAAGAAAAAGAGAAGGAAACTGCCATTTGTTCTTCATTGTCATATAGTTACCATCATCCTGTTCATAGAAAAAAGATGTCAAGGGGGATATATGATTGCCTTGACCTTTAAAACTCTTTTTGAGTGATAGTTTGGATTGTCAGCATTGATACTTCTTGTCGAGTTTCGAATGTTAGCCCGTGCAATCGAGTCAAGATCGTAAGAATGTGCGGGTGCGATTACGAAGTATTAGTTGTGTATTAGATGAACGTATAGCTGTTGAATTTAACATCCAACTTCTCAATAAGTGTGAAAGGAATGCAGCGGTGGAAGGGTGGCTTAAGATAAGCAGTTGGGGCGCCAGGCCGTGGATGATTAGACCTCTCCCCTCGACCTTCTTGTTGAGACTGTGAGGATAGAACCCGTTACTTCCGTCCCCATGACCGAATTCCTCGCCCGATGCGAGTTGGATTGCCCAGATGAATGACTTGTTCGATGCTTCTAACGCATTTGCCAACCATGAGTATTCCTCTAGTGTTGGGCCAACCTATTAGGAACTGGACGATGGTTGTTTAACCGGGTAACGGTTTGGTTGGACGACATAAAATATTTCTTGGAATTTTGATATTAATAGAGACAAGTCAACAAGCAACATCGGGCATAGTAAATACAGTTCCCCCCCTCCCCCCTTCAGTTCAAGAGCGATTCAGATCAAGATGGCGAACGTAAATTCCCCAATTAGCGCCGGAGAAGAAGAGATCTGGGTGATCACATTCCATGGACAAGGACACCTCCTCCCAACTTTCCAGCTCTGCAACAAGTTCGTCTCTAGGAAACTAACAACTACTCTCTTCATTTCCGCCGCCGTCTCCTCCTCAGTCCCGCCCTCCCTCGCCGCCGGCGAACTCTTTACAGTCATAGAATACCCGCCCCTCCCGCCACCGCCCCCGATGGAGGAGGATCGTCACTCGGATGACGCTTTAGATCGGCTCCTGCAGCTGGAACGGATCCAAATGTCGGAGTGTCTCCGGGCCAGAATTGCGACCCGTCGGGTCAAGCCGATTTGTGCGATCGTCGATCATTTGATCTCGTGGCTGGGTTTTGTTTTGGCCGAGATGGAGATTCCGGCGATTGGGTTTTTCACTTGTGGAGCTTTCTCGAAGGCGATGCAGCACGCGTTGTGGAAGGCTGACTTGGGGAATTCCGGAGTCGGCGCCGGCGAGACCCGGCTGCTTCCCGGTTTACCTGAGCATATGGCGGTTACGGCGTCTGATCTTAAGAGAAGGCCGGTTGGGCCGGATGGAGGACCACCTCATGGAAGGCATGGTCCGCCTAGACAAGGGTCCGGTTCGCCGCCACCTGGCCGGAGAGGAATGGGACCGTCTAGACTCGGTGGCCTTCCACATTGGTTCCAAAACAGGGATGGGTTTAGCCAGTACCTCTATAACACCTGTGACGATCTGGAGGGTCCATTCATCGAGTACCTCAATCATGTTTTCGAGAAACCAGTCCAAGCCGTGGGTCCATTGCTACCCACTCAGTATTGGAAGTCCGCCGGATCACTGTTTCGTGATCAGCAAGTGAGAGTGGAGCGCGAGTCAAGCATCAAGGAAGATGAAGTCATCAAGTGGCTAGACTCGAAACCAATGGGTTCGGTTTTATACGTGTCATTTGGCAGCGAGGTTGGCCCAACACTAGAGGAATACTCATGGTTGGCAAATGCGTTAGAAGCATCGAACAAGTCATTCATCTGGGCAATCCAACTCGCATCGAGCGAGGAATTCGGTCATGGGGACGGAAGTAACGGGTTCTATCCTCACGGTCTCAACAAGAAGGTCGAGGGGAGAGGTCTAATCATCCACGGCTGGGCGCCCCAACTGCTTATCTTAAGCCACCCTTCCACCGCTGCATTCCTCTCACACTGCGGGTGGAATTCGACCTTGGAGGCGGTTATGCGCGGGGTGCCCATACTAGCATGGCCGATCAGAGGGGATCAATACTACAATGCAAAGCTGGTGGTCAAGCACTGGAGAGCCGGTACAATGGTGACCCATGACATGTCGAAGATCGTGGACGAGGACGAGATACGAGAAGGTGTAGAGACCATAATGAGCGATGATGCAGTGAAGAAGAATGCAGTAGCAATTTGTGCCAAGTTTGAAGATGGGTTTCCTATGAGTTCTCAAGATGCCCTGAATGCTTTCATGGATTCCATCTTGAATCTTCACAATTAAGCCCTTAACATTTCAAAATTATGTTCTTACTTTTACTATCTTGTTGAGAAGTTGGATGTTAAATCAACAGCTATACGTCCATCTAATACACAACCAATACTTCGTAATCGCACCCGCACATTCTTACGATCTTGACTCGATTGCACGAGCTAACATTCGAAACTCGACAAGAAGTATCAATGCTGACAATCCAAACTATCACTCAAAAGAGTTTTACAGTATGAGGGTCGTCTATGGTTTTGATCGTGTAACGCGCAATATCATCTTCATCAACATGAATAGCTGGTGGCGCTCGTGACCATGACGGATCCGGGGCTTATTAGAATTTAGATTTAAATTACCAACTTATTATAAAAAAAATTGGTAACGGACCTTTCTGGTCACCGTCTCCGAGCAAAGTCACATGGTCACGTGAAGGAAGAATAAAGCCAGGCTGGCAAAGGCCGCCGAGGAAGTAACCGGCGAAGCAATTGGCAGAGATGTAGGTGAACGGAATCCCAGCTTTCTCTATCGCCTTCCTCACCACCATCTTGTCGTCGAACGTCACTCTCCCCGGTTCCATCGCGTTCTCCATCGTTGTCGGATCAGTCCCAAACTCCGACGGCAAGAACCTCTGCCCAAAACTCGATATTTTATTGGTGTTTCGAGTATATATTAATTGATCTATCTCAAATTCTACCATTGAATCAACCAACGATTACTTTCTAACAGCCATTAAATCTCGACTAAAGTACGTCGCGCATAGGGGCCTCCAACGTCTCCTATAAATTGTGTGCTCTTACCAAACTATCAGTGTAATTCCACGTACAATCACGATCGAATTGAATGATATAATCAAGCCGATAAGGAATTTCGTATTTAATATTATTTTAGATGGTGTGTCAAGTAGAGTGGCGATTTTGGAACAAAAAATAGATGAAGACGGATGGAAGTGTTTTCGTGTTACATATATCAAAGTTAGGTAACCATAAAGCTAAAACACAAACCTCAGTGACCTCCATGGACATTAACTTGCAACTTTTATCACGTACCTTAACGTTACCGGCTTCTTTGATGGCATCAACGAGCTTCAGCTGGAGCAAGATCTGGTGGCTACGGATGTGGACGCCGGAGACGGCGCAGATCACGACGTCTACAAGCTTGACGGCGTCTACGAGGCTGCGGTAGTCGTTGAACGAGCCGCTGACTAGACGTGCACCGGCCTGTTTAAACGACAGCAGGAGCTGGATCTTCTCGATGTCGATGCTGATCTCCGGACGTTGGAGGACGTAGGTTTCGTGACCGGCGGCTAAGCTGGCCGTTACTAGCCTCTTGCCTAAGTAGCCTGTGCCTCCGATCACCAGGACCTTGCTCCTGTGGTCGGCGGTGGTGACGGCTCGGAGGGATCCCATTTTGTCAGGGAGATGGATTTGATACGGTTAAGGTTAAGGAGATTTGTTCTTTGTTGTTGTGGTAGGATATGATTTTACAAGAGGGTTATGAAGGTTATTTATACTAGTTTTGATATCCGCGGGGCGGTGGAAATTTAAATCGGAGTTGGTAATAGGTGGTATATCCGTAGATAAAATAAATAGTTATATAAGTATAATTATAAAATGGTGAACAAAATTAAAATTGATTTGATTTGAAATGGTCATAAATTCGATATATGTATGAATATGACAATTAAAAAAGAGTGAAGATTTGTATTTACGTGTCTGAAAATTGAGTTCTCGGAATTATTAGTTTACGATATTTTAAAATAGAGTTGTTGAAATATGTCGAATGAACCACTCGGTTCGATCAGTGATCATGTTTGATTGGCTGCGTATTGAACACTGATTGTGTGGTATCGATGAAATCATGCTTACTCGAATGTGAATATCCCCCCACACTCACATCTCGCCCACTCGGACCTCTAACCCCTCCCGACAAGGTCACCATCTATGGAGATGGCAGCGTCGAAGGTAATTAAACTATATACAAAAAAGGACAAACAACAAATCGTTGACATTTGTCATTTAATCAATCAATCAATGTTAGATTGGTGTTAATATAGTCTCGTTGATTTGATGTTTGATATAGTGGTGTACAGGTCAATCGATCAATGTTAGATTAGTATTGATATGATCTCGTTGATCTGATGTTTGATACAGTGGTGTACATGGATGAAGATGATGTCGCCACTTACACGATCATGACGATGGAGGATGACCGGACACTGAACAAGACGATGTACCTCCGGCCACCGGAAGAATGTGATTACTCATAGGCAATTAGTGGAGACTTGGGAAAAGCTCTCAGGCAACCAACTTCAAAAGACTGAGCTTTCTTCCCAAGACTTTTTTGCACTCATGGAAGGTAAGTCATCCGAAATCGATTTTCTGTTCGCAGTTGATTCAACACGGTTCGGGGCTAGGTAGCGACCAAGAATAGTGTCGGGGTTTGTGGGAGAAATTATACCCTAAATTCGACACATTATTACCCAACAATACCAACATCCTTGTCAACCTAGCCAGTGACATGGAAAATATCGTAACTCATCCATTTGCTCATTTAGTATAACATCATACATTATACATCAAAAGTATTTCTTGAAAGAACCCATCTCAAGTTTCGGTTTTGTATACAGGGAAGGACGTAGCAGAGCAGGTCGTAATAGGGCACCTCTACCACATCTACTACGAAAGATGTCTCACCAACTTCTATATTGACGTTGGCCAAAACTAAGTAGAAGCTTTGAGTTTGTACCCTAAAGTTGAATACACTCATATGAAAAATTATTTGATATCTACCTTTGAAATAAATTTTGGTACTATTTCTGAGTGTTCATGTACTATTTGAAAAAGATTTGTGCTTTGTGGTTGTTGGACACATGTATTTTTACTTTCCTTAGTGATATATATATATATAACTTTTGATGTTAGTAAATGTCACACTGTATCGATACCCAGAAAATTGTATAAAGGGACGAGGGAAAATAAATTTGAGGTAGACTTGACAATAGTCGGCTTTGGATAGTTGATATCCGTTACCCATCCGTTGAAGTTTCAGGTTCGAATATATACTCGCCGATATAACCTCTCTGGTAGTAAATGTCACATCATATACATACCCGTTAGTCATTGGGCAATTTCCAGTTACACCCTACCCGCACCCGCACATAACGATTATAGTTTTGGGTTCGGGTAATATCCATCGTATCCATACCCATTAATTCTCGAATAGTTTTCAATTTCGTATATAACCTTTCGAATAGTAAATGTAAATTTTACACCATATCCATACTTATTTGCACTTTATCCATATTTTTTATACAAACTAAACTAAACTAAATTAAAACCAAACTAAACAATTGGGCCAACTAAATAAACCAAAAGGTGATGGTGGATCACTCTTCATAAGAATAGTAATGAACAGTAAATTCGCCCCTTGGCGGTATAATTGGTTTATGATATTTTAAAATAGAGGTGTTGAAATATGTCGAATGAACCACTCGGTTCTAGGGATGGCATCTGGGTTGGCCTGCGATGGGTAATCATGGACTCTATCCGAAATGTGGGCTTTTTGGCCCGGATTTTGGACCCGGAGATGGTTCGCGGGTAGCCCGAAAACCGGCGGACACGGGTATTGGGTGGGGATGGTTTTCGCGGAATCTGGCCCGCGGCCCATCCGTTGGTTAACCGTGGCTAAAACGACTGCGTTTTAGCTTTGGTATATAAACCAAAAACGCGCAGCAGCTTCCCCTTCAGTCTGAATTCTGAAACCCTAGCCGTCCCAATCCCCATTTTTCTCTCAACTCCATCGCGATTTCCTCTCGATGAAACCCTTCTCTGACGAAAAATCGGACGATTTCCCATGAAATCTCCGACGATTTCGTTAATTCCTTCCTCTGTTCTCTTGTTTTCAACACATTTGACCTATCAATCCGACGATTTCGTCGATTACAACTCCCAGAAATGAATATTTTCCGATTAGGGTTCATATCTCCCCTGATTCTTCGATTATTATCACAGATAAGTCATATAATATCGATGCATGCACTTATTCTTTCCTTCTTCTTCGTGTATTATGAGTTTCTCACAACTTGTAGTCTATATATAGGGTCCCCTTTCTGTGTTGGGAGCAGTATCCTAACATCGAGCTACATGTAGTCTCCTAGCATCGACCACTACTAAGAAAAAACAGAGAGTAAGTTGATTAGGTTTTTGATTCGTTTTTTTCATTGAGTCTGTAGGTTTTCTGCTGAAATAAAGGGTTAAAACTACTGTCCTTGACTCTTTGTGTTCGTGCATGTGTATTGTGTAGGTTTTGGAGCTGTCAATCTGTGGACTGTGGCCATCATCATCCATCAAGTTTTGGTGCGAGTACTGTAGGGTTAGAACAAGGTAAGCCGATTAGGGTTTCTGATTTTCCATATATGCATTTCTGTTCTTTTCCCAGAAGCAATTAACGTTTCTGATTCTCGTTCTTGTTTAGGGTTTCTGCTGTTAAGGAGCTTTTGGGATCATCAATCTTCTGTCACTGTAATCATCAAGATTCTACTCAACATTGGATAAGGTAACCATCTGAACACAGTGTATTGTTGGTGTTGTTTGGAAATTGGAATTGATTATTGATTCATTGATTGTATGTACTTGATTAGGACCTACAGCAGTTTTTACGAAGTCACCATTCCATTTGGATGATTGACACGATCATATTGAGTGCAGTTCCTGCTGCATATCATAAGGTATGATACTTCATACTTCTCAATTCGCAATTATCTCTTGTTGCTGCTGAATTGCTGCTGAAATAGCTCACTGCTCATGAACTTAAACACTTTGTTTTCCACTTTTGAATGTTGCAGTGCAGCAGTGGACAGTGGGCAGTTTTAGTGAGCTGAAATGTGGTCTCAATCAAGTCAAGTTCATGTTTCTTAGTAATTTTTGAATGTTGCTTAATGACAGTGAACTTTTGAATGTTGCTTACTAATTTTCTGGAATTTAAAGAATTCATGTTCAGATTTAGAATGATGTATGGATTTTAAGTTATGAGATTTATAATTTTCATTTGTTTTATGGGGATCCGTGGGTAACCGAAAACCGCCCACAAACTGTGGTGGTAACGGTTTTGAAACCCGCAGCGGGTAAACGGGCGGGGATGGGGAAACCGGCGGCCATCGGTGGGTGGGGAACGGATACCACTTACCCGGCCCCGATCCGCCCCGATGCCAACCCTACTCGGTTCGATCAGTGATCAAAAACTTGTTTGATTGGCTTCGTATTGAACACTGATTGTTTGGTCAGTTGGTGAAATATAAATTAATTTGACTGAAAAATAATATTATATATCATCGTTTCAGTTAGAGAGAGCTGATTTTTATAACATACTATTATTTTGACATTTTTCATTATTTTACAACTCACCGCGTTAACTAAGGGGTTGTTTGTGCAAGTGATTGTTTTGAGTGATTTTGGGTGATTTGGTCTCTAAAATCTCTAAGTTAGAGATTTTGTCAAATAGATTATTTGGATGACAATTAATTATGGGAGAATGTTAGAGATTTGAATTCTTGATGTGGGACCCAAGAGATTTTGAGCTCATATTGAAATCACTAGGTTAGGAAGGGGATTTTGGGAGAATTCATTCCATTTCATTTAATTTTTGAATTCTCTAGTCCCAACAATCACCTAAAATGACACAACCAAACATTCTATTTCTTGAAATAGCATGACCCTCATATTCTCTAGCTATTTGAATTCTTTAGCTATTTGAATTATCTTCCTACGAATTCACCCGCACAAACGACCTCTAAGAGTGATCAATTTTGTGAAACCTCCTCAATTGCGAATTGAGTTAACATCAACCAACTTATTTGGGCAGTTGCTTTTGGAATTTAGTTTAGTTTAGTTTAGGTTAATTTAGAAGCCAATTACGTGTCATTTGTGTGTTGTTTACTTTTAAGATTAGATGGGTTGTTGTTCCATTTAGAGCATGCTAACCAAAATGTTGGTAATCTTCATTGTTCTCACTAACTCACATTGGCATAGAAATTTGGGCCTTTTGATGAGTCTAATAATTACATGGGCCCATCAAGAGATACCGGGCCTGAACCGCAAATTCCCATCTCTATATATCGAACACTTTGCCATCAGTACATTTTAACTCAGAATTTTCGACTTGAGAAATCCAACCAATCCTCTCGATCAATCATGGGGCGGTGCAGAGTTCTGGTGGTGGGAGGTACCGGGTACATAGGCAAGCGGATCGTCAAGGCTAGCATCGAACACGGCCACGACACTTACGTCCTCAAGCGACCTGAGACGGGGCTCGATATTGAAAAATTCCAGCTCTTGTTGTCTTTCAAGAAACAGGGCGCCCACCTCGTCGAGGCCTCCTTCTCTGACCACGAGAGCCTTGTTCGAGCGGTGAAGCTAGTCGATGTCGTGATATGTACCGTCTCGGGGGCTCATTCACGCAGCCTCCTCCTCCAGCTCAAGTTGGTCGAGGCCATCAAAGAGGCCGGAAATGTTAAGGTACGTGGCTAGCCTCGTGATTGGGCGAGCTAGCTAGCATCAGTCTCTGTCGACAAGACCTTGTCTTAACGATGAAATTGTGTGTGTAACCGTTTCGAATATTATTGATCGATACAGAGATTCATTCCGTCTGAGTTTGGGATGGACCCGGCGAGGATGGGGGATGCATTGGAGCCAGGGAGGGAGACGTTCGATCTGAAGATGGTGGTGAGGAAAGCGATCGAGGACGCGAATATCCCCCACACTTACATCTCGGCCAACTGCTTTGGAGGTTATTTCGTCGGCAATCTTTCGCAACTCGGACCTCTAACCCCTCCTTCCGATAAGGTCACCATCTATGGAGATGGCAACGTCAAAGGTAATTGAACTATATACAAAAAAGGACAAACATCAAATTGTTGACTTTTGTTATTCAATCAATCAATGTTAGATTAGTATTAATATAATCTCGTTGATTTGATGTTTGATACAGTGGTGTACATGGATGAAGATGATGTCGCCACTTACACGATCATGACGATAGAGGATGACCGGACACTTAACAAGACGATGTACTTCCGGCCACCGGAAAATGTGATTACTCATAGGCAATTAGTGGAGACTTGGGAAAAGCTCTCAGGCAACCAACTTCAAAAGACTGAGCTTTCTTCACAAGACTTTCTTGCACTCATGGAAGGTAAGTCATCCGAAATTGATTTTCTGTTCGCAGTTGATTCAACACGGTTCGGGGTTAGGTAGCGACCAAGAATAGGGTCGGGCGTTTTGTGGGAGAAATGACACCCTAAATTCGACACATTATTACCCAACAGTACCAACATCCTTGTCAATCTAGTCAGTGACATGAAAAATATCGCAACTCATCCATTTTCCCATCTAGTATAACATCATACATGATACATCAAAAGTATTTAATGAAAAAACCCATCTCATTGAGTTTCGGTTTTGTCATACAGGGAAGGACGTAGCGGAGCAGATCGTAATAGGGCACCTCTACCACATTTACTACGAAGGATGTCTCACTAACTTTGACATCGATGCTGACCAAGATCAAGTAGAAGCTTCAAGTTTATACCCTGAAGTTGAATACACTCGTATGAAAGATTATCTGATGATCTACCTTTGAAATAAAATTTGGTCTATTTCTGGATGTGCATGTACTATTTGAAAAAGATTTGTGCTTTGTGGTTATTGGACACATGTGTTTTTACTTTTATATATATGAGCTTTTGATTTCAACAACTTGGACTTTTGTGGGGATTTTGATTTGGATTTGAAGAAATCTTGTTCTTTTTCTTATGAATAATCTTGTTTCTTTGTTTGAGTTAATGGTCAATTTTGGTAGTAGGTTTAGATAAGATTTTTTTGTGGGTGTGTTTGAATGAATTATTTTGCTTTTGAAATAAAATAATATATTATTATTATTTGGAAATGTGGTATTTTTTAGATAAAAAATATTTTAGGTGTAAAATTTTACTTATTTGACTATTATAAAAAATAATAAGTTATATTATTTGAATTAAGAGATTTGAATTGAATTATTTCAAATATCACAGTTATGAAATACTACAACTTTTATTTTGGATGACAAAAGAGGTAGGTTTGGCTCAAATAACTCAGTATGAGATATTTCGACCAAAATACTTCATTCAAATACCTCATCCAAACAACCTAATGAATAATGATTATGCATCGTGGTTAGTACAACTATTTGAGAATGTTTAACCGATGAATCTAACAATATGTAGTTTACCTCATTAAACTATTAATAAGTTGAATTGTGATAAAAAAAATCATTATATCCAAATCGTACCGAACATTCTAATACATAGTCTAAAGAATAATGATTATGTACCGCAAGTTCCCAAAACTGTACAGAAGGTTGAAAATATGAAACTAGAGGTATGTGATTCAATAAACAATAAACAAATTTTTGTAGTAAGTCATTGGTTCATCGCTTTCATGCTATTTTGAATATATAAATATTAATTAAAATCGTTTCTTAATAATTTGAGTTATTAAAATGTAATAATTTTTTATATGAAATTAGAACCTTATATGACTGAAAGATTTTCGTGTTAAATCACGATAGCCCCAATCTGCACATATAACAACGTAAACATAAATCTTTAAAACCGTTTAGGGCGGTTCTGCATAAGCTGATGTTATTTTGGAGTATTAAGCCTAAAATTAGTGTAATGGAACTTCCAGCCGGCTGGTTAGAAAGGCCAATTAAGCAAATGAGAATGCAAAACGTATCAGCAGACTCCCAAATGGATGGATTACCCAATTCCACAAATTTGTCCAAGCCGACAAAAAGAACAACCTAGCTCCCCAAGGTTTGTGGCTTCTGTTGTGGAAAAACCAATGTTGAGGAAGGAAGGCGGCGATGATTGCCATATGTCTTCTTCCTTCGTTCCTTTCCTACCCCAACAATTTAAACAAATTGTCTGCAAAAAAGAGTTTGCAGGGAACCTTCTGAAGCAAGCAGCTTGAAAGATGGAATTGGCGGGTCTTCTTCTTCTTCTGCTGCCATTGTTGTTGTTGTTGTTGTTGTTGAATGATGGTAGAGCTTCTGCAAGTATTAGCCAGCCCTTAACCCAGATAGGAATCCACAATGCTGTGTTTGCTCTTCAGGACTCGGCTTCAATTAAGCCGGCCCCTGCACTTCTCGGAACCAACGGAGAAGACACTCAATGGGTGTATGTGGATTTTGGCGGCCACTCAGGAGATGATGCTTGGATTGCCGTCTTCTCTCCTTCCAATTTCAAGTAATCAACTTTCTCAAAGCTCTCTCTCTTCTTTTCTGCTCCCCCCAATTTTGAATCACTAAAATCCTTGTTGTTTGTTGGTGGATATGGAAAAATAGCTCGTCATCCTGTCCAGCAGGTGATGAAAGGAGAGTCCAGCCTCCATACATATGTTCTGCTCCCATTAAGTATAAATGGGCGAATGAGAGCACAGGAAACGGGTCTTTGAAGTTTCAACTCATCAACCAGCGCCAAGACTTCTCCTTTGCCCTCTTTACCGGCGGACTCTCAAATGTAATAAGGCACAAGTCTTAATTAAGATCGATTTCTCAAAATATTCATACTTTGGATTGATTTGTGGACTGAACTTGCTTCATTTTCATTGTGCAGCCAAAACTGGTGGCAGTGTCACAACCCATTAGCTTCGCCAACACAAAGGCGCCCCTTTATCCTCGTCTTGCTCTGGGAAAATCTTGGAATGAAGTACGTAGTTCAGTTATTATACCATGGATTTCCTGCTATGATCTCTTTATTAAACTATTTTATAATGCAGATGACTGTGACATGGACGAGCGGCTACAACATTGATGAAGCTGTTCCTTTTGTTCAATGGGGTCTCAAAGGGGAAGCACATACTCAATCCCCCGCTGGAACACTCACTTTTACTAGAAACAGCATGTGTGGTATGGATTCTTCATATATAACAGATTACTATCTGTTATTTGTTTCTTTATGTCGTTTTAAAGTTGCAAACTTTGAAATGTTTGTGAAGGTCCACCTGCTAGAACAGTTGGCTGGCGTGATCCTGGTTTCTTCCACACCACTTTCATGAAAGATCTCTGGCCAAACTCGGTGTAAGAATTCGAATTCTCTTTCTTTCAAGTGAACAGCTTTAATTAAGCTCAAATTGTTGGGAAAATTGATTATCAGGTACACATACCAGCTAGGGCATAAGCTGCATAATGGCTCCATTATCTGGAGCAAGATCCGTTCTTTCAAATCGTCTCCTTATCCGGGACAGGATTCGTTACAACGCGTAATAATTTTCGGTGATATGGGGAAGGTAATGACTAATGACGGACTTCCTAAGTTCTGGATGATCATGAAACACGTGCATGATGGTGAGTATCTTGTTTAATCTTATTAGGCTGAACGTGACGGTTCGAATGAATACAGCAATTACCAGCCAGGGTCACTCAACACAACAGAGACACTCATCAATGACTTGGACAACTATGACATAGTTTTCCATATAGGAGATCTTTCATATGCCAATGGATACATCTCTCAATGGGATCAATTCACACAAATGGTCGAGCCTATAGCTTCAACCGTGCCTTACATGGTCGCAAGGTTTGTCCTTTATGAACCGAAATGCTTCTACGATCGAGCTTGTGCTGTTTGTTTGGGGTTCGCAATATGCATTCTTTTTTTGCAGTGGGAATCATGAACGTGACTACCCTGGTTCGGGATCCTTTTACGACACGAATGATTCAGGCGGTGAATGTGGAGTGGTGGCCGAGACAATGTTCTACGTTCCAGCAGATAACAGAGCTAAGTTTTGGTCAGTACTATATACATCTCTAAACAATAACTAGCTATAACAGCAGCAGGTTTGTATAGTGAGTAATATACTGATTTACATTCCACTCCACAGGTACGAAACAGATTACGGAATGTTCCATTTCTGCATAGCAGACACGGAACACGACTGGAGACAAGGCTCCGAACAATACAAACACATCGAAAAGTGCCTAGCATCGGCCGACAGACAAAAGCAGCCATGGCTGATCTTCATAGCACACCGAGTCCTCGGCTACTCTTCCAGCACTTTCTACGCATCGCAAGGCTCGTTCGATGAGCCAATGGGAAGAGACGACATGCAGAAGCTATGGCAGAAGTACAAAGTGGACATAGCCTTCTTCGGCCACGTCCATAACTACGAGAGGAGCTGCCCCATATACCAGAACATATGCGTGAACAACGAGAAGACGCACTATTCTGGCACTGTCAACGGAACAATACATGTTGTGGTCGGAGGCGGAGGGAGCCATTTATCGGATTTCAGTCCGCTGCAGACGTACTGGAGCGTTTACAGGGATCGAGATTACGGATTTGTGAAGCTGACGGCTTATAATCACTCGTCGTTGTTGTTAGAGTATAAGAGGAGTAGCGATGGAAAGGTTTATGATTGGTTCACGATTGAAAGGGAGTATAGGGATGTTCTTGCTTGTGTTCATGATGGTTGCGAACCAACTACACTTGCTATGTGATACAAAAATTATGAAATTTTACAAAAGCAATACCATTGATTGGTATAAATGAATTTCTAAATTTTTTATAAAATTCATTTCGAATTGAATGTTTTTGTGTTTGGTTTGTAAAGGAATTCATTTTTAATTTTAAATTTTGAATTCCGCGAGATTGAGGCTAGTGTTAGCAATTTCGTGGAATTTATTAGGTATTTTGAAATGAATTTCACAAAAATATACTAATTACGTTAAAATGATTTGTCTACCATCAACTAATAATTAAATTAACATCATAACCATCAAACCTAATATATATAATTAGAGTTGACCGACTATTTGTTTGCTTAAACCTTTTCATTCTTGTTGCCGACAACAAAGCACCAATCTAAAAAAGGTTAGGTATCTCCTTTCTTATTCTTCTTCCTTTAATAACGATCACATTTTCTATATTAATTATTATAGCTGTCATCAAATGCATTCGTTCTTTGTTAATTGTTATTATTTTTTAGTATATGTCGGTTAAGGTGAAATAGTTATTGACTCAATAAACTCTTCCACTCAACGAGGAATAGTAATGTCTCGTCTGTTGAAAGGATACATGTAAAAACTTTTGATTTAATTCAATTCTGAATCGTATACCAAATATAATTTAAAGAATGCTACGAAAAATGTGGGTAATCTTCTCTTTTCTCAGAAACTAACAACCAATTCTCAACGCTTATTGGAATATATGCATGTAATTTCGTGGAACTTGTAGCCCAAACGACTGATTAATAATAGCCCCAACGACTCCAACAAAACGTATTATTTTTTCTAGTTTTATTCTAGTTTCGTTTTTAAATCTTTTCGTCCTGTTTTTTGTTTTGCTTTGCTTTTTTCGTTAGTAATCTCGATTTCTATTTCTTCTTGTCAAATAGTTTTAATGAAGAGAAAGAATTGAAGCAGTTTTTATTTTGCAAAGTGTCTACAATCCATGTAATTTCATTTGTGGTATTTGTCCCTCTTATCAGACACGATGTATGACAGTTACCAAAACGGTTAGCCACACTCAATGAGAAGTACCAATGAGTATGTTTTTGTAAAAAAAAAATAATCAAGAATAAATTGATTAATATTATTTAGAAAAGAGAAATCCAATGACCGAAAAACTCTCATAATTAAAAAAAAATTCATGTTGGTGTCAAAATCACTTAAACCGAAATTTCAGTTCTCTTAAAATCCCATTCATTTTTACAATAATCCAAACATTCACATTTTAATTCTTCGTCTCAAGTCTTAACAGTCTTTTGTTATTCGATTCCTATTGCTTAAATGTGAAACAAACGGAAACAATCCCATCCCCGTCCAACCGGTTGGTGGGAGAGCTCCATGTTGTTGAACCGAACCGAACCGAACCGCTGTTTCCCCTTCTATAAATACATCCAACACATTACCCAAATCCCACAGAGAGAAAGAATTTGATCATAATCATAAGGAACTCTGATCCAAGAAATCCGACCCACTTTCTAAATCGGTCGATCATGAGGCAGTGCAGAGTGCTGGTGGTGGGAGGTACCGGGTACATAGGCAAGCGGATCGTCAAGGCTAGCCTCGAACATGGCCACGACACATACGTCCTCAAGCGACCCGAGACTGGCCTCGACATCGAAAAGCTCCAGCTCTTGTTGTCTTTCAAGAAACAGGGCGCCCACCTCGTCCAGGCCTCCTTCTCTGACCACGAGAGCCTTGTTCGAGCGGTGAAGCTCGTTGATGTTGTGATATGTACCATGTCGGGGGTTCATTTCCGGTCGCATAACATCCTCCTCCAGCTCAAGCTCGTCGAGGCCATCAAGGAAGCCGGAAATGTTCAGGTTTATATGTGACTCCTGATTATTTTGATCCAAATAATTCGGTGGGAATTAATCAAGCACCTAATTTCGGCCGCCAAGGCCTCTGTTGGCTCAGCGGGCGGTTAAATATTTTGTAACGTTTCGAATAATATATTGTTGATCGATGCAGAGATTCATTCCATCGGAGTTCGGGATGGACCCGGCTAGGATGGGGGATGCATTGGAGCCGGGGAGGGAGACGTTTGATCAGAAGATGGTGGTGAGGAAAGCGATCGAGGACGCGAATATCCCCCACACGTACATCTCGGCCAACTGCTTTGCCGGTTTCTTCGTCGGCAATCTTTCACAGCTCGGAACCCTAAGCCCTCCTTCCGACAAGGTCATCATCTATGGGGATGGCAACGTCAAAGGTATAAAATTCTAAGCAATTATACTTAATTGAAAATAACCTTAAGAAAACACCATAATTAATTAAGTCCACTTATAAGCTAATATAAAGAATAAAATTTGAAAATACACTAGCTAATATATACAAGATTTTGAAGACTTTGGGGCCTCGTGGCTTAGCTGGTCGCAAGGATCCCATTCCCAGGCCAGGTCTCGAGTGTTATAAATATATTTTGATCGTTAGTGATATCATATTACGAGTTTAGTGATTCGAGAATAGAACAGAAAGATATTACTCAAAATGGTTTTACCGTTTATTATATAAAGAATTACAATATGAAAATTACAATTATACCATGGCTACACTAAATGTCTATTCTACCCTTACAAAAGTAGCCACATCACATCTCTCAAGATTACACTTTTTTATAATTAATTTCAGAAAATTATGTAGGTAGAGATATAGGTAGATTAATTACATTAAATGATGGTGTCCCCATTAGCCCTAAAACTGGATTAATAATTAAGCCACCTACAATGCCAATAAGATCTTACTGATCATTATATTCACCAATATGATTTAAATCATTTACAAATTGTTGACTTTTTTTAATTGGGTTGAGAAATTAATCAACCAAATTTATTGACTAATAGTCTTGTCTTCGATCTCCAATGCAGTGGTGTATGTGGACGAAGAGGATGTCGCCACATACACAATCAAGACGATCGAGGATAACCGGACACTGAACAAGACGGTGTACCTCAGGCCACCAGAGAATGTGATGACTCAAAGACAATTGGTGGCTACTTGGGAGAAGCTCTCAGGCAACCAACTTCAGAAGATTGAGTTTCCTTCAAAAGACTTTCTTGCACTTATGGAAGGTGAGTCACCTAACAAGCCCCTACCAACCTTGATTGGACTTTGACCCGAATCAGTTTTTCAAGTAGTTGGGTGTTTTTACATTGATTTTGGAGAAGACATCCCATCTCATTACGTTTCAATTTTTTCATACAGGGAGGGACGTGGCGGAGCAAGCCGGAATAGGGCACTTCTACCACATTTTCTACGAAGGATGCCTCACCAACTTCGACATCAACGCCGGTCAAGACCAAGTGGAAGCTTCGAGTTTGTACCCTGAAGTTGATTACACTCGTGTCGAGGATATGTTGAAGATCTACATTTGAGATTAACAAAAAAAAAACTTGGTACTATTTCTTAGTGCATGTACCATTTGAAAGAGATTCGTACTTGTGGTTGTTGGACACATGTTTTTACTTTGATAATAATAATGATATAAATTAAAGTACAATTTTCAATTTTCAACAACTTTAATTTGATGTAGATATTGAATTGGATTCGAAAAAATCTTATTCCTTTATTTAAATTAAAGGTCAATTTTGGTGGTAGGTTTACATAAGACTTTGATGAATTTTCGAATAGACTAATAAATAATTATCATCCACCATAACATGTGAGTTTAGAAATATGTGATTCGCGATTAAATCATCTAAACAGAAGTTTAGTCATGATTGAAAAATCATTATGTTAAAATTGCACCCAACTATTTTAAAGATAGTAATTATATTATGTTTGGGTTTGGGCCTAGTCCTCTAAATTTTGTGGATGAAGCCCAATTCATATTGAGGTCTTCCAAAAAGCCCAGATTTTGTTTTGTTTTATAACAAGTAAACTGCCTATTTTGTCAATAAAAAAAAGTTCAAGAGCTAAATTTTTTTCCGTCTAGTGTATCCGGTTGACTAGGAGAACGAGATCAATTGGATGATTTTAAGTTTTATGGCCACTCCTTAGCTTCGAGGGCGAATTTTTTATGGTATTGTTTGGTTAGTCATGTATGGAAAGAAAAATGTCGTCGGGTTTACTTGATTGTCCAAATGAATGTAGAGATAGACGCATATATGGGGAGCTCTCAATGTCAAGAGTAGTGCAAATATAAGTAGATGTATTGAAGATTATAATAACTTGTATAAATAGTTTTAGTTGTAATTAAATTAGTATAGATAGATATTTATTTTTAGTAATTTCTGTTTGGTGTGAACAATAGCTGTTTGATTATTGTACTTTCAACAAAATAAAATTTTGATATTCATTAAAGAAAGAAAAAAAAAGTTCAAGATTACTTTTAATCTTTTTATCTAGACAAGAGAATTGACTATGTATCATCCGTCCCTATCAAAATAAATCATGATCATAAATTTATAAATTCGACAAAAGAATGTGTTTGTTCATTAATTAATGTCGACAATAGTTTGATCTTTCAATATGGTCTGATTATTCGATAATTTACTAACCATAAAAGATCCAAAATCATAGCTTAAATATAACACTTTTTGATCTCACTCCAAAACATCTCATCTATCTTAACTATATTAACCTATCTAGTAATTTTGTGTATATTATGTATCAGTTCGAAACTTCAAAATGTCATAGACCGGTTCCGAAACTTACCGGTAGGACTGATTAGAGTAGTTCCAATCCAAATTATAAATTTCGAAACCAATATGTAAAATTTTGAAGTTTGGGAGCTGTACGTAATCCGGTCCAAATTTACATGACCTATTAAGTATTTGATTTTAATGTCTTTGTTAATCAATTAACTTAATTAACTTTACAAACAAGGCCAAAACAATTCAAGAAATCCCATATGAAACCATCCTAAGTTCCAACTGATCAGACCCATCATCACCATTATTATTCCCACCAAGAACACCACCATTATTAACATTCAAATCAAACTGCACTTCTTCCCCTCCACCGCCATTGTTGCCCAAGTACAGATGCTTCAGACCATCATCAACACCACCTTCTTGATCTTCTTCTTCATTCTTATTGTTCATCCGAATCAGTGTCGACAGTGCCACGTTGAAGTCCGTCAGCTGCGCCCTCGTCGCGTCGAGATTGCAGCCTCCGCCACCTGTCGAAGATTCCATGGCCATCGAAAGGCTCTTCTGAGCTTTCTCTAGTATGGCTTGTAAGTACTTTCCTTGTGCCTCTATCCTCATTTGCAGTTTCTGTTGTACTTCGAGCTGTTCTTCGAGTCTTTTCTGGACTTCGATATGCGGTTTCAGTGCATTATGGAGATCTCTGCTTCGAACCACCGGTACATATGTTAGATTGTGACAAAGGAATGAAGCCTAATTGTTCCTCGATCGTATTAGTTTAATCATGTAACTGAACTTCCAAAGGACAAAGAGAGACATGGCACTTGACACCATTTTACATTGAGATTTTAACTTGAAATATACAGTACGATTTTAACTCGAAAAGATTGACATACCCTCCTGGTTCATTGTCTCTGGATGATATGGATGAACTGGTACTTGCTCCCCCGTTTGATGAATGGTTGTTGAAATGTATGTATGAAGAAGATCCTGCATGCAAAAAGTTATCGAATCAAACTCGAGCTAACGGTTTTCTTTCGAGCTAAGGGTCGGTTTCGAAAGAGAAAAACGACTTACCATTGCTATGGATGTCTCTGCTGCTCTGTCCAGGACTGTTGCTATGCTTGTTATTACCTTGCTGTCCCAGCCTGTATTTCTGCAAAAATCACAAACCGGTCAGTTTGATCGGTCAAAATCGTACTGATACTCAATTCGAGATAGCTTCCGTTACTCTTTCATAACAAGAAGCTCATCAAGATATTATCGTCGTTCGAAATTCATTAACCTCACATATTCAACCATGGACTACAAATTAATTAAACAACTCGCAATCTAGTATCAAACGGTTCAACCGAACCATTTCGAATCATACAAGTAACGAAATCAACATAGCTTTCATTATTCTTCTATTAACCGTTAGCCTCATAGATTCAACCTCCGACCACAAACTAATAAAAGTTGCAACCTATGACTGCTCGACTGACCAAATCTGTATAATTGTCGTTACTCTTCCATCTACAGTTTACTATAGTGATGTTGTTATTATCGTTGTCTAAACCGTTAGCCTCACCGATTGAATCTTCCTCCGCAAAATTATTCAAAAAAAAAAAGCAGAGCCATGAAGTAGCATACCTGTAAATGACTCTTCAAATGATACAAGGTCAACCCTTTCAACCCCATCAATCTCAGCACAGACTTCGGCGTCGCCTCTGCAACAACAACAACAAAAACCCAAATAAAAACCAATCCACCATTGATGACCAGCTGGTCTTTTTCTTCTTAGATTGATTTCTCTTACTCTCAGGACCACCGAGTTTCGCAACGGCGTCGACGAACCGGTCGTGAAGATCGGCCGTCCATCTAAGCCTCGGCTTCGGGTCTCTGGTCATCACCACTCCATTCTCGTACTGGTACATCCCTCCGCCGCCGCCGAATGCAGCCATAACCGAACAGAGAAAAAAGAACAGGGGGTCACTGGAGAATTGGATCTGGCCAAGTACAGAGCTCTTTTGTCTGTGAAATGTTTAGAGTCCGCATTATAGAAGGAGACAGAGAGAGAGAGAGAGAGAGAGAGGAGAGACAGCGACAGAGTTATTCTGTCGTTTATCGTCAAATGATAATGTAATTGAGAAACCTGGCTCTGATCTAATCTAGTAATTAAGAACTTGGAAAAAGATTCCTTCCATTGTTTAGTTTTTCTTTGCATGGTGTTCTGTTCAGTTTAGTTTGATCGGATTCATCAATTCATCGCTTCACTCGTTGTATTATATTAGCAATGATTAGATTCCCATATGTAAAAAAAAACTCTATTCCTATACGTGGTCTCGGAATTCCAATTTCCTCATCTTAAAATCAATAGCGAAACCATAATGATCTGAGAATTTAACGAGAACATTTCAAATTTAAAAATTTAATTTATGTAAAAACTAAATATAATGTTTGATTTCAAAAAATTATGTAGAATTTTATTGCTCTCAGATCAAGAAAAAGACATTGAGTGGTGGCTTAGATTGACCAATGTCACCCTGTCCCCGCGGTTCTGTTATATCAGTGACCCATTTTTCTTTTCTTATTTTTTTTTATTCTGATCCGATTAATGAAGATCGACCTTAAATACATTATACTCTTTCGCATAATTCTTTTAAATAAGATTTATTCAATTTGGAATTAAAAAACTCTGAATTGTGGTCTAAATTTGCTCACCCTTAATTTCACCGAGTGAGATTATGTAATAATATCAAATATTTGTATCGCCGTCTTTAAACCAAAAGGATATGTGATATTATAGTACTTTTCATGTAATTCGTTTAGAGAGGATGTGTACAAACAATTTATTAGCCGATTTTGACCATTCGAGTTATTAAGAGGGGATATGGATGATATGTGTGACACTAATTTCGTAATTAAACACTAGTTAATAAATTATGATGGAAGTTAGAGAATATTTGTGTGAGTGAGGGGGATATAAAGGGGAAGATAGATGATTTATTATTCTGTTTCCTTTTTGGTACTTGCTTTTCTAGCAAGCAAACATTAAAACAAAACATGAATAAAGAAAAAATAATAATGGGGTGGTAGCGTACGTAGAGGAGGAAGAGACGGCGACGAATCTGAAGGAAGCAACATGAAGAATAATGACACACCACACCATGATTAAGTTGTAGAGTTATACGATTATGATTTGTTGACTTCTGATAATTTGGGATCATGCAACCCGGCTACTGATTCAAAAGTTAGATTTGCGAGCATGTTATGTCACTAATATGACCATGTTACAGGCTCATTATGTTGTTGTTACGTCTACCTTACGAGTAGTTGAATTCATCATCGTTATGTCCAGTTTGCCACTCTTTTATGTCGGTGGTATATACACTTTACAAGTTTGTTATGCGTTTTTATCATGTCCTTTAATAGGCTTATTATGTCGACTTCATATGTAAAATGTTATATCCACGTTACGTCATTATTACATCATTGTTATGTCATTATTATATCCAGTTTACCAGTTTACGTGAGAAGAGAAGAGAGAGTAGAGAAAGAAAAGTTAAAAGAGAGAGAATATTTTTAAAATTCCCGTTGTATTCTTAATAAAATTTTAACCGTCAAATTAAAATTAACAAAAATAATTTTAAACAGTTAAATTGACTGTCTGATCAATCTGAAAAAATGAGCTCTCGAATTATTAACATCTTTTGGGATCATGGTACGTGGGGCTTGCTAGAGACGAGTTAACATTTGGATTGAGTAGTTAGTTAGTTTTGGAGTTAATTTGGGTTGTGAGTTTGTAGTTAATTGATTCGTGGATAAATGAGGTTGCAAGAAGTTTCAAATCATTCCAAATATCATGGATAGGGCAAACTCGAACTTAGTTGTGTGAAATTTGTATACGATTTTGTTTGCCGCAGCAAATTTTTGTTATTTTCAGAAGAAATTTGAAATTTAAAATCTAAATCGAAAATCTAAAATCTAAAATTAAAAATCCAATATTCTAGACCATAAACCTAAAATTCAAAATTTAAAAATGAAACCCAAAATTTAAAATTTAAAACCGAAAAATCCAACACTCTAAATGCTAAACCTAAAAATTTGTTGTTTAGAAGAAAAAAAGAAAAAATGATAAATTTACCTCTAATTTAAATTAATTTTTTATCCGTCAAATCTAATATTCAAGATAAACGATTCAGATTATTTTTTGCCGCAGCATATAAAGGAAGTCCTCGCAGACACTCATAAAAGAAAATAAAAATTGTCTCCAACTCGACGAAATAATTCGATGTTGGTTTCGTTTGATAAAAATAAAAGTTGTCTCCAGGAATCTAAAAGGGCACCGCCGCCCACAAGACGAAAAAGGACGAAATCAGGTTCGGACTCCGAGTAATTTGACGTTGTTGTTTTGGTGACCGTTAGTAATTTTTTGATACGACGATCTGATCAATTTGAATAAAAGAAGAGAATAAATTAATGATGGTGACCTTACCCCAATGACGAGCTGAGATATTTTTTTTTCTCGTTAGTTCCATATCTTTCATTTACTATGATCGTTACTCTAGCATATGACTAGTTTACGTACTAATTGCAAGTGTGGTTAAGTTACATCAAGTGTATACACATGTGTGTATTACCAAATTTTGGAGTGCCATGTCCTCTTGACTATTTTGCGACTATTTAGACCAAGTTTGAGTATTTGAATGGGTCACTCCAAGCCCTTAATCGACCCATTTAAAAGACTGATCAATAAAAACTCAAACCGAGCTATTGATACGAAACCAAAAATCATGAAACGAGTCGCTTTGTCCAAATAAAAACTATCAAGTGACTAAACATATAGCAACCTCAACCTTAAGTTACCATTTTTGAAGTTTTCCACTCTGAAGCTTCTATATGGGCTTCTGTCCAGCTAATTGGACCAAGATGAGTCCTTCTATGGCCCAGTCTAAGCCCTTATCGGCCCTATGGAAGAAATATGACGCGATAAAAACCCTCTCAGGATAGAGAGAGTCCAGTGACTAATTCGAGAATAAACTCAATATTAAGGTACCAATTCAAAATATTACCACTTTTAAGTGTAACAAACAAACGCTTCGCCGCCGCATTCTCCCTCCAAATTCTTCAAAACCTCCTTTTCTCCGGCGACCGGAAACAATGGAGCCCCAATCCGACGGCAACAAAGCCAACAACGCAGAACCAAATTCATCATCATCCACAATCAAAGCACTAACAACCGAGCTCGAATCCCGCATCCAAACCCAACGCTCCACGCAGCTAAACCTCTTATCCTCCCTCCAAACCCTAGTCCCCAACATCGTCTCCTCTCTCGACCTCTCCCTCCAAATCGTATCATCCTTCAATGGAAAATCCTTCACTCCGACTCCACCGCTCCCCAACGGCAACAAAGCCCCAGTCGAAATCAAGCACGGAGGAGGAGGAGGCCAACACAGCAAGCTTTCCATATCCAAGATTCACAGCGCGGGAGTGCAAGAAGAAGCCGAGGACGAAGATGATGATAGGTTACGGGACGGGGAGAGTCCGCTCTCAGTGGTGAGAGTGATGGTGGCCGAGTGTCTGCTGCAGAGGATTCCCTTCGATCCGATCGACTCGTCGACCGTGCTGAGGAAGCTGGAGAACGACGAGAACGTCACCACGGCGGAGAAGGCGGCCCTGAGGGAAGTCGGAGGGGAGTCCGGAGCCATCCTGGCGGTGGAGATGGCTCTGAGGTCGATGGCGGAGGAGAATCGAGGAGTTGAGCTGGAGGAGTTTGTGGTGAGTGGTAAGTCTAGGGTTATGGTTGTGAACATCGATAGGAATAGGCTTGTCAAGGAGCTGCCGGAGAGTGCTCAGCACCAGCAGGAGATGGAGCTGATGAACTCTTCAGGGAGTGAATCGAGTCGAGTTACGAATTTCAGAGGAGGGAGAGGTGGAATGCAGATGGACATGTGGATGAGAGGGCCAGGAGGAGGGATGATGATGGGTGGTACTGGGAGAGGGATGATGATGCCAGCTCAGAGGCCCCCATTGGGACCGAATTCGAAGCAGCAGAGGACGGAGGAGGATGACTTAAATGACTTGGAAGCGTTGCTGAGCAAGAAGTCATTTCGAGAGATGCAGAAGTCGAAGACCGGGGAGGAGCTTCTGGATTTGATTCATCGGCCTACTGCGAAGGAGACTGCTATGGCTGCTAAGGTAATGGCGGAAATGAGGTGAAAGTTTGGAGCTTTTTTTTGTTGTTTAGTGATATGATGGGAAGTGTTTGTTTTGTGTGTAGTTCAAAACTAAAGGTGGATCTCAGCTGAAGGAGTACTGCTCGGCTTTGACGAAAGAGGATTGCAGACGACAATCTGGTTCGTTCATGGCTTGTGAGAAGGTATGTTTGAAGAGCCGAGTTCTGGGATGCTATGCTTTCTCTTATGCATTTGCTGCTGTATGGCCTGATTTCGTGCCCTAAATGTTAGTTCTAGCTCAAATGAAAGTGATGTTTTTATGTGCAACGAAGAACCGAGTCTGTGATTCTATGCTTTCCCTAACACATTTGCTGCTGTGTGCCGATTTCACTCCCTAAATGCTATTTCTAGCTCAAATGTAAGCCTGTGGGTATGTCGGTAGAACTTTGATATTGGTATAGGCACTGAGAAGCCGATTTTCACAATTATTTGAAGCCATCTCTAATGCATTTGAAGCTGTGTTATCATGCCCTATCTGTTATTACTAGCTGAGACGTTAGCTAGTAGGATTTATAGCGTGAAAACAAGAATTTCTTATGATGCTTTTTGTTAGGTTGGTTCGGAATTTTATGTGTCGTGTATTTGCTGCTAACGAGACACAAAATTAATAAATTATACAGTAACTGCTATTTCACCTTTGTCTATTGTCTAATTCGAGATTCTCTCACTACAGGTCCATTTCCGTAGAATCATTGCTCCTCATACGGACATTAGCCAAGGCGATTGCTCGTTTCTGGACACTTGCCGACACATGAAGGTTAGTTTTCCGGTCTACATTGTAAGCATTAGCAATTGGTTTGAGAGATCTAGAACCATTTTAACTGTATGCTGTTCTTTCTTGGTTCATTAGACATGCAAGTATGTCCACTACGAGCTCGACCCAACACCTGATGTTCCTCCAATGATGATGGGCAGTGGTACTCTTGCGCCTCCCAGGCCTTTAAAGCCCCAGCGTGCTGAATACTGTTCAGAAGTTGAACTCGGGGAGCCCCAGTGGATCAACTGCGACATCCGGTCGTTTAAAATGGAGATTTTAGGTCAATTCGGAGTGATCATGGCTGATCCACCTTGGGATATCCATATGGAACTGCCCTATGGAACGATGGCTGACGATGAAATGCGTAACCTTAATGTCCCTGTGCTGCAAACTGACGGCTTGATCTTCCTGTGGGTTACCGGACGTGCGATGGAGCTTGGACGTGAATGGTAAGTGTGGCTTTCAGCTTGAGTCGATATATTGAAAAAACTGAAAGACTCGAAGAGCTGACTTCCTTTGTACTTACGTTGCAGTTTAGATATGTGGGGTTACAAACGAGTCGAGGAGATTATATGGGTGAAGACTAACCAACTTCAGCGAATCATTCGGACAGGAAGGACAGGACATTGGCTCAATCATAGCAAGGAGCATTGTCTTGTCGGAATCAAGGGGAATCCAGATGTTAACAGGAATATCGATACCGATGTTATCGTTGCTGAGGTTCGAGAAACAAGTCGTAAGCCTGATGAGGTAAATACTTTCTCACTCTGCAATCCCTTTTGCTCCTTCAGTTCGACTTGATAGTATCAACGTTTTTGCAGATGTATCCTTTGCTGGAGAGGATAAGTCCAAGGACGAGGAAGCTCGAATTGTTTGCTCGAATGCACAATACTCAAGCAGGGTATGGATTAAACCTAGCCTACTAAATAGTCGTTGCTTTGACCTTCTTACCTTATCTTTGGTTCGTAATAGGTGGATGTCGATGGGGAATCAGCTGGATGGTGTACGACTGGTGGACGAAGGGCTTCGAGCTCGATTCAAGGCTGCTTACCCCGATGTGGTTGTGCAGCCAGCCTCCCCTCCTCGACCATCTGCGATGGAGATCGACTCTGCGCCTTTTGGAGACCACACAAACACAGCACCACAACCAGCATATGCATCTGATGAGAAGCATATGACCGCTGGGAGTGCTATGGCTGCTGGCTGAGATGACAAAAAGAAGAGTCGAGGATCCTTCCACATCGTATTTACGAGGATGTTAGCGCATATTCGAGCCTACAGGACTCTGTACTGTAGAATTTAAGTAGGCCTTTTTGTACCTATCCTTGATGTCAAAGTTCTAGTGGAATTACACCTTCGAACATTTTGGGTTATGATAACGTTCACTCGTCAACTGAAGAACAAACAAATCCATAACCTGTGTATACTTTTGGGATTGCACCCGTTTCAGGATTAATCAGAACAAATATTATTGCAGACAGCAACCGACTCAATCTCGAATTTGAGTCATGATCTAGCAAACCAATCAAAAGTCTAATAAAGCTTCTGAGAAACTTTAAGTCTACTACACTACTATAACTGCGTCCTGGGTTCTCCTGCAAAAATCAAACTGGTTTTGTTGAAAAGATGCGGCCTTAGTTGAAGAAGTTGAGCTTCTTCATGACCGTGGCATATGCTGGATGGACGAGAGCAGGCTGTCGAAGTCTGCGCTTTGCTTTACTCGACTGTAACAAGCAAATAAGGAGTTGATTAACTATCGAAGATCAGAGCTAGATTGAAACGCTTGAAGTTACTTGCAAACTATTGACAGTAATATGACTGGAAAACAAGAAGCTTTATGCATATATTTCATTAGGAAGCCAAAATATAAGTCATGGGACAGGTTAAAACTTCATATGCTAAATCGGATTATGGTTTGAAAACAGCTTCATCACAGCTCTGCTGTGACTCCACAATTTTAGCATTAACCCTTATTCATCATCCCATGAGCTACTACAATTTTTATGTTCTATGAATCAGACTCCATTCCAAATGCATCCGATTTCTCCTAGCACATCAACAGCACTTCTAAATAGAGAGGCTTCCTAACCTAGCTATTCATGACTTGAAGGTCGTACGTTTGAGTTAACAGCGATGATGTCTCTGATATCATTTCAGGCTAAAGTGTATTAGACAATAATCGCTCCAGAAAAGGAGAAAGAGGGAATCGGCTGCAAAAGGGTTAGAGTTAGAGTTGGTTGTAATCAGCAAACCAGTTCGGAACTAGCTTTGGTATAAATCTAACCTGAATCCTCGGTGCTGGCAAACACAAAAAGAACTTGCTACTATTGATCCCATTGTAGATTCGGAAACATAGTTATAATAACAACAATAATCTATAGTCCAGATGACCTTGGAGATGAGTCTATCATTCAGAGTTTGGATATGTAATCAAACAATGAAAGTCCTAACTACAATGACATTTTCACTTGCACTGAAAAAGATTGCAATGAACAAGTATCTATAGGGTACAGCACTATGAGAAACCTTATGTAGCACTCAAGCGTCAAGTTACAGATTATCCTAATCGTTTAAAGATGAATCCCTTGTCCCACTGCTCAAAAGCTAGCTTCATAGAATTTATCAGTCCTAGGCTAGGGTGAAAAGTGATATAGCAGCAAGTGAGGTACTTGATGATAGCCTTTGAATAACTACAAATCTTGCTATCCTAATGCAAGCACAAAGAGAAATATGAACTGAAACTGAAAAGGATCACCAGAACACATACCTTCAAGTGTGCATTGTGTCTCTTACCCTCATGCCAACGACGAATAGTCCCATCTTTCAATGGCCGAAACCTGCCCTTGTATGAACTGAAATGACACAAGCGAAACCAACCAGCAATCATTCACCTTCCAAACTAAACAGGAACTTACATATTTTTTTCACAAACTGCTTACGAGTAACCCTTCATTTTAATCTTCTTCACTTTGGAGGTAACTGGCGTCATCGGCTTCCTCCTCTTCTTCCGCTCCCTCGACGAAACACAGCGGACACTCACCAACTGAATTAAAAACGAATAACATCTTTTCAATTATAGACGATTAAATCCAAAATGGGGATTCAATGTACAACCATTTGCAGCATTTTATCAGTAACCATAGGTGCAAGCTCAGCTCTTTTAAAGTTCAAAATGAAAATAATTGAAATACCAACGCAATGAGTCAGCCAAAAAGGTTCTCTCTCAAAGCGTGGACTAAAACTGAACCTCTTTGAGGCATTTTATCAGTAACCTACGTGCAATCCAAAAGCAACACAGCAAAAGCAAACCAAACAATTAGCAAGCGAAAATCCAGAAGCTTACAAAGAAGGGCGATGGCGAGGAACCCAATGGAGACGGTAACTTGGGCGCATTGATAAGCTGCCCGCTAAGACTCCAAGCAGTGGAAGCAGCTCCGGAGTGGAGAGATCGGCATTTGGAAGGGATTTTCGGAGAAGAATGATTAATAAGGATACGGGAAGATTGCAGGAAGATCGGAGATTGTGCCGCCGCCGACGATTGCGCCGCTATAGAGCGGAGCTTTGTGCAGAATCTCAGCATCGCCAACTTCAGCTCGTTCTTCAAATGGCGGACTGTGGCGAGAAAAAGAGGTTAAAGTAAAAAAAGACAGCCCCTTTGGCGATTTGGTTTGATGTGGAGATGGAAAAATCGGGTCGACCCACAACTTATGAACCGGTTATTGATTCAGGTCGATACAAACTCCGTAGAAAAGGATATAAAGCCCATATAACTTGGCTGATGGGCTTTTTACCCGCGCAGTCCAATTCTAAACTTCCCGTCATCAGCTATACCGACGGCATATTTACCCATTTCCCCGACTTCCGGCGACTATCCCCCGGAAATACAAATCCTCCGTACGCCGGACTTCAGGAGGGGAAACGGAAGAAATGAACCTATGCCGCCTCCGACAAATACCCATATCGAGTTATCATCCCATTTTAATGATCTCACCTCCAAACTTCTTCTGCACAACTGCCGCCAACCTCCCCGATAGAGATGATGCCGAATTCGTCGCCGTCCTCGAGACGATCGTCCGAGGGAAGAATCAGAGCTGGAGAGCAGCTTTCAGCAACCCCTCGATCTCCGCAACGCTGACACCCTGGCACGTGGAGCAGGTGCTAATCCGGACACTTGACGATTCCAGGTTAGCATTGAAGTTCTTCAACTTCCTAGGCCTTCACAGGAGCTTCGACCATTCGGTACTGTCTTTCTGCATTCTGATTCACTCTTTGGTGAATTCCGGCCATCACTGGCCGGCTTCTTCGCTGCTTCAAACGTTGTTGATACGTGGGTTGGAGCCAAGGCATGTTTTTGAGGCGTTGCTGGAGTCTTCTCGGATGTGTAGAGTTAAGCCTGGTTTGGGGTTGGGGTCAGGGTTAGGGTTTGATCTATTGATTCAGAGCTATGTGGGGAATAAAAGAGTTTTTGATGGTGGGTTGGTTTTCAGGTGGATGAAAGGTTGTGGCTTTTGGCCCGAGGTTAGGACTTTAGGGGTGCTTGTTAATGGTTACTTGAAGGCTAGGCGGTTCGACACGGTTTTGAGTTTGTATGATGAGATTGTGAATGCAGGGGTAATGCCTGATGTTTACATTGGGATAGCAGTGGTTAGAAGCTGGTGTGAGTTGAAGGAGTTTGACAGGGCGAAAGAAATGATTCGCTGGATGGAAGAGAATAGGTCCGAGTCGAGTTTAGTGTGTTACAATGTGCTTATTCACGGGCTCTGCAAATCCCAGAGAGTTTGGGAAGCTGTTGAGATCAAGGATGGTTTGATTCGTAAGGGTGTTCGAGCTGATGTTGTTACGTATTGTACTTTGGTGCTTGGGTTGTGTAGAGTGCAGGGGTTTGAGGTTGGTATGGAGATGATGTATGAGATGATTGAGTTAGGGTTTGTTCCTAGTGAAGCTGCCGTTTCGAGCCTAGTTGAGGGTTTGAGGAAGGCAGGGAAGATCGAGAATGCGTATGATTTGGTGATTAGGGTTGGGCGAGTAGGGGTAGTTCCTAGTTTGTTCGTGTACAATGCATTGATGAATTCGTTGTGTAAAAATGGAAGATTTGACGAAGCCAAGTCTCTTTTCGAAACTATGAAGGGGACGGGTTTATGTCCGAATGATATAACTTATTCTATTTTGGTTGATTCATGTTGTAGAAGGGGAGAACTAGATTCTGCAATTCAGTTTCTTCACAGAATGATTGAGGCAAGGGTAAAACCAACCGTGTATCCATATAATTCGTTGATCCACAGTCACTGCAAAATAGGGAATTTGAATGCCGCATGGTCTTTCTTCCATGAAATGATCGATAAAGGATTGACACCTACTGTTGTAACCTACACTTTGTTGATAAACGGGCTGTGCAACAATGGAGATGTGAACAAGGCATTTCAGCTTTATCATGAGATGACCGGTAAGGGTAATGCTCCTAATATCTACACATTTACTTCACTTATACACGGTTTCTGTCAAGCTAATATGATACAGGAAGCCATCCAATTGTTCAACGATATGGAAAAGTGGGATGTTACACCGAATGAGGTTACTTACAACGTCCTGATTGAAAAACACTGCAAGGATGGAAACACATCCGGAGCATTCTCTTTGTTTGACGAAATGCAAGATAAGGGTCTAGTTCCAGATACGTATACGTACAGGCCTCTAATTAGCGGCCTTTGTTCTACCGGTAGAGTGTCGGAGGCCAAGGAGTTTGTGGACAGACTTCATTTTCAGCATTGTAGGTTAAACGAGCTATGCTACAGTGCACTGCTGCAAGGGTTTTGCGAGGAAGGAAGGCTCGGTGATGCACTAATTGCTGCTCGTGAAATGCTAGATAGAGGCATCAACATGGATCTCGTGTGTTACGGTGTTCTGGTAGATGAAACGATGAGGAAGCATGATACGAAAGCGTTGATGGAGCTTTTAAAGGACATGCGTAAGCAAGGCTTGAGGCCTGACAATGTAATGTACACTAGCATGATCGATGGCCACGGGAAGATAGGGAATGTTAAAGAGGCTTTAGGGATTTGGAATCTAATGATTGATGAAGGTTGCATACCGAGTACAGTAACGTACACCGCTCTTATAAACGGTCTGTGTAAGGCAGGATTGATGGAAAAGGCTGAGCTTCTCTGCAAGGAAATGCTCACTAAAGGTTCGCCTCCAAACCACGTTACATATAGCTGCTTTCTCGACCATCTAGCCAAGGAAGGGAACATGGAGAAAGCCATGCAGCTACACAATGTCATGATGAACGGCTTTCTAGCGAACACCATTTCATGTAACATACTAATCAGGGGCTTCTGTAGATTAGGTAACATGGAGGAGGCTATGAGACTTTTGGATGGAATGAGTGATACCGGTATTTCGCCCGACTGTGTTACATACTCGACGATAATATATGAGTACTGCAGAAGGGGAAGTTTGCGGGAAGCTTTAGAGTTATGGGGTAGTATGTTGAGTAAGGGCGTAAAGCCCGATACTTTAGCCTACAATTTTCTGATATATGGCTGCTGTATTGTCGGGGAAGTGGGAAAAGCGTTGGAATTGCGAGATGATATGTTGAAGAGGGGGGTGAAGCTGAAGTTTAGCACTCATTGTGCTCTGAATCATGCAGCGGCTTGTTTGTCTGGGTAAATCCATTCGGCGAGGCCTTTGATTCACATTCCAAGATGCAATAGAAGACAATGGAGGTTCAGAAATGAGTCTCGCTGGCCTTATGCAAGCAGAGGGGGTTAGTCGTTTTATGGTTGCCTATGCATGCCTGAATTTCACTCTCTTCGGTAGATTGTGTTTCTGAGGATTCAATCAGCTACCTTAATGGCTTCCACTGACAAGAACCCTCTGCAGGCTCATCTGAGCGACTTTTAGCTCCGAGTATTGTGGTAATCATCTATTTCTTTCCTTTCATGGTCCTTGATATTATGCCAATTGGTGCTGTAATGAACTTGTCCTGCTGTACCTGTAACAATTATTCTTGGGAACATTACCTGTAAAAGCTTCAAGCATCAATCTTGATCGATGATGTCATTTCCTTACATGATGGTCTGAATGATGCAGCTGTTTGTTTGTCAGGGCAAATCCGTTGAATCAAGCCTTCGATTCACATCCCAAGGTTCGCAATGCAAATGCTGCTGTTGAAGATACAGCTATATTGTTATTTTCTTATTTATCCTAATTAGGAAGATATTAGGAAGTTTACTTTATTTTTTTTAAGATAGTTGTATCTTTCTAGGAACCTACTATGTTTTGCTATCTTAAACTATATATATCAGAGTTCTCAAATTCATTCTAAATTAATCAGAGAGAATTACACACCTCGATATTTAGCAGCTGCTGCTGCTTCAGTTTCAGTCAATGTTCTTGTCCTGAGAGTAGCTCCAAACTTCTGGAACGCCCGATACCAGCAACAGTGAGTGCAGGCTCGTGAAGACAACGGTAGTTTCAGAATCGAGCCTTCCCAGCCTTATGCAAGCAGAAAGACTTGCAATTTTGTGGTTGTCTATGCTTACCTGAATTTCGCTTCTTTGGTAGGTTGTGTTTCAGCGAATCAATCCGCAGCCTCCTTGCTCGATTTTCAGCTCTGAATACTGTGGTAAACCATCTCCATTCTTTCCTTTCATCTTCGTCGATATTTGCTTATTGACTGTAACAACAACAATTACTTTATGGCTTTCCATGTGATATGTTATCTGCAAAGCTTCCAAGCATCAATCTTCGATTAATGACACCTTTTTACTCAACAGACTCCGCTCCACACCGGGCTACGAATTTGGGCTATGTATTTACCAGGCCAACATCATCGTGACGGCATCTCCATAAGTTCACGTACGTACGCCTGCATGCCGTCGTTGACTTTGTTAGTCAGACGAGAAGCCACTGGCGGAAAAAAAATTCTGGCTTTCACGACGGCGATAGAAAACGTGCGGATGGAAGAGACGACAAAATGAGGCGGCAGCGACGTCGGACGACACCGGCTGCACTGCACCTCAACGTAACGGCGGAGCAAACTTTGCCACCTTAATGTTTTTTTTAATGATTGCCACCTTATTAATATAGGCTAAATTACAGAAGAACACCTAAAGTATGGTCACTTTTACAATTCTGACCTGAATCTCTACCGTACATTTAAGAGTTAGGTTGTTTGCGTAGGAGATTTGTTAATGCGTAGGAGATTTGTTAATAGCATATGTACTCAAATTTTTTAGCTATTTCAATTCATTAGCTATTCAGATTTTTTTTCTATACATTCACTTACATAAACGGCCCCTTATATAATAAAATCAATAGGTTATTATAATTTGTACGAGATGTTTGCAAGAAGTCAGGAAGACAGAATTCGAAATGAGTTGCGACTCACTCTTATCTCGGTATCATAATACTTCGAGCAGTAGTTCATGGTACAATATCAATCGACAAGTTGTTAAAATACACAAACAAACAAAAACAATCTTCAATCAAAAACTTGTCTACAAACTACACTTTCAAACCGGTTTAATGCATGTGTTCACTTTTGAATTCTCCCTAATTGTATTTTTTTAAAAACCTTGGAGACAAATATAAGACGAGACGAAACATTATCCATTTATTTGTTAGGCAACGTTATGGTGTTTCCACCAAAAATGACGACAATAGTTACTTTTGTGGAGGATTTGATGAATAAATATTTAATTTTTAACACTTAATTTTTTTATGGATATGAATCTATATATCATAAAAGGATATTTTGAGCAATTTGAGAAAAAAAATTTAATTTAATAGAAATTATTATCCTTTATTTTAGTTTAAAATATATCCACAAAAGAAAATTTAAAGAATATTGGGTGTAATCTTATATTATGATGACTAAATTTTTCAAACGCAACTTAATTAGACTTTAAAAAATTATATATGTTGATTTCAACATTTAGTTAAGCAAAAAAATCACTTCATATAGATCAAACGACGTCATTGGGATAACTATTATCCCAATTTGGTGGAGGCACCGTAAAGCTATCCTTGTTAATCCTTATTCACAAGGAAGGTATATGTTAACACTAATTGATACATAATTGAAATTATAATCGTTTTTTACATCATCGAACACAACCAACAACACATGTTCTCAATAGACAATTTCCACCTCATACCTCCAAGTCGCCAACAACAACATGTTGAATCATTCTATCTCGAACTATTTCTTATAACACCATTTGATTATATAAGTGTATGCATGTAATGTATAGTAGTATCCGTCTCTCGTTTATCACCACCATGTAGCTAGCCAGCCGGCTTAGGCCCAACTTTCTATTTTGCATTATTTAATCACTCAATTTTGATTATTCTATCATCCGAATCTGTACGGTGCCGTTTAGGTCAACATTCTTGTTTTTAATATGTTTTCAGGGCATTTAGCCAACTCATGTGATCTTTGTATTCATAAAATAATTCATGTAATTAGACTTATGATAACAAAATTGTGAACACTTGTACTTTTATCCAATTATTACCCATAGCTTAGTGAAACATATTATTCCCTTTCTTCTTCAAATTTATAAAGATTGGACTAATGTTATAGTTTGATCATAATTTATAGGTATTAAATTCATTTATGTGATATTATTGAGCATATTATTTACAAAATTATATCGAGTACTGAGTAAGGATTGAATTCTTTTTATCAATAAATTTGACTTAGTCCATCATACAAATCTCATAAAAGGAAAACCCACGATGAATAACAAAAAATCTTATCCCTAATTAAAACTAGTTTAAATGTCAAAAATCAGTCTCCTCAATGAATTTGACCGTATAACGAACACATATAGCATGAGTGACAACATTACTTCTAATATGGGATTCCACTAATTGGGAATTCACTTAATCCATCCCACAATGCTCCCAAACCCAAACCCTCTATGAACTATCAAAATCCTAACTCATTTACTACCAAATAAGAGGCTTAGAATCTCTTACTTTTATAATAATTCTTTCGAATCACAATACAATTTTACCATTAAAGTAACTCATTTATAACAATAATTTTTACAAATTGGGTTTACATCATTATATCTAATACACAATAACAAACATATATAAATTAAAATGTACAATAGGATTTCACCACTCTACAAGAGCATACTTGTCCTTCTCTTCTCACACATATATACTCTCAAGCATAACTCCTTAATGCACCAAAAACTATATATAGAAACAAACTAAAAATTATCATAGAACAAGCCCTATTAATTCTCCCACAATATATTCCCCTCATTTTCTCATTAAAAAACACTAAGGCTTGGTTTGGTATGGAGTATTAAAAACTGATAATGCAATAGGAAATGTGATTCTTTTTTGTTAAAAGTTAAACAGATATTAAACTATATATTATTTTATATATATATTTGGATAAAGTTACAAAAGATATCCCTTTATAAATTCACTAAGCAAACATAGAGATTTTAGAATAAAAATTTTATTAAAAAAGACAACAATATTTCCTCTATACCAAACCACTCCTAACCCCTCGTAATCTCGACGACTCCGTTAACCCCGATTCCCAACCAAAGCTGTGTGTTTAAAAGCATCGTAGTAATCACCCAATTAATTAATAATTAAACCCCGTCGACGTAATTATCACCAACTTCTTTCCATTACTTAATTAACCTCCATTCCAACACAAAATTAATCCATTTCTCCAGAACTTCCCGCCTCCGTACGTCCTCCCTCTAACCTCTCTGTCGCCGTAAATCCTTGATACGTAAACTCCTACAAACATTTTCTCTTCTAGCTTCCTTTCCCATGGCGGAAGGGAGTAGTCATGAGATCGAGAGCAATGGAGGGTCGATCTCGTTCACTAGCGCCGACGGGAACAGAGACCACCTCAGGACGGCCACGGCGGCGCAACCGGCGGATGTTCATGATACGGCGTCCAAGCTTCAGAGGGCGATGGAGGAGTACGCCGGCGGCGGCGAAGTGGTGGAGAAGCCGTCGAGCGTGGAAGTGTGGATTTGGTACTTTTACGAGCTTTGTTCCTACTTCATCCATTCGGCTCTGCTTCCCATTGTGTTCCCGTTGATGATCAGCCAGATCCACGGGCCGCCGGCGGAGCCTGACGGCGGGTGGACTGTTAGCCGGCGGAATATCACTTGCCGCCCCGACGAGTTGAAATTGTGAGTGGGGTTTAAATATATATGGTTATTTTTGTGGTTAGTTTGCTAATTTTGATACTATGGGATTCGATTAGAGAGTCATGGTATGGTGGAGCCAGTGTCTACATCGTTAATATGTTACGTTTTTTAGTTTATGGTGTAGTATATGTTTGAATTGTCGAAAATGTGACAATAAAAATTACATCGAATAAAATGTTATAAGATTAGGAGATTGAATTAGATTTGATTAATTGTATTTAATATATAAATGTTACAAGCTAGCTAGCTAGTAAAATTATGTTTGTATAAATGTGTATTAAATTTAGTTATGAAGACACGAGTAGATGTTAGGGCTCTCAATTATCCTATTTTTCGTATTATATGTAACTAGTTGTTGCTTCATGATAAAAGTTGATTTTTCTTTATGTATTTGTTAAAAACAAGTCAAAATTAATCACATCATATGAATCGAAAGAACAAATGACGGATAATATCAAAGAAGAAAAATTTAAATTGGAATTGATTTGTTAATAAAATCATATATTAATGACAATTAAACTAAGTTGAATTGCTAATTTTTTTCTGTTAGATACTTGTTTTTATAGAAAACTAATAGGAAAGATTCAATTTTTTTTTGAAAAAATAATTGATTATGCATATAAATATGTATATTTATTAGTTATAATAATTTTCTAATTATTCAAATTAATATATTATTTGTAGGTATGAAGCTTTAGTGTACAGGTCAATAGACTTTGGGACCTCCAAAATCTCAGCCTTACAATGGACATCATTCTCATGGGGATTGGGCCTGGGCATAGCAGGCCCAATACTCTGGCTCATCTCCGCCAGCCTGGACCATGGAAGCCTGCAGACACTCATCGCCGGAACCGCCATCGCTACCGGATTCTTCTTCTGCCTCCCCACTGGATTCTTCAACGTCACATGGATCTTCCCTCCGTTCATCATCGCCATCGTTGCTGCCAGCACAATCGCTGCCGTTACCCATACCCGCCAGCACGCGTTGATGGTCCGAGGCTTCGCTGGCCCCAACCTCAACAAACCGAGATTCGCCCTCCGGCGATGGATTTCGGGCTGGCTCTCCCTCTACGCCGCCGCCGCAGGCGGCCTCGGATCCGCCGTCATGATCGCATTCACCTACTACATGCTTCGAAACTCTGAGAAGGTCCTCAGTCTCTGGATCGTCACCATCTTCAGCGGATTGAAATGGGCCACCGGGATCTCACACGTGTTCTTCATCAAGACCGGCACAATCGACGGCGGATCCTTCCCTCCGCCGTCGAACACAGCTCACGCGCTCTCAATTTTCACGTTCCCGCACGCGCTCGGAACTTTAATTTTGACTTTCCTCTCGTCTTTCACCACGATGTGCATCTTCGCGAGCGCGTTCCTCTACTTCGCCGGATACATCTGCCTCAATCCGCCGACGATTCTCTACTCCTGGCTAGTCTATTTCATCTTCCCTCTGATTTCTCTCCCGGCGATCCACTTAGTCCAGTATATAATCCGCGCCGATTCGGCGAAGATGCACATGCTAGGGTTCATCTTATCACTGATGACTTCCGGGTTCGGGTTCTACTACCGGGCCGGGATCTGGCAGAAGGGGGTCGTCCTCGCCTTCGCGGCGGTCCAGGGAACGTCGGCGGGGCTGCTCCACGCCTTCCAGCGGGTACTGCTGACGGACTGCTCGCCGTCGGGGAAGGAGGGCGTATTCGCGGCGTGGTTCGAGTGGTGCAGCACGGCGGGTACTTTCGCCGGTTTCACGGTGGCGGCGGCACTTCCGGGGGAGATCAGCACGAGCTTGGCCGTCACTTTCTTGATGTCGGTGGCTGGGATGGTGGTGCTGGTGTACGGACACATCAGCGACTCCGGTGGAGCCACGGCGGCGGGACATTTGGCGGCAGGCGGCGATGACTCGTCCGGTCGGGTCCGAGATGGTCGGTACCCCGATGCTGAGGTGTCGCTGACGCCGCCACGTCGGCTTGGTTTGGAGATTCCGAATGATGGAGGGAATAGTTTGGCGGTAATGAAGGATCGTGGTCCAAGTTTTCAACATGAGGATGATATAAGCTTAGCTTAAAAATTAGCTGATTAGCTAAAATAAATCAGGTGATTAATAGGCTATACATAATCAAATTGTTGAAAATTTAGGGTTTTTTTTCCTTTTTTATTATCACATTTTTTATCCGAGGGAATTGTAAGAATAAGTATTTTTGTGTGTAAACTTTGATCTTGTTCAATAACTATGTATGATTTTGTTATTCTTTTTCTTTTAAATAAATTTTTTAAATCTTCTTATTTATTCATAAAATTCTTATTTATTTTTATCTCAACCTTTGTAGGGTTGACTATTCATCTCTTTCCCCTAACGAATGATATTTGTGAATATTTTATTCTTGTCAACCACCATTCAATAATTTCGAATTGAACCAATATATACAAAGATGATATTCGAAATGTTATATACAAAATAATGATGTTTTAGCAATATACCACATTTATGTGTATAGAGATGAGATATAATATTGAATCCATTATATTATCGTAAGTTTTTTAAACAGATATTGACATCGATCTCGTAATTCAATTAATACGTATATTATTCATGTAGACAAAGTAAGAGATGGTTAAAAACCCACATATGTAAATTTAACTGTTATTCGAATCTGGCCAAAATAGATGAGATCGAATGAAAAACAACTCTTAACCTAACCGGTTCAATTTTTTGACCGGAGAATCTCCTTGGTCGGGCCAAAGTAGAAACAGAAAGTAACTGTAAATATGAAGGCTTGGGAAAGAGATCTTCTTCCTTGGCTAATGGCTAGTCGTTACCCTCGTTTTCTCTACACCACAATCGCTTACCCAGTTTATCTACTTCTTCTGTCCACACACAAAAACCCAAACCCATAACGTACATAATAATGGCCACTCTCCATCTTCATTCTCCTTCACCTGCAGCTTCGTCTTTCAGTTTCACCTTCCAATTCAATGGCGACAAATCATCACCACCCTCTGTCCGTCACTTCTTCGCCTACGTATCACCAACGACGCTCACCCCTCTTCATTGCACGAACCTCGTTCAAAACCCCATCAACCAAAATCGCCGCCTTTTCTCACGTTACAGTCAAATCCTCTCACAGCCATTTCCGCAAACACCTGGTGCCCATCAACCCTAATCCTAGGTTCCTGCAAATGACCACTCAGGACGAGGAGACTCCGTCCGTTCTCCGCACGCCTTTGATCCAGTCGCTCGGGTCTGCTTCTGATGGCACTCCAGCTGCCTCGCCTACTCTCACTAAGCACGTATGTATATTAACGAGCTTGAGCTCTCCTATGCAGCCCTAAATTGCTGTACCAGTGTGTGAGCTGCGGGGTTGAATTGATTGTAGGTTGTGGGGGTTCTGCATTTGCTGGTTTCACTAGGGATTGTGCTGGCACTGGATAAATATCTGAAGATGGCGTTTGTGGCAGCTTCTATCAAGTTCCCAAGTGCATTGTTTGGGATGTTCTGTATATTCTCCGTGCTTGTGGTTCTTGACGTTGTTGTGCCTGCTGCAGCCGCCGGTGTTGTGAGCTTCTTCGAGCCTGCATTTCTGTTCATCCAGAGATGGCTTCCACTGTTCTATGTCCCCTCTCTGGTTGTCTTGCCACTCTCTGTTAAGGACATTCCTGCTGCTTCTGGTGCAAAGATTTGCGTCATTGTAGGTAAATGGATCGCCTTTCTTTGTCTAGAACAGCAGAATTAGTTGTACATCATTGTTTTTTAATACTTCAAATAAGTTCTAGCCTATTGTTCCGCAGAATATGGTCTTAGAATATCAGAACTAGTTATACCTCGGTGTATTTTAGTAGTTCGATTTATGTTACTAGCCAATTGTATATCATTTCGTGTTTTGCCTGCCTTTTCCTGCAGCTATTGGATGGTTGGCTTCTCTCTGTGTGGCGGGATTCACTGCGATTGCTGTGAGAAAAATGGTGAAGACAGAAATGACAGATGCCGAGCCTATGGCAAAGCCCTCTGCTTTTTCCTCAATTGAGCTGTGGGCTTGGACTGGAATCTTTGTAGCATCATTCGCGGGTGCCTATTTCTATCCGTTTTTGCTGGAGACCAGTGCCCGGACTTGCCTTCCGTTCCTACTATCAGCCACCGTCCTAGGATACATTGTTGGTACTGGGTAAAAGCTTTTAATGCCATCTACTGACGATGATTTGGCCACGGTGATGTCGATCTATATAAATTTACCATCTAACTCTTAATGGTGTTACAGGTTGCCTTCTGGTTTGAAGAAAGTTTTCCATCCTATCATCTGCTGTGCTCTATCCGCAGATTTGGCAGCTTTCGCTTATGGCTATGTATCCAAAACCGGACTTGATGCTGTTTTAGGTACTTAAGATTGCATTAATTTCTGATTTTTTCGTCTCACTGGCTTTCAGTAGCTGAGATAGTACTATGTTGGCTTTCAGGATCGTATCTTACGAAGGCTGCTGCTAATCCTGGAGCTGGAGATGTGTTAATGGGATTTCTAGGATCTGTGATTCTTTCTTTTGCCTTCTCAATGTTCAAGCAGAGGAAGGTACCTAATTAGCTAGTTCTATCATTTCCCAACTTGTTGGAATCTTGTCTTCAAATGTAACTTTGGTTTGTTTTTATATCTTTTAACAGCTCGTCAAGAGACACGCAGCAGAGATCTTCACCTCAGTCATCATCGCAACGTTTTTCTCGTTGTACTCGACGGCTTTTGCTGGACGTCTACTCCAACTGGAACCGAGCTTGACCATTTCCATTCTTCCTAGATGTATCACTGTGGCATTGGCCCTCAGCATAGTTTCACTGTTTGATGGTGCCAATTCATCGCTAACAGCAGCAGTGGTCGTAGTAACCGGTCTTATTGGAGCAAACTTCGTGCAAGCGACGCTCGATAAGTTGCAGTTCCGCGATCCTATAGCTCGAGGAATCGCTACTGCTTCTAGGTGCCTAGATAAACTCTATTGAATCATGACATGCTATTGTTCTAATTCGATTGTCGTTGATGACTTTTCGGTGTTTGTTTGCAGTGCTCATGGACTGGGAACAGCAGCATTGTCAGCTAAGGAACCTGAGGCGCTTCCTTTCTGTGCGATTGCTTATGCTCTTACAGGGATCTTCGGTTCGATAATTTGCTCGGTTCCGGTGGTCAGGCAAAGCTTGCTTGCTATAGTTGGCTGAAGCTACAGAGTGAATCTCTATTTGTATGAATTGACAAAATTCTTTTATCAGTCGATAATGCTTTAGCAGTTCAGTTCAATTGTACATAAAAGGTCCGATCTTTGATATGGTGCAGAACTGTTACAATCATTCCGGGACTCAATTTGATTACGCAGAAGCAACATACAAACAATACCGGTAAAAGAAACGCCAGTTTACAGCCTCTGTGACCCTTAACATACTCTATTCAATATCGGCATTGATCGAAAGTGTGTTCACTGTATCATCATATTGTTTTAACAGTACTATTGAAAAATTTCCTATCTCGACTAAAAAGTTCAGCAACTTAAAAAGTTGCACACTTCAGCCCAGGAAGTTCATGATCACCAAGTGAAGCACCAAGTTGCATAGAACGAAATCGGCAAAAGCTCGCTCTGGTGCCAAATCCTGCGATGGTGAGCATTTGATGTTTAGCTAGTTAGTAGTACTGCGACATGGTGAAACAGATGAATGCTGTTATTTACGGTATATTTTACCTTGAAGTCCTTGTTGTCCTTGTTCACTTGGATGCGTAGACAAACTGCAGTAGAGGAACAAAAGACTTTAGCTGGAATGTCAATCTATTTATCACGAAATCGGCAAGTTATATAGGGCAAGAATGCGTACCAGCAAGCACTGCAGTTCCAATGCAAGAGAGCACTCCGGAGAGGAACGAATTGAAAGGGAATGAACCCACAACGGCCATGTAAACCACCTGTTTGTCGAAGAGAAGTTAAAACACATTCAATCAATAGAAAATCAACTAACAACTTCACACCCTCAATCCATGATCAAGCAGGTGGAAACTCACAGATGACTCGACCCCATCAATGACTTATTCACGAGTTTAAAGGTCTATAGGAAGAATCAGAAGCTACGAAGAAATTCAACAATCACAGCATACTCAAAATGCAACATGGCTTTAGTTGCATTACTCCTCATTATGAGTACTCGTACTTTGAACATCCAAGTCGCCTGAACTCAGAAAGTCTGGGAAACCCTCAAAACTCTTGAATTACTAAAGTTTCAAAAACCGCAGCAGCCTAATATACCAGTGTGGCAGTGTATACTCCAGACCAATTCGACAGAGTCATGAATCACATTATCGATCATCACAAATATCACCAAACGTCAAACAGCACGGTATCACACACATTACAAATCTTCTCGAAGTACCAGTGTTTCCAAAAACATACCAGTCAAATATACTGATTATACAGTGTACACTAGTCTGATACGGTATAGATGCAAATCAGTTCATCTATCACCTCATTACGATTGGACCTTAACCCGTAAGGATTCACACACATTGCGAATTATACAATCCTTTTCATTTGTGTAGAACAAACTATTCTAATCTCCAGGCACACAAGACACAGTTCCAGGAAAAAACAGTCTAATTCACAGTATACATCAGGAATCAGTTCATAGTCCAGACTCCGGAGCAAAGAACTAACGAATCAAAAGACTACAAAAAAAAAGCTTAGATCGCGCCCCAAATTCAATCAGTCCGGGGTTACCTGAATTACGGCGGTGAAGACAGCGAAAGCCACGTAGAGATCGATGATCTGCGCAAACAGAAAACCAAGGAAGAATCAACAACAAGAAAAACCCTATTAGACAAATGAGATGAACAGATCGGTACAAAGATCGCGACTTTAAAAAAGAAAGAGACCTTGAGGTTGTTAGGCGTGGCGGCGTAAGCAGATCGAAGGGACTGGAAGAGTGCCTGCGTGTCCTTCACTGTAGATCGCGCCATTTTCGAAGTAAGATCGAAATGAGACGAAGAGAGATAGGATCCAGGCAACTGAGCAGCAGCAGAAGAAGTCTGTGAAGCACTGAATTACGAGAGAGGGTTTATCTGCCGTCCTGTGGAAACTGGAAAGTGGACAAAAGCGGGGCATAGTGGTCATTGTAACCAAATGGGACTGAAAATGTAATTTTACATATCGGAAATGGTTCTGTCGGAATAGGCCACCACAAAAATGTACAGAGACCTCTCAATCCGTAGAAGATGAAAATCATTTAATAAATATTATAATTGCATTCATCGGATATATTAGATTTAAATTTGAAATTTTTAAATAATCAATATACGGCTTTATCATCTGAATAATTTCAAATCAATAATTGGCCAACTTTGTTGGAGGTGCGAATCTACTCGAAATCGACACTTCCTGTGCGAGTCTTTAGTATGATGGTTTTGATAATTCGAAGACGGATGAAGCAACCACAAGAAAATTGATTCGTGATAATATTGGTTGTGTTATTGGTTTTCAGTTTGAGCTTGACTGTGTGTTCGATCACCTCGAACGGAATTAAGGAGCAGTAGTGACTAGCCTTGATATAGTTTGGGAGACTGAATATTAGAGACTACAAGTGCAGCTCAACTTTCATTACACAATATTATAGTTGATGCACCAATAAACAAATGATACACCAGCACTTTATTGTTGTGAATATGATTTATGAGTTGACACAGAAAACATAAAAATCATATTTATTCACATTTATCGTAAATTCTAAAACCAATCACGCATCAAATATATTTTATTAGTGTCGGTCATGAAAAGTTTTTGGGTGTTTATATTTTTCCTATTTTTAATTCATTGTTGATTTTACTATTTGAGCCATACTCCCAACCAAGAAAAGAAAAAGAGAATTATTCCATTCGTTGAATTTAGGGTGTGACAATCTTTTACTACATTTAAGAGTAACCCGCTACGTAGAAATCGATTATCAGTAACATACATCTTAATTACACCCCAAAAAAAAGTTACTATAAAAAATCTTCCTTAATCCGATAATTTTCAAACATCCTGATTCCGCTTTCAGTCGAGAACGCCGCAGAAGTTGGTGTTGGTCTCGTACCTCAAACATCAACAATCAGACAGCGAGATATACGCCCCGTCACTTCCGGGGCAGCCCAATCCGTCGTTTGCCATGAGCCATTTGAAGGCTGTCGTAACAGTGGTCGCAGTGCTCTTTAAGACTGCAGGTGAAGTAGCAGTAGACGTCAGAGTGATCCTCATAACCGACTCGAGTATTATTCAAATGGGAACAGACGGAGGCGGCACTCAAGGCATGATCGTAGAAAACATCGCAAATGGAGAGTTGATCGTCCATCGGATGTGCCACCGGCAACTGGCTTCGGCTGCACCTCGCTGTGTTTTCGTCTCCTGTACAGAATCCGGATCCTCCGTTTCATCGTACGAGCTTACCACCGACATCATCATCATCGTTACTGCTGCTCCTGCAATGGTCGGAAATATGGCCGCCATTGTTGTTTGGGGTTTGGTGGAGATACAGATTGGTGTATATGCGTTATAAATTATTAATTATCAGTCCTTTGGCTTCTTTTTATTTCCCTCAATTTTTGGCCGGAGGAGAATCTTCCCCGTTCGAAACCGATCGGAATAATCTTTCGTCGGCGATTTGGAAGTGAAGGGAGAGTGGAGTAAAAGTTGACTTTCGCCTAGCCGGTTCATAGTAACAAGGCCAAAAGCCCATATTATCTATTTTTTAAAACTATATAGGCTGCTGTCATTTAGGCGGAGCAAAATGGCGCGTGGGCCTATGATGGGCCTGGGAAATGCGGCCTGGCTCAACACAACGGAGTAACTCCTGGTGGCGACAAAATGGGCTTTTTCAGACGTCTTTGGGAAAGCGTCCAGCTCCAACTCGATTTTGTATGGATCCGAAATTTCGGCTGACCCGACCCGAAATTGGCCCAATTATTTTTGGGCCAGCTCCACATCGCCCCGTTCAAAAGCTCGGAAGCCTTAAAGCCCTCTGACCCGACCCGCCCAAAATCCGACGACCCGGTTCGTTTTACGCGTGCATTACACGTGCCAGTGTATGCGAGTGGTTGTTATTTTCGAAAAGTGAAATCCCACGCGCGCGTGTTTGTTACGCGCCTGGTTATTCACGCGCCAGCGTGCTGTACACTCGCCGTCCTGCTATTTTTCCTTGTTCTCCTCGATTCGTCGTCTCGCCGACCGTTGAATCCTCTCGCCCTTAACTTCCTGCCCTTAATCCTCTGATGATAACACAGTTCGCCTATGGAAAGTGGGTTGTGACAATCGATTGCCTCATGGTTTTTCATCATAATAACTACGGTAATGCTTAGACTTGGTTACTTGGGTTTCTTCGATATTTGTTTTAGGGTGTCGCTCTTTTGCTGATTGTTGAGTTCTGATGTTGCAGTAATGTGTGTTCAGTACAATCCAGTGGATGAAGACTACTTCATCACTGGATCTATAGATGGAAAAGTTCGGATCTGGGAAGTGTCTGGATGTCGGTTAAATCGCTTACAGACATCAGAGAAATCGTTGCTGCAATCGCTTACCGTCCTGGTTTAGAGGTTTGGAAAAGAATGAATCTCAAAGAATCTAACTTTGGGAGCTATTGTGGGAAAAATGTCTGGAAACTGCATTTTCTACGAGATCATAGGTGCTTGATTATGTTCTTAACCATTCCTTACTAATAGCATTTCATTCTCTTTGATTATATGCAGATAATACGATGAGATAAGATGTTGTAACATGTTCACAAAGGAAAACAAAACTGTCTGGCAAGAGAATAACCAGCTTTGAGGTTAGTTAGTTAACCTTTGATTGCAGCTTTCAACCTTCAAGAACTTGTCTAATAACAATCAATTAACAACCTTTGGTTCCCAGTTTTCTCAATGCCATCCGAGTAGAGTGATTGTGACGTCGGCTGATTTGCATTTGCAGCACGGATGTCATTTGCAAATTTAGAAGTTTGTAGTCAAATTAGTTATCGTACTGACTTACTGTGGTTACTTGTTGCTGATGTTTTGGTGGGGAATTATAGTTTTTTTGAAAAAGGGACTTGCTTTCTTTTGCGCTTTTTAGTGTCGCACCTCCGAACCAGATGCACGCCACTTTTACTTCGGACGGGAAGAGTGTTGTGTCGACGAGCGACGATTGGAATGCCTACATATGGACCTACGACAAACAGGAGAAGCCGTCCTCTCGAGCTAAGCTTATCCGCTCCTACGAGAGCTTCATTTCCCTTAATGCATCGGTCGCAATACCTTGCCGTGGGATGGAAACTGAGCCAGCTGGCACAATCTCATCCCTGACGTCCTCAATCCGACCATAACCATCACAGGAGCATCATATCCTTGCCGTATTGCTTCAACATCATTCGTGGGTTTTTGCTAGATTCTCTATCCAGGGGAGCTGCAACTTGGCAAGAGGGGAATCTTCCTCATTCGGAACTGGTACTCAAATTAGAGTTGAAGTTCAATCCTCAAATGTAGAGTATAGTGGTTGTTACTGCTGGCTGGGACGGACGGATCAAAACGTACCTCAATTACGGGCTACCTCTGCGCGTATGAAGAATAATCCTTTCGTGTTCGACAAGTTTTTAAGCATACAATTAGAAGAGGGTTTAGGGGTTTACAGAATCGTGACCAAGAAGAATTACCAAGCTTTTAGGGATCCTATCTATATGAGCAGGGTCTCCGCTTGTATGTATAATGTATTAGATTATTAGTATTGGTGAATCTCGAATTTTCAGAGACACTTGTCAAAATCTAATTAAATGGGATTTCTAGCTTCAAATTTTGAATGGCGTTAGCCAATCATGCGTTGCCACATGTATATGTATCCGGTGTATTAATGCACTGGAGTCCTTTCCTATGATTTATATATTATTTCTAACATATTTGTGTTTAAGATACACCAAACACGATGTTGATGAACTACATAGGTGAACTCGTCAGTTTGGTATAACTACTTATTTTATCGGCCATGTAATAGAGATTTTGTATGAAATGGGTATAAATTCTTACTTTTGTGGGGTATATCCGATAAAAATCGAATAAAGGAGGAATAAGGAAGGGATAACAACAGAGTAATATCGATGATTAACGTGGTTTCTGACCTTGAAGTCGTTTAGTCTATGGAGAGAAAGAGAAATATTATTAGGGGTTTTGGTAAGAGGGACGGCTTAATTACAGTGAAGGAAACTAACGCTCTTTATATACAAAAGGATTTCGGTTAACTCATAACCATAACAGACCTAATCCGATATACATTACGTATTCGTAGATATATAGCTTAATTATTATCCAACAAATATTAATAACCATAATATAAATTAGTTTTGAAAAGAAAAACTATAATATAAATTAATAACCATAATAGAGATGCTGTGATCGTGGGGATAGGATAAATAAGACTTATGGGCATAATACTTTGCATTGAAAATTTTAATGAATTATCTAAATTAATATTAAAGATAACTATACCGTACGTAATGAATATGCATCAATTGGATGAATCATGAATCCTCACTCATAAAGAGCTAAATTTTCGTGGGCAGCTATGAAGATGGGTAGAAACTTTAGTCCGCCGGCCTACCTCTCCTTCGTTGCGGCCAACTCGGGCGCCATGTCCGAATTAGACCTCCAGACTCTGCTAACTAATGGGGGCTCAACTTTGCTTCCGGAGGCGGTGGGATTTCCGACTATGGCCGATGGGATTATGGTCAGGTAGAGCTGTTTAATTCTTTCATTATTAATTTATGTCCAGCTATTTAACCGAAACCCTAACCGGTTTGCATGTACAGGTGGTGCCAATAGGAACGCAGATCAGCCAATGGCAACAGACCTACAAACTGTGTTCAACTCAACTTCCGCAACTGCTTACCTGAGCCGGCGTGTATATTACATAAACTTCGGAAGTGGAAGCATCCTAAACCAGCTGGACAGTCTCATTTTCACCGACCCATCCTGCATCGGAAGAGCTTCACCTGAATGTGTTAGTTATGTACAAGTGAGTGGCCATCAACCTAACTCGACTCATTGTACTGTCCGATACCATGTCATTAACCATCACATGCCAATAATTGAATGGTATAATTTGTGCTTGTAGGCTCTATATGCAATTGGAGCACGCAAGTTCGGGGTCATAGGACCTCAACAAATCAGGTGCAGTCCATTTGGTAGAGCCACGAGCCCAACTGGCGCCTGCAACGCCAGAGCAAATTCGATTGCGGCGGCTATCCCTTCTCGCCTGGCTATAGCTTTGAGCATGCTTAGGGATGCGAATCCTGATATCGTTTATTCCATTGCAAATACTTATAATTTAAACGCCGACATCAACAACAGTCCTACACTATACGGTGAGTGTTGTCGTTGGTAATACCGCAATTGTACAAGTGCTTTCCTTGGTCCCAACTACTTACATATATGTTGTCTTAATTTTGTAGGTATAAGGAATGTTACGGCTTCATGCTGCAAGAACATATCGGGGTTTCTATGTGCCCCAAATTCTACTATATGCGGAGATCGCGATGGGCATTTGTATTGGGGTCTGTTTCCATGAACCCAAGCAGGATCGAGACTGGCCATTCAAACTTTTTATAACTACAATCTGAAATACACCAACCTTATAAATTTCACAAAACTTACTAACGCACCAAACCTGACTGAATGATCGGCTCAACGATGCATATATAGTCGAATAAAGAGCAAGCGCCAGTGGTTTGTAACTTGGTGCGAACATAAAGTCTGTTGGTATACAAGGGATATGTACGTATGCATGGTTCCATCAACAAAAATAATAAAATGCTTATAATTACAATATGCCACTTAATTATTACAGAAAGACCACTAGGCTTTTCGTCTTGTATAGGATACTACTCGATTTGTTCATTTTTCAATACACTAATCAACCACTTAATTCATACTACACCAGATAAAATTAGTTTTTTCTTCTCATTCACTTTTTTGGCAGTTGCCTTCGACATTTATATAATATTTGACATCCATAAAAATTATTAAAAATTTAAATTTTATTATGTTAATTCTTTCAAATAATATTTAAATGAAGTTTAAAAAAAATTAAGATTATACGATAATAATAATATGTTTAATTTTAAATTGGTTAACTTCTTGAAAAAAAAAATCTAATTTTTGTGAACTTGAGTATTAGCTCCCTACTTCTTGAAACCCTAATACAAGACATAATTAATCCCCTTTATAGACTACGTGCATCTACACAAAGTGATAAACAACAAATCATTTATTGTTATTTATTTAGCTACATACACATGATCAACATCATTAAAATTGAACGATACAATTACTAAAAGAAGAATAAATGAGGAATAATACATATTAAAGGAAGAATAAAAAAGACATAACAAATATTAAAAGAAGAGATAGGAGGAGTAATAGATATTAAAGGAAAAATGAAGGAGGAATAATAAATGAGGTATATATACTTATGAGATTAGGTTAATTAGCTTACATACTAAGTCATAACCCAATAAAACATAGCGGTTACCCAATAACTCATATAGGTTTATCAACATATGCATCATTACACTAATGGAAAAATCGATCATTCAGTTGGGTTTGGTGCGTTAATCAACTGTGCAAAACTTATAGAGTCCGTGTATCTTGAATTTTCACTAAAAAATGCTTCAACAATCATTCTCGACCCGCTTTGAATTAGTTGAGACGGATTCCAATACAAGTATCCAAATAATATCTTGATTTGTAACTCTGAGCATGCTCATAGCTACGGCCAATCGGGAAGGGATAGCCACCGCAACCATATTGCCAAGCCTAAGTTCAACTGTGGCCTAAAGTCATTTGGATTTTCTAACCCTTTGCCCTGCATGCAGCACTACCACTTGGCGTAATCATAGGTCTTACACGAGTCCTTTTGCACTCACACAATAATGTCTCATCATCACTTTCCCATTCCTCTCACGCTCCCGCCCAGCCTCCAAAAACAGATCAGTATACCATCATCAATCCACAATGACCCCGCAAATCATCCGCCGGCGGCGGCCGAGAATTCCGACGACAGTCTCTATCATCCTGCTCCATCTATTCCTCTTTTCGATACAGGGGTTACGATGATGGAGGGCAGAGCTGGTGAGGATGGTTTGTTTGCGGCGGAGGAGGAGGCGGAGACGATGGACACTAGCGGTTCGCCGGTTGAGTTTGACTGGAGGGACAAAGGAGCTGTAACCGACGTCAAGATGCAGGTATATATGCGTTATAAATTATCAGTCCTTTGACTTCGTTTTATTTCCCTCAATTTTTGGCCAGAGCAGAATCGTCCCCGTTCGAAACCGATCGGAATAATCTTTCGTCGGCGATTTGGAAGTGAAGGGAGAGTGGAGTAAAAGTTGGGTTAAGCCTAGCCGGTTCATAGTAACAAGGCCAAAAGCCCATTTATCTATTTTTTTTAAACTATATAGGCTGCTGTCATTTAGGCGGAGCAAAATGGCGCGTGGGCCTAGGATGGGCCTGGGAAATGCGGCCTGGCTCAACACAACGGAGTAACTCCTGGTGGCGCAAAAATGGGCTTTTTCAGACGTCTTTGGGGAAGGGTCCAGCTCCAACTCGATTTTGTATGGATCCGAAATTTCGGCTGACCCGACCCGGTATTGGCCCAATTATTTTTGGGCCAGATCCACATCGCCCCGCTCAAAAGCTCGGAAGCCTTAAAGCCCTCTGACCCGACCCGCCCAAAACCCGACGACCCGGTTCGTTTTACGCGTGCATTACACGCGCCAGTGTATGCGAGTGGTTGTTATTTTCGTAAAGTGAAATCCCACGCGCGTGTGTTTGTTACGCGCCTGGTTATTCACGCGCCAGCGTGCTGTACACTCGCCGTCCTGCTATTTTTCCTCCTTCTTCTTGTTCTCCTCGATTCGTCGTCTCGCCGGCCGTTGAATCCTCTCGCCCTTAACTTCCGGCCCTTAATCCTCTGATGATAACACAGTTCGCCTATGGACAGTGGGTTGTGACAATCGATTGCCTCATGGTTTTTCATCATAACAACTACGGTAATGCTTAGACATGGTTACTTGGGTTTCTTCGTTTTTCGGGTGTCGCTCTTTCGCTGATTGTTGAGTTCTGATGTTGCAGTAATGTGTGTTCGGTACAATCCAGTGGATGAAGACTACTTCATCACTGGTTCTATAGATGGAAAAGTTCGGATCTGGGAAGTGTCTGGATATCAGTTAAATCGCTTACGGACATCAGAGAAATCGTTGCTGCAATCGCTTACCGTCCTGCTGTAGAGGTTTGGAAAAGAATATTTCTTTCATTTCCAATTCTTTCTGGGCAAGAATGAATCTCAAAGAATCTAACTTTGGGAGCTATTGTGGGAAAAATGTCTGGAAACTGCATTTTCACCGACCCATCCTTCATCGGAAGGGCTTCAGCTGAGTAGCCATCAACCTAACCCGACTCAGATATCATGTCATTAACCTTTAAATTTATTTAAGATTATACGATAATGGCGTTACCTTTAATTTTAGAAGTTTTCAAGTTGATTAACTTTTTTTAAAAAAGATAGAAATTTAATTTTGGTGAACATGAGTGTTAGCTCTCCACTTTTTAAAACCATAATACTAGTAATAATTAGTCCCTTTGTAGATTACGTACATCCATATAAAGTAATAGACAACTGATCATTTATTGCTTTTTATTTAGCTACATACACATGATCAGCATTATTAAAATTAGACGAGAGAGTTATTAAAGAAAGAATAATTGAGGAATAACAAATATTAACGGAAGAATATGAAGGAAGAATAACATGAAGGATTAACGTGGTTTCCGACTTTAAAATCGACTAGTCGACGGGAGAAGGATGGAGTTTTATTGAAGTAATGATGGCGGAGATAATAGATACAGAGATGCAAGTAGAGGAGGTGTATATACTTAATGAGATTAGGTTCATTAGCTATATATATTAAGCCGCAAGCCCAATAGGACATATGCATCATTACGCTGATGGACGAATCGATCATTCAGTTGGGTTTCAGTGTGTTAATCAACTGTGCAAAGCTTATAGGGTCCGTGTATCTCGAAGTTTCACTGAAAAATGCTTCAACAACCAATCTCGACCCGCTTTGGGTTAGTTGAGCCGGATTTCAATACAAGTACCTATCGCGGTCCCCGCACACAGTAGAATTCGGAACACATAGCGTCATTCCGTTCCCACAACATGCACCCGTAACGTTCCTTAAACCTTCGAAATTAACACAACATTTATACAAGTTCAATAAATTAAGGATGCTGTTAGCAATATATATAAGTGGACCGACGACGACGACACTTACCGTATAGTGTTGGACTGTTGGTGAGGTCGCTGTTTATGTTCTAAGTATTCGCGACCGAATAAATTATATCTCGATTTGTAACTCTGAGCATGCTCATAGCTACGGCCAATCGGGAAGGGATAGCCTCAGCAATCGAATTTGCTCTGGGACGGCACCGCCCGGTTGGGCTACGGGCTCGAGCAATTGGACTGCACCCGATTTGTTGCGGTCCTACAACCCCGAACATCCGAGCTCCAATACCGTAGAGAGCCTGCACATGTTTTAGCAGTCACTGATACGTACCTGTACGAGGCTAACGAATTGACTTGTAAGTGTACCGAGGAATGACGGATCGGTGTAAATGAGATTATCCAGTTGCACTACTACGTCGCCGCCTCCGACGACGATATAGTAACACTATTTGCAGGTCTCTTGCAGCCCTCCAGTTGGCTGACTTGCGTAGTATTTTTCCGATTTCCACACCCAAACGACTCCTAGAAAGATAGAGATAGATATGGGACCTCACCTGAGTATATCATTTTGCTTGCACTTTGCAGCAGATAATCGGACGGACATTAGGGCCCAGAGACTAATGGGCTTTTGAGGAGGTCTCTCCAAAAGCCCATAACAAATCTTCCCGTACTATTTCTTAGGATCAACAATAATCATAAGACTCGCAAAAAAACAATAATCCTAAAATAATTAAATTGTTGGTGCAGTGGTGTCAAAGATTGTACTTGGAAGAGCGAACTAATATTCAATATCCCACAATAATTTTGGGAGAGGAGTAAGACCTTAACTCCGAGATAATTCCTCAACTGGATTTGTCGGCCAATGAGTCGAGTACCCGAATTTACACACAAAAAAACAATAATTATAGGGAATGATCGGTTATTGCTGTCGGCGATAAATAACTTAATACTCACCTTGTTTTTTAATCATGAGCTCGGGAGTTCACCTTATGGCCACCTATTTACCGCCTTATACGAACACCCACAATAAAAGCATCGATTATTACCGTCGACGATAAACATTCTAATTACACCAAACAATAATCATAGGGAATGATGATGAAACTTCCCGTTATCAGCAAACTCTATAAATTCTGTTTAAAGTGAATTAATTAGTTCCCCAAGATTTGAATCTCTGATATACAAATTTTGGTCTTTACCCAGATGTTCCTTCATCCTCTCCTGCTTAATGATTCTTTCTTGTCTCCTGTAGTCTATTACCAAACACCTACGTACAAATCATTGTAAATTAGTTGTGAATTAATGGTGGTACGTAGGACCCCCTCGGCAATTATAATTATCGATATTTGATCATAATTAATCAGTTATGAAAGGTGGCCGAACCCTAACTAATATTATAACTAATTTTTTGTAAATGACCTAACAACCTGTTAAAATCTATATTATTAAATCAATCAAAATATAAAAATTAAATCAATCTGTTACCTGTCTAGATATTTTTTAATAATTAAACTTTCTTTTTTTAATCCAGAGGAAGTGGCGTTTACTTAATATAAAACAAAAGTTGCCGACCTTAACGGAACTGCTCCATGTTTAATTTGTATATATATATATGTAAGCTCATCCAAGCAACTGATCAACTACCAAACCAGACCAAAATTTTGCAGAAAGAAAGAAGAAGAACAGAGAATGTCGTCGCCGCCGACAACCATATACGTGATTGTAACATTAACAGTGATGATGACGTGGGCAGTAGACTGTTACGACGACAACTCTGGAATCTGTCAAGGACCTGAGAACGTCTGCAGGCACAGCCAAAACATGTTGCCGGAAGGGGTCACCCAACAAGACATATCCGACAATTTTCACGCGCGAGCCTTCGATTCTCCAGCTGTTTGCCGCCGTTTAGACTCTCTGTCAGAGGATACCAATTTCAAAATATACGCTTACTTCTCCTGCAGCCTTTCACACTGTTACCGCTGTTACGACGCCGCCTTCACGCTCCTGAGGACCACATATGGATGTTCCGGTAAAGACGGCGGTTTCGTCACGCTGGATGGCTGTTGCTTAAGGTATGAGACCTACGACTTCTGCGGCGCTAAGAACCACTTGTAGCTTTCTGTCTGAGGGGCCAAGGTCCATATTTAGAACTGTTATGATACAGTGTAATTTTCTTTACTGTTTAGCAGAAATTTTCTATATGTCGTCCGGTGTTTTTTCAAGTTCCATACGATCGGCTCCGGTTTGTCCAAGGTTATGTAAACTTCCATCGGTGAAATGTTGAAGTGTAAGTGTGGTCATTTTGTTATTATGCATGGTAAACTTCGATCTGGCCCCGGCAACTATGTTTATTCCTGTGCAGAATCTGGATCTGTCGTCGTTATACAAGTGTACCGATGACATCGTTATTTCATTGCTACAAGGGTTACTACCGTTTGATATTTGGCCGCCATTGTTGTTTGGGGTTTGGTGGAGGATCAGATGGAGATGTTTCATGGATTTGATTAGCTTAATTAAGTTAATTATACATGTATTATAGACACGGAACATGAGAGAGGCTTAATTAAGTTTGGTGGGAACTGATTTTTTGTAGTGTAGTTCTCTTTCAGGGTTCAATTTGGCATCTTTGTGATGAAGGGGTCGTTTGGGTGGTGGATGCGGGATTTGGATTTCCAAAAACTCGGATTCGGTTAATTAATAATCCGTGAAATATGCTCCATCTCGACCGATCGACTAACTGTTTGAATTGAGTAATATTTTTTTTTATCTAGAAATACGTCTGAGCCTAATTTTAGAATTTTATTCAAAATTACCCAACGATAATTAATGTTTTAAATTATTTATAAGGTATAATTTTTGATTTGTCAAATTCGAGAACCGACAAATTCTGGTCGTCGTACTCGAATTGATAACCTAGAAAATAAAGCAAAATACCTTTTAACCATCCTAAAATTTCAAACATTATATACGACTTTGAGACTTAACATCGGAGATCAGCGAGAATGTCGTTTCCCGTTTCCTCGCTTCTCTCTGTTTTTAATTCGGTTGGTAGCCTTGCAGAAGTTGTTACTCGTCTCGTACCTCAAACAGCAACCATCATCATCAAGCGAGAAATACGGTCCGGCATTTCCGGGGCAGCCCGATCCGTCCTTCTCCTTGAGCCACTTGAAGGCTTTTCTGTAACAGTAGTCGCAGTGGTGAACTTTGCAGGTCAAGTAGCAATACACATCGAAATTAATTATGGGATTATTATTATCATCGCCGCCGGTGACTTGTAGAATAACTCGGAAATGGCCCCGGAAAGTACTGGTTTACGCTGCACCTGGCTCTACTTTGCTCTCCTGTACAGTATCCCGGTCCGTCGTCGTACGACCTACCGACCACAACATCAGCATCATCATCATTGTTAGAAATGTGGCCGCCATTGTTTGTTTTCTGGGTCTGGGGAGATGGATGTTTCATTGGCTGTACTTGTATAATAATGCATTATGCACACAGTGAATATGAGAGGGTTAGTTTTTTGGGGAACTATGATTTGTTGTATTGTTCTGTTTTTAGGTTCAATTTCGCATCTTTGTGCCGAAGGCGTCGTTTTGGATGGTTGGGGTCTTTTGGATCCAGTTTGCCGGAGAATAGTTTTCAAAAGTAAGCTTGATAACGGTTTGGATTGGTGACGGACAGTGCATACTTACCGCCTAATTGTTTCAATAATAATTACGGTGAAAAAGTATAAAAATGACCGTTCGTGTTTGATTTAAATACAATCATTGTATTTCTTAATGAAGAATATCATCATTATATTTGATCGTGTTGCAGTTTTAACCGCCGGTTATAATTAATCAAACAAACCAACTAAATGCTCTTTCGATTTGTTGTTGCAAGGGGTTTTTTTAACTAAATAGTGAAAACAGGTTGGAAAAACAGGTGAGTTTGGAATTTTAAAATCGATGTTTTATATTTTTATGGAAAAAAGATAATTATTTTAAAATAACGGCGAACAGCAATCCAACGGTGTTAGAAGTTTACATATATAACAGCAATCCACCCACCGCCATTAGTTCAGCATCAACTAGTCAACAAAACATACCAGTTCAGCAGTCTTCCCTTCTTCCTCCGTTTCTCCGCCTTCTCTCACCCCCAAGAACGCGGCGTCGACCACTGGATCAGTAGCATCGTCCAAAGGTTGTGCACCTCTTCCGTCCATGGCACCCCCTGCACTTCTCCCATCAATCATCCAATTTGATTTTAATTGAACTAGCTATTCAAAGACATTCGTTTCTATCTATGGATTCGTGGTATTCCATATTGAAAAACAGAGTAGGTAAAGAAAACACAACAAATCTCGCTTCCGCTCGGGGCGCCAGAGAAGTTGTGACCGGCGTCGTCTGCGGAAGCGTAACCAACGGCAGCCACAACCTCATCCTTATCTTTTACAGAATGCTTCCGTTGGTAATGGGAAAGATTGTTGAGACTGACACTCTTCTTCATGAAATCAACGACCACCCTCACTTCAAACAACATGATCTCGCCGACACCGGCAACAGTGTTGCTAGCGGCCATCTGTGTTTCTTCTCTAATATTTTCCGTTTTACAAGTGTAAAGTAGAGTTCGAGGAAGATGGCTATCGTAAAAGTAGCGGTAGAAAAGGATGGAAAGACTCATGGCGGTGGATTGAAGGAATATCATGAAATCCATAGATAGATGGAAACGAATGTCTTTGAATAGATAGTTCGATTAAAATTAAATTGGATAGTTTTCTTTTATAATCAAATTAAATTAGATAATATAATTGATGGGGAAGTGCAGTGGTGCCATGGACGGAAGAAGAGCATAAAATGTTCCTAATCAGACTGGAGAAGGTAGGAAAGGGGACGGGAGAGGTTAAAGAGATTGAATTAATGAAGTGAGGTTAGACGGTGTTATTTGTCGTGATTATTTTTTTAATTTAGTGATCAAATTATATTTTTTTTCTCGTTAGCGTGTTATTCTAACATATTTGTTAATTTAATTTCAACAACCAATTATAATATGACATATGGTATGAATATCGAATACATATATGCACCGGAGTTTCTGCCAAATGACATATGAACTTGTAACCATGAAGAAAATTATACAGTACTAGAGTTCTAAATATCTTAGGGTTGAACTGGAACATGACCAGCTGAAACAGTGCCACGATCACTGTTTCAAACAGACTTGTATTTATTCAAGATATACATCAACATTTCAACCATCAAACAACACTTAATTCAACATTTCACCCAGCTGAAACAGTGCCACGATCACTGTTTCAAACAGACCAGCAGAATACGCCACCCCGATTGAAGAATTGTTATTGATCCAAATACGAAGAAAATTACATGAATTCAAAAGTTTTAAATTCGGACCGTCCACAGAAGGCACCTTTGTTGTGTTTCAGTTTTGAGCGGCGCAGAAGCTGTACGTCTCGTACCTTAAACAGCAACCCTCCAACGACATGAAAGCGCCGTCTTTGTCGGAGCATCCGCCCGCGTTCCTCATGCGCGTGAAGGCGTCGTCGTAGCAGGCGTAGCAGTTGTCAAGGTTGCACGAAAAGTAAGCATAGGGTTTGAAATCCGGATGCTGTGGCAGATCTAAACGGCGGCAAACGGCTGGAGAATCGAAAGCACGTGCGTAGAAATTGAGGTATATTTCATATAGAGTGACTCCCGCCGGCAGCATGTTTTGGCTGTACCTGCATACGTTTTCAGGTCCGGCACAGAATCCAGATTGGTCGTCGTAACAGTTCACTGCCGACATCATCATCATTGTTGTTGATGTTACAATCAGTAGTGACCGCACCAACATCACGTATATGGTCGGCGGCGGATGCTGCATTCTGATTTTTTTTTATTTCCCTTGTTAATTTCTCTCTGAAGATTTTGGGTTTGGTTTGGTGGTGAAGTTCCATGCATTAGCTTATATATATACAACAGTACTGAACAGTACCGGCAAGGTCGAGAAACTTATGTGTCCCATGAATCAAAGACAAAATTGAATACATGGTAATATGAGTTTAGTTGGCATTTCTTGCTGTAAACCTTTGGGAACTAACCAAGACTACAAATTAAACAGAATATAGCCAGCAATTAATTTGAATGTAAAACGTGCAAAATGCACATCCTAATAATAACGTCATTCATGACTAAATTAGAATCTCATAATGTTTCGTTAACTTCAATCAAGTCATATTTAATTCAATACGAAAGTCGTAAACCATCCAATCCATAAATTATTGTTATGCGATGTGTGGAACCAGTACTAAAACATGCACCGAGCACAAATCTAAGTCCTTGACTGCAACAATGCCGGAAACTGTAAACACTGTCGTTTATCGTGGTTTCAGTTTGTAGCGCCGCAGAAGTTGTACGTCTCGTACCTTAAACAGCATCCGTCCACCGTGACGAAACCGCCATCTTTACCCGAGCATCCGTCCGTGTCCATCAAGCGCGTGAAGGCGTCGTGGTAGCAGTTGAAGCAGTGGTCAAGGTTGCAGGAGAAGTAAGCGTAGACTTTGAGTTTCGGATCCTGTTTTGAAAAACCGTCTACACCGCGGCAAACGGTTGCAGAATCAAAGGCATGTGCGCTGAATTTGAAGTATAGGTAGACTTGATCAGTGCGCCCCGCCGGCAGCATGTTGTTGCTGTACCTACAGATGTATTCAGGTCCTGCACAGAATCCAGAATGGTCGTCGTAACAGTTCACTACTGCCGCCGACATCATCATTGCTAATGATGTTACTACAATCATAATTAGGGTCGGCGACATTCTGGTTTTACTTCAATTTTCTTTCTTTCTACAAGTTTTGGTTTGGTTTGGTTTGGTTTGGTTTGGTGGTTGAGTTCCTTAATTAGCTTATATATATACCTTTGAACTTTTGTTTGTTTCTGTACAATATGAGTTTAGTTGTCATTGATTTCTAACTGGAATTTTTTGTGAACTAACGAAAACAACAAACAGACGATTAACGAAAAATTAACACTATTTTTATTTTAGAAAAATCATGATTGTATTTAAAACGTGCAATATGTAAGCCTATTCATAACTAAATTGGTTTCCGACTTTCCGTGAACTTCAAACAAGTTATATTCGATTTATACTACAAAATTAGTTAACCTTCCAATGTAAACTACTATTAGATAAATTTGTCGGTGAGATTTCAAACCAGTGTTAAAACATGCACTAAGTTGAATTTGAAAAAAATTAGAAAATTGAATTTAAAAAAGAAAAGCAAATATATGCGATTACATTACTCAGGTGTATGAAGAAAGGACTTACTTTGGAATCCGATCCCCCAGGGGCATCATAAATGAAAATTACCCTATAATATACTGATCAGCACTCGCAGTTTATTTGTCGAACTATTGATGGAGTAGTATATTCCGTAGTATGACTAGCTCTTTCATATTTTTAGTGTGGATATTCGTCGATTTAAATGACTTTTGTATAAACAGAAAGGTCGTAATATACACATGTATTCGGCCAAAACATTATGATTAGTTGATCAATTAAATATTTTTTAGGCACGATTAAACCGAAAATTAAATAGACAGTTAAGTCGAAACCTAAATTATAAAAAATGACAATTATCGAAACTTACAGTAAGCCGCGCCTACGGTGCAATGCATTAATGCATTATTTCAATTGTTTCACAAACTCAGATTTACACCTTAGACTTTCAAACTTTTGTATAATTATAATTTAGTCACTCAATTAGTTTATGAAGTGGGGTTAACTAAAACTCAATTTTTGTCGAGTTAGGTTAACGTTAATTGGTTAAAAAATTTGTTAAAATGCACTAAACCAGTTAAATGTGAGCTCAATCCGTATCCGGACTAAACTCGGGTTAAACGTAACCAAATTTTAAATTAAACGGTTGCGGACTAGTTATAGATGATGGTTTTTCTAGGTACTAAGTCCAAAACTCACCGTGTATATGGTATCCATGTCACCTATTTTATTATACCCAACTCATTTAACCAATTTAATTTAACTCGATTCACACTCTAATTTAACCAAAATCATTTGAAACAAATCAACCAGAGCTAATTGAAATAAGTTAGTTCAAGACAGAATAAGTGAAATGGATATAAATGCTGGATTGAAATGGTGATATGTCAATTTAACAAAGTTTATGAACATAGAATTGACGCAATAACGACATTGGTACACTTGATATAGTTTATTGATACATATTGATGAACAAAATCCAACCGGGTTAGAAGTTTACATTCTAAATCAAACTTCTAACTATGAAGAAATTAATTACACAGTAGTAGAGTCATCAATATGGATGTGAACTAGGTCATAACTCGGAAAAGTCGTTACACCACGCTTAATTCGAAGAGACTTTTATTTATCCACGACGATATACCATAATAACAAAACAACATAAGAAACACTTGGAGACTTTTCACGAATGGAAGTCTACGTCACCTTCGAATTATTAGCGGGATATCCCAGATGGTATTCTATAATTATTTTATTCTTAAATATGAAGAAAATTACATGGCATCAAAATTCGACCTCCTTGTACCCACCGGTGCTAATTGAAAGGCGGCCGAAAACGAATTCAGTTTTCAGTTTCGGGCGTCACAGAAGTTGTACGTCTCGTACCTTAAACAGCAGCCATCCAACGTGATGAAAGCGCCATCTCTGCCGGAGCAGTCGGCCGTGTTCATCACGCGTCTGGCGGCCTCGTTATAGCAGGCATAGCAGTCTGGTAGGTTGCAGGTGAAGTAAGCGAAGACTTTGAAATTCGGATCATCTATCAGATCTAAACGACGGCAAACGGCTGGAGAATTGAAGGCATATTGGAAAAAATTGAAGTATATGCCGTATTGAGTGACCGTCGTTGGCAACATGTTTGGGCTGTACCTGCAGATGCCTTCAGGTCCTGCACAGAATCCAGAATGGTCGTCGTAACAGGTGACTGCCGACACCATCATTGCTAATAATGTCACTACATTCATCAGGATCGGCGGCATTATGTTTTTTTCTTTTCTTTTCATTTGAAAAAGTTTTGGTTTGGCTTTGGGGGCATTGTGGAGTTCCATGGAGTAGCTTATATATAAATTTCTTTGGAGATATTCCCTATACAACCCATTTAATATCTATATTTTTATTAAACTTAAACTCAAAATTTTCTAATTAATAAACACATAATTCTATCATCGAAACCATCTTATTTGACAAAAAAAATTTGAACTGATGCTAATAATATATGAGTTTAGTTGGCATCAAACGTAAAATCTTTGTGAACTAAAGAATACTACAAACACAAATAACGATTAACGAGTAATTAAATAATACTGATTTTCTTGTAGAAAATTCTTGAATATAATTTAAAAAGAGTGCAAAATGCACATGTCTAATAACGTCGTTCATAACTAAATTGGTTCTGACTTTCTGTAATCTCGAAACAAGTAATAATATTCAATTAAATACAAAAATAGTTAACCATCCAATGTAAACTCCTATTGGGCAGCAATCGCCGTACCCACCCAATCCCAAAAAAAAGAAGGCACCGATGCTGCACCAGCCGCAGCATCAGTATCAGGGCAGTAAGACCAACACAGCCTCCCATCCCGTCTAAACTAAGCCCTTACCTGCCCCTATACTACAAAATTAGCCCGGATAAAAAATAAAACCTAACCATTGTCTGAGCTTTTCGAGAGAGAACCAACCCGCAATTCAACAGCACTCTTTTGAAAACAGCATCAGTAGTACGCTCTTTGTCATGGAAGACTCTGTCATTCCTCTCGATCCACGGAAACCACATTGAGGCAAGCAACACAAATCTCATAGCTTCTTTAAAACGGTAGCTGCATCTTAAACCCTCCCAAGACCCAATAATCCGCTCCATATGACTAGGCATCGGGCCACAAATGTCGAGTTTAGCTCTGATTTTGTTCCACACACCAGCAGAAAAATCGCATCAAACCAAACCAAACCAAACCAAACCAAACCAAACCAAACCAAAAAGTACTCATCTCATCCCCGGGTCAATATAGCCATATTTCCAGAATGTAAAATCACCGTTTTCCACATCGAAGAGCCGGTAGGACCGAGCTCCCACCTACGTATCGACAAGGAATGCCCCAAACCACATTTGGGAACGATTAATCTCTTCCACCAGGAGTTCCTCTCGCAAGAAAACCTCCAACTCCACTTGGCGAGCAAAGCTGAGTTGAGCAGCCTCAGATCAGCAATCCGAAAACCTCCACGTTTAGCAGGAGTTTTGACAATGTCCCAATCAATCCAGTGAATCTTGTCCATCTCACCATTTCCCCGCCCATAAGAAATGCTTTTGGATCCTTTCCAAACGATTAATTATCTTCCTCGGGGCCTTTAAGACGGACATGTAGTACACCGGAAGGCTCGTCATGACGCTCTTAATCATAGTAACCCGCCCACCAAAGGAAAGAACTTTTGACTTCCATGACTCGAGTTTCTTTTCCATGTTGGAGGCCACCGGATTCCATAATGGTAAGGAACTCCCTTTGGCACCAATAGAAAGACCCAGATAGGTGGTCGGAAAGCTCTCGACTTGGCACCCCACAAAATCCACCAAGACCGCCATGTATGGGATCGCACCAATCGAGAACAGGGCAGATTTATGAAGATTGACTTTGAGGCTGGAGATGCTTTCAAAGCAAGCTAAGGCCACCACCACATTTCTGATTTGACTCTCATCTGCATCACAAAACAGTAAAGCGACATCCGCATAGAAAACGTGACTAACCTTCCCGGTCCGGTCCGTTTCGTTCATGTGGAACCCCGAGATCCAACCTTGTGCCTCCATTTCCGACAAGAGATCCGAGAGGATTTGCATGACCAACACAAAGAGAAACGGAGAAAGCGGGTCACATTGTCTGAGACCTCTACTGCTCCGGAAGTATCCTGCAACTTCTTCGTTATGTTGACCAACACCGAGAAAGAAGGCAAGGAGATGCAGAACTTAATCCACCTAACCTAGCACTCATGAAAACCAAGTCAATTAGCTCATTGGCAATGAGAACTGCATCGAAAATTTGTGGGTTTTCCACAAAAGCACACTGATTAGGGGATATGAAGGATCCTAGCACCGATTTGAGCCTCCGAACCATCATCTTAGCAATAATCTTGTAGATTCCCCCAATGAGACTAATGCGACGACGGAGGTCTTTGAAATCCATTATTGACTTCTTTTTTGGCATGAGAACGAGGAAGGTATTGTTCACAAAAGGGAAGGGAGCTCAGTTTGAAGAAGTCAAGGACCGCTTCGCACACCTCCTTTTTGACAATATCCCAGTTACGTTTGTAGCAGGTTAGAAGAAAGCCGTCAGGGACGGGGCCTTTCCCCCCGGCACACCCTCGAACTGCGTCCCACACCTCCTGAGTATTGAAGGGCACCACCATTGCATCCCTCAAGCCAGTTGACAGGGGTATGTCCGGTGGATCCCGCGGAAACGACCGAGAGGCTTGTGACTCCTTATAAAGGAGGGTATAGAAATTGACTGCCGCTTCCGCCACTTCACACTGTCCCACACGACGAGCACCATCTGCCTGGATCTCCGGCAACAAATTACTTCTCATATTGAAATTAGCAACTCTGTGAAAGAACTTCGTGTTTCTATCTTCGAGCTTCAACCGACCCGTTCCATGTGGTAAAATGCACGGTCTATGTTAAGTTGATCAGCACGCCCCAAAGGCAGCATCTAACTGGTAGTATTTGAGGGGCAAATGGGTTGGAGGTTCGGATGGAGAGAAATTTTTGGTGGCGGAGTTTGATCGTGGTGAAGTGAAGAGGGGCTCGAGTGACTGGGTTATGCATTGGGATGGGGTAGCAGCTGGTTGGTCACTTTGGAGATGGATAGTGCTTGAGTGCTCCAAAATTTGGGTGTTTGGTATCATTGGTTCGGCTGGGGTGGGTGTCATTTTGGTTTGATTTTTGGGCGGGTGGAGTGAGGTTAAGAGAAGAGTTTTTCAAGGGTTGTTGTTGCTGCGCAGTCTCCGAATGCTCTACTTTGTCATATTTCGTCTTTTGATAGATCTCGGGAGATCCCTCTCCAGTTAGTTTTAAGGGGTCGGGCGAAGGTTGAAAGGGGGCGACTCTTTGATTTCCTCTCGAGGCTTCGCGTGGATGTCTTGTTGGAGGGTCCCGCCTCGTTACTGTGGCCTCTCGAGAAGTCTGGCAAATTTTCGGTGTGCTCGTTGGCCAAACAATGGATTTTGGTGAGGTTCTCCGGTGTAGATGGTTTTCCTCATGATGTTATTTGGTACCATTCAATTCCTTTGAAGGTGGTCTGTTTTTTGTGGCAGGATTGGCATGATAACGTCTCGACTATCGATAATTTGATGCGTCTGGGTTTTATGTTGCCAAATCGTTGTGCCATGTGTGAACATGCGTGCGAGTCTATATTCCATCTCTTCTGGGAATGTCCTTTTGCCCAATAGGTCTGGATTTTTTTTCAGTTCACGACTTTCTTTACGGGTTCTATAAACATGTTATGTTCGGCTTGAAAAGGATTGAACTAGATTGGAGTTCCTCGCTTCTCGGGTTGTTGTAAGTCTCTGCTCCATTGTCTGGTGTGGTCTCTCTGGGCGGAAACAAATAACAGATGTTTCAGAGATAAGCATAAATCCGCTTTTTCTGTTGCTTGCGAGTGGCGTCCACGGTTGGACAGTCGGCAATGGCTGGAGGATCTATTACACCGTCAGATTTTGAGCGGTAGCTTGATATATTTCGTAAATTTCATGTTACACTATTCGTAAATTTCACAATGACTATTCAACATACGCCATGTGGAATGTATCTAAACATCATTGATCTATTTAGTATTTACTCAACGACATTGGTAAATCTTTTCAAAAAAATATCATAAAGTGATGAATATTTAGTTTATGCATACTCTCAAACGTTATTAATGCAAATGTATTGTGTATAAGTTACCTAGCGAATTTGCATTTTCAACATATGTGACATCCACTCTTCAACTCTTAATAATCCATCCATAGCCTCAATTGCACCTCTGAAATGACATAAAAAGCTTGCAATCATTTGACAGTGACAACCAATATGATGCACCGTGTGAGAGTTCGTCCGGCCTCTTTGCAGCTAGTGCAAAAAAGGCCGACAAACGAACTTCGTTTTCATTGTTGAGCGCCGCAGAAGTTGTACGTCTCGTACCTTAAACAGCAGCCGTCCAACGACATGAAAGCGCCATCCTCGCCGGAGCATTCGTCCGCGTCCCTCACGCGCCTCACGGCCTCGTCGTAGCAGTCGTAGCAATCAGGAAGGTTGCAGGAGAAGTAAGCGTAGACTTTGAAACCCCCTCTCAGATCTAATCCGCGGCAAACGGAAGGAGAATCGAAGGCACGTACGCGAAAAACGAAGTATATGCTACCTTGAGTGACCGTGACCGGCAGCTTGTTCTTGCTGTACCTGCAGACGTATTCAGGTCCGGTACAGAATCCGGATGGGTCGTCGTAACAGTTCACTGCTGCCGACAACATCATCATTGATAATGTTACTACAATCGTTACGGTCGGCGGCAGAGGCGACATTCTGTTGTTTTTTTCTCGTCTTTCTTTCTAAAATTTTGTTGTGGTGAAGTTGCATGGATTAGCTCGTATACATATAGAAACGGCGGTTAACAGTTCCGTTAACGGTCGGGGAACTTTAATTTGTTTGTTTCTATTTCATAATTTTCCCATGCTCCAAATGCTAGATAATAGTTATATGTTGGAGACTTATAAATTGTGACATTGAAACCTTACAATAAATGAACGTATATATAATTGTTATTTTCATTATTCTTGTTGGGTTCATATCTCATGAAAATAAGGATTTTTCTCGTTAACATAATTTAATCCGAAATAATTTAGAAAGATAATGCCAAATTAAAATTATGTTAAATGGTCATTATAGGGCCCTACACAGCACAACGTTACGCAATTAGTATAGGACCCTACGTAATTTTAATTTTATATTATCTTTTTGAGTTATTTTAGATTAAATTGTGCCTTAAAAAAATCTCAAAACGAGTACTAGCCAATTTCTTGGCGGATATTCCCTGTGTGAGCCAATTAATATCCATTTCCCATGAAATATGAATCCACGAGAATTTTAATACATGCTAATATATATGAGTTTATTTGGGAACTAATTAACGAAAACTACAACCACAATATAACGAGTAACTAATAATAAAATTCTTTTTACAAAATATCATGAATGTAATAACACGTGCAAATTAGTTTACTAAGTTGACAGATGACGATGTCAACTCACCATTTATATTATATTCATGTCATCTATTTTATCACATATCCAATATTTAATCACCAATTTAATTTAACTTGATTTTTGGATGCATTTATCGTATTCATCAGGTTCAACTATCCCTCCCTCATGAATACATTATGAAATCCTCGCCAAATAAATTGTAATTAAATGATTGTAATATCTCATTCTTTTTTTAGAAATCATTAAATGGAGTCTTTTATTCTGATAATAATAAGACTAGTTCTTTCATATTTCATGAGAGTGTTTTCTTCTTTTGGATACACTTTACGGATAGTTCGATATATGTTGTAGTTTCGAGAGTAATTTGGATAGTTCGATAAGATTAAGTGTAAAAGTTTTAGGAGAAAACAAATAATTCATCTCATAATTTGGGTCATGTTATGCACTGATGTTGAAACTTCTAAATGTTACGAAATACTGGTTCCTCAAAATGTTACAAATGCATAATAATGTTTTCTAATAATTTAAGTTGTTGGGAGAGTATTTTAATCGACATTTATATATTTTATGTTGGCTGTGTTTTTGTTGTTATTTTTTTAGAGGTCTCTACTGTTGGTTTTCTCGCCTAAAGATTTGGTTCTTTGTTTTCCTTTTTAGTCTTCTTGTGTGGAACCAGTACTAAAACATGCACCGAGCACAAATCTAAGTCCTTGACTGCAACAATGCCGGAAACTGTAACACTATCGTTTATCGTGGTTTCAGTTTGTAGCGCCGCAGAAGTTGTACGTCTCGTACCTTAAACAGCATCTGTCCACCGTGATGAAACCGCCATCTTTACCCGAGCATCCGTCCGTGTCCATCAAGCGCGTGAAGGCGTGGCGGTAGCAGTTGAAGCAGAGGCCAAGGTTGCAGGAGAAGTAAGCGTAGACTTTGAGTTTCGGATCCTGTTTTGAAAAACCGTCTACACCGCGGCAAACGGTTGCAGAATCAAAGGCATGTGCGCTGAATTTGAAGTATAGGTAGACTTGATCAGTGCGCCCCGCCGGCAGCATGTTGTTGCTGTACCTACAGATGTATTCAGGTCCTGCACAGAATCCAGAATGGTCGTCGTAACAGTTCACTACTGCCGCCGACATCATCATTGCTAATGATGTTACTACAATCATAATTAGGGTCGGCGACATTCTGGTTTTACTTCAATTTTCTTTCGTTCTACAAGTTTTGGTTTGGTTTGGTTTGGTTTGGTTTGGTGGTTGAGTTCCTTAATTAGCTTATATACATACCTTTGAACTTTTGTTTGTTTCTGTACAATATGAGTTTAGTTGTCATTGATTTCTAACTGGAATTTTTTGTGAACTAACGAAAACTACAAACAGACGATTAACGAAAAATTAACACTATTTTTATTTTAGAAAAATCATGAATGTATTTAAAACGTGCAATTTGTAAGCCTATTCATAACTAAATTGGTTTCCGGCTTTCTGTGAACTTCAAACAAGTCATATTCGATTTATATTACAAAAATAGTTAACCTTCCAATGTAAACTACTATTAGATAAATTTGTTGATGAGATTTCAAACCAATACTAAAACATGCACCAAGTTGAATTTGAAAAAAATCAGAAAATTAAATTTTAAAAAAAGAAGCAAATATATGCGATTACATTACTCAGGGGTATGAAGAAAGGACTTACTATGGTGTCGTTTATTTTGATAATAATAAGACTAGTTCTTTCATATTTCATGAGAGTGCTTTCTTCTTTTGGATACACGTTACGGATAGTTCAATATATGTTGTAGTTTCGGGAGTAATTTGGATAGTTCGATAAGAGTAAGTGTAAAAGTTTTAGGAGAAAACAAATAATTCATCTTATAATTTGGGTCATGTTATGCACTAATCCTGAAACTTCCAAATGTTACGAAATATTGGTTCCTCAAATGTTACAAATGCAAAATAATGTTTTAAATATAATTCAAGTTGTTGGGAGAGGATTCTAATCGATATTTATATATTTTATGTTGGCTGTGTTTTTGTTGCTATTTTTTCGAAGGTTGTTGGTTTTCTCGCCTAAATATTGGTTCTGTGTTTTCCTTTTTAGTCTTCTTGTTGGCTTTTCCCAATCTAAGGTTTGTATTGTGAATAATTGATAATTAGCGTAAATTAAAAAGATAGCATTTGTGTATGAATAGTGAGACAAATAATTTTATCTTATAGTAAAACAATAAACTTCTCCCTTCATTTTGATGCTAAGAAAAAGAGAGTTGGGCCGCCTAATATATCCTCCACCCCATGGGCGGAACTAGGGGTGGGTGGAGTAGTCTCGACTCACTCTAGTTTCGATTCACACTATTAATTTCAGGTATATATATTTATAATTTATTCCAGTTTGGCTTAGGGCAATTTTAAGTTCGGCTTAGTGTTTGGTCGTGTCCAACTAAAAAGAGTCAGGAAGCTAAGAGTCTCAACTATCTATACAGGGGCAGATCCAAAGGGAGCCGGGGGCCACCACGGCTTAGGAAAATTTCGGCTCAGAGCGATAAATTCAGGTATATATTTATGATTTTTTTGAATCTGGCTCAGGGCAATTTTAGATCCAGCTTAGTGTAACGTTGTTTCGGCTCAGTACTTGGTACATATTAATCATAATTTCGGCGAAATACTCGTATTTACTATTACTTGGTTAGGAAAAAAATCACCAGTGACACATTTAATCTTGAAAGACAACTTGCTTTTACTAAAAATTCACAACAAATGTTTTTTTATATATTTTAAATTAGTATCATGTTTAATTTTTTTTGTTCAAAAATGGTTACTCAACGGTCAATATATACAAAAAATCGATAGAAATCCTGCTCAGTGTACGTTTCGATCCTGGATCCGCCATTGTATCTATATCTCTTAATCTCAAGTACTAAATTATATATAAAGTTTAGATGATTTCATAATCTGGTTTATGATATATTTGAAGTTCTACTCTTTTATTAATTTGTTTAAACTCAATAATTTAAATTTATAATCAACGTATTAATAAGTAAATTATAATAAATTTAGTTAAAAACTATCAATATAGGGAAAAAAACTCTTCAATGGTAATAATAATTTTGTTTTAACTAAAAACAATATAACGAATGTTTGTTTATATCTTAACATACTATTATGTTTAAAATAATATAATTAACAATTAATTATGTGATACACATACAAAATTTCAATTCAAATCCGGCTTGATACATTTTTCATCTTAGTTTCGTCATTGCTCCGCCCGTGCAAAAAAGGCAAAATAAAACGAATTTTCGTTTCAGGTCGGAGCGCCGCAGAAGTCGTACGTCTCGTACCTTAAACAGCAGCCACCCAACGAGATGAAAGCGCCGTCCTTGCCGGTGCATTCTTTCCCGGTCATCACGACCGCAAAGGCTCGATCGTAACAGTCAAAGTAGTATGCAAGGTTGCAGGAGAAGTAAGCGTAGACTTTGAAATCCTGCGTCATACCTAATCGGCGGCAAACGGTTGGAGAATCGAACGCCGACCCGTGAAAAGTGTAGTATATGCCGTGTTGAGTGACTCCCGCCGGCAGCATGTTTTGGCTGTACCTGCAGAGGTATTGAGGTCCGGCACAGAATCCAGATGGGTCGTCATAACAGTTGACTGCCGACATCATCATCGTTAATATTGTTACTACAATCATCACTAACTGCAACAACATCACGCATATGCCCATAAATTTTTTGGCTTGGTTTGGTTTGGTTCCATGGATTAGCTTACATATTCCCATAAATATATACAAACATCATGCGTGTAGTTCCGTTAAAGGTCGGGGAACTTTTGTGTTTGTTTCTATTCCATGCTCCAAAGGGTAAGCAACAGTTCGGTTCGATTCGGTTCGGTTCGGAATACAATATATATATATTGCATGTTGATCGAAGCTTTGGGTACGTATCACTCTCTCGCATTCCCCACAGGATTTCAAATTTGAATACGACCTAATTAACCTGTTTTTTTATGTAAAATTTGGATACTATATAATTTTTTTTTATAATTATGGGTGGATTAATATATTTAATAGGATACATTTTTTTGTCATAGATAGCTCTCGACGAAAAAAATCGAGATAGCAAACGCAAACAAAACTAATTATCAGTCCATCTCGGGAGATCGACCACTACCCGGGTAAAGAGATATGAAAAAAATTTCGCCATTTTATGGACAGCTCAGCTGGTACCACGTCAAACCAACTGTACTTGCAAACAATGAACGCCGTTAGGAAGGCCGGAATCTCTGTGATAATAGCGATGCCGATAAGACAAGATATGCATCCCCTTCAATATCCACCTATCAAATGTCATGCCTGAAACACCAATCATAAGCCTCAAGGACGGTTAGGAGCTTTCAGATATAGAGATCAAAGAGCCCTGGAGACGTCCACCCAACCCCTACAACATACCCGTTAATCTGAACCATCATATCTAACGCTCCGCCAGTTGGGTCGTCACCGCGCCATCCACACTGACCATGATGCGGGGACAAGTGACTAGAAATAAAATTAATTACACTTGTAATGTTAATGTTTTTGAAGCTGAATTATTAAAATTATCCACCAAGTTGAATGAAATCATATAATCCAGGTCAGGTGCATGTTTCGATCTTAAATCTACCGTTAATTTTTATATTTTAGATAAAGAAAACCATTAGCTATTATATTGGATAAGTATGCCTATCGAGACTAAAGTATTTACCTAGCTGAATAAAATACCTCTTTTATCCCTGTCTTCCATTTAATTATCCATTCCTCTTAAAATTCCCCAGGGAGAAAATTGTACGTCACTCACAACCCAGAACGAAAACAGAACACAAAAAATAGTTTTTGATTTTTTTCATTAACAAGAAAATTATTTATTACATATTAATTTCAGTTTTGAAAAACTCCGCAGTCAGTTACACATCAACACTCTTGACACCCGCCAGAAAAGGACACCAAACTCCCGAGAAGCACCGAAAAATGGCGTCGTCCACGGCCTCGGCCTTCATCGCAGCAATTTCTCCTTCCTCTCTTCGCCGGCCAAAGCTCAGCAAGCTGTGCATCTCGTCGCTTCCGATTGCTCCTTCTCGTCTCTCCTCGAACAACTCTCGTCACCGGTAAGTAACCACAGCGCACTTTCCACTTTCCGTAGCTGCCGGTCTCTTCTTTTTCTCCGATTGCTCGTTTTCTGGAGCCTGGAATGCGAATTCACTTAGTCAGAACTCGGAATTCGTTTATCGAAATTTGGAGATGGAAACGAATAGAGAACCGTTAGATAAGAGAATCCGTAGAAATTCAGGGAAGCATTGAATCGAAATCCGTTCTTGTAGGGTTCAAGTGAAGTGTAGCTACGCGGAGACGAGCGTGAGAGACGGCTCAGATTCGATCGATGTTGTTGCGAATGTAAAATCCGAGAAGGTATATTTAAAATATTCTGTTCATCTTCTTCTTCTTCTTCTTCTTCTTCTTCAGGAGTTGATGCTTCTTGTTTGGCTTTTAACCATGGCCGATATTGTAATCAGAAGGCGATCTGTTATGTTTTGGTAGATTGTAGTGTTGGGAGGCAATGGTTTCGTTGGTTCCGCGATATGCAAGGCTGCTGTAGAGAAGGGAATTGAAGTTGTCAGCCTTAGCAGGTAGCTTCATTCTGCTATATTCACTTTGTTCATCTTCTCTGTTACTTTGGTATGAACAGTTTTGGGTTATGTTTCAGGTCAGGACGTCCAAGTTTGTCTGCTCCATGGGCTGATCAGGTCACTTGGCTCCCAGGCAAGTCCCGAATCCTTTCTGCTGTCTTCGACTTCTATGGAAGTTGCTCAACAAAAGCTAGTTATTCATCCGTATCGTTAAATCCTCCGAGAAAAGATAGCAAGTTCGTGTTTCCCTTGTCTTGCAGGAGATGTATTCTACACCAACTGGGATGAAGTGCTTCCAGGAGCCACTACAGTAGTGACGACTCTCGGAGGATTTGGTAATGAAGAACAGATGCAAAGGATCAATGGGGAAGCCAACATCGTAACAGTAAATGCTGCCAAAGACTACGGTTAGTAATTGTTGCCCCCAATGTTTTCAAACTCGTAAAACGAGATTGGATCCCCTCTTTTATCTCTATATTTTGCAGGCGTGCCCAAGTTCATCATGATATCAGTCCATGACTACAACCTCCCATCATTCCTGCTCCAATCCGGATACTTCACCGGGAAAAGGAAAGCCGAGTCAGAGGTCCTTTCCAAGTATCCAAGCTCAAGTAAAAAAAAGCCATGCCCCATCTCCAATCATTCATCATCCATAAAATTTCCTTGCCCTTCAACTGATGAAGTTATGTTGTGTTCTTCGAGCAGGCGTCATTCTGAGACCGGGTTTCATCTACGGGAAGAGAAGAGTGGACGGGTTCGAGATACCGCTGGACGCAGTCGGGCAGCCATTGGAAAAGATTCTTGGAGCTGTTAGCAACTTCACCAGACCCTTGAGTGCTCTTCCAGCGTCTGATTTGTTGCTCGCGCCTCCAGTAAGTGTCGATGATGTTGCGCTTGCGGTGATCGATGCTGTTGGGGATGACGATGTTTTCGGCGTACTCACCATTGAACAGATCAAGGAAGCTGCTGCTAAAGTCAAGATATGAATCGAGTGCTTAAGTTTATGCAACTGATGTATAAAACTAGTTGGTGGACGTAGAAACTATTGAGAGAGTGTACAAGAAAGTCAGCTTCATTAATGGCAAGTCGTAACAGGGATTGAATCAGACATAAAAATTCCGAGATTACGACTATACCACCATATTGAATATATGAGATACATGCCAAACACGAGATTCTTGATTCGGCAAGATTCCGATACCATATCAAGAACATCAACACTGATACAATCTAATCAAACACTTATCTGTTTCGTTTACAAGAAAGGTACCAATAAAATTGAATCTTGTATCATTCTTTTGCATACAGAGAAATCATGCGACGTGGGTAGCCAGCTTTTTCAGGGTTTCATGATTCTTTTGTTCTTACCACAAAATCTGCTGCTATATTGAGGAGCTGCAACAGAAAGTTTACTTCTTAGCCATGGATTGCTCTGTAAGATACCTAATTTCCAAATGCAAAAGAGTTAGAAATGGTGGTTTAATATCACTAGACAAGTGGAAGGGAAGAGAGTTTAAGAGCATTACTTGGCAGTGTAAAAACCAGCAGAATACCAGGCGTTTAAGACTGCACAAAGATCTGTTTCGGAGCCGGGTTCTTGTGCCAATCCCTGAAAGTCTCCATCTGCGTGGTGAAAGAACAAAAAAGGAACCATTGTTCGAAGAGTAACCATGTCAAACTCGTAACATGACTGACACGATACCAAGCAATAATGACACATAATTAGCAGAGCAATAGGCATAATATTGTGAATGCGCCATAAACAAGACCGGTAAGCCGATATTTTTTAAAAAGAACCTTGAGATTTAGACGCCAAATCTTGATATGAGACTCTTTTACAGGTGATTTGTAGGGCGAGAACATACCTTTTACGGGGTTATTGTTGAAGGCTTTCTCTTTCGTGGACGAAATTGCTCTACCAGAAGCTTCCATTGCTGTTTGGACAATGGCATTCTCTCCGAGAGAACCAGACATTCCGCAACATGTCAACGTAGCAGAATCAGTACCCAACTTGCTCCCACATTCGGCACCCCATGCACAAGCAGGAAGAGACAAGCATGGAACTGCCGGACAAGTACTAGCATAAGGGCAAGAGTAACAAGTGCAGGTTGCGAGAGAAGGTGGTTGGTTAGCCGGGACTGATTGGTCTTGAGAGGTAGAGCCTTCAGCAGGTTGCTGATAGTAATGGTCACCTAGTTGCTGAAGCTGCTGTAGAATGGTTTGCCTTTTCTCTTCCAGCTCGTAATATTGGCTCAGTAACTGGTTGTAAGCTTCTGCATCTTGTTCGTTGTAATCAGTGGTGGAAGCTTGAGCATTCAAGCTGGTAGTCAAATCTAATGGTTGCTCGTCGCCAAATGATTCTGCAAAGTGATTTTCATTCAATGGTCCAATTTTTTCTCCGTCCAAGAGCTCCACTGTAGGTTGTGATATATCCTTGCTGGTTTCCTGCACCTCACTAGATTTTGGACAGCAGAAACAGAATGAAGGTAGAGTTGCAGTAATATCCCGAAAACCACAGTAGGACAAACATATCTTAGCTAAATGCAAGTAAGGAGAAAAACTATATGCTCACATCTAACAATAAGCTTCGAAATTGAAGTTGCATCTAAAAGTTTGATCATATGATGAACACAATAGTAATCGTGCTTGCAGCAGTGTACCTAAACCAGGATGGTTCGAGCGAGCATGGACCAACAGATGAAAATCGAGAAGAACGGATATATATAAAACAACTACAGGCTCCCTATGAGCAAAAAGAACGAATCAAGAAGTATCCAGCTCCACTCCTTAAGCCTTACCTCGTAACGCCATGGCCTTGCTCCACAACAGAAGCGGTATTCTCACTGTCAGCTTGAACTTCTTCTCTATCAGCTGAACTTCCCTGACCATTCTTGCCGTGATATTTCTGAAAGGGAATTCAAATAAGAATTAGAACGTGAACGTGAACATAAGAGCACCATAAGTAACCGATGCCAACCAATTCACACAACTACCAATCCAATCTTCTCAACCATTCCGCCTCTTGATTCGAGCACATAATCGAACACTAGCCCTTCCATGAAACTAATTCGTTCAATGGTCCTTTCAAATGATCCACCTTAGATTCGAGCTCAGAACTGAACACAAACACTTCTCTGGATCCTCTCGCGATTCTACGAACTAAATTAAAGTTGCCCACTCTCCTTCAACATAACTACCAGCTAATCGCGACCATTTTCTACCAAGTTTCAACAGAAGCCCAATGTCACCGAACGAAATGAATATACATCAAGATTGAAATTTCGCTAACAGAGTTAAGGATTCGCAAGACGAACAGCCAAACTTGAGTTCGTGAGGTATAGGGAGAGGTTAGAGGTGAGAATGGACCTTGACCTTGTACTTGGTCATGGCGTCATTGAAAGCGTCGACGAGGGCGGAATCGTCCCACAGTTCCTCTCCTTTCGCCATTTTCCCCCGGCGGCAGTTTCTTTTCAATTCTCCGACGAAAGAGCTTTTTCTCCGGCGGCCAGCAGAACTGAGCTAATGAGAGCTCGTGCTTCTAGAAGTTGCCGTTTCTTTCCATAGACAATCTGGACTGAAAAGCCTTTTAATTTCTCCATGGGCCCCGGCCCATCCAGCATCAGTCAATGGTTAGCTCGTGCCAAGTAGTTCAACCGTGAGTCGAACCGAAATTGATTTTGAAGGTCATTTTATTTTTTATATAATTGATTAAATTTGACATTAACGGAATTTTAAAGTCGTTGGTGAGACAACACAATAGCACATCCATGCTAATTAGGACACAACTTTTGTTTACTGTCTTTGTGAGATGATAAATTTAAAATCTTCCCAAGTCGAGTCAATGTCCTTTTAAGTTACAGTAGGTCACAATGATATCCAACTCTCAATGAAACAAATAAACCGCATAAAAAAAAAGAAGAGAAAGTGAAAAATGATATAGCACGAAGGTAGCTAGATGATCCATATTTTCCGTTGAACTCGCATTCACCCTGGCTTGAGTCATGCTAATGAGTTAAAATGACAACAAAATAAAATTATTGTAGTTGACTTAAAAAAAAAAATCAATCGCTCGATCGTTAAATGAAAAAAAAGAGGAAAAAAAAAAATTAAATTACATAATCAACAAAGATAAATCTAAATTTTAAATTAAACTTTTATTTATATTATCGTATAATATAAACCTGAATATGAAAACAAACATCGATTTAATATTTTATTTATATATGTATTTTTTGCAAATTTGAGGCATTTTTTGTTACACATTCCCCAAAAATTATGCAACAAAACAATAGTTGGTATTTGTTATGGGCTTAGGCCCTCCCAAATTTGTCCTATTTTTTCTTGTTGTTGGTGCAAATTCCATTAATTTAATTCTGTTTATTTTTTCATTGGTCAATGCTCAAGTGGGATAGTTATTTTTATTTTTTGGTCAATTAAGTCAAAGATTATATTATTAAAAAACCTTATCAAGTTTTGGTAATTACAATTATTGGTTGTTTGACCAAATCGGTTGTATACTAAATGCCAATAATTAAACGTTATTATTAATGAGCTCAAGTTATTAGATTCTCTTCATATTTATCAATAAATTTTGATGGTGAAATCTCATTAAACAATCTTGATATCAATTATGTTCAATTTAATTAGAACTTAAGTTTTTCATAATTAATTATTTTTATAGTTAATATATGATTGTACCAATCTCCTAAATTATGATCTTTTCACCATAAATTTTGAAATGGCTTATCATAAGAAGGTACAACAGTATATAATGTTGAAACATTTTTTCATCATTTTTTTTATAAAAAAATTTATATTATAATCACACGATAATAAAATTAAATCACGTTTAAAAATATTAATTATTATTATCGACGAGACAAGAAAAAAGTAATTAATGATTATCGACCGTCCTACCCTTATATGTAACTACAACAAGAAGAGTACAAAGACTTCAATTTCTTACCGTTTTTACCTTTTTTAACATTGGAGTGAAAAAGAAAGTTCATAAAAAAAAAGGTACACAGTAAAAAGAGTTGCATTTCACCTTTCCTCTTGTTTTCTTCTTCTCCTTTCCTCTTTGTCTGCGCTTCCTTCTCCTTCCTTCTTCTCCAACAGTTCATCGTATCATCCCATCACTCAAATTCACAAAGAACAAACCAACCCTTTTCAATCATCAGTCATTTTCTTCTGCTTTCAGACCGAAATTCTTCCTTCAATCCTTTCTCCTTCTTCCTCTTCCTCCACAGATTTCCTGGTATGCACCTTATCCATTTCTCAATTCCCCCCCACACATCTCTTTCAGCTCCCCTCTTTGATGGGTTCCTTTCTGATCCATTCTTAGGGTTCTTTCTAGCTCTCTAGACAATCTTTGATGGTTTAATATTGTTGCTGTTGTTCAGTCGCTTGGACTGCTTCAAAGAGTATGTTATAGTTGCAAACTTTGATTGTTTGACTTTTTGTTGCTTTCCGGGGTTGAATTTCTGGATTCCGTCTCACTTTCCTTTTTTGGAGTGGGTGAAAACTGAAAAGTCATATCCTTTTGGTTGGACCGAGAGGGAGGGAGGGAGGGAGGAAGCCAAATTGGAATCGGGGGTTTGGCTTTGGAACGTTTGTTCTTGACTGCTTGTCGGATGCTATTAATTGGCTTTGGAAGCTCCGTTTTTGACCGTTGCTTGGTTGAAATCTGAATGATAATAATCCCTATTTGCTGCTTTTTCTTTGCTTCTCGCAATCTGAAAGGCTGAAGGCAGGAAGTGGTGAATTTGTTCATGTTCTTGGATTTTCTGGTTAGGTCAGTGTTAATATCTCATCTCAGTTCTGCTTCTCTGTGTATCCTCCTTTTTGACTACTTGATTAGTTCAATCTGAATGATAAAATTGATAATCATCCCTACTGTTGTTTTGCTGTTTTTCTCCAATCTGAAGGTTGAAGAAGAAGTGGCGAATCGTTAATGTTCGTGGTTTGCTTGCTCAATTTCTGGGTAGGTCAGTGTTAGTGGCTCGTTAATGGGAGCTCGGTTCCGGCCATTTGCGTACTGCTTAGTTGAATCTGAATGATAATCCCTAATGTTATTGTTGTTGTTTTTTTCTCCAGAAGTGGTGAATTGTTAATCTCCGTCGTGCGATTGCTCGATTTCTAACTCATAAGTTCTGCATCTCTGTGTCTGTCCATGGTATTGGAAGTGTGAGGAAGGGGATATTCTGTTTTTTACAGTTAATTTGAGAAATGGAGGGAGAGAGCTGGAAAGAATTAGTGAGAAAGATGCTTCCTCCAGGTGCATCTCTCCCGGAAGACGAATCCAAGCTTGATTACTCCATAGCTGTCGAGTACGTCGGCCCCCCAGTTGGTTACGAAGTTCCCAAGGTCGAGCCACTTGATGTAAGTCCACACGCGATCATCCCCACTGCAGAGCCGCTCGAAATGTTGTCGAATGGATCAGCTCCTCCGAACGCATCAACTCCCGTTATCGATCCTATACCTTTGCCAGTTTCCTCTTACGTTGCCGGCTTCACGAACTCATCCTCTCCTGCTCAGAGTCCTCGACCATCCGCAAGCTCGGAATCGGTGGTATCGGTCTTGCAGAACCCCGATTCCTCTTCAGCGTCAGGCTCAGGTTCCCCCCGTTCGGTTAACAACCACCCCCCTCCTCCAAGACGAGGAGGGAGGGTTCCCGTCGTTAAGTTCAACACTCGGGTTGATTCGTCGGTCAGCAAGAGTTCGGACATGGATAGACCGGTTTATCCCGAGTCTGTGGTTGGGGTTTCTAAAAAGAAGAAGAGTAGGGTTTGCTATAGGTGTGGAAGAGGGAAATGGGAAGTGAAAGAGTCGTGCTTGGTCTGCGATGCCAAGTACTGCAGCAACTGTGTGCTCAGGGCGATGGGATCGATGCCGGAAGGACGTAAGTGCGTGACTTGCATTGGGGAGCCGATTGACGAGTCGAAAAGGTCCAAGCTAGGGAGGCATTCGCGTGTCTTGTCCAGATTGCTGAGTGCTCAGGAAGTTAAGCACATTATGAAATCGGAGAAAGAATGTGCTGCTAATCAGCTTCGTCCCGAGCAGCTTATTATCAATGGCTTCCCTTTGAAGCCGGAGGAGATGTCTGAGTTGCTTGGATGTCCTTTGCCTCCGAAGAAATTGAAACCCGGTCGGTATTGGTACGACAAAGAATCCGGTTTATGGGGGAAGGTAAGTTCATCAAACACCTTGGAGTTTCTCCTAGTTTTTTATTCGTCCATCGATTAGCTGTAACTTTGCATTTTTTTCACAGGAGGGAGAAAAACCAGATAGAGTCATCAGTTCCAACTTGAACTTCACAGGGAAGCTAAGTCCCGATGCAAGCAACGGTAACTCTGAAGTTTACATGAACGGACGAGAAATTACGAGATGGGAGCTAAAAGTGCTAAGAGTATGTCCTTCTTCCTTTGGCCTTAAGAAGTTTTTTGATTTGCTTATCGATTGAAATCCATTCGCCCGAAACAATATTTACGAGTTTAGGGTTCGATGTGAGCCCAGCTTTACAAGTGGGTTTCTGATCCATCAGAACTATGCTTCTGTAAATTCCTTTGGAGAATGATTATCTGATGTTTGTAAAATGTGCAGTTTGCTCTACCTATTTCGCTATATCTTTCATATAATGTCGTTTCCTTTGCCATTCGTGCTATTTGAGACTTATTCTCATGACTTTCTTCGAATATTTACAGCTGGCGAAGGTGCAATGTCCACGCGATACGCATTTTTGGGTCTACGATGATGGTCGTTACGAGGAGGAAGGTCAGAACAATATAAGGGGTAACATCTGGGAAAAGGTACTTACTCTGTGAATATTTCTTCCTATTGCAAATTTTGGAAATCCGAAATGAGCATTACGAAATATTCTGAAAATCACTCTTTTTGCTCGGCAGGCATTGACGCGGTTCATGTGCATGCTCTTCTCTTTGCCTGTTCCCCATGGCCAACCTGTTGGGCAGAGAGATGAGCCTAGTACTTACACTACAGTTCCGAATTATTTGGAGTCGAAAAGAGTCCAGAAGCTTCTTCTCCTCGGCCTTCCCGGGTCGGGAACCAGCACGATTTTCAAGCAGGCCAAGTTCTTGTACGGGAACAGGTTCACGGAAGAAGAGCTGCAAGATATTAAGCTAATGATACAGAGCAATATGTACAGATACCTCAGCATCTTGCTCGATGGACGCGAACGCTTCGAGGAGGAGGCATTGTCGAAGATGGAAACCGGAGATCGCGACTCTGAAGCCGGTAAAACACTCGTATGCTTGTAGTAGTTCTTGAATCGATTTTGATCCGCCTGTGAAAAAAACTTCATTTTGCTTCTAATATACGTTTCCATTTTGTCCAGAAGAAGGCGGCGAGTCGAGCGAAACATACCACTGTGTCTATTCCATCAACCCAAAGTTGAAGAACTTCTCTGACTGGCTACTCGACATCATTGCGACCGGAGATTTAGACGCGTTCTTCCCTGCTGCGACACGTGAGTATGCTCCGTTGGTTGAAGAGCTGTGGAAAGATCCTGCGATCCAGGAGACGTATAAGAGGAAAGACGAGCTTCACTTCCTTTCAGATGTCTCGGAGTACTTCTTAAGCCGGGTAGAGTTTCTGACTTCTGTCTGTTGTCTGAATATTGAGTTAATTATTGCCTGTTACGATAGTGATGACGATGGATGATTCAGGCTGTAGAGGTCTCAAGTAATGAGTACGAGCCAACCGAGCGAGACATCCTCTACGCGGAAGGGGTGACACAGGGAAATGGTTTGGCATGCATCGAGTTCTCGCTTGACGATCGGAGCCCAATGTCCGAGGTGTACACTGACAATCTCGAATCTTCTTCGCCTCCTCTGACCAAGTAAACCTTCTATTCATCTTGTTTCATTATCTCCATCCGAAAAATTACTTTAACAATTTCTAATTGTGTTCGAACTACCACATCACCAACTTGAGCAATTAACTCACTCAACAATTTCTAACCGCCTCCATCCCTGAAATTTTTTAGCAATTTTTTAAGAAGTGTTATTTTTAAAAAGTGTTTCCGTATGCTTATGTGACATTGCTAAGATAAAAGTTTTTTCTTAGAAAATTGGTTCATGGTCCTATGTGGCATTGTTAATGGAATTTCTGATTTCTAAACTCGCAATCACCCTTGTACATTTTGCCGTTGGTCTCTCATTGTTTCTCGTGTTGATCTCTCTCCTCGATTACCGTTTCAGGTACCAGCTGATAAGGGTGAACGCGAAGGGAATGAACGAAGGGTGCAAGTGGGTGGAAATGTTCGAAGACGTACGAGCTGTGGTGTTCTGCGTCTCGCTCAACGACTACGACCAGGTGTACCTAGCACCCGAGGGGGGAGGCGGCACCATAACGGGGAGCGGATCCTTGCTACAGAACAAAATGATGCACACCAAGGACCTCTTCGAGTCGATGATCCGGCACCCTAGCTTCAAGGACACACCATTCGTGCTGGTATTCAACAAGTACGACCTCTTCGAAGAGAAGGCCAGCCGGGTGAACCTGAGCGCCTGCGAGTGGTTCTCGGACTTCAGCCCCGTGAGGCCGCACCACAACCAGCAGTCGATGGCCCACCAGGCGTACTACTACGTAGCGATGAAGTTCAAGGACCTGTACGCCTCGCTGACCGGTCGCAAGCTGTTTGTGTGGCAAGCGAGGGCGAGGGACCGGGTGACTGTCGACGAGGGGTTCAAGTACATACGGGAGGTGCTCAAGTGGGACGAGGAGAAGGAAGACAACTACTTTGGTGGCCCTGAGGATTCTTGTTACAGTACTGATATGAGCTCTTCTCCATTTGTAAGGCAAGAGTGAAACCAGAAGCAAATTAAATTAGGGTTTCTTGAACAAGACGTCTTTGATGCTGTATTTTGGTAAATGATTTGCCTAATGTCAATTTTTCAGATGATGGCTTCTTTGTGAAAAATCATTCTACTGTCTCATTCTGTTAATCCGAGTTGGCAAATTATCCTACGTGGAATATCAATAAATCGACATCATTATTTATTTTAAAATAATAAAATATACTCATTATTGAAAAAGAAAAATGAATGCTGGAGCTGCGATATTATTTATCTTCCCCTCTATGATATTCTTATCCATCTTCTTCCTCTCCATCGCCGATCTCCTGGTCACCATCGCCGCCGCTCGGCCCCACCTGCCGCCGTCAAGGAGGAAGGTAACGACTTTTGATAATTTCTTCTCTTCTTTCTTTGTGGATTCAGCTTCTTCTCAGGATTCTAACTTGATGTAATCATATCTCTTCCTCCAGTCGCCGACGACGTTATCTTCTGATCCACCGTCACCGTCCGTTGTGGTCGAAGGAAACTGTCTTTCTCACGATTTTTCTCCCTCTTCCTCACTTCCCCTCCCATTTCTCCTCAGTTCTGATGGCGATGATGATGGTTGGAGAAGATAAATATAACCCGCCGGAATTTAACAGGTTCAGTTTTCTGGATCTCAAATATTTCATCCTGAGTTGACCTCTGGTTTATACAGTTCTTCTGGGACCCTTTGGCTTTGATTTGGTCTAAAATGGTTGACTTTTGATTTCGATATCTAGGAATGAGGTCTACCAAAGTAGCAATCTTTCTTCTTAGATCTCATTCCTAGTTACTGAAATCATGAATCTCTTATTATTATATAATACATTGAACTTTTGGTTTATGTTCGCAGGAAAAGGAAGTTAACAGCAGACCAATTGCTTCTTCCTGTAGCCAAGCATGAATGTCTTCGCGTAATCAACGAAAATGCGCAAGTGAAATCTGCTGAGGATAACAGGATGAAGTCTGATCATGAATCTGGAAACGATTGCAATAGCTTCATCAATAATGTAGATTCTTCATCAGACTGTACCATGTCATTATCTGAACCTAAATTTGAGGCTTCGAAGATATGCCCGAGTAGTACTCTATCATTCAACTGGTCTTCAGAGAGTTGCAACAAGGATGATCCTCAATGCTCGTCAGACAATGATGCAACGTCATCATTAGCAAGAGATTACAACAAGTTCCAAGAAAGCGAGGAAATGCTCGATTACGAGGACCATTTCAGTTATGCTTATACCGAATACAATGGTAGCGGCGGTGGTGAGGATGAAGACCTTAATAGTGATCTCTGTGCCAATTCTGTGAACCCTCGCGTCTATCTCCTGTCTTCATCTGGAGGATGGACAGTTAAGCAAGGTGTAAACTCTTGAGGAATTTTGGAAGCATCTTTTGTTAGAGTCTTTCCATCTGTTTTGCTGAATGTTGTTTGTGTTTGAATGCAGATGCTCAATCAGGAACAAGGGCGCCGACGATAGATCAAGAGTTCGAGCAGTATTTTTCTGGTCTTATGCTTCAGTAGTAATTAACTGTATTGGACCTGGAAATTTCATGTACATAAATTTCTGTAATATTAACAGATTCTTAGTCACTTTGGATTGTACTATTGTATCCAAAACTCATTTCTCGAGCTATGTCCACTCTGACAGTCGTTTTCGTTTTTATTTTGTAATTAATTTTAACTTTTTCATGAAATTATTAAGAGTTTTTTCATAAGCAAATACCACATAAGCAATATGCGGAGTCAGCTAACTGTATAGGTAGTGAGGTCATAGCCAAAAGATCGATTTTAAAATTATATTTATCGAAAAGTTGGTGACATTTCGGGATATTTCGCTGCAATTGAAACGGTTAGACTAATGGTTTGTGCATAACTTAGCAATACTAAAAATCGGATAGGATTTCCACAAACAAAGATCGTATATTCTAGCTCTGTAACAGGTATTCATTCAACCCCTAGCTAAAAGGGTTTTAGCAATCGCACCAAATCTACTGGATGCTTAATGCAGTGACTCCACACGCGATCTCTTGGCTTCTCGGGTCGCCATTCTCGATACGAACCCCGCATGGGTCTTCTCTTACCAGCAATGCTAGGACGTTGAATGAGCTCCAAGTTGCTGCAACGTTGCTGCCGGAGTCACCCAACGTGACGGCGAATATGGCGTCGAAACCTCCAGCACCGGGGACTCCGGCCAGAAGAACTCCTTCCACGTTCGTCGTAGCATCCAAGAGTTTGGTCTGGGATTCAGGCTCTATCTGCACAAGATCACAGGATAGGATATAGATATTTATATTGTTATACAGTTAAAGTCGATCATGGGATTAGTGAGCTTACCGGAACACCAGCAGCTTCTCCCATCTGCCGCATAAGCTTTCTTATCTCGAGCATGGCTGCTCGTGATGCCAGTAATGCTTTAACCACAGCTTCTTGGTTGAGATCTGCAGCTTGCTCGGCCCACTGTAACACGGGAATAGAACAACGATTTCAGGTTGTTGAAGAAGATTCTCAAAACAGTAAAGCAGCAGCTAGATACCTTCTCAGTCTTCGTTACGCTGCAGTTATCAATCACGCATTTATATGAACTCCAATGCTCTTCTGCAAGCTTGCTTAAAGCCTTAAGCTGCATTTCGAGAGCTGAATTTGCTGCTGATAACTGATTCCATGTTTCTCCGGACTTCTGCGGATCAGCTTTCTGCCATCTTTTCACCGCCCCTACCATTGATGGAGTTGACGATCCTCCGCTTCCTGGTTCTCCTAGTAACTTGACACGGAATCAGAAATTATCCTTCTGTCTTACTTACAATGACGTTTTACAGTAGCTTGTATAATTACGTGTCTCGGTACTTTACCAGGGTCATCAATGGTGGCAAAGAGAACTTGGTCCTCTCATGGTCCCAATCTCCTTTCAGGATATCAACTATGACTTCCTGTAATGGCACTCCTCTCGCCGCATCCTACAAAAATTACAGGCAAACTCGAGTCAGAAGAGCCGGGGCCCACAAATCATCGTGATGAAAGACTCGAGTCGGAACTCCTCTAACCTGAGCAGAAGAAAGCACGGAGGGCGAAAACCGGACATAGCGATGGCTACCGTAAACAGCAGAACAGACATCGAACCCACTGCCAACTTTCCCTTGGGCAATGCAGTGAGCGCTTTGAGCTATGATATGAACCACGTCAAGATCCAAAGTTTCGACAAGATCCACTAGTCTGAAGTACTTGAGCAGTGCAGCGACCACTGCTGTGGTCATTGATGCAGAGGATCCGAGCCCTGTCTTCGCAACTTCGGGCTTGCAGTTCGGCCCATTTGTGTCATCACCAGCATTGAATGTGATGGACATGAAGGGTGGCAGTGCAGCCAGTGATTCTGGAGTCAAAGGTAAACCACGAGCTTCGATCTGAAATGGGAATCAATTAGGTCAATGGTAATGCATATAGAAAACGAAACGAGATTTTCGATTAGAGAGCGTTGAATAATCACCTGATTACGATACGAGTAGAAGTCGTTACTGCCCAATATTGTGATGTCAAGACCTTGCAAGAGAAGTTTGTTCAAGGCATCCTTCTTAGTTCTATCAAAGGTAACATTGGCAGCTGCAATAGCATACTCCAGAGCGTGTTCGACAAAAGGATTCCTCGAGTCGCTGCAACCAGAAGCCGAATCAAACCATAGTAAAAAAACAAAGCTAGCCCCAGAAAACTCGAACCATAATCGGAAAAAGACTTACCTGGAGGAAACAGACTGAAGAGTTAAATTCTTGAGATTCAACTTGTACATGCTCTCCCTCCCCAGCTGGGGAGAAGTCAACTTCACATCAGACCAACTCTGAAAAACAAACAAACATGAATAACAACTAAACGAATCCCGAGACACCTCCTTGATTGCAATTCAGGATCATAGTTGAAAATCAGTAGTTACTCAATCAGATAGCTTTACTACAGAACAACTATGGATAGCAAGAAAATATCATAACTTTATATGAAGCAGAATCCCACTAAACCTCCTAGATTGCGATCGTTGCGATCAAGAGGTGGATTTCTGTCGTTAGGAAAAACCAATAACATCGTAGTTCAAATGTAGTAGTACTTGCTCATTCATTTCAAACAGATCGCAGTCGTAACTAAACGAATGCCAGGAAACCTTCCAGATCAAATGAAGTAGTACTTTTGCTCATTCAGTTCAATCAGACTGCAATGATAACTAAGCAAATCCGGCAAATCCGGCAAAACCTCCTCAACTGCGATCAAGATCAGGAGGTGGATTGGCTCATAGTTGAAATGTTAGTAATAGTTGCTGATTCAATTAAATCAGATCGGAATTTTCCAGATAGAGCAAATTAGGAAGGAAACTATACCCATGCCCAGCTAGCGGGGTCCAGCCGGTCGTGAAGAGGTTTAACAATGGCGTAGAATCTGGCACTTGTGCTCAGCACGATCCCGGAATTGGGTCTCTCCAGAATCAAGTATCCTCCCGTCAGCAACACTTTCCCAGGAGCTGAAGCAACTCTGCAAAAAAGAAATCTCACCACAGCATCATCAATCGAAATTGTAGCGAGGACTGATCGAAATGATGTTTTCAAGTGGAAAAAAATGGAAGAAAGACGGGGGAAGCTTTACACGGCCATATTTCTCTCAGCTAATCAGGTTGGGTATTGAAACTGGGAGGTTGAATCGCTGCAGTAAAGTTGACGGCGGCGGTGCAGTTTTAGTTTTTTTTGAAGTACGAGAGACTGTATTGCGATAGTGGTTGGTAAGTTGGTTGTTATTAGTGAAGGGAAAACTACTCAGCTCAGCTGAACCAATTTTTTAATTTATTTCATTAATCATATATATACACCTAACTGGCGTGGATGTTATCATACCAGCATTAATGTACCAAATATATATCTGATGTAATCATGTGACGGCCTTGTTTGATAGATTTATCGAAATGGAGGTAGAAATCTCGTACAAATTCCCGTGAAAAGTCGATGCTTCTTGAGCAGCTGGTTCTTGATTTGGATGCTAAATTAATTCGGAGACGTCGAAGCCGTAGCAAAAGGGTTCTCAAAGAGTGAGGGCTGTTTGTGAGTAAGAGATGGCAAACAGGAAAGGCGAAGAACAGAGTTTAAAGCAGTACAGCAAACTCCAAGTTCAAACAAAGAAACTGAAATGTCTCCAATAGAAGAAAGGCTTGTCCGATTAGTCTTAAAATCTTCAATGATCGCTATGTCACGGACGAACATGAACTAAAACGGGAAGATGTTACAGAGGTTCCAATTGATTGGCACTTTCAGTTGCAACAAGATTCGCACAAAAAAAAGGAAACCAGCAGAGCCTATAACTATGTCTCTCCGTGTTTCGCAACACTGGGAAATCCGTTTATATGGCAGAAACGATACTGGACAACACACCCTAAGGGCGTTTGTTTCTACAATGCTACGAGGTCAGGCGTTTCTGCTTCGATGGACAGCAACGCCGAGTGTACTTTGCCTAACCAGCCATCCAGCCTATCTCGCAATGACTTGATCTGCGGGATCCCCAGGACGCGAGGCTGCACCCAAGACACATGCACCGTCCCTTCGACTTGGTCGATTATGCCTTCAATGAGATGGACCTGTGAAACGAATGGAATGAGGGTAACTGGACAGCAGGCACATTGATAACGTTACTCTGCAAAAACTATGAATTCAATAAGGATATAGGAGAAGAGAGAAAAGGAACAACTTACAGAGAGACTCTTCATTAGGAGATGTTCGACCTCTTCGATTGAAAGGTTAGTTCGCTCAGCAATGGCCTTCAGTGGAATAGTTCGATCTTCGGAAGGACGACTGCAAAACAGTATACCATATGTTAGACAATATCACAGAGAAGACTGTATACCTTAAATCATACAATATAACAGACAAGGACGCAAGTCCAGAAGGGTTAACTGAACAAACCTAAAGATGATTTCCATAAGGCAGAGAATGTTGATCTTTTCTAGCAGCTTCTTCTCGTTTTCGACCAAGGCCGGCTGAGACTTCAGGGCAGCCGAGTGCACTTGCCATAGTTCTCGATAGCGAGTTAAATCGCCAGCGTTGAACGCTTGGAGGATATAGTAGAGCCACTCGACTTGTGTACCTGACAGGCTCTTTATCTGCAACAGTATTTAGCAACTCATTATCATCAAAATACAAAACTAATACTGAATACTGATGCTGCTACATGCTCATAATCGTATCGAAAGGACGAGTCTATACGCTCATTACGCTTTATGAAGCACAATTTCACAACTTAACTCCATCACAAACTAAGATAGTTCAGTACAACACGGGATGGCTTACGTCCCAGTTCAAATGTCATTACGCTGGGTTGACAGATGGATTATACTAATTTCTCATATTCATGACAGGCGAAGGTTGATATGCAGAATGACTAATGTTATTTCTAGATGCACTTCATAACTGGAGTTCTACTTTGTTTTACCATCAGCATTATATTATTTTGTAAGCTACTCGAATAATTTGGAGATCCAGCTATTATGTCAGCAATATGATCTATTATCCTAGTGTACAACTTGAGGAATCTTGTTTGATGTTTGAGTTAGCATAAGGGGAAAAGATAAAACTGAAGCTTTTGGCTGGTTCATGCATCTTAAGTCATACGTGGAAGCCATCCATGAGTAAGATAAATGTAAGGATGAGAATTCTTACAATAGGATGGGCAAGCAACTCTCCAAAGTTGTAGATATTATCTCCGAGAAGAGCTGAAAGAGACAGATCAAATGCCAAATCCTACGAGATAGAAAGAAAAACAAAAGTAACATGAGCACCTAGGACAATTAGTCATGTAGCTCACAACATAATTATGGATAGATAATCCATGAATTCTAAGAAAGAGAGCATGGATGTAACTGAATGCAGCACAATAATAACACCATCTGACCATCATCGTCAATTATCGAAAATAAGGAACATGTTATAGTTGGCAACTAGTTTCTATTAGAGTCACGCTAACAAGTGTTCGAAACATAATTTCTTCATTACTAGTTGTTTAAAGTTATTCATTCATACAATTTCAGTCTCCCAAGGTGAAACATGTCCAAGTCCCACTAACAAGAGTTCACAGGGAAGATGAAATAGCTAACCAATGCCCCACTTAACACAGAAGTAAATCAACGATCCATGTGTGCTGATTTGAGGACAATTTCTAGGATGTGAAATGAATAATTGGTCTCTTCTTCATCAGTTCAGAAAGCCAACAGCAGACTTCAGTCAGGAAACTTCTATTAGCCACGAGGCATTAGTTGAACTAGCAAATTGAAGTAAGGCATAACCGTATTCATATAGAAATCTAAAGCTGACAGCAGAAGGCTTCAGTACTGAATCATTAAGTAATGACACCAAATAGCAATTACTAAAACCAACTCGAGCAATCGGCATGGAAACACAAGAGACTTACCAGCTTAAACGAGTCAGAGAGCGACTCCACCGACGTATAAGCCAAATACAGAAGTGCACTTCTGTAGAAATCGGCAAACTCCTGACGATACTTATGGTACTGACATGCAACCCAGTAATAACTGGCATACACCGAGGGATCAATGTCAGTCATGCTGTCCAGAATGCTCTTCCCATCGTCTAGAAGCTTCTTACTCTCCTTCTGATCACCTTGCTCGAGCTTAAACATAGCTATTTGCATCTTAATATAAAGTATCGGCTCCTCTATGCGCTGCTCCCTAGTCTCCCTTAGCTTCTCGATCACCCCATTAAGGTAGCTGATTGCAGCTTCTTTCTCCTGGTACTGCCGTGAAACCACCACAGCAAAGTGAGCTAGCTTAAGCAGATTGATCTTCGTCTCAAAGTCCGTGATGAAGTTATGGTATAGCTGGATTAGAGCATCACCAGCCTGCGTTTCAACAAGCAATACGAAATCAATATATAGAGTTCCAGTAGACATCAAATCTAGAAAATATTCAGGTTTCAACATATATATATATAAATAAAAGCTAAATTCGTCATCCAAATTTGCTTCAATTCTCAACACTAAAGAACGTTGTGATAGCTGGCCGCCTAGCCGCTAGGTCTTTCAACAGCTCCTACGATCAAACAAGAATAAACAGCTATGGAAGCACCGATTCACGAGCAACGCAAATTCTTGTTACAGATCTAGAAACCCTAACTGCCACAGACACGCCGGCTTTTAAAAGAACGCGAAATGGAGTTGCAAAGACCTAGCAGCACGAAATCGAAACCCTAACAGCCACGACACAAGATTGAAAACCCCGGGGAATGAAGCAAGAACAGCCGCGAAAAACCTTGCAACTACCGGAATCAAATCGGAAGAGGAAGTCGAGTGAGCTGTTGAGAAATCAAAACCTGGAAGACGGCGAGGGCGACGAACTGCTCGAGCTTGAGAGTGAGCTGGTGCCATAGCTTCTTCTGGTACAGATCCGCAAGGGAGTTGTACCACTCGGCCAGCTCCGGCTGCGCGTTGCGCTGAGATTCGAGGTACTGGAGAGCACTCATGGTGCGGAGAATTCTGGAGGAGAAGTTTCGAGTGTTGCAGTAGACGGAATCCTGATTACACAGAGCAAAAACCCCTCTTTCGAATTCGATCTCTGCTACTGTGCCTGGAGCTCTTATTTTTTCTTTATATTTTACCTATTCATTTTCGATAATATTTTGGTGTGGATTTTCGATAATATGTTCCTATCGTGTGCTCTAAGAAAAGAACGATGGGTTGGGAAGTAGATTGGCCCGGATTCTTATGGCCTGGCCCAGTTATCTTTTGGCCCAGTTATCTTTCTGCAATATGAGTCTTCACTACCATAAGTCCATAAGTAGTTAAAACATTTGGTCGAACCAACGAGTTATTGGTACAGTGATTCTAACTCGTTAGGGGCTATAATTAAAAAATATATCAAAGTTTAATTTTCCGTAACGATGTTAGAAGAGGAATAAATCATAATTAATTATCTTAAATGACAAAAATAAGCATCAAAGAACTCTTATGCATCCATTAATGGCGTGCGTACGTTTCTATACAACTCACTGTAACTTCATTTAAAATTAAAACCAAAATCCATGCAACCTTCCAAAGAACAGAACAAATCCGATCACCTTCAATGGATCTCCTCAACCATATATATTACCTCATTCTCCCCCACCTCAAAGTGTCGATACAGGCCAACCCTAATTACAATCTGGTCACTGCATTTCTACTAGTGAACAAAATGGCTACAAACCAGGGGCGTCGCCCGCCGTCCCTCGCCGTCCACAGCAACTACAGAGACTTCGACAGCAGCGAGATCGGCAACAGCAGCGTCGAATCCGCCACAACCTACACCGTCCACATCCCTCCAACCCCCGACAACCACCGCCGCCTTACCAAGGATCAGATGGAGCATCTCTCCATCGACTCTTCCACTTCCTCCTCGCCCGCTTCTTTCCTTCCCACCGGTCGTAACCCGTCGGGCGGGTTGACCATGACTGTGTCCCGGCCGAACCGGTCTGATTCTGGACCCGGTTTGTGCCAGGTTCGAGGGTGCGACGCTAGGGCGATGTCGGACGGTGGCGGGGCGGCGGTCTTCCCGTGTAGGTGTGAGTATAGGATTTGCGGGGAGTGTTTTAAAGAGGCCGTGGAGGAGGAAGGTGGTGGCTGTCCGGGGTGTAAGTTACCCTACGAGAAGGGTAGGATGGGTCAGCTGGATAGAACGCTGACCGTTGTGGATAACAATGGTCGCATTCAGAGCGAGTTTGACTCTTCGGAGAACGCGGTTGGTGAGGTGGATTTGGTCGGGGATAAGGAGCGGAAACCGCTCACTCGGAGCTTTGGTATCTCTGCTAGTATCATTGTACCGTATCGGTAAGTAAATTCGAACCAAGTCTGAAAATAGTACATTCTATAATACTGATATCATTTTGATACACTAACGATTTTGGACCAGACTCACTAATCCACCACTAATCTTTTCGAAATTAAAGGGTTGGGTTGGTTCTTTTAGTACTCTCGAAAACAAAATAAGTCAAAGTCAATGATTTATACTTCATAGGAACTCTTGTTATTAATGCTAGCATCGTTGTATTTCATCGCTAGGCGAACGCGAACCAATCTTCAAAATAATATTCAGTACGTTTAATGATAGGATAGGAATATGGTTTTGAGGGGAATGTTTTAATACCTTAGAGATATCGGCATTTTTTTATATTAAAAATATCATATTTTTAAAATTTAAAATTTAAAAGGTAAATCCTAAAATCTAGAAAGTAAATAATAAACATTAAAAAATGATATTAACATCCTAAACGCTAACTCTCAAATAATGCATTATAAATTCAAACTTTAAATAGTATCACAAATTCTAAATTTTAACAATAAATCAAAATTAATATATCTCAACCCTAAATATTAAACTATAACCCTTAATGTTATATCCTGAACTCTAAATACAAATCAACAATTTGAAAAAAAAATTAAGCTCAAAATATAATAATATATAGTATAAAAGGTATGGATATCTTTAGGATACCGAAGCGTTTTCCATCATTTTGATACTCTATCAATTTTGAACGAGACAACCTAACTCATCACCCCAACACCCGATTCTTTTTGAATTTAGGGTTGAGTTGCTTAGCACTCTCAAAACCAAAATAATTCAACATCAATAATCTATATTTTATGGGATACGTGTTCATTGGTTTTAGAGTTACTTAATTAGGTCTTTATTTGTAAAATGTGTTTAAATTCAAATTTAATACTTTCAGTAATCATAAAGGTTTTCGAGTAGATTTAAATTACCAAAAACAGATAATATAGTTTTTCTTTGAAACGATATTATGTACTCAGTTTTTACATTAACCTTTTCATCATCAATTAGGCGTTAATAATATATATTTGATACTTATCATTTATGATTTCAGGTTGTTGATCATAATCCGGGTAATCGCCCTTGCAATGTTCCTAGAATGGAGGGTGACGAATCCCAACGAGGAGGCAATCTGGCTATGGGGAATGTCAGTAATCTGCGAGCTCTGGTTTTCCTTCACATGGCTACTCGACCAACTCCCTAAACTCCGCCCGGTCAAACGGGTCGTTGATTTGGATCTCCTGACAGAAAAATTCGAAACTCCTTACGCTAGCGCCGTCGGGAAATCCGACCTGCCGGGGATCGACGTCATTGTATCCACCTCGTCCGACCCGGATAAGGATCCGCCGCTAGTCACGGCCAACACCGTCCTTTCCGTTCTTGCCGCCGACTACCCGGTCGACAAGCTCTCGTGCTACGTCTCCGACGACGGCGGGTCCCTCCTCACCTTCGAGGCCATGGCGGAGGCCGCCAGCTTCGCCAGGGTTTGGGTTCCCTTTTGCAAGTAAGCTTGTAATGTTTAACATAGCCATTGATTTTCCGATGGTTTTCCAAATTTTACGAATAAAAAACTCACAATTTATAACAAAAATAAATTGCTCTTCGAATAACATAATTTTTGAATTGCATAATTTAAATATATCATGCAAACACAAATTTTGTTGCATTTGACCGGTTTAAATATGATTGTTTTGTATTTAACCGAAATTGTAATGCTCGGTTACAATTGTCATGATGGCAGGAAACATGGGGTGGAACCCAGAAACCCAGAGTCTTACTTCAGGCTGAAGCGGGACCCGTACAAGAACAAAGTCCGGGCCGATTTTGTGAGGGACCGGCGGCGCGTGAAGAGGGAGTACGATGAGTTTAAGGTGTGTATTAATGGTCTGCCGGACTCGATTCGCCGGCGGTCGGACGCGTACAATACACACGAGGAGATTAAGGCGGTGAGGAAGATTAAGGAGAGGGGAGATGATGACGAGGGGATGGAGCGGGTCCAGGTTCCGAGAGCCACGTGGATGGCTGATGGGACCCACTGGGCTGGCACATGGAACCCTGGTTCGACCGGGCATAACCGAGCTGACCATTCGAGCATCATCCAGGTACAAACAAATTACATTATGTCGTAAATTTGAAGTCACAGCAGTAGTCACTCACCATTTGGACTATAACATTTCACCATCCTTTTTTTCAGGTAATGTTGCAGCCTCCGAACGACGAGTCGTTTAAATTGGGACCCAACGAAGACGACTCAACCGATCCAACCGAAACTGAAACTCGATTACCCACCCTAGTCTACGTGTCTCGCGAGAAGCGCTCCGGCTACGAACACAACAAGAAAGCCGGCGAAATGAACGCCATCGTCCGAGTCTCGGCGATCATGTCCAACGGCCCTTTCGTTCTCAACCTCGACTGTGACCACTACGTCCACAACTCCAAAGCCCTCCGAGAAGGAATCTGTTACATGCTCGACGGTGGCAGTCAAGACATCTGCTACGTCCAGTACCCACATAGGTACGAAGGGGTCGACCCGTCGGACCGATACGCGAATCGAAATTCGGTCTTCTTCGACGTTAATATGCGAGCTTTGGATGGAATTCAGGGCCCTGTTTATGTTGGGACTGGGTGCTTATTCCGCCGGACTGCTATTTACGGGTTTGATCCGCCGGAGAAGAAGAAGAAGTCGACGGCGGCGGGTAACTCTGCTGCCGCCCCTGTTTTTGACTCTGGTTCGGATCAAATGAGTCGATCTTCTAGTGTGATGGATAGCATGGATGATGATTTGGCGATGAATGCTGATCTTATACCGAAGAAGTTTGGGAATTCGAGTTTGTTTGTCGATTCAATTCGGGTCGCTGCTTACCAAGCGCTTCCGCTGGCTGATCATCCTTCTGTAATTAACGGGCGTGCTCAAGGTTAGTAGGTGAAATTGGGATTAGATTGTGTGATGTGCTGACTAGTTAGTAGTTAGGACCATGGTCGATTTTGACTATTATTGTTTTTAGGTACGTTGATTGGTCCACGAGAGCCGTTAAATTCGTTGATGATTGGAGAAGCGGTGAATGTGATCTCTAGCTGGTATGAGGACAAGACGGAGTGGGGAGGGAAGGTGGGTTGGACATATGGTTCGACCACAGAGGATGTGGTTACGGGGTACAGGATGCATGAGAGGGGTTGGAGGTCGGTCTACTGCGTGACCAAACCAGATGCATTTCGTGGCATAGCCACGATCAACTTGACTGACCGGCTCCATGAGGTTTTGAGATCAGCAACGGGGTCGGTCGAGATTCTCTTCTCGCGCAACAATGCGCTCTTAGCAAGTCACAAGCTCAAATTCCTCCAGCGCATCGCGTATCTCAATGTAGGGATCCGTCCCTTCTCATCGATCTTCCTCCTCGTTTACTGCTTCTTGCCAGCTCTCTCACTCTTCACTGATAAGCTCATTGTCCCGTCCCTGGGTGTGGACTTCTTAGTCTACCTGCTGATCGTGACCGTGACACTTGCCGTACTGGCAATCCTCGAAATTAAATGGTCAGGGGTGGCACTAGAGGAGTGGTGGAGGGACGAGCAATTCTGGGTCATCGGGGGGACGAGTGCACATCTTGCAGCCGTGGTACAAGGCATGTTGAAATCGGTCATCGGGGTTGAAATCGCGTTGAATCAAACGATGCCCAAACCCAAAAAGAGTAGAAGTAACGATGATAACGACCGAGCTGACGAGTTCGCGGAGATGTACCTCATCAAGTGGACATCACTCATGATCCCTCCTTGCACCATCATTATAGTGAACATTGTGGGGATTGCAATAGGATTCTCTAGGACTATATCTAGTGACACATCAAGGTGGGAGAATTTCATAGGAGGTGCGTTGTTTAGCTTGTGGGTGCTTGTTCACCTCTACCCTTTTGCCAAAGGGTTGATGGGAAAACGCGGGAAGACACCCACCATTGTATTTGTGTGGTCCGGGCTCATCTCCATATGCATTTCCTTGCTTTGGGTTGCTCTTAACCCGGCCGCCACCAAAACTCGAATCGGTTGATGATTTGGAAATTTTTCCTTTTAATGAATCATTATTTCGATTATTTGTTAATTTCATATTTATTTTTCTTTGTTATTGTAACGAATCAATATGGTGAAAACTCTTTATGAATACGTTAATTCTTCCTCATTCGCAGTTTCTTATCAAAATGCCAATGCAAAACTCACATTTTTAATTTGATACTAACTTTTCTATATTAGTTAGACCCAACCTTGGTTTAAATCAAATGTGTTGAGTTAAATTAAATTGGTTAAATATGTTTGGTTTGGAATATAATATATGACATGGCACGGGTGATATAAAACACAAATGTTAATTTGAGATATTAATTTTTTGAATGGAATGCTGACGGAATGATCATATTGTTACAAATAAATAAGTTAGTGGCATGGAGGTTACTTTTTGTCACAAATCCAATAGGTTGATCACTAAAATGGATATTAAGCCTTCTTACTTCACTCCGCCGTTGGAAGCTCCGATCTCCGTCACGGGAGACGATGAGCGGCGAAAATGAAGACGCAGATTTTGATGAATGGGACGACGATTTTGTGAACGAGCTTATACAGAAAGAAGAGATTGCTCTCACCGCCTGCTCCTCTTCCTCTTCTTCGAAACTCAAGCCCTCCTTCCTCCTGCTGCCACCGGTTCATCCCGGCGATGATAGTTACTCGCCTCCGCGTGAACTCACTCAGAGACCTCTCGTCCTTGAAAAATCAGATCGCAATGGATCCCCTTCTTTTCCCCAGAATGACATCGCGAAAGAGGTTGAAATTCGGCGCCTCAAGGTTTAGGGTTTTTCTTTCCCGCCACTTTCCAGTTTTTAGTTCATTTGCAAAAAAAATTGCTGATTTTTCAGTGTTGTTGGCAGACGGAGTTGGAACTACGTTCTAAGCAACTGGCCCAAATGGTAATTACTCTTTCTAGCTGGTTTTCGTATGCATTTTGTATATGTATCTGCAATTGTTTTCTTAGTGATAGAGCTCATTGGATTTTTTGTTCAGGAATATGAATGCACTGAGCTGAAGAAGGAGAGGGTTAAGAGAGATGCGCAGGTTGAAAGCTCCCGTTCTCGCTGTGGTGTTAGCTCCTCAAAAGCTAGGAATTTGTGAGTGTTAGTTATCCTCCTTCCATTGCTGAACTTGATATCATCTTCTTTATTATTGTTTATGTAATGGATTAATCATAGCTATGTTTATCGTGATCGGCTTGTACTACGAGTGGTAGTATTTATTAGGTGATAAGAGTAGCTCATGAGAATTCGGCTGTGACTGAGAAGTGTTGATTTGTTATGTTTGATTTTTGTTAAGGGATTATTTCATAATGTTGTGCTGTATTCCGAACAAGTTTTCTCAGGGGTAGGAGTGAAGTTGCTAGATTGTAACTGCTACGAATTCTGACTTCTGAGGGTTGCCTTGCAGGGATGGTAAAGGTTTTGATGTTGATGCTCAGCACGACTATTCTAAGACAAAAAATATTGAAGGTCTGGGGGATTGTCGGAGAGAAAGATGTAGGTTTTATGGGTTTGTTTATGTTTCCTTGGCTATCAGCTTCGTCTGTTTCTCCATGTTATCATTGGCAGTTTTGTTTAACTTATAATTTATGTTGCCTCTTTTGGGTTAGTGGTTTCATCCTCAAGGGCTGTAGGGATTCAAACTGATAAAGATGACGATCCTGTTAGAGGTGATGCAAACCATGGTGCATCGTCTTCTGTGCGCCTTCGTGAGGAGTTGCGATCCATTTGGGGATCTACAAGCCACCAACAGTCTGGAAGAAATTTCATCTCTAAGTTGTTAATGGCCTGTACAGAAGAGTTACGTATTTTGTTCGGGACCATGAGCTTAAGTATGCACCCGGCTGGAGGAACAAGGTCTACTGCTGCCGAAACTGCACCTTCTGCTTCTCTTTTGAACCATGTACACGGGTTACGTCCTGCTGATGCTGCAAAAGTATCTGAATTGTACAATGTCATGATAAAGGTGAGACTGATTTCTAACTTATTTCCTTAACCATACACCACTTCCATACTTCTATCCCCAACCATCTGCACGTCTTGTTCTTATTAGTATTATTTTCTCTTATTCTTCATCTGCCACTGAAATTTAGATCAGTAATGGGCTGCTAAAGGTGGAAGCTTTGCTTGGACCTCTGCTTGAACTCTGTGTCATTACGAATGTACGTTGCATAATTATCTTCCCCTGTATCTTCTGGCTATTCAATCATGGTATATTAAACCTGGCATCATCAAGTGCTGGGTTGCATCACCTGTCTTTAATTAAGCTTTTTGTAGACATGCTTTGATTCGGTGGTTGCTCTCTTGGTTTTATTCTTCATTAGACTTGAAACGATAAAGTTTACCCGATGTATAGCTTTGCATGATGCGTCTTTGTTTTGATAAAGACGATTGTATCTCAGTATGGCTTTTGTTCAGGACCTGGATGACGATTTAGTATCCATTGTCTTCATGTTGCTTTTTTTCTTCTGCTTAATACCTATTTTGTGTGTTTCTTCAATGAAACCTTACCCCGAGTACAAAAACATTAACTTTTGGATTATTGTATGCTTTACTGTGCTTGTTTATTTTTTAGTTGATGCTAACAAGTTAGTTATTTGATTACAGGTAGAAATTTTGCATAGTTGTTTGTGTATATTGCATTTTCTTTTGAAGCACCTTCTAAGTCTTGGAAGCAAGTCGAGAAGGTAAAGATGACGCACACTTACTTATCCCCTGCTTTTTTAAGCATTAATCAGTTTTCTGTCTATCAAAGTTGACAAATCCCTTACATCTTAAAACACGGAAGCATAATAAGCCGAATATCTTCATAGCAGATTATGCACTAGATCTAGATTGCTAGGACTCTTTCCTTTGTGTTTTAATGTACTCTTGTTTTATAGGGTCTAGTCCCCATGATAAAACTTCTAAAGTTTCCACTTAACATTGTGAACGTCCATTTGATCTTTCTAACGCACTCTACTCAGGGACAATGTCAAAGTCGAGGGACTTCATTGCGACAGCAGCAGCAAGGTGTCTTATGGTGGACTTTCGGATATCAGTAATCTATCCGCTGTCTCTTCTGTAAACTGGCATTCACTATTTGAGCTAATGCTTCAAATTGCCATGGACAACAGTAACGAAAGTGTGCGGTTTGAGGCTATATCTATAATGAACTTGATTGTTTCAACAAGTAATGCATTCATGGAAAGGGAAAAGTGAGTTCCTTCATCATCAATTCGTCTGATATTTTTGTTGGATCCTAAGGAGTGCTTTTTGGGTGTTATAACTTGTGCAGGTATGGACCAGGAATGGTGTTACAGAGCATTGCTCAATTTCTCAAAAGGGAAGCTGGCTTGTCTGTGCAAAAGGCAGCTGTTCGTCTGTTATTCTTGCTGCTAAACTGTATGCCCCCGTAAGTTAGATCATCTCTATTTGAAATTGCTTTATCCAGCTATCAATTTGTCCGTACTCTTTCGCAGGTCCCAAGATATTGATCACTTTCTGCTCTGGTTGCCTCGAGGAGCGTGCCTTTGCTGCAAAGGGCGAGAGAAACATTTTGAGTACTTGCAATGGGTACAGCTTCGTCCTCATCGGTTTGGCAGAATGCATATCTTGCAGCGGGAATAGTTTACAGGTAAGCTTAGGATCCTGCATTTATGTTATATTACCCTTCTCTCAGCCATTATTCTGCTTAACTAGTGGATATCTTCAGCAAATAGAACTTTGCAAAAATGCTGTTGCTACACTGGCATTTTTGGCTGCTTCCGAGAAGTCTGGCTACGAAATACTCGTTAGCCACCGAGTAGCTGGAGGGGCAAACTTTCTTATGCTGATCTTGCAAGAATTGGCATCAGATAGGAGTTCCGAAGGATCAGACTCTGTTGAATCTGTCGAAAAAGTTCGAGCGAGGTATGTATACGCAGTTTCTTTCTGTTCTTGCAACTTGCAGCCAAGTTGCATAGATTTGATATAACCTGTCAACTTCATTCTTCCTGCAGGACGATGCTAATCAGGGAGGCGCTGATACTGTTGAATCGACTCGTATCCAACCCGGGGTCCTCGGCCATAGTGCTGCGAGTGCTAACTGGCAGCAGAGACATGGCCAGTTTGACAATTGATGTCGCAAGTAGGCTGTCCTCGAAAGAACAGACCCCAAACTACTACACTAGTACAGCTGGGGAATCAGAAGCTTTGGACTTGGCTAAGAAATTCAAGAGAAGAGTGTACGCTTACCTGGGATCTATTGTTGCTTAACTGGTGCACTGGTGAATGTTGAAACACGTTGTATCCAAATCGTCTCGAAGATGACCAGTACGAGCTTTTGCTGTTCAACAGATTCACTCTTGCTCGGTTGCCAACCACGAGCTCGAGGTAACATCTAACCAGTTTCTGGGAACTGACATTTTGATTCTCTCTCGAGCCAATATTACGAGAGGTGATTGGTTCTGGTTCGGATTGGGTTCACATCAAACCAGCTTCTGGGAGCTGACATTTTGATTCTCTCTCGAGCCGATATAGGATAGGTGATCGGTTCCGGTTTGGACGGAGTTCATGTGGATGTGACATGTGTAACAACTTCTTAGTCGACATAGACATTAGAAACTTTGAAGTCTCTTTTAGGAGTTAGGACTGGTCAGTAGTCTTTCTTGTGAAAGTGATCCTTTGAGCCAATGGCGAGTTTCGTACCGTACCGAATTCAATTGGTGTGGATAGTCAGACCGTTGAATATGTATGGTTGTTTTACGATCTTATCCGACGATGACTTGCTGATTAGGTCTCCAAATGTAAAGTTCAATAGAGGGACATATTAGAAAGTCGTTAACATTTACGACGAGCTTTATAGTTGTCGATGACGATCTTTGATAAGCCAAACTGAAGCTCAAACTCAACCGGAGCTCCATTCGCTAATGATCATTGAGGAGCCATCAAACAAATCACATGTCATATAGAGAATCACTAGTCACATTATTATCCCTATGTACAAGCCAAGGTAATGCCTAATGGTCAACTCGACTCTATTAGAAGCTGGATCATGAGCCAGATTGAGTTGTAGGTCGATTAAGTAGCTTGCGAGCGAGCTCAACTGTGCTTATAAGCGATTGTTATACTCGAGCTAGTATTCGTCATTGAAATCAAAACCGAATCTTGGGTCGAACGGCTGAGTTCACTAATCAGTTATAGTCTTTTCATTTCTTGCGAAGAGAATCCAAAACCGCATAAAGCCAACCAGCAAAGGAACCTCTGACGCCAAGCAACCTCGCCCACTCCCCCTTTTGTTTTTCCCTGAAAAAATAATCTGATCGAGACACCCCGACACAGACAGATAGAGAGAGAGAGAGAGAAGGGTAGACTCGTTTTAACCTGTTCTTCACCCAATCGAGCTGTACAGAGTCAATTGAGAGAAGAGAGATATTGAAGCAGACGAACCGTAACTGTTCTGGGTTTTCCTTTTTGATCGGTTTCTGCAAAGGTTAGAAAAATGGTGGGGATTTTCTCCAGACTCTCTGTGGGTAGCAGAGCTTCCCATAGACGGACACAGAGCGCCCTCGTAAGCCAAGCTTTCTTTGTTATGGTTTTTTCTTGCCTGGGTTAAATTCAACTAGGTTTGATTAGGGTTCTTAACTCATGAACAGTTTGCTTATTACTGAAGGTGTTTGAAGTGTTTCCTTTTTAGTTCTGCTACTGCAATAGGTTGATTCCGATTTTATTGTACTGCGTCTTTTGTGGGTTTTTGTCGTCTAATTGTTCGACATGTTCGAGTGATGAATCTGATCGTTGGATTAACTGAGCAAAAAGTAACCAAAAAAGGAAAGAAGAAGTCTTTGTTGATCCTCTGTAACGAAATAGGGAAAGCAGAAGTCTTTATTGATCTTCCGTGTTAAGATCATCAGCCAATAGATGTATGATATTGATGCAACCGCTCGAATTCGAAGTGTTAACATTTTCGGCTTTCGATGATCATTTGATCGGATGATCAACTAAGGAAAGGGTTCGAATAACACTGTGTACAAGCTAAAAGGGGTTAAAAAAAGAAGTCTTTTTTTATCCTTTGTTTTAAGTTAAGATCATCAGCCAAAACATGGTGTATGGTATTTGATGCAGCGATTGAAATTCGATTTTATACCATGAGTGATTACATTTGTGTTGTTTATTGTATTATGAAGCAGGATGATAGGGAAGCTATGCCACCAAGTGCAGATATTCCCGGCATGGAGACTGTGGCTTCAGCTACTGCTCCCCATGGCATTCAGGTGACCGTGGAGTTTAAGCCGGTTGAGCATCCAATTGAGCCTCTTGACAATGATCAACCTATTCAGTGTCCGGCACCCGAACCTTCGATTCTTAATGTAAGCATTGGACTCTTCTTTCCATATGTAGTCTTTTCCGTTACCAGAATCGATCCATCTGTCGAATGGTCGCTAGATATCGATAAGACAAAAACTTCTCTGCTTGAGCATCAAAGTTGTGCAGGTCTTAAAGCTCTTGTTAGATGGAAATACCGAAATACCGATTTCTAACAGAACAAGTTCTCGAAAAATGTTTTCAGGATGGAAGAATATGGAAGGAGAGGGTAACTGCGACGGTACGGAGGAGGAACGACTTGCCGGTCATGAGAGAAGATGGCAGTGAAGCTCCGGAGCCTGAATCTGCAGCAGGGTCTCGTCGGCCTCCAATGAGATCGAATCGGTTGATCCTACCTTCTGTCAGTGCCCCGGAACACAATTTGCTGCAGCTACTAGAGGAATGCAATGCTTCTGCTATCTGAGAGACTGAGACTGTGGCTTCTATATGTATACTTATATATTGCAGTATATAGTAAAAGATTGAACCTTTTGCTTACATTGTATAAATCTGTCTAAAAAGTTGCTGCAAGCTTTGTGTAACTGTAACTGATTCAAAACATATTGTCCTTATGATTGTTTGATTATCAAGCTGTGGCATTTCATTTGGAAAGAATGATGCTATAGCTTGAAATTCATAAGAACATCCATCTAAAATGTGAAATGTAGTGGTTGATCGTATCGGTTCAATCATATAATGTTGACCGAGTTGGTTCATATGCAGTTTCGGCGGATAATGTAAGATCAAAATTTGGTTCATATGCAATTCTGTTATCGTGTTTATAACAGTTTTAAGTATATAGTGAAAGATTGAATCTTTGCTACACAATGGTTTATTAGATCAAGACAAATGTGAACTGTGACGCAAAGTTTCACTCATTTATTTCGATTCAAGTCGAGTCGATAAACTGAGTTAAATCTGTTTATATACTTGTCAAATGTCAATCTAAGCTCGAAACTTATACCATAGATGAATGAACGTCACTAGACCAAGGATGAGGTGAGCTATATGCGATTGTGTGTTGCGAGCATCGCGACTCAAGATCCCAAAATTCGAGAAATATTTCGGATGCTCTTAAGATGTGTGTGAGCCATGGCGAAAATTATTTCAATTTTCAATTTTTTGAAAAAAAAGCCCCAGTTAATGAACCACAAACTATTTCCTCACTGCAATCCCATTGTTGGATTCGAAGCTCCCAAATTTATCAAAATCCGTCGCCTTCTTCTCTGTTCATCTATTTCTTCTTCATCGGCCGGCCGGCCGGCACTCACCGGCTGCTTCCATTTCATGAGCAGATCTATAAAGACGGCCGTCGATTAAGGGAGCAAATATATCAAGCTCCAGCTTTGCTCATTATATGGAAGTTGTCTCTGAAGTCAATTTGCTGGTTCAGTCTATTCCAAATTCTCCAGGAAGGTAAGCTTCGAGTGAAAGCGGAACTTTTGTTAGTTGTTATCAGTAGGTTAAGATATCTTAATCCGATTAATGTTCGATTAGATGGTAAGTTACTTAAACTGATGCCAAGAAAAAGTCTATTCCAAACCCTGTTGTATAGTGTAAGCATACTTGTAATGCCAGAAAAAATAAGTATGTTCCTAAGCTGAGATCTAATCCATTTTCATCTGTTGCAGCCACGCAAGTTCAGTTTGATTTTTCCAGTCCAGACATCCAAGCTCTCCTCCTATATCTGTTTTCTCAGCAAGGTGATATGTAGTATAAACACATTCAACTAAATAACTTGATTTTTAGGTGATAGTTTCTCTACTTTTAGACCTCTCTCTCATGTGTTGAAGTTATCCAGGTTTTGTGATTTCTGGACCTAGTGCCATGCTCAAGCAAATTCTTAGTAAAATTCCCCGCAAGTCTCCAAAATCTGACCCCCTGGAGGCCACAGTGGTTAATGATAATGGAGGAAGCTCGTTTTCAAGCCGGTTGAATGTTGTTAAAAGGGTGTCCTCTGCCGTTTTTCCTTCAAGCATTATGGCCGGAGTTGATGCAGTGGAGCCCCATCTATCCTTCAAGGATGTTTCAGCGGCACAAAAGCAGAATCTGTTTGTTAGTAAACTAAACCTTTGCTGTGAGATACCTGATTATTGTAGTGATCCAGACAAGACTGATACCCTGATGGATATTAAACGAGAAGCATTGGTGGAGCTTGTTGATTTTGTTTCTTCGGGATCAGCAACGTTCACTGAACCGGCTATTGCAGCAATGTGTAAGATGTTTACAGCAAACCTTTTCAGAGTCTTCCCTCCAAAGTTCACTGAAGATGAGGAGCCGATGTTCGATCCTGCTTGGTCGTATTTACAAATCGTATATGACCTGCTGCTTCGTTTCACGAGTTTGGTGGATGCAAAGATGGCAAAGAAGCATATAGATCATGCTTTTGTTTCGAGAGTACTTGACCTATTTGATTCCGATGATCCAAGAGAAAGGGAATGTTTGAAAACTGTTCTACATGGGATTTATGGGAAATTCATGATACACAGGCCCTTCATAAGGAAAGGTGTCAGCAATATCATCTACCGGTTTGTCTACGAGACCGAACGGCATAATGGGATTGCCGAACTATTGGAGATCTTCGGTAGCGTTATTAGTGGGTTTGCCCTACCTTTGAAGGAAGAGCACAAATTGTTTCTGTTGAGGGCTTTGCTGCCTCTGCATAAACCGAAATCGGTTGGCATTTATCATCAACAATTAACTTTTTGTGTTGTGCAGTTTGTGGACAAGGATCCGAAATTGGCTGGTTCAGTGATCAAAGGCCTGTTGAAGTACTGGCCTTTGACGAACAGCCAAAAGGAGTTGATGTTTATAAGTGAGATGGAAGAGATTTTGGAAATGACCAGCATGGATGAGTTTCAGATGGTCATGGTGCCATTGTTTCGGCGACTTGGGGGTTGTCTGAATAGTTCCCATTATCAGGTAGCCACTTTATCTGAATTTTGAAGTATTGGATTCATATTCTAAGTCTGAACTTTTTATCACTGTTCCTATGATAAATAGAAGTTTATCAAATGACAGCCAATGGTAGTGATGACATTCCCTCTGGACATTTTCAGGTCGCAGAACGAGCTCACTTGCTATGGAACAACGAGCGAATTGTGAACCATCTTATTGTACAGAATCGGGAGGTGATTATTCCGATCATCTTCACAGCTCTTGAACACAACAGTCAGAACCACTGGAACCAAGCAGTTCTTAACCTGACACAGTACGTAAGGAAGATATTCCTGGAGATGGACGAAGAGCTAATGATGGCGTGCCAACACAAGCTGGAGGAAGAACATTGGAAGCCAAATGTTGTGGCGGAGAAGAGGCGATTAACGTGGGAAAACTTGGAAAACGCTGCTGGAACAGGTTCCATCATCAACTCACCCATTTCTTCCCTCGGCATGAACATAGCTCAAATAGAACCAGCGACAACATGTTCTGTTGCTTGCTAGTGATGATGATGTTGTTTGTAGTTGTCTTAAAAGAATGGTAAATATGCCCCCCTGCTTCTAATTCATAGCAAAAGAACAATTCTTTTTTTGTTTAGGTGGTCTGATTTTTAGTACTTGTATAGCTAGAGCTAAGGTATTGCAGTTTTTTTGTTTGATTTTCAAATCAGCCGTTTTAGCGAGGTATTTTGGATTTGTGGTATTTTGTAACAAAATGATAGGTTAAGAATGTGGTATTTATAAGGTGTAAAAATTTTGTGACGTGAGAATTATGTTGTTTGGCTAATGAGTGTTATTGAGAATTGTGTGGTAACACAAATACCACATTCTCGAAGTAGGCATTTAAAATGCTAGGTGGAGGGGAGACATTTGAAATAACTCAAAAACGAGTTATTTCAAATACCACATCCCATAAATGTCATATATTTTATTTTGGTTGCTAAACGAATTATTTTGATGAGGCATTTGAAATAATTCGAAAGTGAGTTATTTGAAATATCACAGTCCAAAATACCACTGATTTTGTATTAAATGAATGTCAAACGAAGTATTTTAGTTCAAATAACTCATAATAAATAAATAAATTATTTGGACTAAACTAACACACCTAAATACCTCATCCAAACAACTACTACCGCAAATTGATTGTTTCTTTTGTCTCCGTGTATTTTAAGTTAGCCGTTACTTACATTCATTTGATTTTGGATCCCTTCAAATGCTTGGAAACCAAGGATTCTTGATAGTAAATATTTACGGGTTGATAATAGCTATTGTGAGCCGGGTTGAGGTTAGTACAACTTCATTAAGTTATGTGTATATATTAGGAATTATGAAAATTCAAAACAGGAACCTCTTAGTCTTTAAAATGCTTTAATATTATATCATGAACGATTACATCCTAATAACTCAAATTGTTGGAAAACGGTTCAGATTGATTTTTATATTATTCATCAACGAACATAACTGCACCGTTGTCCAGCTATACACAAAATCCATTGCACCCCTAGTCCATTTCCTCGTAACTATATTTTTCTTTTCTAAGATCGTACATATTTCTATACTCGGTACATATTTTTGTATTCGTGTACACACTTTGTGCATTTCGACACTAATTATTTTTTATACAATAACTATAAGAAATACCAACACCATTACATCAAACCTTATTTAGGAAAAAAATACAAAACGTGACTACAAAAAAAAACATAAAAAAGCTAGTATTCTCTAAAGTAATAAGTTGAAAATGAGATAGTCCTCGATAAAGTTCTAGTCCACTTAGTGGCGGATATTGGGGCCTGTCCGAGCCCCAATCCAGTGTATTTTTGGATTTTGAAGTTTGATATAATGTAATTTTCTTTATATTTTTTGGTCCAATATATTTGAACTTCTATACAATTCGGTACAATGCATTGAACCATCATGAATCCGCCGCTGAGTCCACTCTCTAGGGCACATGTCTAATGGACACCTTCTTTCATCTTATGATGACTTATTTTCAATATTTTACAAGGCAACAACGTAACTCTCGAAACAACCTCTACGAACCAAACAGCCTCTAATAAGGGTGGAAAATAATGGTGATTGGACATCCCGTAAAGAGAAGAGGAAAGCTTACTTTGCTTTGTTATCAAGTTACAATTCATATTCTGCCACACATCATGTGAACTCATCACATCTATACGTTTATTTGATTTTTGTGTGTAATTAGATGAATAATATATGTAATTCATATGTTGCTAATTATGATCATTTTTCAGAGAGATTCTGGTTTCGAAAAATATATATATTATACTCTCAATATATATAATAATAAAACAGAGAGATTTTGGATTCGAAAAATAAAAAAGAGATTCTTTTGGAATCCTTAATTCAAAAATATCTCCTTAAGGTTTGAACACGTTGATCGATCATTAATTAATTATTTTTTATTAAGAAAATAATTTAATTATTGTTTATCAATCGATATTTATTTCACAAACATTACAATTTCCTTACTGCAAAAATTGAAAAGCTATAATACAATAAATAACATTACAAGATGATAAAAATAGAACCTTCCAATTTACAAGGTGGTGTAATTAACTATTTTCATAAACAAATAAAATAAAAATAAACTATTTCCTTTTTCTCACATATCCGGGTCGTCAACCGTCTCAACCCGAACCGGCCGGCTCCGTCGACTCCTGGACCGGCGTTTGGGGCTCCGGTGGCTGCCCCCGAATTTCAACCTGCCCGTATCCTTAAACCTCAACTTCTCCTGCGTATCAATTACACATTCCGGCGGTGGAACCGGGTACCGGAGACTATCATAGCAATACGAATAGTAAATGTATCGTTGCCGGAATCTGCGCATGGCGTGACCCTGTTTTGCTGTGATCGTGGAATAATCCGCGGTCGCGAGCCGTGTGTGGCTGTTGGAGCAATTCTCCGTCTTTGGGAATTGTTCGACAGTTTCGATAGGACAGCCGTCTAGGGCAAGGTCCTTGAACTCTGCCACGAAAGGTGCGTAGCCGTAGTCTGCCCTGAACCGGCCACCGGATGTCGCCCAGCTAGATGCATCCCAGATTGTGGCATAGAGGGACATAGGCTTTGACGGGTATTCCCCACCCATCTCTGAGTTTCGAATCACCTCTCGAATCGGTACGTCGTCAATGTAGAATCTAAAAACAAGATTAAATTAATTAATCTTAAAATAAATATCGAAAGCTAGAAATGATCGTATCGAATAATCCGGTTAATGCCTAGTCCGATCTTCGTACATGAAAACACTTAATATGTGTTCTCGCCGGCCGCGGTATTAACCAAATGGTCAATAGTCAATACCATATAAATTGTCACACACGCAATGTACCATATAATACAAAGTTTGAAAATCACTACACAAATGAAATTAACAAGTTTGACCCTCCAACTTTTCAAATTTACATTTTAGTCCTGTCAAAATATGTTGGCGAGTAGGCACTTTCATTATAGAGATAAGATAGTTGACAGAATCAAACCAACAAATCCATCATTGATGATAAGAAGAAAAGGAAATCCCCAAAAATTTGACCACGTCGTATTTCGAATTTCACAAAAATAAAAATAGAAAGAGACCGAATAAGAAAGATTGAGCCCGAAACTCACATGATATGACGAGGTGTCCATAAAATACTGTATCGATGAAACTCCTTAGAGGGGTCAAACCAAAGGCTATACCGCTCTTCCCTTCCGCGATGCGTGCTCCCGTTACCGTACAAGTTCGTTTGGAACCTCCACGGCTTCCCCTTCACGTTACCTAGAAACTCGAAGTCCAACTCGTCGTGGTTCCTCTCGAATATGTCCCCGTTTGATGTCTACATTGCGCAATAAACACAAGCAAAAATTGATTACACATTTTTCTTTTGTAAAATTCGATCTTTAATTTTAATTTACTTACATAGAAGGCAACGCAGACGCCGGCGGTGTACTCTCCGGGGAGCTTGATGTTCGCGCTGAAGAATCCGTAGCTGTACATTTTTGAGGATATGAATCCCGACCCTGAAATTGAATTGTCAGCAGTAGCATAACTAGGATTTTGATTAATAAATTACATTCGGCAACAAATGTATAAATATTCATTGAAATATTCTATTTCTAAAGGAGATTGAATCGATGAAGCTAACGATACCGTTGAAAAGGAAAAACTAATGCTTAAATTGCTCGAAAACTTGCGAAAAAAATGCGAAAAGATCATACGAAATCATGATCAAGAACGATTTCACAAACACTGATATCATAAGAAATTAGTACCGGTGGAGCGGTCGAGGAGGAGGCGGACGGAGCGGCCATCAGGGGAGCGGAGGAGGTTGGAATGGCCAAAAAGCGGAGAGTACGCATCGTCGAACGAAACAGTAGAGAGATTGAACGACGACGACGAAGCTCGAGCAACGGAAGAAATGGTGATCAACAAGAGAAGAAAAGGCAAAGAAGAAGAAGGAAAGCCATCCATATTTTTAGAAAAGTCTTTGTTTCTTCTGTCTTTCTAAATAATTCTCTGGTAGTAATATCTCTTTCTTCCTCTCTTTCTGTGTGTAATTCAGTTTCAGCGTCGTAGCGTTTTCTTCTCCGTTTTAATGGCTGCCCCCCCCTTTCCTGTATTTATATCTCTATCCTCTCTGTAACTGAAAACGAAGAAAAAAACATGGAAGAGTTTGTTTGGCGAAATTGATTTCCAATGAGAGAGAAAGATTTGAAATGTATTTCTTGTTTCAAAGGGGAAGTTGTCGCTTTTGCCCTGTTCAGTATGCCAAATTACCAGACTGCCTCATTATACTACGGAATGTTGTATTTACCTCCTCGTAGTATAGTCAGTTTAATAATTGAGTCCTTCTGTTCGTTTATTTGTTGACTTATCGTCTAATTTTTGTTGATATAGAACGAGAAGAAGTTAACGGAGAAACTAACATAAGCGGTCCGTTGTTAAGTTAGTTGTATTACGAGGGGTACATCGAGCTTGATTGTTTGTAATTTAGGGGATATTTTGGTAACTTAGCATAGTAGTAAAGGGATAGAATTATGATTTTTTTCTTCTTTGAAGTAAATAAGAAAAATAGAGAGATGGAGACAAAAGACGTCTCACAATGACATGGCTATTTAGCTTATTACCCAAACTTTTCTCATTGTTTCTTCTTTAGAAAGTTCACAAAAAATCGGCTCAATTTGGTACCAATCCGATCAAATATTTTTAATATTTTGAACTCATTAAAAGTTAAGGATTCAAAACTTGTTCAGCCTCGAACTGATATATTAAGTAAATCGTCATCAAATTACCTCATGATCTAGTTAATTTGTGGCGAACTTGCAACCCGATGAATTTAATTTGTAACCCACTTAACCCTATTCCTTGTGAGCTTTTTGGATAAAGCATTGGGTGCCGGCTGAATGCTTGACTGGCTTGCTTGAATTCGAGTTAATGGTTCGATGAATGATTCAATATAGATAAGAGTGGACAGACTAGCTTATGTCAAATCGGTTTGATTAATGATTGTATGGAAGTAGAAGAGGTAGTACTCGACTAGCTTATGTTGAATTTGAGTTAGTGGTTCGATTAATGGTCCAACATGGATGGAAGTGATGGAGTCACGGGACATTGATTTAATTTACGACTTTATGTATGTATAATTATACGCTAATGATTCCTTTTAGATTTTAGACAGAAAGTACAAAACCCTTAGTTAAATAGAAAAAATCAATCTCCTTGATATGGTTAATTATGAATGTTATTTTATAATATTTTTTCATGATATGAGAACTCTAGATTACTAGAGATTTTTTTTTACTAATGTGGATTACTAGAGATATTGACCATTATTTGTATATTTAAGTAATTATGGATACTTCTTGATAATGGAGTGTGGATTATTTCTGTAATCTAAATAAAAATACATAATAATTTTCCATTTTATTTTATTTATTTTTGGGTTTTGTATCTAGTACTCGGTTATTATATTGGATGTCGACTATTTCGAAATTAATTCAGTGATTTTCCCTGCATCATCTTGAAATAGTTTCGGAGAAAATGAGGGGAATTACACATTTTTTATTGTCTATATGATCCATTGTTTGGATATGAAAATGAATTGTGATTTCTGTAGGCATAAAAAGAGACAAATTACATATAATCTATATTTTTAATATTATTTTTTAAAATGTCTTTGTGCTCCATGCTTGTTGTCTCTTGAGCTTTTTGTACCATCCAACATTAACTTAATGGAGGCGTTTATTTCAACTTGATTGAAGGTTTATAATGCTGGCTTTTTATTGACATGATAAATGAATCTTAGAACATGCAAGAAAAATTACAATTTATAAAGAAATTCGAACGTGTAAGAAAATCATCTGGCTACGGTACAACTCAGAATATGAATTATACGATATTTTGAGGTTTCAAATATTATTAAATTTTCAAAACTTCTGTTAATTTGCCACAGTACATTGAACTATCATAAATTGACCATATCAACTACTTCAGATTGCGGCCATGATCCTACCATTAGGGTTGAATTTTAATTTTACAAAAGAAAAATAAAAATCAAAGATGAATATGTAATGAATTTGTCCCCATCATGATGACAATGCACAAACATTATCAATATGATGTATAGAGATAGAGAAGTGAGGATTTGATTCCAATGTGCCAATCAAACCAAAAACCAACTCTCCCAACTACTGATATAAAATAAATGTTTGGTTTCTGTGAAATTAGTTTATAGTTGAAAGTCAACTCAATCTTCAGGCTTGATGATGGGTCCTTTTTTTGCTTTTCGAAACATGAATGCATCGTAACCTTCATTCACGATTCCGTGAAATTTCGAGACTTCAACCAAATTGTACATATGTTTTATTATCATTTTTGAAATTTTGGTGATGGGTTTTTATGCTATTTAGTTCTTTCATAATCGTTCGAAATTTCTAATTTTGTTTTTCATTTCTTTTGACTTGATAATTGGTGTTTTCGTTTTAAAAACCAAGATGTATCGTAATCTTTTATTCACAATCCAACAAGATTTCAAAACTACAACCAAATGATACATGTGTTTAGTTGTCATCTTTGTAAGTTTGGTGATGGATTTTTTTACTGTAAGACTCCGAGAACAATTTGTTCAACATCATCTCGAATTTCGAAATTCCAAACAAATCATAAGGCTATTTCGATAATCCAACACCATATTGGATGATAATTTGTGATATTTCTTAACTTGGTTGTTTAGTTAGGATGATACTCTCCACTACCTGCTCTCCTAATCCGGTATATATTGGTTTACAAACTTTAACAACCAATTTAGCCTTTGAATTATTCTTCTTCTTTACAATTATTTCAAAACTACACTATTTTTTGTTTAATTTGGTTGTTTAGGTATAATTAGTAAGTGGAGATTCTTCGGGTAGGGTCAGAAATGAGTGAACCACTAATCGATCGCACTGTTCGTACTACAATCTTACACGGATAACAGTACGGTAGAAACATTGGCTCGAAACGGTCAGTGGTTATGGTCAGAATCTGTATAAACTATAAACAATTTCATCTAACATAACCCAGCAACAAAATAACCACAGCCAACATTTCAAATTACCGACTCAAAAAACGACCCAATCAAGTCGATCGTGGTTCGAAACAGGCATCATCGCGAAAGGGCTGGTTAGCTAGCTAACTACAAGGAAAGTTGGCATTTTTTACAATGATCTAAATGTCGAGTTGATCAATGTTTATCATTGCTGCAGCATTCTTGATCAACTCTTTTCGAGTATCCACCTGCATAAACCCGGAAAAAAACACCTATGTTAGCATCAAATCTTGCTAGCATTGTTTCGAATGTCATGTGGCTATGTTATCGGACTTACCCGAGCTCCCATGAGAGACGAGAACACGACATTCGCCTCAGCTGCATCTTCGACCACTAGTTGCTTCAGCAGCCTTCGGTCTGGATCCATTGTCGTTTCCCACAGTTGCACAGGCATCATCTCTCCCAACCCTGTTGAATTCAGCAAAAAACATAAACCTCCAGCTGTTTCTTGCGTGCCAAGCAATCTGACAATGAAATCTGGTAACGAATGCATGTTATGAACTAAATCGATGACTGATGCTTTAAAGCTCTCACCTTTGAACCTTTGGATGGTGTAAGAAGCGTTCTGGGGGAACGAACTCTGAACCTTCTTCAGCTCTGCTTCATCATAGCAGTAGTGAGCCTGCTTTCCTCTTTCAACCTAGCCACAGTTTCAGAGGGGGACCATTGGTAACCAGGAACGAAAACTCGGTTTAAATTTTTGAATCGGTTTATAATAATACCTTGTACAGCGGTGAAACACCAACATAAATGCAACCTTCATCAAATAGAGCTCTCTGCACAGCAAGTGAAAAAATCACCCATTAAACTTGAATAACACGTTATACAACACTTAATTTCTTCATTCTACTTTGAATAAAAGTGGTTATTCAAATTTGTATTGTGGGTGTTTACCTGATATCTGAAGAAGAAAGTCAACAGAAGTGTTCTGATGTGAGCACCATCGACATCAGCATCAGTTAAGATGATGATCTTATGATAACGGAGAGCTTCCTTCTTGAACTCCTCTCCCTGTAACCGAGTTTCGACAAACAAATTTTGAATTAATAAGAACGTCAGAACACTGCTTTAAGCAAAATATATGAGCTCGGTGAAGTTTCACCTTCACTCCAAGTCCAAGAGCACGTATCAGATTCTGAATCTCCTCGTTCTTGTAAACTGCGGCCTCGTCCCTTCTTTCGATGTTTAAAATTTTCCCTCGAAGAGGTAGGATAGCCTGGAAAATGTATCCAATTCACCAAAATTTCCATTAAGGCAACAATGTTGTTTATTGTGTTAGGGCGGCAATGCCCAATTACCTGGAACCGTCTATCTCGACCCTGCTTAGCACTTCCACCAGCTGAATCACCTTCAACAATAAAAATTTCTGCAGGCACCACATTTCGAGGGTGAGCATGTGGGAAAATCCAGCAAGTTTGTTTCATATAACAAAAAACGAAAACTCAGCATATGATAGAACATTGAAAAGAATAGTCACCGGCTTCTTCAGGATTGGTAGATGAGCAATCAGCCAGCTTCCCGGGGAGAGATGATGACCTTAATACACTCTTTGACCGGACCAATTCTCTAGCTCTCTTGGCTGCTAAAGCTGCCTAAAAAGAGAAGCAAATGTAAGAGTTTTGTCAGTGTTCGAGATACTGGAAATCAGTTACATGGCGTGAAAAAGGAACAATGACGGATACCTGGAGGGCATTAAGAGATTTTGAAAGGATTGAATCAAGGACATCCGGGTGCAATTCAAAATACTCGGTGACATGCTCTTGAACGGCTTGATCGACAACTTTCCGAACTTCAGGATTGCCCAATCTTGTCTATATTGACAAGAGATAAAGATGCCAATCTATTACATGTCCAACCTTAGAGAAACATATTGTTGTGAGACATCTGAGTGTCGAAAGGAGGCAGACGGTACCTTTGTTTGTCCTTCGAACTCAGGGCTCGGTACTTTGACGGAGATAATGCATGTCAATCCCTCTCGTACGTGTTCACCACTTAAGTTAATATCCTTGTCCTGCAAGAAAATAGAGGAAGATGCTTAAAACAGGAAACAGTATTTCTAATAGATGATGTACTAAAACTAGAATTTCAACAGAAAACAGTGACGAAGTAATAAAACTATGATCGGGGACAATGGTAACCAGCTCAAGCCCAGGAGGAAATGAAGATATGACTGCATAAGAAAGAGAATAACTAAAAATACACTAACAGGCACGCACCTTCATTAACTTCGACTTCTTCCCAAGGCTGTTAAGGGTTCTTGTTAGCGAAGCCTTGAAACCATCGATATGTGTTCCACCGTCAATAGTACGTATGCTGTTTGCATATCCTAGTATTGTATCGGAGTATGCATCCGAACACCTAGAAGAGAGCAGAAAGGAAAGCACAAATATCATGTAAACAATCGAATAATGCACTGGAGGCATATTAGTGAAGCGAAAACAAGACTCGGCAAAGATGAAAATTGGAGTAGGAGATGAGAGGACAGACCATTGAAAAGCCATGTCGATTGTGACTCCATTAAGTTCTTTGCTGACGCTCACAACATCATGGAGTGGTTTCTGTTAAAGAAAATGTGAGAAATAAAAACGACAGAAGGTAGCATTTGTAAAAAGAGATCTGGAGAACAGTTTGATAGGTTATTAGTTATGAATTTGGCTAATTCATAACCAAAAACTGAACCCTGAAATCAGAAGCATCACTGTCGACCAGCCCCCTTAACACGATGGCATTGAATGCAGGAATATATAGACAAAAATCAATACCTTGTCATTGTTTAGCCAGTTCACATATTCGACCAGCCCTCCTGCATAATAATGCTCGTCGCACTGGCGTTTTTCTGGATCAGAATCTTCTTTTATGATAGTTATATGAAGCTACAACAAAGATAGAGAAACATAAAACAATATTTCAATAGCACGAGACAATTAGATTAAAAATCACTAAACTACTTTATCATAATAAAAACCAGATAACTGCTTTACTTTTGGATTCAGAAAAGCAAGCTCCCTGACTCGTCCACTTATAGTGTTGTGATCAAACTGTATTTCAGTGGTAAATACTGCAACACAAGAAAAAACGGCTCAGTGGAAACAATGAACATGGGACCAAGGAGCTAGTGAGAATTCTCTTGGGATTTTACCAGAAAACAAGTACAAAATTCAAAAAGAACCTTCTTTGTCGGGCCAAAATCTTATCATAGTTCCTTTGCGATCTTTTGATTCAACCGGAAGAGAACGGCCAATGAGACTTGTTACAGGGTTTCCACGTGAATACTTCTGCTTGTACTCCATCCCGGTACGCCAAACTGTAACTTCCAAATTCTATCACGAAAAAACAGCATTGGTTAACCTTAAAGACAGGGCATTAAGGACAGCAGTAGAACCAAAACATCAGCAATTGCAGGCACGTACCAAAAGTGGTCAGGGAAACTGAAAACAGAGATGCAAATGCATACCTCAGACAGGGCATTCACGACTGATAATCCCACACCATGCAGTCCACCAGAAACTTTATAGCCACTATTTGAACCACCGAACTTGCCACCAGCATGTAAAACCTGTCGTATAAAATCACAAGGCATATTGAGGCCTATCTAAGACATTCAGTTGCCTCATTATTCAGACAGCGACAAGGTACTGATGTTGTTCCTGTTAGTGATCTCTATATTATACTTTAGAGCAGCTTTGCAGTTCAGAAATCTATGGTTGATTTAGGATCACTAGATTACTCAACCCCTTTTCCTTTATCAACAGAAACACACCCAGAATCAATAAAAATTATTGCGTTACCGTCAACACAGTCTCTAAGGCGGATTTCTTGGTTGCTGGATGCAAATCGGTAGGAATCTACAAGAAAAAGAACCAAACCAATTTGTTAGGAGAAGGAAAAACTGAAAAATAAGGCACAAACGAAATAGAAGTTCTAAAGTTAATCGCATGTAAGTAATCTTTTAGTGGAGAGCTTTAAAAAAGGAAACAGAAACCATAGAATGAAAAACCAACAGCGTAAATATTTATAAGTATATGCCCAGAAGAGGGAAATTTCTCAGCTGAATACTTGAAACGTTATATCGAGTTGCATCACACTACTGCATAAACCTAACCAGCCTGACTTGTTGCTAAAGATTTTAACAGATTAAGAACAAATGCATCATCCTAAAATAAGACTGTAAAGGCATAAAATACTCAGTAGTCCAAAAGTGGAAAGGACAGAAGCATTACTCCTCGCCCATCGTCTGTAATGCTGACAGAATTATCAGCGTGTAAGATCAATTCCACCCTCGAAGCATACCCCGCTTGAGCCTCATCGACAGCATTGTCCAATATCTCATACACCTGAAAGCAAGAAGTGCAGATCAATCAAACAGAAGCCCCTTGTACAAAAAACTTAGCATATTCATGGCACGGGGAGCTACCAAATGATGCAAGCCACGAGGGCCAGTGCTGCCGATGTACATCCCTGGCCTTTTCCTCACAGGGTCCAGCCCTTTCAGCACCTTAACAAGTCAGCAAAAAATGTCAACATAGAAATCCAACAAAAACCAAGCACGCTACTACACCTTCTAAACACACATCTTCGAGCTCACTATTCAACTAAAGCATGAAATGCCGCACAAACAAAGAATTTCCTCCATTCCAAACACGAAAGGGAGGAAAACTAAACGACTTGACAGCTTTTTTTAAAGCTAAGTCACCTGAATTTGGTCCGAGCCATAAGCGTTAGGCGGCGCATTCTCCTTCAACGCCTCGGTAGATATGGCGGAAGACATGGTAGCTCTAGGAGAAACGACATTTAGAACTGGAGACTGAACTAAGCACGACCTCCTCGAAGCAAAACCTACCCTGGAAACAGAAGCAGAAAGTGCTCAAAAACCAGCTCACTTAGCAGCAGCAGAAGAAGAAAAAAAAAACCCAAACCCCAATTCGAGGATATAAAGCGAATATTTGAATTGAAAATACCTGGTTTGGAAGGGATAAGACTGGTGGTGAAGCGGAGAGACTGAAGAGAAAGAGCGGAGGTTAAGCGAAGAAGTGGTTGCAGAGAGGGTGGAGGAGGAGGCGGGCATGGTGGTTCTGGAAAGAAGGAGGAGAGAACGATAAAGTGGAGTTTGTTTCAGAAGACGCGCCATCTCTGTAAACTAAAAGAGGCGCTTGCTTGCTCTGCGGCGACTGTGAGTTGAGCCGTAAGCTTCTCGGAACAGCTGACTGTCGTTGTTTTCCCTCCACACCATTGGATAGAAATGGGCTTTGGAGATTCACTCAACGGGCTTTGATTTTCTAGCTCTGGTTTCTTCTTTCAAGCCCATCTTTCAAGCCCATCGGCTTGATCGTTAACCAATTGTATATTTTAATTATTATAGGCATAAATTGCCCATGTCTATTTGGGCATATATGTAATTATAACAAATTAAAGAACCAAAAGTGAAAACAAGAAAAGCAAACGGCCCATTTTGCAATTTCTGGCCCAAGGGCCAATGGCACTCTCTCCAGTGGCAGTCTCCACCACCGGGTAACTATATAAACTCAAACTAACCCGTTAGGGTTGCTATCATCAGTCTCTTTCTGCCGCCACTGTTCTCCCGCCGGCGCCATGGGTCGAAGTTAGTAACTCTTCCGCTACCTTTCATCAATTGCAGTAATCTTGATGCTTGATTTCAACGAATTAAGGATCAGGGTATGATGAATTTATTGATTTATTTGTATGCTCGTTCTCGTGGATTTTATAGGGCCAGCTAGGTGTTACCGTCAGATCAAGAACAAGCCCTACCCGAAATCGCGATTCTGCCGTGGTGTCCCCGACCCTAAGATCAGAATCTACGATGTCGGGATGAAGAAGAAGGGAGTCGACGAGTTCCCCTTCTGCGTCCATTTGGTCTCATGGGAGAAGGAGAACGTGTCCAGCGAGGCTCTTGAGGCTGCTCGAATTGCCTGCAACAAGTACATGACCAAGTCTGCTGGGAAAGATGCTTTCCATTTGAGGGTCAGGGTTCACCCTTTCCATGTCCTGCGAATTAACAAGATGCTTTCGTGTGCTGGAGCTGATAGGCTCCAGACCGGTATGAGGGGTGCCTTTGGGAAGCCTCAGGGTGTCTGTGCTAGGGTTGCTATTGGGCAGGTTCTACTCTCTGTCCGTTGCAAGGACAGCAACAGCCAGCATGCTCAGGAGGCTCTGCGTCGTGCTAAGTTCAAGTTTCCTGGTCGCCAGAAGATCATTGTCAGCAGAAAATGGTATGCCCTTTTTTTATTGGTTTCTATGTTTGTAGATAAGTTGAAGTCGAATTGTGACATTATTGTTCATTTAGATGATTTCCCTTACTTGTTGATGATCATGTTGCTATGCTTGCTCATGCATTTCAAGTTAGGGAATATTATTTTGAGTGGACTGCATTCTTTTCGCTTTTCTATTGTTGTAGCTTATCATTCAATTTGTATGTTCATGGATTGATTGAAGTTGAACCATGGATGTACAAGACGTTCATTTCGATTGTTTCCTTTGATTGCTGATGCATTTTGAAGTTGGGCACAACCTAATCATCTTAGGGGTATTCTTTCGAGTGAACTACAATCTTTTTGCTTTTCTATTGGTGTAGATTATCATTTAGTTGTTCGTATGTGTATGGATTGATTGAAGTCAAATCATGGATGTACAAATACTCGTCATTTCGATTGTTCCCTTTGATTGCTGATGCATTTTGAAGTTAGGCACATAACCTAATCATCTTAAGGATTGCTATCCTTCCCCTTCGCCTTTGTTTGTTGATTTGTTGATAGTCACTCGATTTGCATTGTTACATTGTTATCTTAATCATCATTAGATGCATTTGCTCATGACTTCTTGTTACTTTGTGTCGATCAGGGGGTTCACCAAGTTCAATCGTGCCGACTATGTGAAACTCAAGCAAGAGAACAGGATCATGCCCGACGGTGTCAATGCCAAGGTTAGTTTGGTCAACTAACCGGACTAGTAGATTACTCTCTTACCTGCAAACTGTATCAGTATTCATTCGTTCAATGCTCTTGCTTCGTTTGTAATGTTTGAAACTCTCGTGGTGCAGCTTCTTGGATGCCATGGACCACTGGCCAACCGCCAGCCCGGCCGAGCATTTGCTCCGACTCCTCTCACTGCTTAGATCTGCTGATAGTTCCTTCTTATAAGAGTAGTTTCGCCAGTCTTGGGTTTTGCAAGGATTATAGTTAGGCAGTGGCTTTGTTTTTGTCACTTGCTGGAACCATTGTCGTGGATATTCATTTTTGAAACTGGTTTATTTGTGGTGGTTTGAAATCGGTTCGAGTTCAATCTATGTATCCTTTTTCGGTAGAGGACTGGAAATCGGTCTGATTTTGTTTCAAAATTGCTCATGAGAAGTGATCAGATTTATCATCCTCAAATATGATATGATGGGTATTGTTCTTAGATATCGAATTTAATGTTAGTCAACCCGGAATGAACCAGATCAATATCGGTGTACACGTGAATTGAATTTGACTTAATTCGGACCCATTCGAATACCATGGTCTGGTTCCAAAATGAAATTCAGTTTTTATTTGTTATTTTTTTGTCTGAGATGGAAAGACAATAAATAAATTAATGTTCATTTCATGAGTCATATTGGATTCGAACTCGGGATTTCCGGGTAATAAGACACACGCTCTACTTACGGTCACGGATTTGATGGAATTGACTCATGAGTCCGGGCTCCAATAATCGATTTCAATAATCAATATGTCTAATATCGTTGAGCTAATAACCCACGGATCGAACCGATTATAATGAACCCTAAAGAGCGGGGACTGGGTCGTAATTAACGTGTGAAGTCGGGACGAAAATAGAAAAGGTTATTTATGTCTTTGCCTTTAAAACCCTTCAATCAAACCAGGAGTCCACGAACCAGAGGGTTTTCTAGGGTTTAAGCTGAAAACAAACTGAAGAGTCTCTCCCTCTGCCAAATACCGCCGTTTCTCTCATTTTCCACTGATCAAAGAATTCCAACGTAGAATCTAATCGATCTAGCTAGTTTCGCCATGTTGGCTCTTCTCCGAGCTTCGAGTTCTCTCAGGTAAAACATAATCCAGCTCCTTGAATTCTTTCTTTCTTTTCGTGGCTGCTTTGTTGCTTCGTTGGGTTGTTCGTCTGCTTGATTTTTTGGATTCACTTATCTGGATGAGCCGAAACTCACCTGATTGATATTGAAATCAGTTTGATCAATCGATTAGTGTAACAGATAGTGTAGTTATGATAAAACGAATGGGTTCCAGTTTGAAATCCAGAGCCAAAATCCAGTTACGCTGAACCCTAGAGTCTATTCTGGTATATGCTGCTAAGGGATTTTGGTACCGATAGTGTTTCGTAAATCTGTGCTTCTTTTATTCCGGTGCGTCCATTTCGTTTCTGTTAATGTTTGTAGTCTGAGTGCTCCGATTTTTACACCTTGTTGCGCAGGTTACAAGGACTGAGATTAGGAACATGTCGAGCGGGAATCGTCAATCTGGAAAACTTCTGTGGTCAGTTACAACCCAGCACGAACACTATCGATGCCCCTCAGGTCATTGACAGAACTCCTCCTATGTTTCACCATGCTATCAACGCCTCTTCAAAGGTCTCTAGTCCGGTCCGAGGCTTGTCTTCCCAGGCTGGTATGGAGACTAGCTCGTCTGAAGATGACTCCGACGATGATGATACATTCTCCGAGCTGAAAGGTCCAGCAAGTGAGAAGAACGTAGCAGCTGAAGGAAACGAAGATGAGTTAGTTTCCGACCCTGACCTTGCTGATGATGAAGTCGAGGAAGAGCTTGGATTGTTGGATACCGAAACAGATCCTAGCGAGAAACTATCGACGAGGAAAAGAGCTTCATCGGAACTTTTCAATACCATCGTCTCCAATCAAAGTTTGTCTGTTGAAGCTGTTCTCAATAACTGGGTGGAGGAAGGAAAGGATCTGGAGAAGTCAGAAATCTATTCAGCCATGCTTAATTTCCGTAGACGTCGGATGTACGGTAGAGCCTTGCAGGTTGGTTCAATTGCTGGTTTAGATTTGTTCTCGATCCGAAATTTTGTTACATAATTTGCATCGGTTTCTTAGACTGCGATATCAATTTGTTTTCAGCTTTTGGAGTGGTCAGAGATGAACCAGAAGCTTGATTTCGCGGAGAGGGACTACGCATCGCGCGTTGACTTGATCGCCAAGGTACGCGGGCTACAGAAGGCGGAGAGCTACATAGCAACCATTCCAAAATCATTCCAAGGAGAGATCATCTACAGAACTTTACTGGCGAACTGTGTTACAGCCAACAACGTTAAGAAGGCGGAAGAAGTGTTCAACAAAATGCGTGAATTGGAGTTCGAGCTGACAGCTTTCGCATGCAACCAACTGTTACTTCTCTACAAGAGGCTGGACAAGAAGAAGATAGCCGATGTTCTCCTTATGATGGATAAGGAAAACGTTAAGCCCACGCTTTTCACTTACAAGCTTCTGATAGACACTAAGGGGCAAGCGAACGACATAGCCGGTATGGAAGTGATAGTCGACACCATGAAGGCTGAAGGACTCGAGCCGGATCTCGCGACTCAAGCTGTCATCGCCAAGCACTACGCTTTCGGCGGGCTTAATGAGAAGGCCGAGGAGATTCTCAAGGAGATGGAAGGGGGGGATTTGAAAGGCAACCGCTGGGTGTGTAAAGTTTTGCTTCCTCTCTATGCTAACTTAGGAAAGGCGGATGAAGTTATCAGGATTTGGAAGTTCTGCGGGTCGAGCCCGGGGCTGGAGGAGTGCGTCGCTGCTGTCGAGGCGTTTGGCAAGCTGAAGCGGATCGAGGATGCGGAGGCTGTGTTCAAGAAGATGGAGGCGAAGTGGGAGAAGTTGTCGTCAAGGCACTACTCGTCGTTACTCAGGGTTTATGCCAACAACAAGATGCTGGCGAAGGGGAAGGATCTTGTCCGGAAAATGGGGGACAAGGGGTGCCGGGTTGGTCCCCTTACGTGGGACGCGCTGGTGAAGCTATACGTGGAGGCGGGGGAAGTGGAGAAGGCGGACTCGATGCTGCACAAGGCGGTGCAGCAGAACAAGATGAAGCCGATGTTCAACTCGTACATAACGATCATGGACCAGTACTCGAAGAGAGGGGATGTGCATAATGCTGAGAAGATCTTCTTTAAAATGAGGCAGGCTGGGTACGTTGCTCGTCTGAGGCAGTTCCAGGCTCTTGTTCAGACGTATGTGAATGCGAAGTTGCCGGCGTATGGGATCAGGGAGAGGATGAAGGCCGATAACATCTTCCCCAACAAGGCGTTGGCTGCGCAGCTTGCTCAGGTTGACGCATTTCGGAGGACTGCTGCTTCCGATTTGCTAGACTGACTTGTGCTGTATCGCTTCTGGGTTTATAATGTAATCGTTTGTGCTAGAAACTCGTATGGTAGTTGAACTCTGAAACGTTTCTATTCTTCAAAGAACCTTTGAAGCACTTGTTTTATATGATAGGTCATTCTATCTGTTTCGACATCTTATCTTTCGAGATTATGAAGTTGTCAAAACTCGTATTGTGTTTGACTCGCAAACTAGAACGAGGGATCATTTTATACTACATTCGACATAGCACATTAACACCTATATCAGTGGAGGGCATGTTGATTGCACGAAACGGGTCGAAGACTAAATATGTACGGCAGTATCGTTTTGTTACTTAGTGTCTACTTCAATTACCATTTTGCAACACACAAAACGTGAAGTATATCCCATTTATTCCTTCTCAAACTCGATCATTTAGCCTAATCTTTTAAAAACCAAACCGAACCGGCTAGTCCGACTATTTTAAGAACCTTTCTAAAGACCATAAAAACCATTGGTTCAATCTTCTTCTCCATTCAGCCATTGTTGTCCCTAAAGGCTAAGGCCAGATACTTGGTTAGTTACAGCTTCGATTTGACCATTAGTCTTGCTCTCAGCTGGTCCGCTACTGCATCAATGAACTCTTCAGTATTCAAGTACTGAGCCCTAGTAACCCTACAATCACACAGAAAAACAATGAGTGTTCTTTCGTGGATGATGAATCGGCATGAATTCAGAAGGATCAGACATTAGCAGCGTAGCAAGGAGTTCTGTTAGTTCATTATTACTTGGGTCCGTGGATGAGAAGAGCAAGATCCTTTGTCATCTTTCCCGATTCGACGGTTCCAACGCAGGCTGCTTCGAGCTTCTTGGTGAAGTCCGAAAGTCGAGCATTACTGTCCAGCTTTGCCCTGGTAGAGAGAAGCTCTCTTTCATCATCAAGAGGGTATAAAAAAGCATATTTTGATCAGAAATGCTTACAGAGTTTGAATATATATGTACGTACCTGTGAGCTAAGCCTCGTGACCAAGCGAAAATGGACGCGATGCTGTTTGTGCTTGTTTCTCCTCCATTCTGGTGGACGCGGTAATGGCGAGTCACTGTGCCATGAGCTGCTTCGGCTTCGATTGTTTTACCATCTGGGCATACCTGGAATGAGATTCTTTTTTAGATAGGTTTGGCATGAGTCCATGACTGCAGAAAAGCGGAAAGAAACAACGAAGGATTACCAATACTGATGTCATCAAGCCAAGAGAACCAAATCCTGAAACCAAAGAAGCAAATGTCAAACGGTCATGAGACATAATGGTTAGGTAAACGTGATGACTCGGACCATAACCACTACATAATCCAGACCTTGAGCTAGGAAATCACTCTGAACATCTCCATCGTAATTCTTGCATGCCCAGACATACCCTCCGTCGCTTTTTAGAGAGTAAGCGACCATATCATCGATAAGACGATGTTCATACCTGTAGTATAGCAGTTGAAGTTACAGCCAAATAGCAAACATCTGTCGGCATAATTCATAAAGTTTCGCAAACTTCCACTGTACTGGATCAAGATTCTCACTCACCATATTTTTGCGGCTTCATACTTGGATTTCCATCTGCTTTCATAAACTTCCTGAAATATGTCTTTAAATCTGCAAATATCGACAGAGAAATGTGTCAATGATTATCACATTCGAAAAATAATCATCCTTATGATAGAACATAAGGAAAACCGTGATGCCAAAACAACTCTTTATGAATTATGATCGATAGGAGAATCTGTAACTGGATTATAGTACAGCAAGGTTTATGACTAGAAAGAAGAAAAAACTGACAACAGGAACACGAGAGAATGGAGTAACTATATACCTTCCATCGTACTTCTTGAGGATGGTATTTTTCGTGCTAAGATAAAGCGGCCACCTTTTCTGGTATGCAGTGTTCATCGAAGCCTCCGCAAAAGCACGAATGGACTGTTTCCCGAATCAGATAAATTTATCAGAGTTTGTTAGCAGGTTTCATAAGGGTGGAAATAAAGGAGGGGAGAAATGAAGAAAAAAACTAGGGAATAACCTCGTCGGTGTTATACATGGCCAAACCTACACCTCCAGCTCCAGTAAACTTAAAAACTTCAAGTTCTGTTGTTTTGCTGTGTCCATCAGGCACTGCAAATATAGTAATAGCCTTCAGGACTTGATATCGAGGTTACTTACAAACAAAGCATTTGGCCAATCAACAGCATTTGTCCCATAAAACAAACTAATATCATATAGAAGAGCATTGTTACTAGCAAGGAAACTAACCAAACACCATCTTGAGCTTGCCAGGTTCGCCGACGACCAAATCAGTTGCTCGGTATTGATCACCAAATGCATGCCTGCCAATGCATATTGGCTTTGTCCAACCTGAGAATTCCACTCAATATAGTGTTACGTAGCTATTAATGCATACAAGAGCACTAATAACATCAGGATTTTGTGACAGACCTGGGACAAGACGTGGAACGTTCCTGCAGATGATTGGTTCTCTGAAAACAGTACCTTCGTTGTAAACCAGAAATGGAGTCAAGGGCCATCAAAATGAAGGGAAAATGGAACAAAGATTCTATGATTACCAGTTCACAAACCATTTAGAATGTTCCGAATTGTCCCGTTAGGGCTCCTCCACATTTTTTTCAAGTCGAACTCTTTAACACGGTCTTCATCTATAACATAAGAAAACCAAATTTGATATAAAGTAGTAAGCACGACGAACAAACCAAACATTCATCATTCCATTATACGTCAGTACAGATTCCAACACAGCTCAAAGTACAATGTAGTACCTGGAGTTATAGTTGCACACTTGATAGCAACGTTATACCTGCACCATAGAAAGCAAAAAAAGAGAAACAATCAAGAAATGCTCAACACCCAATAACTGATGAACAAGAGGCCAGTTGAAAACATACTTAAGAGTAGCTTCAGCACTATCTATGGTCACTTGATCGTTCGTGGCATCCCGGTTCGGTAAGCCAAGGTCAAAGTACTTGATATCCAGATCCAAGAAGGGGAATATAAGCTATGAAAGCGTAACGCAATGTCAAAATGTCAAAAACATTATTGAATAGAGCAGCGAAAACGGAGCTATATATCTCAGAACAAAGTACCTTATCCTTGATCGATTTCCAGAACACTCTAGTCATTTCATCCCCTACCAATCCCAAGCAAGAACCACGTCAGAATCAAAGCAATAGCAGTAAACGTAGAAATCAAGACAAATTTACAACACATCAGACTCAATGCACTAATCGATTCATAGATTCCAACTGATTTTTGCTGCATACTTCATACAGAAATCAGCACGGAATGAAACAAGATCAGCTCCCCAATTACGAAACTAGAACGATTCCAGTTCTCCTGTAGAAGCACTATTCTAATTCGATCCAAGTAAACCAAACTGACGGATCACAGTAAAAGACAGCTGAGAATCGAGAAGAGGAAGAAGAGCGATCGGTGGAACTAACCGTCCATCTCGACGATGGGATTGGTGACTCCGATCTTCTGGAAAGACATTTCTAACGAAACTGTTTTATGCTGCTACTTGCTCCGCCGACCAGCTTTCGTTTCTCCGGATTTTCTTCCAGTATCGGAGCTGCGACTTATTGGGAGAGAGGTGGACTAATGGAGGGTGAAGACGAAAATCAGACGGAAGTATCGAAGCAGCTGATCAGCGACGGTATATTATTTAAAAATGATCATTGTAAGCCAGTAAAGATCAGGAAAAATTGGAATAAAGGATATTACTGTTCTTGACAAAATTGGAATATTATTTTTGTGTTTTGTCTTTTTTTTTTCAAAAAATTATTGAATTAATAATTATGGATAAATGAAATTCATAGATGTTTACATATTTGGATTGACACCTTGATGTTTATTTTTTTTTATTTTGTTTCACTCCAAAACGATTAATTATAAGTGTATGATTGACTTTATTGTAGATTTAAAATGATTCAATATATTAAGTCATTAAAATATATTCGATAAGTTATAACAATTATATTAATTAACTTATAAATATAAAAAAATTACATAAAATCAAAATTTTATATCTAAAAGTGGATGGCAATAATCTAGAGGGGCTCCTATATCTGTCACTGATTAACGCCAACAGTAAAAAAAGAACGATAAAAAATTATGTTGATAACGTATCGAAACTTGATTCGACATTTAGACCTTTACTATCCGAGCTAACTAACCGGTTTACGTTGGCATCGTGATATATGACAAAGCATATCTCATTCAGTCGGAAAACTACTCGCCGCTAACGGCTAGTTGGTGGCTGCCACCGACATGTGCAAATTCTGAATATGTTCGGCTCCACCTTCCCATTGTCGGCATCCCAGTCATCCACGCGCCGGCCACCACCGGCCTCCACCGCCACCCGCGTGCATGAAGCGTTTTCGCGCTCTTGTGACGACCCACACTGAACAACCGTTGATCATGAGGATCTTTGTAACCGACACCGTTTTTAAGCATCCATCTTCTTTTAAAGGCGCATCCATCTTATGACATGATTTTGTTTCCTTTATTTTGCTAAAACAATTGATAAGAATTTTATGAAAATAAATTTTTAAAAGAGAAATTTTTGAATACGTTATTGTTCAACTCACAAATCGTTTGGGTAGGTAATTTGAAATAGAAGAGATTTCAAATATAAAATATTTAGATGAGGTTTGCTATTTTTGAAATAGATCATTTGGATAGCTGATTTGTGTGTGATTTTGAAGATAAAAATTGCAATAAGAGAAATATAAAAGAAAAATAAAAAAAAATAAAAAATTGAAAAATACCTATAATTTATTTATGATCATATCAGTGACCAATAAAAAAATAAAAGATAATTTTAAGTATAATTCTCAAATCTCTCATTTTTCCTCCAAAATCTCTACCTTTTATGGGTGATTTGAAATCACCTACGAAATTCTCTCCGGACCAACAATGTGATTTCAAATCTCTCAAAATCTCTTCTCTTTTTAGTGTTCAAATGGGTGATTTGGAACGAAATCTCTTCCGACGTCTAAATCACCCGTCTAAATAACCTACACAAACGATCCGTCATAGAATTTTTAAAAAGTGAAAAAATATTGATGATTGATATTATATAAGTATTTTAGTAAAATGGTAATTATATGTTTTATTAGGGATATAATAGTTATTTACAAACTGTAAAAAATAAAATTCAAACTATATATAAAAACAGGCTAAATTAATTATCGAGGGGTAGGTATAGGGTGGTTGTCTAGGTTAGAGCATGTACATCTCTAGTTTTAGGAATTGTTAAGTGACGTGGAGGGTGATGCGACACCACTTAAGCAATTGCTAGGGACAGACGATTACTTGTTAATTTAGCAAGTCAATTAGCAATTTCACATAAGCACATTGCTACATTTAAAAAAAAATTATTTAGGTCTATAAAATAAATTGAAGATAAACAATTTATAATAATTTCTATTGATTCATTTTTATCATATTTATTTACAAAAATAATGAGTAGAAGTTGCTAATTAATTATTAAGATGGAGAAAGTTAAAAATTATTGTAAAAATAAATTGTTAAAATTATTGATATGATGATAAAGTGTATATTAAAAATTACGAATTAATTTCTAGCATATACATAATTTTAGTCTATTAACCATAGAAATTTGAGGGATTTCTAGCATTCCTCACCTACTTCAATATAACTAATTATGAAGAAAAAAATTAATTTTATTATTCGTTAAATAAATAAATATGCCCATCCTTATTTCTTCATGAGGATTAACCTTTAATCAATCAATTAAATAAATAAATATGCCCTTCGTCCGTTTCGAATATTATCGGGATAAAAAGCAAACATTAATTAATTAAAAACAAAAGATCGGATTATTAATATCTTCGTTTTCGTCTCTGTTTATTCAATCATTCCCAGGAGCGATCAGCTTCATCTTACTCTGTCTCGCCATTCTTTTTTCCAGCTCTGTCAAGCACGACGACGACGGCGCCACCACCTGCTGAGCTCGTTTGTAAATTCTTCCCCACCTTCTGATTCTTGTCCCCATTTTTTTTTGTTTGAGTCGCTTGCATTTGATTGATTGCTAGGGTTAATCGAATCAACTGTCGAGTAGTTGCTTAAGTTGTTGAGTGTTTAACCACGGTGATTTTGGGCTGGGTTTGTTGATCTTCGTTTTCGGGCGGGAAATTGAGAAGGCTCCATAGTTAGGGTTTGATGGGGAAAATGCAGGAACCAGTTGCATTCTGTCATCCCTTTTTTTTGCTTGAGCTTCTATGGTCAGGCTGTCTAGGGTTTCTGAAATTCAACTAGTATGTAGCGCCGTTCCTTTCTTCAGTGATCAGTTAACAGATTACCTGCTGTACTAATTTGGTCTCACGGTGATCTGAGGTTTTTGAATCGATGGTCGAGTTGCTTAAGGTTTTTGAGTGTTGAAAGTAGGCTCGAGTTGTCGATCTTTGTTTTGGGGCTGTAAATCAGAAGGTTTAGCTGGCTTGGGGGAGCAGTTTGTGTTCTAACTCCTTAGTTAGGATTTGGATAAGGGAATGCAGGAAACGATTTCATTCTGTCAGCATTTTCTGGGCTTGCGCTTCCTATGGTCTTTTGGATTTTAGGCTGTGATATAGGGTTTCCGAAAGTCAACTCGGTACCCTTTTCGGAGCCAGTTGTCAGTATTGTGTTGATTCGAGGTTATCGTTTGATATCGTTGCTATTATCTTTTCAGCGTGTAGTTCTCTTCGTATGCTATCGAATTATGAACTGTTTACAATCGCTCTATGGTGGTTGAATGGTCATAAACCCTTTTACCAGTTTGACTATTTGGTATAGACTCAGAGCTGTTCTGTTTGGAAGTATGCTCAGCTTTCGCAACATTCAGCTTAGTTCGAGTGGCTTATAGTTTGGTTTCAACCCTCTTTCATTAACTCTTTCAAACCCGAGATCATAGCGTAACCTAAGTTTCATTTTATTACTATTATGGGTCATTGATTTGCTTGCTATATTGGTTCTGTGCCAGTTGCAGAGTTTAGAGCAAAGCAATTCTCACTACTACAGCTACTCACTAATAGAAGGAGCAGAACTCCGTGCAAGTAATTGGCTATGGTAAATACACCAAAATATACCAAAATAACTTAATCATGAAACTTTATATCATTAGCTGCCCTGTGCGCTTGCTTATCTTCTGGTACATTATGGTGTTGTTGTTCTCTCACTCTTAGGCGACAAACGAAAACCTTCCACCGAATGTAATAAAGCAACTTGCAAGAGAGCTGAAGAGTCTTGACGAATCCCCACCAGAAGGCATCAAAGTAGGCGTTAAGGACGACGATCTTTCAGTCATATATGCTGAAATTGAAGGGCCAGGCAAGCAACTCTAGCCTTTTAAATTATGCTGTTTCCAAAAGCTTTGGCCTTTACCCGGAATGTAAAGATCTGTGGCTATGCAGGTGGGACTCCTTATGAAAACGGTGTCTTTCGAATGAAGCTGCTATTGCTGCATGACTTCCCGCAGTCACCTCCCCAAGGTTTTCTAATATAACAAATCTCTCTTTTGTTGTTTCTCCATTTACTTCGTACAGGTGTGCTAAATGGGAACCTTTAACTATACTTCATCAAACCCTTTCGAACAATAGGTTTCTTCCTGACCAAGATATTCCACCCGAACATTTCATCCGATGGAAAGATTTGCGTCAATACGCTAAAGAAGGACTGGAATCCTAGTCTCGGACTAAGACATGTGCTTGTGGTAAGTTTGTGATCGCTGCTGATTATTCAATACGTTTGGCCTAATTTGTTCATCTCCTATTGCATCTTTCCAGTCTTACAATACAACTCAAGCTAATTCAAAAGAGCTTATTTTGTAACAGGTAGTTCGATGCTTGTTGATTGAACCATTCCCTGAATCTGCTCTCAACGAGCAGGCATCGAAGATGCTGCTTGACAACTACGACGATTATTTCAAGCATGCAAGGTGAGCAATTCTTCCTCTGTCCTTTCCCTCCTGGCCATGCTAGACTGGAAATGGGAAAGCTACTTGTGTGAAGAATGCAAGAACCGTTGCAATTAGATGTCTTCCTATTAACATGTAGGATTACTAGGATCCTTATAGCATAGCAACTCTTTCAGTTTTTTGGGTGATCGAATATTGTGTTCTGTGCTGGTTCTGTGAGATTCTCCTACGTTAAATAGCCTTAAAGGGATGTCTCAGTTATGCATTATTCATGCTTGCTAAATTTTCATTTGGGCAGACTTCTCACTGAAATCCACGCAAAGCCGAAACCAAAGTCGAAGTCTGGGGCCATTTCCGAGTCAACAACTGCACTGAACGTAGACCAGACTAACACATCAGCTCCTAATGTTGTCGATCACAAGAACACAGCATTAGCCAGTACTACACTGTCGTTGGCATCAGAGTTGCCACCTTGTTCGACCACCTCAAGCGGAGGAGGAAGCAATGTGGATCAGGTAGTTAGTACCGGACGACAAGCAATGCAACCTGTAACAACAAGCTCTGCGAAGCATGCGATTGGTGTGATGAAAGCTGCGGCAGAGAAGAAGAAAATGGATGCCAGGAAGAAGAGCTTGAAGAGACTATGATAAGAGGCCAATAACGAAAATGGTTTTATTTATTTATTTCTGAGGAACTGTTTTCTCCAGAAATGTTTCATGTGCATTACTGGAACTCTGTTGTAACAAAAACAAAACCCTAATTAGGGTTCAATAAAAAGAACCTCTACTTGGCAGTGTTTCAACCTCTACTGCCGATGGATAACAAGCATTGAATTTGGTTATCTCGACAGCCTATTCGTCGAGCTTCGATCTGTCCAGCACACCATGCTTGTTACGTTTTAAATTCGTAAGAGACTAGTCAAATGTTTTTTAGTATTTCAACTGATTAGATGTTGAGAGAACAGTCACAGTAGTGAGTCAAATGAGGCGGAGAATTGACGAGGGCGTTGATGGTAATTTAGTGGAGATTGGAGGGTCACATCTGTCATTTAATGTATGGGCAGTCGGTGTTGAAGTTCCGAGTTCTGATCTCATCCCCACCGTGTCCGGACCGCGTTCTTCTTTTCTGCCATTTCCGAATATTGTTTTAAAATTATTTGATATTTTTTCCTTTTTCAAGAGATTCTCTATCTTAACAAAATAGAAAAAAGAAATAAACATTAAATATTATATTAGTGTCTATTTCGTAAAATATTTTAAATTTTAGATCTTAGAATCATCAGACATATGCTTTATTTACCGAACTAATCACCAATTAAAAACTTAATCATCAAATTAATATTCAAGTTTGAAATAATCAACCTTCAATATGCATGTGATTGGATATCATATGAAAAAACAAAAAAAATGTTGGCTCAAATGTTCTCCGTTAAATAATTCGTTGAAATAACAATAATATTATGATTTTACTTTTTTATTAATGTTATACCTTGTAGTAAATCAATACAATCATTTCCCTCGTAAATAAATTAGTGTCAAATATTAAAATTTATATCATTTAAAAAATAACATCAATGTTATTCGAATAACTTACAATTATGAATCACTCGATTATAGCCCGAATGCTAACTACCCACATGCCCATAAGACACCATTGATTCATGTTTAATAGGATAAATGAATAGTTTTAAAATAATGTATCAACCTTGACTTCTTTTTTTATAATAGTTGAGACATGGTTAGTTAACTACCAACTCCAAAAGTAATAAACAATATTGATATTTATTTTATTCCATTTCAAAAAGCTAATCTCACCCACTCCTTGATTTTACAAGGCTTGATCTTAGATCTCCCACTTAGTATTATATGTAGAATTTTAATCTATTCTCCATATAAACGATTTAATTAACTTTACTTTTCAATGTGTCGATCATATTTTACATGTCTTATTCGTAATGAAAGAGATATAATTTTATGAACTACTACTAAAATCATAATCTATTAACCATAATATGTTTTGTAAATTTTGTATGTGTGTTAAGTAGTAATTCAAAACTTAATTGTTTATCTTTACCTGATTTTATCTATAGTCTAAATATTATATTTTATAAGTAATGTTAAGTCACAAAATTCAGAACTTAAAACACCATTTACATCGTTATCGTCAATTCATTATATAAGCCAAAAGTTTGAGGTTATTATTTAACTATAATTTTAAAGATAACCATAAGATTTTAGGGCATGATTGTTACGGGTGATATTGAATATTATCAAATAGCTAATTATTCGAGATATTTTTGTGTTTCAGAGTTTGAATAGCTAGCTATTCGGTGATATTGAATATCTCAATATTGTGGTATCTAATATTCACCTATATGGGGTGATATTTAAATATCACCTCAATATCTTTTCGATGGACATAATTGCCCCCAAGGCAATTTACTAGTTACAAACAAGCGAAGACTACAATGGTAATTTTCTCTGTGCTCATTATTATAAATTAGGACCCACATCAGAAACCTTATCACTCAATATCCTACACCAAACAAAAATATTCATATATTTTAAATTTAATATCAATCTCACCCAGTATTATGATATCTCGAATAACTAATTATTCAAAATATCATATGCCAAACAAACCTTTAATAAATATCAATATCATTATAAATACAGTATCATCAAAATGATTTTCTTTATAAAAATGAGGAGGGGTAAAATCGGCAACATCATTTATTTATTGAAAATTCAAAGAAGAAAATAGGAAAACCAATGAAAATCGGAAGGCAGGAGAAGACGCTCTTAATTTTGAACTCTTCTATATATTTTTGGCTCAGCTCCTCCCGCCGTGTTAGTCGCTGCCTTAATACTCTTTTTTTTTTCTCTCCTCTCTCGCCAAACAGAAAGCTCAACACAAACCAAGAAGAGAAAAAATAATGGCGGATCAACTCACCGACGATCAGATCTCAGAGTTCAAGGAAGCCTTCAGCTTATTCGACAAGGACGGCGATGGTTCGTTTCACTTCGCTCCCTCGTTTTCTTCGTCGTCGTGTCGCCTGTAGATCTGACTTCTCTTTGCTGCGTCTTTGTTCTCCTTGCAAAAATAGCGTCATCGATGTTTTGGTGTTCGTTTGTGATGTTATATGTGATATAGGTAGCTGGTGTAGTGGATTTGGGTTATGGTGTGTCGTGGTTTCTGTCTCCGTCTCTGAGATCTGTTTCCCCGGCCGGTGAGTTCTGATCGGAGCTGCGTCGCTTGTGTAGTGATTGGGAAACAGTGAGAGACGGGGAGCGGTAACAAGCTTATCGGATGATTAAGCTGAATCCTGATTTAGATACTTCTCATGTTTGTCGTAGTTCCGGCTCCGTCTCTGAGAGCTGTTTTCGACCGAGACGAGTTCTCATCAGAGCTACGGCGCTTGTCTAGTGTTTGGGGAACGGTAACAAGCTTTAATACATGACTAATCGGAATCCTGATTTTGATATTTTTCGTGCACATGTCGTAGTTCCGGTTCCGTCTCTGAGATCTGTTTCCCGCCGGTAATTTCTGATCGGAGCTTCGGCGCTTGTCGTATGTCTGGGAAACGGTGAGAGATGCAGAACGCTAACAAGCTTAGCGGATGATTAAGCTCTAAAGTCCGATTTAGACACTTTCATTGGAATATGTGATTGATTTGTAGCATACATCTGTTAAATCAGGTCATCTGTTAGTAAACGTTAGATAGAAGATCGTTAGACCGTTCGTGGATCGAGTTGATTCGTTGATAGCTGTTGGAGATGAAGAAATTTCTCGTTCTTGATGGAACCTGTAAATGTTTTTGGTCATTTCTGGGTACAATTATTTACAGTTTTAATGTGTCTACCTGTCTGGGAGAAATGATTGAAGAAGATGATCGTCAAACTGAGTTATATAGGTCAACGTTGATTCATAGAATAAATTGCTCTTTCATTTTTGGATCTATGCATATGTGCTTGGCCAGTGCAGATGTTCTTGTAGTTGCTTTCGTGGCCGCTGGATATACTTTTAAGAGTCAGTTAACAAGTGTTTAATGAATTGGACCACAATTGACAGATCTTTGCTAAGGTTTTGATGGAATGAATCGTGACCTGTTAATGGAAAATGGAACACGAAATTAAATTGTATGGCCACGATTGATTCCTGTAGAAAACCAGAAAGTGACACCCTTAGACTTTTCTAAGTCGATCAGCTGGCCCTCAGATTGCTACAGCTGCTCTTTATTTGCCACTTACCTAATTGAATGCATTAAGATAGTTAACTTGTATAATTACTCAATATCTTATCCAATTTTCCTACTACCAAGTTCTTGCTAGGAAGATTGTGTGTTGAATGGGTTGATAACTGCTGTGCTTCCTGTTCAATCATGCCTTTGTAATTCTTTTCGTGTCTGCTTCTTTCCTGTGAAAATTGTGAATGCCTGTAACAACGTTCTATGTCTCGAATTCTTTCCGTCGCAAGTTGAATCATATCCTTGTGCCGGACCAGCTACATCGGATTAAACATTCTTATGTGAGACCCGATATGGATCCCTGGATAGGTAGCTCTGGTGGTAATGCTAGGCCAAAGTCAATTACTAAGGTGTTATACGCCTATACTGCAAAGTCTTGCATTCTTTCGTCATAAATTCTACTCATCTTAAGCCGAATCATGTCATATTTTCATATCGAACATGTTGTATTGGATCTGTATCGTCATTGAATACCAGTATGGCTAGCTCTGGTGGTTAACTGGAGCCAAGTTTGGAATGTACCTATACACATCCTTATACATTGTTTTTTTACAGGCTGTATCACCACCAAGGAGCTGGGAACCGTGATGAGGTCCCTAGGCCAGAACCCAACGGAGGCAGAGCTCCAGGACATGATCAACGAGGTGGACGCCGACGGAAACGGCACCATCGACTTCCCGGAGTTCCTCAACCTGATGGCCAGGAAGATGAAGGACACAGACTCCGAGGAGGAGCTCAAGGAGGCTTTCAGAGTCTTCGACAAGGACCAGAACGGCTTCATCTCGGCCGCCGAGCTCCGCCACGTCATGACCAACCTGGGGGAGAAGCTCACCGACGAGGAAGTCGACGAGATGATCAGGGAGGCCGACGTGGACGGCGACGGCCAGATCAACTACGAGGAGTTCGTCAAGGTCATGATGGCCAAGTAAGTTCGTCCCCCCCCCCCCACCCTTTGGTCATATAAATGATAAATGCGCTGTCGTTTTGGTGTTTCTTTATTTTTTAAAATTAGGAGGTCGGTTTGGATTATTCTATTTTCTGTATTCCTGAGACTCTCTCTCCCCATCCATCCATCATATGTGTATCTGTCTATGTCTTACTTATTTTGTTCTTTGTATTTTTGTGGGATTCAGTGTTATGGTTTTTATGAAATGAATTGAAGGTTCCTTAACTTTGTTGTATTACTTTAGGAAGAACTAATCAAACCCAGCCTGTTTGACATATCCACTGATCGTAATTTATGGGGTTTTGTTGGAAATAATCCTCTCGAATTCTGAAACATAAAACTTAAAGTTAGATTAAGTTGAATTCAAAAATCAACAAATAAAAGTGAAATAATTTTCGTGGAATTTAATCCACTGCTTTTGAAGTAAGATTCTTCTCTAACTCTTATGGAGTTATGTTTTGCAACTGAAGGTAAGATTCCAATCTGACTAACACCACATGAATAGAACATCCAACCACATGAGAAAACCAACCCACAAACCCGAACCAACCCAAACCCAAAAAATCAGCTGTCCCTTAGAAACGTAGACTCCGCTTACAGGAGTCAAACGGCAGCGTTTGGCAAAGAGACGAAGAAGAAGTCGAAGAAGAAGTATCAGCAATCTCCGTCTTCTTCGTCTGCTTCATCTCACAGTAGTAGTAGTAGTAGCCTAGTTGTTAAAGCAGGAAAGTCCAATGATCTCCCTAACCAGCTCTTCAACCAAGTCCTTGCAAATCTGGTCGTGCAGATCCAGCCCTATCCTCCCCATCTCCCGCTTCTCTCCCCACTCCACGCTCTCCGCCATCGCCCTGCTCTCGCTTCTGCTCCGTCGGTGGCCGGACGAGCTGATCTCCTGCAGCGGCGGTGGTTTTGTTGTTGAGTTGTTCCGTCTGATCTCGGCTTGTTGCGGTGATCTTCTGGTGGTGGCGATGTCGAAGAGGAAGATGCCGCCGTCTTCTTCGTCTCCTGGTTTCTTCTTTTGTTGGCGCGGGATTCCTCCGCCTGCGTTGTGTAGTGTAACAATACAATATATCAGTCATCCACGTTAATTGCTATCAAATAATGTTAACTTGCATCGTATTCCTCTAATCCAAAACGAATTCAGAATGGTTAGTGGATTGAGCCGAAAAGATCGAATTGAATTTGTTCTACAACGCTTTCAAAATATAAAACTTTATGAATATTTAGTATTATGATATTGATTCTTTATTTTGTAGATAGTTAACTTTCTATTAAGTTGATTTCAAAAAAGGTTCAGTTCAGTGAAGTAGTGGAGAGACTGGGATGGTGTGTTACTACTCTTTTAAGTTCTACCCACCCCTAGGGTCAAATTTGAAAAAACATTATACTTGATCCCCTATGGTACATTCTCGTAATTTTCTCTCATCCTCTCAACTTTGTACTGCATTTATCCCCATATTTTCGAAATCGTTAACAAATAGATTGAACCAGTTTATAAAGTAGAGTTGCTCGGTTGGAAAAATTGTGTATTGACCATTCAAATATATTGGGTTCGACCAAATCTGAGCCACCCTAAATTTGGACTGTTTTTTTTTCATGGGTAATATCATGTGAAAGTTACATCAAGGTTGTGATCCACCCTGGCAGGAGTGTATATAACCTTGCTGATTTTGTTATGCTGTTAGCTCTGGCGTTTGAGGCTCTGGGAAAGTGGCAGAAGGTGATATGAGGCCTAGTTAGACGTATGAAATCAATGCTCCCTCGAATCCCGTAACACTCTCAAGGCCATCAGTGCTTCGATCCGTTGATTGCTTGGATAAGAGGCAGGCATTCCGAGCGTATGAGGCAGGGGCCTGTGACTGTAGCTGCCATGGACACTGCCTCGAGGAGAGCTCTAGCTTCCGAAGCCAATGCAAAAGAGCAGAGGAAAGTCCCGACCCTCCCATTTGTCACGTTTCCGGATGAATCAAATATGATCACACTGTAAGCCGCCTTTTGGGAGTTGTTTATAAACGACCCGTTACAGTGGACCTCTGTATAGGGGGACCGTGGCGGTGGAGCGATGGTAGACAGGGTCTGGTTGGGGGGACACGAGGATTGCTGTTGGAGTTGACGTGGGGGTGGTGCACCATTCCATGAAGTCCCTATCACACTGGATGTATTGTTTATTTCCTTCTAGATATCTTCTTAGCTTTCCATCGATGAAATGAAAAGCCACTCGATTCGGCCTAAGTAAAAAAAAATCATGTTTATCACCCTAAAAAAATAATTATGTGTATCTATCTAATATTTGTCATATGAAAAATCCTAATTAACTGTTAAAGTGGAGTTCCTTCAGTGATAGAGTATGAGTCTGGTGACCATAAGATCTAAGATTCGAATCCAATATAACCTACAAAATAAATATCAATATAATGTTTATTTCTTTTTTTCTATATTATATTGTTCGAAATTCTCAATCTATAAAAAAACCTAATTACCTCCCAATCAAGCCACCACTAATATTGGAAGGCAAAGCATTAATTTTTGGAGAAGGAAATATTGGGGAGGGGGTCATTGGGTGTGATGGTGTTTCCCACTAAGTAATGGGCAACGGTCATACCTTTTTTTACAATGATTGGTTGAGAACATTGTATACGGTCTACCTTCAAGAGGAGTTCTGGAGATAAAATGTCCATACTTTGTCGACATGAGATTGGCGAGGCCTTGGAAACGAGTCCCTCTTTACTACATCCCGCAGGCTCAGGGTTTAATGGAGATTATGGACAGGGATTGGATGGACTTTTACGTTTGGACCCCAGGAGGGAGTAGCTTGTTCAGGATTCACAGAGACAGGGAGTACTGGGAAGTGATGAAGTTGGCTCTTGATGATTTTTGGTTGAAGCATGTCTGGCCCGCTAAGAAACTATGCGAGAAGTACCAGCTTAAGAACCCTTTTATGGAGCTTCCTTTGCTCAGGCCCGCTCCTAGACATCAGTACTGTGAATATATCATCCACGAGAGCAGACGGATCGTTGATGCCTCCCCGTTGTTGCTTTCTGAAATGGGTGGAATCGTAATCAGTCCACCCTATGAATGAGCACATATCATTCCACTCAATGCTGTTCTCTTGTCTCGCAATGCATCATAATCGATATGCTGGAAACCAGCAGATCTGGGAATTTCCTGCTGCTAGATATGGGTAAAGCTCTTTGAAAACCTGTAGTTGCTCACTAATGATTAATTCACTAAGTTTAATACTATGTTTCTCATCCAAATTCAGTCACGTTCAAAAATGTAATCAATCTACCTTATATTTCACTACACAGACTGTGGTGCTCGTTCAAGGTGAGGTTTCTTCCATTCTCTTATGCTTATCCGACTATGCAGCCTAATCAAGAGGCTGGAAACCAGCAATGCTGCCACATGTGGGGTATTGCTCTTTGAAAACCTTTCCTTGCCCATTCCATTGATGATTATTTCACCATTTCGATACCATTTTGCTCATCGGAATTTGACATGTGCTAAATGAATATATCATTTGACTATGCAGAGACAAGATGCTTCCGTGCCTGGAGCCTGAACATAAACTTAATGATTCTTCTCATCTCTAATCAGTTGGAGGAGATCCATTGCATATCCCTTACTGCTGGAGATAAGGATGGATCGCGAGAAGGAGACGAGTTCCGTTTGCTGTTCTACTTTATACAGGTATCAACACTAATCCTTTCTTCCAGTTTACCTACGGAAATGATCAGTTTCAAAGTACTTCTCTGTCATTCATACAAAGCAAGGGTACTTTCTTCTCATCATTTCTTATTGTTTAACTTATGTTATTGGTTAGATAGAATTAGGGTAACATAGTGCTTAGAAAAAGAATTGGGATAACATAGAGATGAAAGGCAAATAATCACAAATGAAGGGGAAAACAAACTAGCAGTGGCCACATGATCAATTGCTAGCTGGATGTTTCATTGGCATAGGAAAGCAGCACTAGCATTTTCATCACTGCAATAAAGGCAAGGATGCTGGTTCACAAACCCTTGCTCCTTCAGCACTTCTCTCGCCCTAACCACAACTTCCTTGTTGCTCAAGGCACCCTGATTCTCCTTCAACACCTTCTGAATCGCGTTACTGAACGCCCCGTAAGCCTTTCCTCCGCCACTAGCCATTGTACTAGCAGCCGGAGTGATGTCCGCAGACGTCTCGTTCGCCTGGCACCCGCTCAGTAGGATACCCTCGTCGCCGTCGTTTTCAGACAATGACGACGCTAGGTGTTGCTCGAACGTGAGACTCGCTTCGGAGCCGAAGAGCTCTAGCAGGTGGGTTCCCACGTCAGAGGTGTGGATGTTGCTCACCGAGGCGAGGTGTTGGAGGATCGCTTGGAATGGGATGGTCTTCGGAGCGATGGAGAGGCTCTCGAGTGATTTTGTATTTAAAAGCACAGTCGATGGGCCGATTTGTTCCTTTTCCTTGTCGATGAGGCCGCCGCTGTGGCACGAATCCGACAGCATTGTGAAGGTTGCTCCCTTTTGGAGCTTGTTCACTAGCTGCCGGAAGTCAGCATCTGCAAATCAGCAAAGAGCTAACTTTGTCGAAAGGGTTTATGCATAGTGAAAATTGTTAAGAATTAACTCTAGCAACCCGCAAACAAATCCAAATATTTGATGACCCAACTCGAAAGCCGATCAAGATTAAGGACCAAATTCTAAACTAAACAACCAAAATACATACAGTAAAAGTCATTGTTTATAATTAATTATATAGTAATTCCTATTTTATCACCTGTAATGAGATTGAAATCACAAGGCACAATGGCCTCATCCTGCCTCAAGACATGACCAGGCTTCATAGAAGGGATCCTGGTCCCATGTCCACTGTAGTGGAAAAAGAGGACATCCCCTTCTTCCGCCGCATCCACCATCTCATGGAGCGCTCGCTTGATGTTCGAGCCAGTGGGCAGCGTCAGGTTATCAGGGTCGGCTGACGGGTCCTGATGGTCGTCAGTCAGGACCCGGATGTTGGTGAACCCGAACCTATCCATGAGGACTTGCTTCATTGCGAGGACGTCATTGATGCAACCGTGTAACTCGTTCTTGGTGTTGGGGTAGTTGCATCCCACAAGAACAGCCATTCTCCTTGCTGTCTCCATTGATTTTCTTGGGGAAGGGGAAAACTGGCTGGATGGATTTAGTTATTGTGAATTGTGATTGGTTTGGTTTGCGTTTAGGGTTGAATTCATCATTTATAGATGTTTGGTGGCTGAAATGGATTTGATAAGGAAGCACGTTTGCTTGAGTTGTTGCTTGAGGGTTTTGTATAGGGAGTTCTGTTTAATTGGCTTACAAGCATGTTAGCAACTAACAAATCGGATCGGAGGATGTCGAACATGACGAGCTAAAGGGTTGAGAATCGGAGACTCAATTGAGTTGAACCACTAAAAGAATATATTTATAGAATCTGTTATTTTATTGCTATAGTGAAATCTTAGTTTACGTAAGTACAATATTTATAAATTGGATTACTACACATTTACCCCTTTATTATGCAAAATTTAAATCGGCACTCCCAACGACCGTTTTTTTTTTAATCGAGCCAATGTGAGATTCATAGCTCTATCTATAATTTCTTGGTATAATATGTGAAAAGAAAAATTGCAGATGATGAGAGGAATTTGTATTGTAAAATAGAAAAGGCGAAATTGCTTCTGCTGAGCGCAAGCCAACAAATTAGGATAACTTTTCAGCAAAGCAAAATTAGGGGACAAGACCCAACCACCACTTTACACCTTAGTGACGGCTAACATGAGTCTTAACAGAATCTGACGTCGGAAATCAATATTAAGACAGACGGTTCAACTATAAATTATTTTATATAAAAGGCTGTCAAACTTAATGTAAAATTTACGAGAACAAGATGTTTTATCGGAGGTGTAGACCCACCAACGAAGTTACGTGGATCGCGGATCTTTACGAATAAGCATTCTCAATCCTTTCTCTTCAACAAAGCGGACATGAGAACGAGATGACTCTCCAAAATATTCTCTTGAAGGAATCGGGGATCACTAAAACTACTCAAAATAAAATAAAAAAATCCGAGACTAATAACATAAATATAAAAATTGAAAAGAATCTAGCAAAGTTAGATGTGAAATATCCTTATTAGGACATCCTCGAGGGAGGTTAGGATCTTAGCTTGATCTTTAGCGCGGCGGACTGGTCGATGGCACAGAAGTAGGGCTCTGGCTGACTTTCCTAGGCGATTACTGAAATTGCGGCCCTCGTGTGTAGTAGCATCGTCGACGGCAAAGGCACCCTTTGCAGGGGGTGGTGGAGGTCGACTCGATGACAAACAGCGGGCAGGAGGGATGGATCCGGTTTGGTCGAGTTAGATTTTCAGTTATGAGGATGGAGACGGGGTGGATTGGTGGGGCGGCGATGGTGATGAGAGTTGAAGCGACACAAATAGAGTTGAGGAAGGAGCCATGATTGGCGTAATTAGGATTTTCTCTCCTACGAACGCTTTCTTAGGCATCTTAGCGTAGCATCTAATGATGGATCTTTGGTTCAACTATGAATTGATCGGTGGAAAATCAATATTAAGACATGAAATTTCTAATGAAAAAAAAGATTATGAATCTGACGTGCATTCATTATTTCAAAAATGCTCTGGAATGAAAAAGAACAAAATGTCATTTATTTCACGATTTTGAAGGACATATGCGTAATTTCAGCAGGACCCACCAACGAAGCCGGAAGAGCGAGCAGCAGTGGAAACAAAAAGCGGAGGGAAAATCAGAAGAAACGAATCTAACAGACGGAAATATTGCCGGGTAAATCATAAATGGCCAACCCTAGAAGAAGCTCGTACTCCGTCAACATCAACGACGACGGCGCCGGAATCCAACAATCTTCCTCATCAGCATCACCTTCTACCTCTTCTTTCTTCTCATCATCTCCTCTATTGATCTCTCTCAAGCACTGGCTGAAGAGGCCGCACGCCGTCCCTTTCTTGCTCTCAGCCTTCCTCCTCCTCACATGGCTCTCCCTCCTCCTCCAGCAGCGATCTTCACATTCTTCTTCGTTAGCTGCTCGGATCGGAGACGGCCGGAAGTATGACGACGATCGGGATGCGAATTTGTTCCGGTTTAGATCTGGATCCGGTTTCGGGAAGGACAAGCGTGGATGGCTCCTCGAACCGGTCTCTCTCGCCCTTGAACACGGCCTTAAAGGTTTTAGCTCGCATTCGAATCGTTTCTCTCTTTCTTTCCTCGAATTCTTAAGTTTTTTTTTCTCTGGTTCAAGATTTGATGATTTTGTTCTGCAGGTGGAGCTGGTTCTTGTGCTTCGGTTCATGTTGGAGAAATCCGACCCGGTGCACTGAGGGGAAACCATAGGCACAATGCTTGCAATGAGACGTTGGTAATTTGGGGCGCCAAGACGTTGTTCAGGGTATGGTTTGTCTTCTTCCCTTTGCTGTTTGATGAGATTTTACTATACATGCTGTAATTCTATGACCTTCCTCTTCAAATGCTAGATTGTCATTTGTTTAACTTTGAACGAATTCTATGTGTTTGTGAACATGGTTGATCTGGAAATGAAGCAGAATGCAATTCTTGTTAAATGTTATAAAAACCATACAAGATTTACAAACACGAATGATCTTTGGCTAGTTAAAGCACGGAATGGTTTTGAATGCTAGATTGTTATCGTTCAACTTTTGAATTCCCTGTGCCTGTGACATGTTTCATCTATGAACGACCAGAACCTGCAAATCTATGATCTTGAACTTATGTGAAATCTTTGTCGAAATTCGAATATCCCAATGCTTGTGAGGTCCGTATCCTCCATATAGTGAAATTTGCAATGGTTGTGTCGTATAATAACATCGTTAAACATATGATTCTTGCATATCCAACATCTGATTCATTCTCGAAGTTATATAATCTTCCGCCCTTCAAATATGCAGTTGGAGAACCACCAGATCGTCGATACGGGCTTTGCAGAAGTGATTGTCGAAAGGGATGAAGTGGCTGTAGCCACCAGTTCAAGCGGGACAGCTCATGCCCTCGTAAATATCGATTCGCTACACAGCACGTTCATCATTGGGTGCCAAGACTGTATAACTGACCATAGCAGCAGCAAGAACTCCTCCTCGCACACTGACTACAAAGTTTGGCCCGACCTCTGAGGTTTGATTCCGTAATGAACCCCTCTTCCGTACATTTTTGTGAAGATATTGTCCTTCCTTTTAGGGTTTAGCTGCCTATTTTACCATGTACCAGTTTCGAAACCTTTTGCTGGGTTTCCATATCGGTACAGGAGATATGATTAATTGATGACTTCTTGTGTTGTCTTGTAAATAGAGAGAGAGGTACATCCGTACATGTAGGGCTTGTTGTAACATCTTTTCTGGTGAATCTAAATTTTGATCATATACACTAATGTTAGGCTACTGATCGATCTTCGTGCTCGAATTACCGACCCTTTTCTCGAAATAATCAGGTGCAGAGGATTAGATTCTACTAATCAAATAAGCCTCAATTTTGAAACTATGATGTAGGCTAGAGTTTGGAAAACTGACTCAATAATCTAGACAACTGACTCGGTTAACTAACCGTAAGTTAAAAACTGTGAACCAACCCGGTTTTGCTGTAGCGAATGATGCAAAAGGAAAGAATACTCACTACCAGTCTACCACTGGTGAAACAAAAAATATACAAAATTTTGGAATGAACAAAGAATGAAACCAAACATCAATTGAAGTCCTTCAATCTCTTCTTCGGAGCCTCCATGGACTTCTTCTTAGCACTCTGCTTAACGTTCCTGTTCGAAAGGCTGCCGAAAATCGAGTCAGCCGAGTCCTTAAACTTCTCACAAATCGTAGCCACCTTCTTATAATCCAGAGCGTTGTAGCTCCTCTCCCTAATCACAGGGTCCATGAAATTCTCCGGCTGGCTACTCGACAGCCAATTGATCAACTGCCTCCCCTCCACCAAACATCCCCTAAAGTTGCAGGCACCGCGGTACGCTTTGCTCAGGCCGGTAGCATGGAACCTTTCCTCCGCCAAGTTCTCGACCATCTTGAGGTCATAGTTGACCGAGGCAACCGCGTTCGCGCTGAACCTCTTCACGATGTCGCTGAGGAAGGCTGCAACGATGGTTCGAGATGTGCTCCATCGCTCCGTACCCGACCTTGTAGAGGGAGTCGATCGGGAGGATCTGCTACGCTGTCCATAGGAGCGTGTCGAGGTAGATCAACACCTCGTTTATGTACTCGTTTCCGCCCTGTGGTGCCTCCTCCGCGATCCAGTTTATATTACCCGTTAGGGACAGGAACTCGTCGAGCTTGTTGTTGACTAGGGTCAGCAGGGCGATGTAAGCTGCGTCCCGCGAAGTCTACATTAAAAAATCAGGATCAATGGCGGATACATTGGGCGATCTAGACTTGTAGAGTTGTAAGATTTGAAGAAAAACCCTGTTTGAGGATTCGGGGTCGAAGAGCGAGGGGCGAGTTGTCGAATGCTCGAGTTAGTTCGGTTAGTTGGACACGGTTTGTAAGATGTTATGGTTTTTGGAATGTTTGTACAGTTGCATTGATGATATTTCTGCAGTTTTTACAAGTACATTGGCTAATTAGTTGAATCAGTGTGCAAACCAAAAGAAATGGTTGGTCTTGGCCTTCGAAGTGCTCGGGCGCTTAACCAAGCTTATGTTATGAAATTGGCTTGGGGTATTTTGAAGAGACCATCTGAACTCTGGGCGGATGTCCTTATCACCAAGTATTTTCGCCGGTCATCAGCAGGCCTTATCTCTAGAGGAACCTCTAGGCTTTCATCTCTTTAGAGATGTCTGGCCACTGATCAACAAAGGCATCCAATGGGGAGTCAGGGAGGAACCTCTAGGCTTTCTCCTCTCTCACGCTATTTCCCCCGATCGAGTAAATCTTGATGCATCCGTGGCTGATTTTTGTAATTCGCAGGGGGATTGGGATTTCGATTTGCTTCACGGATGCCTCCCGGAAATCATAATCCAAAATGTGGTGGGCATGTCTTCCCCATGCTCGCCGACTTGGGTTTGGACCCTATGGGGTCTTCTCGATGAAGACCGGCTACCTCCTCGCTGCTGAAGTCGGTGATCCCACAGATGGGGAATAGTCTCGGTGGAAATCTATTTGGAATTGGCATGGACCGAATCGTGTTCGACATTTCTTATGGCTCGTGCAGCATAATAGACTCCTCAAGAATGTTGAGCGTAAACGTCGACACCTTACAGATTCGGATCTCTGCCGATTTTGTAATTATGACGCGGAATCGATGGGGCACCTTCTTCGATCTTGCTCTCGCGCCAAGGCAGTTTGGAAAGCTCTTATACCTGCTCAGCTCCAATCTCGTTTCTTCTCTACTGCTTTCGATGATTGGTGGCGTTTAGGTCTGGTAGGTAAATCTGATTCGGTCCGATTTTGTCTAACTGCTGGATGCTTTGGCGTGCTCGTAATGAGCGTCTCTTTAATGTTGTTCAATGGAGCAGCATCGAAATTGTTCAACAAATTAACTTTTGGCAGGAAGTTGTGGTTGTCAGCCACTGTGCAGCTGCAACTTCTAGAATGGACCGACCAAGTACTCGGGAATGGAGGCAAATTTGTTGGCATCCTGAGGAGGATCCGTGGATTACGCTAAATTCTGATGGTTCGGTAAGGTCGGATGGGAGGGCTTCAGCCGGTGAGGCTCTCCGGAAAGCTAATGGTGACGTGATCGGTGCTTTTGCTTCCAACCTTGGACGTTGCTCGATCACTAGAGCGGAGCTTCGTGGTATAATTGTAGGGATGGAAGTTGCGTGGTCAGCGGGAGTAAGGCGCTTGGCGATTCAGACGGATTCTCATTGTGCAGTCCAGTTGCTTCTAGCAAAGGATAATGGCGACCACCCTCATGACTTGCTTGTGCGGAAATTTAGAGCGCTCCGAGATCGAGACTGGGTGACGGAGCTAACCCATGTTTTTAGAGAGGCAAACCACCTCGCGGACGCTCTTGCGAATGAGGGTCATTCCCTTACGATCAGTCTCCATCCCCTTGATGTGAGCCACCCTGCAGTGGCACTCTGGTGTGCCTATGATCGTTTGAGGTTCTGTGTATGCTGTAATTTCTTCTTTCCTTTGTTCTCACAGAAAAAATCTCTACTCTTCAAACTCATACCGTCTAATTTAGTGATTACTTGAAGGAAAATCTAGAACCTATTCCCGAGTTCACTTCATAATCGACCCAGTTCACGAGGTAGCTCGTGAACTTGACTTATCGAGCTCACAAGTGCGACGATCTGTGGCTCGCAAACCAAAACGAGCTTAATCAGGCTCGACTTGTGAGTTGCGTCAACCACTTATAAAAGTACCATGCAACATGATGTTTATTTCGGATTATTCATTAAAAATTAAATTCACTATTGAATTAAGTAAGTGAAAACTAAAATACTATTATAATACTTGGGTTGACGAGTATCTGGGCCCTCGGGGGTTTCTGTGGGCTTTCCATCCATTATTGACTAATAAGTCGTCTCAAACTAGTGGCTTTCCCACTAATTGCCTATCCTTTTCTGGAATTTTAAAAACAGTACAAATCATTATAAAAACGACAAAAGCAGTCAGATGACTGACGACCGGCCAGGAAGCAAGAGAATAGTTTGAGGTTAAATGTCAACTTGATCCATATAGTTTGACAGAATTAACAATTGATTCATTTTGTTTTGTTAAATCATGATTTAGTTCCCACTGTATTAGCTTAGAGCCCACTTAGTCGGTAAGAACATAACTTATCAGTAAATATGGTCTCAATTCAATTTTATTTTAAGTGCTGCATAGTGTACTGGTCATATTTTGACACAACAGACAATACTATTGTGCGTGATTAGTTGTATTATTGATAAATAATGAATTTCAGATTTAAATTTGAACTGACATGATTTAAGTTAATAAGTTCATAATAATTTTCTTAACTAAATACCTTATAAGAAAAATATCCAATAATACAATAATATATTCAAAAGAAGATCTTTAAACTTCTATTAAATGAATCACAAATTCATGATATTGTGAATTAAATTTAGAATGACAATAGTTATTTTCATTTGAGATATTCCACTAGAGATAAAGTAGAGTGGTCTCAATATCAAGAGAACGATGGGAAGATACAAAGGGGGAGTTGATTGAATGATACGCAAAAATGTCTTCATCTACTTATGTTTAGAATTACTATGTCTAGTTAGATTTATGAGTTTGGATGTATGGTTTTCACAATAATTGTGAAAACACCTATAGAGATTATAGCCATATCCATAAACATATCGAGATTACACTAGACCATCTTTATCATTCGTCTGGTTAGAAGCGAGCACACCGTCCGTACGGATACAGCATGGAAAACACGGTTTACATGATCGATTCACAAACTCTAGTAAAGTAGAGTGACCAAAACAATAATTATCCGACCCTAATGAATACGTCTTTACTTGGCTGTTTTATAGTTTGCGTCAAGCAAACGGCTACTCGATGTTTGCTTCCTTCTTCCTTCTTCTTATTTAATATATATATATATATATATTTATTACTAATTTCTTTACATATTTCACAATCTCACTTTCTCTCTCTAAAACCTCAATCCTATCGATCTTTTTACTACAACCAAATTCTTAATTCTCAGAGAAAACTAAAACCCCCCCACTTCTCTCCATTATCGAACTCTCTGGAGAGCTTCTCCGATCGCAAAACAATGGCTGATTCCGCCATTGATCCAGTCGGCTTCTTCACCTCAGATCACGACGTAGGAGGAGGAGGAGGATTCGCCTCCGATCTAAATTCCTTCAATTTCGACGAGAATTTCGACATCGGCATCGACTTCGACGACCTAGACTCCCTCTACTTCCCTTCCGAGACCGAGTCCTTCCTTCTCCCTGACTCATCCCCCGCTGGATCGCCGAACAATGACAGTGCTGCCGCTGCTGCGGAGTCGGAGAATTCAGGAGTTTCAGGCGACGTCGTCGGGAAGTACTTCAACTGCGACTCCGATGAAGGGAGCACCGCGATGGCGGCGGCGAATTGTCGCGTGGATTCGTCTCCTGCGTCATCTCACGGATCTGGCAACGGGAGATCGACAGTTTCCGATACGGAGGCGGCGTGTTGCTCGCCTGATTCGGGGAGTAGCGAGAAGAAGAAGAAGAATGTTGTTAAGGATGAAGGGGAAGGGAACGCGAAGAGGAAGAAGGAATCCGGGAATGGGGAGCAATTGAGGAGGCAGAAATGCAGGGTGTTGGAGTTTCCGAGCTCGGTTTCGAAAGAGAGCGACGATTCGAAAGCCGAGTCTGGAAGCGTGGGGCAGCAGTTTGGTGGAGAAGACGAGAAAAAGAAGGCGAGGCTGATGAGGAATAGGGAGAGTGCTCAGCTGTCAAGGCAGAGGAAGAAGCATTACGTGGAAGAGCTGGAGGATAAGGTGAGAGCTATGCATTCCACTATAACTGATTTGAATGGGAAGATATCGTATTTCATGGCTGAGAATGCTAGCTTGAGACACCAGTTGGGGGGTGGAAATGGAGGGATGTGTCCTCCTCCCGGTATGTATCCTCCTCCGATGACACCAATGCCGTATCCATGGATGCCCTGTGCTCCTTATGTGATCAAGCCTCAGGGTTCTCAGGTGCCATTGGTTCCGATTCCTAGATTGAAACCTCAGCAGCATCAGCAGCAGCCCGCGCCGAAATCGAAGAAGGGTACTGGGGAGGGGAAGAGGTCTGAAACCAGGACTAAGAAAGTTGCTAGTGTTAGTTTTCTAGGGCTGCTGTTTTTCGTTCTGATGTTTGGTGGGTTAGTGCCGCTAGTTAATGTTAAGTATGGAGGGGTAAGTGATAGTAATGACGCGGTAAACAAGTGGTTTGGTGGCAGTGGAGGTAGGTTTTCTGATCAGAATCTCCCTGGGAGAGTGTTGGTAGTTGATGGACATAGTAATAGAACCCGTGGGAGCATCAATGGTGGTATGCACTGCGAGAAAGGAGTGAAAGGTCGTCTAGAATGTGATAAGTCGAGGGAGGGAGGTCCCAAGAATGTACCAAAAGGAAGTGGCTTTACGAGTACTGATAACTCGACTGAGCAGCTTCATGCTTCTCTATATGTGCCGAGGAATGATAAGCTTGTGAAAATTGATGGGAACTTGATAATTCACTCTGTCCTTGCTAGCGAGAAAACGAAGCGATCCCATGCCAGTGCCACGTCTACCGAGGCGAAACCTAAGGAAACGAGTCTAGCAGTCTCAAAGTATCTTTCGGCAGCTTTAGCTATCCCTGATGGAACCACGAGGAGGAGGCTGTACAGGACTACTACCGAACAGCAGAAGGCAATTGGCGGTTCTCGGTCAGCTGATAATTTAAAAGAGCAGTTCAAGTCCTCTGCAGCTGATGGTAAACTGCAGCAGTGGTTCCACCAAGGTCTTGCTGGTAAGCATTCGGACTTTTGAATTCATATCATGTCGGTTTATACATGGTAGACTGATTTGAGTGTCGATTCCTTGCTTTAAAAACTTCAGCTTGTTGATCTAAGTGGAAGATCTCGTCGAGTTTATTGCTGACTGATTCATGAATTGAAGAAGCTGAGTCTGAGATCTTATCCTGATTCTTAAAGAAATATTGATTAGTTTAACTTGCTCAAGTAACAATTGAATTATTCTCCACTCGGTAACAATTGAGATCTTATCCTGATTCTTAAATAACTTGCTCATGCCGCAGAATGCACGGGCATTAGACATTAGTATACAATTTGACGTGTTTAGGCTTTAATCTTGTAACTTATCTTGATGTGTAAGCCGAAGACTTAACCTACATTGCTTCCTAATCCTGGTGCAGGGCCAATGCTGAGTTCGGGAGTGTGCAGCGAAGTGTTCCAGTTCGACGTATCCCCATCTCCAGGCGCCATCGTTACAGCTTCCTCGGTAACCAATCTCACCAACAAACCCCAGAATGCAACTGCTGATCATGCTCCTCCTTCCGACAAGAAGAAACACAGGAGGATCCTCCACGGCCTCCCGGTACCCTTCTCGACATCCGATCTTAACACCACCGGAGACCAACACCGCCAGAAAGGAGGGCAGAAGAACGAGACTTCGTACAATAATCCAGCAGCAGCCTCTTCTTCGATGGTCGTATCAGTGCTCGTGGATCCACGAGAAGTCGGGGACAGCGACATGGTTGCACCGAAGAAGTCGCTGTCTCGAGTCTTTGTAGTTGTGCTCGTGGACAGTGTGAAGTATGTTACCTACTCGTGCGTGCTTCCACGGTCCGGCCCTCACTTGGTAAGAGCTTGATGATTGCGACTGATGCCTTACAGTTTTGTACATAGAGAGAGAGAGACAAGGAGTTGAGCTTTCGACGATCTTATATGAACCCTAACCCGAGTTTCTGCAACCTGAAGAATTAGCACCCCCTTTGTAACGACATTAATATGGATATGGTTGATTAAGCTGAGGTGTTTTTTATGCTGATGATTTTGTAGTTATGACGGTTCGATCGGTTCAATCGTGAACATGTACTGTCAAAGTCTGTTCGTTACAGTTCTGGTTATAATGACGGTTCGACTGCAGCTATGCTTCTATAATGGTTCAAGCAATTAAACTTCAACCTCGTTCGTCAATACTAGTTCGGTCCCCATTCGATTATCACGGGTTTTTAACATCCTCCAGACACGAAATATGTTGTTTCACATGTCACTAGGCTACAGTATTGACCGAAAATCAACCCTCAAACTGAAAAGTAGAGCTCTAGAGTTGGAGTTTATCCCTCCCTTATGTAGACCGAGTCCAACCGTCACTCAACCCAATTTTATCGATTTGATTTTCACATTTTAGTCTTCGTAAATCGGGCTGACTCGATAGGCCCAGTTTGGAATGGACCGAATTGCAATAGCCCGCAAATTAAGCAAGGGCGGGAAATTAAAATAGACGGAGAGCGGACAAAAATTTGAAGAATTGATGCCGAGCTGAGGAGGAGGAGTTTGAATAGTTTTCTTGTTATTTCCCTCGGCTTCTAGGCTTCTAGCTCCTCCTTCTGCAACGAATCTGACGGAAATGGAGCGCATTCACGTTACAGTTCGAGCAAGGCCACTATCGCCGGAGGACGCTAAGGCCAGCCCCTGGAGAGTTTCCGGAAACTCCGTCTTCATCCCTAACCACAGCACCAAGTTCGAGTTCGGTAATGAAATTTCTCACGGAACTCATTTTAGGTATTTCATAAATTGTGATTGTCACACTTGGATTCAATTTCCTTTTTACTTCGTAGACCGGGTGTTTGGAGAAGACTCCAAGACCGAAGAGATCTACAGAGCGCGGACTAAGGATATCGTTGCTGCAGCTATTCGCGGATTCAACGGTACGTTGCTTAATTCTTCCTACTGATAATTTGTCGTCTAGCTGAAATGTTGAAGAGCGAACTGATATTATCTGGACTTATGTCGCCAGAGTGTGTTATCGGTTATGGCAGTTCGATTTTGAGTATTTGTTTGAAGCTCCTGTAGATCGTAGGTCTGCTTGCTAATTCTGGGAGTTCTATGGTCTGGAAGTATTGCTAGCTAGTTGATAGATGAATCGGTTATTCTGGCATGGTCGATTATGGTGGAGAATCGGTATATCTGTTTACTGGTGGTTGTTTTTTTGCAGGTACTGTATTCGCTTATGGACAAACAAACAGCGGAAAGACGCATACGATGCGAGGATCATCGGCTGAGCTCGGTGTCATCCCTCTTGCCGTGCATGATGTTTTTAACATAATACACGAGGTAGGTTTGTTTGTATGCGATCTCCGTTTTGGTTGCTTGAATTGGCTTTTCCAGTTGGTCTTCCAGCTGAATTGTTAAGACCTACTTCCATCTTTAGACTAGCTTGCACAGTGAGATGTTTGGTGGTAAGAAGTTTGCAGTTTCTCCCATTTAACCTACCTTTCCCTATCGTAGGATCTGAGTCGAGAATTTCTCCTACGGATGTCGTATTTGGAGATCTACAATGAGGATATAAACGACTTATTAGCACCTGAGCACCGAAAGCTGCAGATTCATGAAAATCTGGAGGTACTGATTTTCATTACTCCACAATGTTTTAAGGTTGTATGCACTAATGGTCTTTGCTTTCTTCTGTAGCGTGGAATATATGTTGCTGGTTTGAGGGAAGAGATTGTTACATCTCCGCAACAAGTCCTTGATCTCATGCAATTTGGAGAAGGTGATTATTGAATATTTACATGCGATTTTGTGTATTAGTGTATAGTAGTTACTGCAGTTTAGTGTTCAGTTGAATTAGTTTCCATTTTTGCTTTCAACTGCCTCCTCTAAGATGGTTCATTATAGTTTGACTTTTATTTCTCAACTTTTCAGCACATAGGCATATTGGTGAAACAAATATGAACACATACAGCAGTAGGTCTCACACCATCTTTCGCATGGTAAATCTGGCAATCTTTTTCGCTCAAGTGGCTGTGATTTGTAGTTCACAGAGTTTAAAGTTTCAGTTATTTGCAGATAATTGAGAGTCGGGATAGAACTGAGGATGACGACATGGGTAGTGCTTGTGATGCTGTACGCGTATCAGTCTTGGTATGATGGGTCATTCTTTATTAGGGTGACTCTGTGTTAAATTGTGGAAGAAAACGTTATAATTGGTAGCCGTCGTCATCCTCTCTGTTTATTGTTATTTATACCGAGAATATTTGATTTCTCTAGAATTTGGTGGACCTTGCTGGTTCAGAACGTGCTGCAAAAACTGGCGCTGAAGGTGTTCGCCTTAAAGAAGGTTCGCACATCAATAAGAGCCTTATGACGCTGGGAACTGTGATAAAAAAACTGAGTGAGGGTGCTGAAAGCCAAGGGTAAGCATAAATTATTTATGCAATTTGGTCTTTGATGTTCTTTTTGGCTCCAGACTAGTGGCTTTATTGACAATTTCACGTGAACTAATTTTGATGAAGGGGTCATGTTCCTTATCGAGATAGTAAACTTACGCGGATTTTACAACCAGCTTTAGGAGGCAATGCAAATACAGCAATAATATGCAATATTACTCTCGCTCAGGTATCATAACAATATGACATCTACTAAGATATTTGAGCCATGCCGTGTCTATTGAAATGAAGGGAATGTGTAGATTTATATCTCATCTATTAGGATTAAAGAGTGCAGATTGGACAAATTACTTGAGTTTGACGCTTTTGCTGAACCAATAGTCATTTCATACTTTCCCCCCTCCTCTTTCTCTTGTCTGCTTACAATTAACAACGTTGCTAATTATCTTTGTTTGTGAACAGATTCATGCAGATGAAACAAAAAGTAGTCTTCAGTTTTCCAGCAGGGCATTACGGATAAAAAATTGTGCTTGTGTGAATGAGGTTTTTTTCATGCTCGCACTCTAGTTTGTCAGTTTCGGTTACATTTCCGTATAGTAACAACATTATGAATTGTGGTTCTGTTAATATGATAATTGATTGATATACTTCACTAATCATTGCGCTCTATTTCTCAAATGTGTTTACCTTAGGTGCTGACTGATGCTGCCCTCTTAAAGCGTCAGAAAAAGGAAATTGAGGAACTGAGAGCAAAATTGATGGTTGGGTCATTTGCTGTTGGGTTGATTTTTTCTCTTAGAAGATTGTTCTATTTTAATTTTCGAAAATTCAGGGTACTCACTCAGAGCATCAGGAAGATGAGATTCTCAGTCTACGAAACACACTATTACAGGTGCTATTATCGACTTTGTATAATCCTTTGAACATATATTATCAATATTGTTTCCCATCTATATAATCTTCTGTGTATCCCTAGTTCTGTTAATATTCAACTATTCATTAAACAAAATCTGTTATGCAGTCAGAACTGGAGAGAGAACGGGTAACTCTTGAACTGGAAGAGGAAAAAAGAGTCCAAGCGGAGCGCGAAAAGCTTTTGCAAGAGCAAGCGAAGAAAATTGAAAGCCTGTCATCCATGGTTCTCTATTCCAATCGAGACGATAACTGCAACCAGCTTAAGAAGGTTTGTGTTATCTACCTATACAAATTATGAACTAAAATGTTAATGTCCAACATAATCAGTGTATTTCTCAGTTTATTGATTTTTGTTCGTCTTGCAAGGCACCCAATATTTTATTATTTTCCCAATAGTCATGCTTCTCCTGTTTCTGCAGGGAAAAAGACGGGACACATGGTGTCCGAGTAATTTTTCAAGAGTAGCACTCCAAGAGGTGCAATTTCTTATGGGCTACTAGTGCACTTAGTTTTTTTGCCAAATCCTCTCATACTGCTCATTTATAGGGGTATAGCTGCTGGTTGCATTTGACTTTGATGTTCAAAATTGTAGATAAAGGATATGAGTTGTATAATTTTTTCTCTTTAGTTTAGATGGTACAAGAATAATGTTAGCTTATTGCCAATCCCATGGGGTTACTACAATTCATATCTTTTTCTTTGGTATTATGATGTTTGTTCACGTACAGATTGGCATCTTCCTAGAAAAGATTTTACGGAAAATAATGAACTCTCATTTGCTCTAGGTGGATGCTAATTCGCAATCAAGGCTTTCCAATATCAAGCCCATGAGAGGTAGAAGTGATGTGGGACAACTTGTTTCTTTTGAAGAATTGATAAGTGAAGAAAAGGTTGGTGATGACCTCTCTCAGCCACAATCAGCAGCTAGCAATAGTGCATCAGAGGACTGCACTCTTCCTGATCCATGTGCTTTGCTGCATGTTACCAGCAGGAGGAAGGGGCAGTCAAGAAAGAAAGCTTCTCTTTCGGTGGGCTTCACTCCGTTCTCACTACACTTTAGTATGATCATATATAAAACCTGATAACCATAGTTACTGTGCATCTTTTAGGAAGGCCATGATTTGAATGAAATTCAAGAGGAGTATGAGGAGTTACTCCTGGAATCTGAAACTCAGGTTGACTTTCTTGTGCTATATTTTTTCGTTTGAGACCTTGACATATTTTCTGTTTCTATGTTGTGTTTTTATATTTATCTTTCATTGTGTTTTTAGAGAACTGTGAGCGAGGTTCTGATAGATTGCTTGAGAAGACAGCTGGCTGACAGTGATAATTCACTCGCTAGGATGCAGAGCGACCTTGCCTTTCCTCATGATCCCGAGTCTAGTAATCATAAAGAGAAGAGTATAAGTATCAGGGAGTCCGAGGCCATTCTTATAATTAAGCAGCTACAAGAAAAGGTCCTCGTTCTTCTCATCTTCATACTTCGTAAATTCTTGTTTAAATATTACCATTCTTCCGTCTTCCATTTATGTGTCCTTATAATCTGTACATTTTCTTGCTCTATCTGTTAATTTGACTGTGAACTTCAACATGAAGATTGAGATGTTAGAGATGGATAAAAATTCAAGTCAACAAAATCTGGACAGCGTTGTCGATCTAGCAACAGAGCAAAGTCTTTACGCAAGGGAGAAGTTTGAAGAGGTAATACTGGTATTTGTAGGTTTTTGCTGCTTCAGATCCGATTGTATGATTGGTGAGGTGTCTTCTAGGCAAATGAAGCAATTTTTTTCATCTGTACCGTAGTTCGGTATGAAGTTCAAAGATAGCTACTGCTGTCATTTTCTTGCCTTCGGTTTACTTGGATCAATTTCCTTTTACGATATCTGTTTGGTTCACCATTTTAGAATTTAAATTATGTTTTTGTCTCCAAAGTGAATTCCACCTGCCAATGGAAAAGATTGAGTTTATTCTTGGTTATACTTTATCTTATTTCCCAGTTTATTTTTGGAAAAGACTTGTCAACTATATTATTAGGATTGTAGTCTGCTTGATATGCTGTTAAATTGCTGAAATGTTACATATATATTGAGTTTATTCTTGGTTATGCTTTATCTTATTTCCCAGCTACATCAAGAGTTTGACAAGGCCAGAGAAGAGGCCAGGCTTGCTTCTGAACAGCTTGATGCAGGAATGAGTGATGTATGCATCCTTCTCATTTGAGTTAATGGTTTTGTCTTTAAAAGTTTACATGTTCTATTGTTTCTCGTAGTTATCAGTCCATATGATAAAGATTCTGATTCCCCCTTTATATTCGTTGGTGTATTGAAATTATCGAAACACAGCTTCGAATGGAGATTGAAGAAATATCAAGTGAAGTTGAGGAAGCAAACATTGTCGTCCAGACTGCGTTTTCACTTTTAGAAGAATCTTTCCTGAGTTTCTCAATGATCTCTGATGTATTTAGCGTAAGAAGTTTACAGCTACATATTCCAATTGCTAGTTACGTATCCTGCAGACTTATTTTGGTTCCTTGCTAGTCCTGAATTGTGCTTCATATTACAGGACTTCAGGAAGTCAATGCTCGAGAATTCTGACAAACAAAGCTCAATCATTAGTGACCATGCTGAACTATGTGACTGCATCAGGCAGAAGCTCGCAGTAGCCGAAAATGAGAAGGTTTGCCATTTATGCATATCATACCAGGTTGCGAAAGATCTACCATAATTGAGAAAGTTACAACTCCTGATTGTTTGAACTGTAGCTTTTACTGACCGTTAAATGTGCTGATGTCGAGAGACATCTACAAGAAGCGAGGCAGGATGCTCAAAAGCAGGAAGATGCCCTGGCAGTAAGCGTTTTTAACATTCTCTTTTCCGTTTATCTATTACTTTCACGTCTCAGATTGTGTCCTTATGGATTGTTTCCTGATCGTTTCAGGCACTATCAGAAGATGTGAATTATGAAAAGGAAGAATACATCTCACGGATTCTAAATCTCGAAAAGGAAGTATCTAATTTATCTTCTTGTTCCTTGGCAAAGGAGAAGGAGAGCTTGAGAAAAGACCTCGAGAAAACAAAAACGAGACTGAAAGAGATTGAGTCCAAACTGAAGAATGTGGTTCAAGAGAAAACGAAACTTGAGGTTTTGTTTGCAACCTTGGGCATCATGTTTCCATTTGGGTGTTCCACTTAGTTACATGATTACCCATTTTACCTTCTTTTACATGTTTTATCACATTGTTAGGGCGAGAAAGTGCTTGCTGAGAAAGAGGTAAAGCGATTGCATGGTCAGAAGAATCTGCTTCAGCGAGACATTAGCAAGCGTGATTCTATAATGGATAGGAGTTCTAAAGTTGGGGACCCGAGAAAGCCGAAGGGCCTAACGAGTTCATTTGACCAGACAATGCAGGTTAGAAGAACGATGATTTATGTTTTTCATGAAGTTCACTATCAATCAGATATTTCATATGAATGGTTGATAACAGATCTGAAATTTCCTTGACAAATTTTTTCTTGGAGTTCTGTCCGTTGTTAGTGATATGAATTTAGCCTACTCACTTTAAAAATGACACTGTCCGGAGGTTCTGAAGCTTTTCTCTGGGTTTCTTCCAATTCAGGAAGACTACAGAAAACTTGAAGTTCTTGCATTTGAGATGGAAGAAGCTATTGCTTCCCTAGAGGAGCAACTTGAAGAAGTACGTAATGAAAAGGAAACAATAACACAGAGAAGTGAAGATCTGTCCTCAGACTTAGTAACCATGTCCGAGAGGTTCAATGCTTCTAATGCTGAGTTGTGCTCGTTGCAACAAGAGATTTTGGGGCTCGTAAGTTTTTCTTTGTCAATCATATGATTATGCAGTGCTTTTTATACTGGATAGTTCGACTGGTTCAACCATGCACCGGCCACCAAGTCGGTATATATTTACGATTCAGTTACAGTTCGTCTACGTTTTATAACGATTGAATAGTTGAGCTACATATAGTTAGTCTCACCGGTACGTTTCTCAAAATCATGCTATTTTATGGCTGCTCAAATTGGAAGTTCTAATTGATTTATTTGTACAAACTGTGCAGAGACTCAAGTTGGAAGCGTCTACTTCTGACCAGCAAGAAATGGAGAACTCCATCAAGCTCTTGCTACAAGAAAAGGAAGACTTGGCACTGGTAACAGTACAAAGTTGTTGGCTGATTGGTGAAGCTATTCATGTTACTATATGACACTTTTAATAAGCCTAATGTGTAGTTCATGTGCTCAGCAACTCAGTGATTCCCTTCTCGAAATGGAGGAGGAAAAGGCTATTTGGTTTTCGAAAGAGAAAGCGTCACTTGCAACCATTGAAGAGAAAAGGAAATTACACAATGAGGAAATCACCACATTGTACAAAGCACTGTCAGAAGTAAGCCTTCTAGTCTCTCTTTCCAAATTGTCGAATCGAACTGCTTCGTTGTTCCATTGGCTTTATATAACGACACTCGTATAACACCCTAGGTACAAGGCGAACTGGAATCCTGCCAAGAAGAATACAAGGTTCTCAAGGAAACACTGTTGAAGAAGGAAGATGAACTAGCGGAGAAATGCAGGTCCGTTTTAACAGCCTTATCATAAATGATGCTTTTGGCCGATTGATGTTATGCTAGTAACTGCATTCTGTTGGTTGTCTCAGTGAATTGTCTCGAGATCACGACGAGAGAAGATCAAACATTGAGAGCGACAGACACAAAGTGGTAAGATACAGTAGTTCAGTTCTCCCTTTTGCTGCCTTAGTGTCTCCATGCAGAACTCAAAACCACAATAATCATTTGTTGTCTACAGACAGAGCAGCTGGACTCAGAGTTACCATCTGGAGAATCACCTTGTGTTTCTGGCGAAGCGAATACCAATAACAACGATGAGAATCTACCTACACTCAAGGAGATAGATGCTGAGCAACAGCTAGTTGAAGACCTAGAGGTACCTCCTCCTTTCCCATAATCGGAAACTGCATATTTTGATTGTGATCATTGTTTCTTAGGCCATGTTTGGTTTTGGTGTTTTGGGTTTGAGTTTTGGATGCAACTGCCGTTTCTTTAGATTTCCACGTTTTTTAGCAGGAATAAAAGTGAAAATTGTGCATTTCAGTTTTCGAAAAAGATATATCTATTTGTAATTACACAAAAGAAGATAGAATTGTCATCACACAAAAAAAATTTCTATTTGGACAAAACACAAACATAAAACATAGGTTTTTTAAAATGTAAATGGGTTCCGTTTAATGAAACCTACTGAATTTCGAAACACTAAAACCAAACATATCAAATTCCTGATCATATGCCACCTCGTTCGACAGAATCTCCGCACCCAGCTGGCTACGGTCATGACAGAGAAGGAATCAATGTTAACTCAGATGGAAGGGTACCAGAGGAATGCAGCGGAAGTAGACTTCGTAAGAGAACACTGTGACAACATGGTAAATGTTTCTATCCATATGCAGCTCTATATGCTTTCTTTACATCCTGATGATCGAATCTCAATTGGAGTGAGTGATCTTCCACCTCCAGTTAAAAGGCGCGAGAGCTCAAATCGAGGAACTGAGCGGAAGGATTGTCAGCCTGGAGGCCAAGATGCAGTCGGTAAGTAGAGTAAATCTCTGTGCAAAAACCGTGCACCGCAAGAAACCATTAAAGTTGTTCTAATCTCCTCTTGGTCAAACTTTGACGCAGGACTACACCGCGACGGTCAACGAGAAGACTAAATTGAGAATGATTGCGAGGGGGACGCAAGCGAAACAGGAGGCGTTTGGTTTCAGGTACAGAGAAGCCGTTAGGGAGTTGGAGGTTATGCACAAGAAATTCGAAGAGGCTTCGAAGAAGCTTAAAGAGAAGTTGGCATTCTATGTGAAGGAAAACCTGGAACTCAAGAAACAACTATTAATTTCCTCTTCTTCTGTATAACCAGCTCCCAAAATCAAGGTACAAAATCTGAACTTCTAATCATCAAGTCAGATTTTGCTTCAGCAGTAGTTTTTGTTGCTCGCTATGTCGTATATCGCCATTAGAGTACTGTATTAGCTTCAATTGACACCGGAATCTAGGGGAAAGCCATTAGTGTATCTAGTGGAGATGAACACAATCTAATATATCAGAATTGTAAGAAACCCATCTCAGTGATTTCTTCTATGAAGAGCAACAATTTACAATAAAGTACCAAAGTCAAACTGTACATTACACTGAACTGGTGAACAATACAAAGTGGCAGTTGTTCTATAGCTAGTACATCAACAGGAATCGCAGATACGAACGGCTGCAATGACGACTCCCTAGCAGATTCGTAAGCCAGGCATTTGGAACTCTCGATTGATTCCAAATAGGCCTTTCGTTCTGACAAAGAGACGCCGAAGCAAGCTCATAGCATTGCAGCTGATATGGTTCGGAGATTTCTCTAGAGATTGCTGTCTAGAACTTTGATGGAAACAGGCAGATATCAACAGGCTTGGTTCAAAGGTTACGTCAACTACCAATCCACTAACTGATGAGCTAGCTCTCTTCGAGGTATGGACGATTTTCAACAATGGAGAACGGTACCACCAGATGCTTCAACGAACTCGTTCGAGCTATGGCGATTTTCAACAATGGATAACAACACCACCAGAGGCTACCATCACTGAACTTCTTCAAGCTAAGGCCGATTTTGGACAATGGAGACCAACAACAACAACAGCCGATGACTTTTTAATGAACTTGTTCGAGCTATGGCTGATTTTCGATAATGACAGCAACAGCAGTAGCAGCAGCTAAAGTAATATGATAACCAGGAGCCGTAGAATTAGAATACAAAATACAACAAAAAGGACCGAAACAGAAAGATAAGTTCCCCAATTCAATCTTCTGCAGTAGGAAACAGAGTTAGAGCTTTCCTCCCGCCACCGTTCCCATTCCCCGCCGACGACTCCAAATCCTCCACATTCTGCACTGGAGGACCCATCCTCGGCACAGCTTGTTGCTGCTGCTGCGACGGTGGAGCTTGCCTAGCTAGAAATGGATGATCAAATTGCCCAATCTGCCTATGGTACTGAGGATGAGCTACTCCAGCGGCCGCAGCCGCCGCCATCTGCTGGTGATGCTGAAGGGCAGTGACGGGAACAAACGGCAGGAAATGGTCGGAAGTAGGCCTCCCACCTGGATGCAGGAAATGCGCCGGAACCGGAGAACTCGCAAATAACCGATCGGTGGCGGAATCGCCACCCCCACCGCCGTGGCCTCCTCCGCCGCCGGAGGACAGTCCTTGCATCCGCTTGAGGTACAGCCTGTACTTCTGCAAGTGACTAGCGACGTTCTCCCGGGTCAACCCGTCGACACTCATCAGCTGCATGATCGTCTTGGGGACGGCGTTCTTGATCCCCAGGTGCGCCACCGCGTCGACGAACCTCTTGTGCAGCTGCGGCGTCCACACCAGCCGCGGCCGCTTCAGCGTCCTCGCCTGGTCGTCGTCGGCTCCTCCTCCGTTGCCGTTGGATCCAAACTCCGCCGACTCCTCGGCGGCGAATTCGGACGAGGTGGCAGCAATTGAAGACGGATTCCCGCTGCTGCTCGGCGGCGGCGGGACCGGAGGAGTAGGAGGCTGGTGATTCTGGTTCATCGGATGGTTCCGGATGTCGAAGGCTAAGGCTAGATCGGGAGTAATTAGGGTCTGGGAGATCGGCATGAGCTCGTCCGGCGGCGGAAGCTCTTCTTCCCACTTGGCGAACCAGTTTGAGTCGTCCTCTCTCATGACTGCTCCTGCTTGTTTTTACTTCAGTCCCTGATTTCAACTTCTCTCAGTTGAGGCCTCTGCTCTCTCCCTCCCCGATTGGTCGGCGGAGGAGGAGAATTCAAATTGAAACGTTTGGCCGACGGCGAAGGACGGCTGAGGGGAGGGGAGATGGAGGAGGAGAGATTCTCGAGGTGGATCTTGTTTGTTTCCCCCTGACTCTTTTTCTCAGCTTTTTCACTTGTCGTCTGTCTTTCTTGGAAGAGCTTGGTGTCAATTACGGAAATGGTCACTTAAGTTTTTGCGTATTAGCAAAACGGTTACCGTAGACAGGAATAACTGACAAAATGATAATTATGTTCATTGCTGTCTTGTTCTCTCGATCCAAACAAAATGACATGTCATGATGTTTGGTGCCTGTACGCCAATATGATTCTCCCAAATGAAGAGAATCATAAATGGAGTAGGAAAGCATGAAGGCAACACTTGTACAGTTCCCCACTTTAGAAACCAAATCCGCACTTGTCAAGGACTACCAGTTCTTCTATATGAAGAAGGCACAAGCAACCATAAGTGTTAGGTAACCAGTTATAGATGCGTATAATTAGTTACCGATGTCGTGTTAATACCATTTTCTAGTATTTATGATTTATTATAAGGATTTTAAGATTTAAATTTTAAATAATAAAAATATAAAAAAACATAGTATAAAATTTTAAATCTTAAATGTATATAGATATCTACAAAGTTGCAAATCATGAAGCTCAACCCTCGACCACATGATGACCTTAATTATCTATCCACCGCCGATCCATCAATCCTATGCTGGGAAAATATTTCACTATCCATAATCACAGAATCACCGAAACCATCTCCACCGATTGAAAAGTCCTCTTCACATTCATCAACGGTGAAGCTATTATCAACCGCCATATTATTTATGACATTGCCGGAGTACCCACCATCGGTCATCGTCGTCATACTATCTTCCGACGGCTCTCTCTTCACCGTACTCTTCTGCAACTGCAACGCGTACTCCAAGTCCCAGCAAACATCCAACATTGCAGGCCTCTCCACTCCATTCGCCCTCAAGCATTTCTCAGCAACCTCAACATATTTCCTCAACGAACTCGGATTTATCTCCCCCGCAATTAACGGATCAACAATCTTCTCAATCTCCCCTTTCTTCTGCCACGACATCCCCCACTCCGCCAAGTTGATCTCCTCGGCGTTGGATGAGTTCACAATCGGAGGCCTGGCGCACAGCACTTCCAGCATCACCACTCCGAACGAGTACACGTCGGATTTGTCAGTCAATTGAAGCGTCCTGAAGAATTCTGGATCAAGATAACCGAAGCTTCCTTTTAATGCCATGGTATGGTGATCCGGATCGGGCGGACCCGATTGAGATAGCCCGAAATCCGCCACTTTCGGTACCAAGTTATCATCCAGCAATATGTTTGTAGTCTTCACATCCCTGTGGATGATCCCTCCGTCCGATCCCGTGTGAAGGTAGTGCAGACCTTTCGCCGATCCTATGCAGATCTCAAGCCTTTGCTTCCAATTCAATAATGGCGGAGGAGGATCGTGTTCCGAGGTGTAGAGATATTCCCTGAGAGTTCCGTTCTTCATGAACTCGTAAACGAGAATCATCTCATCTCCGTCGTCACAATACCCGATCAAGGAAACCAGATGCCTATGGCGGATCTTGGAAAGGACTAGAACCTCTGTGTGGAATTCGGGTAGACCTTGCCCATGACCCGATTCTTCGCTCCTCTTTACCGCGACTTTCACGCCACTCATAAGCTTTCCTGCGTATACTTTCCCGAACCCGCCCGATCCGATCAATCTGTCCGGGTTGAAATTGTCAGTTGCAGCCATGATTTCAGCTAATGGCATCTTGAGCTTTAGATTCAGCTCCGGGAGAGGCGAGCCATGGCTAGTGGTATTATTTTTCACCGTCATCCAGCTGTGGAACTTCTTCCCACTGGCGGCTGTTGAAGATTTCGATTTCTTCACAGAATCAGACGAATTCTTCTTATTATTATTGTTCTTCTTCCTCCGCCTAAACATCAACACTAACACGATCGAACAAATCAGAGCAAATATCAAACCCCCAGCAACTGAAAGCGCAATCACGAGATTAAGATTGAATTTCTGATGGATTTCGTCAACAAAATCCGAGTCGTTCACCGTTGTGTTTGGTAGAAACTCCATTATTTCCAGAGCATTCAGATAAGCGGTTTTGTTCATCCCATCATCTGTAGGGATCTCAGGGATGATGCTGATGTTTAGGTATCCAGAACTATCAGAATCCGTCACATATTCTTGGTAGTCCGGTTCCTTGAAGGTGGCAACCCTAGACTTGATCAAATTGCTGATGTAGATATTGAAATCTGCAGGTCCGTCACCTTCGCAATTGAAAAAATAGAGGCGAACGAATTGCTTACTGTTCCTCTTCACTTGAAATCTCCAGGTTAGGTTCGAGGGCTTCGGCCCAACGACGGCCGAGTTCTCGAATCTGCAGCTTTTCAAGATGGACAGTGGAGGGAGGTCTTCATCCAAGTCTGGTGAAGGCCCCATCGACTTATTTTTGCTCGTATCGTCTGAAGGAGTTGTATAAAAGTCCTTGTCCGGACTCCATTGCCTCCCCAAATTGTTGATGTAATCATCTCGACCGCCGCCGCCGCCGATATCGACTCTGTAAAGAGTGCGGAAAGCTTGGCTCTGATTGTCGGCGAGCAAGTTGGGGGGAAGACGTAGGAATTCGATGGCGTTCACAAAAGCCAGAGGAGGAGACGACGGTGATGAGGTATTGTTTGTTTCAGCTGGGATAAAGTAGATCTTAAATTCCGACGAATTGGCGACGGGGACGTAGAATTCTGAAACCACCACCGTTGAATTTGACGGGGAGAAGTTGCGGAGGAGTGCTTTATTGGAAGTGGAGACGTTGAAGACGGCGGCGTAGAGGTTGGCACTTTGAGTATAGAAGGCGGCGAAATGGAGGCGGAGGAGATAATACGTGGAGTTAGGAGCCACCTCGAATGTGTAGCGACTGTGTTGTCGGAAGAATCTGGCCGTTTGGTACAGAGAAGTTGTGGTTCCTGCTGGAGTAGCCGTAGCCGTATTGCTGCCTTCGCTGATGCGGAAGAATTTGGGAGATTTGTCGGCGGTGAAGGCTCCATAATTGGCGTCATCGACGTCGGATGGGGACCCGCAGTTGATGCGGAGATGGGTTGGAGGAGAATCGGCGGCGTGGGAGGAGGAAGGGAGTGAGAAGAAACAGAGGAATTGGAGGTAGATGGGGAGGAGGAGATAGAGAAGGCTGTAGTGGTTAGAGCTGGGTTTCTCCATAGCAGCAGCCAGCAGCAGCCAAGAATCTAACAACAACTACTAAAATTAATATCTTTATTTCAATCTTAAAAAGAAATTGTGGAGAAGACTTAACGTTGACGTGGACTTTGGTTTGGTTTGGTCCACTTCCTTCAACCTTTTTTTTTGTTGCAAATTGCACCGTTGATTTGTCACTAACTACTAGAGGCTGCTGAAACTATTCAACTTTGAAGGACCATTATAATTAATTTCATAAGATTGGGAATTGAATGTATGGCTGGCACAGATGACTAGCTGAGGACAAACAAATTTCCATTGTTTATGGAATTATATATGGTGTTATGGAAGTCGCGATTACGCATCCGCCTAGGTGGGAAAAACTCAAGGTACTGGAAAAATGCCTTATTTCGGGCAAGACGATGAAATAAGACGGTTGATCGAGGAATCATTTAAGAATCGCACAAAATCGATGAAGAATTGATTTTCGCGACGCCGAGGCGGCAAAATTTGCTGTTAGGCGTTAAAACTAAGAATACAAAAATAAATAGTCCACCCTAAATTGAAAGATTTTGTGTGATCACCTAGGAACTTACGAATTTGACATCGCCTTTATGGTTTATTTTATCATTTTGTTATGTTTGTTTTCTTATATACGAGAATTTGAACATTGACTATCTTGAACTTTGTTAGTTACAAAATTACAACCCTATGAACTTATGAATAATTATGTTTGATCTTACACATCAAACCTAAAATTTAATGCATTTTTTCTAAACGTCTAATCACGCTTAGGTAACGTCTAATTATTCAAAACGTGAAGTAAAAACTTCACCATCTTATTTATTCCTTACACCTTCGTGAACATTGATATATATACATCGTGGCTGGTTCGGTTGTAGCTAATAGCAAAAATAAGGATGCTCAGAGAATTGTTAGATGACGCTGTCGAGTTGCCGCTCTCTAAGAGAGCTTGCTGCAAACTCTCTAGGAGTTTTATTCTCAACCCTAGCAGCCAACAACCCAAATCATCATCCACCATCAATCTAATCATACTCTTTCCCAACACTAATATCGTGACCTCATTGAACACGAGGCGCCAAGGATCAACAACGATGGCAAGACAGATGGGAGTGGGGATCGGGGGCGAGGGAAGCCGCACACCACTGAAGCTGCGAAATCGCGCCCCATCGACGACGGCACGAGCTGTTGAGGCCCGGAGAAACACTAGGGAACCGCGCCGTAGTTCTACTCTAGGTCAGTCTAAATAGCTTTAAGATCAGGGTTGCCATAAGACTAGCACTATAGTTTTCCAATAAGGACATGCTGTATGATAGTTAGGTTTACGACTTTCATTTTTGCATTTTATTTTGGCTATTTGTGTGTCGTTGATCTTGTCCCGCTTGTCCGTGGACATGATAGAACGGATTGAGGTCAACTTGTTTTTACAAGAATCCGTGATCCATATAGCTTTGTTTGTGATGACTGTACCTCCGATTGGACGCTTGTACGATCTTTATCGTTTAAGAGAAATATGAAGTGGGATTTTGTAAAAAAAAGATGTTTAAAGAATTTGGGCGAAATTTTAAATTTAGGATAAACGTTAAAACATAACAAATTTTTAATTTTAATAATTTTACATAAAATCTTATTATTTGGGTACCAAAATTTTGAGTTTGTGGATGCCACATTGTTGTCCAATCAGCACAAATAACTTTAAATATTGGTAAATTAAAATAATGAAAAAAATTTCTTTCCTTTAATAACGAGTCATAAAATAATAAAATATTAACATCCACATTAACAAATTAACAGATTTTTTTAAAAATAACTGATAAAAAGATGGATGGTGCAACCAAATAAGACTATAAAGGTATGCAATGCTGTACTCAAAACATAATGACGTTACGTGTAGTCACTAAAAATTATAATGGCATGGACCGCATTTAATTATATAGTACAATTTATAAATAAAATTATGTGTACAACTCAATTAATTATTCGGTAGGAAGTTCGATTTTCTTCTCCAACTCAATTACATAAGGTTCGTATGTGGAGTGTAAACGGATTCCAATTCGAAACCTCTGGATTACCAGCACACAGCTGGATCAGGTAAGTCTTACTGCATACAGTCTGGTTGCATAAACCATTATTGCTTTGGGTCGCACAAACTTGATGACTGATTCACGGTTAGATCGGTTGAACCATCCAATACAAAAAGTGTAGGCTGAGTCGTTACAAACTATTTACCGCTTCATATATACTAATTACATAAAACATGTAGACAACAGTATGTATCATTTTGCAGGTAGGTAGACAGTATGTACCTTTGTATCAATCTTGCTTAGGTGGATATGTAGCTCATTCTTACACTGTTCCTCCATCGATCCGTACGTGTACAAAGAGAATTCGATTGTACCCTCTGCTGATTCTCACTTTGTTGTCTGTGTATCTGCATTTCGTAACATCAAATCGGTGAGTCCAATAGTTCGACTGAGGAGGTGAAATACTCGTCTGTCTGACTAGAGCACTTACAGCAACTCTAGGTCCATCTTGGTCCCAAGCTCTACAGGGTAGCCAAACGCACCTCCGATGATGGCTGCATCGTCCATGATCACATTGTATGTGTTGTTTTCGCTACTCGACTTCCTGTCAAATGTTTTTGAGTTTCGACATTACACGATATGGGACAAAATTGGGAACAATAAGTGGAGAGGAGACATAAGCACACAAACTCACTCGTATGTTCCGGACATGGAGAATCTGAGTCCAAGCAGCATGTCTACTACAAACTTCATCTGTCCGTCGCTTTTCACTATCTGAAACTGGAAATGTCATTACCCTAATAAACTCTTCTGACGAAATATTATACGCTTTGATGCTGTGTTTACCTGGTTTCCCATGAGTCCATTGGCAGCATTCTCGATCCAACTATCTGTTTCGGTCTGCATCGTAAACCACATGCCAGATGCCATAACCATGTGAGTTTGTTCGTCGTAAATGACTTCCGTAGCAAGACATCTATTTTGTTACTTCTTAGTACCTGAGAACTCCAGACCATTCGCCATTCACCTTCGAGCAATTGCTGTTCTCCTTTGACTACATCCTTCTTCGATTGTAGAAATTCGTCGATCGCCTGCCATTGAGTGGCATATCTCATACATTCAGGAGCTCACTCAATGAAGATGAAGACATGATGAACTAAGAATACCTCTGCAACTTGTTTCCCAGAAGAAATGGCTGCCAGCAGTTTCTGCCGAGGCTCGGTCTCCTTTTGGAGCACAAATGTGGTGCCCTGCATGAGCAAGTTCTCCAATCAATGGTGCTGAAAGATTGTTCAGAGTTTAGACAGTGTTTGTGTTTTACTTCTTCACCTTGTTTCCTCTCGAGATTCGAAGGTTTCCGGTGGGGGACAAGTAGGTAGTGTCTAGCCAACCCTTTGCTTCGTCCCCAAGAAGCCTGAATGGCACTGGATAGGGAACTTTGAACGGCAGGAACTTGAACGAGAAAGCTGCTTTATCGAATCGGAAAAGGACCCGTTTCCCATTAGCAATTGATGCTGCTGCCTGTAAGAAAAGTACTAAATGTTATAGACAGCTTATCTAAGTTTAGGCTCAGATATTCGAACCAGACACGAATCTCGACAAATGCAATTCCATGGCTCTTCGGAACATGCAAGTTAATATCACAAATGCAGCCATGGTTCTTCGAAATGCACAAGCAAGATGCCCAATGTCTGATCTCATTACCTCGACTTTGAGCTCACCAACTGCATCAGAGAATACTACGATGTTCGAAACTCGGGGATCATCAGTTTGAAGGTAGACCTCTTGAAAAACTTTGAAGAAATCAACCCCCACGAATGTTCTCTACAATCCAAATGATTGGAAAACTATCAATGCCAAAACGAATTCGAACTTTTGAACAGAATGAAGAAGCAAAAACATTATAACCTGAATTGGGGATGCAGTTCCTGGCCTAGTTGTAAACATCAATTGCCACTTCCCTTCAATCAGGTTCGATTCTGTCTACAAAGAAAAATGAACCCTAAGATTACTTTCAGAACAAAATCCAGAAAACGAACAGACTACTATACTACACTAACCGGCTCGGGCAATCCTTCAAGGCCTTCCAACACTCTGACTCCTTGTTCTACTTCCTGCACGAACACATAATCTCCAAATCGAATCCTCCAATTCATTGATCGTTGTTCGAGCAAATGTAAAACGACGAAAACCTAATTACTAAAGAACTACGATGACTGGTCGAGCTTACGTTGAGCTGCAGAGGAGTGGCAGATTTTCCTCGGCCTTGGATTCCGATGAGCGCGTCGATCAGGCGGTTCTCCTGTTCGGAGAATCCAGGAGGATCCTTCTTCTTTTCTTCCTGCTGGTTTAGAATCGAGGAATGGCATCGGAAATGGCTCCGGATTCGCCTTCCATGGAACGATGTAGGGTGTGAAGCGTTGTTGTTCAAAAGTGGAGAAAGTGCGAGGGCGCCAGTTATAACGGCCGCCATTGTTGGGGGTAATTTGGAGCTCAGTGAGCTGACTGGTTTGAGTGGCCTTGAAGGAACGAAGACGACGAGGGGAAATCAAAATATCCACATAGCAGCCGCCAATTTTTTGTTCCTTCAATTTCGTAAAAATATTCGAAAGTCTTATTTTATTATTTATTTCTGTATCCGACCATAAGTGACCATTCTGTCACAGTTTTAAATTAGAGAACCTTTACTTAATTTTAAAGAGTTTAGTGATCAATTTAAGATTTTGCCCTCATTTCTTCATGTTCATCTTCTTATAAAACAGGACAAATAAATTAATCATTTTATTTTCTCCCTTTCTCCCTCTTCGCAAGGGGAGGGGACTTGAGCTCCCCCCGACACCGTCCTCCATTGATGCAAAGCTACAACAAGCTCTGCCTCTCCAAATCTTGAAAACCCCAGCTGAAAAGACCCATTTCCCCTTGTTAACCAGAGCTTGATGCTCATTATTCCCCATCAAGCTTCTTCACTTCCATATCTACCGGCGCAGTAGGGTTTCAAAATCCAAATCATAGCTATCCCATTAGGTTGTCTTTCTTTGTTTCCTTAACATTAGGTTGGTTGGTTTCTTCCTTTGTTTATTGGTTCTGTTCATCTGAAGATGGAGCGATCTACTTCTGATAAAGATTCCTTCTTCAAGGACTTCAGTGAGGCTTCCTCCTCCGGTATGTAAAGGTTTTCAGCTTACCATCGGTTGGGTTAGGATTCTCCAGGGAGATTATATGGGTTTTAAGAAGTTGCATTATGGTTAGGGTTTGCAAGCTCATGGATTGAGTTTTACACTTTTACTTTGCTAGTTGTGAATTATAGAGCTGTGTTCTTCACGTTCATGTTCTGTTCTTGCTGCTAGTTCTCTAATGTGGTTTTAAGGTGTTGATCTTCTGTCTTATCGGGTTAAAAACTCTGTTATTTAGAAAATGATTGGTCTTCTTGATAGGCTTATAGGATTCATTCATTTGGTTAGCTGATGGGGGTTGGGGTGGTTTTTTAGGTGTTAATGTTGGCGAAATTGGATTCTGTATGTGATCGATGTGTGAAGAATTAAAATGAATTTCCGCTGTACAAGTGGCCATTTATATTTCCTTTGAGCTTAGCTAAAGCCATGTGCTTTTTAGTCTGTGTGTACAGCTTGGCTAGTAGTCAAAATGTTAAGTGTGTCTGTTCTTAAATTTCCATTGGACTGCCTTTCAGGTTCTTCGCGGTTTGATGCATCACAGTATGAGTTTTTTGGTCAACATGCTGGGCAAGGAGTGGAGCTAAGTGGTCGGGAACAGGATGACAATCCTGTCTTTGGACCTGTTGATGATGAATACCGCTTGTTTGATAGAGATGAGGTAAGATTCCTGTTACCTTGCATTGTGTCAATGGCCTTTCCTGCTATGCCTGCAGTTCGTTGGTAGTGTGCGTATCCTATATCTTGTGGACTTTTTTATGTCGAGATGTTAGCATGCATTTGGTGTGACTGCCCATCAGTTCGATCAAAACCTTATTTTTGCGAGTTACTTTTACTTGTGTACTGTAGTGTTTCCTTTACCAACGTTTGATTACCCGGGGAAGGTCACCCTATAAGAGGCACTATTTTAGAGCATTCCATTGGCTCCCTTCGTAGGATTGCTTGGGGGGATGTTTGAACTTGTCTTTATCAACATGCTTAGTATCCTCTCATTTAGTTATTTACTTGAGCACCGGCACTTCTCTGATAAATATATTCCTATCTTTTGCCAGAGTGCAAGTGTAGGATCTCTATCAGATATGGATGATTTGGCAAGTACTTTTGCAAAGGTTAGTTCCTGAAAACTCTTTATTTGTCAAATTTGGAGAGATTCTTGTAATTGCTAAATCTATTGATCTTAGTACTTCAAGCACGCTCAACTTTAACTGGTCACATGTACACGCATGTTCTTTATTCTTTCATGTCTTCTTACCCAACTTTGGCGATCGTTTTTTCAATACTATGTTGGCCGCATCTGAAATTTTGTGTTTCGTTGTCATAGTTGAACCGAGTTGTTAGTGGTCCAAGGAATCCAGGAGTGATCGGTGATCGGGGATCAGGATCATTCTCCAGGGAAAGTGAGTTACCTTCTGTTTTGTCTGTAATGGGCAGCCTTATAGATTTTCAAATCTGTTCAGTTATGGCTTGTGGGAATTTACCCTAGTAGAATGTAGACTACATATTATTGACTTTGTTTAACTTAGTTCATGCCGAAATTCTACAGGTTCTTCTGTTGCTGAATGGGCGCAGGATGGTGAATCTTCTTCCTGGCTCGATCAGCAGAGATTTGATGCAGAATTATTTCATGATTCCCGGTCTCTATCGCTTAACCAACCTTTATCTGCCAGGTTTACGGAATCAAAGCCTTTGTACAGAACCTCCTCCTATCCACAGCAGCAACTTGGAGAATCCAGTAACTGGCTAGATCAGCAGATATTCGATACAGAAAGTGTTCAAGAAAACAAGAGATGGTCATCACAGCCGTCGATTCATTTTGCGGAATCAAAACCGTTGCACAGAACTTCTTCGTATCCTCTACCACCACAGCATCAGCATCATTTCTCCAACAAACCGGCCCCTGCAGTGAAATCGAATTTCACTTCTTTTCCTCCTCCCGGGGGCGGTACAATCGATCAGCCTGTTCCACCGCTGTACCATAGCGTCCCTTCTCCTTCTGCCGGATTGCAGTTGCCATTTTCTGCCCCGAATTTGTCTCCTTTATCCAACCCTAATTTCCATTTGGCTGGTTTACATCGTGGAGCATGCTCTGGCCTTTCTTTTAGTAACAGGCCTCAAAACCAATGGGTCAACCCGGGTGGCTTGCTGAGTGTTGACCATGCTAGTCTCTTGCAGAGTGTATTGCAACAACAGCTCTCTCATCAGAATGCGTTGATGTCTCCACATTTGTTGTCACCTCAGCAGCATCGGCTGCATTCTTCGATTCAACCGTCTATGGCTCATCTGGCTCAACTTTATGCTCCGAATTCCTCAGCTCAGAGATTAATGCTCGGTTTAGGTGATGGCAGGGATCAGCAGCATCAAAAGCCTAAATCTTCACATCGAGGGCGGCATAATTCACGATCTTCTCAACAGGGTTCTGATTCCGGTACTCAGAGAAGTGATAGTGGTGGTGTATCTGTTCAGTTTAGATCGAAACATATGACATCTGAAGAGATCGAGAGCATTCTGAAAATACAGCATGCTGCTACACACGGTAACGATCCTTACGTAGATGATTACTACCATCAAGCTCGTCTCGCCAAGAGATCTACCGGCTCAAGATCAAAGCATCACTTCTGCCCTTCTGTTCTGAAAGAGCAACATTCCCGCTCTCGTAATAATAGCAGTAGCACCGAGCAGCAGTCTTATCATGTTGATGCACTCGGTAAGGTTCCGATACCCACCATACGAAAGCCTAGCTCCCTTCTCAAACCGGGTCCTATTTCTGCTGATTGCTCTGATCAGGTTTTGGAGAGGCCGCTCGAGAAGGAGCCGATGCTTGCAGCTAGAATGATGATTGAAGATGGGTTATCTGTGCTTATTGATGTCGAGGACATTGATCGATATCTTCTGTTTAATCAGCCTCAAGATGGCGGTGTTCAGCTCAGGCGGAGGCGCCAGATCCTGCTCGAGACTTTGGCTTCAGCACTTCAGCTCGCCGATCCTTTAGGCCAGAGTGGGACCGCTTCTGGACCTGCATCCAAGGACGATATTGTCTTTTTGCGGTTAGGGTCTATGCCGAAGGGTAGACAGCTTATCTCGAAGTTTCTTCAGCTTCTTATCCCCGGTGATAATCTCGTCCGTGTTGTCTGCATGGCTGTTTTCCGACACCTGAGGTTCCTTTTCGGTGGTCTTCCCTCTGATCCAGCGGCAGCCAAGACGAGTGTTCATCTGGCTAAGATAGTGTGTTCTTGCATTAGCGGTATGGATCTTCATGCACTTAGTGCCTGCCTTGTTGCGGTCGTTTGCTCGTCGGAACAGCCGCCGTTTCGGCCTCTCGGTAGTCCAGCTGGCGACCGTGCCTCGGTGGTTTTGAAGTCTGTTCTCGAGAGGGCCACTTACCTCTTGACTGATCCTCAAGCTGCCGTCGCCAGCTGTCCTGTGCCGAATTTCCAGTTCTGGCAGGCGTCGTTTGACGAATTCTTTGATATGCTGACGAAGTATTGCCTTGCGAAATACGAAACTATCCTTCAGTCAGTCTATGCGACAAAGACGCCAGCTGGCACGGATAAAGATATCGATGAAGATGTACATGCAGCTACGAAGCGGGAGATGCCTGTTGAGCTGCTTCGCGCTTGCCTTCCGCACACTAATGATAAGCAAATGGAGTTTTTAAGACATTTTGGACAGCAGCGCAGCTCCGTGACTGTGATGGGCATGCATAAGGGCTCCAGTGTTCCGATAAGCTCCGAATTGGTGAGAAGCTGAGCTGGATTCATACATGGCAATGGTGAAGAAAGTGTACAGGGGGGTGGGGGTGTATTACATTTAGAGCAGTAGAAAGTTACCATCTTTTACTTATCAGGATCATGTTCTTCACATGTCGAAAAGATTGTGGATGGGATGTTAACTAACTGTGAGATACTGGTTCTTCTCTAAATCTGTCTTTTGTAATAATAAACTACCATTGTTCTGTGAAAAGGGTCACTTGGAAAGATGCAAACTTTCTTGGATCAGGTTCTGTCTATTAGTCTTTGGTTTCAGTTGAAGTTTTCTTTTGGTCTTCTGGGTTCGTTAAGTATTGTGATGTTCATTATCTGGGAACTGTAACAGTTTGGTTTCTGATTCCGTGAATCCTTCCCACATCAGGACGGAGTGTGGCTTATGTTCCAAGCAAGAAGCTTTCTTTTCCATTTGCAGTTTGTTGTTCAGCAATAACGAAAGATAATAGATCAATAACAGTTTAGAGTCTCCAATGTGCAGGCTGAGCCAGTAAAAAACCAGTTCGATCGACTTCCGACTGCTAGAACTAGCTTATCCATGTTCCTAAACACAAGCTAATACACACCATTCCTCTGGAAAAAGTCCTGTCCATTTTTATCAGACTTTGCGGCCTACTTTTGCTGGATCTCTCTGTGTGCTTTGAATGAGAGTATCACATTCCACACCAGAGCAATGACATTTGCACCCAGAACCTAAACAAAACAAAATGGAATAAACAATGAGTCCATCGTAAGCTTTAATTGTCTGACAGGCTAATATGAAAGTAGTCAGGCGAATACCTGAAACTGTTGCGGCATGAACCTGAAGTTGAGGAACTGGAATGGAATCCACAGCTGCCAATTTGCTACAACTGAAGAAAGCCACTCCTAACAGAAAGGTGCGGAGAAACTATGTAATCGAAACTCGAACAGCATGTAATGCAGTAGTATCGTCGTTGCAAGTTCTAAAAATACCTGTTGGAGCTTTGGTACGACTTGCGATGGCCTGCCTTCAAGCGCCACCAATGTTGATAAGAACACTCCGATGAACACAGGAGAGAATAGGAACTGCAGCCAGATCACAGTAAGAAAACTCAGATACTAGAAAGATTAAACCGAAATTGAAACGAGAGAAAAATAACGAAGGAAACGCTGGAATCGTGACCTGGTCGAGTACAAGACGTGTCAATGCACCTCTTCCTCCAGGAACTGTCACCAGTTTACTCAAATACAAGTACCTGAGGGAAAGATCGTCGTATTCAGTCAACAACAGAAATCCACGCATTTGGATCGAAATTCGCAATTCGAAACAATTACCAGAAATGCAAAGTTGGACCTACGAGCACAAGTCCCAGGGATGCAAACAGGAATGCCCTCTTCAAGTCTGGAGAAGGAACTTGATCAATCACAAGCTGAATTGAAAGTTGAACTGTGTTATACAAGTTAATCAATTCAAAACTTCTGTTCATGAAAATTTGCAATGAATCGATTGAAAGTTTTATTTACCTGACAGATTAAGTCGCCAAGAAAAGTTAGGACTGCGGAGGTGACAGCTTTGGTGAGAACAGGATGCTCGGCGAGAAGACTCAAATACCATGACAGTAAAGACCAGTCAGAGCCGCCGCCAGATTCGTCGCCGCCACCGGAATTCCCATCGCCGGAGCCACCAATCCCGCTGGCACCACCCGACCCGCCATCAGAAGCCGCCAAAATACGAAATTGATTGAAATTCAGTTGTCGGAATCCAGCTCCGGACGGACTGCAATCCGAAAACAGAAGGAATCGACCAGAAAAAGACGGCGAAGAAGAAGCAGAAACTCGAAGATGAGGCGGCTGATTGGGAACGAAATGGCGGCGCGACTGGGATGAAGAAATACCGCCACCGAGCGCGGAGGTTTGGCGGGTGAGAATTGCAGTGTTCTGCGCCATCATCATCATCATCGTCGTTGTCTGAAGTTGAGATTACAAAGAGAGAAAGTTTCGAGGGTTTAGACTTTAGAGAAGAGAGGCTTAAACCCTGCAAATAACGACGAAGTAGGAAGAGGATAAGTTCGGTTACGAGTCCGGCATAGTTCGGTTACGAGTTGTTGACATTTTCGAGTTCGGTCCAATATCTGGCTTTGCGGAGCCAAAAAGAGTTAAGAAAAGTCTCGACTATCTTGTTTCTTTATCAATAATACTAAATTATACGTAAAGTTTTGATAATTTTGTAATCCAATTTATGATATTTAAAATTATGTTTCTATACTTATTTGTTTAAACCAAATAATTTATTGAGTTTAAACTTATAAATAACTCAATTAGTAAATAATCATCATAAATTTAATTAAAAAATCCAAATATAAGGAAAAAGCTCACATATAATTTTATTTTAATTAAAAACAATATGACAAATATTTGTTTATATTTTATCTTATTATTATATTTAAAAATATACATTCGTCATTTAATTATTAAATAAATATATAAATAAATTTCAATTCAAATTAGGTCAATACATTTTCTATCCTGATTTCGTCATGAATGATATATGCATATTTGATGAAAATATAATGAGTGTATAATGTGATGTATTTGGCCCCGATATGACCCTATTACAATATGTTGGGTGGATATGATTTTTACCGGTAGATGACTCAAAGTTGGTTTGGGTATGTGATCAGTTTGGTCAAACCAATGACTATTATAAATTTATAACGAGTGAGGTTGGTTGGGTTATGGTTATTTTATAAAGGAAGCGAGTAATATGATATCTTTGTTTCAAACCATAGACTGGTTCACCCGTAGTCGCACCCACCCGAGCCGAACAACCCATTACATTTGGGTGGGTGGTTTGATCAGGACAAATTATTTTGGGGGGAAATTAGCGTTAAAATGAAAACTTTAATTTTGAAAGAAGTCACTCCACAATTTCAGTAGAGAGTAAAGACACAAACCAGACAGCCGCCAAAATCCGCCACTGTTTCCGATCCCTGAGCTACGCCCGTCTGCCACTCTCCGACCCCTCAGACAATGCCGTCGTTTCCGCAGCCAGGTTCCGTCACCATCTGCGAAATCAACCGCCAACTGAGTGCGTATTAGTCTCTTCCCGTCTTCTTTCTAGGGTTTTTGGTTTTGCTTGAAATTTACCATCTTTTTGGTTGCTTTGTACAGTTGCGGATGAGAATTTTTCGGACGATCGAGCCAGGGATGCGTATGGAAAACTCCTGGTACTGATTTCAATCTACATCTATCTCTCTCCCAAACATTGCTCTCCTTTTCTTCGGGTTATTGTGTCTGAGCTTCAGTTTTGTGATATGTTTTCAGGGTACTGTGTTCAGTCCGGTTCAATTCCATGCCGATCAGCTGGCGACTCCGGAGCAGGAATTGACGCCACAGGGAAGTAGCACTGGAGATACTGTTGGGCGGAATATTATAGGGAAAGCGTTTCAGGGCTTGGTTAGTCTTCTTCAGCCAAACTATGTAAGCATCCTGGCTCCGGCTAATTTGTGCCCATTCCTTGATAAGTTTCAGTCTTTCAGAAACCCATTAGCTTGACAGAGGTATTGGATAATCCCTGAGGTGCTAATTTGTCTCCATTCCTTGATAAGTTTCAGAACTCAATTAGCTTATGGGCATTGGGTAATCCCTGAGGTGCTAACCCATTCCTCGTAAGTTTCAGAAATCAGAACTCATTAGCTTGATAAGGGTATTTGATAATCCCTAAGGTGATGAATGCAGACAAAATAGCTGAAAAGCTAAAACTAGGATAGTTGCCAGCTAGTTCTTTGGCGGGAAATAGTATCTCGCAAGTGCATAGATTAGGGTGATCTAGTTTATTGATTGGCATAAGATGCACTCATACTTGCAAAATGGTTCATTAAGCAATGATGCTTCCCAAGTTATTTCATATTATTTTTCTTTTATAGGTAAACCTGTTGCCAGAGGTTGGTCTCCAAGGTGTTTCTTGGCATCAGCATAAGCACATAATTGCATTTGTTTCTGGCCAAAACCAAGTTACAGTTTGCGATTATGAAGATTCAGGTTAGTATCTGTTTGTGGTTTTACATCTTTCTTCATTGGAAAGAGCCCGCTGTTAGGTTTTTCCTTCCGTTTTATATTTGTGATTTTTTAAATGTTGATATTTCTACAGAAGGAAAGGATTGCATCTTAACTTCTGATTCCCAGAGAGATGTGAAGGTCCTGGAGTGGAGGCCGAATGGCGGGAAGTCACTTTCCATTGCTTGCAAGCAAGTATCTAGATAATTATCCTGTGTTCAGACTTTAGAGTATTCAGAATTTCTGTTTGATGAAATCATGATAACCTATCAATTTTCTGGTTGATTGGACTGAACTGTAGGGGTGGAATCTGTATTTGGGCTGCATCATATCCAGGTAATGCGCCAGTAGGAAGATCTGGCATTACCTCATACTTAGGCAATAGTTCTGGAGGATCTGGATCTCAGTGGGCTCTTGTTGATTTTCTTCGAAGTAGCAACAATGAACAAATAACTGCACTCTCATGGAGTCCAGATGGAAGATATCCTTGTCACTGTTAATATAAACCCTAGCTCTGTTATACTTCGACTTCGCTCCTTTAAGCTGCTATTACTTGGATGAAACCATCTTGTTTTGTGTTAGTTCTATCCCCTTTCAAATGGCTTATAACCATTTATATCGATGTATTCAAGGTTGGCATATATCTATTAAGCGTGTCTGCATTGCGCTGTTGTCTTTTGTTGGAAGAATTGTCCTTGACTCTCCTATACATATTTGGCATCTGCTTCTTACGAGAGCTCAGCTTTCACCATGTGGGATGTTGCACAAGGTAATTCGAACGTTCTTGCTCTTTCACTCATAGACATTCATTGTGCTGAACATTGTTAGTTTCTTAAATACTTTGCTTTGACTAGCTTCACGTAAACCCTAGAAGTCGCCTAAGTATATTAACCTCCCCTGTTCTTGGGTGAAGTATATCTGCATTTTTCTTAGGCTTGGGCACAGAGACATGTAGAATGAAAATATTAGTTCCCGGACAGTCCTGACCTTAACTGTCGGCCCCCTGCTATGACTTGCAGGATCTGGGACACCTATTCGACGAGGGTTTGGTGGTATATCAATGCTCAAATGGTCGCCATCTGGAGATTGTTTTTTTTCAGCCAAATTGTATGGTTTCACTTGCTATGGTTCACTAGTTCCAGATGAAACATTGATCTTTAAGTCCATGTTAATCACATTCCTTTTTTTGCAGTGATGGTACATTTTATTTGTGGGAGACAAACACATGGACATCTGAACAGTGGTCTGCTTCTAGTGGTTTCGTCACGGTAATTCATCAATCTGGTTGGAAACTTTTAACTTGCTGCTAGTTTATTGTGATGAATTCCGGCATAGCCTCGTGTATTGTCCCTTCATTTTTAGGCATTTGCGTATTTCGTTCCATATCATCCATTATATCTATCATTCATGTTAGAATCCTATTATTTTTATTTCCTTATATATGATTGAGCTCATATCTGGTCAATCTAGGTTTTGGATAGTCATGGTTATAGGATTAGCTCAACCAAGTGACTGTTATTCTTGTACCCAGGGCGCACAATGGGATCGTGATGGCCGTATTATTCTACTTGCTTTCTCTGGATCCTTATCTCTGGGTTCTGTACACTTTGCATCAAAGCCTCCGTCTTTAGGTATGAAGCTTACCATTTAAACTTATCCTCACTTGTCACTTCAGGAATAGGTTCCTCGGTGTCGAACTGCCCAATTTTTTTACTCTGAACTATTCAGATTCTAAAGACTGCTCCAACTTTTGGCCAGATCTTTCATGTCTGTTTTCACTGTTCCTTGTAGATGCACACCTATTGCCTGTCGATTTGCCAGAGATAACCTCGTTGACGGGAAGGTATGTTAGACGAAACAACCAATCCCTTTGTCATATACAATAGATATACTCATAAACTTCTTTTTTTTCACATGGCACCTTTGTTGCAGTCATGGCATTGAGAAGGTTGCTTGGGATGCTTCTTGCGAACGCTTAGCTGTGTCGTATAAGGGAGGGGGCGAATCTTACAACGGTCTTATTGCCGTTTATGACACAAGGAGGACTCCTCTCGTCTCTGCATCTCTAATGTATATTCTGTTTTTCCTTCCATATCATTTCTCAGCTTTCAATACCACGAATCTTATATGGAGAAAGACTGTTTTACCCCGGTATTTGACGAGAAGTTGCTATGATCTGGATTCAGCGGCTTTATCAGGGGACCTGGAGACAATCCGAGGCCAATCACATTTGCATTTCACAACAAGTTCAAACAGGGACCGTTGCTTTCTGTGGTACGTCTCTCCGGCATTCCTTAAACATACCGAAACGGGGACCATTTCTTCTTACCTGATTAAATTTTCTACGAAATTTTGCTGTTCTTTTCGCAGTGTTGGAGTAGCGGGTTATGCTGTACTTACCCTCTGATCTTTCATTCTTAAGCTCCCTTTCCCTAGTCTCGTTCGTACAGCAACGATGAGAAGGTGAAATCCAGCAAGCTTTTGGTGAGTTTCTGATGGCCGGTATCTGAAGAACCGTTAACAGAATTAGCTCGAATCGACGAGCTGTACTTCTCTCTAGCTGAACTGCCAAGGTTTTTCTCTGGTCACTCGATTTCTGAAGCTCTTTTCGAGCTGTGTTTATTGTACTATATCTTGACTGCAACAAGCTACTCGAACCTGCTAAACATACAAGAGGGCAATTTTTCGAGATTTTAGAGCTTGTAAATGGCAACACTATAAGATATCGGTGAATGGTGTCACATTCTATTTTACGATCGTAAAATTATAGTTTTTGTTAGTCTCGTTGATTCAATCTGTAGCCTAAGTCTCCGATGATTAGGAGGAATTAACACAACTCCATTACCATAAAGAATGGTACACGTTGTAGATGAGCATGACCTTTTAAATTTTGTATTCGGAATTCAAATGGGTGGGTTTTGGTTGGATAATAATGCGTTGTGAACCTGGCATCTCGGTTTGATTTTCGGGTTGCCCCCCTTACCGCGGTCCCTCCATTTGTCGTAGGAAGAAACAAGAGGATGTTTGTAGCCTATATGCACCAAACTCAGCTCCAACTTGTTTCCCTATTTGGATATTGTTTGGTCTAAGATCGGGTCTCATTTTACCCATCGAAAAATAGGTACTAAAGGCACGGAACTCGTTTGAATCGGACGGATAATAAATCGAATCATTACTCAACCTGAGAGCACCATCCTAATCAAATACTAACAATTCGACAAAAATTGATTCAATCAAAACCGCGTGCAAGTGATGGCTGCCACGATTCCTTTCTTTGGGTTCATGTAGTTGTTATTTCCGTCAAAATATTATTATTATTATTATTTAATAAAAGCCCGTAATATCCAACCCTTTAAAAAAAATTCGTCATTGTAATCATTATGGATTTAATTTCTCAAAAATTAACTATAGTAATGATTTAAGCTTAACTCTAATTAATCCAAAAAGAGAATAAAATGGCTAAGTTAATTACTTAATTACGAGTGGGTAAATGAATCTCTTTTTTAACAATATGGTAGTTATTCATCTAGGTACACTTTCTTGTTTTTTTTTTAAATTATTTTGTTATAAAAAACAGATAATTATTTTATGCATAAGTAAGTTGCCACTTGATAACAACAATCAATTGGATCAATCAAGTAAATTATTGACTCAAATTCAAAATTGTGTTCTGACTCTACTCGTTGTCATTGAATGCAAATTTTAAAATTTCTCTCTTTCTTTCTTTTTTAAATATTTTTAATAGATTAATTGGTAAAAAATTTTATTCAACCTTCAACTTCATTAAGTATCAGAACCTCGAAATGTATAAACTGCTTATTTATGTCATGAAGATGTTGAATTCGCAACGTGACGCCTTCTAGTATGTTTACTGCATACACTCTTTGTCCAAAAAGAGTTGTTCTAGTAATAGAGAACGTGTCTGGTTACCCAGAAATTTTGAATTGAAATCCAGTATACTCCAAAATAGACACCTATTTATTTCTTGTCTTCTATATTAGAAAAAAAATGAGGATAGGTAAAAGTGTGTAACCATTTTGTTATCCTATACAAGTGTAGTGACCACTTGGGGAAGAAAAAATCAAAATGAAAAAAAATCATAAACTATAGTCATATAAATTCAAAAAATTAACATAAAAAGAACCGCCGAGGTCTCCGGTTGCCAACAAGGTCACAGCCAAAAATCCAACAATGGCGAACAACTCACAGCTTTCCCCGTCCATGGGGGAATCCGCCTATTGGCAATAGGAGAGAGGGAGGAACCCACAACATCCAAACAAAAACAAAATTACAACCATTCGGTGAAAGAAGAAAAGAAAGGGGATAGAGACAGACAGAGACAGAGAGAGGGAAGAAGAAGAAGAAGAAGAAGAAGAAGACGATCTCCTTCTCCCAACTCTGCTTCGTCTCCTCACCCCACTTCTTTCGTTCTCTCTCTCTCTCTCTGTTCGTCGCCATTTTCGGTGGAGAATTTCTCTTCTTGGGTAATCAATCATACTGAACTAGAGAGAGAAAAGGTTGATGGCAGTCGATAAACCCAAGAAGCTGTACCAAGTTTGGAAAGGAAACAATGTTAGTTTGTTTCTATTTACTCTTTTTGTTTTGCATTTCGGTTTATGCTGTTTATCAGTTTCATTTCAGCTGGGTTTGATCGTCAGTTGAGTATATGAACAGATGAACTTGCTCAGTTGGGGTTTTTACTGTTTGTATTCATTTCACTGTAGCTGAATGCAAAATGTTAGTTTTCTCACTCTTGGTTTCTTCAATTTGACTCTGAATTGAATTAGGGTTCCTTTCGATTATTCATTTTTACTGTAGCTGGCTTAGATCATTCTTCCTTTGCTGTAATTTTTCCCTTCAAATTATACTGTTTGGTTTGGTGCATAGTATACCAATATAGTTATGCTACGTTGTTGATGCTTTGATGTTTTATCTTGCAGAGGTTTTTCTGTGGTGGGAGACTGATCTTTGGTCCCGATGTTGCCTCGATGTTCTTGTCGATGTTCCTTATCGCTGCTCCTTCGATTGCGTTCTGTGCTAAGCTGTATTACAAGATTGTGAAGGATGGTGTCGAGAATCCGGCACGTTGGTATTCTGTCTTGGTTGTTGGATGTTTACTCACTATCTTGGTAAGCTAGTTCTTGAAATTGTGCCTATACTATCTCGTTGCTCGAATTGTTGAATGAGCAAATGTGAATGCTTCTGTAACTTGTTATTTTGCAGGACCTAGTGTTCCTACTATTGACATCTTGCAGAGATCCAGGAATAGTGTCGAGAAACTCAAAGCCTCCAGAGTCGGAAGATAATTCAGACATAACTACCCCTTCCATGGAGTGGGTGAATGGTAGAACCCCACACTTGAAGCTACCACGCTCCAAGGACGTGGTAGTAAATGGCCATACGGTGAAAGTCAAGTACTGCGATACGTGTTTGCTTTATCGCCCTCCTCGGGCTTCTCATTGTTCGATCTGCAACAACTGCGTCCAGAGGTTTGATCATCACTGTCCCTGGGTCGGACAGTGCATTGGCATAGTAAGTTTTTTTGCTTTCTGTTGTAACTTATGATTGCTTTCCAAAGAACTGAATCTTATGATCATTATCTGTTCTTGCAGCGTAATTACCGGTTTTTCTTCATGTTCATATCAACAGCAACCATCTTGTGTATATATGTCTTTGTGGTCTCTTGGATCAATCTCCTTCACAGAGGTGTCCGTGTTTGGAAAGCTATGTCGCAAGATGTGGTCTCTGATTTCCTTATAGTCTACTGTTTCATTTCTGTCTGGTTCGTTGGAGGCCTGTCAATCTTCCATTTCTATCTGATCTGTACAAACCAGAGTACCTATGAGAATTTCCGGTACAGATACGACAAGAAGGAGAATCCATACAACAAAGGAACTGCGAAAAACCTGTTTGAAACCTTCCTCACAAGGATCCCACCTTCCACGATCAAGCTTCGCTCAATCGCGGTAGAAGATCCTCAAGTTGCAATGGAACCATTGGTGGAAGATGAGTTTACGGGGTCGAAGGATAGCTATGATGTTGAGAGGAGAGTTAAGTATGCAAGGGGTCATAACTACTCTCTGCCTGAGATTTTGCGGAATCTGGATTTCGACGATGATGACGACTCTCTTGATAACTCAAAGAAGCTCGGAGGTGGAAGGACGTCTGCTTATGAACAAAGGGTTACTAGTGATGACAATGTGAAAGACAATACTGTAGACGAAATGATGAAAAGCTTGAGGAGGGAATCTTCACATGTCAAAGAGGGGGAGATAGAATCTGTAGAAACCACCAGCTCTGAAGATTCGAATGGAGACACATCCATCGAGAAATCGGCAGCTGATGATTGTGCAACGAGTCCTGGCTATGATCACAGTACTACGAAGCAAACCCTGCAAATGGGTAGCCCTAGATAAAATGAAAGGTAAGTTCTTTGTGTGTTTCTTGTTAGTCAAGTCTTGTATGAGAAACAACTTGATTCCATTTACATGTTTCTAAGATGTTAATTATGTTCCCATTCGCTCCAAAGATCCCATTTTTTAATCATGCTTATGGGTTCTTTTACAGGAAACCTTCTGTGCTGAGCAATTCTTCATTTTACAAGGCTGGAGATTGTGAAGAACATGGGTGCTGCTGGTTGAGTTCCTAGCTAGGTGCCCGCCTGGGTTAACCAAGTTGTAGATAAAAAAACACACGATTCTTTGTCGTTCTAACGAGGGAACTCCGACTGAACCCATGTAAATCTTTGGTCTGTTTGTGGGTTGTTTGCAATTAATAATGCAGAAACCTGAGGAAGAAGCATTCATTCAAACTTGTTAGGTGAAAGCTGGGTTTGAGAACTTTTTTGGTAGGGGTTTATATTCTTTTGGTTGAAGAAACCACTTCATATGTAGTTTGATTTGTTAAGGGTTGGATTTGAAGTATAGTTGTGTTTGTATTTTGGATAGTACGCAGATTTGTGCTTGGTGATTTTAGTGCATATTTATCGAGGTTGATTTGAATTCGATATTAAGTTATCACTTATTTCACATTTATCAACAACTATAGAGAGTTTGAAAAAATCTTAAGGAGATTTTATAGAGTCGCTTTTCTGGGATTTGGATCATCTGACACATGAAAAATTTAGATGAGTATTATAATTCTTAATCGCAGAAATTATATATCAAGTGATGAGCGATTTCTCTCGTTATAAATGTGATACAATAAGTGGAACTGGTTCAATAAATATCGATATTCATTAATCTCGACTATAATTTTTGGTATTTGGCAGCCAACTAATTTTTCCTCATATGTTTCTCTAACATTTAATAAGAGGTCCAAAAATATTGATCTCCATGAAGCAATTGTATGAAAAGATGGCATTCTTTCTCAGTAAAGTAATAAATTTGCTTAAAGTATAATATTTGTATATATTTAGTATGTATGCTGAGTTGTAGCTTACCATATAATAATGGTGGCAATGGTTAGTATCTTGTTAGTTTTCAGTTCCACCCTCTTGTGAGTTTCGACTATCTTAAATTCCGAAATCAAGTTCGTAATTGCATTTTGTAAAATATTAATGAGGGATAAATAATTTGATCAAAAGTGATGATATATCCTATGAAAATATCAAATCCATTTAGAGAAATTTTGGGCCACAAACTCATCAAATGAGAACAAAACTCAAAGAAGTTAGGCCCACCAGGTTAATATTAGTTAGCTTGGCTTGGTGTGTCTAGAAACATTGCCCAAGCTATAGGAAGGAAAATAATAATTTAAAATTATTATTAAAATGTTCCATAAAATCATAACTATTTATAGTTTACATTCTAAAATAAATGGAGGGAAATTTCTGGATAACTCTTCCAAATTCTTGGTTTTTAGACATAAAATTCGAAATAATCAATAGTGTTGTTATAACTTGAAACTGAATCCACACATAAGTCGAATTAAGCGAAATGTTTATATGAAACACATATATAATTTACAAACTAGAAAAAAATTTAAAAAATAAAAAGAATAATAAATCTTCTAAGTAAACTATTCCATTTGTGATTGGAAAGTTAGTTATATATTTTAGTTCTAGACTATAGCTATTCTTTAAATGGCTATGTTAACACATCAAAAACTTTTATAAAAATTTATTGTTTCATTTATATTATATGTTACGAATGTATTGACTCTAATCGTTATATCTTTTTTTGTCTTTTTTTTGTAAATAATTAATTATTCAACATAAACAGAGTGTATATATGTAAGCCACCATCAAAATTCAAAGAGTAATATTTGAATTTGTATAAAAAATTATAACATAATTTCATGAATTTTAATCTCCTTATAGTTATCATTCAAAACTAATTTTTATTTCTCGTAATCTAAATAAAAATTACGTTTCTTCCTTTCTTTCCTTTTTTCATATTAATTTTATTTTATTTCCTATAAATTGCGTCCATTTCTCCTCAATCCATTTCAGTTCTCTCTGTCTACCGGAAAAAATCACTGCCATGAAACAAAAGCTCTGGTTCTCCACGGCTGCTCTACTGGCCGTCGCTATCTCGTCCGTAATCTTAATCTTCGTACCGAATATTAACTACACCCGCCAAATTAACCACAGAACTGCCGGCGGCGGCGACGATCGTAATACTACTCTTCAGCAGGAGATTGAGTTACTGCCGATTGGCGGAAGAGCAATCGGGCCGGAGACTTTCGCGTTCGGCGGCGATGGAGGTCCGTTCACCGGAGTTTCTGACGGGCGGGTGCTCAGGTGGGTCGGAGCTGAACGGCGGTGGACTGACTTTGCCGTTACTTCTCCAACGAGGTAACTTGAAAATTTGAGAGACGTACACGTGTCGATAACCCACAATGCTCTTTGCTTGCAAATGATCAAACGTGATAAAGAAATATTGGATTTGATTCTGATTTTTCATCTCAAGTTGGAGATGTGGAGAAATTATATTACAATATATTTTCATTGTTTTGATAAAAAAAATTAGGTTGAAATGGCGGGTAGGAAGGACTAAAGCAGGAGATTAAATGAGGCAAAACTGGCAGAAATGAGAAAATGAGTTTTATTATTGATGTCTTAATTTTATTTTATTATAATATTTTTCTAATTTTAAAAATTATTTTTTCTTGATTATTTGTTTTTTATTTTTATAACGAATCAAGTGTTTGACACGGCTAAAATTAAATATTCGTATCAAGTTTGTACGTGTTTAAATTTTCAATGTTCCAGCAAATTAGAATGATAGCAATAAAAATAATAATATTAGGCATTCAATAAACTAGTTATTGTCATAATATTGATTAAGTAACTATCACATCTTATTATGTTCATAGGTCTATTTCATGCAGCCATATGTGACAAAGCAAATACAAAAGGAAACTACTTCTTTTCTTAGAAGGTTTCCACCTTCAGTGTATAGTTTTGATCATTGAAACTCAAGTTATTTGACAACCACCCCCTTTGATATTTATATACCAAACTTTGCTTCATGGATAAGAAGAATACCTTTGTGTCTAAAATTACTTTTGTGGGCATTAGTTTTGTATATTTTTATAAATATGATTACTTGATTTTTTGGTAATATACGAACGTAACTATTCCTAACGGTTACACCTATTCTTCATTTATAATTGTATGTGGCTCAAAAACTCCAAATATATCATATTGATACATCATACATACATAGTCTCATGTACAATCTTATTTATTAAAAAAAAGTTAATAAACTTAATTTGCTATCTTGAATGGTATATATCAACTTAAATATGCAATAATTCTAAATTTTCATCTAGGAAAATAAGTTTTTCCTCTTGCATCGTTGGCTACTCAGTTCAACTTACAATTTTCTCGACTCACTGACTGCTTGTCAACTTGGAAAACCTCGGATCAAGAGGTCAGTTGATCTTCGCTTGTTACAGGAACAATAATCTACATATATGGGTACTCAAAACTTCTATTATGAACACATACATACTTTATGTTAATCAAAGGTTACCAATCGAATTTAATTATGGTGGTCAATTGTTTATTTGTACCATTATAGCAACAGTTCAAAGTTTAGGGATGGTTTTGAAATTTTGTACTTTTAGCAGAAAGGGATGTGAAGGGCTGGATCCACCGCATCAGGAAGAGATAGAGCATATCTGTGGGCGTCCGTTAGGATTGGAGATTGACCAATCAAACGGTAATATGTACATTGCTGATGCCTACAAGGGATTGCTCCGAGTGGGCCCCGGAGGTGGATTGGCCCATCCGATTGTGACACGTGTTAATGGTGCTCCTCTCGTCTTCACCAACGGCTTGGATGTCAACCAGTCATCCGGAATCGTTTACTTCACCGATAGCAGCTCCCGTTTTTCGAGAAGGTAACTAAAGAGAATAACTTGATCACTAAACTAAACTTAATTTCTGAAAATCTAGGAGGAAGGTTGGACTCAATTTTACGATAACTTCCCTTAGAACCGTCCTTCAATAGTTCTCGATCATAGCTGAGCTAAGTTAATTGACCTATGATAGCCCTTTTACTAACTCATAAAATCGTTGATTCTCATTCAGACACCACATACTGATTGTACTCAGCGGAGATAGTACCGGAAGGTTCATAAAGTACGACCCCAAAACTCGAAAAGTGACCCAACTAGCAAGCAACCTAATGTTCCCCAATGGGGTGGCAATAACCCATGATGGGCAATCCATCTTGGTAGTGGAGACAACCAATGGGAGGGTCCTAAAGTACCACATTGAGAGTGGTGAGTTGAAACTATTTGCCCAACTAGATGGGTATCCAGACAACATAAGGAGAAGCCCAAGAGGTGGGTATTGGGTTGGGATGTACTCCAAGAGAACCAAGTTGCTTGAGTGGGTGGCATCAAACCCATGGATTGGGAAATCATTGACCAAGTTGGTTCCATTTGGAGTGATTTCTAGGGTTCATTCCTATTTGGGTGAAGGGAATATTGGGTTAGGGGTTAGGTTAAGTGAAGATGGTGAGTCTTTGGAGAGATTCGATGAGAGTGATGAGCATGAAGAGTTGAAGTCAATTAGTGAGGTTATGGAGAAGGATGGGGAATTGTGGGTTGGTTCTGTTGATTTGCCTTTTGCCGCCAAAGTTCGTTGCTCGTGAATGGGTTTAGGATTTCGATCGGTCTACTTGTTTTGTCTGTAACCCCGACTCAATGATCTAATCATATGAATTGACTAAAAGTTAACCATTTCTTATCCGACGAACTCGCAGCCCGTTTGACTAGTAGGTTTGACTTGTGCATCAATGCCAATGGACCCTCAACTCGAGTGATCCGATCCATTTGACCGGATTAAATAAGATTTTTACAAACTAAAATACATTTCGGAACAAATTAAGAAAACAACTAATTACAACTTTACAGATCGTGTTTCGGTTAATCGCTGATTAACGGTTCACCCTATGAAACCATTCCCAATGGAAGCAACCTTGCAAACTCCAGCGGATGTGGTGAAAGGTACGTCTTTGAAGCAAGCAACCAACTCTGCATTTGTCTGCAAGTCGACTTGTAGTTTCTCCCAAACCTTCTTCTTCGGGATCAAGACCGAGTCGGGCTGGCCTTCGAACCCAGCGAATTTGATCCTCTCCCCTGATGGAGCTGATTGCGGTGGATCGACCAGTTCGACTTTGGTGTGATCACTGCTGGAGACAGCAAGAATCATGGCTTGTGACTTGATCCCTCTGATGCTTGATGGCTTTAGATTGCAGAGCACGCATACTTTTCGATTCTGTTTCGATAATAAAAACCGATTGAATGTCATGACCTGACCAAACAGAAACTGTATGAAGAAAAAAACTATGGTGAATTGTTGATAGTTACCAGCATCTCGTCGACAGGTATATTCCTGACAAGTCCGCTCACGACAGTTCTAGGCTGCGACTCCCCCACGTCGATTTCTTCCACGTACAAGGAATCGGCATCAGGATGCTTCTGCAATTTTGTGATTAAGCCGACGCAAATGTCGAGCCTTGTTATGGTCGTTGTTTCTGACTCCTTCGGTTCGAGTTCACAGCAGGTTTCTTGCTCTGTTACTGCTTTTTTCCATCGTTTGACGTCGCTTGATTAATCGTTGAAGGATTAAACATGGTGAAATCTTGCTTTTTTGTCATTCCTAACATGCCTTCTAAATATTAGCGCATTTGAAAATTTTCAATTTTGATGTCAAATTTATCGATTTCCAAAGGGGTTAACCTATGGAAATGGACCATTTTGACATAAAATATTTAAATTTTAAAATGGTTAATATTTTACATGCATGTTGGAGATGACTAATAAATCATGTTTCATTATGGTATCTTTATAAGGAATGGTCAAAATGAAGTTAAAAATAAATTTTACTCGGTGTTATGTTAGTGTTGAACAAAATATTTTTTTAACGTCGTCTGACTATTCTTTGACAGGTTGAACATGGTTAAACCTCTCTTTTTTGTCATTTCCAATATGCATTCCGAATATTAGCGCATTTGAAAGTTTTCAATTTTGATATCAAAATGAACGATTTCCAAAGGGGTTAACATATGGAAATGGGCTATTTTGACATAAAATATTTAAATTTCAAAATGGCTAATATTTGACATGCATGTTGGAAATGGATAAAAAATAATGTTTCATTATGGTACCTATAAATAATGGTAAAATGAAGTTAAAAATCAATTTTACTCGGTGTTACGTTAGTGTTGAACAAAATATCCGTTTAAAGTCGTTTGACTATTCTTTGAAGGGTGGAACATGGTGATACCTCGCTTTTTTGTTATTTCTAATATGCATTCCGAATATTAGAGCATTTTAAAGTTTTCAATTTTGATGTCAAAATGATCGATTTCCAAAGGGGTTAACTTATGGAAATGGGCCATTTTGACATAAAATATCTAAATTTTCAAATTTGTTAATATTTGACATGCATGTTGGAGATGGCTAAAAAATCATGTTTTGTTATGGTACCTCTATAAGTAATGGTAAAAATGAAGTTAAAAATCAATTTTACTCGGTGTTATGTTAGGGTTGAACAAAATAATTTTTTAACTTCGCTTGACTATTATTTGAACGATTTAACATGGTGAAACTTCGTTTTTTTATCATTCTCAACATGCATGCAAAATATTAGCCCATTTGAAAATTTTCAAACTTCATGTTAAAGTGACCGATTTTCAAAGGGGTTAACCTATAGAAATGGGCCATTTTGACATAAAATTTCAAATTTTCAAACTGTCTAATATTTAACATGCTTGTTGGGGATGGCCAAAAAATCAAGTTCCATGATGGTACCTCTATAAATAACTGTCAAATGAAGTTAAAAATGAATTTTACTCAATGTTATGTTAGAGTTGAACAAAATAATTTTTTAACTTCCCTTGAGTATTATTTAAAGGGTTTAACATGCTAAAACCTCGTTTTTTTGTCATTCCTAACATGCATAACAAATATTAGCCTATTTAAAAATTTTAAGTTTTCATGTCAAAATGGTCGATTTCCAAAGGGGTTAATCTATGAAAATGGGCCATTTTGACGTAAAATTTAAATTTTTTCAAATTGGCTAATATTTTACATGCATGTTGGAGATGACTAAAAAATCATGATTAATTATGGTTCCTCTATAAGGAATGGTAAAAATGAAGTTAAAAATCAATTTTACTCGCTGTTATGTTAGGATTGAACAAAATAATTTTTTAACTTCGCTTGATATTATTTGAACGACTTAAAATGGTGAAACCTCGTTTTCTATCATTCCCAACATGCATGCCAAATATTAGTCCATTTGAAAATTTTCAAACTTCATGTTAAAGTGATCGATTTTCAAAGGGGTTTACCTATAGAAATGGGCCATTTTGACATAAAATTTGAAAATTTCAAATTGTCTAATATTTGACATGTTTGTTGGGGATGGCCAAAAAATCAAGTTCCATGATGGTACCTCTATAAATAAGCTGTCAAATGAAGTTAAAAATCAATTTTACTCAATGTTATGTTAGAGTTGAACAAAATAATTTTTTAACTTTCCTTGACTATTATTTGAAGGGTTTAGCATGCTAAAACCTCGCTTTTTTGTCATTCCCAACATGCATGCAAAATATTAGCCTATTTGAATTTTTTTAATTTTCATGTCAAAATGGTCGATTTCCAAAGGGGTTAACCTATGGAAATGTGCCATTTTGTCGTAAAATTTCAAAATTTTCAAATTGGCTAGTATTTTACATGCATGTTGGAGATGACTAAAAAATCATGTTTCATTATGGTTCCTCTGTAAGGAATGGTAAAAATGAAGTTAAAAATCAATTTTACTCGGTGTTATGTTAGGGTTTAACAAAATAATTTTTTAACTTCGCTTGATATTATTTGAACGACTTAAAATGGTGAAACCTCGTTTTCTATCATTCCCAACATGCATGCCAAATATTAGTCCATTTGAAAATTTTCAAACTTCATGTTAAAGTGAACGATTTTCAAAGGGGTTTACCTATAGAAATGGGCAATTTTGACATAAAATTTCAAAATTTCAAATTGTCTAATATTTGACATGTTTGTTGGGGATGGCCAAAAAATCAAGTTCCATGATGGTACCTCTATAAATAAGCGTCAAATGAAGTTAAAAATCAATTTTACTCAATGTTATGTTAGAGTTGAACAAAATAATTTTTTAACTTTCCTTGACTATTATTTGAAGGGTTTAGCATGCTAAAACCTCGCTTTTTTGTCATTCCCAACATGCATGCAAAATATTAGCCTATTTGAAATTTTTTAATTTTCATGTCAAAATGGTCGATTTCCAAAGGGGTTAACCCTATGGAAATGTGCCATTTTGACGTAAAATTTCAAAATTTTCAAATTGGCTAATATTTTACATGCATGTTGGAGATGACTAAAAAATCATGTTTCATTATGGTTCCTCTGTAAGGAATGGTAAAAATGAAGTTAAAAATCAATTTTACTCGGTGTTATGTTAGGGTTTAACAAAATAATTTTTTAACTTCGCTTGATATTATTTGAACGACTTAAAATGGTGAAACCTCGTTTTATATCATTCCCAACATGCATGCCAAATATTAGCCCATTTGAAAATTTTCAAACTTCATGTTAAAGTGATCGATTTTCAAAGGGGTTTACCTATAGAAATGGGCCATTTTGACATAAAATTTCAAAATTTCAAATTGTCTAATATTTGACATGTTTGTTGGGGATGGCCAAAAAATCAAGTTCCATGATGGTACCTCTATAAATAAGCATCAAATGAAGTTAAAAATCAATTTTACTCAATGTTATGTTAGAGTTGAACAAAATAATTTTTTAACTTTCCTTGACTATTATTTGAAGGGTTTAGCATGCTAAAACCTCGTTTTTTGTCATTCCCAACATGCATGCAAAATATTAGCCTATTTGAATTTTTTTTAATTTTCATGTCAAAATGGTCGATTTCCAAAGGAGTTAACCTATGGAAATGTGCCATTTTGACGTAAAATTTCAAAATTTTCAAATTGGCTAATATTTTACATGCATGTTGGAGATGACTAAAAAATCATGTTTCATTATGGTTCCTCTGTAAGGAATGGTAAAAATGAAGTTAAAAATCAATTTTACTCGGTGTTATGTTAGGGTTTAACAAAATAATTTTTTAACTTCGCTTGATATTATTTGAACGACTAAAAATGGTGAAACCTCGTTTTCTATCATTCCCAACATGCATGCCAAATATTAGCCCATTTGAAAATTTTCAATCTTCATGTTAAAATTATCGATTTTCAAAGGGGTTAACCTATAGAAATGAGCCATTTTGACATAAAATTTTAAATTTTCAAATTGGCTAATATTGTACATGCTTGTTGGGGATGGCCAAAAAATCAAGTTCCATGATGGTACCTCTATAAATAATGTCAAATGAAGTTAAAAATCAATTTTACTCGGTTTTATACATTAGTGTTGAACAAAATATTTTTTTAACTTTGTTTGGTTGTTATTTGAAGGGCTTAGCTTGGTGAAAGCATGTTTTTTGTCATTCCCAACATGAATGTAAAATATTAACCCATTTGAAATTTGAAATTTTCATGTCAAAATGGTCGATTTCCAAAGGTGTTAACCTATGGAAATGGGTCATTTTGACATAAAATTACAAAATTTTCAAATTGGCTAATGTTTTACATGCATGTTGGAGATGACTAAAAAATCATGTTTCATTATGGTATGTTTATAAGGAATGGTCAAAATGAAGTTAAAAATCAATTTTACTCGGTGTTATGTTAGTGTTGAACAAAATATTTTCTTAACGTCGTCTGACTATTCTTTGACAGGTTGAACACGGTGAAACCTCTCTTTTTTGTCATTTCCAATATGCTTTCCGAATATTAGCGCATTTGAAAGTTTTCAATTTTGATATCAAAATGAACGATTTCCAAACGGGTTAACATATGGAAATGGGCTATTTTGACATAAAATATTTAAATTTCAAAATGGCTAATATTTGACATGCATGTTGCAAATGGATAAAAAATAATGTTTCATTATGGTACCTCTATAAATAATGGTCAAATGAAGTTAAAAATCAATTTTACTCGGTGTTACGTTAGTGTTGAACAAAATATCTGTTTAAAGTCGTTTGACTATTCTTTGAAGGGTGGAACATGGTGATACCTCGCTTTTTTGTTATTTCTAATATGCATTCCGAATATTAGAGCATTTTAAAGTTTTCAATTTTGATGTCAAAATGATCGATTTCCAAAGGGGTTAACTTATGGAAATGGGCCATTTTGACATAAAATATCTAAATTTTCAAATTTGTTAATATTTGACATGCATGTTGGAGATGGCTAAAAAATCATGTTTCGTTATGGTACCTCTATAACTAATGGTAAAAATGAAGTTAAAAATCAATTTTACTCAGTGTTATGTTAGGGTTGAACAAAATAATTTTTTATCTTCGCTTGACTATTATTTGAACGATTTAACATGGTGAAACCTCGTTTTTTTATCATTCTCAACATGCATGCAAAATATTAGCCCATTTGAAAAGTTTCAAACTTCATGTTAAAGTGATCGATTTTCAAAGGGGTTTACCTATACAAATGGGCCATTTTGACATAAAATTTCAAATTTTCAAACTGTCTAATATTTAACATGCTTGTTGGGGATGGCCAAAAAATCAAGTTCCATGATGGTACCTCTATAAATAACTGTCAAATGAAGTTAAAAATCAATTTTACTCAATGTTATGTTAGAGTTGAACAAAATAATTTTTTAACTTCCCTTGAGTATTATTTAAAGGGTTTAACATGCTAAAACCTCGTTTTTTTGTCATTCCTAACATGCATAACAAATATTAGCCTATTTAAAAATTTTAAGTTTTCATGTCAAAATGGTCGATTTCCAAAGGGGTTAATCTATGAAAATGGGCCATTTTGACGTAAAATTTAAATTTTTTCAAATTGGCTAATATTTTACATGCATGTTGGAGATGACTAAAAAATCATGATTCATTATGGTTCCTCTATAAGGAATGGTAAAAATGAAGTTAAAAATCAATTTTACACGCTGTTATGTTAGGATTGAACAAAATAATTTTTTAACTTCGCTTGATATTATTTGAACGACTAAAAATGGTGAAACCTCGTTTTCTATCATTCCCAACATGCATGCCAAATATTAGCCCATTTGAAAATTTTCAATCTTCATGTTAAAATTATCGATTTTCAAAGGGGTTAACCTATAGAAATGAGCCATTTTGACATAAAATTTTAAATTTTCAAATTGGCTAATATTGTACATGCTTGTTGGGGATGGCCAAAAAATCAAGTTCCATGATGGTACCTCTATAAATAATGTCAAATGAAGTTAAAAATCAATTTTACTCGGTTTTCTGTTAGTGTTGAACAAAATATTTTTTTAACTTTGTTTGGTTGTTATTTGAAGGGCTTAGCTTGGTGAAAGCATGTTTTTTGTCATTCCCAACATGAATGTAAAATATTAACCCATTTGAAATTTGAAATTTTCATGTCAAAATGGTCGATTTCCAAAGGTGTTAACCTATGGAAATGGGTCATTTTGACATAAAATTACAAAATTTTCAAATTGGCTAATGTTTTACATGCATGTTGGAGATGACTAAAAAATCATGTTTCATTATGGTATGTTTATAAGGAATGGTCAAAATGAAGTTAAAAATCAATTTTACTCGGTGTTATGTTAGTGTTGAACAAAATATTTTCTTAACGTCGTCGACTATTCTTTGACAAGTTGAACACGGTGAAACCTCTCTTTTTTGTCATTTCCAATATGCTTTCCGAATATTAGCGCATTTGAAAGTTTTCAATTTTGATATCAAAATGAACGATTTCCAAACGGGTTAACATATGGAAATGGGCTATTTTGACATAAAATATTTAAATTTCAAAATGGCTAATATTTGACATGCATGTTGCAAATGGATAAAAAATAATGTTTCATTATGGTACCTCTATAAATAATGGTCAAATGAAGTTAAAAATCAATTTTACTCGGTGTTCTGTTAGTGTTGAACAAAATATCTGTTTAAAGTCGTTTGACTATTCTTTGAAGGGTGGAACATGGTGATACCTCGCTTTTTTGTTATTTCTAATATGCATTCCGAATATTAGAGCATTTTAAAGTTTTCAATTTTGATGTCAAAATGATCGATTTCCAAAGGGGTTAACTTATGGAAATGGGCCATTTTGACATAAAATATCTAAATTTTCAAATTTGTTAATATTTGACATGCATGTTGGAGATGGCTAAAAAATCATGTTTCGTTATGGTACCTCTATAACTAATGGTAAAAATGAAGTTAAAAATCAATTTTACTCGGTGTTATGTTAGGGTTGAACAAAATAATTTTTTATCTTCGCTTGACTATTATTTGAACGATTTAACATGGTGAAACCTCGTTTTTTTATCATTCTCAACATGCATGCAAAATATTAGCCCATTTGAAAAGTTTCAAACTTCATGTTAAAGTGATCGATTTTCAAAGGGGTTTACCTATACAAATGGGCCATTTTGACATAAAATTTCAAATTTTCAAACCGTCTAATATTTAACATGCTTGTTGGGGATGGCCAAAAAATCAAGTTCCATGATGGTACCTCTATAAATAACATCAAATGAAGTTAAAAATCAATTTTACTCAATGTTATGTTAGAGTTGAACAAAATAATTTTTTAACTTCCCTTGAGTATTATTTAAAGGGTTTAACATGCTAAAACCTCGTTTTTTTGTCATTCCTAACATGCATAACAAATATTAGCCTATTTAAAAATTTTAAGTTTTCATGTCAAAATGGTCGATTTCCAAAGGGGTTAATCTATGAAAATGGGCCATTTTGACGTAAAATTTAAATTTTTTCAAATTGGCTAATATTTTACATGCATGTTGGAGATGACTAAAAAATCATGATTCATTATGGTTCCTCTATAAGGAATGGTAAAAATGAAGTTAAAAATCAATTTTACACGCTGTTATGTTAGGATTGAACAAAATAATTTTTTAACTTCGCTTGATATTATTTGAACGACTTAAAATGGTGAAACCTCGTTTTCTATCATTCCCAACATGCATGCCAAATATTAGTCCATTTGAAAATTTTCAAACTTCATGTTAAAGTGATCGATTTTCAAAGGGGTTTACCTATAGAAATGGGCCATTTTGACATAAAATTTCAAAATTTCAAATTGTCTAATATTTGACATGTTTGTTGGGGATGGCCAAAAAATCAAGTTCCATGATGGTACCTCTATAAATAACTGTCAAATGAAGTTAAAAATCAATTTTACTCAATGTTATGTTAGAGTTGAACAAAATAATTTTTTAACTTTCCTTGACTATTATTTGAAGGGTTTAGCATGCTAAAACCTCGCTTTTTTGTCATTCCCAACATGCATGCAAAATATTAGCCTATTTGAATTTTTTTAATTTTCATGTCAAAATGGTCGATTTCCAAAGGGGTTAACCTATGGAAATGTGCCATTTTGACGTAAAATTTCAAAATTTTCAAATTGGCTAATATTTTACATGCATGTTGGAGATGACTAAAAAATCATGTTTCATTATGGTTCCTCTGTAAGGAATGGTAAAAATGAAGTTAAAAATCAATTTTACTCGGTGTTATGTTAGGGTTTAACAAAATAATTTTTTAACTTCGCTTGATATTATTTGAACGACTTAAAATGGTGAAACCTCGTTTTCTATCATTCCCAACATGCATGCCAAATATTAGTCCATTTGAAAATTTTCAAACTTCATGTTAAAGTGATCGATTTTCAAAGGGGTTTACCTATAGAAATGGGCAATTTTGACATAAAATTTCAAAATTTCAAATTGTCTAATATTTGACATGTTTGTTGGGGATGGCCAAAAAATCAAGTTCCATGATGGTACCTCTATAAATAACTGTCAAATGAAGTTAAAAATCAATTTTACTCAATGTTATGTTAGAGTTGAACAAGATAATTTTTTAACTTTCCTTGACTATTATTTGAAGGGTTTAGCATGCTAAAACCTCGCTTTTTTGTCATTCCCAACATGCATGCAAAATATTAGCCTATTTGAAATTTTTTAATTTTCATGTCAAAATGGTCGATTTCCAAAGGGGTTAACCCTATGGAAATGTGCCATTTTGACGTAAAATTTCAAAATTTTCAAATTGGCTAATATTTTACATGCATGTTGGAGATGACTAAAAAATCATGTTTCATTATGGTTCCTCTGTAAGGAATGGTAAAAATGAAGTTAAAAATCAATTTTACTCGGTGTTATGTTAGGGTTTAACAAAATAATTTTTTAACTTCGCTTGATATTATTTGAACGACTTAAAATGGTGAAACCTCGTTTTATATCATTCCCAACATGCATGCCAAATATTAGCCCATTTGAAAATTTTCAAACTTCATGTTAAAGTGATCGATTTTCAAAGGGGTTTACCTATAGAAATGGGCCATTTGACATAAAATTTCAAATTTTCAAATTGTCTAATATTTGACATGTTTGTTGGGGATGGCCAAAAAATCAAGTTCCATGATGGTACCTCTATAAATAACTGTCAAATGAAGTTAAAAATCAATTTTACTCAATGTTATGTTAGAGTTGAACAAAATAATTTTTTAACTTTCCTTGACTATTATTTGAAGGGTTTAGCATGCTAAAACCTCGTTTTTTGTCATTCCCAACATGCATGCAAAATATTAGCCTATTTGAAATTTTTTAATTTTCATGTCAAAATGGTCGATTTCCAAAGGAGTTAACCTATGGAAATGTGCCATTTTGACGTAAAATTTCAAAATTTTCAAATTGGCTAATATTTTACATGCATGTTGGAGATGACTAAAAAATCATGTTTCATTATGGTTCCTCTGTAAGGAATGGTAAAAATGAAGTTAAAAATCAATTTTACTCGGTGTTATGTTAGGGTTTAACAAAATAATTTTTTAACTTCGCTTGATATTATTTGAACGACTTAAAATGGTGAAACCTCGTTTTATATCATTCCCAACATGCATGCCAAATATTAGCCCATTTGAAAATTTTCAAACTTCATGTTAAAGTGATCGATTTTCAAAGAGGTTTACCTATAGAAATGGGCCATTTTGACATAAAATTTCAAAATTTCAAATTGTCTAATATTTGACATGTTTGTTGGGGATGGCCAAAAAATTAAGTTCCATGATGGTACCTCTATAAATAACTGTCAAATGAAGTTAAAAATCAATTTTACTCAATGTTATGTTAGAGTTGAACAAGATAATTTTTTAACTTTCCTTGACTATTATTTGAAGGGTTTAGCATGCTAAAACCTCGCTTTTTTGTCATTCCCAACATGCATGCAAAATATTAGCCTATTTGAAATTTTTTAATTTTCATGTCAAAATGGTCGATTTCCAAAGGGGTTAACCCTATGGAAATGTGCCATTTTGACGTAAAATTTCAAAATTTTCAAATTGGCTAATATTTTACATGCATGTTGGAGATGACTAAAAAATCATGTTTCATTATGGTTCCTCTGTAAGGAATGGTAAAAATGAAGTTAAAAATCAATTTTACTCGGTGTTATGTTAGGGTTTAACAAAATAATTTTTTAACTTCGCTTGATATTATTTGAACGACTTAAAATGGTGAAACCTCGTTTTATATCATTCCCAACATGCATGCCAAATATTAGCCCATTTGAAAATTTTCAAACTTCATGTTAAAGTGATCGATTTTCAAAGGGGTTTACCTATAGAAATGGGCCATTTGACATAAAATTTCAAATTTTCAAATTGTCTAATATTTGACATGTTTGTTGGGGATGGCCAAAAAATCAAGTTCCATGATGGTACCTCTATAAATAACTGTCAAATGAAGTTAAAAATCAATTTTACTCAATGTTATGTTAGAGTTGAACAAAATAATTTTTTAACTTTCCTTGACTATTATTTGAAGGGTTTAGCATGCTAAAACCTCGTTTTTTGTCATTCCCAACATGCATGCAAAATATTAGCCTATTTGAAATTTTTTAATTTTCATGTCAAAATGGTCGATTTCCAAAGGAGTTAACCTATGGAAATGTGCCATTTTGACGTAAAATTTCAAAATTTTCAAATTGGCTAATATTTTACATGCATGTTGGAGATGACTAAAAAATCATGTTTCATTATGGTTCCTCTGTAAGGAATGGTAAAAATGAAGTTAAAAATCAATTTTACTCGGTGTTATGTTAGGGTTTAACAAAATAATTTTTTAACTTCGCTTGATATTATTTGAACGACTTAAAATGGTGAAACCTCGTTTTATATCTTTCCCAACATGCATGCCAAATATTAGCCCATTTGAAAATTTTCAAACTTCATGTTAAAGTGATCGATTTTCAAAGGGGTTTACCTATAGAAATGGGCCATTTTGACATAAAATTTCAAAATTTCAAATTGTCTAATATTTGACATGTTTGTTGGGGATGGCCAAAAAATCAAGTTCCATGATGGTACCTCTATAAATAACTGTCAAATGAAGTTAAAAATCAATTTTACTCAATGTTATGTTAGAGTTGAACAAAATAATTTTTTAACTTTCCTTGACTATTATTTGAAGGGTTTAGCATGCTAAAACCTCGTTTTTTGTCATTCCCAACATGCATGCAAAATATTAGCCTATTTGAATTTTTTTAATTTTCATGTCAAAATGGTCGATTTCCAAAGGAGTTAACCTATGGAAATGTGCCATTTTGACGTAAAATTTCAAAATTTTCAAATTGGCTAATATTTTACATGCATGTTGGAGATGACTAAAAAATCATGTTTCATTATGGTTCCTCTGTAAGGAATGGTAAAAATGAAGTTAAAAATCAATTTTACTCGGTGTTATGTTAGGGTTTAACAAAATAATTTTTTAACTTCGCTTGATATTATTTGAACGACTAAAAATGGTGAAACCTCGTTTTCTATCATTCCCAACATGCATGCCAAATATTAGCCCATTTGAAAATTTTCAATCTTCATGTTAAAATTATCGATTTTCAAAGGGGTTAACCTATAGAAATGAGCCATTTTGACATAAAATTTTAAATTTTCAAATTGGCTAATATTGTACATGCTTGTTGGGGATGGCCAAAAAATCAAGTTCCATGATGGTACCTCTATAAATAATGTCAAATGAAGTTAAAAATCAATTTTACTCGGTTTTCTGTTAGTGTTGAACAAAATATTTTTTTAACTTTGTTTGGTTGTTATTTGAAGGGCTTAGCTTGGTGAAAGCATGTTTTTTGTCATTCCCAACATGAATGTAAAATATTAACCCATTTGAAATTTGAAATTTTCATGTCAAAATGGTCGATTTCCAAAGGTGTTAACCTATGGAAATGGGTCATTTTGACATAAAATTACAAAATTTTCAAATTGGCTAATGTTTTACATGCATGTTGGAGATGACTAAAAAATCATGTTTCATTATGGTATGTTTATAAGGAATGGTCAAAATGAAGTTAAAAATCAATTTTACTCGGTGTTATGTTAGTGTTGAACAAAATATTTTCTTAACGTTGTCTGACTATTCTTTGACAGGTTGAACACGGTGAAACCTCTCTTTTTTGTCATTTCCAATATGCTTTCCGAATATTAGCGCATTTGAAAGTTTTCAATTTTGATATCAAAATGAACGATTTCCAAAGGGGTTAACATATGGAAATGGGCTATTTTGACATAAAATATTTAAATTTCAAAATGGCTAATATTTGACATGCATGTTGCAAATGGATAAAAAATAATGTTTCATTATGGTACCTCTATAAATAATGGTCAAATGAAGTTAAAAATCAATTTTACTCGGTGTTACGTAGTGTTGAACAAAATATCTGTTTAAAGTCGTTTGACTATTCTTTGAAGGGTGGAACATTGCGATACCTCGCTTTTTTATTATTTCTAATATGCATTCCGAATATTAGAGCATTTTAAAGTTTTCAATTTTGATGTCAAAATGATCGATTTCCAAAGGGGTTAACTTATGGAAATGGGCCATTTTGACATAAAATATCTAAATTTTCAAATTTGTTAATATTTGACATGCATGTTGGAGATAGCTAAAAAATCATGTTTCGTTATGGTACCTCTATAAGTAATGGTAAAAATGAAGTTAAAAATCAATTTTACTCAGTGTTATGTTAGGGTTGAACAAAATAATTTTTTATCTTCGCTTGACTATTATTTGAACGATTTAACATGGTGAAACCTCGTTTTTTTATCATTCTCAACATGCATGCAAAATATTAGCCCATTTGAAAAGTTTCAAACTTCATGTTAAAGTGATCGATTTTCAAAGGGGTTAACCTATAGAAATGGGCCATTTGACATAAAATTTCAAATTTTCAAACTGTCTAATATTTAACATGCTTGTTGGGGATGGCCAAAAAATCAAGTTCCATGATGGTACCTCTATAAATAACTGTCAAATGATGTTAAAAATGAATTTTACTCAATGTTATGTTAGAGTTGAACAAAATAATTTTTTAACTTCCCTTGAGTATTATTTGAAGGGTTTAACATGCTAAAACCTCGTTTTTTTGTCATTCCTAACATGCATAACAAATATTAGCCTATTTAAAAATTTTAAGTTTTCATGTCAAAATGGTCGATTTCCAAAGGGGTTAATCTATGAAAATGGGCCATTTTGACGTAAAATTTAAATTTTTTCAAATTGGCTAATATTTTACATGCATGGTGGAGATGACTAAAAAATCATGATTCATTATGGTTCCTCTATAAGGAATGGTAAAAATGAAGTTAAAAATCAATTTTACTCGCTGTTATGTTAGGATTGAACAAAATAATTTTTTAACATCGCTTGACTATTATTTGAACGACTTAACATGGTGAAACCTCGTTTTTTATCATTCCCAACATGCATGCCAAATATTAGCCCATTTGAAAATTTTCAATCTTCATGTTAAAATTATCGATTTTCAAAGGGGTTAACCTATAGAAATGGACAATTTTGACATAAAATTTCAAATTGGTTAATATTTGACATGTTTGTTGGGGATGGCCAAAAAATCAAGTTCCATGATGGTACCTCTATAAATAACTGTCAAATGAAGTTAAAAATCAATTTTACTCAATGTTATGTTAGAGTTGAACAAAATAATTTTTTAACTTTCCTTGACTATTATTTGAAGGGTTTAGCATGCTAAAACCTCGCTTTTTTGTCATTCCCAACATGCATGCAAAATATTAGCCTATTTGAAATTTTTTAATTTTCATGTCAAAATGGTCGATTTCCAAATGGGTTAACCTATGGAAATGTGCCATTTTGACGTAAAATTTCAAAATTTTCAAATTGGCTAATATTTTACATGCATGTTGGAGATGACTAAAAAATCATGTTTCATTATGGTTCCTCTGTAAGGAATGGTAAAAATGAAGTTAAAAATCAATTTTACTCGGTGTTATGTTAGGGTTTAACAAAATAATTTTTTAACTTCGCTTGATATTATTTGAACGACTTAAAATGGTGAAACCTCGTTTTCTATCATTCCCAACATGCATGCCAAATATTAGCCCATTTGTAAATTTTCAATCTTCAGGTTAAAATTATCGATTTTCAAAGGGGTTAACCTATAGAAATGTGCCATTTTGACATAAAATTTCAAATTTTCAAATTGGCTAATATTTGACATGCTTGTTGGGGATAGCCAAAAAATCAAGTTCCATGATAGGACTTCTATAAATAAAGTCAAATGAAGTTAAAAATCAATTTTACTCAATGTTATGTTAGAGTTGAACAAAATAATTTTTTAACTTCCCTTGAGTATTATTAGAAGGGTTTAGCATGCTAAAACCTCGCTTTTTTGTCATTGCCAACATGCATGCCAAATATTAGCCTATTTGAAAAATTTTAGTTTTCATGTCAAAATGGTCGATTTCCAAAGGGGTGTTAACCTATGGAAATTGGCCATTTTGAGTTAAAATTTAAATTTTTTCAAATTGGCTAATATTTTACATGCATGTTGGAGATGACTAAAAAATCATGTTTCATTATGGTTCCTCTATAAGGAATGGTAAAAATGAAGTTAAAAATCAATTTATTCGGTGTTATGTTAGGGTTGTACAAAATAATTTTTTAACTTCGCTTGACTATTATTTGAACGACTTAACGTGGTGAAACCTCGTTTTTTTATCATTCTCAACCTGCATGCCAAATATTAGCCCATTTGAAAATTATCAATCTTCATGTTAAAATTATCGATTTTCAAAGGGGTTAACCTATAGAAATGAGCCATTTTGACATAAAATTTCAAATTTTCAAATTGTCTAATATTTGACATGCTTGTTGGGGATGGCCAAAAAATCAAGTTCCATGATGGTACCACTATAAATAATGTCAAATGAAGTTAAAAATCAATTTTACTCTGTGTTCTGTTAGTGTTGAACAAAATATTTTTTAAACTTTGTTTGGCTGTTATTTGAAGGGCTTAGCTTGGTGAAAGCACTCTTTTGGTCATTCCCAAGATGCATGCAAAATATTAGCCTATTTGAAATAAATTTATTTTCATGTCAAAATGGTCGATTTCTAAAGGGGTTAACCTATGGAAATGGGCCATTTTGACATAAAATTACAAAATTTTCAAATTGGCTAATATTTTACATGCATGTTGGAGATGACTAAAAAATCATGTTTCATTATGGTTCCTCTATAAGGACTGGTAAAAATGAAGTTAAAACTCAATTTTATTCGGTGTTATGTTAGTGTTGAACAAAATAATTTTTTAAATTCGCTTGACTATTATTTGAAGGACTTAACATGGTGAAACCTCATTTTTTATCATTCCCAACATGCATGCCAAATATTAGACGATTTGAAAATTTTTAATTTTCATGTCAAAATGGCCGATTTCCAAAGGGGTTAACCTATGGAAATGGGCCATTTTGACTTAAAATTTTCAAATTTTCAAATTGGCTAATATTTTACATGCATGTTGGAAATGACTAAAAAATCATGTTTCATTATGGTTCCTCTATAAGGAATGGTAAAAATGAAGTTGAAACTCAATTATATTCGGTGTTATGTTAGTGTTGAACAAAATAATTTTTTAAATTCGCTTGACTATTATTTGAAGGACTTAACTTGGTGAAACCTCATTTTTTATCATTCCCAACATGCATGCCAAATATTAGACGATTTGAAAATTTTTAATTTTCATGTCAAAATGGCCGATTTCCAAAGGGGTTAACCTATGGAAATGGGCCATTTTGACTTAAAATTTTCAAATTTTCAAATTGGCTAATATTTTACATGCATGTTGGAAATGACTAAAAAATCATGTTTCATTATGGTTCCTCTATAAGGAATGGTAAAAATGAAGTTAAAAATCAATTTATTCGGTGTTATGTTAGGGTTGTACAAAATAATTTTTTAACTTCGCTTGACTATTATTTGAACGACTTAACGTGGTGAAACCTCGTTTTTTTATCATTCTCAACCTGCATGCCAAATATTAGCCCATTTGAAAATTTTCAATCTTCATGTTAAAATTATCGATTTTCAAAGGGGTTAACCTATAGAAATGGGCCATTTAGACATAAAATTTCAAATTTTCAAACTGTCTAATATTTAACATGCTTGTTGGGGATGGCCAAAAAATCAAGTTCCATGATGGTACCTCTATAAATAACTGTCAAATGAAGTTAAAAATGAATTTTACTCAATGTTATGTTAGAGTTGAACAAAATAATTTTTTAACTTCCCTTGAGTATTATTTGAAGGGTTTAACATGCTAAAACCTCGTTTTTTTGTCATTCCTAACATGCATAACAAATATTAGCCTATTTAAAAATTTTAAGTTTTCATGTCAAAATGGTCGATTTCCAAAGGGGTTAATCTATGAAAATGGGCCATTTTGACGTAAAATTTAAATTTTTTCAAATTGGCTAATATTTTACATGCATGTTGGAGATGACTAAAAAATCATGTTTCATTATGGTTCCTCTGTAAGGAATGGTAAAAATGAAGTTAAAAATCAATTTTACTCGGTGTTATGTTAGAGTTTGACAAAATAATTTTTTTACTTCGCTTGATATTATTTGAACGACTTAAAATGGTGAAACCTCGTTTTCTATCATTCCCAACATGCATGCCAAATATTAGCCCATTTGAAAATTTTCAAACTTCATGTTAAAGTGATCGATTTTCAAAGGGGTTTACCTATAGAAATGGGCCATTTTGACATAAAATTTCAAAATTTCAAATTGTCTAATATTTGACATGCTTGTTGGGGATGGCCAAAAAATCAAGTTCCATGATGGTACCTCTATAAATAATGTCAAATGAAGTTAAAACTCAATTTTATTCGGTGTTATGTTAGTGTTGAACAAAATAATTTTTTAAATTCGCTTGACTATTATTTGAAGGACTTAACATGGTGAAACCTCATTTTTTATCATTCCCAACATGCATGCCAAATATTAGACGATTTGAAAATTTTTAATTTTCATGTCAAAATGGCCGATTTCCAAAGGGGTTAACCTATGGAAATGGGCCATTTTGACTTAAAATTTTCAAATTTTCAAATTGGCTAATATTTTACATGCATGTTGGAAATGACTAAAAAATCATGTTTCATTATGGTTCCTCTATAAGGAATGGTAAAAATGAAGTTGAAACTCAATTATATTCGGTGTTATGTTAGTGTTGAACAAAATAATTTTTTAAATTCGCTTGACTATTATTTGAAGGACATAACATGGTGAAACCTCATTTTTTATCATTCCCAACATGCATGCCAAATATTAGACGATTTGAAAATTTTTAATTTTCATGTCAAAATGGCCGATTTCCAAAGGGGTTAACCTATGGAAATGGGCCATTTTGACTTAAAATTTTCAAATTTTCAAATTGGCTAATATTTTACATGCATGTTGGAAATGACTAAAAAATCATGTTTCATTATGGTTCCTCTATAAGGAATGGTAAAAATGAAGTTAAAACTCAATTTTATTCGGTGTTATGTTAGTGTTGAACAAAATAATTTTTTAAATTCGCTTGACTATTATTTGAAGGATTTAACATGGTGAAACCTCATTTTTTTATCATTCCCAACATGCATGCCAAATATTAGACCATTTGAAGTTTTTTAATTTTCATGTCAAAATGGCTGATTTCCAAATGGGTTAACCTATGGAAATGGGCCATTTTGACTTAGAATTTTCAAAATTTCAAATTGGATAATATTTTACATGCATGTTGGAGATGACTAAAAAATCATGTTTCATTATGGTTCCTCTATAAGGAATGTTAAAAATGAAGTTGAAACTCAATTATATTCGGTGTTATGTTAGTGTTGAAGAAAATAATTTTTTAAATTCGCTTGACTATTATTTGAAGGACTTAACATGGTGAAACCTCATTTTTTTATCATTCCCAACATGCATGCCAAATATTAGCCCATTTGAAAAAATTTAATTTTCATGTCAAAATGGTCGATTTCCAAAGGGGTTAACCTATGGAAATGTGCCATTTTGACTTAAAATTTTAAAACTTTCAAATTGCCTAATATTTTACATGCATGTTGGAAATGACTAAAAAATCATGTTTCATTATGGTTCCTCTATAAGGAATGGTAAAAATGAAGTTAAAACTCAAATTTATTCGGTGTTATGTTAGTGTTGAACAAAATAATTTTTTAAATTCGCTTGACTATTATTTGAAGGACTTAACATGGTGAAACCTCATTTTTTTATCATTCCCAACATGCATGCCAAATATTAGACCATTTGAAATTTTTTAATTTTCATGTCAAAATGGCCGATTTCCAAATGGGTTAACCTATGGAAATGGGCCATTTTGACTTAGAATTTTCAAATTTTCAAATTGGATAATATTTTACATGCATGTTGGAGATGACTAAAAAATCATGTTTCATTATGGTTCCTCTATAAGGAATGTTAAAAATGAAGTTGAAACTCAATTATATTCGGTGTTATGTTAGTGTTGAACAAAATAATTTTGTAAATTCGCTTGACTATTATTTGAACGACTTAACACGGTGAAATCTCGTTTTTTTCATTCTCAACATGCATGCCAAATATTAGCCTATTTGAAAATTTTCAATCTTCATTGTAAAATGATCGATTTTCAAAGGGGTTAACCAATAGAAATTGGCCATTTTGACATAAATTTCAAATTTTCAAATTGTCTAATATTTAACATGCTTGTTGGGGATGCCAAAAAATCAAGTTCCAAGATGGTACCTCTATAAATAACTGTCAAATGAAGTTAAAAATCAATTTCACTCTGTGTTCTGTTAGTGTTGAACAAAATATTTTTTTGACTTTGTATGGCTGTTATTTGAAGGGCTTAGCTTGGTGAAAGCACTCTTTTTGTCATTCCCAACATGCATGCAAACTATTAGCCTATTTTCTAAAAAGTTATTTTCATGTCAAAATGGTCGATTTCCAAAGGGGTTAACCCATGGAAATGGGCCATATTGACATAAAATTTCAAAAGTTTCAAATTGTCTAATATTTTGCATGCATGTTGGAGATGACTAAAAAATCATGTTTCATTATGGTTCCTCTATAAGGACTGGTAAAAATGAAGTTAAAACTAAATTTTATTCGGTGTTATGTTAGTGTTGAACAAAATAATTTTTTAAATTCGCTTGACTATTATTTGAAGGACTTAACATGGTGAAACATCATTTTTTATCATTCCCAACATGCATGCCAAATATTAGACGATTTGAAAATTTTTAATTTTCATGTCAAAATGGCCGATTTCCAAAGGGGTTAACCTATGGAAATGGGCCATTTTGACTTAAAATTTTCAAATTTTCAAATTGGCTAATATTTTACATGCATGTTGGAAATGACTAAAAAATCATGTTTCAGTATGGTTCCTCTATAAGGAATGGTAAAAATGAAGTTAAACTCAATTTTATTCCGTGTTATGTTAGTGTTGAACAAAATAATTTTTTAAATTCGCTTGACTATTATTTGAAGGACTTAACATGGTGAAACCTCATTTTTTATCATTCCCAACATGCATGCCAAATATTAGACCATTTGAAATTTTTTAATTTTCATGTCAAAATGGCCGATTTCCAAATGGGTTAACCTATGGAAATGGGCCATTTTGACTTAGAATTTTCAAATTTTCAAATTGGATAATATTTTACATGCATGTTAGAGATGACTAAAAAATCATGTTTCATTATGGTTCCTCTATAAGGAATGTTAAAAATGAAGTTGAAACTCAATTATATTCGGTGTTATGTTAGTGTTGAACAAAATAATTTTTTAAATTCGCTTAACTATTATTTGAAGGACTTAACATGGTGAAACCTCATTTTTTTATCATTCCCAACATGCATGCCAAATATTAGCCCATTTGAAAAAATATAATTTTCATGTCAAAATGGTCGATTTCCAAAGGGGTTAACCTATCGAAATGGGCCATTTTGACTTAAAATTTTAAAACTTTCAAATTGGCTAATATTTTACATGCATGTTGGAGATGACTAAAAAATCATGTTTCATTATGGTTCCTCAATAAGGAATGGTAAAAATGAAGTTAAAACACAATTTTACTCGGTGTTATGTTAGGGTTGAACAAAATAATTTTTTAACTTCGCTTGATTATTATTTGAACGACTTAACATGGTGAAACCTCATTTTTTTATCATTCCCAACATGCATGCCAAATATTAGCCCATTTAAAAATTTTCCATCTTCATGTTAAAGTGGTCGATTTTCAAAGGGGTTAACCTATAGAAATGAGCCATTTTGACATAAAATTACAAATTTTCAAATTGACTAATATTTGACATGCTTGTTGGGGATGGCCAAAAAATCAAGTTCCATGATGGTACCTCTATAAATAACTGTCAACTGAAGTTAAAAATCAATTTTAGTCAATGTTATGTTAGAGTTGAACAAAATAATTTTTTAACTTCCCTTGACTATAATTTGAAGGGTTTAACATGCTATAACCTCGCTTTTTTGTCATTCTCAACATGTATGCCAAATATTAGCATATACGAAAATTTTTAGTTTTCATGTCAAAATGGACGATTTCCCATAGAAATTGGCCATTTTGACGTAAAATTTTCAAATTTTCAAATTGGCTAATATTTTACATGCATGTTGGAGATGACTAAAAAATCATGTTTCATTATGGTTCCTCTATAAGGAATGGTAAAAATGAAGTTAAAAATCAATGTTACTCGGTGTTATGTTAGGGTTGAACAAAATATTTTTTTTACTTCGCTTGACTATTATTTGAACGACTTAAGTTGGTGAAACCTCGTTTTTTTATCATTCTCAACATGCATGCCAAATATTAGCCCATTTAAAAATTTTCAATCTTCATGTTAAAATGATCGATTTTCAAAGGGGTTAACCTATAGAAATGGGCCATTTTGAAAATAAAATTCAAAATTTCAAATTGGCCAATATTTGACATGCTTGTTGGGGATGGCCAAAAAGTCAAGTTCCATGATGGTACCTCTATAAATAATGTTAAATGAAGTTAAAAAACAATTTTACTCGGTGTTCTGTTAGTGTTGAACAAAATATTTTTTTAACATTGTTTGGTTGTTGTTTGAAGGGCTTAGCTTGGTGAAAGCACTCTTTTTGTCATTCCCAACATGCATGCCAAATATTAGCCCATTTGAAAATTTTCAATTTTCATGTCAACATGGTCGATTTCCAAAGGGGTTAACCTATAGAAATGAGCCATTTTGACATAAAATTTTAAATTTTCAAATTGGCTAATATTGTACATGCTTGTTGGGGATGGCCAAAAAATCAAGTTCCATGATGGTACCTCTATAAATAATGTCAAATGAAGTTAAAAATCAATTTTACTCGGTGTTCTATTAGTGTTGAACAAAATATTTTTTTAACTTTGTTTGGTTGTTATTTGAAGGGCTTAGCTTGGTGAACGCATGTTTTTTGTCATTCCCAACATGCATGTAAAATATTAACCCATTTGAAATTTGAAATTTTCATGTCAAAATGGTCGATTTCCAAAGGGTTAACCTATGGAAATGGGTCATTTTGACATAAAATTACAAAATTTTCAAATTGGCTAATATTTTACATGCATGTTGGAGATGACTAAAAAATCATGTTTCATTATGGTTCCTCTATAAGGAATGGTAAAAATGAAGTTAAAAATAAATTTTACTTGGTGTTATGTTAGGGTTGGCCAAAATAATTTTTTAAATTCGCTTGACTATTATTTGAAGGATTTAACATGTTGAAACCTCATTTTTTTATCATTCCCAACATGCATGTCAAATATTAGCCCATTTGAAAATTTTCAATCTTCATGTTAAAATGATCGATTTTCAAAGGGGTTAACCTATAGAAATGAGCCATTTTGACATAAAATTTTAAATTTTCAAATTGGCTAATATTGTACATGCTTGTTGGGGATGGCCAAAAAATCAAGTTCCATGATGGTACCTCTATAAATAATGTCAAATGAAGTTAAAAATCAATTTTACTCGGTGTTCTATTAGTGTTGAACAAAATATTTTTTTAACTTTGTTTGGTTGTTATTTGAAGGGCTTAGCTTGGTGAAAGCATGTTTTTTGTCATTCCCAACATGCATGTAAAATATTAACCCATTTGAAATTTGAAATTTTCATGTCAAAATGGTCGATTTCCAAAGGGGTTAACCTATGGAAATGGGTCATTTTGACATAAAATTACAAAATTTTCAAATTGGCTAATATTTTACATGCATGTTGGAGATGACTAAAAAATCATGTTTCATTATGGTTCCTCTATAAGGAATGGTAAAAATGAAGTTAAAAATAAATTTTACTCGGTGTTATGTTAGGGTTGGCCAAAATAATTTTTTAAATTCGCTTGACTATTATTTGAAGGATTTAACATGGTGAAACCTCATTTTTTTATCATTCCCAACATGCATGCCAAATATTAGCCCATTTGAAAATTTTCAATCTTCATGTTAAAATGATCGATTTTCAAAGGGGTTAACCTATAGAAATGAGCCATTTTGACATAAAATTTTAAATTTTCAAATTGGCTAATATTGTACATGCTTGTTGGGGATGGCCAAAAAATCAAGTTCCATGATGGTACCTCTATAAATAATGTCAAATGAAGTTAAAAATCAATTTTACTCGGTGTGCAGTTAGTGTTGAACAAAATATTTTTTTAACTTTGTGTGGTTGTTATTTGAAGGGCTTAGCTTGGTGAAAGCATGTTTTTTGTCATTCCAAACATGCATGTAAAATATTAACCCATTTGAAATTTGAAATTTTCATGTCAAAATGGTCGATTTCCAAAGGGGTTAACCTATGGAAATGGGTCATTTTGACATAAAATTACAAAATTTTCAAATTGGCTAATATTTTACATGCATGTTGGAGATGACTAAAAAATCATGTTTCATTATGGTTCCTCTATAAGGAATGGTAAAAATGAAGTTAAAACTTAATTTTATTCGGTGTTATGTTAGTTTTGAACAAAATAATTTTTTAAATTTGCTTGACTATTATTTGAAGGACTTAACATGGTGAAACCTCATTTTTTTATCATTCCCAACATGCATGCCAAATATTAGCTCATTTGAAAAATTTTAATTTTCATGTCAAAATGGTCGATTTCCAAAGGGGTTAACCTATGTAAATGGGCCATTTTGACTTAAAATTTTCAAATTTTCAAATTGGCTAATATTTTACATGCATGTCAGAGATGACTAAAAAATCATGTTTCATTATGGTTCCTCTATAAGGAATGGTAAAAATGAAGTTAAAAATCAATTTTACTCGGTGTTATGTTAGGGTTGAACAAAATAATTTTTTAACTTCGCTTGACTATTATTTGAACGACTTAAGTTGGTGAAACCTCGTTTTTTTATCATTCTCAACATGCATGCCAAATATTAGCCCATTTAAAAATTTTCAATCTTCATGTTAAAATGATCGATTTTCAAAGGGGTTAACCTATAGAAATGGGCCATTTTGAAAATAAAATTCAAAATTTCAAATTGGCTAATATTTGACATGCTTGTTGGGGATGGCCAAAAAGTCAAGTTCCATGATGGTACCTCTATAAATAATGTCAAATGAAGTTAAAAAACAATTTTACTCGGTGTTCTGTTAGTGTTGAACAAAATATTTTTTTAACATTGTTTGGTTGTTGTTTGAAGGGCTTAGCTTGGTGAAAGCACTCTTTTTGTCATTCCCAACATGCATGCCAAATATTAGCCCATTTGAAAATTTTCAATTTTCATGTCAACATGGTCGATTTCCAAAGGGGTTAACCTATGGAAATGGGCCATTTTGACATAAAATTTCAAAATTTTCAAATTGTCTAATATTTTACATGCATGTTGGAGATGACTAAAAAATCATGTTTCATTATGGTTCCTCTATAAGGAATGGTAAAAATGAAGTTAAAAATCAATTTTACTCGGTGTTATGTTAGGGTTGGCCAAAATAATTTTTTAAATTCGCTTGACTATTATTTGAAGGATTTAACATGGTGAAACCTCATTTTTTTATCATTCCCAACATGCATGCCAAATATTAGCCCATTTGAAAATTTTCAATCTTCATGTTAAAATGATCGATTTTCAAAGGGGTTAACCTATAGAAATGAGCCATTTTGACATAAAATTTTAAATTTTCAAATTGGCTAATATTGTACATGCTTGTTGGGGATGGCCAAAAAATCAAGTTCCATGATGGTACCTCTATAAATAATGTCAAATGAAGTTAAAAAACAATTTTACTCGGTGTTCTGTTAGTGTTGAACAAAATATTTTTTTAACATTGTTTGGTTGTTGTTTGAAGGGCTTAGCTTGGTGAAAGCACTCTTTTTGTCATTCCCAACATGCATGCCAAATATTAGCCCATTTGAAAATTTTCAATTTTCATGTCAACATGGTCGATTTCCAAAGGGGTTAACCTATGGAAATGGGCCATTTTGACATAAAATTTCAAAATTTTCAAATTGTCTAATATTTTACATGCATGTTGGAGATGACTAAAAATCATGTTTCATTATGGTTCCTCTATAAGGAATGGTAAAAATGAAGTTAAAAATAAATTTTACTCGGTGTTATGTTAGGGTTGGCCAAAATAATTTTTTAAATTCGCTTGACTATTATTTGAAGGATTTAACATGGTGAAACCTCATTTTTTTATCATTCCCAACATGCATGCCAAATATTAGCCCATTTGAAAATTTTCAATCTTCATGTTAAAATGATCGATTTTCAAAGGGGTTAACCTATAGAAATGAGCCATTTTGACATAAAATTTTAAATTTTCAAATTGGCTAATATTGTACATGCTTGTTGGGGATGGCCAAAAAATTAAGTTCCATGATGGTACCTCTATAAATAATGTCAAATGAAGTTAAAAATCAATTTTACTCGGTGTGCAGTTAGTGTTGAACAAAATATTTTTTTAACTTTGTGTGGTTGTTATTTGAAGGGCTTAGCTTGGTGAAAGCATGTTTTTTGTCATTCCAAACATGCATGTAAAATATTAACCCATTTGAAATTTGAAATTTTCATGTCAAAATGGTCGATTTCCAAAGGGGTTAACCTATGGAAATGGGTCATTTTGACATAAAATTACAAAATTTTCAAATTGGCTAATATTTTACATGCATGTTGGAGATGACTAAAAAATCATGTTTCATTATGGTTCCTCTATAAGGAATGGTAAAAATGAAGTTAAAACTTAATTTTATTCGGTGTTATGTTAGTTTTGAACAAAATAATTTTTTAAATTTGCTTGACTATTATTTGAAGGACTTAACATGGTGAAACCTCATTTTTTTATCATTCCCAACATGCATGCAAAATATTAGCTCATTTGAAAAATTTTAATTTTCATGTCAAAATGGTCGATTTCCAAAGGGGTTAACCTATGGAAATGGGCCATTTTGACATAAAATTTCAAAATTTTCAAATTGTCTAATATTTTACATGCATGTTGGAGATGACTAAAAAATCATGTTTCATTATGGTTCCTCTATAAGGAATGGTAAAAATGAAGTTAAAAATCAATTTTACTCGGTGTTATGTTAGGGTTGGCCAAAATAATTTTTTAAATTCGCTTGACTATTATTTGAAGGATTTAACATGGTGAAACCTCATTTTTTTATCATTCCCAACATGCATGCCAAATATTAGCCCATTTGAAAATTTTCAATCTTCATGTTAAAATGATCGATTTTCAAAGGGGTTAACCTATAGAAATGAGCCATTTTGACATAAAATTTTAAATTTTCAAATTGGCTAATATTGTACATGCTTGTTGGGGATGGCCAAAAAATCAAGTTCCATGATGGTACCTCTATAAATAATGTCAAATGAAGTTAAAAAACAATTTTACTCGGTGTTCTGTTAGTGTTGAACAAAATATTTTTTTAACATTGTTTGGTTGTTGTTTGAAGGGCTTAGCTTGGTGAAAGCACTCTTTTTGTCATTCCCAACATGCATGCCAAATATTAGCCCATTTGAAAATTTTCAATTTTCATGTCAACATGGTCGATTTCCAAAGGGGTTAACCTATGGAAATGGGCCATTTTGACATAAAATTTCAAAATTTTCAAATTGTCTAATATTTTACATGCATGTTGGAGATGACTAAAAAATCATGTTTCATTATGGTTCCTCTATAAGGAATGGTAAAAATGAAGTTAAAAATAAATTTTACTCGGTGTTATGTTAGGGTTGGCCAAAATAATTTTTTAAATTCGCTTGACTATTATTTGAAGGATTTAACATGGTGAAACCTCATTTTTTTATCATTCCCAACATGCATGCCAAATATTAGCCCATTTGAAAATTTTGAATCTTCATGTTAAAATGATCGATTTTCAAAGGGGTTAACCTATAGAAATGAGCCATTTTGACATAAAATTTTAAATTTTCAAATTGGCTAATATTGTACATGCTTGTTGGGGATGGCCAAAAAATTAAGTTCCATGATGGTACCTCTATAAATAATGTCAAATGAAGTTAAAAATCAATTTTACTCGGTGTGCAGTTAGTGTTGAACAAAATATTTTTTTAACTTTGTGTGGTTGTTATTTGAAGGGCTTAGCTTGGTGAAAGCATGTTTTTTGTCATTCCAAACATGCATGTAAAATATTAACCCATTTGAAATTTGAAATTTTCATGTCAAAATGGTCGATTTCCAAAGGGGTTAACCTATGGAAATGGGTCATTTTGACATAAAATTACAAAATTTTCAAATTGGCTAATATTTTACATGCATGTTGGAGATGACTAAAAAATCATGTTTCATTATGGTTCCTCTATAAGGAATGGTAAAAATGAAGTTAAAACTTAATTTTATTCGGTGTTATGTTAGTTTTGAACAAAATAATTTTTTAAATTTGCTTGACTATTATTTGAAGGACTTAACATGGTGAAACCTCATTTTTTTATCATTCCCAACATGCATGCAAAATATTAGCTCATTTGAAAAATTTTAATTTTCATGTCAAAATGGTCGATTTCCAAAGGGGTTAACCTATGTAAATGGGCCATTTTGACCTAAAATTTTCAAATTTTCAAATTGGCTAATATTTTACATGCATGTCGGAGATGACTAAAAAATCATGTTTCATTATGGTTCCTCTATAAGGAATGGTAAAAATGAAGTTAAAAATCAATTTTACTCGGTGTTATGTTAGGGTTGAACAAAATAATTTTTTAACTTCGCTTGACTATTATTTGAACGACTTAAGTTGGTGAAACCTCGTTTTTTTATCATTCTCAACATGCATGCCAAATATTACCCCATTTAAAAATTTTCAATCTTCGAGTTAAAATGATCGATTTTCAAAGGGGTTAACCTATAGAAATGGGCCATTTTGAAAATAAAATTCAAAATTTCAAATTGGCTAAAATTTGACATGCTTGTTGGGGATGGCCAAAAAGTCAAGTTCCATGATGGTACCTCTATAAATAATGTCAAATGAAGTTAAAAAACAATTTTACTCGGTGTTCGTTAGTGTTGAACAAAATATTTTTTTAACATTGTTTGGTTGTTGTTTGAAGGGCTTAGCTTGGTGAAAGCACTCTTTTTGTCATTCCCAACATGCATGCCAAATATTAGCCCATTTGAAAATTTTCAATTTTCATGTCAACATGGTCGATTTCCAAAGGGGTTAACCTATGGAAATGGGCCATTTTGACATAAAATTTCAAAATTTTCAAATTGGCTAATATTTTACATGCATGTTGGAGATGACTAAAAAATCATGTTTCATTATGGTTCCTCTATAAGGAATGGTAAAAATGAAGTTAAAAATAAATTTTACTCGGTGTTATGTTAGGGTTGGCCAAAATAATTTTTTAAATTCGCTTGACTATTATTTGAAGGATTTAACATGGTGAAACCTCATTTTTTTATCATTCCCAACATGCATGCCAAATATTAGCCCATTTGAAAATTTTCAATCTTCATGTTAAAATGATCGATTTTCAAAGGGGTTAACCTATAGAAATGAGCCATTTTGACATAAAATTTTAAATTTTCAAATTGGCTAATATTGTACATGCTTGTTGGGGATGGCCAAAAAATCAAGTTCCATGATGGTACCTCTATAAATAATGTCAAATGAAGTTAAAAATCAATTTTACTCGGTGTTCTATTAGTGTTGAACAAAATATTTTTTTAACTTTGTTTGGTTGTTATTTGAAGGGCTTAGCTTGGTGAAAGCATGTTTTTTGTCATTCCCAACATGCATGTAAAATATTAACCCATTTGAAATTTGAAATTTTCATGTCAAAATGGTCGATTTCCAAAGGGGTTAACCTATGGAAATGGGTCATTTTGACATAAAATTACAAAATTTTCAAATTGGCTAATATTCTACATGCATGTTGGAGATGACTAAAAAATCATGTTTCATTATGGTTCCTCTATAAGGAATGGTAAAAATGAAGTTAAAAATAAATTTTACTCGGTGTTATGTTAGGGTTGGCCAAAATAATTTTTTAAATTCGCTTGACTATTATTTGAAGGATTTAACATGTTGAAACCTCATTTTTTTATCATTCCCAACATGCATGTCAAATATTAGCCCATTTGAAAATTTTCAATCTTCATGTTAAAATGATCGATTTTCAAAGGGGTTAACCTATAGAAATGAGCCATTTTGACATAAAATTTTAAATTTTCAAATTGGCTAATATTGTACATGCTTGTTGGGGATGGCCAAAAAATCAAGTTCCATGATGGTACCTCTATAAATAATGTCAAATGAAGTTAAAAATCAATTTTACTCGGTGTTCAGTTAGTGTTGAACAAAATATTTTTTTAACTTTGTTTGGTTGTTATTTGAAGGGCTTAGCTTGGTGAAAGCATGTTTTTTGTCATTCCCAACATGCATGTAAAATATTAACCCATTTGAAATTTGAAATTTTCATGTCAAAATGGTCGATTTCCAAAGGGGTTAACCTATGGAAATGGGTCATTTTGACATAAAATTACAAAATTTTCAAATTGGCTAATATTCTACATGCATGTTGGAGATGACTAAAAAATCATGTTTCATTATGGTTCCTCTGTAAGGAATGGTAAAAATGAAGTTAAAAATCAATTTTACTCGGTGTTATGTTAGGGTTTAACAAAATAATTTTTTAACTTCGCTTGATATTATTTGAACGACTAAAAATGGTGAAACCTCGTTTTCTATCATTCCCAACATGCATGCCAAATATTAGCCCATTTGAAAATTTTCAATCTTCATGTTAAAATTATCGATTTTCAAAGGGGTTAACCTATAGAAATGAGCCATTTTGACATAAAATTTTAAATTTTCAAATTGGCTAATATTGTACATGCTTGTTGGGGATGGCCAAAAAATTAAGTTCCATGATGGTACCTCTATAAATAATGTCAAATGAAGTTAAAAATCAATTTTACTCGGTGTGCGATTAGTGTTGAACAAAATATTTTTTTAACTTTGTGTGGTTGTTATTTGAAGGGCTTAGCTTGGTGAAAGCATGTTTTTTGTCATTCCAAACATGCATGTAAAATATTAACCCATTTGAAATTTGAAATTTTCATGTCAAAATGGTCGATTTCCAAAGGGGTTAACCTATGGAAATGGGTCATTTTGACATAAAATTACAAAATTTTCAAATTGGCTAATATTTTACATGCATGTTGGAGATGACTAAAAAATCATGTTTCATTATGGTTCCTCTATAAGGAATGGTAAAAATGAAGTTAAAACTTAATTTTATTCGGTGTTATGTTAGTTTTGAACAAAATAATTTTTTAAATTTGCTTGACTATTATTTGAAGGACTTAACATGGTGAAACCTCATTTTTTTATCATTCCCAACATGCATGCAAAATATTAGCTCATTTGAAAAATTTTAATTTTCATGTCAAAATGGTCGATTTCCAAAGGGGTTAACCTATGTAAATGTGCCATTTTGACCTAAAATTTTCAAATTTTCAAATTGGCTAATATTTTACATGCATGTCGGAGATGACTAAAAAATCATGTTTCATTATGGTTCCTCTATAAGGAATGGTAAAAATGAAGTTAAAAATCAATTTTACTCGGTGTTATGTTAGGGTTGAACAAAATAATTTTTTAACTTCGCTTGACTATTATTTGAACGACTTAAGTTGGTGAAACCTCGTTTTTTTATCATTCTCAACATGCATGCCAAATATTAGCCCATTTAAAAATTTTCAATCTTCAGGTTAAAATGATCGATTTTCAAAGGGGTTAACCTATAGAAATGGGCCATTTTGAAAATAAAATTCAAAATTTCAAATTGGCTAAAATTTGACATGCTTGTTGGGGATGGCCAAAAAGTCAAGTTCCATGATGGTACCTCTATAAATAATGTCAAATGAAGTTAAAAAACAATTTTACTCGGTGTTCTGTTAGTGTTGAACAAAATATTTTTTTAACATTGTTTGGTTGTTGTTTGAAGGGCTTAGCTTGGTGAAAGCACTCTTTTTGTCATTCCCAACATGCATGCCAAATATTAGCCCATTTGAAAATTTTCAATTTTCATGTCAACATGGTCGATTTCCAAAGGGGTTAACCTATGGAAATGGGCCATTTTGACATAAAATTTCAAAATTTTCAAATTGGCTAATATTTTACATGCATGTTGGAGATGACTAAAAAATCATGTTTCATTATGGTTCCTCTATAAGGAATGGTAAAAATGAAGTTAAAAATAAATTTTACTCGGTGTTATGTTAGGGTTGGCCAAAATAATTTTTTAAATTCGCTTGACTATTATTTGAAGGATTTAACATGGTGAAACCTCATTTTTTTATCATTCCCAACATGCATGCCAAATATTAGCCCATTTGAAAATTTTCAATCTTCATGTTAAAATGATCGATTTTCAAAGGGGTTAACCTATAGAAATGAGCCATTTTGACATAAAATTTTAAATTTTCAAATTGGCTAATATTGTACATGCTTGTTGGGGATGGCCAAAAAATCAAGTTCCATGATGGTACCTCTATAAATAATGTCAAATGAAGTTAAAAATCAATTTTACTCGGTGTTCTATTAGTGTTGAACAAAATATTTTTTTAACTTTGTTTGGTTGTTATTTGAAGGGCTTAGCTTGGTGAAAGCATGTTTTTTGTCATTCCCAACATGCATGTAAAATATTAACCCATTTGAAATTTGAAATTTTCATGTCAAAATGGTCGATTTCCAAAGGGGTTAACCTATGGAAATGGGTCATTTTGACATAAAATTACAAAATTTTCAAATTGGCTAATATTCTACATGCATGTTGGAGATGACTAAAAAATCATGTTTCATTATGGTTCCTCTATAAGGAATGGTAAAAATGAAGTTAAAAATAAATTTTACTCGGTGTTATGTTAGGGTTGGCCAAAATAATTTTTTAAATTCGCTTGACTATTATTTGAAGGATTTAACATGTTGAAACCTCATTTTTTTATCATTCCCAACATGCATGTCAAATATTAGCCCATTTGAAAATTTTCAATCTTCATGTTAAAATGATCGATTTTCAAAGGGGTTAACCTATAGAAATGAGCCATTTTGACATAAAATTTTAAATTTTCAAATTGGCTAATATTGTACATGCTTGTTGGGGATGGCCAAAAAATCAAGTTCCATGATGGTACCTCTATAAATAATGTCAAATGAAGTTAAAAATCAATTTTACTCGGTGTTCAGTTAGTGTTGAACAAAATATTTTTTTAACTTTGTTTGGTTGTTATTTGAAGGGCTTAGCTTGGTGAAAGCATGTTTTTTGTCATTCCCAACATGCATGTAAAATATTAACCCATTTGAAATTTGAAATTTTCATGTCAAAATGGTCGATTTCCAAAGGGGTTAACCTATGAAAATGGGTCATTTTGACATAAAATTACAAAATTTTCAAATTGGCTAATATTTTACATGCATGTTAGAGATGACTAAAAAATCATGTTTCATTATGGTTCCGCTATAAGGAATGGTAAAAATGAAGTTAAAACTTAATTTTATTCGGTGTTATGTTAGTTTTGAACAAAATAATTTTTTAAATTTGCTTGACTATTATTTGAAGGACTTAACATGGTGAAACCTCATTTTTTTATCATTCCCAACATGCATGCCAAATATTAGCTCATTTGAAAATTTTTAATTTTCATGTCAAAATGGTCGATTTCCAAAGGGGTTAACCTATGTAAATGGGCCATTTTGACATAAAATTTCAAAATTTTCAAATTGTCTAATATTTTACATGCATGTTGGAGATGACTAAAAAATCATGTTTCATTATGGTTCCTCTATAAGGAATGGTAAAAATGAAGTTAAAAATAAATTTTACTCGGTGTTATGTTAGGGTTGGCCAAAATAATTTTTTAAATTCGCTTGACTATTATTTGAAGGATTTAACATGGTGAAACCTCATTTTTTTATCATTCCCAACATGCATGCCAAATATTAGCCCATTTGAAAATTTTCAATCTTCATGTTAAAATGATCGATTTTCAAAGGGGTTAACCTATAGAAATGAGCCATTTTGACATAAAATTTTAAATTTTCAAATTGGCTAATATTGTACATGCTTGTTGGGGATGGCCAAAAACTCAAGTTCCATGATGGTACCTCTATAAATAATGTCAAATGAAGTTAAAAATCAATTTTACTCGGTGTTCTATTAGTGTTGAACAAAATATTTTTTTAACTTTGTTTGGTTGTTATTTGAAGGGCTTAGCTTGGTGAAAGCATGTTTTTTGTCATTCCCAACATGCATGTAAAATATTAACCCATTTGAAATTTGAAATTTTCATGTCAAAATGGTCGATTTCCAAAGGGGTTAACCTATGGAAATGGGTCATTTTGACATAAAATTACAAAATTTTCAAATTGGCTAATATTTTACATGCATGTTGGAGATGACTAAAAAATCATGTTTCATTATGGTTGCTCTATAAGGAATGGTAAAAATGAAGTTAAAACTTAATTTTATTCGGTGTTATGTTAGTTTTGAACAAAATAATTTTTTAAATTTGCTTGACTATTATTTGAAGGACTTAACATGGTGAAACCTCATTTTTTTATCATTCCCAACATGCATGCAAAATATTAGCTCATTTGAAAAATTTTAATTTTCATGTCAAAATGGTCGATTTCCAAAGGGGTTAACCTATGTAAATGGGCCATTTTGACCTAAAATTTTCAAATTTTCAAATTGGCTAATATTTTACATGCATGTCGGAGATGACTAAAAAATCATGTTTCATTATGGTTCCTCTATAAGGAATGGTAAAAATGAAGTTAAAAATCAATTTTACTCGGTGTTATGTTAGGGTTGAACAAAATAATTTTTTAACTTCGCTTGACTATTATTTGAACGACTTAAGTTGGTGAAACCTCGTTTTTTTATCATTCTCAACATGCATGCCAAATATTAGCCCATTTAAAAATTTTCAATCTTCGAAGTTAAAATGATCGATTTTCAAAGGGGTTAACCTATAGAAATGGGCCATTTTGAAAATAAAATTCAAAATTTCAAATTGGCTAAAATTTGACATGCTTGTTGGGGATGGCCAAAAAGTCAAGTTCCATGATGGTACCTCTATAAATAATGTCAAATGAAGTTAAAAAACAATTTTACTCGGTGTTCTGTTAGTGTTGAACAAAATATTTTTTTAACATTGTTTGGTTGTTGTTTGAAGGGCTTAGCTTGGTGAAAGCACTCTTTTTGTCATTCCCAACATGCATGCCAAATATTAGCCCATTTGAAAATTTTCAATTTTCATGTCAACATGGTCGATTTCCAAAGGGGTTAACCTATGGAAATGGGCCATTTTGACATAAAATTTCAAAATTTTCAAATTGGCTAATATTTTACATGCATGTTGGAGATGACTAAAAAATCATGTTTCATTATGGTTCCTCTATAAGGAATGGTAAAAATGAAGTTAAAAATAAATTTTACTCGGTGTTATGTTAGGGTTGGCCAAAATAATTTTTTAAATTCGCTTGACTATTATTTGAAGGATTTAACATGGTGAAACCTCATTTTTTTATCATTCCCAACATGCATGCCAAATATTAGCCCATTTGAAAATTTTCAATCTTCATGTTAAAATGATCGATTTTCAAAGGGGTTAACCTATAGAAATGAGCCATTTTGACATAAAATTTTAAATTTTCAAATTGGCTAATATTGTACATGCTTGTTGGGGATGGCCAAAAAATCAAGTTCCATGATGGTACCTCTATAAATAATGTCAAATGAAGTTAAAAATCAATTTTACTCGGTGTTCTATTAGTGTTGAACAAAATATTTTTTTAACTTTGTTTGGTTGTTATTTGAAGGGCTTAGCTTGGTGAAAGCATGTTTTTTGTCATTCCCAACATGCATGTAAAATATTAACCCATTTGAAATTTGAAATTTTCATGTCAAAATGGTCGATTTCCAAAGGGGTTAACCTATGGAAATGGGTCATTTTGACATAAAATTACAAAATTTTCAAATTGGCTAATATTCTACATGCATGTTGGAGATGACTAAAAAATCATGTTTCATTATGGTTCCTCTATAAGGAATGGTAAAAATGAAGTTAAAAATAAATTTTACTCGGTGTTATGTTAGGGTTGGCCAAAATAATTTTTTAAATTCGCTTGACTATTATTTGAAGGATTTAACATGTTGAAACCTCATTTTTTTATCATTCCCAACATGCATGTCAAATATTAGCCCATTTGAAAATTTTCAATCTTCATGTTAAAATGATCGATTTTCAAAGGGGTTAACCTATAGAAATGAGCCATTTTGACATAAAATTTTAAATTTTCAAATTGGCTAATATTGTACATGCTTGTTGGGGATGGCCAAAAAATCAAGTTCCATGATGGTACCTCTATAAATAATGTCAAATGAAGTTAAAAATCAATTTTACTCGGTGTTCAGTTAGTGTTGAACAAAATATTTTTTTAACTTTGTTTGGTTGTTATTTGAAGGGCTTAGCTTGGTGAAAGCATGTTTTTTGTCATTCCCAACATGCATGTAAAATATTAACCCATTTGAAATTTGAAATTTTCATGTCAAAATGGTCGATTTCCAAAGGGGTTAACCTATGGAAATGGGCCATTTTGACATAAAATTTCAAAATTTTCAAATTGGCTAATATTTTACATGCATGTTAGAGATGACTAAAAAATCATGTTTCATTATGGTTCCGCTATAAGGAATGGTAAAAATGAAGTTAAAACTTAATTTTATTCGGTGTTATGTTAGTTTTGAACAAAATAATTTTTTAAATTCGCTTGACTATTATTTGAAGGATTTAACATGTTGAAACCTCATTTTTTTATCATTCCCAACATGCATGTCAAATATTAGCCCATTTGAAAATTTTCAATCTTCATGTTAAAATGATCGATTTTCAAAGGGGTTAACCTATAGAAATGAGCCATTTTGACATAAAATTTTAAATTTTCAAATTGGCTAATATTGTACATGCTTGTTGGGGATGGCCAAAAAATCAAGTTCCATGATGGTACCTCTATAAATAATGTCAAATGAAGTTAAAAATCAATTTTACTCGGTGTTCTATTAGTGTTGAACAAAATATTTTTTTAACTTTGTTTGGTTGTTATTTGAAGGGCTTAGCTTGGTGAAAGCATGTTTTTTGTCATTCCCAACATGCATGTAAAATATTAACCCATTTGAAATTTGAAATTTTCATGTCAAAATGGTCGATTTTCAAAGGGTTAACCTATGGAAATGGGTCATTTTGACATAAAATTACAAAATTTTCAAATTGGCTAATATTTTACATGCATGTTGGAGATGACTAAAAAATCATGTTTCATTATGGTTCCTCTATAAGGAATGGTAAAAATGAAGTTAAAAATAAATTTTACTTGGTGTTATGTTAGGGTTGGCCAAAATAATTTTTTAAATTCGCTTGACTATTATTTGAAGGATTTAACATGTTGAAACCTCATTTTTTTATCATTCCCAACATGCATGTCAAATATTAGCCCATTTGAAAATTTTCAATCTTCATGTTAAAATGATCGATTTTCAAAGGGGTTAACCTATAGAAATGAGCCATTTTGACATAAAATTTTAAATTTTCAAATTGGCTAATATTGTACATGCTTGTTGGGGATGGCCAAAAAATCAAGTTCCATGATGGTACCTCTATAAATAATGTCAAATGAAGTTAAAAATCAATTTTACTCGGTGTTCTATTAGTGTTGAACAAAATATTTTTTTAACTTTGTTTGGTTGTTATTTGAAGGGCTTAGCTTGGTGAAAGCATGTTTTTTGTCATTCCCAACATGCATGTAAAATATTAACCCATTTGAAATTTGAAATTTTCATGTCAAAATGGTCGATTTCCAAAGGGGTTAACCTATGGAAATGGGTCATTTTGACATAAAATTACAAAATTTTCAAATTGGCTAATATTTTACATGCATGTTGGAGATGACTAAAAAATCATGTTTCATTATGGTACCTCTATAAGGAATGGTAAAAATGAAGTTAAAACTTAATTTTATTCGGTGTTATGTTAGTTTTGAACAAAATAATTTTTTAAATTTGCTTGACTATTATTTGAAGGACTTAACATGGTGAAACCTCATTTTTTTATCATTCCCAACATGCATGCCAAATATTAGCTCATTTGAAAATTTTTAATTTTCATGTCAAAATGGTCGATTTCCAAAGGGGTTAACCTATGTAAATGGGCCATTTTGACTTAAAATTTTCAAATTTTCAAATTGGCTAATATTTTACATGCATGTTGGAGATGACTAAAAAATCATGTTTCATTATGGTTCCTCTATAAGGAATGGTAAAAATGAAGTTAAAAATCAATTTTACTCGGTGTTATGTTAGGGTTGAACAAAATAATTTTTTAACTTCGCTTGACTATTATTTGAACGACTTAAGTTGGTGAAACCTCGTTTTTTTATCATTCTCAACATGCATGCCAAATATTAGCCCATTTAAAAATTTTCAATCTTCATGTTAAAATGATCGATTTTCAAAGGGGTTAACCTATAGAAATGGGCCATTTTGAAAATAAAATTCAAAATTTCAAATTGGCTAATATTTGATATGCTTGTTGGGGATGGCCAAAAAGTCAAGTTCCATGATGGTACCTCTATAAATAATGTCAAATGAAGTTAAAAAACAATTTTACTCGGTGTTCTGTTAGTGTTGAACAAAATATTTTTTTAACATTGTTTGGTTGTTGTTTGAAGGGCTTAGCTTGGTGAAAGCACTCTTTTTGTCATTCCCAACATGCATGCCAAATATTAGCCCATTTGAAAATTTTCAATTTTCATGTCAACATGGTCGATTTCCAAAGGGGTTAACCTATGGAAATGGGCCATTTTGACATAAAATTTCAAAATTTTCAAATTGTCTAATATTTTACATGCATGTTGGAGATGACTAAAAAATCATGTTTCATTATGGTTCCTCTATAAGGAATGGTAAAAATGAAGTTAAAAATAAATTTTACTCGGTGTTATGTTAGGGTTGGCCAAAATAATTTTTTAAATTCGCTTGACTATTATTTGAAGGATTTAACATGGTGAAACCTCATTTTTTTATCATTCCCAACATGCATGCCAAATATTAGCCCATTTGAAAATTTTAAATCTTCATGTTAAAATGATCGATTTTCAAAGGGGTTAACCTATAGAAATGAGCCATTTTGACATAAAATTTTAAATTTTCAAATTGGCTAATATTGTACATGCTTGTTGGGGATGGCCAAAAAATCAAGTTCCATGATGGTACCTCTATAAATAATGTCAAATGAAGTTAAAAATCAATTTTACTCGGTGTTCTATTAGTGTTGAACAAAATATTTTTTTAACTTTGTTTGGTTGTTATTTGAAGGGCTTAGCTTGGTGAAAGCATGTTTTTTGTCATTCCCAACATGCATGTAAAATATTAACCCATTTGAAATTTGAAATTTTCATGTCAAAATGGTCGATTTTCAAAGGGTTAACCTATGGAAATGGGTCATTTTGACATAAAATTACAAAATTTTCAAATTGGCTAATATTTTACATGCATGTTGGAGATGACTAAAAAATCATGTTTCATTATGGTTCCTCTATAAGGAATGGTAAAAATGAAGTTAAAAATAAATTTTACTTGGTGTTATGTTAGGGTTGGCCAAAATAATTTTTTAAAATCGCTTGACTATTATTTGAAGGATTTAACATGTTGAAACCTCATTTTTTTATCATTCCCAACATGCATGTCAAATATTAGCCCATTTGAAAATTTTCAATCTTCATGTTAAAATGATCGATTTTCAAAGGGGTTAACCTATAGAAATGAGCCATTTTGACATAAAATTTTAAATTTTCAAATTGGCTAATATTGTACATGCTTGTTGGGGATGGCCAAAAAATCAAGTTCCATGATGGTACCTCTATAAATAATGTCAAATGAAGTTAAAAATCAATTTTACTCGGTGTTCTATTAGTGTTGAACAAAATATTTTTTTAACTTTGTTTGGTTGTTATTTGAAGGGCTTAGCTTGGTGAAAGCATGTTTTTTGTCATTCCCAACATGCATGTAAAATATTAACCCATTTGAAATTTGAAATTTTCATGTCAAAATGGTCGATTTCCAAAGGGGTTAACCTATGGAAATGGGTCATTTTGACATAAAATTACAAAATTTTCAAATTGGCTAATATTTTACATGCATGTTGGAGATGACTAAAAAATCATGTTTCATTATGGTACCTCTATAAGGAATGGTAAAAATGAAGTTAAAACTTAATTTTATTCGGTGTTATGTTAGTTTTGAACAAAATAATTTTTTAAATTTGCTTGACTATTATTTGAAGGACTTAACATGGTGAAACCTCATTTTTTTATCATTCCCAACATGCATGCCAAATATTAGCCCATTTGAAAATTTTCAATTTTCATGTCAACATGGTCGATTTCCAAAGGGGTTAACCTATGGAAATGGGCCATTTTGACATAAAATTTCAAAATTTTCAAATTGTCTAATATTTTACATGCATGTTGGAGATGACTAAAAAATCATGTTTCATTATGGTTCCTCTATAAGGAATGGTAAAAATGAAGTTAAAAATAAATTTTACTCGGTGTTATGTTAGGGTTGGCCAAAATAATTTTTTAAATTCGCTTGACTATTATTTGAAGGATTTAACATGGTGAAACCTCATTTTTTATCATTCCCAACATGCATGCCAAATATTAGCCCATTTGAAAATTTTAAATCTTCATGGTAAAATGATCGATTTTCAAAGGGGTTAACCTATAGAAATGAGCCATTTTGACATAAAATTTTAAATTTTCAAATTGGCTAATATTGTACATGCTTGTTGGGGATGGCCAAAAAATCAAGTTCCATGATGGTACCTCTATAAATAATGTCAAATGAAGTTAAAAATCAATTTTACTCGGTGTTCTATTAGTGTTGAACAAAATATTTTTTTAACTTTGTTTGGTTGTTATTTGAAGGGCTTAGCTTGGTGAAAGCATGTTTTTTGTCATTCCCAACATGCATGTAAAATATTAACCCATTTGAAATTTGAAATTTTCATGTCAAAATGGTCGATTTTCAAAGGGTTAACCTATGGAAATGGGTCATTTTGACATAAAATTACAAAATTTTCAAATTGGCTAATATTTTACATGCATGTTGGAGATGACTAAAAAATCATGTTTCATTATGGTTCCTCTATAAGGAATGGTAAAAATGAAGTTAAAAATAAATTTTACTTGGTGTTATGTTAGGGTTGGCCAAAATAATTTTTTAAAATCGCTTGACTATTATTTGAAGGATTTAACATGTTGAAACCTCATTTTTTTATCATTCCCAACATGCATGTCAAATATTAGCCCATTTGAAAATTTTCAATCTTCATGTTAAAATGATCGATTTTCAAAGGGGTTAACCTATAGAAATGAGCCATTTTGACATAAAATTTTAAATTTTCAAATTGGCTAATATTGTACATGCTTGTTGGGGATGGCCAAAAAATCAAGTTCCATGATGGTACCTCTATAAATAATGTCAAATGAAGTTAAAAATCAATTTTACTCGGTGTTCTATTAGTGTTGAACAAAATATTTTTTTAACTTTGTTTGGTTGTTATTTGAAGGGCTTAGCTTGGTGAAAGCATGTTTTTTGTCATTCCCAACATGCATGTAAAATATTAACCCATTTGAAATTTGAAATTTTCATGTCAAAATGGTCGATTTCCAAAGGGGTTAACCTATGGAAATGGGTCATTTTGACATAAAATTACAAAATTTTCAAATTGGCTAATATTTTACATGCATGTTGGAGATGACTAAAAAATCATGTTTCATTATGGTACCTCTATAAGGAATGGTAAAAATGAAGTTAAAACTTAATTTTATTCGGTGTTATGTTAGTTTTGAACAAAATAATTTTTTAAATTTGCTTGACTATTATTTGAAGGACTTAACATGGTGAAACCTCATTTTTTTATCATTCCCAACATGCATGCCAAATATTAGCCCATTTGAAAATTTTCAATTTTCATGTCAACATGGTCGATTTCCAAAGGGGTTAACCTATGGAAATGGGCCATTTTGACATAAAATTTCAAAATTTTCAAATTGTCTAATATTTTACATGCATGTTGGAGATGACTAAAAAATCATGTTTCATTATGGTTCCTCTATAAGGAATGGTAAAAATGAAGTTAAAAATAAATTTTACTCGGTGTTATGTTAGGGTTGGCCAAAATAATTTTTTAAATTCGCTTGACTATTATTTGAAGGATTTAACATGGTGAAACCTCATTTTTTTATCATTCCCAACATGCATGCCAAATATTAGCCCATTTGAAAATTTTAAATCTTCATGGTAAAATGATCGATTTTCAAAGGGGTTAACCTATAGAAATGAGCCATTTTGACATAAAATTTTAAATTTTCAAATTGGCTAATATTGTACATGCTTGTTGGGGATGGCCAAAAAATCAAGTTCCATGATGGTACCTCTATAAATAATGTCAAATGAAGTTAAAAATCAATTTTACTCGGTGTTCTATTAGTGTTGAACAAAATATTTTTTTAACTTTGTTTGGTTGTTATTTGAAGGGCTTAGCTTGGTGAAAGCATGTTTTTTGTCATTCCCAACATGCATGTAAAATATTAACCCATTTGAAATTTTCAATTTTCATGTCAACATGGTCGATTTCCAAAGGGGTTAACCTATGGAAATGGGCCATTTTGACATAAAATTTCAAAATTTTCAAATTGGCTAACATTTTACATGCATGTTGGTGATGACTAAAAAATCATGTTTCATTATGGTTCCTCTATAAGGAATGGTAAAAATGAAGTTAAAAATCAATTTTACTTGGTGTTATGTTCGTGTTGAACAAAATAATTTTTGAACTTCGTTTGACTATTACTTGAAGGGCTTAACATAGTGAAACCTTGCTTTTTTGTCATTCCCAACATGCATTATGAATATTAGTGCATTTGAATGTTTTCAATTTTGATGTCAAAATGATCGATTTTCAAAAGGGTTAACCTTTGGAAATGGGTAATTTTGACATGAAATATCTAAATTTTCAAATTGGCTAATATTTGATATGCATGTTGGAGATGGCTAAAAAATCAAGTTCCATTAAGGTACCTCTATAATCAATGGTCAAATGAAGTTAAAAATCAATTTTACTGGGTTTTATGTTAGTGTTGAACAAATATTTTTTAACGTCGTTTGACTAATATTTGAAGGGCTGAACATGGTGAAACCTTGTTTTTTATCATGCCGAACATGCATTCTAAATATTAGCGCATTTGAAATTTTTCAATTTTGATGTCAAAATGATCGATTTCCAAAAGGGTTAACCTATGGAAATGGGTCATTTTGACATAAAATATCTAAATTTCAAATTGGCTAATATTTGACATGCATGTTGGAGATGGCTACAAAATTATGTTTCATTATGGTACCTCTATAAGTAATGGTTAAAATGATGTTATTTACTCGGTGTTTTGTTAGTGTTGAGCAAAATATTTTTTTAATCTCGTTTGACTATTATTTGAAGGACTAAACATGATGAAACCTCGCATTTTATCATTACCAACATGTCTGTCAAATATTGGCCCATTTCAAACTTTTCAATTTTGATGTCAAAATGATCGATTTCCAAAGAGGTCGCGAATAAATTTTTAAATTTGACTATCAAAAATTTAACTTGAATTTCTAACTATTTCTATCATACATACATATAATAATTAAGCGAGTTTGAAAATTTTAAACACGTATAGTTGGGTAGTAACCCGTGTAGAGTTTGGTTATGGTATCACTTGCCTAATTGTGTGATGGCGTAGCAATTTTCATCTACTGCTAAACAACCTGCTCCATCTACCTCCGAGGTTAAGTCGTCTCTAACTCACAGCCACAATTAATAAACAATTAATAAGAAGGAGATAATCTCATTATTCTAAGAACTAATTGGATCCCTATCTGCTTCACAAATTCCAATTATGAGATATGGTAGATAGAATATTAAATTTACCAAATATATGTGGAATTAAATAGGCATATATTCCTATGACCTAGAAATTAACTAATATTTTGGTATTGATTCCCACTCCATAATCAAGTATTAGGTGACAATGAAAATGCAGGTTGATACATATATTTTATTATGTTCAATCGATACGGTTGACCTGAATGGACTCTTTGCATAAGAGTATATTGCATGCATGATGAATACTGTATAATAATTATATTAAATGAGTCACATACAAAGTTCACTTATAAGGCTTTGCAAAACTGTGAAGAAAAATATGCCAAACTTTACTATATCTAGAGGGTTATTTTCACCTTCACTTATTACATTTATTTATTTATTTTATATTAGTACTTATATTTAATGTGAATTATGAAATGAATGGTAGCTAGGGTATTACTCAAACCCATGCATTCTTCTTCGTAATTACCAAAAATATGTTTATGATCTATATAGAAAATTATCTAACTCATATAATTAAAATGACTGACCAATTGCAAACCATTGATTCTAACTTCCAGAAGATTTAAACTACTTTTGATCATCTAGATTGACTTGCAAACAATTCTATGTTTATAGAGTTAAGTAATTTCAAATTATTTAAAAAAAAATTAGATTACGCTAAAAAGAGGGTTTAAACCTCTAACCAATTGAGCTATTCCAATTAATTTATCTCAAAATTAGTAATTTTTCTACTTAATTAAACAGAAAGGAGAAAATATATACGCAAAAAATCCAATATAAAATTTTATAAAGAGAAAATATATTAGACGAGAATGAAGTGAGGGTGAAATGTGTACATAGTTCATTCATGACATTATAATTAAGTCACACTCGTATAACTTATAATAAGCATTATCATTTTATCATATGATACTTACGGCCATTAAAAAAGTGTATTCCGGGTTCGATTGTGTCATGGTAATGATAATGATAACAAATTTGAGCAGGTATTATCATGATCTTCGAAACAATATGATATCGAATTCAATTAATAACGATTTATACCAAACTCCAATTACAAATGAAATCCATTACTGTATATTGCATTAACTTTGCACAACCCAACATCACAGGGACCACAACTATATAACTAGAGGTTTTCAAAACTCCATCTTCACAACCCCAACATCACAGAGACCTGCAGGCTCCTTCAGCATCCAATCCTTGGCGCAAACCATGGCTTCCACAGTCTCAGTCCGCAACGAACTCCAATATCGATCCAACTGCCTGGGCAGCACCGTGTCAAACACCTTCTCTGCCGATGCTGTTGACACTTGAATGCTCAACACATCTCGAGCCATCTTGGACAGCCGTGGATACTTCATCTTGTTGTCCCTCCACCACCCTAGCACCTCAAACTCCGGCACTCGAGCCTGCAACGAGTCTTCTAAATACATATCCAGCTCCGACTTCTTCGTGTCGCGGCTTCTCGTCTTCTCAATGTACATATCAAACTCCGAAAGACCATTACTGCCTGGTACTTCTTCGCCACCATTGACATTTTCTTCTTCGTATTCGTGGAAGAGCTCGTGTATACTATCGTTTACCATCTTGATGTAGGCCGGAGCATCATCCTCGGTATATATCTTCTTGAAGCTGAACTCCACAAGCTTCATCTTGAACCGAGGGTCCATTACTACTGCAGCTCCCAGAACCAAGCTGCAATCTTTCACATACTTTCCAATTTTCTCTCGCAATCCTGTCATGAAACTGTTGACAAAGGAATCATCATCATCCCGTGTAGCGGCAATCCGTGAGAGCTCAGCTTGAATCCGCAACGCCTCATGGAAGAAAGTGATCGAAATCGGATTGGTCGAGACCGATGATCCCAGAATGTTAGCTGCATCAACCAGATGTTTCAGGATCGAACAGATTTTGCCAACTTGTTTCCACTCCATCAACGACGGTGCATCTTTGTAATGAGGATCACAAGTGTCCAAGCATGAAAACACTTCTTTCAGCTCCGAAGCAGCCACAAGCATTTCATAGGTTGTGTTCCACCGAGTCTGGTCATCGAGTTGGAGGTTCTTATCCGTAGGGACTCGAAGCTGCTGCTTGAGCTCGAGAAACTTCTCGCGGTTCGACTCGAGAGTCTTCACATACTTAACATTGTCGCGAATCTTTGTGATAAGACCTCGACATCCACACATCACGTCTTTCGCCATGCTTGTTAAGGTATTCGAAATGCAGTTGCCAAACACCAAATGGCGGCTGAGAATACTTTTATTCTTTACACACAGCAAGGATCTAAGACTTTCAAATCCCGATTCGCCAACCGGATGATTGAAAGTGACCGAAAACAGCTTACCTTCCAAGCTCCAATCAGCAAGGCTACATACCACGGCATGGCTGAGTGAAGCATCTGAATCAGGATATGGTTCCATCTCTACATTAAGCAGCCACTTCTGAGGCTTCCAATCGGCATCGATGAAGTGTCCCGTTGTGAACACATAGCCAATGCTTTCACTTGAAGTCCACATATCCATTGTAAGGCTGACACGTCCAGGAAGACGTTCGATGAACTTGATAACGTTTTGCTTCTCCCTCAGGTAAGTGGCGACGCAATCCCCATGTACGGTGTCGAAACTCGTCAAGTTTCCGAATTGAGGGTTTAGAGTATGGAGGAAGGATCGAAATCCAGCATGCTCCACCATGTGAAGTGGGTAGTCGTGCAGGATGATCATCTTGGCGATCTCTTGACGGGCACGGTCAGGATCAAAATGAATGTACGATGTACTATTACTAGTAACAGATGATCCGTAGCGGGTACGCCGTTTTGGTGGTTCGGTACTAGTACTACCTCGTAGAAGAGCTAGACATTTGCCTTTGGCGATGTGTCGTTTAAGGTGACTGGTACCGGCCACTTTCGACCCGGTTTTGTAAGCAAAGCTCTGCTTGCACTGTTTACATAGAGCTCTTTTGCACAAGTCGCTGACTGTTTCGATGGTGAAGTGTTCCCAGACGAGGGATCTCCTCCTCCTTCGCTTAATTGAGTCTGGAATCATTAGCTCGTCGTTTCCTTCTCCTTCATGTGCCAGAACGAGTTGGGTGGTCTCGTCATGGGTGAACATTAGCTGGTTGTTGTTGTTATCTTGATCCATGACCATATGATGATGATGATTTCCCATCAACTCACTTTCGTCTTCATGTGTGCCCATCAGCAACATCATCATCCGATTGTTCTCTTCATGTGACAGCAGCAATGGATCATGGTTCTCCAGCAGATTCTGAGTGTTGTCTTCTTCCTGTGGCAGCATCATTTTGCTGTTAGTGTTCTGATTGTTCTGTTCTTGAGATAGAGATGCGCTAAACTTGTGATTAATGCTATCTTCTAATTCTTCAGCTACCACTTGATTTACCATAGCCATATCTGGCAGTGGCTGACTTTCCTCTGCTGCGACACTCTGACTTTCCACAGTAGCAGCAGCCTCCTCAGGAGTACTTGACATTGTTTCTGACACCAAAGTAAAGCTGTGGCAAGCAAAACCACATACATATTCAGCGAACATTTTAGCAGAAATAAAAAATTGTAGACAGTGATAATATTACTAGCATATGATCACAATGATTAACGAAACCAATTCTCGACTGACATAATAACTTGTAATGAAACGAACACAATGTTTATTCTCAGGAATTTGACCAACTCGTCAGGATTCATTCATCATACAGACAAGGGATAACATCTCCCATCAGAAACTGAAAAAACGATGGTTATGATGTTCAATCAACAGAAGAATCATATGCCGCGCTATTAGTAGGTTTTTAGCTACTCTATCGCGCCAAAGATTTCATAAGAAAACATCAATTCACGGATTAGCTACACGAGAACAAAGCAAAGAGCCAGACAGAAAGCTGGCCCAAAATTATGGCGGAAAACAGCGAACAGCGTTGGGTTATGGCTCGATGAAAACAGAGCTCAAGAAGTTAGGGCTACGAGCTGATTTACCAGCGTAGGAGAGAGAACAGAGACGGATCTTCCAGCAGAGATAGAGAAGGAGGATCGGGGGCCCAAGAGCTTCGGACGATGGGCTCTGCAAAATCTAGGGTTTCTGGAGCGATGGAGGGGGGGAAAACAGAGAGATCTGTGGATTTCTTCTCTGGTTAGGAAGGAGATGAGAGGGACACGGGGATCTGGTGGAATAAGGGGAGTTGGGCCTTCCTAGTCTGTGGGCTGAATATATAAGCTTTTTTCCCTGACTTGGTAAGTTTTAAAATTCCTATTAACAACCCTAAGGGTTAATACGATTATGCACCGTAAAATTAAAATTATCTTAAATCCAATAACGTGTTATTTATAGCTAAGAAAATGTAAAATGTTGATTGGTGAGTAATGACACGTCCAATTGAGTCTAATCATAATGAGATAATATTCGAGTTGAGTCTCGAGTTACATACAAACCTACTCGTGAGTTGAGCTTAACGGGAGTTGAGATGACACCGCAAACTTCTCAAGCTGATTTGCGGTTTGTTTTCAAGACACCCTCAGATCGAATCAAGTTATTTCCGGAATAGAAAATTTTCCAACTAGTAATCACATACTATGTAAAAACTAGATTCACAAATGTTACAAGCTAATATCCAAGCCAAAGCACGAAAGATAGTCTTGGATTCCCGAAATACCTTCTTCCGTGCATTGGCTTGGAAACAAGGATCGAATACATGTATAACTGTATGAGTGGTCGAAACAAGGGTCGGAGTTTCCATCCTCTTTGTAGGATTTGCTTGTATCGACGACAATGTCGAAACACAACAACAGAATCACATAGCAACAACCACCAATACCATGATCTTCGCAGGGCCAGATTTGACCGCGGGGAGAAGGCGGCAGCAAGGCCTCTCCGCCGAGACCCTGGAAACGAGGAGGAAAAGAGCCAACAGTCGATTGAAACCCTGACAACGCCGGATCGACCACCGCTGGAATTAATAATTTTTTTAATTAATTCGTACAAAATGAAAATTTTAGATAATTTGGCAACCATATTCTGCTTATCCAGAAATTAAGTACACTAAGGCAACCGTGAAACATTACTATGACATCAAAGAAACTAGCTAGCAACGTGAATCACGCACAATAACATATGGGCTAGCTATCGTCATTTCCGACAGGATTAACAAAAATTTAATTAGGTCATTAAGTAAGTAAGTAATTAAGTAAGGATGGCTGTCGGGAGGTTAGGGATAATCAACATTATTCCACATGACGCGGCAACCTAGCACGTGCACTCTAGAGCAATTCTCCGGCTGGGCACGTGCCCTGCATGGCATTTGGGTCTTCGCCTCGTGCATGGCATGCGCATACCACAAACCCCATTAAACAAAATACATGATGAGAGGCATGGTTCTCAAGTGTTCCTTGATTGCAGGCTGACGAGTTTCGAAGCAGGGAGTCTTTCGATGGCGAAATCCTTATAGTTGTGTTCGAGCCTCGGATTCTCCCATTCTGTCGGTATCTGACCTCCGACGAAGAGGGACTATCAAGGTGGGTTTGGATTCGGCCGTCTGTTATGCTTTTGTCGGTGGCGGCTGTTTTGATTTTGTTGTCACTGGTTTATAATTAGGGTTTTCTGTTACTCTTGTTCCTATTTGTTTTGAGTTGGAGTGGGCTTTGCACTCAATTATATCTGACTCACATAATCAACTTTCCAGATCCAAGTACTATTGTTCCAGCCAAATCAACGGCCAGAACAAATGAAATTCAAAATCAATTTTCTACTAAACAGTTATTTATTGATATAATCCTAATTTTATTGCACTATAGTACGTAATTGAAGGACAAAAATACAAATTAAAGGTACACATACCAATTCATTCTCTAATTATTTTTCATAATTAATTAAGTAAGTAATTACAATTGAAATTAAACTATATATAGCAAGGGATTGTCAAGTATTCACAAATATACAGTGTCATGTAGACCGTCATCCTCTCATCACTGTATCAGTCCAATATTCCTTCTCAAATATTTTAAAATATATATTAAATTTGCCCTATGGACCCTTTAATTATTAATAAATGATCAACCTATAACTAATTAATCACATTAATTATAATGTTTAACAGTATATATATCACAATTCACAACTATCATTGTCTCGGTATAGCCTCCATACCTTTTATATATTTCGACCCGGTATACGATACACTTTCAGAATTCCAGATACATATTCAATACAATAGTTATATGGACTCCTTTCTCTCTGTTATTGTCAGCGCTTTTGGGTCCGAGACAGAATTATCTCTAAAAAAGGCTTGAAGGTTGCTATTCCAATAAGTCAGCGGGCGGAACAAAGAGAGAGTACGGCAATCATACCACCGTGGTAAAGAAAGTCGTGTTCCCTTCAGATAACACACACAGTAGACCATCCTCAACCTTCTTCGAAAAATAAAATAACGATTTCCCCCGAATTATAGCTACCCTTATGTAACCAAAAAAAGCCTTCTCTTGTTGACAACTCTGATGCTACACATGTGTCATATATATGTATGCGTGTAACATATGTGAACATATGAACATGTTACATCAGTGGTAGAACCCACATACATATTCAATAAAATCAATATGGTCTGAGTCCTAAGTAAGATGTTAAGCATAAATTATATTTCCAGAATTTCACACAAAATAAAATTCATCGCACCCTGGATGAAAACACTGACCAACCGTCTAAATTAGGCCATCTCCAATTCTGCTCTCATCTAAAATAATCTTAATATCTAACTTATAATTAGTAAATAATATAAACATCAATCAGAATTCTCTCTCAATAACTTAAAATATTAAGATACAATGGTCCTTAACATTAATCGATACTAAAACACAAATCCACACAAAAAACCATAAATAAATATTCCTTGAAGATACACTCCTTGTCCATGTACAAAGCCAAACTAATTAAACTAATTAAACCCTACCCACTAAAACCCCATACTTTAATCAAAACAGTAAACTAATAATGAAAAAATAACAAATCAATTGGTTTGTATATATAAGCATAGTACTCAAGGAATTATCACACACACACACTACCAAGTCCAAAATCCAATTCAATCAATCCCAAAAACAATGATGGCAATGTCATCAACATCATCATTCTCCTCTCACCAATCCAATATTAATCTCCCTTTGATCCCATCATCATCATCATCATCTAATTGGCCTTTGTTATTAGATGATCCTAATTTCATAACCCTACTACCTAATCTTAACCTTGATCAACCACCCACTCTCTTCCCGGCTGCGGCAGAGCAAGTCGGCGATGGGACGACTACCACGACCACGGTGAAGAAGATGAACCATAACGCTAGTGAAAGGCAAAGGAGGAAGAAGATGAATGCCCTTTATTCTTCCCTTCGTAGCTTGCTTCCTTCTTCTGATCATCATCCCATGGTATGTACGTGTGCTCATTCGGATTAATGGGCCTTTATCAACATCAATGTTTTTCATGAGCTTTTGTTTAAAGGAATGTATTAGAGAATAATATAAAATTGGGAGAAGAAGCTTCATATCAACACCAATCTGGTCAGTAGCTTCTTTTCCCAATTTTCGGATTAATGAACCGTATTACTCACATCTTTTCAATCTTTGGCAGAAGAAGCTAAGCATACCAACAACAGTCTCCAGAGTGGTGAAGTACATACCAGAGCTTCAACAACAAGTGGAAACCCTAACCCTAAGGAAGAAGCAATTGCTATCAACCTCATTAGCTCATATCCCTAAGCCCGAAGATGTGCAAACCCTAGGCCAACAAGACAAACAAAACATCACGAATCTCCAAACAAGAGGTAGCAGTAGTACTAATTTCTCCCCATCTTCGTCCCTATCTTCATCCTCATCCACTGTTTCGGTGAGTTGGGTAAGCGACGATGAAGTCATGGTACAAGTTTCGATCGGCACGACCAACAACATGGTACACGTGTCAGATCTGTTGTTCCATCTTGAAGAAGAGTGTGGACTTTTCGTGATGAATACTTCCTCGTTCCGGTCTCCTCAAGGGATGACATTTTACAATCTCCATCTTTATGTACGTATATATAAAGTGGGATTATTTTTTGGACTAATATTTCTCGAGTTTTTAAAATACAATGATTCTTTATATTTATATTTTTTTTTCACGATTTTACAGGTTGAGGAGTGTCGTAGAGGACTGGTGTTGTTATTGAATAGTGAAGTTTTAAGTGAGAGGCTCACAAGCTTCCTTAAACAAGGAAGAAGACTTGTTTGTTTCTAAAGAAGGATTTTTTACTATCGATAAGTGTAATACTTTTGACCTTTCGGTTTACATTTGTTGGAGATCTCAATGGGCCATGAATGTCCTCTTGTTACGTCACGGCCATAAGTTAATGGGCCAATCTTGAGAACACTACACATAAACTGGACCGGGCTCAGGGCCCAATATGCGACTTCCTGACAAAATAAAAATAAAAAAATGAAAAAGAACAGAAAAAGCGGGAAACACAGTGACCGACAGATAATAACTAAAGTTAAGATTAAAGTAAATATCTTTTTGAGCTTTTTTGAATTCTTTTTCTTCTGCAAAATCTGCAATCGAAGCTTCACTTCCACTACAACAATGGCGATCTCGTTTCTCCTCCTCCTTATCCTCATCCTCTTCCCGCCACTAGTTCCTTACGCAGCTTCCTCTCCTCCGCAAGACAGCATCCCTTCTTCTTCCTCCTCAAACGACTGGCTTTCAGCTCGAGCAACCTTCTACGCAGCGTCGGACCCGCGGGACGCCGTCGGCGGAGCATGCGGTTACGGAGACCTAGTCAAGGCAGGGTACGGACTCGCCACCGTCGGCCTGAGCGAGTCACTGTTCGCCCGCGGCCAGATCTGCGGAGCATGCTTCGAGCTCCGGTGCGTCGACGATCTACGCTGGTGTATCCCGGGAACTTCGATTATAGTCACGGCGACGAACTTCTGCGCTCCGAATTACGGATTCGATTCCGACGGCGGCGGGCGGTGTAACCCTCCGAATCGGCATTTTGTGCTTCCGATTGAGGCGTTTGAGAAGGTCGCTGTTTGGAAGGCTGGGAATATGCCTGTTCAGTACCGGAGGTGATATTCTGAATTCCTGCTATTTGTTTGATTTGGAGATGTTTGAATTGATTGGTTAGGATCTGTTTGGAGATAGTTAAGGGTTCAGCTTGGTGCTGGATACTGAGATAGCAAGTTAGGGTTTACGAAAATGGTGACTAAGGGGCTTTAAGGATTTGAAACTCTAATGACTTGAACTCTGATAGGCCATTGAAGAACCATTAGTGCAGGGCATTCTATGGTTTCATATTCACCATTGGTTGGGAAATGATAGCTAATGATGTATGGTTTTTAATGGTGAAACGATGATCGAATTGTGATAGGATCGTTAGTAGAATTGGAAAGATTGATATTGAGCTTGAGTTGGATCGACATTGGTGTGGGATGAGGTGGACCAAATTGGCGAATTCCAGTGTTTTCTGTTGTGTTTGATCAGATGAATGAAGCTAAGTACTTTGTTCTTGCTAGAATTTGTGATTGATAGAATCGCGACAGGAACGTAATAGGACTGTGTTGATTTAAGCTCAGATGATACGACGGAAAGGATATGCTTTCTCGATCACCCAAAAGATTGAGTCTTTTGAGCTAATCATCAAAAACCAACGTGTGGAAATGCTATAATCTCGAGGTCGAAGGGAACCCATATCTGGTTTTTGAAACATGCTTATGTTTCTTGTCTCTATTTCCCCTCCCCAGGATAAAGTGCAGAAAAGAAGGCGGGATAAGGTACACGATATCTGGATCGAGCATCTTCATATCAGTGCTGATTAGCAACGTTGCAGGAGCGGGAGACATCAATGCGGTGAAGATCAAAGGGTCGAGGACCGGGTGGCTTCCCATGGGAAGGAATTGGGGACAGAACTGGCACATCAATGCCGACTTGAGAAACCAGCCGTTGTCGTTCGAGGTGACTAGTAGTGATGGCCAGACTGTAACATCGTACAGTGTCGCCCCTAAAGATTGGAGCTTTGGGCAAACTTTTGAAGGCAGTAAGCAGTTAGTAGCTTAACAAAGTTCTGCCCTTTTCTTTCCTGTTGTATTTTTAGACGATGTATAGAGTGGTAATGTATTCATAACTATTATTATTAGTGGGAAATGTTGAATGCCGGGGGGAGCGGGTTCAGGATCGAACGTGACTTTGAGTCCAAGTCGGGTTCGAAACAAGTAGGCCGGAAATTTTTTATGTACCATCGATATGTAACGTATTCTGCTGTTTCCTAATGTATGGGAAGTGACTCTATGTCCAATCTTAGAATGAACCACCCACGAGCTTAAATTCCGAAATTTCAGCCTAGGGATGATTTCTATTTGACTGTGCTATCCCCATTTTTCATTGACAATGAAATATTCAAACTCATCACAATTAGAAAGATTAACATGATTAAGAAGAATCAATCTATTTTCAAACAACTTCTAACAAACTTCTTTCTAAAAATGAAAAATACTCCCAAAATATCCAATTCGATTTAGTTTTGCCATTAATAATTTAGTCCTTTTGTTGTTTAAAAGGGGGAGAGATGAAGATAAACGAAAACAAGGAATTAAAAATAAGGAGTTTAAGAGAGAGGGAGAGCCCGAGAAGAGAAAGGAAAGAGGTACAGAAAGTGCTTTTCTGTTCTTTTTCCTATATTTGTTGTTCTTCTTCTGTAAGGGTTTCTCTCTCTCTCTACTCTTCTATAATGGCCACATTCGTAGGAACCCAACAGAAATGTACGACTTGCGACAAAACAGTGTATCTTGTTGATAAATTGGTCGCAGATACTCGTGTATATCACAAATCTTGCTTCAGATGCCACCACTGTAACAACACCCTTAAGGTATGACCAAAATGATGTAAGATTTTTGAAAATTTTAGAAATTTGTTCAATGATCTAACAATTATTACTGTTTTGTAGTTGAGCAACTATTGTTCTTTCGAAGGAGTCCTCTATTGTAAGCCTCACTATAACCAGACTTTCAAAAAAACCGGTAGCCTTGAGAAAAGTTTTGAAGGTTTTTAAAACACATCATAAGTATCTCTATGTTCACTATGAAAATCAACATGATCTAAAGTCGATATATATTTTTTTTGTTGCTTTTAGGAATTCCTAAAGTGGCAAAACCTGAAAAGTCTATCGAGAGTGAGGTAAGTTAATTTTTTTCATGAAAAATCAACTTGAAAATTATTTGTAATGACATTCCTCCATATTATGATTCGAATAAAATTGCAGAATGCGAGTAAGGTGTCAAGCTTATTCGCGGGGACAAAAGAAAAATGCAAAGAGTGCACAAAAACTGTGTATCCAATTGAGAGGGTGACAGTGAACAATACATGGTACCACCGGAAGTGTTTCAAGTGCAGCCACGGAGGATGCACCATAAGCCCGTCAAACTACATTGCATATGAAGGAAAGTTGTATTGCAAACACCATCATATCCAATTGTTCAAGGAGAAGGGAAATTATAGCCAACTTAGCGGTGATGACAACGACGATGGCAATACCATCGTGGTGGATGTGGCAGCGGCAGCAACTGTTACCGCTGCTGCCTGATTCGATCAAAATATTTTGATTGAATCCATGTTGATTTATTGTGGCTTGGGATTTGGATTTGAGGTTCAAGGGTTTGGCCATTGCAAATTCCTTTTGTTAGATAGTGAAATGTTTTGTCTCTTATTTTTTTCACCTTTGGTTGTAACTTATAGGCAAAATAAATTGCTTGATTGTGCCCATATTTGCAACCTTTACAAAAAGAATAAAAACAAAAAAATCTCATTGCCTTAGTCTTGATTTATTCAATTTTCATTATCATAATTTTGAAATATCTCATATTATTTGTTGAATTGATATTTGATACGACTTGAGGATCATTGTCATCATGTTCTTGCCTCAGAAATAAGTGAGCTACCAAGTTCGACAACAACACGACAGAGCTACACAAGCCATCAAGGCATTCGAACCTTGTTTTCTCCAAGTTCGACAACAACACGACAGAGCTACCAATTATGTGACGTGAAATGTTACAACAATATAATAAACAAAACCAACCAAGTATATTCACATCCCTGAAATTTGTCCTTCAAACTTGTACCAATTTATACAATGGAGACAAATGGTACACCGTACATCAATGACACAACAATTTCACAAGGTACTAGTCCTTTAGTACCACTTCATCCAACTTGTACATGAAAGCTCGAAAACATTCACCAACCATTATATAACAAATTCCAGCTAAAAATCTTTATAATTTCTCAACATTTGCTGGTGCTGATTTCTCTTTCAGAGCATGAGCAGCAAGAATCAGAAGCTCAACCATCTCGAACCCGGCTGCAGATACCGGATCCATTTTTTCATCTGCGGTAGCATCCGAATGGCTCGTTTGCTGACCAGAAAATCTCGGGCTGCCTGGTGCGGAATCCGTGCCTGCTGACCAACTGATCGGTAACGAGCTCCCAAGCGCGGTTTTCACTAGCTTAGCTTCCTGAATGATGTTATCCAAAGCTCCAGACATCCCGGTTTCAGGGTTTTCGTTGGCCAGCGATTCACTGATCTGCAGTAAAAAAAAGCAGTAAACTTTTTAAGCTGATTCGGCGAACGGGGTTGCTACAAAGTTCCAAAAAGATTTTACCTTGACAAGTGTGAGGCGAAGCCTGCGAGTCGAGATAACCAAGTGTTCCATACTCTCCATGCTTTCCCTAAGAGTAGCTGTTTCAATCTTCATTCTATAGTAAACAACAGAACCAAGTTATAGGATCGGCAAAGCGTTAAGTTCTTCCTAAAAATCCTTACAATTTTTGAGAATCCAACCTGGCGAAATCCATCGAGTTCGACTTTCGATCCCCTTTGTTACTCGGATCGACTTCGGTTCTACTCGTATCCAGCGTGCCAAGCCAACGTCTCAGATAAGTTTTCTTTAGCACATTTTTCACCCCTACATCTCTTTCATGATTGGTTCGCCCTCGGTTTGCTTCATCAGCTAGTTTTCTGCAAAATGGCACTTCAGAACCTCGCAACGAAGAAGGACGAATCATGAGAGCATAAGAAAAAGAAGCAGATATCATACTCTTGGAGAAGTTGATGCTCTTGTTTCAACTGTGCCAACTCCATAAGAGCTTTAACCTTCTCATGACTAACCTGAATGTTCAAAATTGTCGTAGTTCGATCAACAACCATCTCAAAACTCTAATGGTTCTGAAAAAGGCTAATATGCTTAGACTTGTAGAAAAACTTACTTGGAGTAAGTTTCTTTGAAGTTCATCAATCTTTCTCTGAAGAGCTCCATTCACATTCCTTTCCAGTAAATGTCTCTCTTCTTGCTGAGACAAAAGCAATAGCGTTGAAACCTGGAAGATACAATACGGGTTGGGAGATCAAAAGATGACACCTTTTCACTATTTTCGATCAGATAACTGCAATTCATTGCAACTCAGAACCTTTTCTTGCAATGCTTGCCTCAGGGCTACGGAAGCATAGCCTTCTTCGGAAGGCGCTTCATTATATGACGAGCAACTCTCAATTTTCTGCCGTGGGAAAAGAAAAAAAAAATCACGAATAAGCATACAAGCTGAATAGTTAAATACGCCGATTTCAGAGCAGTTTGTTATTCAAACCTCGGATGCTGATGAACTGTCAGTCACAACATGCACATTGCGACATTCAGTTTCATCTGAGCTTGTTAGGACCTCAGGAACTTCGAGATTCTGTTTTGCCAAGTCGAATCCTTTGATCTTCTCTTCAATCAAATCAACCAACAACTTGAGCTGAGATTTTTCTTCTGAAAGTAAATTTAGAATCTCAAGTCTATGCTGAGAATGACAGTTGCGCAACTCCAACATCCCACTCATGACCACTTTGTCAAAACGAATTTGGTTCTTTTCGACTTCACGAACTTTCTTTCCCAAGTGTTTCTCTATTTCCATACCCTACGAGCAGAAAAAAAGCAATAAATTATGGTCTATAGATGCATACTGAAGAGATGGTGAATTGATGCATACCATTTGCAGTTTGTTTCGAAGATCATCGACATATTTCCTCGATTTCTCCAGCTCGCCCTCCAACGCACTCTGTCTGATGATAAGTTAATCACATTGCATAAACTCTACAGAGAATGCTTGACTATGGAAGCTTTTGTATCCAATAAATTATCACTAATAAGTCATGAATTATAAATAAGGCACAACAACGACTGAGATCCTTACAACGTAATCAGAGCTTGAAGGATCATTATAACTCCACACTTCAGCTGGTTCGTGTATTAGACATTCACACTTATCATCCCAACTTGTCTCGGAAGATCCCTCAGACGATTGCTGCCTAATCGCAAAGAACTTATCCACAACCTACAGTAGCAAACATAAAGAAGAATGATTTTATATATAAAAAAAGAAATAAGACATTAAAGCCGAAGCTCGATACCTTTTTGAAGTTTTCATTCTGTTGTTCTTGCTTCGATAGATCAAGCAGCAATTCATCGTTCCGTCTCTTCTGCTGAAGCAGATCTGAAGTCAGCTCTTCCAACCTACACATCATTGTGCTCAAAGATTAAAACTTTATTCAGCATATCGCTAAGGAATGGTTCTTTCCAAATAGACAATGGTCACAACAGAATTAAACATGGGAGATTACCTAGTCTGCACTGGCAAGAACTTCTGTGATACGAGCTCCTCTTCCTCCTTAGCTTTTTCAGCCTGTAATCAGCAATTAGACATTTAAGCACGTGGGAAGTTTTCGCTATGTTGAGATACAATTAGGTTTCCTGATTAACAAGTAAGCTCCAAATAATCCATTGATAACCTCTAGAATGGCCTGATCACGTTCTGCAAAAGCAGCAGCTACGCATCCTTGGAAAAATTTGACCTGTTTCTCTGCTTCAATATTCTGGAACAGAAGTCGAGAAAACTGGGTTAAAAATACATAAGAACATATACTGAGAAACACATAGAGGAAAAGTAGAGCAAATGAGAGACCTTTGCGACTTCTGCTTGATGTAGCTCTGCCAATTGCGCCTGGCGACATCACGATGATTAATAAACTAATGAAAAACTAACACAAGAATGATATGGCCCAGAGAAGTATAAAGAATATCACTTTAATTCGGAATGCCTCTGAAAGCTCTTCTTGAAGATTAAGATGATCTCTTGTAGAGGCAGCTAACTTTGTTTTCAAATTCTCGATTTCCTGCTCCAAGCCAGCTGTCCTAATAGGGCATTTAACAATCCTTATGCATTCTTAACTGCTAGCAATCCAAACCCCAACGATCCCCATACGAAAGAACGGTGAAAACAGAATGTGGGAAGAAAGCTCACTCCTCTATTAGAACGCGAATGCATATAAAAAAATGAAGGATACCTCTGAAAGTGCAAGCGAGTTGCAACAGTGAGAAAGCCAGGCCCGGCTTGCTGCATGCATAACAGTTCTATATCTTTGTGCAATTCGTTGCGCTCTCTGAGTAGTTCGTCGCGCTCTAGAAAGAACAAAGATTTCACATCCAATGTGACTACTTCATATCAGCAATTCGCAAACTACTTTCACAAAGAACATACATCTTCTCGGACCCCAGTCGATAAACGAAAACCCGAATTACCCATTTTCTAAGTTACCATACCCTAAGTGCACCTAATTTAGTAACAAGCGTATAATTCTCACAAAGATGCATCACAAACACTAATCACCAATGACTAAAATCTCACAATATCAAGGATGAATCACACCATTCTTTCCAAATACTGATAACTATTTGTAAATCGTACCGTGCATCAATAGAAAACATGTAATCAAAAGCAACTAAAGAATTACCATATTCCAACTGCTGGATGCGAGCCTTCAATGATTCATCATTAGCAGCATTTGTCTCCATATCTGCAAAATCATTCAAACAGTTAGAAACAGCTGGGGGGGGTGGGGGGCAAACAGCAATAACAGCCGAATCGAAAATCCCATTCAAACCCCACATCAAAATCAGATTCTATATCTTCCAGCAAATGCAAATTCAAACCCAGGAAATGGACAGCCACAACCCCCATCCAGCTCAAAGACTTGATTTTTACCGCGAATTTCAAAAGAATCAAGTAAACCCCATTAAGCAAAAGGAGAAACAGAAGCTGAGCCGTAAATAGAAGAACATAAAAAGGGCCCTTAGAAGAAGACGAGGTTGATTGAAGCAATTAAAAGGCGGAAATGAATAAACACTTGGGATTTTCCCCAGAAAATAGGGGAATTAGATGGAAAGAAGGAACAATTGTTTGCATCTTACTTTGTTGTAGCGGTATCGTTGTTGTGAGAAGTAAGAAAGAAAGAAAGAAGAGCCGCTTTCACGTCTCCCCCTCTCTCCCTCTCTTTCTTTTGCGCGAACGAAAGATTCCTACTGTACTTTTCTTATTTGACGCCCGGTTTTCCCCACTTCAATTCTCTTTTTTTTTTCCCGATACATATATAGTAAGGCTGGGCCTCGCATCTAGTTATTGCCTATGGGCCAATATATATTGGGCTCAAATGAAAGCCCAATAATTTGGCTTCTTAAAAATTAGAAAAGGTAGGTGGATGTCCAAGTCACCATCCATGTAGACGGAAGACTGATGTGCTGTGACACGTTAGAGATTTAACAGGAAGATGGAAATCTAACGAAAGGATCGATTTGTAAACTTTGACAAAATTTAGGGGTAGATCGGTTAAAACTTAATAGAAAAATTTTTATATAAATTTTGTATAGTACAAAAGTATAAATGTGTATTTTCCCAAAAACATATTATACTGAATTTTTTTCGTAATCAACTTAGAGCTCAGTCAGGAGAAAATAGGATAGATATACATCTACCTTATTCATCTATCTAAGTTTAGTAATTTTTTATATTATAATTTAATAGATATATAAGAGTCTTTCTCAATAACGTCAATGATAGTTTAAGCCTTCGTAATACAAAAGTAATAATTTTTCTTGTGAATTATAAGTGAAAATCTTCATGTTAGGACTAATAAGATAATTATCTTTGGCCTATATAGGGGAGGAATTATGCAAAGATGTGACTTACTTCTAGTTTTTTCCTACTATTGGCTCTTTGTTTCATTGGAGAATTAATATGCTCCACTAGCTAGTAAAATACTCTCAATTAATTGAATTTGATTACTAGGTTAAGTGAACCAAGACACACATACATATATATATATATATATATATATATATATATATATATATATATAATAAGTATATAACCCTAATTTAAGGTGGGTTCAATATTGTACCCTCACCACTTGGTATAGTCAATATATAAGTTATAAGATTGAGTAATTATCACATTGGTCCATCACATCGTCCATATGCTGACGTGTGCTTGTTCATGTGCCAAAAGAAATGTTCTCGAGTATCCTTCAATCATAAAATTATTACTACCTTATGCGCTATGAATTGGATTGATAATTAGAGCTTATATTAAAAAAAGGAGAGAACCAACCGACACCTAATAAATTATTAAACCCAAAAGAATACACCTTTTTTCTAAGGGGTGTTCACCAAACTGTACATTTCTTTGTGGCCACAAGCAGTAGCTGAGATCCAACAATGGAGGAAAGAAGTTAAACAGTTGAGAAGAATAATAAGCCTTTACAATGAGAAACCTGTCGCTTCCTTTTTTTTTTCCACGTCCTTTGCATCCTTTTATTTCCAGTACTGCTCTCTTTTGCCAATGATACTTTGGTTTTGGTTTTGGTATTAAGCAGACCGGACGATGACTTCTCCGGCGGATGCGGCCTCGTACTCGGCACTGGCCTCAGGGGTATCCTCTTCGCTGGGAGGGACAAGTTGCCAGAAGAGAGGCAGGAATCTCTCCCACTCCTTTAGTATAGCTGCTCCTTTCCCACTCCCTGTCTTCTCCTGAAATCGCCAAACATAAAGTGTGAATAAAGAACCATACCAAACCAGACCGGCCAGTTCAATCGGTCGACTGGACCGTATACCCACTAAAATCTCTCTCTCTCTCTCTCTTGCCTAAGTATATGCCATATCGTCAGTTCATCAGCGAGTAGTCTCATCGATTTGATCTTCGAGAATTCTTTTGCAAAATGACCGGTCTTAGAAAGAAACTTACAACGTGGGCTTCAATGAGGGATTTGAGCTGCATTTGACCAGCTGGAGCAGTCACTCTCTGGACCTTCACTATTTCCTTATTTACCTGTGAAGAGAATTTTTTGAGTACATGTCACGATCAATAGCATTAAGTAAGAGAGAGAGAGAGGCTTGAGACACAAGATATACAAACCTTGGGAATCAAGGTATCATCCTCGTCAAGGATGTACGCCAATCCTCCCGTCATTCCAGCAGCTACATTTCGTCCAACTCTGTCGGAAAAAAAAACCGAGGGTGTAAGCTCGAATAATATAATAACTCGGTCTCTCGTTCCGCTGGGTGGTGATGCAATCTACGTTTTACTTACTTTCCAATGACGACCACACAGCCACCGGTCATGTACTCGCAGCAATGGTCGCCAGTGCCTTCGACAACAGCCTCACCGAGCGAGTTTCTAACAGCGAACCGCTCGCCAGCTTGGCCTCGAACGAAGACTTGTCCACCTGTGGCTCCGTAAAGGCAGGTGTTTCCTACTATGGCTGCATTCTCAGGGACGAACCCTACGTTTTCCAATGGAGTGACAACCAGCTCTCCTCCGGCCATACCCTATTTAGAGCATTTATAGTATTAGAGGATCCTATTAAGCTAGCTGTGATAAAAATCATCGATAAAAAGTATTTATCTTTTTCTTTTTGGTCCGTTGAATATCAAGGTCCGATTTGATGCGATTACCTTTCCAACGTAATCGTTTGCCTCTCCTACGAGCCGGACGTTCATCCCAGGAGTCAAAAAGCATCCAAATGACTGACCCGCACTCCCGTTAAACCTGTCATCAAGAGAGGATACATTCATTTTATCATCCATTACTTAGAAACAAGTTTCCTGATGTGAACTGATACTAACTGATACTGTAGTATTAGAGACTTATTAGTAAAGATGAGGCTTACGTTATGTTCAGCTGTCCAGCAAAACCAGTATCACCATACTTCTTTGCGATTGCACCGGCTATGCGCCCACAAACGGCACGGTCTACATTATATATGTCGACCGTCTTGTCCACGACCTTCTCGTTCTCGATAGCATCTGCAATCTGAAGATAAAAGAGTGCAGTTTACTTCAAACCCCTTTGCTCTAAAAAAACCCGCTACTTGCACAATTGTGAATTTTACAGTAACGGAAAAACACTTGTCGACGAAACTAGAAGTTGCTAGGAATGAAGATTCTTACCACTGGATCTGCAAGTATCTTGTCATCCAAGATAAGACCATTAGTATGAACTTCTTGGTTCCTTATCTCTGTACTGCTCAATTTTGGCATTCCAACATTCTGGACGTAAAGGCACAACAAACTATATGAATTTTACTGCAAGGCTAAGGAAGAACTCCATGACTGTAAAGACACAAAGGTTTTGTACTTACCGAGAGCAGGTAACTTAGATCGAGATGCTGAGTCTTCACGAGGGAGATGTCTCGCTGCCTTAAAATGTCTGATTTCCCGATGATGTCATCCAGCTTCTGGTAACCAAGTTCTGCCAGCACACTTCTTACCTTCAAAACAGACAAGAATCATAGACGAACCGTGAATTGACAGCACAACTAAATGATTCTTTAGCATGTATAGTTTATGAAGAGCTTACCTCCTCTGCGACGTACAGAAAGAAATTAACCAGATCAGCTGGCACACCAGGGAACCGAGCACGGAGTTCTTCCCTCTGCAGATAAGTTGAGTTTCAAAGAATCAATTATCAGCGGAAGTAAGATTCCGTCTTTCAGAAAGACTGCAAATAGAGGTTGTGCATTAATACCTGACTGGCAACACCAACTGGGCAATTGTTTGTGTGGCAGATACGGGCCATAACACACCCAGTAGCAATCATTGCCACAGAACCGAACCCATATTCATCGGCTCCCATTGCTGCGGCCATCATGACATCGAAACCACTTTTGAAGCCACCGTCAACTCTGAGAATTACCCGTTCTCTTAGTCCATTTGCGATGAGGGTCTGGCAAAATAATTTGTCACTGATATGTAGTAAAGGAGAAAAAGTTATATGCTAACTAGACATGGGGATCACGTAATGCTAACCTGATGAGTTTCCGTGAGGCCAAGCTCCCATGGGCCGCCAGCATGCTTAATGGAACTTATGGGGCTAGCTCCCGTCCCACCATCATGCCCTGATATCTGTAGAGGAAAGAGTGTTAGATATATGGTATGAGGAACCCTTTCATAAATCGAAACTTGATGAGAGATCCGTACATGAGGTGAAACATAGAAAGTCAGACAAACTGCTAAAGGGCAAGATAGATGGATACCTGAATAATATCAGCATTAGCCTTTGCAACACCAGAGGCAACTGTGCCAATACCCGCTTCTGCAACGAGCTTTACAGAGACCTTAGCCTTGGGGTTGACCTGTTGGTGCACCACCACAACCAGTCAAGTCGTTAGTAAAAATCAAGAAACCAATTCTAAACTAATAATGAAAAGATTTACATAGATGAAAAGAATCACCTGATGAAGGTCAAAGATCAACTGGGCAAGATCCTCAATAGAATAAATATCATGGTGGGGTGGTGGGGAGATAAGTGGAACACCAGGCTTAGAATTCCTCAACCTCGCGATATATGCACTGACTTTCTGCCCTGGCAGCTGACCTCCTTCTCCGGGTTTGGCACCTTGTGCTATTTTTATCTCTAGTTGATCAGCGTTCACCAAGAAAGTCGGAGTGACGCCAAAACGTCCCGAAGCAACCTGAAAATGATACCAACTTCAGAAAGCAATATCTAGAGAGTAGTGAAGAAGTATCAAATCATCAATGCTTTGCCTCATCATTGACATACGATCCAAAATATTCTATTCCATCGGATCAAAGTTAGACAGGTATTTCTAAGTACAAGAAGGATATTATGACCTGTTTAATAGCACTGGTAGCGGTATCTCCGTTCTGAAGACCTTTGAGATGAGGCAGTGTAGACGAGTATCCATCAACAACATCTGTTAGTGGATTCCATCTGATAGGATCCTGATAAGTAAAATATAATACACATTTAAACAAATCTGTATGGACAGAGTGATTCTACAATGGAAATATAATAAATAGTTCTATCGTCCAAAGTAACTAGTTCTACCTCACCACCTTCACCGGAATTGGACTTCCCGCCAATTCTGTTCATTGCTATGGCAATAGCTTCATGTGTTTCTCGTGAGATAGCTCCAAGCGACATCCCACCGGTGCAAAAGCGCTGGACTATAGAAGTAGCAGGTTCAACCTTTCCCACAGGAATAGGAGCACGATCACTTTTAAACTCGAAAAGATCACGAAGAACCTAGAACCAGAACAATAACACATGCCAAACACAAACGAAAACACATAAGAACGTGGTGTGAAATATTAAACATATGATAAAAACCCACAAACAACGAATTCTGTTCTCACATTGACTGGACGGTTAGCTAGATGTTGTTGATAAACCGAAAATGCACTCTCGCTCTTTTGACGAACCGCTTTGTGAAGCAACTTTGACATCTCGGGGTTGTTTCCATGATATTCTCCTGCGAGTAGGAGATTGAAGCACCACAAAAAAAAGAATCACGTTAAGATCAGTTCATATTGTCCATGAAAATAAGCTTGATCATAGTTTGACGGAAATAAAGTAGGTTAGCAGAACCCGGATCGAAATGTGCTTATTCTATAATCTACCTCCTGGCCTGAACTGTATAAATCCGAAATTTTCTAGTCTTTTAGCGGTATCCTCTGAAAATGCCTTCACCCAGCAAGACAATGACTCCCTTGCCAACTGTGGTAGTAATCACCCAATGCAAAAACAAAGAAGTATCATAATGTATTTAACCAACTTCAGAACGTCAATATCAACAAGTAAGCATCAAGCGAGAACTATTGCTATGCATAACTGAACTCACCAAACGTTAACAACAAATCAGCTTCGATTATCTCATTCTAGAAGTAATGGTAATGTACGTAACTTTACTAGGCAGACAATAAATGGGAAAACATCCAAGTTGTTTCTTAGCAATAGTGACTAAGCGCTATCAATTACGAACTAAGACCATCATAAGGTCCAGCCTGCATGCATTTTCTACAGATTATGATGTTGAGCCGTCATATAAAACCTAGCAAGTTGAAGATAGGGTGTTGAGCTAATTGAGGCAATGAATTAAGGTTTTTTTGAATCGATAGCTGATGACCTAGACATAGTAATTACTAATTAGTACTAGTTATTATCATATAAAAGTAGGAGAGGCTGAGGAGCTCGGAGCTGAAACACTAATAGGTCAAAGTTCTAAGGAAACCAGTCCATTAAAGACCGCATGGCTTTCTGCAGGAGCACAACCACTATCATACCTCATCGAATGTCAGACCACCGATAGTTGATACACTTCCACGAAATGCAAGATCGACGACCTCCTTACCCAGTCCATAGATCTCAAATATCTGTGCACCACAGTAACTGAAAAAAGAAGAATAATGGTAAAGAAACAGTGAGGTAGAGTATTAAACTAGCAGCTAAAACATATAATGAGAAACTCTAAGCACAAAGTGATCTAAGACTCTTCTACCTTGAAAGCAATGATATGCCCATCTTTGAAAGAATCTTGAGGAGACCAGATCTAACAGCCTGAAACAACAAAGATGCACCCAAGTAAGATCCAACATGTACAAACATTGAATGAAATAAGAACATAAACTGAAAAGTAAATAAGAGAATTAACTAAAATTAGAAGTTGTAGGCAGCCATGAGATGAAAAGATGCAGTAAGCACCATTGCAGTAGATATACTAACCTTGCAGAAGTTATTTTGAGCTTGTTCAATGGTCACAGTAGGCATCTTTCCATTCCGCATCAAGTTAACAGTCTTGTTACTCAAACGCCATTGCCGACATGTTTCAAGGGCAAGATACGGGCATACAGCACTGTTGGAGACAATACAACTTATATTAGAAGCCATTACCAAACCTCTGGATGTTCCATCTGAAAATTTGAACTTACTTAGTCCATAGAAGATCTACATTACTTATACAAGAACAGAGTATGAAGTTTTGAACCCAGAAACCTGAGTTTCTATGAAGAGTTTAAAAATATAAACCAATATACGACTAAAACAGATTAAATTTTGTTCATGCAGCCCTGGCCATACCATAACAAATGAGTTCAAAGGGGCATAGTTATTAAGGAACTGTAAGTCATGGCAACAGAATATCTTGTACAAACTACAAGAAAACAAACAAAAATATAAAGGTTTATCGGCATTTCCATTCCAAGTCAAGATACCAGATCAACTACTGCAATCTTTAGAGAATTGATATATTGAGAGGATATTTAACCTTGCACCATATCCTATCAGACAGGCAAAATGATGAGTGCTAAAGCATTGAGCAGTATCTGCAACTATGGAGGTTGACATTCGCAAGCCATTTTCAATGAGATGTTGATGAACAGCACCAACAGCAAGAAGAATAGGAATTGCAGGCCGAGTTGCCTCCTGAGAGCCGAAAGGTGTAGTCAGTTTGATAATACAGCGGTCTTATGAGGATATGAAACACTAAAACTAATAACTAACGAGCCATCTAGGTTGCATCATAAGTGTCCTTACAGGCTCCTCAGCTCGGTCAGAAAGAACAAGCAGTTGAGCACCATTGCGAACAGCTTCATCAGCAGCATCGCAAAGCCTGCCAAGTGTTTTCTCCAAAGAGCCATCCAGGCCTTTACGTATATCGAAAAAGGTTGGTAAAACTTGAGTTTTTAACTGTGGGTCAGCTAACAATGACTCAAGATCCCCTTCATTTAGAACTGGATTGGACAATGTAATCTGCCAAAGAGGTAGCACTTCTTAGACATTGGTTGTGCCAAAATGAACAAGTTAAGGTTCAATCAGAAAATTCTAGAGAGTATCAAATCAGGATGGAAAAAGGAACAATCACCTGTGAAGCATTCTCCGGACCAGCCTCGAGTATGTTTCCTCGCTTTCCAATATTGACTTCCAGGGACATAACTAAACCCTCTCTGAGTGGGTCAATAGCTGGATTTGTTACCTGTAGTATGCAATACAAAATGAAGATCCTCTTGTCAACTAGCATCCAGCTGAACTGGAGCATTCCCTCACGCGGTTAGTGAAATCCAAATATTCAAAATCAGAAGATTCTAAAGCCACTCGTTACTTATAAGTTATAATACACTTCTTTTGTATAGGTGTTGTTGGTCCAAAGTTCAAATCTAGGAAGTAAAGAATTATTTCATCTCCATATTACCACCAACCCTATAAGATTAGAATTAGATGCTACAAATTAACGTTTACATGTGCTATGGTGATGAGCTCAAGGCCATGCTAAAATATATGGGAACACACACTGACAACCAACATCTTACACAATCTCGCGCGAGTTAGAACAGAAATTACTTTAGAATTACCTGTGCAAAACGTTGCTTGAAATAATCATACAGCAAGTGCGGCCTTTGGGATAACACTGCCAGTGGAATGTCATCCCCCATGCAAAATGTTGGCTCCTTACCTTGTGATGCCATACTCTCAATAACCATTTGCACATCCTCACTAGAGTACCCATATGCCCTACTCATACCAGAGCATACAGAACAATCAGCACAGCATTCGTACTTAGTTAAGAAATGCATTGACTCAGTAATCAGGTAACAAAAGAATCACTGCAGCACTCAACCCAAAGCAAAATGCAGAAAACGTTTTTTAGCAGACAGCTCAAATTGGCTTTTGTGTTAAACCTTTCCAATGCATACATATTGTTAAGAACTTCCCACATTTAACTTGAGCCCATCAAGTCTACTACATGTCTTTAGCCCTGAAGAATGGAACGGAACTACTTACTGTTGGTTCCTTAAAATTGTCTCGGTCTCCATAACTGCTGATGAGATGAACTTTTTAGGTTTCAAGGCTCGCATGTTTTCACTAAGCCATTTACCATATGGATTTGATGAAGCTACTTTTCTTTTCACTTCAGTATTCTCATAAACCTGTAAAGAAAAACGCTTAAGATTAATAAAGAGTATACAAAAATGCTTAAGATTATAAAGAGTTTACACTAGGAGGGGTTTCTATCCAAATGTAATAAGAACCAAGATCATATATAACATTCTTTCACCATTAATTGACTGTTGTGACAAAGGGAGACTTGGCACTGTTCTAATTGAAAGGTTAATGTTCTGATATATCTGAACATCATTATCATATCTATAGATTATACTGCTTAACACTTGGTCAAATAAAATTCTTCGGAGCAGTTTTGTTGTTCAAACCTTAAACCATACTTCAACTTAAGAATAAGGGTATCGCAGTTGAAAGCTAAGGACAAATTTATGCTCACCTGACCACCGAGCAAATCGACAGCTATCATCATCCCTGGACCAAGACGGCCTTTCATTATTACTTTTGATTCATCCATGGGCACAACACCAACCTGAGATAAATAACACCATGTGTCACATAAAGAAATTCAACAAAATCTATAACAGAAGTTGATAGATTGACGTTTAAAAGGGCATCAGGAACAGGAAACATATATCGAAGTTCAGTGGTCTGTTTTCTTTCTAAATGCAGATAACAACCAGAACATAGATGAATAACTCAAAACAATGCAATTTGTGGCTTTAGGAGTTATCACGACTTTGAAACAACTTTTAAGAGAAAGATGTCAGGTAATATGATTCATGTATACTTAACAACTCGTCCCTTTGGGATCACTCCCAACATCAACGAGCATGCATACAATTTCAGGTCATTTTGCCAGGCATGATATATAAAGAATCCTGCATCCGCACTTCTCAACTGATAAGAATCTTGTTTTTATGTCCTTGATTGACATAGTGATGAAAAACAGGAAGAGTGGAAAAACAATGTCAAACTTAGTTCCTACTATCATTCCGAGGATCATTATCCTATAAATAGGAAGGGCAACAGTTCCGAATGAAATATCTAGGAAGATTTTTAAGTAATGCCAGAGCTCCAGTACTATTTGCACAGGACTTTGTTTCTTTTTCTGATTAGTAGAACTAAGTGTACAAGGGGGGAACATTAAGGTCTTCCTTAAGTTTCAATAGCCCTTCTTTTCTTTCATGACACGCAGTTTAAACACAGTCCAACAACACACATTTTCTAGTCCTTTCTTAAGCTAATACCAAACAATGGTTTGGGGTGTCAGACCAGTTCATGTGACTTGTCACTCGTAAGCTATTTACTGAAGTTTTTTGGTAAATTTATTCCATTCTGAACTCTAATCGTACATAAACACTTCCAACCAAATGTCCTGCAGAAATTCCTCAATCCCCGATTCTAAGCAAAATAAACCATAGACTGGCCATGTTAAACATCAACCACTTGATCGAAACAAGAGAATCTTACATTACAATGCATCATTTCATGGCACACAAATCATTTTCCTGGATGGAGCATCAACAGATGGCTGCTGCCAAGAAAAGGCTTTCTTAGTTTTGTGGAGGGTTCCAAACATGAGGCCAGTGTGAAATATTAAAATCAAAAGCAAGTTGTGCTCTGTCATCAACATTCTATAGATCAAAGACGATAATTATTGAAGACAAAGGACATTTAAGACGAACCTCAGATGCAACATAGACGAAGTTGTCACTTGTTTTCCAATACCTAGCTGGCCGAAGTCCATTTCGATCGAGGCAGGCTCCAACAGTGTTTCCATCACTAAGAATTCAGGACACCAAAATCAAAACGGAGTAGATTAAAAGATTTCCCAACTCAACATCCTATGGCACACCATTAATTTCTGAGTCACGCAATTCCGATGTGTTTAAGACAGAAAAAGGATGAAAAACACTGAGACTTAAGTCGCAACAATTATCAGAAATCTGTGGGTTCCAGAAGAGCAACAATTTCTACACAAGAAAAGGCACTGTATTAACGTCTTCTTAAGCTTTACAATATCATAAAGCATTGAAGTTAGTAATTCAGAGACCATAGTACAAGCACTCATGCTGATTTGCGCTGAAACAAACACAATAATCAAAGTACATCCCATAGATGGATCACAAAATGTCATTCTTTGCGGCAAAGATGGCAGCCTATAGTAAGTTTACCTGAACAATAGCAACGCAGGCCCATCCCAAGCTTCCATCTGGCCCTTGTAATAGTCATAGAAATCAATCGCCTACGGAAAAACAGCTTAGTGAGTCTAACTGCAGTTCTTTCACCCTAAATCTCAAGAAAAATCAACTATCTACAAAACTATGTCCGCAAGAATGGTACAATAAAAGATACCTCAGGGTACTTAATCGTCAGAGTTGGGTGATTCTTGTATGCCTCAGGGACAAGAATCATCAGTGTCTCCTCAGGGGTACGTCCACTTCTTATCAAAAGCTGCAAGCAATTGATCACAAAAAGTCAGGCACAGACAAGGCAAGTAATGACTGCTAAAGAACATATTAAACACTTACCAAGCCTACAGTACTAAGGCAGGGCTACCACGTAGGCATTTCCCATTTGTTGTGGCTTCCACCCCATCGCAGGTATGATTATAAGTTAAAAGTCCTATTGATTGGATTTATATGCGCACTCTGATAGGAAATAAAACACTCAAATGACTTTTCACTGAATAACTAATTATCTTCGGTAGCTTAAATTCTCAGTTAAAGCCAAATTAATCAGTCCAGGGTACCCAAGAAGAGAACGAAATAACCATGGCAAGACTGTGAATATGGTTAGGCCAACTGTAGATCTTCAGGAAATAGGTTCACAAAGTTTAAAGGCCACGGTTCTATCATATCAATGATCTGAAACTCCTAGAATAAGATATCGGTAAATAGCTTCACATAGTATAAACAATAAGGTATAGGTCGTACTTCTGCTGCGCTATCAAGATTGGCCGAGTCTGATGCCTTTGGGTTACCAAATGGACGAATTTCATTTTCACGGCCACGCCATACTGGAGACTTTAGAGAGGTTTCTCGAGATTGCATCCAGTTCAAGTTACCCTGAGAGACACAATAGAATGAGGCACTGGATCTCAAGAAGAATCCACAAAATGGTTAAGGAATAAATTAAGATAGAGAAGATTAACCTGAATGGTATTAATTTCTCCATTATGACCAAGGAATCGCATTGGTTGAGCCAGAGGCCACCTAGGACTGGTATTTGTACTAAACCGTCGATGATAAATAGCAAACGGTGATGTATAGAGATCATTCTGAAGATCAGAATAAAACAATCCAAGAACTGCAGAACGAAGCATTCCCTTATAGACAATTGTTTGGTTGGATAAAGAGCAGAAGTAGAGCTCATTTCCCCAACTTTCTGAGCTTGCAACTCTCTCTATCAACTTCCGGCATATGTAAAGCTCTCGTTCAATGTCACCAACGCTCTCTTCTTTCACAACTTTAACAAATACCTGTTGAATGCTGGGCATGGTTTCTTTGGCATAGAAGCCAACTACGGATGTATTTACAGGAACAGTCCTCCAACCGAGCACCTCAAGGCCCTCTTGTTGAAAAATATTTACAACAACTAGAGAACAGGAAAAGAGCAGAGATCAAACAAGAGATATGGCGATAGCAGATAAAAAATACTCTAAGCAGTCTAAAAAATAACGCAAAGAATCAAAATGCTCATTGGGATGCAAAGCAGTAATGGAGTAAGTACCAAATATACTGATCTCTTGGAATACATACCTTGTTTGGCTTCTTTCATAAGGTCATCATCTTGTGGAAGAAAAACCATCCCAACACCAGTATGCAACTTATCGAAGGAAGCAAGCCCTTGCTCTTCGGCCCATTTGTTGAATAGATCCCATGGAAGCGAAGTCATCAATCCTGATCCATCACCTGAGTCATTATCTGCTCCACACCCTCCACGATGTTCCATGCATCCAAGAGCATTAAGAGCATCCTTAATGATCTTATTTGATGCTTTATTTTCCAAGTTAGCAATGAACCCAACTCCACAGGCTCCTCTCTCAGATAGTATGTCACTCAAGTTTGCCACCTGCAAAATCGCCATAACCTCATCAGGCAACCAGAAACTGGTAAAACTATCAGTTATCGGAATCAGCAAGTTCAAAGAGTAGCCATTTGAGGCTACATAGCCAGAGTGAACAAACAGGAGTGACTAGACACTGCTAAACATCCGCCACGCCTAATTTTGATTGAAAGCTGGATTGAAGGAACGATCGTTAATGCTCGGAAATTATAGAAATCTCAAAATTACAAAGAGGAAAACAGTCAGGGTCAAATAGGTTTTAGACAGCAGGAAATTGAGCATTCTTAAGATAAAGCAACTCCAAGATACTGGCAGATTCACCAAACACTGTCTACAGTAAGGAATCACAGAAGGAGAACTGTCGTTGCCTCTCAGATTCTCAAAAGTAGAAAGAAAATCCAATGTCAACGCACACAGACGAACAAACCAAAACAGAAGAAAACGAAGCAGTCGCCGCCATGAACATAACACAAGCACGAACAACTCCTCAAACTCAATAGAAAATCAACGTCAACGGAAAGAACTCCTCGAAACTTTCAAAACGTCCGCCAATATCACCACACAAGCACGAATATCCGTAAAAAAGCGCGGGAACAACACACCGGAGAAAGCAGTAAATAAATAAACAGTTATTAGAATCTACCTGCGGCTTCAAATCGGAGGTACGAGAAGCAGAGTCACCAACCGCTACACTCTCACTGACAAGACTGCTTCCAGTACTACTAGTAGTAGTGCTACCGCAGTCAACTCTGCGGGTGGCTCCGACGGACCACGACGAAGAAGACTTCTCATTCGCTAGTCGAGAAAAAGTCGTCGTCGGATGATGATGATGATGAAAAGAGGATGATGAGGAGGAAGCAGCAGGAAGAACTGTCCTGCGGGTGATACCGCGCCTCGATTGGCCGCAGAGTCCGAGGAAATCGACGAACAGGAGGCGGCGCTGACTGTTGGGTGGGAGATCATGGCGGCGAGCGGTGGTTGTTGTAGCAGGGAAAGGAGAGAGCGAGGAATGATGAAGAGCCATATGGCGAGAAGAGAAATGAGAGGGGCGGAAGAGAGAAGACGATGATCGTGTGGCGAAAACGAGAAGAAGGAGGATGAGGATGATAAGCGGAACCACCCGAGCTCGCCTCACACACACTACCCACTCACTGTCCACTCCTTTCACTTGCTTCTCTTCCTCTTGTTGTCTTTTTGCTTTTGTTCTCCCTCTTTCTATAATCTCTGGGATTCCTTTTTTGTGGGCAACTTCACGGAGTGATTTTTTCGCATAACTAATCCGTTCTTGTTATTAGCTGTTACATGGATTTCTTCTTTTATTATTGTTTTTCTTTTTTAATTCTGACATGATATATTTTCCATGCAGCAAATGGAAATTAGGAAAATTTGAATTTTTTTTTAACATACATGCTTATCATAATCATTATATGTGCTTTTTATAACTTATAATAATAATAAAAAAACCTAAAGAATCCTGATTTGTGATGAAAATTATCCTCCTATGGAAGAGGAGTTTTTTAGGATTTTTATAACTTTAGTTCGGCCGCCGGCTACAATCACCCCCGTCGCTCACCCTCCACCGCAATCAAAGCTTTCGCTTCCTCCACCCTAAGTGCGTCCGTCAACAACATCTCCCCCTGACGAACCGTCTCCCGTCATTCATCTTCACCCTCGACCAACACAGCAGCCCAATCAAACGCCTCTACCCCCCTCCGTCCTCCGCCGACGCCTTCACTCCCGATCTCTATCGCCATGTCAAGCACACCAGCCACCGATGCGGAGAGCGCCATGCAACGGCAGCTTGACGCGATGAAACTCGCCGAAGAAGAGAAGGAGCAGCTCCAGTTCGAGACTCCCGCTACTCCGGTCCGCTCGGTGGACTACACGTTATGTGTAGTCGAATCTATTCTTACCACCAGGCCATACAACTTCAACTACATGTTGACCACGATGGCGAAGGTGTGGCAACCCGGCATGGGTATGACGACCGAGGACCTCGGAAATCGCCACTGTTCCGATTTTACAATAGTATTGACCTTCGATGGGTTGTTGGCAACGGACCCTGGCTCTTTGATCGTTTTTGGTGGTTCTCCATGAGTTGAGCACTGGAGAGGATCCGACAACAGTCCCACTGCACATCGCTGAGTTTTGGATTCTAGTCCATGAGCTTCCCAAAAGCTTCTTCACTGAGACCGTCGGTCGTGGTCTAGGAAATTTTGTGGGTAAGTTTGTGCCATACGATGGAAAGAACATCTACCGCTCCAGCACCTCTTACATGCGGATTTAGGTCAAGTTGGACACCTCAAAGTCTCTGAAGAGGAAGAAGATGATCTGTCATCCTGGAAAACCCGGTTTGTTTTGTCAATTTAAAAATGAGAAATTATCAACGTTTTGCTTTATATGTTGCCGAATTGGCCATAAAAATCGTCTCTGCAACATTCGTTTCCTCAATCCTGGAGTTGAATCGCCTCATCTTTGGAGTGATGCAATTCGAGCTCCTGGCAAAGGAAACAAAAATCTCGACGCTAAACACTGGCTAGGCCATATACAATTCGTTCAAAATTTTCTTTATTTGGAATGGCCATCTATAATTGTCTACCATTGGTCCTCTAGAGTGATAGTCTATTAACAAGAAAAATCTTATGACTATATAATTCTATATGTTCTTTTTTCGCACTAAAATACGTACATTTATTTCACGTAAAAAAGTTACTATCGATACAAGTTGAATCGAATACAACGAAACACCAACTTATATCCGACCAAGAAAAACCCTTCATTGAAACACACAACTTTGCATCTAGAAGCAATGGAACACTTATTTTAATATTGACAAAAATAGTAGACTCTTATGTCCTAGCTTTTCCAACTCATGTAGGAAAGATGTAGTAGATGATTACGGGGAGTTTTTCTTCCAATAATAGTTGATTTATTCATCCTACAAAATCTCATTAACAAAGTATAAACAGCAAAGGGATAATACAAAGCAATCAATCGTTGTTTTTTCTTATTATACTATCTAACCTACCTATCCTTTTGTTTTTTTCAGCCTCTTCCCGTTCAGTAACTTAAAATGGAATAAATATGATATTATAAGTTTGTTAAACAAACTCCTGTTGATAAAAAAAGTTTAGGGTTATTTGGATGAGCTATTTAGCAAATGAGATATTTTTAATATTTTTAAGTAAAATGATGTATTATTTGAGAATATGATATTTTTAAAATACAAAACATTTGATAGGTAAAAATTATCTTATTTGACTAACACTAAATAATAAATTAATTCATATATAAATTTTAAATTGAGTTATATCAAATATCACTTCTTATATAAATATTTGAAAAAACTCAAAATATCATAATTTGAAATATCATAATTTTTAAACAAACACAACCTTTTGACTAAATATATCTCATTCAATACCACATCTAAACAAAAGTTTATCCTCGTTGACCCCAAAAATTAAGAGAGGCCAAATAAGATATAATTGGGCCCAGAAATATGTGGGCCAAGTAGAACGTTAGTATATCCCAATTCTCAAGCCCTTGTAAGTTGTAAACAGGCTCATAACTCTTGTACACTATAGATTTGTGTTTTGTACTTCAAAATGTATAATTTGAAAAATATTTGTCAGATCTCATCATTTTCATTAACTATTCTAACAAACACACATACCAAATGGGATAGTCTACTTCTAAGGGCATGCAAAACCATTACACTTACAAATTACAATACAAAGTATATAGGCATATACCTATGATCACAAGTAATCAACATCCAAAAATTCCACTCAAATATCCAAAACAATCATACTTACACAAAAATCATATTGCGCATCAAATAAAGTGGACAGAAAATTCTTTATCAACCCTACTTGTCACGTTAAATTATTTTGGTTGAAATTTAACAATTACCTTACAAAAATCACATTTAAAAATGGAGAAAAAAAGACAAAAGAATGGCCAGAACTAAAAAAGGAAAACATTTTCTCACTACCAATTTCGTGTAGTTTGGAGAAGAAAAGGGGATCATCATTAGCTCTTTTCCCTCTCATTCACACAAACAGATCAAACCAATAAAAAAAATTCACTCCAATTCCAGAAAAATCAACACAAATCAATTCCCTTTCTATTTTCCTCCCTTAATCTAAAACAATGACAGACAAAAATCACCAACCTAACAACAACAATTCACGAGCCAAAAAATGAGAGCAGAGCTAGATTTCAATAGGTTTTTATGTTCCTGAGTTCCTCAAATACCTTTCTCTCTTAACTTGATTCATCATTTATCGGAAGAAAAACAAACACTCACGATGAGCAAAGATTCACAGGGTGGTGGGGTGTTGAAGGCATGGGAAGCAACACTGAAGAAAACCCACGCCGCTAAGAAGCGTGCCACCAACAGCATCTTCGGCACCATCTCCTTAGCCAGCATGACGACCAACGACGACAACGGCGAGAACAACAACAACGAGAACAACAACAACGAGGACAACGACAACGATAACGACAATGAAGACGACAGCAGCAGCACTAGCGGGGCGACAGAGTGTTACTACGCGGAGAAAGTGTTACCAAACGGCGATTACTACACAGGGCAATGGTACGACAATTTCCCGAGCGGGAGAGGCAAGTATCTGTGGAACGACGGGTGCATGTACGTGGGAGAGTGGTACAAGGGGAAGACGATGGGGAGAGGGAGGTTCAGCTGGCCGTCTGGGGCGGTCTACGAAGGGGAGTTCAAGAGTGGGTATATGGATGGGAATGGGACCTACTCGGCGGTCAATGGAAATGTTTATAGAGGCCAGTGGGTTATGAATCTCAAGCATGGCCATGGCATGAAGCAGTTTGCAAAGGGTGATTGGTAATTTATTCGGCTAGCTTTTTCATTATGATAAACCACGTTAACTATGATCTGAATGGCCCGTATTTCACCAAGCCCTAATATTTCTAACATGAATAATAAGAATTCGTAAATCGAGTCGCTCGATGAATTTGTAATCCAATAAATATGCAACTTGATTAATTTAAATTATGATCCCTAATTTCTGACCGTAATAAAAATTAGATTAATTAAAGTATTGGTCTTTGACAATAATAAAGATGATTATAAATATATATATTTTGATCATATAGTTTGGTCTATTATTTTTGTGAACCGTATATACATTTGGTTATTAGCTACGTTGTTTGGTCTAGTATTTTCCAACAGTATGTAATTATATTTTTGCCTATGCCACATAGTTTTACATAATATTTTTCCAATCATACCTACATTTGGTCATATGTGCCACGTTGTTTGGCATTGTATTTTTATGTATAGGTACGAAGGTGATTGGAGACGAGGCTTACAAGAAGGGCAAGGAAAATACCAATGGAAAGCACCGGCCAACTACTACGTCGGCGAGTGGAAGAACGGCACCATCTGCGGCAAAGGCACGTTCATGTGGGAGAACGGAACTCGCTACGACGGCCAGTGGGAAGACGGCGTACCAAAAGGTAACGGCACGTTCACCTGGCCAGACGGCAGCTTCTACGTAGGCAACTGGAGCAAAGACCCCGCGGAGCAGAACGGGAGCTACCACCCTTCCACGTCATCCTCCTCGTCAGCCAGCCAGCAGGATTGGGACCCACAGAGCGTGTACACCGTGTACCTCGCCGACTGCCAGATATGCCCCTGCGAGAAGGTGTCCATCCTGCCGTCGCAGAAGAAGCTGGCCATGTGGAACTCGTCAAAGCACAGCGCCGACAAGGGGCGGCGGCTGTCAGTTGACGGCAGGGCCAGCGTCGGGAACGAGAGGGCGTTCGAGAGGATGAACATGTGGGGCGACGGAGATCATGATTCAGGCCGCAGAGGCTCCGCCGTGATGGATATGGATGCGGAGTTGTTGGGGATGGATCAGACGTCGGCGGAGGAATTAGGGAATATGAATTATGCTGCGAGTCTAAATAAAGGGCTGCCTATGAAAGTGCCTAAAGTTGCTAAACGACAAGGGGAGACCATTTGTAAAGGGCATAAGAACTACGAGCTTATGCTTAATCTACAGCTAGGAATCAGGTATATTTTGGTTATCTTATCCTAAATCAAGACAAGAAAATCAAATGATGGTTATATCTGATCTCTCGAGTTATCATTTTCTAAACATGCTATTATTATTATATGATGATGATGATTGCTGTAAAAGGCACTCAGTTGGACGACCGGGACCAGCAGCATCACTTGATCTAAAAGCATCAGCTTTCGACCCAAACGAGAAGATATGGACAAGATTCCCACCCGAAGGAAGTAAGCACACCCCACCCCACGGTTCTTCCGAGTTCAAGTGGAAAGACTACTGCCCCTTAGTTTTCAGGTCAGTCCCCTAAAGTTTCCTACCATATAAAACAACAATTTCAGAGTAAAATGCAGCAAGTACCATTAGAGCACATGAACTAGTTAGTACTATTGATGTTTAAACGATGCACAATATCACTATACTTCATTCTTTGGCCGTACTATTTACATTTTTATTGATTACAATGGACCGAAATGTAAATGATTCAGCCAAAGCGAAGTATAGTACTACGTTAGGTGACATCCCATTTCACTGGTTACAATTGACAGACATTTAAACTGTGGAGCCAAAGTAGAATATAGCAATATCATGTGCATTGCTTAAAAAATATTGGCATTCAGTGCACAAACTTGATATCATGAGGGACATCAGAACATTATAATTTTCACTATTTTTAGATCTAACAATTTCTTAATTTTCATCCCCTTCTATGGAATTCAGGTCGTTAAGAAAGTTGTTTAAAGTTGACCCGGCTGACTACATGTTGTCGATATGTGGGGATGAGGCGCTCCGTGAGCTCTCGTCTCCAGGAAAGAGTGGTAGTTTCTTTTACTTGACTAACGATGATCGATATATGATCAAGACGATGAAGAAATCAGAAGTCAAAGTTAGTATTGATCTATTTTAATATTTAGAAGAATTTGATCCCTCATTATGTTTGTTTCGAGTTAATTATTTGTTACTGGGTTTTGATGTTTCCAGGTGCTTATAAGGATGCTTGCAGCCTATTACAATCATTTCAGATCCTATGAGAACACCTTAATCATCAAATTTTTTGGCTTACATTGTGTGAAATTAGCTGGACCTGCACAAAAGAAGGTATATGTGCTTTGGGGCCCAAGTGGTTGCAATTTGACTCAGGTTATACAGTGGTTACGCAATATTGAAATTGATGGGATCGCTATTATTTTCATCAGTGCTCGTCTCTTCCAGCTGGTTTTCCACAATGAAAAATATCTAGCAACCCAAATAAATAGAACTGAAATCCCCATTTAATCAATTAATTTATAAGTGTACAGACTTGCTCTAATCTAGCATGAGTTCGAGTGATAAAATCATGATTTTACTCATTTGTTTTGCCTAGGCTGTTTATATGTCTTTGCAGCAGCTGAGTAAAGTAATGAACTAATGATCATAAGATTTTTTACTTTCAAGTTTCTGTTTGTTGGGGGGAACTAGGTACGGTTCATAATAATGGGAAACCTGTTTGTTTCGGAGTACGCAATCCACAGACGGTTCGACCTAAAGGGTTCGTCATTGGGTCGGATCACAGACAAGCCAGAGTCCGAGATCGACTCCAACACCATTCTTAAAGACCTGGACTTGAACTTCATTTTCAAGTTACAGAAGGCTTGGTTTCAAGAATTTTGCAGGTTATAAAACAAATCCTCACATTCATCAAATCGGGAATGTTTGAATACCCAATTTTCTTCTAAAACTTGGGTTAAACAAAAATGCAGGCAAGTAGATAGAGACTGCGAGCTGCTTGAGCAGGAGAGGATTATGGACTACAGTCTTCTAGTCGGCATACATTTCAAAGAAGTATCGCCCAATCAGGAAATCATTCCCTGTAAAGCCGAACCTCCTTCTGGTAAATATTGATTTTATTAATTGATCATTAATTCATTGTATCATCTTTTACCACCTATTTTGACTCCTTGGTTTCTTTCTTCTACAGCTGAAGTTGAAACGGAAGATGGACCTCGACTTTCTAGAGCAGACATGGATCAACTTCAGCTAGACCCAACCAAGTAAAGTGTTCTTCTTAGCACTTTCAGATATGGTTCCTCTACTCATGAAAATATAACAAATCATCCCTATATTCTGATCAAATTAAACCTTCATACAATTGACCCAGCACTCCATTTTGTCAACTTCACTATCAAATTCCGCTAACCATGTTGACTCAGCATAGATGGCTTGACAATCTCCACTCAATTCATGTTCAATTTAGTCACCCTGGTGACAAGTTTTCATAAATAACTGATTAAACACGAGTTGGGTGCAGAAATGCCAGTTAATCAGTGTTGAATCAGCCTATATCACAAATGTTGACTGGAAAAAGTTGACTGGAAAAACCTACTTATTAGCGAGTTGATTATAGGAATCTCGTTCGTTATCAGAGACCCTTTTGTTTTCCTACTGAAGTTCTCAGTTCTATCAATCCCTAGCTTCACTTGATCCACACGTCTCCTCAGAATTTTCCTAATTAATCCCACAGTGCGACGGATAACCACTATGCATTTTCTACCATAAATTCGCAATTGTTTGTACATGTGATGCAGATGGGCACGCATCAGGTTAGGAATGAACATGCCAGCAAGAGTCGAAAGAACAATGAGGAATAACGAGTGTGAACTTCAACTGGTTGGAGAGCCAACCGGGGAGTTCTACGAAATCGTAGTGACATTCGGTATTATCGACATTCTTCAAGACTATGACATTAGCAAGAAGCTGGAGCATGCTTATAAATCCATCCAATACGACCCTACTTCTATCTCGGCCGTTGATCCTAAGCAATATTCGAGGAGATTCAGAGACTTCATTTTCAGAATCTTTGCAGAAGATTCGTAGCTTGAAGTTTAAATGTATTATTTTTTTGTTGTGAATTTGACCTCAAATTTGTAGAAACAGAGAGAACCCCACAGAGTTCTATTCATCATAGTTATGCACATAAGGCACAAGCATGTTGCAACTAAGTGGGGCGTTGTATGTACACATTTTAACTCTCTGCATATATACATATTAGAACGATTCTTAGTTTCCTATGTAATGTGTATTTTTGTACTGTATTTATACGAGTTATATATGAAGAGCTGATATACTGTATTTAAACGAGTCATAGAGTTCGATACTCGTACCTTTGCCTTGACCAATGGCTGTTATGTCTTCTACGGGATGCATTAACATTTCTTTCTTGATCATCCATGTTGCTCCGTTTTGAGTTTCTGGTTGTGGAGAGACCACCTTAATTCAAATCATGGCGATGGTTTACTGGTTATTTGGGGAAGGAATATAATGAGTCAGCTGAGATTAGATGAAGAACAGGAACTTACTTCTCACAAAGTGACTTCATCGTCAATCTGATTGGGACTCCATCCTTGTTGAATGACAGGATATCCACCGGCTGGATCCATATGATAGAGTTCCCTGGATGGTTCGGTAGCATAAACTCTCTGCCAAGGAGGAAATCCAAAGGTTCAGTTGCATTGAAAAGAATTTTGTAAACGAATCACAAACAAAGAACCGATGTATTAACAATGGAGAAATAACTGACATATGGAAACATTGCCCTGCTTCAGATGCAACAGAACTATATCATAGTTATCTATCAAGGAGGGAAAATGTATAGATGCCAACGCAGTCCCGACATAAGCACGAGAGAATCATAGTCTGGCGAAAGCAAATCAGCAAGCTAAGATTGGTACACAGACTAGAGAAATGATGAGCTAATGATTCAGTCACATCTTGCACTCTTCCAGTGCAGAATAGCTCTTTTATTATCAAACAGATAGAAATCAACATCTACAAGAACTGGAATGAAATACGAACATGAACACTGAAACCTTAGTGAACAGATTATGATCTCTCCAATCGGAATCACTTCAGCTAAATTATATGAGCTAATCTTCTCCCTCTCACATTGAACGCAATACAGCATAATTTCACAAGAGTTGAATAAGCGATGAATGTGAGGAGGAACTAAAATAGGACGGAAGTCCTAAACATCGATTTTCATTCTGGTAAGTAAGAGACAACAGAATCTGATATCTAATTACAATCGTAGTTCAGATCCATTAGACGAGCTGCAAATTATGGAAAGCGAACAGGAACTGGATTAGGAAGGAAGTCGTGAATAGTGATTTTCGTTCTGCTAAACCTGAGACAGCAGAATCTAAGATCTAATTACAATCGTAGTTCAGCTCCATTAGACAAGCTGGAACTTAAGCATTGGAGAACCCGAACCGAACGGGAACTTCAACCAAGCTGGAAATTCAGAGTAGCGAGAGAGAATTAACATTTTGGCGATCTCTATATTAGCGAGAGAGAGAATTAATCTAAGACCGAACAATTCGGAGTTCAGCGCCTTAGACGAGCTGGAAACTACGCATGGGATTTACTCAAATGAAGCGGGAAGTTCAACCAAGCTGGAGAATCAGAGTAGCGAGAGGGAGAGGGAGAGAATGAACCTTTTGACGATCTCTTCCAGCTGCAACAGCGACATCAGGAGACAGTATCCGACTATCCGTGGATCCATCATTGTTCTCTGCTGCGAGTTCAGGCTCCAGAGGTCGCAGAGTTGGCGGGAGGGGAGAGGAAGAGCAAAATTCTGATATTCCGATAGGGATTTCGAGGGAGAGATTTGTTTGTTCCGAACTGAATCGGATCACTTCTCGTGGAATTTCAAACGGGGCGGGAAAAGACATTATAAAAGTTTTGGCTGATTTTCTGACGCGCGGGATTGCAAAAGAAAAATCATTTTTCTTTTTTCGTCTCTCTTTTTTATTCCTATAAATATACTACTATTCGTAATAGGGTAATAGTGAAGAGTTAAATTATGTTCATACGTAATACTCTGTCTGCGTATGTTGCATGAAAAAAGCTTAGGTCAACCCAAACAAGTCGGTGTAACACTTTTATTCATCTACGTCTAAGACCTCCAGTAGGGTGAAATATTACAGAAGCTATACATACAAAAGGGTCTGTAGTCCACAGCGCTTTATTATAAATAAGGGAAATGATACTACACTACTCTTACACTGTTCAAAAGACCTCCATGAGCAGAATCTTGATATTTACTATCACGTTCAGAGACAGAGGCGAGCGAATCCAACGAAGAATGCATATGGTCAGTAGTTCTGCATAATCTTTGCGACTGACGAGTAGGTCCCCACAATCGAGCAGACGATGCCTATGACAGCAATGGTGGAGCTCAGCGCAATCTGTTTATTTTTTGGGCAGAAAGGCTGAAAGTTAGCTTGCTGAAGTAAAACATAGTCAGCAGTGATATGAACAAGGCAATAATCGGTGCGAGATTCCGATAACCCTTCAGGAAAAAGGGTCCGAGGTTAACTGTCACACTTCCTTGCTACCAGCTTTTTGTGAATGGTCTCCCGAAATAGAATTTACGAGACAAACAAGAACGGAATCAAGTAGCAGAGTTTTAAGATAAGTTTACCTGCATTCGTGAAGCTTTCTTCCCCATGATTCTCAAGAAGCACAGCGATGGCATTATGACAGCCTGTTTCGGAAACAAACATGAGTAACATAATCAGTTGTTCTGTCAAGAAACTGAAGAAAGCTATGATTGATCGGTTGTGCCTACATAGTAGAGCTGGGTACAAATGTGCCACAGGACATGGACAAGACATCAAATTATACGAAGTTGTATGTAGCCAACGATTACGTTTATAGCGAGCTTGTTAAGATGCCATTGAAATGCTTGATTAAACTAATGTACGCCAGGCAATGCTGGTTGATTCCAGACCTAAATACTAACTTTGTAGTCAGAACATGGGATGATATATGGGGGACCTAAATAGCTGGGAATGAGGCAAACTAGGCACCTAGCTGGTATTCACATTATAAATTTATGTCGAACTCAGTAGAAACCAATCGAAGAAAGATTTGATACACTCACCATTAGTAAACAGAGGATTGATCCCATCAAAGCCATCACGAGACCTGCAATCAGCAGCATCATTCGAGTTTCAGTACTATTGTTAAAAACATGTGCAGACATTTCGATCAGCTAGTACTATCTAATCAAGAGAATTTAAGTATATTTCGACTCAGGAAACTAAACAATCATCTATGTCCGCATATATTTTATTCTACAAAACCCATGCACAAGTTCAGAGCGAGATTGACAACTTCGCAAAACGTAATGCTGAAAGTCAAGTGACAGGACTAACCAAAGAACGGAAGAAGAAAGGCAGCACAGAGGGAAGAGAAGACAAGTACGGCTCTCAGAAGGTAGAAACACCAAGGGCTGGTGGCGATTCTAACTGGCAATAGCTCCTCTATGCTTCTGGCCAATGGGTTCATCAACAATGCATATGTGCTCTTTGTTAAGGAATCACGTAGATAAAAGTAACTAACACCAGAATAGACAATTAGCGCTAGAGATATCAACTGAGAATTGGCATGCTCTAAATTCTAAGGAATAACTTCAATTCTTGACGGAATTACAGTTTCAATGTAAAAACAATGGCGAAAGGATATTTTGTCAGCGGGTTTATAACCTGAAAAAGAACGAAAAGACGGAATGTTAGATTAGCATATGTTTCTTTACTGTTAAATGCCAGAAGGTTCGATGACAGATAGTGACATACCACAGTCCATATAGCGACTTTTGAAGTAATGGTGTCCTGTGGCATGTTCAACGTCACTTGAGAGAGTGTAGCCTCGCCAAACATGAGAAATCCCATAATTGCAACACCTCCATACAGAAGGAAGCAGATCAGAAAGCTGCACCGAGCGCCGGAAAAAAAGAGGCATAAGCAATTGGTTTACCAACTGAAACTTTTGGCATATGGTGAGTACCCAAAACTTTTAATACCATGCTATTGCTGCCTTCGTGAAGTCTGCTTTGTTTGCCATTGACTGGTAGATGTTTGGAAAAACTGAGTGCCCTGAGTAACAGAACCCATACACACCAATGACAAATGGAATGCCGTTCCATTTCACGAGTGGACCGGTTTGGTGGAACCCGATTCCTTCCGATGTGCCAAGGAAAAATAGGGAGAGAACAATCAAAATTGTAGCTACAACTCCACCAGCTGCGACACCAAAATGAAACGAAAATTAGTGACTATTTTCCGAACACTTGATTAAAGGGGAGAGGGATGTACTCTACCTGAAAGGAAGGAGATAATACGGAGGTCCTTTAACCAGAGAGTCGGTAGCACAACACAAGCAGTCACTATCCCAAATATATGCGAGGAGTCGAGATGTATGCCAACAAGGTCGAGGGATGTCCCAGGAAATAGCCTAGTAAGGTTATCCCCTTCCAATGTAATAAATTCCACACAATAAGACTACACAGGTAGAGAAGAGATTTCAATGATTCACAGGGTATTCCAAGTATTCAGCAATATATTATAATGTGAAACATAGTCAGAACCGCGGACACTTACATATAACTCTGTGTACAAAATGATCTGCATCAAAATCCAGATGAGCATAAGATCAGAACAAGTAAACTGAAGGAACTTTCATCTGGATAGAGCTGAGACATTTCAAAACAACTCACCGATATTGCTAGGCGCCCGTATTTCCCAAATGCAGCTTCTCCCATGTCCGGATATGATGTTATACCATCTCTGCTCTCAAAGCATTGCTTCATAAGATAAGCAGTGTAGCAGCACACGCATGCGAAAAATGCCACTACGAACAGACTCATCCACCCTCCTTCTCGGATAGTGAAAGGCGTTGAAAGAAGCCCGATCCCAACCATTACATTTACCGCTGTTTCAGATTCGCAATGTCAGCTATTAAGACCACCAAGAATGCATATATATGGATATCGCATCTTTAGTGTAACAACAGCTTACCATTGAAGACAGTTTGAGTAACGCTACAGCCATGAGGAAGTGGCAACTCCGTAGTTGCGAATGAAGCTTTCGAGAAAGACGACCGTGCTAGCGAGAACCTGTCGGATTCAACCCTCCTGTAGCTCCTTTGATGCTCTGGAAGGAAAGGAGCTTTGCAATCCAAGTCTGCATTACTTCTACTGAAGCTATCAAGACCCAAGTATCGTGGCAGTTGTTGCACTGGCGCCATAAAGGCAAGACTCGGCGACATTGCGATAGAGTATGAATCCATTGTCTCTCTGCCACCCGCCATCAAACAAAAGAAATCAAGACCGACAAACAGTATCAAATAAATTTCCACTTAATCCGAATTCTGCAGTTCTATCAAACAAACAAAATTCTCTGGAGCTTAGATCAACATTCCTTCCAAACAACTTCGATCTCAATTGTTTGGGAAAAATCAAGAAAGAAAAAATGTAGCATCAAGGAAATTACCGATAAACCGGAATTCTGAATTTCTCTAGCTCTTAAAGGAACTTCCAACATTGCACAATCATAACCAACAGAAACGCAATCGATAAACAGAACAGAGCAACATTCTAGCATACAAACAGGAGCGAAGAGTAGTACAAAAGGAACCTCTAACACCGCACAATCGCAATCAACAGACACAGTCGATAAACAGAACGCAAACAAATAAGAACTCTAGTATCCAAACAGAAACACACAGAGGGAGCACAAGCTACAAACTCGAACCTCGCGATCTCACAATATATATATCCAGAGGGAGATTTTGTACCGATAACTCTGCGGCCATTGCTGAGACGTGAAGGTTCCAGCAACGTCACCATTGCCATTCTTATTATCATCGTCGTTGTCGTTGTCGTCGTCACCTTCACCGTCGGACGCAGAGCTGCTACTGGAGCTACGACTCGCAGTGTCATCGTCGTCGGCTTTGGCCCCGGTCAAGTCTCCGTCGTCGTCCTCGTCAAGGAAGAAATCCGCCGACGAAGACGGGCGATCTGCTTCCTTAACCCGAGTATGCGTCACCATTTTTTCTCTTCGTTTTCCTCTGTTCTTTTTTTTTTGTTTTTACAAGAAAGAAAGAGAGAAGGTGATGGCAAAACAAAATATGCGGAGGGAGGGAGACAAAAGCGCGAGAATGGATGATGGGTTGGGTGGCAGAGGATTTATTTGGAACTTTAGGATTCTATTTATTCGGAAAATATCTCAAAATGTAATGATGATTAGGACGATTTGTTCGTCTCTGTTGAATTAGTAAGATCGTTACATAATCGAACGTAACGACGAACCAAACCGGTTAGGAATTCATAGGCTTATTATTTACAAGTAACTGCCTATACTATTCAGAAATTATGATAGTCTATACAAAGAAATAATAATGACTCATTTAACCCGTCGGAAAAACTTCTACTTTAATAGATTTAGAATACAAATGTCATTGTATTTATATACGGAGACATTTTTGTCGAGCAAAATAAATCACATTTCTTGGATTACGAGTAAGAACTTTGAGATGTTTGTCAATAATTCATCTCAATTTTCTAATCCTCATACCTGTAGAATTTTATTTTTAGAATTAATAATACTGTTTTATTAAGCAATTGTATATGGTGTATCTATTAAATATATATATATATATATATATATAGGGCCTTGAAAAGTCGTCGGACAAATTTATAAGTATTGGAAAGTGCAATGACAATTCGAACTTAAAGAAACATGGAGCAACTCTATATGAAGGCGTGATGTGTGCACCTAACCACCTATAAATGCAACACGCCTCACACATCAAAAGTTCGTCGATCTTTTTCACTAACCACCTACATTAGACACCTTGGACACCTCCAAACACTTTTATGTTTCTCAATTCCTCATTTATATCATGTAGCTCTCACCCCACATAAAAACACTAACTTACACTTTCTTTTATGAAGTAAACCCTGACAATTTTTTACGAATTAAGATCCTCGTCATAAAACACCTTGATTTCACGTACGATACTTCATCACTAGATCAATATTATTCATACTCAGTTGAACGAGACAAAACAATATCTATTAACATCAATACAGGTGAAACATGATATAACTAATATAGTAATAAATAATAATTAAACATTCATGATGATTGATGAACTGTAATTCATATTTACAGATAAGTCATGTAGTAATTCATTTAATAAACGGCAAGAAACGTCGTAAAAGGTTCAAACTAACCGGCCGTCTCTTTCAAATCATCACTTGAAACAAAATATTATCAACACCATGACTCACGTACATAATCACCGGGTTAAGCAATCTACCGACTGAAGCTATTCGCCAACAGCATGACTCACGTATATCAACGAAAGCTACATGTAAACCGTAATTATCTCCTGTCTTAGTTCAACGGTAAACCGACCGCTCATGCATCATCACAGATCCGTCGTCGTTTCATTGGGAACAATAATAATAAAATACAGAACCCAACAAGCAACCGTGGGGGTTACGTGGCGATGACGAGTAAAAGATAACGCGAGACGGGATCAGATCAGAATCTGTAGAGATCAGATCCCGTTCCCCGTAAAATATATATGGACGGCCGGATGTATCCGGGGGACATCGTTACGTGTCGTCGCCGCCATTCGTGGACGCCATTTGTTTTGTCTCAGCCTCTCAGATCCACATGCATGCTACTGCAAATGGTTACGTGCTGTGTGGCTATTTGAGATGTTTTTTTTTTATTTTGGCGCTGATCTAAATTTGACTCATCCGCTCGATTTTGGATATGTAAGAGCGATTCTTTTACTAATAAAGTAACAGTAAATATGAGTATTGATGAACGATTTGTAGGCGTTATCAAAATAATTTAACTAATAAAGTAATCAGAGTCGAATCTTTTTAGGTTTCTTTTAGTATCGTACTCAAAATTATAATTAGTACTAATTACAATATCAATGAATATGGTTTAGATACCACGAGGATCAATCGATCAATGAACATGGTTCATCACAAAAATGATGGCATCACACCTGAAATAAAATGTACTGTAATGTCGATAACTTTATGTCTATGTATATACAGAGATCTACAATACAAGTAAAATTCTCGAGCCATGAACGTAACCAGGAAGCTGTTTATACAAACGAAACTTGTGAATCTTGCATGTTCTACTGAGGTTTATCTTCATTGCAATAGTTGAAGGTTGCTAATGTGCAGTCAGTAGACCGAGAAAAAGAAAGAAGATGCCGTCAAAAACGAAAAAAAACAGTCAGAAGAGCCAATGCCTTTTCCTTGGTACTCTGGTGGGAACATCTGCAGAAAAAAGGCATGATTCAATGATGAATGTCAAATCACATTACACAGTACAGTAAAGCTTGAATTTTTCGACATGATTGTTTCGACTTAATTGATTAACGAGTACCTCCAATTGCATATAGTGAATTATAGTGAACTTCACTCCAAAAGCTTAGCCAGATCTCTGTAAAAACAAGTGTGGTGTACATGTCAGCTAAGGGTTTCTACGACGTAAATCCAGGCAGACGCAGAGATCTCGGTTTTAATTTCGAGCCAAACGGACGAAGTAACAAAATATGGAATGAACCTCTCCCGGGAGGCTTGTCCTTGGGCCGGATCTCGATGTAGCAAGTGTCGCGAAAAGATGTAACTAAGCAAATCTTGGCTTCAAACTGAAACATGTAGCTAAAAACATCAGAAACAAATAAACGGAATGCAAAATGTTATAACGATATATGCCAAAATGCTTCGAATTTTGACTTACTCGATCTGCAGCAGCTTGTAGAGTGACGTGATCACCCCACTCTCCTGATCTAGCATGAACATTAAAGTGTGCAATGAATCAGTCGTTACTCGAGAAAGTTATAAAAAAAACAGTCAGCACTGGAGAATGTTACTTTTTCATCTTTCTAATGTAGCTTTTGTACTTCATCGGGACATGGCTTTCGTAAAACTTTCTGAATTGCTTTAGCTGCAATACATAGATAAAAAAGAATGAGCCTTTTGAGGTTTAGAATTCGACATGAGCAACAACAGTATAGAATTCGACCGGTATTCACCTGCTTCACCACTTGCTTCCTGACATGTTTGTGATAATCTGGACTGCGGAACAACTGGTCTGCCAGTGCTCGAAACTGTTTGTATTCTGAATCAGTACCGCTTCCACAAATGACGGGAAATAAACATCAGACATCGGAGCAAACCTGACAGTTTCCGTCGCCCTCCATATGCAGTTCCGCTAATCCATATGTCTTCAACCTGGTTGATCATCAATCCATTACGATATGAAAATGAACAAATAGATAACATTAATGATGTACTAAACTAGCTAATAAGTCGTATGTATGAGGCGAACTTTGATAACTTGAACAAGAAGGCACGAGTTATGGACTACTCTACACCAAAACCAAATGATGAACTTGGAGAATTTCACAAACAAATCGAAAAAAAGCATAAAGGATAGACTATGGATATGATGAATCGCCACCTTTCAGAAAGCCGTACATGATCTAAGGTTGCGTCGTTCAAATCTGGAATCTCGCCATTAACGCGAAGAGTGTGCTACAAGGTAAAACGACAGAAATCTTGAATAGAGTAACCGGTAACTCGAAAAAGTTTGATGAAAAGGTTAGATTTAAGGGAAAGGAATGTACATACAGGTATAGAATCTAAATGAGAGAGCCTCTTTCCAAGCTGTCTACCAGCGTTAGCCTTTTCTTCTTCAGCTAAGATGCTTGCAATGACTTGATCATCCTCTGTATCAGCAGTGCTGCTACTAAAACTAGAAGTCGAGCTTGCACTCGCGTTGCTGTGGCTTTCGGTCATGCTCTATCCTGTGAGCATACACAAGAAGACCTAGAAGCAGTTTAGAAGAAACCGATAAGAGCAACTCAAAACACATATTCCGCACTATTTCCTTCTAACACGAGCACTGTTCCAACATAAAAGAACACGAAATCTCGGCACAGTAAACGAATCCTGTTTAGGATTCTGATCGAGTCTACATGAGCAAAGATGTCCACAGTTCACAATACGTTCAACTATGGTTTAGAAAACCTAGCTCAATGAAAATTGATATAAAAAAAAGCAATTTACAGCAAAATCAGCTCAAAATTTATCACCTTTGAAGCACAAGCAGATAGAACTTCCCATCAATAAAAAATGGGTGGAAATTCATGACTCGAATATCCAATAAACTTTAACTAATGATAAATTTGTATCAAAGAGCATCAATTTACAGGAAAACCAGCTCAAATTTATTACCTTTCAAGCACAGGAAAACGGAATTCCGCCAGCAAGCAACAAGGGTTTTCGACAATACTGCAAAAACAAAAGGGTTACCAATCAATCAATGGATGAGCCGATCGAACAAGCCGCAAAGACAAAAAATTCATCAAAGAGGAGACAAACAAACCCAATAAATCGACGAAGTGAAAAAACAAAAGGGAAGCGGAGAAAGTGACAGCTTGAAACAGAGGTGGGGGAGATTACAGGGAATAAGATGAGTCCAAAATTGAGATCAATCTTCGAAGTTCTAGGCTACCCAGGGAAATGAATCTAAGGGGTCAAGAGATGATATTCGGCAATGAAATGTGGGGTGAAGGAAATAGTATTGAGCTGATGGATGCTGAATAAATTACAATTAAAGTCAAAATATCTAGACGAAGCAAAAAAAACCCAGAAAAGGTGGAAAAATTTCCTAAATCTGAAAATATTTATGGGTACTTTTTTAATGTGAAAAATGGGTACTTTCTAAAAAATGTTCAATATATGGCTGCAAAAAAAGTGATCTCGAAGAGACGGACTGTTGAGGAGTCGGTACATCGCAGCAGCAATTTCAATGGTACCGGTTTTTAGTTATGGTTTTTAGTTTTCAGGTTTTCGTATTGGTACTTGGTGTTCTTTTTATTTGGTTTGGTTTTTGTTATTGTTAGTTTTCGGTCGAGAGTTAGGGGTTCTTTGTTGTTTCGAATCGACTTTGGCCTTGAGAATGCCCGTTTGGAGGGAAAGGACATGGGCGGTTAATTTGCCTGACTATTTGTGATTCGTGTAATCCCGGTTTATGAAATCTACATTTCCGGGTGGTTTGTTTTTCATTGTTAAATCAATTTTAACTGTATTGAATAAATGAACACGTTTTGAAAGAAAAAAAACAGGTTCAATACTTGAATTTTGTAGATGTTTAAAAGTTAAAAACAAACTTCTTTTTATTAATAATATTTTATATATATATATATATTTTTATAAGCGACATATAAATTTATATTATAAACATAACATTAAAAAGTGTCAAATAAAGAATATGTATAAATAGAGGCTCTTCAACAACCAGAGACCTAATCCCACCCCAAAATGCCAAGGCCTAAAATAAGCCATCCGACCAAACAACTCACAAACCGAGCAAAAAACTACACCCTCAAAATTAATCAGGTTTCCTATTTGAAGCACAATAACTGGTCCATCTCAGTAGTTTATCAGAAGAAAAAATCTTTCCTGCTGACAACCAAAAACCAACTACAAATGAGATTTTATATACTATCCGAATCTCCGATCTAATCAAGTCTTTAAATATTTTACCATTTCGTTCAAGCCAAATAAACCAACAAAATGCGTGAAGAAACACGCCACTTATATCAATAAAATTTGTCGTACAGTTCATATCTTTCCACCCGTTGATGAACTCCTTTATAATTGTTTATATTAAAGAGATATTGTTTTGAATTGTGGATACATATTCAAAATGTTCAATACACACTTGATATAATATAATTATTAGATACCGGTTAGAAGAAAAAAACTATCAATTATTTAGTTTATTTTCCTCTTGAAGAATTTTATTTTTGGTAGAACCCACACAACACTACTTATACCGGAATTAGGCGGGGTTGCAAGTAGGAGAGCTGGTCGTAAAGTAGCCAGGCGTCTTTTCGTAATAGCTGAAGAAAGGATGTGAATGCCAAGATGAAAAGAGTGTCCCATATGAATAAGGTAGTCTAAACAACATTGGCTTCACAAAAAATATGCTCAATCTTAATCTCTCATTCTTTAAATTGTTGTTCGTGGAATCTTCAAATCAATGATGTATGTTGATGATCATCATTATTTGATTTAGATAAAAACTGAACAACATACCTCGAATCAACCTATAACACAACACACCTAAATGACGTTGAATGTCATTGTTTAAGAAATATTGTTAGAATAGATCACAACACGGTATGATTTGACAAGTGAATACCGAATTTAGATGTATGTGTTTTTTACTATGAAAATTTTAGCTTGGATTTCTAATTGTTTCCCACCACATGTATGCAAAAAGTAAGCCGATTTGTAACATCAAGTGAAATTAATTTTTAACTTCATTTGACTATTATTTACAGGGGTTACCATAATGAAACTTGATTTCTTAGTTATTTTCTACATGTCAAATATTAGCCGATTTTAAAATTTTAAAATTTTCTAATAAAAATGGTCAAATTTGCATGGTATATAACACACGAAAATTAACCAATTTTGACATGAAAATTGAAAATTTTCAAGTTGACTAATATTTAACATGCATGTTGAAAATTAAATTAACATTTTATCATATTAAACCCGCCAAATGAAATTAACAAAATTAATTTTAATTATTATTATTAGTGAGGATATATATAAAGCCATCGGAAACTCAAATCGCGGAGGCTAGACCCAAAACCATAGCCAGCTCCTTCCTTCCTTCCTTCCTTCCTAAGTAAAACAACGAAACAACATTAATTGATTTTAGCTTAACGTTAATTGCGTTGTTATGGAATCATATTCCTCCCATGTGCCACGTTGCCAGCGAAATGGTCTCCAAAAACGCTTTTGTATGAATGAAATTGACGTGGTTTGATTCTATTCGGCGGTTGGGAAGAGTCTATAACGCGTTGGTATTGTTTGATTTTACAACCAGTTTTTTTTTTATTACGCTTACAAATCGCGCAGTACCATCTGTGTTTACTTCCGTTACACGCACCAAATCAACGGATAAGGTTGGTCAAAACAACTCGAGTTCTATTTCGAAAAAGAGCTTATACATAACAACGAGTTCGGGGTTCTTTTTTAATTCAACTGTGACAAACCTTTGATCGAAACTTGCCGAAAAGATACCCAATATCAATAAGTACGAATTCGAAATAGACGGCATTTTATAATTAACGATGATTCATTATAGTTCGAACAACCCGAATCCGATCCCCATTTTGCATCCAAATCGAGTAAACTTTCAATGAAGCACAAAAAAATACTAACACGTAAACAAAGTGGCGTCACCATGACGCGGCTGACACGTAAGCAAAGAAAGTCCTCTGTTTCCTGTGTCTATATATATACAGACAGAAAAAACAGAGCAAAGCAGTTCATATAATATAAACACAAATCTTCATCTGCTCCCACTAATTTCCTTCTCCAACTACTCCATTAATCATCTCCCTTCATCTTAAAACCCCATCTCCCTCACCTGAGACTGCTGATAATCTTTTCAACTAACCCAAGATGACTCAGATCGATCAGCAATTCGCCGCCGCACCTACTTCCTCCGGTGAGTTCTTTTACTTCATTTCCCGTCGTTATTGAGAGAAGCATAGGAGGATTCCAACTTGACGCATATGTTTGATTATTCGTTTCGCAGGAGCGTCGTATTCATACGAGCTTCCGAAATCGAGCGGGTCGTACGTTGTTGCAGCGCCTCCGCCGATTGGGTACCCGACCCGGGACGCCGGCGACGCAGCTGTACCGATTGAGACCAAGTCCAAGGGAGACGGCTTCTGGAAAGGATGGTAAATATCAGACCAACTCCTTCAATTTTGTATCGTGATCGGATTAATGCTTACATACTTTGTTTTGTTTCTTTGGTTCAGTTGTGCTGCCTTGTGCTGTTGCTGTGTCTTGGACGCCTGCTTCTGAGTTAGCCGATACAGGAGACCAGTCTTGCCGGCGACGATGAGCCCGGCGGCCGTATATCATTGCTTTTTTTGTCTTTAAGCTTATAAGTTGGTTCTTGGCTTTTTGTGTTCTATTTGTTTTTCTTGTAATATACGATTTAGTCTGAACTTCGTTATCTAATACATACATGTTGTGAATTACGATACCAACATTTCGAGCTCGAGATATCGATCTCGAGACAATTCTATAACAATTTTTGTACTAACGATTTAGTTTGAGCTTTGTTACCTAACACATGCATAAATTGGTCCTTACTCGGTTTCAAATTACGATACTAACGTTTCAATCTCGAGACAATTCTATCAAGATTTGGCATGAAGGGGCTCCGTTCTTAAACAGCCAAACAAGTGTGTGTTCCAACTTCTAAGCAACTGATCATCATCAGCTAACGAAAAGCCATGGACATACACAAGTTAATCGCTTGGCATCGTATGGCGTAATTCACTCTGCGTACATTTTTCTAACTACAAGAAGCATTATAGACTGTAGAGTATGGAAGTCTACATAAGACGGTATGAAACTGAACTACAGAGTAAACAAATACGAATACGATTAAGGAGTATCGAAGTCGAGTGATAGATTAAGAATCCTACGAAATTACCGGAACAGAAAGGAGATTGTTTGATACGGCAACTAAAATCAAAGTCAAAATTGGTAGATTAAGAATCTTAGAGAATGACCGAGCAGCGACATTGTTTGATATGGCGACTAATATCGAACTGATGGAAATGGTTTGTTCTAGCTACCAATGTCGAAGCCTTAAGTGGTAGAGTACGCATCTCATCGAACCCGGTAGGTATCAACACAATTGCTTTAGACTCAACACCTAAAGATAAACACCAAATAAACAGAAAAACGCAGAAATGCTATTCATAATACATACTACTGCATTCTCAGGTAGACAATGACAGACACGAAACCACAAATCAACCATGACAAATCAGCAACAATTCGATGCACAATATGAGACAAGAATGTTTTAGTTTTAACCATAAAGTGGGATTAACCTACACCTCGAAAGGTAGACTCAGAAGATAAGTCGGACTATCGGAGTGTGATACTAGTCTGCAATAAGTGGCTCAGATGTGCTTAGACTGTTCATAGATGATAAACCAGAAGGCGATGCAGGCATACACAAAAAGCTGCATTGTTAAGATGATATGGTGATCACATTCATTCTCGAAGGCATAATGTAGACTCGGAAGCTTAACCAGAATGCGAGACAAGTATACAATAAGCAACTCCTATGCCGAGATTGGCGCTACAATCCTCATACAGATGATACATTGATCACATTAAGGCATAACCTTGACCAGAGAGTGGCATTGATCTTCACCAAGATCAATATGATTAACCAGCTACAAACATTTAAGCGGAATTAGCAACAAACCAAATGCCCTCCAATTTCTGCAGAAGCCAGCACTCAGTGAAATGGATATTTCAGCATATAGAACAAGACAACCCAGAATTGATAAATTGCATACATTCAACATGGTACCAGATATAATCCAAAGCAGATCTTAAAACATATAACAAGCTCATATGCCAACTCTTTAAAATTCACTAATCAACACAAACGAAGGCAGTCTAACAAGAAACGCAGATAACCCAACATAAGTCTTTCAAAATTTATCGCAAATAACATTCACTAATCGATCCATTTGCCGAATCAAAATCAACAAGACCCGACTTAAAACCTGAGCTTGGTAAAGAACCACCTGTTCTTCCCAGTCTTGAACCTCTCCTCAAACTTCGCCTTGGCCTCCTTAGAAGCGGCGACCTTCTTCTCCTTGCTCTGCAACACATCGGGAGTAACAACATCCTTCAAGTCCACGTCCAGCGTGTAGCGAGTCGGCATCAGATGCCTGTAGTTGACGAGCTTGACGAAGCACTTGACGCGAGACTTCTTAGCGGTCTTCTTGGCCGAATCCTTCCTGATGACCTTGCCGGGGTACTTCTTGATTCCGGCGACCAAGCAGTGGCCGTAGCCGCGGTCCTTGGTGCCGTCGTCGAAGTTCTTGACAATGACGGCCTTGCGCCCGGCGTAACGGCCCTGGAGGACGATCACGGCCTTGTTCGGCTTCAGGAACTTCACCATTTTCGCTTGTGATTGATTCGCTGCCGCAAGTCTGGTCTGGATTTGGGAGGCTGTGGATACTGAGGCTAAGGTCTAAAACCCTAGTAATTGGCGGACAAGGGAAGAATATATAGTGAGGTGAACCCTAAATAAGATATGGGCCTGTTCGATTTTGGATTGGGTCTGGAGAATTATTGAAATTGGACCGAGCGAATTTCTTCTTTTATTGGACAAATCTAAGACCTCGCTGTAATGGGCCTGGGCTAGGTTATGGAGTATTTGCAAGTTGCAATACTATTATCAGGTTCGACGAGGCTAATTAGCCAAAATCCTCCCCAAATCACAAATCAATTCTCGTCGTCTTTTTTGTTATCGGATTTAACGAAAATGTCTTGCCGTCAATCTTTGTTTAAACATCCGTTAAATTTTCCGAATTAGCATCATATATATAATCACACTCCATTTGATGCGAGACATTCCACATCAGCTCAAATCAAACCAAAACCCAATCTTTCAAAAATCCAATCCGATTTGATTTTTCTTCGAACATTACAACTGTTAAACATCTTCCCCAAACACCCAAAATTATTAGTTCATCTCATCTCATTCAATTTAATCTGAATAAAATGTATTTTATTTCCAATACTACTATCCTCATCATGAACGAGAACAACAAGCTTTAATATCTAATTTTTCGTTCTAAGGGATTTAATCGGATAACAAAGGTAATTAATGGTTTGGTCTTTTTGAACAGCCTGGAGTGTTTATGTAGACAACGCCACGTCAACAAAGTTAACCGGCGTTTAGACGGAATCATTCATGAAGATTATTTTGTTTCATCCGATTACGAAAGGGATGGTTAACATATGACCATAAATTTGAAATCTAGTTAACTTATAACTAAGTGTCTAGATGGATACTAACTATTATCTAATTAATCACTTTTTTCTTGTATTTCTTGTTACTTACAACAATGGGTTTTTTTAATTAATTTTATCAATTAAATACCTTTATAATTATTAAATTTTCATATTTAAATTGTGAATCAGCTTCTATTGTTTATATTTTAAAATCTATAATCTCGTTTATTATGAGACTTATAATCACAACGATAAGTGTCTCACATTTGATAATATAATCAGTGGTCACAACCTACCTTCCATCTCAATTACACCCTAACAGATAGTCTGAACAATTGTAACATGCACATTCTGATTCGTATTGCTACAACTTATAGTCGTAATGTGATATTTTGTATGGAAATCGTTAGTACCGTTTTATTTTTTGAAAAGGTATAGTATCCGAATTATTATTCAAACGAGCGTATAAAATGTCAATCGGAGGTACAGACTCCACAAACGGAGCTGTATGAGCCGCGGGTCTCTGTAAATGCGTTAGTCTCGGTCCTTGGTCACTAGCGTATGGACAACAGTAAAAAAATAAAGTCAACAGAAAACATAAGCAAAACAAACACGCACAAACGACTAACTACTAAAATAAGACTAGATGTGGATACAGCATGGTCCTTATTGGAAACACCATAATGCTAGTCTCATGACTATCTGTCTGATCCGCTTAGTTGAGCGGTTCTGAACCGGCTGGTCCCTAGCCGAGCTTTTTGGGCGACTTGTACCCTAAGGTTTCTTTTAGTGTCCATCGGATCTGACGGGCACGGATTACAACAACGTGGTGTGGGTGTTGGTCGAGTCGTGGCCATGGTGTTGAGCGTAGACGTGATGGGGTTGTAGCAGAATCATGATGACGACGACTTCGACAATGGCGGCTAAGGTTTACAAATGATGAAAACTTTTCGCGAGAGTGCAATTTTCTTTCTGAAAAAGAAAGCAACCATGACAACACTGTAGTAAAGATTCGAGTTGAAATTGTATAAGGAAGAAAATCGAAAAAACGAAATCAACTATAACAATTAGAATTTGAAAATTTGGCGACTCTAATTGAAAAAAAAAATTAGTACCATTCTATTTTAATAAACTAACATTAGTTAGTTAAATTAATACAAAATAAAAAAGGTCAAGGTCACCACCCTTCTGTCACTATTATAACTATATAAAACGATAGAGGAACGCAGTATATTGATCGGCCGTCCTCCATCTAACCCATTTGACAAAACTTTATCAGTATAATTATTATTTTTTTGTTACAGCTCTAGAGATGCAAATATAAATAATAATGAAAAACGTATTTAAATTATAAGATCGGTCTTAATATGAATGTCCCTTGGGCCCCTTACCTATAATACCAAGCTACGCAATTTAAATTAAATTAAATTAAAGAATCACTATATTTGATTTGTGATGTCGAACCAAATCTACCAAAACTTGAATCGCAGTCGGATGCCCAAGACCCTGAACATTCCAACTGAAAATCTTTACTGTTGCAACCGACGCCTGGCGACTCTCCAACGAAAGATGACGAACTCTCCTTACATAAAGCGTTTGTTAAGGAATGTATAACCAATTAATTTATAGATCTCTCGATAATTTAAGTTATTATATCATTCGTGTTAAGGTTTTTGACCGTGACCTCCTGCAAATATTAAATTATATATGATTTGTACATAACTTTGTGGATCTTTATAAACTTCGAACTCCTTTTTCGAGAGCAGCCAATCTCGTTTGGCGATGTCTAATCAGTCATATATGAAAAGAAAGATGTCGTTGAGTTTATACAGGAGTACGGATGGATGTGGAGCAAATCGGAAGACAAATCTACTGGGAAATCTCGGTTATGAGATGCAGCGCAAATATAAATTTGTGTAGCAAAATGTATAGATAGGTTTAGTTAAAATCATAGTAGTATAGGTTACATTTGCTCTTGATTGTTTTTATAAATCAATCTCAACTGTTTGTTGGGTTGAGGTGATTCGATGAAATAAAACTAGATATTCTCGAGAAAAAAAAATTTGTTAATAACACAATAGCTTTTCATTACAAAATAACACATTTACTGACTATATTCTAAAAAATATGCGTCAAATTCCACGTCAGTCGCACCTTACTAAATGGCATAGAAATGGAATGATTAAATTGGTCGCATGCTGCTCATAATTCTAATTCACAACAGAACAAATCCCCAATTCCCACGTTAATTAGGATTCAATCTAATTTCATTTAATTTTGATTTTCCAAAACTCAAACTCCTTTTTAAAATATAAATAAATAAACTAAAAGTTGGAAAAATTATGAACAAATTTTGATTCCATATTGGCAAATGAAGACGTGCTAATAACGCCCTTGTGCAAAAGTACAAAAATCTCTCGAGGGCCTAAATGAAAAAGCTATCATCCCAATGACAGAAATTGCTATATGGTCCCTATTCTTTATTTTGATGTTGTCTAACTCTCGAGACATAGATTTTTTGTATCGAATAAACTCGCTCTAATATGGGGTTGTTATTTGGATTGTAGAGAAAGTGTTTAAGTTTAATTCAATATCGACAGTTCATTACCAAGGTGAACATGTCAATGTAACTGTGGATATGTCATGATTTCGAGACTATATATCATCATGTCGAAAATGACTAATAGCAACATATTAAATTTCATTAACTAAAAATCATACAAAGCAAACAAATACGAGAATGGAGAGAGGAACATGAACAATAGGGTATAGGGATTGAACCAATGTATTATATGTATATGTCCATATCCATTGGTTTTATTGTGTAGAAACTCGATACTCCTACTTCTCGATTCAATAATATCTAAGTTAATATGTAACAAAAAATCCCAGTCAACACAAAATATCATCCATCTCTCTCAAACATTTTGATCATTTTTTTGTGCCACAAAGGATGGAATATATTGCCAATGCTGCCTCTAGCATTACCACTATTCATTACACAACTTAATTGTTGTGACATGTTTGCTTAAAATCATAAATCACTCTAAATTATGAGCGTTTCTATCTTTCGATAGGGTCATATACCAAATTAATTGCATGAGTAATTTTGGAGCATTATTGGCTTCAAAATTTGCAAATTTTACTTAAATGATTTTGAAACTTACAAAATATGACATGCATTTGGAATGATTCTATATTGAAAGTTTCAAAAAACCAATATGTAATGTTTGAAAGTTTTGGAACCGTTACATAACCCTTTCCAAATCACGGGACCTAATATTCATGATTGAAGATGATGTGATTAGTTACTCTTGTGTGAGGGAGTTTACTATGAGACCAATTTTGATTAAACAAAATGAAAACAATAAAAAAGCAAAAGAACAAAAGATTCAATTGAATTAATAATAATAATAATAATAACAAAGTATATGAAAAAACGAATAAAAAATCATCCCTAATTCCCAAACTAGTCCGTCCGCCCAAGTAATGACAACCGAACACACTTTTAATGACAACGGAGAAACCTAGCTAACCATCCAAATACTAACCCTAGCTTTCTAGTTTGGGTTGGGTTTTCATCGGTTCGAATAGCTTGAGTTCCTATTAAATATTAATCGTAAAAGGCATGAGTCAACGGTAAAATCGAAATGATTGCGGTTATAAAGAAGATTAAAACCCTTGCGGATTAATTATGAATCGTAAAAATTGTCGAGGTGTGATAATGATAAGTTGAACTCCGTAACGAGTGATCTTAACTCCTATAATTGATATTGTCATTGCTTATGCTTAAGTCACATAATCACTAAACTGACTAGTTTGTTAAAAGAGATTCAACAATTTGTCTACATTTTCATGATTTGTCAAGATATAACGTTGTAACATCATTTTTTTTAACGTATTGTAATATTATAATAATTATAATGTATTTTTTTATCACTTATAAACTTCATTTAAAGATCAACGATGACGCAAAACCCTATGATATATTATATATGTAGAACCATTAATTTGTCTAGTGATTTATTATTGATTTATACCCTTCATTCCTTTCACTTTTTGAAAGTTAAAAATGATATAGAACCACTAATTCGGTTAAATATAATTATAAATTATTATCAATTTACTAATTAAAGAGCGAACGAATCGTTGGTTTTACTCATAAGTCACAACAGTCGAGATTGCTTTGCATACACTTAACTCGAATCGAAATTTTCTCTCACTCTCAAACTTCGCATCACAATATTTACACTCTTCGGGTAACTCCATCAACTCAAAATTCTAACCGGCTCGAACCGGCTCGAAAAGTCCACCCATCTTTTTTCACTAATAAATGATCTAACCTTTCCTATCTAACCTTTCTTCTTCCCTCCCCTTTTCCCCTTCTGCACACACTTCTATTGTTATCTACTGACTCCCTCAGCCAAAGATCTTGTCACCTTTTGCTCGAAAGTTCTCCGCCTTTCGAATCTCTCTCACAGTCTTTTCTTCATCCTCCTCCTTTCAATCTCCATTTCTTCCGACATGCTTCACTCTCTACTCCTCCACCCACAAATCCCTCCAATGAAAACAAAACGCTCCGACAGAGACCCCTCCACCGCCGCTGTCGGTCTCGAATCCTCCCCTGACGATGGCCCTTCATCCGCCAAGCGAACCCACGTCGAGAAATCCGCCTCACTCGAACCCCCGGACGAACTCGATACTGCCGTTGTTCTCGCCGGCGGCGACAACAACGGCAGCGGCGGCGACGAGTCAACTGGTTTACGTCTCCTGGGTCTGCTCCTCCAATGCGCGGAATGCGTCGCCATGGACAACCTCGACGACGCGACGGATCTGTTGCCGGAGATCTCGGAGCTGTCGTCACCGTTCGGTTCGTCTCCGGAAAGGGTCGGCGCGTACTTCGCACATGCCCTCCAGGCGCGTGTGGTCAGCTCGTGCTTGGGCTCGTACTCGCCATTGACGACAAAGAACGTGACGCTGACACAGTCGCAGAAGTTCTTCACAGCGTTCCAGTCCTACAACTCGATCTCCCCCTTGATCAAATTCTCCCACTTCACGGCGAACCAGGCGATCTTCCAGGCCTTGGACGGCGAGGATCGGGTCCACGTCATCGACCTCGACATCATGCAGGGACTCCAATGGCCAGGATTGTTCCACATCCTCGCCTCACGGACGAAGAAGATCCGGTCAATGAGGATAACTGGGTTCGGATCCTCCACGGAGCTGCTCGAATCCACCGGCCGCCGACTCGCCGACTTCGCCAGCTCGTTGGGGCTACCGTTCGAGTTCTATCCGGTGGAAGGAAAAATCGGAAGCGTCACCGATCTGAGCCAGCTGGGTATCCGACCTAGAGAAGCTGTAATCGTCCACTGGATGCATCACTGCCTGTACGACATCACTGGAAGCGATTTATCCACTCTGAGCCTTTTAACGCTCCTCCGGCCGAAGCTGGTGACCATAGTCGAACAGGATCTGAGTCACGGCGGGAATTTCTTAGGGAGGTTCGTCGAGGCGCTTCACTACTACAGCGCGTTATTCGACGCCCTCGGCGATGGACTGGAGGCGGAGAACTTGGAGCGGCACACGGTGGAGCAGCAGCTGTTCGGATGCGAGATCCGGAACATCGTCGCCGTCGGCGGTCCGAAGAGGACTGGAGAAGTGAAAGTGGAGCGGTGGGGGGAGGAGCTGAGGCGGGTCGGGTTCCGGCCCGTTTCTTTGGGCGGAAACCCGGCCGCGCAAGCCGGGTTGTTGCTGGGTATGTTTCCATGGAAAGGTTACACTCTAGTGGAGGAGGAAAACGGGTCATTGAAATTGGGTTGGAAGGATTTGTCGCTGTTGACTGCTTCGGCTTGGGAGCCGTCCGATTGAATGACAAAAGTTTATGGACGGCGAGATCGATGAGAGGGGTGTCCTGCGGGGATGGTTCTTGTTAGCTGAGTAGCTGTATCCAATCTGTTTTTCCCTTCCAATTGCCAGAGAGATTATATGGGGGAGAAAACAAGCAATTAAAAATCAATTCTTTTGTTTTGTATTGACAGGGGCATTTTGGGAAGAATAGGGTTGGAATAAAATGAGGGACAGTTGGAAAATGTTTGGTTTTCCTTGATTGGTAAGGATTTCGGAGGCCTTTTAGTAGGGGTTTTTGGATGTAATTCTTTGGTGGTAAATTGTGGGTTTTTACCGCAAAATGTGTTTTAGTGTTATTCGTTTAAGTAGAGGGCTGTTTGGTAGCTGAGATTTGATGTTTGAAATAGTGTGTATAGTCCTAACTCTTCAATTGGTAACAAAGAAGCTTCTGCACATCCTTTGATTGACCGTGGAATGAAACTGCGTAGTTCTACTTGGGCTATGAGCCTCTCGTCCACATGGATAATTCAATGTGCTCATCAACGCCCGACCCGGAAATGTGGATCATCCAAAGCACAATAGCATGACGTACTTCTCCTCTTCGAACCGGGGTTGAAACCAAACTTCTACTCAGGAGGACAGATGGAGCGAATCAGGTGAGATCCAACGTAAATTCTAACTTTTTATTCACTCGTGAACGAACCACCGCGACTCCCTTTCTTTTCGAGTGTATAGACTGCGACCTAGCTAACTCTATGGCATCATTTCGTTCTAACCTCGTTAATCCTAAAGTGCATGATTCCCTACATAGTTGACCTAATTAATCTTAAAAGTAGTCATAATCTTTGGTACTTGGAACATGAACTAGTGAACAACCTTAATGTCACAAATGATCATTGGAACCCTAAAATTGAACTTGAAGGAACAGATATGGAAGAAACAAAAGTGGAAAAAAGGTGAGAGAGATTTGACGGTGGGAAACGAGGAAATATAACAGAAGTGAAGCAGTGGGTTTTCGAGTTCCGAGCTGCCAAAGTCCCTTTTGATTACTACCAAAAAGGCTACTGGCTTTACTTATAAGGAGGCGGTGACTTTTTACTTACAAACTTTCTTCCCCTCCTTCAAATAACTCCAAACTGTTGATAAGATTCCCTTTCCTCTCTCGTTTACTTGTAGAAAAAAGCTTTGTAGGGTCCTAGCTGGATTGATTTTAGTGTTACGTTGTTCCGTCTCATTCGGATGAAACAATATCGATTCGGATTGGAGAATCGTTAGTTAAATTAAAATGATTTTGTTTGGTTTGGTCTTTTTCGATAATCTATTCATTACAAATAGCTCACGAAAAGAATGTTGTAATTAGTTAGGTTGAGCAAACTCAAAATGAGAAATACACTCGAAAACAAATAAGTGTCATAGTAAGCAATAAGGCAAGAAACTGAAAAGTTAGGTAGTGGAAGCAGTGAATTTATGGTGGTGAAGAGGGTTGTTTTAATCTCTTTTACAATGTCTCAAAATCCGGATATATTATTAATGTCGTATTAGAAAATAATTGGATATGTATTCACTTCGGCTTGGACGTCAAGTGATATCCATATATGAAGATAAACAATATCATCATTTATAATAGCGTCTTTCAATTAACTATGTATCCTATATTTTTGGGATAAAAGTTTACGTAATTTGAGATGACGAATATAATCAAGTAAGTTGTGTTAAAATCGTTACCTTTTTTACGTCATTTTTTATGTGTGAACTTATCGACTTGAGTCAAATTCGCCATTTTTCATAATGATATGTATAACTAAATCACACATTGAGTCAACTTTGCAAAACTATTGGGTCAAATTCAAAAACTTACTAGGCTAAACCACTTAATTGCACAAATACATATAGTTCGGTAGTTTTGAACCAAGAGGTGGGTTGGGTCGGGAGTCCGGAGAACCCCATCTTAGCTCCACCTATAATTCAAATTTAAAGTGAATTTAAAAGCATTTTAAGTAGGATTTGAACACAATATACACATGATAAAAACTTCAATTTCACAAAAAACTTACGTAGTATTTTTAATTTTTTTTATTAAACCTTAAATAATAATCTAAATACATCCACCCTAATTCTGTAATTATCTACGGTGTTAATTAAGGTCAATCTTCAATGGTCACTGTTTTGTTTGAGAGTTTGCAAAACCCTGTGAACAGTCGTGTGCCTAAAGGTATAGAAATCATTGGTTTCATTTCAAAATGACTGAAGAAATATAATGAATAAAATGAAGCGACAACAAAAAAAAACTAATTACGAGGAAGAATAAACAATAGTTTGTCATTTGTCCCCATGCATGGAGAATAACACAATAGCTGGCAGAACAACGATGGTAATATTGATGTCTACGACTTCTTCTTTTATTCTAGGAGCGGGTCGGGCCTGGTTGAAATAATTATTTTAATTGATATATTTGATGTACGTGGACAATTTTGAATTTTACTCGGTGTTTGGTCGTGTCAAAACTAGAGGGATTTAGTGAGAGTTTCGACTATTTTGTTTTTCTGTATCGAGTACTAAATTATATGTAAAATTTTGACGATTTCATAATCCGGCTAATAGTATTTGAAGTTCTGCTTTTATACTTATTTATTTAGACTAATTAATTATCATAAATTTAGTTCAGAAAGTTCAAATACAGGACAAAAAAACTCGTCGGTGACACATATATATTATATTTTCAACTAAAAACATTATGATGAATTTATTTTTATTTTAAATTAGTATTATGACTAATTCGTCAATTAATTACTCGATATATATAATTTTTTAATTCAAATCCAGCTGAGTGCATGTTCTCTTATGATTCCGCAATGGGATAGTTTGGCCCATTCAATATGAGTTGTGAGCCGAATCCAGCATTTTACACGTCAATGAAACTAAACCCCTAATTAAATTGAGGTGCTCTCTTCGATCCACCAGTGCACCTACAATATGGCACTCAAGTGGCACATACATTAAACATTCTAAGTGGATTATATACATTATTTACGTTCAATCCTCAAATTTGATTAATACCAATTTTAAACCTTCCTTTTACAAATTTCATCCTAATCACTCACTAAATTAAATTAAATATAAATAAATCCCTCATCCAATTCACCTATAATCAATATAAAAAATCTATAATTAAAATCAAATCCACAATTAAATTTTATCCTAATCGTTCCAGTTTACAATTTAATCGATCACCAAATTTGGCCTATCACAAAATCCCACAAACACAAGTACAAAAAAAAATCCACATCCAATTAGAGGGACTTTCGAATTGCAATGGATACATAAGGAATTAAAATAAAACTGTCCAATACATAATAATCAAGGGACCATCCTGTCATTACGAAGTTCTTAATGGCGCGTTTGATGGTAGCTAATAAGTTTTATACGAAAAAAATCAACATTTTTTTTCCATGAGGGTTTGAATATACAAGGAAATAATATAATAAGTATGAGGATAAGGATGAATAAAATAAATAAATAAGGAAAAATCATTAATAAACGTATCCTAATTTGTTTGGTAAATTTATCTTTATTAATAACGTGTTAATTTTTAATGTTGTTTCCTAAAAACCAATATAGACTCCCATTTATCGAAATAATTGCTATGGCTCCAAAAGTCAAATTTCTTGGATGGATTCGACGGCCGATCCAACGGTTAAGAATTATTTTCGTATTTTCAATTTGATAATGGTAAATTTTTTAAGGGTATAACGGGAATTTAAAAAATATTTTTTCTTTTTCAACTTTTATTTTTCTTTCCTCTCTCTACTCTTCTCACGTAAACTGATATAACAATGATGTAAAAATAATATAACATGAATATAACAATCTACATATGAAGTTGACATAATGAGCCTATTAAAAGGATAATAAAAACGCATAACAGACTCGTAAAGTGTATATATCACCAACATGAAAGAGTTGTAAACTGGACATAACGATGATGAATTCAACTACTCGTAAGGTGGATGTAACGACGACATAGTGAGCCCGTAAAACATAATATGCTCGTATAATGACCACACTAATGTGATTTATGTCCAAAATTTTGTTCCTTAAACTACTCCATTCAAATCAATTTGTTTGATTCATTTTCAATCGTTGGAGGATAATTCACCAATACTTAAGATCAAGATGCCAATCACAACTTGTATTATGTCGCGAAAGACGACGGAGTGTATATAAGAGACACTAATGATCATAATAAAGATTATATTGCTGCTCTATGGGAAGCTAATCAATACAAAAATTTAATGATATTATTGGGTCATAATACTTATAATGACAATAATAAATGTTTACCATAGAGTTTTTAAAAATATTAATTGTATTATTATCTGTTACAACTTTATGCCTAATTATTTCGGTTCCATTAAGTCAATAAAAATGGGAGTTTCAATTCGTCATTTGCTGGAATTACTTTTCAAAATATATATATTTATGCTTCAGATAAGTGTTTGAAGAGTAATTGACTATATATATTTATATTTTTGTCATCGTTAGCTTTTGATAAAAGAGATCGAGATAACAAATATAAATAAAAATAATTATCAATCCATCATCTCGTGAGATCAACCTTTACATAAGTTAAGAGATATGAAATAAACATTTTTATCAGTTTATGAGAGGACAAAAAATTGTATGTAAAATTATCAAAATTAAAAATATGTCACTTTAAAATTTATCCCCTCAAAAATTTTCCCAAGGTTTAGGAGCATCCTGATTCCGCTATGAATGAATCGAACAACTCATCAAAACAATTGTACGGTTAAACACAATTTATAATAATTTAGGTCGTTGAACCACATACCCCTAAACTAACATACTGATTTATTCGCTATAAAACTTTTACCAAGAATAGCAGAAATATGCACCGTTAAAAAATCATAATTTTTACCATTACTTATCCTAACAATAAATTTCAACACCGCATTTAAAAAAACAGCCGTTAGAATGATAAATTCTTGTAGTTCGTACTCTACCATGCTTTTTATTTTATTCTTACCATCCAACGATACACAAAGATGAGAGGACCATGACTGAGAGTCTTTCAATTCGTGGGTACAATTGTACACATGAAAGTAGAAAAGGAAGATAACAAGGGGGGCGACAAAGACAGAACACAACTGCGGAATAGTCCCCCATAGAGCCAAATCAAAGAGAAAATAGTGAGTGTGACATGACATGCTATACATACAGTTGTGTCAGGATCGATGATGTTGCATTTTGTCCATACATTTCTCTATTGATGCTCTTCTTCACAAAACCTAGCTAGGGTTCCATGTTTCGACTCCAAAACAAAACAAGAGCCCCGGGCCACCTTTCATTCTTACAAGTGTGACAATGGATAAAAGACAGTGAGAAACAAACGTTTTAGTTGATGGGTTTTGCCGTGTCAACAAGGGTTGATTAGACTAGGGTGGGTGGGTGGGTGCTGGTCTATTTAGCGACGTGATATCAGAGTTTTTTAACAGAATCTTCACAACTCTCGATATTTAAGAGAATGATATAAGATTTATAATTAATTTTTTAGTAATTTGAATTCAAAATATACAAGTCAGTGCAATCAAGAAACCAGTTACATCAGCGAGTTCATTGAAAATTAATTACATCTACGACTTTAGATGATATTCAGTGGAGAATAGTGAGATAATGTTTTTGTTAGAGTGAAATTATCGGTCAATACTTAATAGAAAATAAAAAATAAATATTATATTAATATTCATTTTGTAAGATATATGGAATTAATATTCGGGTTACCAAACATACATTCTACTAATAGATTAAACAATAAGAAGAAGAGAAATTGGAGAGAGTAGAGAAGAGATTATAAGGAAAATTAGCAGAAGATGGATTTGTGGCTTTTATGGTCAAATTCTCTCGGCCCAAATAATATCCAGGCCCACGCCTTACTTTACTAGCCTTAGAACCAGCCCAATCCAGATTTCTCTTCATAGCTGCCGACCCAAACAAAACGACATGTCGTCATCTTCAGTAAACCAGAATCGCAGAAAGAAAAAACCAGCTGATTATTGAAAGCGGAAATTTCGTCCTTCACTCTCTCCTATGCCTTCATCTTCAGGAAACGAATTATCGTAAACCAAAGAAGAATCTTCATCCATCACTTTCCTCACCAAAATCCCATTTCTTCGGATTCTCCGGTTCCCCCCCCTATATATAGATTTTCAGAGCTCCCCCCAACTTTCAGAATCCCGTTCATTTTCTTCTCTGCAAGTAAAAACAATGGCGGAGCCCCATCATGACGACTTAGACCAGCTCCTCGACAGTAAACAACAACATCAAACCCTTCTTCTCGTTTCATCTCTTAATGAATTCCCAGCTCAGTTTTCAGTTCGATTTCTTTGTTTTATGTTTATGTAGGTGCTCTCGATGATTTCCAGACTCTCAACCTAGTGCAACAGTCCTCACAAAGGTTTTCTCTTTGGATTTCATTCTTTTTGTTTGCTTGATTTGATTACGAGGGTAAGTTTTTTCTGACGATCTTTTATTTTGGGTGGGTGGATAATAAAGCGATGGTGGTGGTGGTTCTTCAGCTGGGGTTCAGGGTTTAGGGATGGGATTGCCGGATTTGAAGAGCAAGAAGAAAGGGAAAAAGGCGGCTTCCGCGGCCGATGATCACGTGGCGGAGGCGCTAGATAAGCTGCGGGAGCAGACTAAGGAGGCTGTGAAAGGATTGGAATCTGTTAAAGGTGATGATAAGGATGCTTTGATGGAGGACTGGGTTAAGCAGTTCGAGGAGCTTGCATCTACCCAGGTGAAATATTTAATCTTTGTTTGGAAACTGATGTGATTCCGGTGAAGTTTTCATTGAACTACTTTGGCAAAGTTGTCATTAGTCATATTGATTTTGCCTGCTAGATTGTGTTTGTGTCTGCTTGTGTCTAACTCTTGGACTCTTCATTTTAGAAATGTGGTACTGTGACTTGCATTAGGATGATGTTAGGACTTAGAGCTACTGCTGAGCACGATTTTGTTGTCGAGGGATGTAGTAACCTTTGATGGAGATAGCCGGAATTGGAGCTTGAAGTGCTCCTAACCTGCGAGACTGTGTTTGTTTCTGCTTGTTTAGTCTCATAGTATGGATTTGGTAATTTGTTAATCTGACTTGCGTTATGATTTACGGCCATTTTAGTTTTGCGGCTAAGCCCTGTTCAGTTGTCTAGGAATGTAAGCTTTGATCAGAGCTGATATGGGAAGTTTTCTAGTATTTCTTACGGAAATATAGCGAGTTATATTCTGCTGTATGTTTGTTTGTGTTTCACTGATGGAAAGAATTATGGTAGTACGCTAGATACTGGTACCTGATGCCTAAATTCGGTACCAAATTTTTCCGTTCAGGAGATGAATTATCTTAGCTTGTATATGCTGAATAGTTTACTAATGGCTTAATATGTTTCTGTCCTGTCATAGACCGATAATAAAATAATTGGGGTATGTTACTTCCGCTGATGGTTATCTATTGGAGATTTGGATTGTGTGTCCGGCTATTTAGAGCTGTCATCAATCTCGTATAGCTATGGCTGAGCTTGGTTTAGTTTACTCATCATATCTTTGCTATGTTGAATTGCTTTTCTTGTGTTGTTGTAGACTGATAAAAATGATGGTGTATTGCTCACTTTGATAATTATCGAATGGAGATTCGAGTTGTCTGTCTGGCCCTTGCAAACGATAATAGTTCGTGCTTGATGGTTTGTATCTTTGGCTATTACAGGACATGGGATCTCTAGTGGAGTCCATGATGCAGCAGCTACTGTCCAAGGAGATCCTTCACGAACCCATGAAGGAAATTGAAGGGCGATACCCGACATGGTTGAAAGACCACGAAACGACTCTAAGCAAAGAAGAATATGAACGTTACTCCAAACAGTTTGAACTCATAAAGGTTCTCAACGAGGTTTACGAGAACGATCCAAATAACTACACCAAGATCACAGATCTCATGCAGAAGATGCAAGAATGCGGTCAACCACCGGATGAAATCGTCCGGGAACTGGCACCTGATCTTGATTTGGCTACTCTTGGTCAGATGTAAGTGCTTCATATTGGTATTACTACTCTTTCTTTCTTCGATGAGCTGTTAGTTTCACCAGTTTTGATGTCATGTGTACTGTTGGTTACTCCTTGCAGAACACCCGAGATGCTCGATTCCCAACAGAACTGTAGCATAATGTGAAAAACCAGTGCAGCCTTGAATTGGCTTCAAAGTCATGATCTTGATGTACCTCATTTGATGATTCTTGCTATTCTACCTTGTACCAGTTGAGAACCTATGATATTGATTACAATTCGAAAAAAGGATGTGATTGATGGAAATCTGAAGGGCTGTGAATTCATTTGATTTTGGGATTTAGGGTTTGGGAGATGGAGGAAACCAATGTAAGCCCATGTCTCTGTTTTCCACAAAGTCACAACGGAACACAAACATCTTTAGAGTTCTTAAACATGTTCTGCATTTTAGCAAACTATAGGAACACAAACATGTTTCGAGTTTTTCTTATGATGAAGTCCCTGCTACTGATCTTTTGGAGAGGGTTAACCATGTTTCGGTGTTGTTCATCGAGATAAACGATTTTGGTTTGGTCCATCGAGATAAACGAACTTGGTAGCCCAAAGAGGGGGTCTAACCAAATGGTTTATGAAACGGTTTCGATTTACGCAAATGCATGAGCACGCTTACGATACAACAATAAAATCATAAAAATCTAACAAAATACTCGAATAACAAATCTGAAATAAGTAATTTCTCTCATTTCCTATTCCCATATTTAACTTTTTTTTTCTAAATTGCTTGAATCAATCATTAATGTCATATATATATATGTTAAAAAGGTAGGGTGTAATTAAAGTTATGTAACTCACTATAAAAGACCCCAAATAAATGCAATGAATAGCGTATAGTTAAGGGCTCGTTTGAAAGTTGTGATTTCAAAATAAATGAATTTATATTTTTTGGATTTACAAGATACACATTTGGAAATATATTCAAAATAAGATATTATCCTAATTCATTAGTTGACAATGAGAGATATCATCCAAAATTCTAATCTAAAGTGATTTAGAAAAGCAAAGCGATCCGTAAACCGTCCATGTAGGCTATTTTAGTGACAAATCTAACATCGTCAATCGACTTAGGCCAGTTAACAATATGTTATTTTGGTCTAAAAAGTCAGAAGTTGATGTCATGGAAAAGAGATGTCATATGTAATGTCTATTCTTAGAATTATCGAAAAGTTGATGACATTTCAAAAAATTTCACCTTTAACAAATACAAGATTTACAATTTTTAGTTAATAAACTCTTCAATGTCAATAATTTAGATAAACAAGGTAATCAAGTTCGAAGATTATCAAGCTAACAGAGCCATTTATTTTTATATTTTTATTATTTAATTATTTGAGTTAAACGAACCAATTTTTACTTTAGTTTTTTTCGTGACCAACATGTGTTTTCTAAACTCGTTTGATTATAAATGAAAGTTAGGTGGCTGATTTCGAAAAATAATATTTTTGCCCAAACCAAACCACTCTCATAATTATTATTCTCTCCTCCTTTATTTGGGTTTTTGATTCACTCAATAACTTCTCGATTTCCTTTTGTTCTTAAACCTAACTACCTAACCCTATTTCCCCTCTCTCTCTCCTCTCTCTCTCTCCTCTCTATCGACTGTTTCTTTCCTGCAGCAGCTGGGTAAAAGGGAAAACACACACACAATCAGAAACCAGAAATCGCCTTCTGCCCTAAATCTGGATTGAAAAGGTTACGCCTTACTCGAACCGGTCCGCCCAATTCCACCATTCTCAAAAAAACTTTCAGGGTACGTCCTCTCTCTGTCTCTCCCTTCTCTAATCAGCTCGCAAACACAAGAAGGAAAAAGCTTCGTCCTTTTCCGCCTCATTTTCGTTCTCGTCTTGACCCAGTTCATCAATTTTGCATTCTGATTTCTGGGTTTTTCGCGGGTCTATGTATATCTGCTTGTGTGATTATACGTTTCTCTGTCTCTTGTTTTTGTCTCGTTTACTCTCGCTTTCGGTGCTTGTGAATATGTGTGTGATCTCATTGATTTAGGGTTTCGATTCATAGCTTCAGTTTTGTTATCAAGGGAGCTGTTTTTCTGTTCTTGTTTGTTTAGGTTTTCTGATTAAATTGGGGGTTAGGTGAATTGTGCTAAAAGTAATTTTCGTAAAAATTGTCTTTAATTTGCTGTTTTTGGAGAGATATCATTCAGATTCTGGCTATGGTTGCATGAAAATTAACAAAATTTTCTCTATATTGAAACAGATTATATGTGTTTAAGTTTCTCAGTGTTCTTATGAAATGTGAGCTTCTTTGCTTTCCTTCTATCACTTTTGATTTTGGAATCTGTTCCTCCTAGTTCTTAAGATTCAGGGTTTGATTCATAGCATCAGTTTGTTATCCATGAAGGCGTTCTTTTTCTTTCTGTTCATTTCGTTTTTCAATATTAAAACGAGGTTTGGGTGAATTGTCCTAAGATGACCATGGAACAAACCGAAGTAAATCCCTGATCTGGTGTTTTGGGAGATATGACTGGAGTTCTAGCTTGAGGATGAACAAAGCTTTTCTGTATATTGAAACAGATTTGCATGTGAAAAGTTTTCCCAGTGTTGTTGTCAAATGTGAGCTTATTTGGTTTCCTTCTAACACTGGGAATTTTGTATTCTGTTCCTTCTACTGCTTCTTATGATGATAGGGGCTGCAGTTGATCACTTTCTTCAATGGATGAGAGCCTGGAGCTCACACCGATACCAACTGCACACAAGAAGGATCCAGCCTGGAAGCATTGCCAGGCGTACAAGGACGGTGAAAGAGAGCACTTGAAGTGTTTATACTGTGGCAAAGTGTTCAAGGGGGGTGGGGTTTATAGGCTCAAGGAGCATCTTGCGGGACGTAAAGGTGGTGGACCTATCTGCACGTTGGTTCCTCGCGAAGTTCGCCTCTCGATGAACCGTTACTTAGATGGCCGTTTGGGGAAGGTGGGCAATCAGGAGACTGAAGAAGACGAGAGTAATTCCGGTTCGGGGTTGGTTCATAGTCAGATGCAGTTGTTAGCACAGCCTGTGGTGGATGGTAATAACATTATTACTCCGGAGACTGGCCCAAGTAAGCGGAGGAAAAAAGACTTGGCGTGGATGCATTGTGATGCGCTGAGGAACAACGATAGGGTGCAGATTCGGTGCAAGTATTGCAGCAAGATATTTAAGGGTGGTGGTATTTATCGGTTGAAGGAGCATCTCTCGGGTCGTAAAGGTTCTGCCCCTAGGTGTGTTAAGGTTCCTGGAGATGTCAGGCTTTTGATGCAGCAGTTGTTGGATGAGCTTCCCGTTAGGTCTATCAAGGGCCAAAATTTGGGCACGGATCACGAAATGAGAGGCATCGTTTCTCCTATGGACATATTTGGGAATCATCATGATGATGGTAATGCTAGGTCTGAAGCTGTCGATGGGTATGGTTCACTCGAGATAAACTTGAATTCCTTACTCGATCAAGGAGGAACGAGTAATGATGTAGAGAGAGGTAAGCCTTCCTTGACTGTGTTAGGTTCGGACGATAATCCTATTCATCTTAGGGTAGGACGATTCTTGTACGATATTGGAGCAAGATTCGATGCTCTTGATTCAGCCTTTTTGGCATCTTTCAATGGCATAGTTAACCCTAGAGGTACCGCGGGCATGGCGACACCTTCAAGTCGTGATCTTCGAGGGTGGATATTGAAGAATCTTGTCAAGGAAGTGAGCGACGAGATCGATAAGCATAAGTCAACATGGGGGAGGATGGGTTGCTCTATAATGGTAGAGGAGAGGGCCTCGGATTATGGTAGGGTACTGCTGAACTTTATGGTCCAGTCCTCACATGGGACCGTGTTCTTGAAGTCTGTTGATTCATCGAGTTTTGGCCATTCCGCAGACCTTCTGTATAATGTCCTCAAAGAAGTTGTGGAACATGTCGGACCCGAAAATGTTCTTCAAGTGATTACGAATGTCGGGGAGGATTATGCTGTTGCTGGAAAGACCTTGATGGATACCTTCCCTTCTCTTTATTGGGCTCCTTGTGCAGCTCGTTGCATTGATCTGATGCTCGAGGATTTCGGGAAGCTCGAATGGATCCATAGTGTTATTGAGCAAGCTAGATCTGTTACTCGGTTCATCTATAACCAGAGTTATGTTCTCAAGCTGATGAGGAACTTCACCGTTGGCAACGACATTCTGCTACACGGCGCTACTCGATCTGCCACCGACTTCACCATTTTGCAACGAATGGCTGACTTCAAGCTCAAGTTGCAGGAAATGGTGACTTCACCAGAGTGGATCGAATACCCTTATTCGACGCAACACGAGGCATCGACTGCAGCAGATGTTATAAACAACCGGTCGTTCTGGTCTGAGTGCATAATGATAGTCCGGTTAACGAATCCACTTCTGCATGCTCTGCGTATCGTTAGCAGTCAAAAGAAGGGCGCTATGGGGTATGTATTCGCGGCGATCTATCGAGCTAAGGAGGCGATCAAGAGGGAGCTAATGCCGGGGGAGGATTACAGGATGTATTGGAACATCATTGATCATAGGTGGCAGCAGCAGAAGCATCTCTATATTCAAGCTGTAGGGTTCTTCCTGAACCCTAAGTTCTTCTACAACAACGGAGGAGATGTGCTGAACAAGATTCGGACGCAGATGTTTGACTGCATCGAGAGGTTGGTTCCTGATACTGAGGTCCAGGATAAGATTGCAAAAGAGCTAGATCTTTACCAGAGTGCTGCTGGAGATCTTGGCAGGAAAATGGCTATTCGAACCAGAGACACTCTGCTTCCTGGTAAGCATCTTAGTAATGCGTCCTATGAGAATTCTTGAGCTTACTGATGATGTGGGTTGCAACAGCCTTTTCCTTTGTCAGTTTCATAATGACTTGTTGGTTTTGTAGCTGAATGGTGGTCAGTATACGGTGGAGGTTGCCCGAATTTGGCACGTCTTGCCATTCGCATCCTGAGTCAACCTTGTGGTATACCTGTTTGCAAATGGAATCATGTATCTTTTGACAAGATGCACAGCACGAGGAACTTTCTCGAGCGTCAGCGAATGACCGATACAGTTTTCGTGCAGTGTAACTTGCGCCTCAAGCAAATGTAAGCATACCAATTGAAACTATTGACTGCTATAAGACGGAAATAATCAATCTTTTTGCTGAAACTCTTTTGCATTTGCTAATAAACAGCTATAACACAGAAAGAACCAAACTTTTTGCTGAAACTCTCTTGCATTGCTAATAAACAGGTCCGATGAGACCAGACGTGTTAGTTTCGCAGATGCAATAACGTCTGACAACATGAACATGATCGAAGACTGGGTTGCTGCGAGCGAGCAACCCTTTGAGAACTACGGCGAGATGGACTGGATGTCCCTTGTGCCGAATAACACCGCCCCTATCAATCCAACTCCGTTGACTGCTGCTCCTGCATCTTCAGTTGATGAAACTGAGAACTTGGGTACTGGTAAATTTACAGACAGCTTTTGTTCTTTCATTCTTCTATTTGTTTATGCACCGAGCTTGATTTCTTCTGGATTCCAATCTGCAGTTTTCCATGATGCGGAGATTCTTAATGGGCTGATTGAAATGTATAGAGAGGAAGAAGGCACGACAGCGGTCATGGAGTGAGAGATTAACCCTTTTCCCTTTCTGGTGTCAATATAGTTCTAAACTTCGGTCCTTTGGAAGAATGAGTGCAGAACCTTCTTTGTTTTTTACTTTGGTGTTGGTTGCCATTTTCATATGTGCTTCTGGTGAGTAGGATGGGTTTATTGACAACCAGGTTCGCGTAATTTAGGTGTTTATACGTACAAATACGTGTATATGCATGGTGTTCATGGTATATGCGCGCATTTGTGCGGGTTTCTAAGACGGGGTTTATTTGCACTTTGATCGGGTGACCGGTTTGGTTGGTAGGAAACTTTGTTATTTAGAATCATCAATGCAATTGTCTTTCCTGTGGATATTTGCAGTGGTACTTGGCTTCCTTCCCTCCAGAGCATTTGTTTGGAAAATTGCGGGTCTGATTTTGGAATCGATATAATTTATATGTTATGTGTGGGGATCTATCGGTTTCTTCTTCATGAGCATTTCATCTGGCTATTGGACTATAGGAATGAGAGGGCTACTATGTGATATATGTAACGGTTCACCCCTCACCACAGTCACCATACCGAGGTCTTAATGCCGATATCAAGGTCTTTGTTTTTGGGATCCTTTGTGGACCATTACTTTTAGAGGTTTCAGGCACTCTAACGGTTAACTTAGTGGTATTGATGACATTACTGGCCTATTAGATAGATAGGATTCTCACTGGTTATTGGCTAAGTGGCTTTGACCCACTCGGGTTACTGGTTTACGGACTCACTTCACCGGCCTACTTTGGCACAATGGATAAAGGAAATAATCATTATGCTTTGTGATAGATTTTATTAGTCACTCGATGTTTATCATTAACCTTTTTTGCTATTATATCTTGTGTATGTGCTTGGACTGGACGTGGACATTATGCCGACTAGGTTAGCTCGTGGAGGACGTGTTGGACGGTGTAAGGCTTCTTCTCCTCATGCTAGACGCTATCAAGAGAGAGAGATCGACCATCTTTTCCTTTTTACTGGATTTTATAGACATGTCCTACTGGTTTGCTAGAGGTATATTGTTGAGTAATGTTACTGGATTTCAGTTGTTTGGCTGATATGGAGAATGAATTAATCGTTCGGGAATCGGAATCTTTTATGGTAGAGTGCTACAATTCATGTCGCTGTTAAAAGTTCGACCTTTGGCAAGTATTTATGGTTTGAAGATTGCATCCACTGGAAATAGAAACCAAAATGTATATGTTCCGCTTTTTTTTGGCATAATCAAACATGTCGTCTGGTGTTTTAGTGTTAAAGGTTCGACCTTTGGCAAGTATTTATAGTTTGAAGATTGCCTCGACGGGAAATAGATCGACATCGGCATGTTCAATCATGTCAAAATGAACCAAAATGTAACTCGAAATCGTAAACTATATGGAATATCAGAACTCTTTCCTCGACAAAGTATCTGTCAACCAAAAGGATACTCCACAAAAATATACATACAAGTGAACTCAAAACCGAAACCTCGCACTCAACAAACCAAAACAGGTCGGATAAACATAAGTGTTCATAACCCAAAAGGTTAAACCTTGTGATCATTGATACCAACACGAAAACCAAATCAAAATCTCACACTTTCTTCTTAATTTAGGGATCGTCGAAATTCAGACCAAACCCTTTCACCACCAAATCATCTTCTCTTCCATCTTCAAACTATAAATATAATCAACCCCAAAACCCCCCAAAATGAAAAGGGAAAACAGTGTAATGCACACCTTAAAAATATGATCCTCTAGTAGATCTTCCCAAGAACTATACCCATAACAATCGATACGATGGCCACCCCGAGGATGAGCTTGATGTTCAATGCTCCTGCAGGACCCTCGGTGGAAGCAGTTCTTGTAAGGGTCGTCTCTGCAGATGCTGATGAAGCCTGAGCTTCAAGCTTCTTCTTGTTCTTCCTCTTTGAAGGAGTAGTAGGAAGGCTGGCTCCAATGTCTCTTGATTTGATCTCTGCTCCATCCTGCTAACAAAAATGGCGTCTGTGTTTAGCAGGATGTTCGAAAGGTATTGACTAATTGTTATGAACTGATTAAAAAATGGAGACGGAAACCTTACCTTCTCGACAGATTTAGCCGTGGCAAGCTGCAGGTCTTTGACTTGCTTCTCAAGATTCGCGACTTCTTTGTTCTTGGCTTCCAGGCTTTCGAGGGCTTTCTTTACTGTTGCTTCGGTTTCCCGCTCTTTGTCCGAACTTGTCCCTTTCTGTAAGATGATATCATAAGATTTTTGTTTCGAGACAAAATGCAGTAACGATTCAACGAGTTGAAAGGGTTACCTGTTCCTCGAGCTCCTTTAGACGGGTTTGCAGTGACAGCTTCGAGGCATCTTCCTTCTCCTTCTGCTCTTTCAGCTGCTCTGTGAGCTGAACTATGATCGTTTGAAGTTCGTTCTTTGTGCTTTGATGCACCTCGTTGAGCTGGCTGTTCTCTTCCATGACCTTGGAAATCTGCAGGCATGGTGATTATTGTTTATTGATCAAATATGAGGGTAGGGGAACAGAGAAAATGTGATCACTATCCTGCAAACTGACAAGAACAAACCTGAGATTGTAGCTTCTCTGCTTCTGCAGAGAGCTGCTGTGTGAGATCCTCCACGGTTTTCTTCGAAGAGTTCAGCTGTTCCACAGCTCCATCTTTCTCTGAGAGGGCTGCAGAAAGCTTGGATTGCAAGTCACTTAGTTTGGACTCGTACGAAGCCAACTCTTCGGTAAGCTTCAAATTAGCCTCGGCTAGTCCTCCACTCTCCTTTTCGAAATGACCGGACTTCGCTTGAAGCTCCTCAATCACTGCTTCTAGATGTTGCAGCTTTTGGAGTGCTTCCTCTAGCTGAATCTTCGTAGCTTTCGAGCTTCCCTGTGCTTCTGAAGCTTGTTCTTCGTGGACTTTCACCTGAACCTCGAGCGAATTGAGCTTCTCATTCAGTTTGTTAACTTCTGATTCTTTCTCACAAAGCCTCTGAACTGCCTCTTGGTAGTTTGTCTCGGAAGCAGAATGAAGCTCGATTGCTCTCGAATGCTTGTCTGTTATTTCGGCGATGGCAGTAGTATGAGAAGCAAGCTGTTGGCTTGCGTTGTCCTTCTCCGATAGAGCTGATTCCAGCAATTGATTGAGTTCCTCGACCTTGATCTGCAACTCGGTATTTGTCTCGATAAGTTGCTGGTTATCAGAAGAAGCATTCGAGACTTTACTCTCTGCATCTAAGATCTTCCTATTGAGTTCTTCATTTTCGGTTTCGAATGATGTCACCTTCATGAATGAGGAATCCAGCTCTTCTTTCAAAGAAGCAGATTTCTCGGTTACTTCTGCCAGCTGGGTTTCGTATGCCTTAACTTGTTCCTCAAGCTTCTGCAGCTTCTCAAACAGGGACTTCACCTCGGAGTCCTTGTCGCTGAAGCTTGCAATGGCTTCCTGAAGCTTTAGTTCCGAATCTCTAGAAAGGGATTCTGTCAATGATTCAAGCTCAGTCTTTCTGGCTGAAACTTCACCGAACATCACTTCTTGCTGCGCAAGTTTCTCCTCTGCATCTTTGAGCTTAGTCATTATGTCGGATTCTTTCAACCCAGCAGCGGTCAGATCGCTCTCAATGCTCTGCAACTTCTCCTGTGTAACGGTTACCTCGTTACGCAATACCTCAACAAGATTCTCAGCCTCGCTAAGCTTCTCATTTGCAGAGCTTGATGCATCTTCTAGCCTTTTCTTCTCCTCCGTTGCCAACTTTAAGCTTTCTGCCAACTCTTTCTCTTTGTCGGTAGCCATTTGAACTGCGATTTCAAGGCTCGATGCCTTCATCTGGAATGCTTCAAGTTCAGATGCGAGTTCGGAAACCTTTAGCTTGTACTTATCTGAGTCGCCTTCCGCCTCGACACATTTCTTTTCTAGCGTGTTGATTTGCTCTTCAAGCTCCTGAATCCTGTACTTCTCAGCTTCAAGCAATAGCTCCAGCTCGCCAACCTTCTTCTCAGCATCCTCAGATTTGGAACGGGAACTGTGAATCAAGTTTTCGAGTTCAAGGTTTCGTTCATGAGTCTCAGTCGCACGGTTCTCAATCTCGACATGTTTTTCTGTGGCTTTCTTCAGCTTGTCTTCCAACTCTAGGTGCCGAGACGATGACTCAGTTTCGAGATGGATAACCTTTTCTTGGTATTCCTGTATCTGACCAGCCAAGATTTTCTTTTCTTCCTCTGCCCCCCTCAGTCCCGAACTGAGTTCAGACACTTTGTCCGAAAGCTCTCCGATTTCCCTCTCAGCATCACGATTCTTCAGTTGAATCAAATTCAACTGCTGATCGAGCTCCAAATTCTTCTGTTCTGATGCAATGAGTCGTGTCTCGAGCTCTCTGAGCTGGGATTGAGCCTCGGATGCTGCTTCGTTTGAAGCTTTGATCAAGTCCTCAAGCTCCAAACTCTTCTGAGTAGCAGTTGCAGCAACAACTCCAGCTTCAGTATGATGCTCTTCAAGGGATTTCAACTTCTGTTCAAGCTCGGCATTATTCGCCAGTGATTCAGACAGAAGGGAATCAGTTTTGGAGAAATTTTCAGCTGAGAGCTTCAATTTTTCTTCGAGGTCACTGCACAGCTGTTTAGCCTGTGCTGCATCACCGGTGAGATCAGCAACAGTTGACTCCAGATCTTCCTTTTCCTTTATAATCTTAGACAGGTCTTCCTGTAATGCTGAAACCTGTGCTTCCTGATCCTTCAGTCCAGATTCGATGGTCTGTCTCGCATCAATCTCCTCCTGAAACTTCAGCTTGATGCTTTCTAACTCAGAAGCCTTCGCCTGTGCATCTTCCTTAGTCAAAGCAAGCGCATTCTCAAGAGCTGAGAAGTCTTCCTTCAGCTTCGATCCTGAAACTTTTGTCAACTCCATTTCTTCAGTCAGTTTGCTTAGAACAGCTTCCTTCGAAGAAAGACTTTGCTCCAAGTCCAGCAGTTGCGACTTTGAAAGAGCGAAATCTTCTTGAACTTTGGAGAGTTCACTCGTGGTATTCTGAAGAGCTTCTTCAACTTTCTGGTTCTCTGAAATCTTTGCATAAAGACCTGTCACCTCCCCCTTAAGTATACCCATCTGATTTTCCATTTCTTTAGCACTAAGCTTAGCAGCCTCCAGGAGCTTCTCGAATTCGGAAGCTCTTTGGGAATGGGACTCGGCATCAGAACCGCTTTGCTTATGCAGTTCCTCAAACTTCTTTGCATCATCAATAGATTGCTGAAGCCCACTTTCCAGCTCCTCGATTCTCTTTCGTGAGCTATCAAGGTCCAAGTTAAGAGAATCAAATGCTTCTTTAACCTCAACCAATTCCTTGTGCTTTAGTTCTTGTGCTTCAAGAGCCTCCTGCAAGCTTTTGAGCTGTGAAGCATATCTCTCCTCGGCTTCATCGACCTGCTCCTGCAACTTCTTGTGATCAAGTTCAAGCTCCTTGTATTTGGTTTCGGATCCTTCCAATTTCTCACTCGCGAGTAGAGCTTCATTCTTGACCGCAGCATTTTCGGATTCAGACTGCTTCAATGCCTCAGCTACTCTCTCCAATTCCAATTTGAGTTCCTTGATCTTCTCCTCGGCTTCTAGCGATTCTCTGGTCAAGCTGCTTGCAGATTTCTCACTAACAGATGGGTTGTCATCCTCAGAAGGAGCGGCAACGGGTGCATGAGATCCATCTTTAACGTCCAATGATTCTCTCTCTATTTTGATGAATTCTCCATCTGTTTCATCTTCCTCTCTCTTTTCTGGTTTATGTTCTTGCGGGAAGTCTCCATTTGTGACCTGAGTGAAAAAACAAACACCACCAAAAGAAAAAATGACCGAAGATCAGAACAAAGTCTAAGACGTTTAAGCATTACATAATTGGCTTATCAATCGTGTTTTACCTCAAAAATATCAGCTTTACTGTCAGCTTCTAGCACCTTGACCACTGGGACTTCTGAACTCACTTGCGTTTCTTGCTCCATATTCAACTAGCGAGAAATATTTCCTGAAAATTCGCATAGAAATAAGATACTACATAGGTAGTAGAAACCCGAAAAACCAAACGAGTCAACAAGAAAGATCACCCTAGCCAATTGTTCTTTAAAATAGCTGTCCCGAACTTATGAAATATGGAATCACATTTCAGCTAAAAAAGGATTAAAAGAAAGAAGATAAGGTGCAGGCCGAACAAGTGATGAAACTTGATTTGTCGTGTTCATTATTCTCATTTAAGCGACATTTCATGCATAATTGTATTACTTTAGGTAGAAGTTTAGGATGTTTTATACATTTTGATTCGTCTATCGAGATTATGAGCGGCTAAACTTCTCTTGTTTAGATTAGATGAACCCTAGGTTAATCCTATGAACGAATGATTTGATACGTTTGACGATTTATGCGAGTTGAATGGATTTCATTGCATATTTGATTTCATTTCTGATTTGTTCTTGCCTGATCAACTTGAATTAAATCTCTGTTAGATTTGTCTTAGATTCGTAAGAGCTTGCATATCTAGAACGCCGAAATCAAATAACTAGGTTATACGTTAACCCTCATCCAGAAGCGAATGAACTAGTCTGTTGCGTGAGCAATTCTAAATCGGTAAATCGCCTAGTGGGTTTTAGATATTTGTCTCGAAAGAGCGGATTAGGATACTAGATAGGTAGCAAATTAGCAGATCCGAAAGGGTGTGATTTGATTAGAGAAGAATTGTGACAGTGTAATGCATCTATCTTGTTTCGTTTAAATCGTCGAATTTGTCTGTTTTTTGTGAATTAGAATTGCCTAGGGAGATTCGACATTTAAGCAATTTCATTTTTGATTGTCAACCTTATATCGTGCAGTCTTGCAACCCTGTTTATATTAAAGCAAATTTTCATTTTCTTTTGTGATTAATTGATCGTTGTAGCACCTAAACCACATTCATTGATACCTCGATTGATATTAATTACAATTTTGAGTAAGATACTAAAAAAGACCTTAGGAAGAATCGATTTAATTAATTCATTAACCAATTTATTTTAATAACGCCTAAAAACATTCATCAACAACATTTAAATTTAAAGCAAAAATTTGGTGGCTGTAATCATATTATTTTTTTTATCCACTAAATGATCTTAAGAGAAGATTGAATCAGCACTCGACATTGAAATCACCAAAGAGCTAAAGAAGTCACAACAGTGGACCATATTCAACATCAAAGCCCTGACCCGAGGCGAAAGGAACTTGCATTCATCACCCCAGCCAACGAAACAAAGGAAGATGATATTGTATACAAAAGAAAGGCATCGCTGTCTGACTTTATCATTCAATGGATTCATTCTTAGTGCAAAGGAACAAAGATATGATTACAACTTGGTACCAAATTTTTAATAGGGTCATGGGATGCAAACAAAAAGTCAAAAAAAAAATACAAAAACGCAATGATTCTTGCCACTAATTCATTAGGTATGAGTTCAAAAATTCAAGGTGATTCATTCAAGAAGGGTAAGATCGAATACAAAGCAAGTACTAATTTACAAGGCCAATTCCTTGTTTTCAACTACCAGGAGGTAGATGGGGAGGTTAAATCATTAAATCATAACATCTATCTTGTCCCACTCGAAAATCTGCAAGAAAGTGATAAAAATTTTATATCTGACCTATCATCAGTCATCACCACCGCCCATGTCTAGAAACAGAAAAATTTTTCCAGGGAAGCACATGCTGGCACTATACCAGGTAGGCAAGCACTATTAAATTTTCTTTTCAGAAAAGAGATATCAAGACAAAAAGGAAATAATTTCCTTCCTGGCCTATTATGATCTTCTTTCCAATTTTATGCAAAAGGGTCGCTATTTCAATAACTGGCCGGCACGTTAGATAAGAAAAGCAATTGCATCACCAACAAGAATTATAAATTAGATTCTTTTTTCATAATGGTGCAGTAGTAAACATCGTATCGATCGAAATCAAAGAGATTATACGGCTCTCAATTGTGTAGATAGAGTCAAATCGTACGAAACTATGGTGGTCGGCGGGTCGGCATCGATGAGGGTAGGCCATCGACATATAATACCATCCAACCCAATTCCAAAAACATCATTTTTCCCCATCCTTTTTTATACTACCAAGCTCTTGAATTTCTAGCTGGTTCGTTTGGCCGAGGTGACGTGGTCTCCAGCTAATCCAACTGGAAAGACTACAAAGGTGGGATCGGGAAAAGGAACAAATGAAGGGCTACTTAATTACCTAATTAGAAATGAGTTTTTCACTAAGGGGGGGAACTTTAAAAATTAGCATAAATAGTACTTGATTACCATTATTTGTTATCCTTAATTCAAAAATAGTAACTCCCAACAACCCCCTTGATTCACTATTGAGCTACCAGTGGCAAGATCTCTCAATCAGCTGACAGCTCGATCGATTGATTTAGGCAGATGATACTTCTTTTTTTAAAAAAATTCTTACCAAATAGAGATCCTTCAATTCTCCTCCGATCTCCAACTTGTTTGACAACATCAAAGAGATATATGATATACTCGAAGCTCAATGATAAGAAAAACGTGAAGAATCCGATGGTTTCTATTTTCTACAGTCCCCATCAAGGTCAACACTGATTGAGAGAGCAGAGCCACAACAAGCTCATGAAATGGGTTTGATGAAAAACAAGGAGAAATGAAACCAAACAAACAGATCAGAAGAACTACGGTATTTTAGAAATGGACTTCAATACTAGCGCGGGATCGATTCATTTCAAAAACGAAGATCATCGTCGATCGCAAGTTTCACTTACCAAAAAGCTCAAAACAACGAGAACCATTTAAGACAATATCTCGGACAGAGTAGAGTTCGTAGGCTTACTTGACAGAGAAGAGCGGAAAATATGGTTTGACCACGGCGGCGGAGGAAGACGGCGGGGGAGGGAGGAGATCGGAAAAAAAGTGTGTGTTCAAATTTCTTCGCTGATTTCAATTTCTTGTGTTCTGTTGAGAGGGAATTTATTTTTAGGCTTATAAAGGGAAGAAGGAGTAGGGTGGGGTCCACTTATAGTCGTAGTTTGGGCGCCATTGGATGGATGGTTTGAATTACGTGACTGTCCTTGGTTTATTTTTGTTTAACGGTTCTGCCACTATTTTTGGGGCTAGGCCAACGGCAAACGGCGCAACACTCGCCGTTATTTTTTGTTGTTAAAGTGGTAGTTCCAACGTTTGGATTGAGTCATTGAACTATTAGGATGCCAACGTCACATGAGAAATGACGAAGTTAGAATGAAAATAGTTGGATTTGAATTAATATTTTATATGTATATCGAGTAATTATTTGATGGATATATTTTATCAAATGTAATATCAATTTGAAATTTTTTTATTTATTATTTATTTATATATGGTATAGAGTTTTTAAATTCTATTTAATTTTGAGCACTATATAAAAATATTATAATCATAAAATAATTAATATTATTGCAATCATAAAAAATCTAATTCACTTTAAATTTTTATATAAATTAATCACTCGACACGTTTATAAACTACTTATTAATCACTTTTCCATTTATTTTTTAACTATTTACTAAACTCAATATAAAATTGATATTAAAATCTAGTTTACTCACTTCAACCTAATAAATCTGTCAAAACATCATATTTAATTTATTTTATTTCCAATATTGTTGATTCATTCACTATAAATATGATACTTGTGTGATGTGATCAGTTCTCCAAATTATTTTTTGTTGTTTAATCACTGTTAAATTTATGTTTTTTTGTATAAAATTCGGTTTGATCGAATTTAAATATATATTTTGAGTGGTTGGGATGAAAATGTCTGTATCAGACAATCAGTGCCCGTGATCTCTGCCAGGTCAGCCTGCACGTTACCGGCTGTGAAACATGTTCGGAGACAAACTTTTAATTTGACCACATCAGAAAAGGAAATCCACTAGTGCAAAAAGAATGAACAAACAAAAAGAGAGCGAGAGCAATGGCGTTATTGTAATACTTGAGAGGTTTCCGGGGCGATGTTGGGAAATTTAGATGGGACTGAAAGTGGCTGGCGGCCACCACCGGCCGACCAAACCGCCCCTTTGGGATTAATAAGACGACGACGACGACCATGTCTTTGCTTTTTGGTTATTATTTGTGTCTTCTTCTTCTTTGGCAACTAAACAATCCCATTGGCCCTTTTCTTTCTTCAATTATTTTTGCTCTTTTCTTTTAATTTCAATTTTGAATCATATTATTAGCACTTTATTATATATTGAACTAACTCATATTATTAGAATTTTCAGCATGAGAATTTACTCATTTGTGAATCGCACCAATAGTAAATTTTGATCTTATTTGATGGTTACTATTGTATTATTAAAGTTTATAATGGCACATATATAACAAGATACGAAAGGGCAAAACATCGAATAAGGTAACATATCGTAGGCAACTAATTTATTTATGTCTCCGATCAATCATCTAGCTGGATTCATTGAGTAGCTAGCTAGGGTATTGGTGGTTCACTTTTGTTGGTGTTGGACGATGGCTAGTTTCGAGAAATGCTAGCCTCGTAAGTACGTAAAATGGGTTGGTTAAGTGAAAACATAACAAGATTATGTGATACAAAAATGATATTGAGAGATAGACAGATATGTATTATGATTAAACCCCTTTGGGCGAGTGCAATAGTAAAATGAGGTTTCGATATTATTGATCGTTCGGTCAATCACGAAAAAGACATACGTTATTTATAGTGTGAATTACATGTTGTCCACCCACATTGGTCGATGGTGTATTGTGAATCATGGTTGTTTCAAACAATTCAAAGGGATCGCGTCTTCAAGTGCATGGTAGGATTTCGCTTCGAACATCGAAGTCAAATTTGTAGCTCATAATCCTTTTATTTCAGCTTTTTCCTTACGAGAGGACTCTCTTGGCCCTAACCTATATGCACGGCTAGCTATTATCTAGTACACTACACTACTATGTGGTATGCTCTCGTATATTTGATTCTTTTGATTTACGATGATTAATTTTTTACGGATTCCCAAAAAATTGACGGGACTAGATATTGAATTTCTTCAAACTTTAGGGACTATAACGTGAATAATCTTAAACTATAGGGATCTACATTAGCTTTACTTTATTTTCGTTTTTCTTGTTGTATAATCTCGAAGGCTCGGTTGTTGTCACACCAAGTGATCAATTATCAAAATGACCTTCGAAAATATTAAATTCCGGCGGAAGTCAACCACACAATACTTTTCTCTTTCAAATGGTTGAATATTATTCAATCCTAATGTTCAGCGGATTTTCTTAATTAATTTATTAATATTGAGATATGGAATTAGTGAATTAGACCAAGTTCTATATATTGGGCAAACAATCGAGAACCTTCTTTTTTCAAGTAATTAATAATATGACAACTTGCATTGGTTGAGCTTAATTAGACCAAGTTACTAAACATTAATTGACCATATATGAACAAAGTAGTAAAATCATGAATTTCGAGTAAAATAAAAAATATAGGTAAAATTGAAATTGTATAATTAAATTATAAAATTGTAAGATTTTAAGTACCACCCATATAATTTAATTAAACAAAAATAATATGGAAGATTTGAAATTTGGAACCAACCAACGAAATATATATATATATAAAAGACCTTCTGGAAAGCTAAAACGTTATCCTTTTTTTTATCTAGAGTGAAAGCAGAATGGACGGAGGAGCATTGCAGGTAGCTCTACCAGTGCTGGTAATCGTCGCCGCCGCAGTCGTCACTTTCTACGTTGTCAGCTTCTCCGAGATCCGTGAGGTATCTTTCTGTTTAATTACGCCGCAAATTAAACGATGCTGCTTTCTTGCTTCCAAATTCTACTCTTCATTTTAATGAGCTCTCTAATTCGTGTAGAAATCCTTCAAAGATTTGGACGACCAAACTGGCGGCAGCTTCAAGTCATCTTTCCGGTCGAGGGAGCGTCGAGCTAGGAGGAACGCCGAGAAACAAAACAAGAACTAAGTTGCATCGCCGCTGCCGGCTGCGGACTAGCCGGCGAAATGATTTATTACGTAAAGATGACGTAATATTATCGAATTAATATTTGGTTGCTTTGTTTTTTTTTAAGTATTATCCTTTTTAGTGTTTATTTACGTAAATGATTCAGTAAAACTCGACATGGTAGGTTTTAGGAATTCGAGATTTTGCACGATTTTAAGGATCTATTTGGACGTTAATGTGGCGTGTAATGGACGTGTATGTTGTGTGATACGAGTATTAAAAACCCGTACCACCGTTAAGTCAAATCGGATCCTGCATTAGACTCGATTGAACGTCATTGACTGATTTGTAAGAGATCAAATTGTTGAGTGACCAATTTTGCAAGGAAATGATTCAATGAAGCTTAGTAAGTGACCAATTTTGTAACCAAATGAAGATTAGTTTGTAACTTGGGGTATCCCAGGGTTAACGTTTGATTACCATTATGACAAAACCGATCTATTTAAGTTACGTATTCGGTTATTTCTCATCCTGGCCGCGACCTTTTTTCCAACCGGTTCTGGAAACACGGGCAAAAACTAAAAGAAGAGTATATCTAAACTAAACTAACCGCATAAGCTATAACTTCTCTCAGAATCTTTGAACAAGATTCCACTTAAGATGCCCGATATGATGATGTTGCTTCAAGTTGCTCGATTGGTGACGGTGTTTGATGAACATAGATTCTACATTAAGCTATCCGGTTATGAATCACGAATTTTACTTCGAAACCTCCAAGTCCACCCTCACTAGTCGAATTACCCCGATGCGAGAATCTTAGCTATCAAGTCGATTCACGATGGTATTTGATGAACAGAGCTTCTGCATTAAGCTATACCCTATATCAGAATCCTACTTCGAAACAATGCTTACTACACGAGAATCGTAGGAATCTGTTAACTAGACGAAGAGAAATCAGATTTCAACAAATTGATCATTTAATCAAACAAGCATCAGACTGAAGAACAATGCTTTATTATTTGCTTCAAGTTTAACCAAAGTGATATGAACAACCCATAGTTTCTTATCGCCATTATCGATTACTTCGAGTGCTTCGATTTCAGCTCTTGGACCCTCTTCTCTGTAGCCCTCAGTGCTTTCTCATACTTGCTGATGATCTGCACACATACAATTCGATTTACTGAGATTAAGCACACACACAACATTCGATTTCGGTAATAAAAGGTATAGGTTAAGGTTTACCTCATCAACATGTTCAGTGCTCATGATAAGAGGCGGGGACATCATGATGGTGTCTCCAGCTATGCGTACCAGCATCCCGAGCTTCTGGCATTCTGCTCCGAAGAACGGTCCTATTCCTGCAATGTTTCAAAAACCGGGATAATCGTTTCGTTAGCATCTGCTGCAAAAGGTTGAAGTTTGGGATAAGGAGGGTTGAAAAGAGACTTGTACCCCATTCGGGGGGGAATGGATCATTAGGTGACTTGTTGTCAACGAACTCTGTGGCAAGGATCAATCCCGTTCCACGAATCTGGAAGGCAACAAAAAGGACCCTGTGAATGAGTTGTCTGTTGTGTTTGTCAAAATCGTACAGGAGATTAAACCGATATAAGATTACCTCTCCTATTATAGGGCTGTCTGCAAAAGCCTTTAGGCCGTCTTGGAACCTTGGTGCAATGCTGGTAACATGTCCAGGAATGTCTCTTTCCCTGCAGTAAAGTACGAGGAAAAATCAACCGACTTTGGAAAAAAACACTTAGGGGTCGTTTGATTTTTAAATTTGATCGAAAATGATTTGAAATAACTAGTGATTTCGTAAATACCTTTTTTTGTTTGGTTAGTGGAGTTTTGAGAATCAAAAGAGAAATTCTAATTTATGAAATATAATTGTTTAATTAACTTATTTGACAAATGTCTAACATTATACCCCAAGTATTATCTCATTCCATTGAACTCAACAAGACATTTTGATATTTTCTTACTCAAATCACTTGAGATTTGGAAAAGTTTATGTCCATGAATTAGATTTCAAATCATCTCCCAAATCACTTGGGGAGACAACAAGGTAATTTCAAATCACTTCCAAATCCCACTTCATTTTCGTGTTCAAACGTGGTGTTTCGATCAAGATTCACGAAATTACTCACCAAATCTCCTCCAAATCTAAAAAGCAAACGACTCCTAATCTAAGTACAGAACGAAGCAATTAGAATGCGTACTTGTAGATCTTGAGGGCTTCGATTGCTACAGCGCAAGCAACAGGATGGCCGGAATAGGTGAATCCATGAGAAAATGTACCTATAACCCACAAATCCCCCACATAAACTTGTTCTATAAGATGAACACGAAAAAAGGAACGATCTTTTTTTCAATACGATTGTTAATGGTATAGCACACCTAGTTTATTGCTTTGAGAGTGAATCACATCGTTGACTTTAGGGCTCACAAGGACTGCACCAATTGGCATGTATGCAGAAGAGAGAGCCTGCCGAAAAAGAAAAAAAATATCTTTTCATTCATGAACGAAAAATATCGGAGAAAATGATGACGGTAACCGTTTCTTCAAGAACTAATTAACCTTAGCCAGGGATACAAGGTCTGGTTTGATGTTGTATTTGTCGCACCCGAACATTGATCCAAGTCTTCCGAATGCACAGATTACCTAGAGCAAGGAAGCAAGTGAAAGCTATAAACTTAGCTTAAGAGATAACCCGGGTTGCGATATACATGAAAGAATGATGCAAACCTCATCTGCAATTAACAGAATGTCATATTTCTTCAGGACTGGCTGAATCTGCAACGATTAGAGATCAGCATTGTTAAGCTCGTGTCGATTTAACAAAAGGACGGAAGGGAGATTCGTCCGATTTGTTAATACTTAATCGTACTTGATAAGAGCCTATCACAAGACTTGAACAAAGCCACTATCCCAGAAATCGGACAAATTTCTGAAATCTAAAGAGAATCTTTTTACGTAGCAAAGCGAACGAATTTTGGCAATATTGACGGCTCACCTTATCGAAGTAAGTTGCAGGAGGAGGAATAACGCCACCAGCGCCCATGACTGGCTCAGCGATAAATGCAGCTATCTGAAAGGAAGAACAAAAATTCGTGTATATAGTTAAGGCAACCAAAGAGCTTCATTTCCTATTGGTAGCCTTGCTGATTCGATTAATCATTGCAGCTGAATTTTACCGTATCAGGTCCTTCTTTTAGGATAAGATCCTCTAGATTTTTCGCTAATCTAGTCGCGAATTCCTCCTCAGTCTCACCTGAAAATATGTGTGCATAAAGTAACAAAATTGTAATGAAAAAAAGATTCGAGCTTTAGACAAAGAAACACACCAGGAAGATGAAATCGCCAGTAATGTGGACAGTCAGTGTGCAGCACAAAAGGTGCCGGGAGATCGAACGTGTTGTGCATAGGCGTAAGGCTGTTGAATCATTGACAGTTTGTAGTACTGCCATGTTAAATTGAATTATAAGAAACTTTCTTTACTGATACTCATTTGAACAAACTCTTTACCCGGAAAGACTGGCTGAAATCAACGTTGAGCCGTGATACCTGTAGAAAATTGAAGAAGTAGGCAAATTGAGCTTTATTTACAGAGAAAGCAAGCAATAGAAGCAAAAAATACTAACGATTTTGTTCGGGCTATGAACTTCTTCTTCTCTGGTCTCCCAAGGGCATTGTTATAGTACCAAACCAGCTTCACCTGCAAAAGTGGTACCAAAACACTCGAATCATTAAATCATTTCCACACCATTGATGTTACATTGAGGAAATACTATTATAAATTAGTTAGGTAACCTTACGAGATAACGGTCCAAAAATAAATACAAGAACCAAGCAAAACCTGTGTGTCGTTGGCTTCTGATCCGCTATTGGTGAAGAAAGCTTTCGCCATCTTGTTTGCAGTAAACATATCCAGAAGATCCTTAGCAAGATCCTGTTGCATCGAATTGGAGGGATACAAATGAAGCTCAAATTTATGTTATACTCAGAATCCAAATGGCATATAAATGATACAACAAGTACCAGAGAAGGCTTTGTTGTACGATTCCAAAAAGAGTGGTAGAACGGCAAGGTATTCAACTGTCCAACAGCAGCTTCAACAAGGCGTGGCTCGTTACCACCTACGATTGAAACAAGCGACGAGACACCGTAAACCACACTTCACTATTCGACATCAGAAACCGGTCCGGTCAAATGTATACGATTAGTTACCTAAAGCAGTCGACCAGAGACCAGCAAGAGCATCAATGTATTTCTTCCCATCAGCATCATAGACATAGCTACCCTGCATCACATTATCATCGAACAAGATTCAGATTACAGAAAATAGGGTCTAAAGATTGAAAGAGAGTAACATCGATCATGCCTCGGATCTCGCTATGACAAGGGGGTTTATATCGGTAGTCTGCCACCCGGCTGTGAAAGGTGCCAACATATCATGCCCTTTGAAGCTGAAACGAACCATTAGAACTTTTATCAGATAATTGTATCACACACAATGTAACCCGAATTCATTGATACCGCATACTTTTTAATGCTCGGAACATCATCCTTGAGCAGAGATGCTTCGTTACTGTACGATCTGGCAATCGATGATGACCCACTGCGGGCAACATGCTTGACATACGAGCTCAGCTGAACACAAGCAGCAGACAAAGAGCTGTCATCAGATTGATGGAAATAACTATTTTCATATTATTGTACATTGTAAACCTCCTACGTTGGATATTGATAACTTACTACAGTTGGGAAACAGAAAAGTGAAATATTCAAATAGTCAGAAGCGGCAAAGGGGAATCTGAGAGATTCCAGATACTTCTTATCAAAATTTTCTAGTGATCTTATCAGAGAACCAAATCAGAACAACCCTGGAAACAGAAAGCCATCATCTTTCCTTCAGATTCCAAGCGGAACGAACAGAACCCGATCAGAATACAATAAAACAAACACAACCCAGAAGCTAAAATGATTCAAAGTGATGATTTTGTTTTACCCGAGTGGATCGAATGATGGTGTTCAAGAGGACCATAGTAGAGTGTTTAGGATTCTACCCTGAAATTAAAAATAAAATAAAAAAGAGAAGAAGCTGGAAACCAAAATGGTCGAAGGATTGAAGAGAAGCGAGAGAGACAGTTCTATAAACAGAGAATGAAGTAATAATAGAGACGTGATCGTGTATAAGTTCGTCTTCCTCCTCTCTCAATCAATAACAAACAGATATATATATATATATATATTTTTTTTTTGGTAAAAACAGCGCCGAAACGCGATTAGATACGCACAAGCCGTAGAAGAGAAACACCAATGATATTGTAGTTCAGCCAATGGAATGGATCTTGATTTGACGAATCAAAAATATGCAAATCATAAGAATACGAGTGACCAATATCGCCCAAATAATCTGCGACATAATTGACTTCGCGGTAAATATGAAAAATATGAACCTTCTATTGACGTTTGCAGAGCTCCTGAAACTGCAGAACAAGAATAGCATGTTGGTAGTTAAAAGAAGAAGACCGAGACAGAATGGAAAGGGCCGCCTTGAAGTCCGATTGAACCTGGATGCGCCGAATTCCAAGTGACCAAACCAGTTCAAGACCCTTGACAATTCCTGTCAGCTCAGCTCGGGTGGTGGAACAACTACCAAGGTTGATCGTGAAAGTTTTAACAAGCGAACCTCGATCATTTTGAATGAGGCCCCTTGCAGCAGTGCTTGTAGTCCCGGAATTAGGGTGGAGGATCCGTCGGTGCTAAGAGTATACCAACCCTTTTTACCCCGGCCATCATCCAATCAGTTGGGATTGTCAAGCCGAACTCAGCGTTTTTCGACCCAGCTGGCCGGCCTTCCAGTTCGAAGTAATAAGAGTTAGCCAATAATCACGCCTTCGAACCACCTCCAAATGTGTAGCCTTAATTTGTTTAAAAATACTTTGTTCCTAGTTTGCCAAAGTAACAGAGTTCCAACTCCAAAAGCCAAAAAAATACCAAGTATTGCTAATATTTTCAGCCAACCAACTCATGCTCGTTTTAGCCAATTCAACAAACGAACACCTGTGACAAAAATTCGTTATAGACCTGTTTTGCAAAATCACAATCCCTAAAAATACGCAGACAAGTTTCAATATGAGAAAGACATAAAAAAAACAAAGCACCTGATTCGTTAGGCGTCGGCGTCAACGTTCAGCATTGGTGAGGAGTCTATCGCGTCCAACCACAAGAAATGACGAATTTTATTAGGGTCTTGCCACTTCCAAAAGTTCTTCCACGGCAAACTGCTCAAATCATCCGCGACTCCTTTAGAAAAGATACGCCGACCGAATGGTGAACCGGCCCGAAGGTTCCAACCCCAAACCACTGAATCAGCTCCAAAATAAGTTTTTGGAGGAGTCATGCCTAGAATCTGCACATCAATTTGGACAGGGAGAACAGTCTAAATTAAAGTAACATTCTATAAATTCGAATCAAGAACGAAATCAGAAACAGTAGCAGAGGCATTCACTCCCTGAATATTAGTAATATGGTCGAGAAGAATAGTCCCATTATCAACCCAACAATTTGTTTAAAATTTTATTTGTTGATCAAAACGAATGGCTCACTGCATGCCATTAATAATATTCAATCCTGCATCATTACACCTTTCCAAACCGCCGAAATATTCTTCATACCGGAGTTAACATAACTTACACTGGTACTATAGAAATACTTAGAAATCATCACCTTCGTTCAGAATTTGTCCGACCTAACCATAATGTCTCGTGCAACCTTCGTGAAAAACGCCATGAGTGCTCCATGATAAAAAAAGATATTATGATCAGTTTGATTGGATTTAATGAATTATATCTAAACAATATTATTATAGATTTATATTTTCTTATTTATGCCACCTCAGCATTTTCATCACGTTGCTACCTCATCCTTCAGTTTATATGCAAATTTGCACGAAGGTTTCTCCTTTTATTTTTTAAGCAAGATCTCTCCTCTATATCGTTCTAATTTTACCGGATATTTTTGAATAGGTTTGAAGGTTTTTCCTCTATATCGTTCTAATTTCGCAGAATATTTCCGACTGGACTTAAAAGTTTTGTCCTCAATCGTTCAATTTCATATTAGGTTTTTCCTCCCACAACTAAATCATTTTCATTCTACTTCTCGAAAAAAACGGTTGGCTTCGAATGTCCTGTCCGTATGGAATTGTTATGTAGGTTTTCTCCAATCGTACAATTTCATACAGATTTCTGGCTCACACAACTAAAACATCTTCGTAAAATAGAACAGCGGTGAAAGAGTTACCCACATTCTTACTAGCAATTCGTATCAAATCTTCGAGAACCATTGCGTTTGTGGCCATATGGAGATTTTATGAGCCTGCAAACAGGATTCTTAATAGCTGGGAGCAAATCTGGCCGGGTTATGAATGAAGGATATGACCCTATCATGTATGAATTTTACCTAGAACAAAGTTGGGGACAAAATAGATGACAATGAATCAAACTAGTACAGAAAGTTCTCATAAGAAAATCAAAGAACACTCTGTTTCTCCATTCAATCTTCAGCCACATTTACAGAGAATCAGCATCTAACTAAAGACTTACGAGGTTACTTAATCAAATATAATTTACCTTGTAAAGTACCCTATTCCCTTAATGAACATGGTTATTGATTAACAGTTAATCTCAATTGAACAAAGGGAAACCAGAAACCAATTTCCCCCTTCTATTATGTATGTCTTGAAGAACTGCTATGGAGCTGTGAAGATCTCAGATGACCATCATCCTGCTGCAAAGAAAAAGAGGAACTTAATCAATTTCCATGATACCGATCAAACTTGCCAAGCTTTGTCTGATTTGATCGCGTGTGGTTTCACAAACAGCAGAGACCATCGATACAAGAGATTTACCTGCAAACTGTAGCTGTAGGTACTTGGATTCCGGAAATCGAACGGACCCTAGATGAACGAAAAAGAATCGGGATTAGCTTGGGAGGATGGAAGCTTGGTTACAAATGGTGTTTACATTTCAAGGATGCGAGACATACCAGACCGTGCCCTGTGAAGAATCCATCGCTACTGGAGGGCATTGAATTCAGAGGTCCCTGTAAAATCATCAGCAAAGTCCATGTTCTATCAGGGAGAAGTTTGTTTTGTGCCACAAGGGAATCAAACAAAGGGTAACGTACCAATACCTGCATACTTGGCTGACTAACAAAATAAGCATCAGGAGGTGGATCCATCAAGTTTAGCTGCACCTGCAAACAATTATAGTTGCTTAGAAAGATTCGTCATTTACGAATAGTAAACCGTCCTTAGAACCAGATGGAAATATTTAAGCGACCTTTACCTGTGGAGCAACGAAATAACCGTTGAGAGCAATCCCATCCGAGCTTAGATTTTCCTATCGAAAAGTGAAGACATCAGTACATTATAGTTCAAGCTTCTGGATAAACACTCATACCTCAATGACTACGAAATAGGACAAACTGCTTGATGCATATCGTCTTGTGGGTCCACGAGCATAGCTTCTGAATCGGGTAGTACCTGAATCGCAAGAGGCGGTTTCTGAATAGCAGTTCGGTTCAAAGCATTTCGAAAAAGCAGCGGGAATAACAAAATTGGAAAAGTATGCTATTTACACGGTTCGAGTTGAGAACTAACCTTCCTTTTTCGGATAGGATTCTTCTTCTTGCTCAACTTGGGAGCGGTATTTACATGGTTTCCTTGTTTATGAGATGCTTCAGCATTGCCACTAGACTCAATGGCACTGTTATTGCCGTTATTAGTATTGACGCAGTTTTTCAGAGTCTCCACAAGCGTGCGGAGAGCAATGGCATAACTCTCTTCAGATAGTGAGCCTTCCTCGCTCATCTCGACAGCTAGCTTGCATAGTTCATTGTAACGCTGCGCCCTAGTTACCGAACACTCTTCTTCCCCTTCGATTCGTTTCTTTGCATCCTTAGCCTTTGCATCCTTTGTCCACCGTTTCAGAACGTAACGAGGAGGGATGCTCGAAAGACCGCAGATTTGGAGAACGATCAATGCATGCCTACAAAGAACACCCTTGTATTCAAACAAATGGCACATACAAGAAACTTCCAAGTCCGTATTGTTCCATGTAACCAAGAAATTTTCATCCTTCTCACAGTCCTGAACTCTGAATATCGACGTGCTTCCATCTTCACTTTCCCTTTTCGGATGGCAACCAACCACGCCCAGAACCTCCACTTGAAACTTCTTGAAAATCGTATGCGTGTACACCAATGACATCTGCCGTTCCCAAGGAGAAGGAGATTTCAAGGCTGCCTGTTTATGGAACGTATCGAAATCCGCAATCGACTCCTCCTCATATCGATTCTGAAGAATCGTTCCGTACTGCTTCATGAACTCTTTCAAGGTCATCTTCCTGTAAATATACTTATCAAGGAAAGAGTTGATGCTTTCAGACCGTTGAGCCGCGGATAACCCAGCTAGAAAAGTATCCCCGACATAAGTAGGAACCCAGCGCTTACGATCGTTATACAAACTTCGTAACCACTCGTCATCCTGCAGTTCGAATCTTGTGACCATCTTCCACCACCTCATATCAAACTGTTCATCCGTCCACGATTTGAAAAGGCACTTATGAAACTTGGGTAAGAACTTCTCATGCTTCTTTATCACATGAGATAAAGCGTCAGGGATCTTTTCCAGTATATGACAAAGAGAAAAGCAATGGCGGGTATTTGGTAAGACTTCCTCAATAGCTTCCTTCAAGTTTCTGTCAACATCAGAGACTATAACCTTCGGCGCTTCCCCGCCCATTGCCCTAAGCCATGTTCTCATCAACCATATATATGTCGATCTCGACTCATCCCCAATCAACGAGCATCCCAGCAGAATAGGCTGGGAATGATGGTTGACACCAACAAAAGGCGCAAAGGGTAGCTTCTCGTGGTACTTCACATAGAACGTGTCGAAAGAAACAGCATCGCTGAAGCTCATGTAATCGTTACGAACTTTTCCATCGACCCAGAACAAGTTCCTCAGACGCTGCTCCCCGTTCAAATCTATAGCGTAGAAGAAGTTGGGATTCTCCTTCTTCACACGCTTGAAATACTCAAGCAGCACCTGACCATCGCCTTCATCTAAACCTAAGTGAGAACCTTTCTCGGACTGTGCACTCATCGTTTCGGCCTTAAAGCTTTGATACCCACCGGACTGCCGCGTCATTTCAACATACATCTTCCTCGTCCGTTCACTCACAGCGTGGAGAATGTCGATGTTGTTCTTCTCAGCTAGCTTCACATTCCTATGGATCCTGAAATGATAAGCTAAAGCAGGTAGAAGCTCATGATTATGCTCCTTAATAAACTCATGAATGATCCATTTCCCGTCTGCTTTTCTCTTAACGTGCATACTGGCTTTGCAATCCGTCTTCTTCACACACGACCGCCTACTACTACTAGTGCTCCCACCACCGTCCAATTCCGGACTGATTCCATATCTCGAACACGCAAACTTCGCATCAATGAACTCTTTCGACTTCTTAGACCTCCTACTGTTCTTGATCGACGTAGTGAACCCCATCGATTTCGCATACTCCTGGTAGAATGTATACGCTGCCTCGTGAGATTCAAACTCGATCCCAGCACCTGGCTCGAATTCCGGGTCGGCATCAAACATCGAGACGTCCCTTTTCGGGGAATTGTAACTATCTCCATTACCAACCTCATGAGCAACAGAAGCAGCCATATCCTCACCGGCTGATAACCTTGTTGAAGAACTAACATATCATCCTAACTCTGTAATTTACCCTAATCCAAACTTAGTATCGCCATTGCTCAGCTGTTCGCTACAACCAAGAATACTAAAAATGAATCGTATAGCTGCACGATCTAAAACCTAGAAAATCTTACTAATGGGGCCGAAGATTGAGTCGGTAAAAGGCAAGAACAGGATCAAATCAGTGAAGTTCAGTGACGAATCGATAGGAGAACTCTAGCTTCGAATAATCAATGGCTGGAATGAACTCCGGGAAGTAAGCGAGTACCTGATTGAAGAAATCGGAGTGGAGATTGGAGAATCGGCGGGAAAGGGAAGAGATGATTATGATCTTTGAAGCGAAGAAGAAGAAACTGGAGATTGAAGTTTGAAATGCAGGCAGAGATGTGCGAAATATTCAATTTAGTCATTGAACATTTTAAAGGTTACTAAAAAGGCATTCCTTGAGTGGTGATATTACATTATCGAGGATTTCCTTTCTATTGGTGGGCAATCTAATATTCCCGTAAGTTTAACTTTTTTCGCTAACGTCCTAAGGTCGAGTTTTTCGTCATTTTATCATTGATGCCGTCTCAAATTTCCGTCGACTTTCATCCGCATCACCAATGCGGACCGACCACGTTTGCTTTGCTGAGCAGCTCCTGTACGAGAACGTTTCGTTTTCATTTATTAATAATCACTTTCGTACATAATTTCAAGCGGCTGGTTTTACTGTTATGATATCACAATCTAGCAACATTATTTATTATTGATATTAGTGGTGATGGATCCGACTTTCCAAGGATGGCCCATATTGATATTACTACATTGGAAATCCTTGGAATTAAAATATGGAAAATGAAACCAAGAGATACTATTTTCCCCCCACTAATTTCAGAAATTAAATACTAATTTATTCACGGCCGGCGACATGACAAATAATATTGATATATCCAATCTTTGTCGTCCACTTGGTTGTTCATCAATTCAAACTCAATTGAAAACCTAATACTTTAGACGTGATATGTCCATATCAAGAAATATATAGAGATAGGAGCTCCACTGGAATATATTTTGTTAAAAATGTTGTGCAATACGAGAAAGTGTTTGGAGAACTTGAAACTACCTCTGTAAATAGAAGTGTGATATTTGACATATTTGAGGTTAATTCAACATTATTATTTATTTAAAAAAACAACCAATAATATTTTCTGTTGAGGTGCTTTTCTTAAATTGATTAACTATCTAAATCTCAAACTCGTAAGTCACGTGATTAGTTTTTCTTTTGGTTATTATTGCGCATTAATATGTCTTATTCGTATGAGACAAAAATAATAATTATGGTTTAGGTTTTGTTGATTGAACTTGTATAATAATTGATCTTTTGATATTAATTATGATAGACTTATAGTTCTGAGTTCTGACGTCCTTGCCATGTGATCTCTACTCATATGGGACATCAATAAATAAATCATATAATCACTGATTTTTCCTTTATTCACTTGTAAGGTGGTGGGCCGTATTTCGATTTTGAGTATAATATATAATAAAAATATAAATTACTAGTTTTGTATATTTTATTAGCATATATCATGTAGTAAGGGTATATTAGATTATATTTGGTTTTTGTGTTTTAAGAAATGATAATTTTTTTTTAAATGATAATTTTAAAGTAATTTCCGTTTCTCCAAATTTTTGTTTGAAAATTATATATTTATGATTGAATTTTGAGTATTTTTTATTTAATTATTAAATTTTTATTTTTTTATAAAATTTTAATTTTAAATCTTATAAAAACAATAAAGATAATATTGAAATTTTAAATAACTAGATAAAACACAATTTAAAAATCCACAAAACTCACATTTTGACTGAATTTTGTATTTCATGTTTTGAAACTGAATTTTTACCTTACAACACACAAAATTCAAATTTACTTCGATAAACAAATAAAAAAATTCTCAAAAAGCAGCTATTTCATTTAAAACATCAAAACCAAACATGATATTAATTTTTTCGTAAATAATCTTTTTTCTTTACCAATATTATTTTCTCATTTGATTATATGAACATCATCTTCAATCTTAAAAATTCCTGGCCTCACAAAGCTTTCTTCCTTCTTCTTCTTCTTCTTCTTCCATGTATGAGCAATTTCAACATATCCCTCCTACGTTGCAAATAAACCCATAAAAAAACATGGCTCTATCACTAAAAGAAACACCTTCAGCGACGGTGAAACCTCACGTTGTCGTTATACCGTGGCCATTAATGGGCCACATTAACCCAGCAGCCCAGTTCTCCAAAACCCTCGTCGCTAAAGGTCTATCTGTTACCCTTTTAATCTTCACCGAGAAAAAGCTCTTCCATGAAGAAGGTGGTCCGGTCGTCGTGGAGCAGATCTCCGACGAGGGGATCCTCACCGACCCGATCGGAGAGGACTACTACGAGAGGTACAGAACAGTTGTCTGCCGGGAGCTGCTGAAGTTCATCGCCGGCAGCAACGATAGGCCACGTGGGCGGCCATGCTGCGTGGTGTACGACTCGCTGTTTCCGTGGGTGTTACCGACGGTTAAGGAGCTTGGGATGATGGGGGCGCCGTTCTTCACGCAGCCGGCGGCTGTTAACGCCTTGTACTTGAACCTGATGGAAGGGAGGGCGGCGACGGAAGGGTTTCCGGCGGAGATGGAGGCCGCCGGTGATCTGCCGTCTTTTGTTACCGACTTGGATACTTACCCGGGGACTTTGGAGCTCGTGACGGGGCAGCTTCGTAATGTTGGGGAAGCTGATTGGGTGTTTTGCAATACTTTCTATAGCTTGGAAGAAAAGGTAATTAACTTATTATTCATTTAATTTAATTTATAAACTTTATATATATATATATATATAATAAGATCATTTATTTCTCATGATTTGAATAGCTGCTCAATTGGATGACTAAGCATTCTGTCGAAATGAAGTCAGTGGGTCCTACTATCCCACCGACATGTTTTGGCAAAGAGAAATCATGTGAGACGATAATACAATATGACGTCGTCACACTATTCGATCACACCAGTTCAGAAGCCAACATTAAGCAATGGCTTGACATGAAACCGGTTGGTTCCGTTATCTATGCTTCGTTGGGTAGTATATCGAACACATCTAAAAGTCAAATAACCGAAATGGTCGAAGCCCTCCTACTCAGCAACATGCCGTTTATATGGGTGGTTCGAGAATCTGAACAATACAAGCTACCACACGACTTCACCTCTAATACCACATGCCTTGTCGTAGAGTGGTGTCACCAGTCGGAGGTCTTGGCTCACCCTTCTGTTGGCTGCTTTGTGACTCACTGCGGATGGAACTCAACGATGGAAGCGATTAGCTTAGGAGTGCCGATGGTGACGTTGCCAATTTGGGTGGACCAACCGACCAATGCAAAGTTTGTGGAGGATGTTTGGCACGTGGGGGTACGCGCAAAGGCTGATGTGGCTGGTGGGGTGGTCACAAAGGAGGAAATCGGACGACGAATCAAGGAAGTGATGGAAGGAGAGAGTGGGGAAGAGATTATGAGGAACGTGGAGAAGTGGAAGAGATTAGCACATGAAGCTGTCGCCACCGATGGAAGTTCATATAAGAATATTGACGAGTTTGTGACCGCCTTACAGAGCCGTGGCTAATTTGAGAGTTATTCACTTGTTTCAATTATATTGCCTAAAGCGAGGATTAGTAATATATTTACCATTCATAATTGAATTGCATTCCATGGAATATTCTCCATTTTACCCTTTTACCGCCCAATCAATGAACGAAGGTGGAAAGGGAAAAATAACTGAATCCCTATTTGACGCCCTACTTTTCGAATTAAACAACGCCCTAAATAAAGTAAATTACGTTATTATCCATTCGTAAAATCAAAATTTATGTAAGAAGTTGTGTATATCGACGAACTAAATACCATCAAACACTATCAAACACCCACAAATGAAGATCGGAAGTAAAAATCGAAGATCCGTCGAACCTCCATTTAGATAAAATACCGAGAAAAAAAATATTTCGGCCGAGAACCAGCCCGGCCGGCCGCCGGTTCCGGCCGGGAACCAACCCGGCCGGCCGTCGGTTCCGGCCGGATTGGTTTCCAGCCGGAACCAGCGGCCGGCCGGGCTGGTTCCCGGCCGAAATTGGCGGCCGGCCGGGTTGGTTCTCGGCGGAATCGGCCCAAATTTTTTTTTTTTTTATTATTATTTCATTTAGACCGAATCGGTTCAACCGAAATTAATTAGACATTGGACTCAATTTTTGTAACAATACTTTTTATTTACAAAAATTGTGGGAGTGGGATTCGAACCATGGTCTTTTAAGCGAAGTAAAGACTAAGTGATTACCATCTCTACCAATATCACAATTTGATTAAAACATGCATTTAATTGATAATAATACACATTATCACAGCTAATTACTACTAAAAAGTAGCATCTTAACATACATTAATTAAATTGTACATTACATCTCAATTATTTGATCAATAAAAACTTCAAATCAATTATATAATTTGAAACTTCTTAAAAAATTATTTAGTAACTATATTTTATACAATACAAATTATGATATTAAATTCTCTATACTACTGGGTTTAAGGTTAAAGTTTTAGGGTTTAGCGTTTAGGATTTAGAGTTTTAGAATTTAGAGTTTAGGGTTTTATGGTTTAGGAGTTCTAAGGTTATAGGGTTTAGGGTTCTAAGGTTTAGGGGTTAAAGTTTAGGATTTAGTATTTACGAGTTGTCGGTTTTGTTTAGTCTGGAGTTTTAGGGTTTTAGGTTGAGAGTTAAGGGTTTAGAGTTTAGAGTTTAAGGTTTAGGATATAGGGTTCTAAGGGTTTAGGGTTTTAGAATTTAGGGTTTAGGGTTTGATTATTTAGGATACTAAAGTTAGGGTTTAACGTATAGAGTTTAAGGTTAAGCGTTTTATCATTTAAAGTTCTAGGGTTAAGGGTTTAGGGGTTTAGAATTTAGGATTTAGGGTTTGGTTATTTAGGATACTAAAGTTAGGGTTTAGCGTTTAGAGTTTAAGGATAAGCGTTTTATGATTTAAAGTTCTAGGGTTAAGGGTTTAGGGGTTTAGAATTTAGGGTTTAGGGTTTGGTTATTTAGGATACTAAAGTTAGGGTTTAGCGTTTAGAGTTTAAGGATAAGCGTTTTATGATTTAGAGTTCTAGGGTTAAGGGTTTAGGGTTTTAGAATTTAGAGTTTAGGGTTTGATGGTTTAGGATTCTAGGGTTAAGGGTTTTAAAATTTAGGGTTTAGCGTTTGATGGTTTAGAATTTTAGGATCAAGGGTTTAGGGTTTTAGAATTTAGGGTTTAGGGTTTGATTATTTAGAATACTAAAGTTAGGGTTTCGCATTTAGAGTTTAAGGATAAGCGTTTTATGATTTAGAGTTCTAGGGTTAAGGGTTTAGGGTTTTACAATTTAGGGTTTAGGGTTTGATAATTAGGTTTCGGAAGGCCTCGGTGCCTCCCGAACATTAGGTTTCGGAAGGCCTCGGTGCATTTCGAGAATTAGGTGTCGGAAGGCCTCGGGCCTTCCGAAAATTAGGTATCGGAAGGCCTCGGTCCTTCCGAAATTAGGTATCGGAAGGCCTCGGCCGTTCCGAAAATTAGGTATCGGAAGGCCTCGGTCCTTCCGAAAATTAAGTATCGGAAGGCCTCGACCATTCCGAAAATTAGGTTTCGGAAGGGAGTGGTACCGGCCGAACAAAATTCCGGCCGGACCCCCGCCGAAACGAGCTTCCGGCCGGACCCCCCGGCCGAACAAAATTCCGGCCGGACCCCTCCCGCCGAAACGAGCTTCCGGCCGGACCCCCCCCCCGCCGAAACGAGCTTCGGCGGGGGGGGTCCGGCCGAATTTCGTTCCGCCGGACCACTCCCTTCCGAAAAAAAAATTCGGAAGGCACCGAGGCCTTCCGATACCTAATTTTTCGGGACGCCTCGACGCCGGACGTGATTTTTAAAATTTAGGGTTTAGCGTTTTATGATTTAGGGTTTTAGTGTTAATGGTTTAGGGTTTTAGAATTTAGACTTTTGGATTTGATGGTTTAGGATTCTAGGGTTAATTGTTTTAAAATTTAGGGTTTAGCGTTTGATGGTTTAGGGTTGTAGTGTTAATGGTTTAGGGTTTTAGAATTTAGAGTTTTGGATTTGATGGTTTAGGATTCTAGGGTTAAGGGTTTTAAAATTTAGGGTTTAGCATTTGATGGTTTAGAATTTGAGGATTAAGGGTTTAGGGTTTTAGAATTTAGGGTTTAGGGTTTGATGATTTAGGATACTAAATTTAGGGTTTAGCGTTTAGAGTTTAAGAATAAGCGTTTTATGGTTTAGAGTTCTAGGGTTAAGGGTTTAGGGTTTACTGTTTTATGATTTAGAGTTCTAGAGTTAATGGTTTAGAGTTTTAGAATTTAGAGTTTAGGGTTTGATGGTTTAGGATTCTAGGGTTGAGGGTTTTAAAATTTAGGGTTTAGCGTTTGATGGTTTAGAATTTTAGGATCAAGGGTTTAGGGTTTCGAATTTAGGATTTAGGGTTTGATAATTTAGGGTTCTAAAGTAAGGGTTTAGCGTTTTAGAATTTAGGGTTTAGGGTTTCTTTGGTTTAGGATTTTAAGGTTAAGGGTTCTGAGTTTTAGAATTTAGGGTTTAGATTTTAAGGGTTTAGGGTTATATGATTTTAGAGTTTATAATTTAGGGTTTAGGATTTTAAAATTTCGGCATATACGAAAGTTCCGACGGAATAACACAAATCGGGATTAATCGAAAAAATCGGCCGCGAGGCCCGGCGGAAGCTCGTTTCGGCGGAGGGGGCCCCGGCCGGCCAGCCGTTCCGGCCAGCTATTACTGCGGGCCGGAATGGCCGGCCGGCCGGGGCCCCTCGGGCCGAAACGAGCTTCCGGCCGGCCCTTTGTACCGATTTTTTCGATTCATCCGACTTCGTTCATCGATTTTTAACGAAATACGCACCGTTACGGTTTTCGAAATAAGTATTTTGATAGTTTCGTCGGTACAAAGTTTCTCGAATTATACGTTTTGATAGTTTTGTCGATACTAAGTTTTTCGAATTAGTAAATTTGGATAGTTTCGTCATTACGAAGTTTAGGGCGTTGTTTAATTCGAAAGTTAGGGCGTCATATAGTAATCCCCAAAAATAAAGAACAAACAAACAAAAAAGCCAATAGAGATATAGAAGGCGCAAACAGCGCTTTGTCTCATAGTCGGAGAACAACACAACCGAAACAAATCAGTTCTTATACAAAGAGATCTAACTTCAGATCGGGAGTTTCTCCGGCGACGTAGCCGCACTACAAGCAAAAGTTTCTCCGATGGACGTCCAAGTACAGAAAACCAACGGGAATCTCGTCCCTCCTGCTGCTCAATCGGGAAACGGCAGTTCCGATCAGCCACCGCTTCCTTCCGACAGGCCTGTCCGCGTTTACGCCGACGGGATCTACGATCTCTTCCACTTCGGCCACGCAAGGTCCCTCGAACAGGCCAAGAAATCGTGAGTGTGTTTTGATCTCGTGCGCGCCTTTGTTTTTGTTGTTGTTGTTGTGGTTTTGATTTGGATTTGATTGTGGAAATGTTTTGTTTGGGATTGATTGTTAGGTTTCCGAATGCCTATTTGCTAGTTGGATGCTGTAACGATGAAATTACGCATACGTTCAAGGGCAAAACGGTGATGACGGAAGATGAGAGATATGAATCGCTTCGTCACTGCAAGTACGAATTTGAATATTGTGGTTCAATTGGATTCGGTTTTGGGCGGTTTGGTGATGATCCTTTGTGTTTGGTTTTGGTTTGTAGATGGGTGGATGAAGTGATTACTGATGCACCTTGGGTGATTAACCAGGAGTTTCTGGATAAACACAAGATTGATTATGTTGCTCATGACGCACTACCGTGAGTTTCTGTTCTTCATACTTTTCGGATTTGGTGGTTCTCTTTGGATTGAGTTTCTGGATGAGTTGAAGGTTCGAATGATTATTGAGCTATTGGACACTTGTGTCATTGCTGTTTGTGAATCGTGCCTTGTGTCATACCGGTGATGGTAAAACGGTAACTGTGCTCGGTTAGTCTCTTAATCGTATCCGATTCGCTATGTTTGGTTTGTGCTGTCTGTTCCGGACTTCTATCTTTTTGGATTTGGGTTGGGATGAGTTTGAAGGCCTCAATGGCATTCTTGTAAATGAATCGCTTCTTTGACAATGTTTGTGAACCGTACCTAAGTGCATCCTTGTGATACTATAACGGTATGATGGTAAAACTGTGCTGGGTTATTCTCTACGATTTGAGATCGAACGCTACTTATAACATCATAGGTGGAGTTATTTAGAAGGGCATGAATTCTAGAGAATGATGAATATTGAATGCTGGTTCTTCTTTGTTTAGATATGCAGATGCAAGTGGAGCTGGGAAGGATGTTTATGAGTTTGTACGTCAAAGGGGGTGAAGTTATGGTTTCTTATTGGCATTCTTGTTTTATCCGCAAATGATTTATGGTTCTTGTGTGGCCTTTTCAACGGCAGGTGAAAAAAGTTGGGAGGTTCAAAGAAACGAAAAGAACTGATGGGATCTCTACATCAGATATCATAATGAGGATTCTTAAAGACTACAATCAGTATGTCACACGTAATTTGGATCGTGGGTACACGAGGAAGGAACTCGGTGTCAGCTATGTTAAGGTATGAATAGCTTGGTCTTGCCACTGTGCTCAACCTTCCATTGGTGTTGTGTCTGAAAGAGAAGATAATTTGCTAAGTTTGGTTTCGGTTAAATAGGAAAAGCGACTGAGGGTCAACATGAGGTTGAAGAAACTACAAGAGAAAGTAAAAGAGCAACAAGAGAAAGTTGGCGAAAAGGTGTGTTTTGTTAAGCCTTTTGATCGTTTCGGTTCCCTTTACTGCTTAATGGCCGCAAATGTGAAATGAATATCCAGCATCCAAGATCTTTTGATGCTCTGTAAATGTGGACATTCAAATGGATAGCTTCTATGATCCAAGGGCAGAATCTAAGGTTCCTCTGCATTCGACTCTTAGTTTGCTTGCCACTAGTGACCTCTAGGCTTCCTATCTTTCAGATTCAAACTGTGACAATGCATCGTAATGAATGGGTCGACAACGCTGATCGTTGGGTTGCTGGTTTCCTTGAGATGTTCGAGGAAGGTTGCCATAAAATGGTTAGTCTTCACTTCTTAATCCTTCTCCTAAAACCCTTTTGAAAACAAAGCCAATAATTTAATTTCTTATGCCAACGTTTTGGGTGGCGATAACAGGGCACGGCCATTCGAGATCGAATCCAAGAGCGGCTGATGGGCCAGCAGGCAAAGCGGATGCTTCGAAACAGTAAGGAAGGCGAGGAAGATGGCCAGGAAGAATACTACGACGATGACTTCGATGACGATGATTATGAGTACGAGTACGTAGATGGGGAGGAAGAGTATTACGACGATGAGCAACAACCACAACAACATTCGAGTCAGAAGGATGAGAAAGCTGTCGAAGGAGACCGATGATTCTCGGTTCAATCTTGCTCCTCTTTGCCACTCTTTTTCGGGGGTTGTGTAATAGGGTTTGAATCGATCGGAATCTGGTTTTCTGTAAAACTGTAAAGTAGATATAGTTGGGAAGGTACTTTTTGTGAGGAGTGTTTAGTACTGCTCTTACTATTTCGTGAGGAATTGTTTCAGTTTTTTGGTTTGTATTATGTTTGTAGGTTTGTACCATCTGGTTTGGTCATGAAAAGTTTCGGTTGAACCAGTACAATACAATTTCGGAATAAAGTATACTGACCGGAGGGTGTTATATCAGTATAATTCTTGGCTCCGTCACTGATCAACCAACCGGTTCGACCATCGGCTATGAGAAATTAAAGAGAGATTTTCCCACCATCAACATCTATTTTCTTAGCCATAAACAGCTTAAACACCCACTCTTGGATAACCACTTCTGTCCTTTTCGGATCAGAAAACAACTTGCACACTCAATGTTGACGTGGCAGAATCTCATTCGGCCGAAGTAGAAAAATAATATTGAAACACTTTGTACAATCAGAGAGGAACTTTAAGGAACACCAAAAACTGGACTTGTTTAAAATTAATTTTATGGTGATGTTATTATGAAACTAAAATGCTTAATGTAGATGGTTTGTACGTTGTTTTTGTCTTTTGTTTGAAATATATTAAACCATATTTATTTTCACTTGGAAAATTAGGTTTCTAAATGGTCAAAAATATAGTAAGCAAAACGAAGAATTTATAGAATTATGATAAATCATATATAATTTTAAATTGAAGTGGGAACAGCGCATGTGCAAATACTGCAGACAAAATAAATACAGCTAAAAAAGAACTGGCATTCCTATGGCAACTTGACAAAACCCAACAAAACCTGAACTACCAAATCTCATCTCATCAAGTCAAATCAATCCAATCAATGTTCCAAGCCCTAATCCAGTAATCCTCACCCAATCAGGACTAGCCAAAAAAAGGAAAGAAGCAACCAGCTGCAGAAGCATTCATGACAACAATATACAAGGATCTTTTGTTCAAGGGAGCTTTTATATATATAACCTTAGCCATGTCGATCATCGCCACGCATTAGCCACGAATACGATTCTGATGACCCGTACGGCCTGGGAGGGATGCTAGCCTGAGTGTTGTCTAAGCTGCTAGGAACGAGTAAAGACGAGGAAGAAGACTCGAGGTTGCTCCTGCCTTCATAGGCTTGCCATCTCTGCAATGCCTGCGGCAGCGACATGTCCAGGTCAATCCCGTACATGTCCTCGGGGGTGTGGTCGCTCGGTTTCCATAGCTCGACGAGGGAAGACAGCAAGTTGACTGCATGGCCCATGTCTGGTCTTTGGTATGGCTCCCTTGCGCAGCAGTGGCCTGCGAATTCAGCCACTGTGGTCACGCTCGCTAGGGTTTCCTCGTTGGTTTGGTCGATGGTGGGGTCGATAGCTTGCTTCCGGAACTGTTCCTTGTTGAGGGACATTCTCTTGAACCATGTTACTAGGTGCATGCTCTCTTCCGGTTGGGTCTCGTCTAGGGCTCTTCGACCGGTTATGAGTTCCATTAGTATCACTCCGAAGCTGAAGACGTCAACTTTTGTTGTCACTCTTCCTGTAACTGCAATCAACATTGACAAAACAACATGTTCAGATAGATCATGGATCATTGACTCGACTCGATGAACCATTATAACCTGCCCAACCCAACCCGACCCAATGCATAAAGTTCCAAACTTTTGCAACCTAATTGGTTCCAAATATGACATTACAGTCTCCGGATCCCTAACTATTCATAGACATCAAAATTTTGTCAAACCTGATCAACCCTTCTAGAAAATCCGACCAAATCTGTAAATGATTGACCATACGATAAATGACACTTAATCCGCCCAGTTCGTAGCCCGATTAACACAATGACACACTCCTTTCGGTCCGAATACGCACATCGACACTGTAATCTCCCAGACTATCCATAGACATCGAAAATGACAAATCATCATCAAACCATCTAAAGAACAAATGCAACAAAGAAAAAGAAGAAAGAATAACTAGTTGTACTTACCAGCGTATTCCGGAGCCAAGTACCCGAAAGTTCCTGCAATCCTAGTCTCAATGGACCCTTTCCCCTCAGGAGCAAGACGAACAAGGCCGAAATCCGCAACTTTGGCCCTCATATCATCCCCAAGAAGAATGTTGGAAGGCTTCAAGTCCCTATGTATGAAGCTCTGATGTGCCAAGCCATGAAGATACTCAACACCCCTAGCAACATCCAATGCTATAGTCAGTCTCCTTGTCCAATCCAACGGCTTCAACCCTTCTCCCTCCCAGCTGAAAAGATGGCTACTAAGTGTCCCCTGCGGCATATACTCGTAAACAAGAAGCTTCTCATGTCCATCCAGACAGTATCCAAGTAACCCGACAAGGTGTCGATGCCTCACTTTAGTCAGAACAGATATCTCAGACATGAACTCGGAATCTCCTTTGCTCTTCATCACACAGGACTCCATCCTCTTCACCGCGATCTTCGTGCCATCGTGGAGCTCGCCTTTGTACACCACTCCGAACCCTCCTTGTCCTAATATGTTCTTCTCGCTGAAATTCTCCGTAACGTTCCTTAGCACCTGGATTGAAATGACCATGCTGTTGCTACCACCACCACCACCACCTTCAACCATCTGAATCTGATGATCTCCACTCCCTCCTCCTAGCTCGCTCATTGCCATTGTCGTCCTAGTTTCACTCAGTGTTCCTACCACCGATCCAGCAGTAGTTGCGGTGGTGATTTTGCCTACACTCTCGTTATCAGACCCGGAATGGCGAGGATGGATCACCATTGTAGCATTGGGGCTCTGAACTCTACTGAACTTCAACTTCTGCTTCTTCTTATAACCCAGCAAGCCAATAAGGAACATTACAAGTAGACTAGCAAGCAAGGAGAAAACAATTACCATAACCATCGATGAGGATTTCGATTTTGTACCAGTGCCATTTCCGGTACCAGTACCTCCATTCGGTACCTGACTGGACGAGCCAGCAGCATCCGGAGGTAGTACACTAATGTCCTTACCTATATTCTTGTTCCCAGCTGTCTTAACGTCGATCCCGTCCTTAAACCCCGGAACCTCCCCCGAAATCTGATTATTTGACACATCAACCTCTTTAAGATTCGGCAAGGAAGCAAGCTCCTTAGGTAACGTGCCAGTCAAGTTATTGTCGGAAAGAAGCAACCTTTGGACCGAAGTAAGCGAACTGAAATCAGGAGATATAGTCCCTGAAAGATCCATCTTCTGGAAGTTCACAACAGTGATGTTATTCCCACTGCTACAAGAGATCCCTACCCAATTCGAACACGGATCGTTCCCCTTCCAGTTATCAGCAAACCTCCGAGGGTATCCCATCGATTTCGCCACCGAAATCAAAGCTTCCACCCTCGAATCGCATTCTCCGGGTTCGGACAAACAGAAGCTATTAGAGTCCTTCACCATGTCCACTTTAACCTCATTCTTGAACTGAGGCACAGCTCCCTGGAAGAGATTGTTAGTCAAGTTAACAAATCTCAATGAATCCAAACCGATTAAGGAATCCGGAACCGGTCCGGTCAACTCGTTATCCCTCAAACTCAAGCTCTCCAAGCTGACCAAACCGGTGAAATCAGGTAAAGGACCAGTGAAGGCATTGTCATGAAGCCAAGCTTCTTTCAATGACGTCATATTCTGCAAAACCTCCAATCCACCAGTGAGCTTGGTTGTGCTCTTCTGTCCATTGAGCCACAACGACTGAATATCCGATCTACCAAAGCTAGCAGGCAGAGTACCTTCCAGACTGTTAATCGCCAAATGCAGAGTAGCCAACCCGGGGAAAACATCCGACCCGAAAAAATCAGGGATCGAACCGGTTAGGTTTACAGAGTTGGCAGAGAACTTCTGCAAAGAAGAAGCGTTCCTCAAGCTCTCCGGGAACTCCCAGGGGGAAAGAGGGTTATTATCCATCTCCACAGACTGTAAAGACGACATGCCGTGGAAGAAATCGGGTGGGATTGAATCGAACTGGTTAGAAGAAATCATTAGAACCTGGAGCGCAGTCAACCCGGATAGAGTTGGCAGAGGACCCGAGATTGAGTTCCATTGGAGCTCAAGTTGCTCGAGCTGATCCAGCTTGTTGAGATCTGGAGGTAAAGTTCCTTTCAAACCCATCCGGCCGAGCTGAATCCGGTTGACCCGGTTCTGATTGCAACCCACGTTCTTCCAGTTGCAGGGATCCGGGTCGGTCCACCCGAGTGACCCAGCGTTGGTGAGAGTGCTTTTGAGAGCAAGCATTGTTGGAGCATCTTGAGTTATGGAGGTCGTTAACCCAGTAATCAGAAGTAGACAGAGAGTGAAAAGAGTGAAGCTTTGTCGACAATGGCGGTAATGGTAAAGCATCTTTCTTTCCTCTTTTTTTTTAAGATTGGAAACAGAGAAAGCGATACTTTTTTTGGTGGGATTTCTTCAGGTTGAAGAAGAAGGAGCCATGGGGACTGGTTTAGATTAGTTTGGAAATGGGTTGGAAAGGAAAGTGAAAAGAAAGGAGCAGGTTAGCAATGGAGGTGGAGGAAAGGTGAGGAAGAAGAAGCACATGGGAAAGAGAGAGAGAGTGAAGAAGAAAGGTATTAGTTGGTGGTGGGAAAGGGCAGACAAAATCTGAGAAAATAAAGCTGTCATAGATGATAGAACATGGTTTTACGTGAAAAGTATTATTATTTGTTAATAGTATCTGTGTGGAGAAGAAGAAGATGATGAAGAACATATTAATGGTGGAGTGGAGCTGTGGGTTTCTTCATTAAATTTGGGGTTCCAACAAAAAATGGGATCTACTCTAAAGTCCTTAAATTTGGTGGTTTAATATCCACTGTAGTCATCACCTATTGGATTTCTCACAAGCTTAGTAATCAACTTCTAAAATATAGCAATCTGGTCATTCGGTCAACCTACCTCTTCTAGAAATTTGGCAAATCTCCGCTTCTGTCCCCATCACCATTGTAATTCTAACCCAAATTGAATTCAACAGGGTTAAGTTAAGTTAGATTGGTTGCCTAGGTCGGGTTTATGATAAAATTGGTGACATGGAAGTGTGAAAAAACGGTGAGTTAGTGTAGTGATATGTCAAGATTTCGGACGAAGCATCCACAAAATAACAATGTTGAAATAGGTTAGTGTTGTATTACAACATCAATGTCTTTCCTGGTTGTTACAAAGATTCCTGATAAATCAGGAAATCATGATATAGAAAAAAATCTCACTTCCTATTATGTTTAACTATGTAATCCGACAAAGAATCAAGTTAGATAGCGTATGGAACTCCTCAACGTGTAGTTAAATCATGTAATCCGACAAATACTCCTCATGTAGCTACAAAGATAACAGGACATCACATCATGTACAGCCTGGTCTACTATTGCGAGCCCGAGACTCAATGAACCCTAACCATCACTCTCGCGGTTAGGGTCATGGTTCGTCCTGAAGTCAGTATATACACTAAATGACCTCCAGGGCTTCCTTTTCAGACATCAGAATGCTTCATCTCCATGGAAAGACCTTCCAGCGCTCCGTAAATCCGATCACATTGATCGTGGTCCTGATCTCTCGACACGAAACGAGTCACATTACCGCCGATATTAATCCAGCTACGACCAACAAGCTTCTGCAAACCCTTTTCCCTCATCCCTGTCCTCACTTTATCAACACTTCTCCACTCACCTTCTCCAGCATAAATATTCGAGAGCAGCACCTCATAGCCTTCCACCCCACCTCCTAGCGCTCGTATCTTCTCCGAAACAGCTTCTCCGATCTCGTTACATCCATGAAGTCTACACGCCCCGAGAACCGATCCCCAAATTTGCACAACATTGCCCCTTTCGCCCAATCGTTCGACAAATTCGTAAGCCTCGACCACTCTGCCCACTCTTCCCAGCATATCCGCTACACAACAGTAATGCTGAACCGTAGGCGCGATGTCAAACTCCTTCTCGATCGATTCAAATACCTGAAGACCTTCGTCGACCAATCCCGAGTAGCTACAGGCGGAAAGAAGTGCTACTATCGTCACTGCATCAGGTTTCACACCTGAGCTTTGCATGGAGTGGAACAAAGATAAGGCTTTGTCGCCCATTCCATGCTGGCCGTAGCCTAAGATCATCGTCGTGTATGTGACCGAGTTTCTGTCGGGACATCTGGCGAAGAACACGGATTCAGCATAGCTGATCGAGCCTGATTTAGAGTACATGTCGACTAAAGCTGAGCTTAGGAAGATATTTTGGTCGAACATATGTCGGACAGAGACAGCGTGGAGTTGCTTCCCAAGATTGATGCTTCCCATTTGAGTACAAGCTGGAAGAATGGATGCTAACGTTACAGCATTAGGCACCACTGGTAGCTGAAGCATTTGCCTGAATGTTGCAAAAGCTTCTTCAACCAACCCATTCTGTGTGTACCCGGAAATCATACCGTTCCACGTCGCTTGATCTCTACTTCTCGAAAGGCTCGTCCAGAAAATGTGTTCAGCTGTACTGATCCAATTCGAGCCGCATTTTGCATACATGTCGACTAGATAACTCTCCATTCCTTCGAATTTTACGCCTTGCCTGAGGATGTATCCATGGGTTTGTTTCCCAATCTGCAGGTTTCTCAGATTAGATGCTAAAGAGAGCAGAGCGGTGACTGTCACCTCATCAACTTCAAACTTCTGCTTCTGCATTTCGTGCACAAGAATTAACCCTTCGTCGTCGAAACCATTCTGCACGAATGCAGAAACCATCGTGTTCCACGACACCACGTCACGTTCAGGCATCTTCTGGAAGACATCGAACGAAGTTGCGACAGCGTTGCATCGTGAATACATGACTATGACTGCATTCTGTATCGCCACGGGTGGTACTGGACCGAGATTCTTGACGACAAAGGCGTGCAGCTGTCGAGCCGAATCTAAACACTGCAGCTGCGAAATAGCTGTCAAGACCGAAAGGTACGATATGCTATCGGTCTGTTTTGTTTCGATTGCATGAAGGAAAAGATTGACTGCTTCGATCGGACGATTGTTCTGCACATACCCACCAATCATGCTATTCCACACTTCAGTGTTCTTCACCAAACAGCAGTCGAAGACCTTCCTGGCCAAATCAAGACAGCCAAGCTCTGAGTACATAATAATGGCGGAACTCACAACAAACAAGTCGTTGATATACTCACCACCGAGCTTAACAAGCATCCCATACAGCACATTCGCAGCTACACTGTCCTGGATAGCCGATACAGCAGGGAGAACACTGACAAAGCTCACCGGACTCGGCTTAATCTCCATTTTCATCATCCTCCTAAACTGCCTAACAGCTCTAGCGTACCTATCCGTCTTAACATACCACGAAACCAAAATGTTCCACGCCACAACATCTCTCTTACGCATTGTATCAAACACCTTGCGGACAACATCATACTTGGAAAATTCTAGTTGACTTAAGCAAGTGGAGTACATGTTCAGCAGCGAATTACACACAATCTTACTCGGATACTCAACGCAGCGAATCAAATGGCAGTGAACGGCCTTACCAGCCCTTAAATCCGCTGTCTGGGCACAGGCTTTCAACGTAGAAGAGTAAGTATAAGAATCACACTTGGTATTAGGAAACCCACTTCTCTTCATATGTCCGTATAAACGAAGGGCTTCATACGGCATGTCGTTGCAAATGTACCCGATAATGATCGTGTTCCATACCGAAGTCGTCGGTTGAGGAATTGTGTCGAACAGTTGGCGGGCAAGTTGCAGTTGACCATCTTGACAGAGCTTGCTGAGGCGAGAGCGGATTGTGGGTGTCTTGAGAGTTGGCTTCGGAGTTGTGGAGACTGTTAATATGGAGAATTTACCCTCGTCGAGATCGGAGCTGCGGCGAGAGTGGACGGAGATAGGGGCAGGAAGGGCAACGAAGGAGGAAGAAGCCGAAGCCATTGCGAGAGCAAAGGCCGGCGACGGAGGATCGACGAAGATGGTTGTACTGGCCGGAATCGGGACGGCGGCGAAAGTGGTGCGAGGAAGGAAGGGAAATGACGGTAGTGGCGAGCGGAGGAGTGCAGCGAAGCCCATCCATATGTCAATAGGATATGATTTATCGTTATTATGTCTTAGCTTGATTGAAACTCCACCAAGAGAAAAATGTGGTGGTTTTATAGGGTTTTACTCGAAAACTCGATATTAACCCATATCAAACCGGAATTATCGGGTAGAATGGACATGTCAAATAGACCGATCGGATAGATAATCTAAAGTGTTAAGTTTCTTACTTGATTTTTAAAATTTTTGAGTCCCTTGAGTAGACGCCCGCCCACATCAATGAAAAAACTAGATCGTTGCTCTGCCCTTCGATCGAAATAAAAAAGTTCATCATACAATTTCGACAATTACAAAATGAGTATATCTCTCTCCCTTTCACTTGTATTAACTAACAAACATTCAGCCTAATGCCATTGAATTCCAACCTGCTTTTCCCCGTTTGGAATTATATAAAAAATACTAGTTATCGCAAAAAAAATATCAAAAAATCTCTAAAAACATTTGACAGATTGTAAATTCATCGAGTTATGAATTTATCAAGGCACACAATTGAGTTTGAGGTAAAATAGAGGGTTATCTTTATCGAACCGATTTTTATTTATGTAAAGATGCCACGAGAATTCATCAAACAATTAAAAAAAATAAAAATTGCTTTTAAAAAAAATCCATTGGCTTCACCAATCCAAATTATGGATAGTACTCAAACCATTGGCTTGTTCTTCAATACCAAATCCATGAATCCATCAATGCCATCAAATGACGATCCACCTTCATTCAAAGCCCTCCTCCCAAGCTCACTCATTTCCTTTACCTTCTTTCTCACCTCACTATGCTTGTCCATCACCATCTCAATCTTCCTAGCAATCTCATCTCCCTTCACCACCATTTCTCCATCCTCATCGCTCTTCCATATTCGGTAGTCTGCCCTCAGCTCGACCGCTAATCCTAACTCTGTTGTCATGTAGAATGCATTCATCTGTTGCTCTGCATACATCGGCCATGCTAACATGGGCACTCCGTGCCAGAGGCTCTCAAGTATAGAGTTCCAACCGCAGTGTGACATGAACCCTCCAATGGCCTTGTGGGCTAGTATAGCTGCCTGAGGGAGCCACCCGCACACCATTACTCTCCCTCTCGTCCGCTCAAGAAATCCTTCGCCCAAGGCGTTTAGAGCGGGCGAGGAGGGAGAGTAGTCTTCGCAATCGTTAGGCGTCCATTTTGAATCTCCGGATGATATCTTGCGCATTACCCACAAAAATCGCACATGTCGTGCTCGCTCTAGCCCGGCCGCGACTTCCCCGAGTTGGGCGTCGGTGAAGCTTCCTAGACTTCCGAAGCACATGAACACGACCGATTGTGGAGGTTGGTCGTCTAGCCACGTCATCGCTTTTTCGCTCAACGATTTGGTGTTTCCTAACGTGGCATGCCCTTTCAGATTGAGAACCGGTCCGACTGGAAAAACAGGAGGGAATGACTTCCCTCCAATCCGGAAAACTCCATCAACTTTTCCGTTCAAGATATTAATAGCTCGAGACTCGAGCCCGACATACGAATTCACAACGATTCCATCGACCTCATTGTACTTCCTCGTGTGACCCATCAACTCCTGGTAGCCTTGTCCGTCGAGAACAATCGCCGGCAGGATCCGATTAGGCATTGGATGCTCAAAGCTGGGGTAAACCACCTCGCCATCGGGATCACCGACGGCTACCTCCGGCGAGTATCCCATCGCCGGCAAATGGACTAAGTGACCCAGGATCGCTGCACAAGAAGGGAAGAAAAGGTAAGAAGGAACACCAAGTTCCTTCCCCAAATCAACCATCGCCGTCGTCAGGATATCCACCACAATCCCGGCCAGTGAAACAGAGGAATCGCCAGAGAACCGAGCTGCCAGAGCCTGTTTCACAGCGTCCGTCTGGGAATCCAGAAATTTCGGGAAGAAAGAGTGTACTGAACTGTAGGAATCGATCGGGGGGAACTTGGGTTCGGAGATTCTGATGAAATTGATTGCTTTACAGTCTTTGCAGGATTCGGCTAGCCGATCGGAAAATGAGTCGACCTCCGGAGAGAAGGGAGTTCGGATGAGTACGATTGTGACGGAGAGTTGACTGTTGCGAGCGGTGATGTGCTTGGAGAATTCGACCACCGGCGGGAGATGGCCGATCGCCGGAATTGGGACCATTACTAGCTCTGGTTTAGTCATCATGATTAAAGAGATGGGCTTTGAATTTTGGCTGAAAAGCTTTGATGGTTCGTAGTGCAGAGTTGCTGGTGGATTGATTGTAATTTTATAAGGAAAACAGAGTCGCCGGCGGAATCTTTCTTTATCATGTAGTGTTTTTTTTCTTGGAACTTTTTTGTTATGTAACTTAGAATCTCCGACGGATGAAAAAAAATTGTTTAAAACTTGTAAAAAAAAAGTTTGAAATCACTGTTGAGTATTCAACGACGAATGTAAATTGATCAGGCATATATTTGTGGAATATTCCCATATAAATGGAGTCGGTTCGGCAGTTAATATTCAGTCATAGTTGTCGGTTAATTAAGATTTTAATAAAAATTAGGTTAGTTGATTAACTAATTTATAAGTGACGATCAGTCACTTGACAGTCGATTAATTGATTAAAGTCGGTAAGTTATGAGCAGTTTTAATAAAAATAGGTATAAATATGAAGAGAATATATTAAATTGATTATTAGTCGTAATTGAAAATCTACTTTTGGATTTCCCTATAATTCAACTCGATTTAGTCAAAAAGTCTAGTTTAATACTTCTATAAGTCTTCCATTTCATCTCTTCTCGTCGTATACCTATCCTAATTTTCAGCACTCTATCAACTTTTATTTTCAAAACGTCTAATATTAACGTAATCGTCTATCAACCTATATCAAAATTTTGCATAAAAGCGATGCAAATTTTTATTAGTTTGATAACCCAGATTAAACAGAAAAGCCAATACATTCCTATAGAAAGAATCTAATTTCCTTTGGCCGAATGCTCATTAAGTACACAAATTAAAAGTTAAAACAACGCTTAATATTACTAGGTTTACAAACATCGCTTCTGAAACCAAAGCATCGGTGAATATAAATTGTTGTCATCGGTATATTACTAGGTTGACATTTTCTCTTTTTATTTTATTTTTTTACAATTCCAACTAAGTATTTCTAATTTAATATTGATGGCTAAAACAACGATTTTGTGTTGTTTTTTACCTTGATAATTTTTATAATATTTTCCCGCTATATTACAAAGTTTGACATTGAGTTGACAACTCACTTAAGATTGTAAATACAAATGTTTGATGATTTTAACAATGTAGTTTTTATTTTTCAGTTGAGAATCTGGCCGCCAAATGATGCTTCGAGGATTCTTTGTTGCAAAACAAAAAATAGTATATTTTTTCCTAAATTTATAATGAGAAATCACACTGAGGAGTATGATGAAATGTGAAACTAATAACATTATCAATGAATTTACAAGTAGGAGTCGATAATAATAATCATGTACACTAAAATCTTACATGTTTATATTTTCATCTGCGATTGCATTTAAGACACCTCAACACGAACCAAGTTGACAACTATATTGTTAAATGAAATTCATGTTAAATAGTGATGTTGACTCTAAAAACTGGAGAAATAAAATAAAAAATATTGATTTCTATGAAGAAAATGACAATTATTAGGGAACAAAATAAATCCAACGTCAACATGAAACAAGCCTCATACATTTATAAAAAAAAAACAGGCCTCATATTTGTATTTTCATGTTTTTTATATGGATTGGTATCGTCCTTATTTTATTTTTATGGGTAAAATACCTAATAAATTTTATAAGTTCTGTCCCGATTATAAACCAATTTCATAAACTTTTAAATGTTGCACATTAATTCTATAACTTTCAATTGAAGATGACTTTAACCAGCATGATTTGTAAGTTACAGGATTAATATGTAATGTTTGAAAGTTCAATGTCCATGCTTAATCTGGTATATAAAGTTAGGTGATGATTTAGGTATTTAAACTTTTTTTTTATCTGAGATAATTTTTTGTAGAGGCAAACACATAACAAGTATAAATCAATTACAATCAACCTAAAAATGAGGATTATTATAATATTTCTGAATGATTTAGGTATTTAAGTTATTAATGAGTTTATTTGACTTGGTCATGAAAAGGGTGTATTTTTTATTAATATTGTATAATCAATTGTTTTGACCAATCAACCACTCCAATCACTTATATAGCTCACTTCTTTGTCTTTTAATCTAGTAGAAAATATTTTATTGTGATTAGGGAAAGACCTTCACACTTCCATTTTCAAGTTCAATTTGTGTTCCTATAATCCTATTTCCTTAAATCAAATAATTTGATATTACTCTTTCACATTTTAACTAAGAAATAAATGATTCCATCTATTCAAGTTTGAAAACTTTCACGAACTTTATGTTGCTAGTATAGTAGCGGAAGGTCGAATCGGTGAGCATAAAGATATGTGGTTCAACCATGCATAGATAATAGTTAGATTGTGACTGGATAGTGATTATATCAAATTATTTTCATAAATTGTTAGAGTTAAAGAGGAAAAGTAAAGGAATTAAATACTTTTTTAAGGCAATTTAGCCAAATAATTACACAGCTTAACATGAGAACCTCTCCTCTTGATCATCTTCTTCTTCTTGAAATGCTTCGTTGCAGCTTTCATCACCTTATTCCAACCCTAAATTAATTGAAAATAAAATATTAATGCAGAGAGATGATGGCACACGTTTCAATGAGAATTCCAACCTCATTATTGATATGCCAATCAGTCCCTTAACTAAAAGTTGACCCATACTCTTCCGACCTTTGACTTGAGTGGATACAAAGAGGAGAAGTACAATAGCAATACCACAAGCTTATGTAATCAGTTATTAGAGGCTGAATCGTCCAAATTGTGAATAAGATTTTAATCCACTAATCAAAGACATTGTTGACGAGTAAATAGAATCGGATCGATTAAATATTGGATTCAGTCTAATTGAATATCATCTCATCAATATATTACCGAATTATTTAAATTAGTGACTAGTCAAAGACATAGATGACAAGTAAATAAATGGGATCTAGCATAACCGAATGAAATACCAAATCGGTTGAATTCTCATACTATCTAATGAGTATACTAGAGAACATATCATCCAATTAAGTTCATCATGTGATCCTAATCGACTAGTCAAAGACATGAGTGACAGGTTAATAGAACAAAGACTAGCATAGCAAATCAAAGATCAAATCAAGTCAAATCTAAAACCATCGAATTAGTATATTAGAGACCGAATCATCCACCTTGATCATCACAAATTCTTATCTCACTAGTCAAAGACATAGACCAAATCAAGCCAAATTTAAGACCATTTAATCAATGTACTAGAGAACGAATCATCCAAGGTAATCACAAAATCTCAATTCACTAGTCAAAAACATGAATGACAAGTAGATAGAATGGGGTCTAGCATAGTCGAATCACAGACCAAATCGGGTCAAATCCAAGACCATCGTCACTAGACCAACAACCCTTCCAATAATGTCGACTTCTAATCCCATCCAATCCATGCTCCTAACTTTCACCATGATAACACAGATTTCTGAATCCTTAACCTAACCGGAGTACTAGAAAGTAAAAACTGAATTCTGCAGATTTACCGTTAAACCTCGAATCGATCAGTAAAAAATATGGTACCTTGGAAGCTAGTGGTACACACGAAGCAGTACTCGTACTACCCTCGACCCGATTCTCCTTCTCCTCCTCCGCCTTCGAACCTCCGCCGAAATTAAACCTACAGGAAACACTATCTCCGTCCTTCTCCTCCGCCGCCATCGTCATCTTCTTTCTCCTCTTCTTCCTCAACCCACCGGACCTGTCTTCATCGAGATCCAAATTGGGCAAGAACCCGCCTCCGAAATTGTGGATTCGGGGCACGAGAGGCGACCAGATGGAGCTCTCGGAGTAGTTGAAGTCGAAGGCTGAGTTGTCAGGGAACTTCACCAGCAGCTCCTTCGACATCACTGGCTGTGCATACTCCACCACTTTGCAGCTCGGGCTCTGAAGAGGAAGAAGACGACTTTCTTCTTCTTGTTGTTCTAATCCGAAGTGTTTTGTCTTCTTAGTGTTGTTCAGCATATTTGTCCTTTCGTGATTGGGATTCGTTTTTTTGTGCCGTTGGTTTGCCTTTTTTGTTGCCCTGTTTCCGAGTTCCTCCCTTTTATTGCTCTGCTTTTACTTGGTGGGAGATGGGATCGGGAAAAAGGTGACCGTTGCGTTTGAAAAACTTAAATGAAATATGTCTCTTTTTTCCTTTTTTCCCCGATATTTCTTTTTCTCTTATATGTTCCCAATTTTGTTAGCTCATATTTCTTTAAAACGTAAATTATTCTATTTAATACGGTCGAGATCGATAACTAATAAAGAATAAAGTCATTTGAAGGTGTAGATCCCATAATTTAGGACTACATAAATCATAGATAATTAAAAATTAACCGCTTCAATCCTTACTTTCCTAATATGCATTATTAAGGGCCGAAGCCAAATTAAAATTAACACTCAATCCAAAAAATCCAAATTAAAAAAAACCGATTAAACTAAGAGAGAGATCTAAACAACAAACAAGACAGATAGTTCAAACAACTAAAAAGGACAAAACATGGTAATAACCAAAACATTTATCCCTATTTCTGTTGCATATCCCACTCTCTTCATATCTTGAGTAGTGGCATAGATTTCTCCTTCATTCTAGGAACTATTGTTATCTATCATGTATATATTCTTAAGATGAATAACAAATCGCACGCACTTTCAATCACATATATAGACATCCTATGAGGACATATGTCGGTGAAAAAATCAGAACTGCTACGGTAATTCGATTCCTCAGTAATCCGGACGTCCGAGATCACTCACACTGGCAGGACGCCTCCAGATGACCCACCAAAAGAGTTTGAAAAGGCTGCACTAGCTTCTTCGAGGATTGCGACGGTTTCTGGCCCGTCGTCTCATCCGCGTCCATACGATCAACATCGTCCTCCTTGCGTCGTCGTGTCTTCTTATCTTGGATCTGCGTCGGTGGCGGCACGACAATGATTTCGGGTAAATAGATCTATGCTTTTAGTTGGTATGCCCGTGGCAATCAACAACTTCGGTGATCACATCGTTGGTTGCCATCGATTGTGTTGCGAGTAACGGGCAATCAAAAGTTTAGAGGAGAAAATCGAAAAAAAGACTCCCAAACTAAAGAGTAAAACTCAACTCTCATACGAAAGAGATATTGGAATTCTAGAAGCACGGAATCCTGAAAGGCTATCGAAGCAGGAAGGATGTGTCTTTTACTCATATATGAAGTTAACCTAAAATTATTAAAATCGTGTGCTTTCCCAAGTTATCCATTTTAAAATGCAATTAATTCAAATATGTCTACTTATTGATTTGTGAACTTGTATTTTTTTTGGTCATTAATAGCTTTTGGAAAGGAATAACAAAATAGCAACAAGTAAAAAAATTAATTATCAACCTAAACTATAAAATCAAACTCAATATAACTCAAAAAATATAAAAAAATTTAACAACCTACTCTATAAATAACTCTGTTAACAACACGCCTGACCACCCGAAAACGGGTACACACATAAAAAAAGCAAACACATATTAACCAACATGTTAACTCATGTTTTGTAATCAACCGTTAAAACATATTAACCGACTGACTTCTCACGATTGACTGTCAAGCCAAAAAAATTCACCGAACCAAATGGGCCATAGTTTTTGCCCACAAGTGACTTAAAAAATGTAGACAAGCCCAAGCCCACTTGTTTGACGCCTGGCAGACGGAGAAGAAAACTCGGACAACAGTCAAACAGACACGTCGCCGGCAAAGCTATTAAGCTAACTTCTGTTTCCCGATCTTCACCAACCCTAGAAGATCCCCCAAATCGCAGTTTAAGAAGAAAAATCCTTTAGTGGGTTTATTGCTTCTGCAAGTAATTCGGGCTGATTTGTTACTTAGACGATGAAACGTGGGTACACAGATTCTCCATCAAACTCTGCTGCACCTCCGAAATCCCGGCTCAAATACTCAACCGAAGGTGGCCTTGCTGTTTCCTGTTCGAATTCGACAAATCCGTTGTTTACTAAGCATAATTTATGATCGCTGAACATAATCTCTGTAGCTTGGAGGTTCTCTGTAGTAGCTGGATTGTATGAACTTTGGAGTGATATACAGATAATTTGTATTTGATAGATGGGTTTCACTTGGTTGATTTGTTTTGGAGATGAGTTTTCGGTCTTCAAGGTTTCTACTTTTGGTATTTGGTAATGTGGGGAATAGTAAAGATTTGATCTTTAGGCTGGTTTACTACTGATGATTGAGCTTATGGGATTCCGTACATTGTTAGGAGTGGTTCAGAGCTGGTTCATATAACATTCATTGATAGTTTCAATTCGTCACCGTTCATGTGTTCCTTTCTTGTGTTGGTAGGGAGTTCATTTGAGGATTAGTATTTTTTCAAGCAATGTGGAGTGTTAAGCTCTCTTGTGTTTCTAGGTGATGCTCAGTTCTCAGAGGATGTTGTTCAGAAAGTGGCTGACCATTACAGTGCAAGAACGAACCAGACTCTGGAAGAGCGAGAAGCGAGTCCGATTATCCATTTGAAGAAACTCAACAACTGGGTATGTTGATTACTTCCGTTTTTGTAATAGTCTTGTGAAGCTAGCTCAATGGCATTACTGGGAATTGACTTTATCAATCCTCAATTTTTCAGATAAAGAGTGTCTTGATTCAACTGTATGCTCGTAGAGGGGATGCTGTTCTTGATCTTGCTTGTGGAAAGGTGAGATAAGTTGCCATTGGAACTTTCAAATGGTGGGAATTTGACAGTGAGTTGAACTAGGCTAGGCTTTGTTGTTTGTGTTTTCCAGGGTGGTGATCTCATCAAGTGGGATAAAGCAAAAGCAGGATACTATGTTGGTGTCGACATCGCTGAAGGCTCGGTAATTGTTCTTCGTTACTGATTGCCAATCTCAATTCTATACTTGCATTGCTTTCTGCAGTCAAATCTGAGAATTTCTTCTTTTTTTGTGGGGCAGATAGAAGATTGCCGGACACGTTATAATGGGGATGCTAATCATCATCAAAACCGTAAAAAGTTCTCATTTCCCGCTCGTCTTATATGTGGAGATTGCTTTGAGGTGACTTTAACTTTAAGAAAACAGGTTTTAATGGGTTGCAATGGTTGGCTGATACATGACCACTTTATATACCTTTGATACATTGTTACTTCAGATTCGTTTGGACAAGGTGCTCGCTGATGACGCTCCTTTTGATCTCTGCAGTTGTCAGGTAAAATTGCATGGATTTTTCGGTAGATAATTCAACCGTATCAAGCCATACTGTATGCTATCGTGGGATCTGACAAGGCATTAACTTTATCTCTGCAGTTTGCAATGCATTATTCGTTTTCTACAGAGACACGTGCTCGGAGGGCACTGGCCAATGTGTCTGCTCTACTACGTCCTGGGGGTACAATGATTGGAACAATGCCAGATGCTAATGTTATCATCAAGAAACTCAGAGAATGTGAGTTACCTTTTGTGTTTTTTCTAAGTACTCTAACAACTGGTCCAGACCTTTTCCAGCTTTTCGATATAACTTGTTATATGAGTGTGTTCTTCCTTTGGCTGTACAATTTGTGAGAGATATATATATCGCCATTGCAGGCCACCTACGTAATTCTTGATTGAAGATGCCATTTTCATGTCAATGTGCAGCTGATGGACTGGCTTTTGGTAATAGTGTGTACTCTATCCGTTTTGATGATGACTATTCAGAGAAGGCGAGTTATTCTTATTCTGTAAAAAGTTGGTCGCGAGTGAAACATTCCTGAAGATAACATCTTACACCTCTTACCTTTCTTTTATTATTCAGAAATTTAACTCATCCTCTCCTTTCGGTATCAAGTACCAGTTCCACCTAGAGGTATCACTCCTATGTATACCTTGTGTCTAAAGTGCGTACTTCCTTTTTTCTCTCGCAAAGAAGCATACTTTTGATCGTCGAGTGGATCTTATGGTTTTAGAGACAATTGTGAGATTTCCTTCCCTATTTTGCAGGATGCCGTTGATTGCCCTGAATGGATTGTCCCCTTTGATGTATTCAAATCCTTGGCAGAAGAGGTAAAGTGCTGTTTTTTACAACATTCGAAGGCTATTGTAGCTATCTGCACGGAGAAAAGTTTTATAATCTTCTTCTGTTTACTTGTGTAGTATGATTTGGAACTGGTTTTCGTAAAGAACGAACATGAATTCGTGCACGAGTATTTAAAGAAGCCAGAATATGTCGAGCTAATGCGAAGGCTTGGTGCTTTGGGGGATAGTCAGGATCGGAGTAAGCTTTTTGTCCTTGCTTCAAAATGATTATACATTTCTCCCCTTTACTCATACTTACTGAATCACTTTCGCGGTTCAGGTGCCCTAACTCCAGATGAATGGGAAGTATCATACTTATACCTTGCATTCGTTTTGAGAAAGGTACGGACTATCTGTACTCATTCATATCAGCATGCACACACTAATACACTATACTGAGACAAAAGTCTGACATTGTATTTTCATCAGCGAGGCCAACCGGACCGCTCGCAAGTAAACAGACGACGAGATAAAGGGAAAATGCAGATATCGAAAGATGACATCATGTACATTTAGCAAAGTCGAATGTACAGCAGTCGAACCAGGATCAAGATCGCTGGCTTTAACGATGTTTTCATTGCTTGAGTGGACTAAGCTAGACATTTCATAAAGCTTCGAGTCCAATACCGCTTGCTTCAGTTTAGTTGAAAGTCCAGTTGCTAACTGCTGACAAAAGTACAGTGAGGAAACCATAGATTCCCTCCCTGACAATGCAAGCAATGTACTTTACCAGATCTTTCACTAGGCATTTCAGATACCGATGAGGAAAACAGATTTTCAGAATCGAGTTCTTTGGTCTGTATTCTTCTGATTCTGTACTATCTATGAAAACCATTGAGTAGAAACTAAGCAAAGAAGCAAAACATTTGCCTTTGTGAAAAAGTGCATCAAAGCAAACTTCAGTTGTTTCCAATATTCCTTTCTTCTTGATCTAAAGCAAGTCATATTCCTAGACACAAAATAACCCTTTGGCCTTTTGCTTCTGTCATTCAAAATCCCAATGTTCTGTCTTGAATTCCTTAAGCGAAAGGAATTCCACTCAAAGACCAATAAATAGGCCTCTGTAAGATCAGAGTCTTCAGAACTCTTCACATTTCCAGCAAAAAAATGAAGCCACGAAGTTCAGTTGTCTCTTTTAAAGAGCTCAGCTTCAGCATTGTGTTGATTCTTCTTCAATTTTTTGTCTTCAATGCAACAGCCGGTAAACACCTTGGTGTTTTAGAGTTCTTCCCCTACTTCTTTAGTTTTGTAAACCTTTTTATTCCTTGTGCAGATGCGAGATCATTGAGGGTTTTCAAACATGGAGGCTACGAACAGCCTGATGAGATGCTACCTAGTGAGTTAGAGGAGACGATATTTGAACCCGATGTAACTGAGACTCCCATGGGATCGTTCTCGCAAGTCCCGGTGGCACAACAATTACCTCCTCTCTCGTCTCCTGCTCCGATCTGTGCGTATCCTCCATCTGCCCTACCTTCTCCCGCAACCAATCCCTGCTCACCACCACAAGTACCCTCGACCATACCTTCTCCCACAAGCTATCCTTCTTCACCACCGCCACCTTCATCATCGACCATACCTTCTCCCACAAGCTATCCTTCTTCACCACCACCACCATGGTCATCTACCATACCTTCTCCCATAAGCAATCCTTCTTCACCACCAACACCATCTACCCTACCTTCTCCCACAAGCAAGCCACCTCCATATTTGCCAGCCCAAGGCCCACCGCCTACCCAATCAAGCCCACCTCCCCTCCAACGAAGCCCACCAACGAGCATCCCAATCCCACCGGCCCACAACCCTACCGTCCCCGTGATGCCTTACACCCCACCGGCCACGGGGAAAAAGCCTGGAACCGGCTCGTGGTGTGTGTCAAAACCTACCGTGTCCGATGCGATACTCCAACGGGGCTTGGACTACGCTTGCGGGATGGGTGCGGATTGCAAGCAGATTCAGGCTGGCGGGCCTTGCTTCCAGCCCAATACAGTATCAGCCCACTCTTCCTTTGCCTTCAACAGTTACTGGCAGAAGGGGAAAGCTGCAGGAGGCACTTGTGATTTTGGCGGGACTGCCATGATAGTCACCATTGATCCAAGTAAGTACAACTCTTTTGAGTCTAGATGGAGTTCAAATTCATGCATGTCAAAGGAGGCAGAAATTGTCAAACATGGTGTCCACCACAGCAAGTGTAGTTGGACTGTGTATGGAGTCGTTTTAAGTCCTAAGTGTTTTGTTGCTAAGTTACCCAAAATGTTGCCTTGGTTTCTTGTGCGCAGGTTACGATGGTTGTCGTTTCACGGCCAACTAGTCGTTTGTCTTTGCTGAAGCAGAAACAAACAAAGAAATTAAGGATTCATATATAGCCACCCAACTTGTCTCTCCTTTGCAATTGGGATCCAGCTCTAGATTTCCCATAATATCTAAGATCTTGTTAATTACCTTGCAATCGGTTCCCCGTTGGAATCGATTCGAGTATTTCGACTAGTTTTTTTCGATCGGTAATTAAGGTATATATATAAATAAAGACTTTTACATGACTTTAATATGTATATACAATGAATATCGTTAATTCACAATACAATAATAGGCAATAAGGATATTGTTTTCTCGTTCCCGACTTACTTTATATAAGTCTTATATCAATTTTGAGAGTTTATCGACCGACTAGCGTTACTATTGGATATATTTTACAGTAGTTTTTGTGGAAGCATTTGGTTTTTTATGGATAACCTATGTGGGAATTTCTAGATGAGGGAAAAAAAATTATAAATTGGTGATTTTATCATTTTAACAACTTTTTATAATATGTCGACCTCTTGATTGGAATTTCATCAACCGACATCGAAAAATGGATGCCAATTCTTTGGACATACACAATCATGTTTTGAACTCTAGTTTAACCCTTCTAAATAAATGAATATTCGTTGTCGACCTAATAATTTTCAAATTTGGATCCTGGATCGGCTATAGGATAAATGTCGAATGGTACCGAATTGGTGATGGGTGGTGGAGGTTAAATTTGGCAATGGAACGGGGTGTCGTTTCTGCTTGACATGTTAAAAGGGCTAGACAAAATGCAATGTGGATGGATGAAAATAGAAAGCGACTTGTCGTATTGCTCGGCTCGTGAGCACCAGAGCCTGCAGGCCCACTTCCTGAATTTATGGCCCATTAGAGCTCTCTCTCTCCCCCCCCCCCCCGCCCCCCCTCCCAAGTGCACAATCTACGGTCAATATGAGCAAAATCATTAACAAGGAAAAATTGACATATTTTTATTTCTATTTCATCCATAGAAAACTTCATAAATAAATATATTCACTCAATTTGTAACCGGCTTGGTTGGAAATTGTAGGATCAGTTCGATATGGTTATATTTTCAGTTTTTTCTTCAAATAGATGTTAGGATATAAGAGTTTTCGGGTGGGGTGTATTTTTATAAATGAATCGGAGTTTAACTTGATTGGATTGTTCAAACCAAAAAATATATAATTAGGTGTTTTAATTATTTGTTTCTGTAAATTGGAGGTAAATTATAAATGTAGTCAATTCGTTTCATTAAATGTTTCTTGTATACTTGTGACCGACAACTAAATTAGGGTTATTATTTCCCCATTCGTAACCTATATAAAAGGGTAGGTAGGTGAAAAAGGTATATTAGTAAATAGCGATGGATGGTTTTGGAGTCTTCAACCATTGCCAATTATAACTCAATAGTCAAATCATGGCTAAATTGGAATAAAAAGTGTTGGAACTGAGGAGAATAGATCGAGTTGATTGTTCGGTCAGTTGGGAGAAAATTAGAAATTTTAAGATAAATTTGAAGTAAAATATCCAACCGACTATTATATATATAAATCAAGAAATCAGACTAACTAGCCAATCAAGTGAGGACTGTAATGTAAGAAGAGAAAATATAAATACTTTATCATAATTAACATACCTACGCTTAAAACATCACAAAATACCACTCGAATCAAATTGAATAGATATTAAAACTATGGCAACTTGATATTTAATGTTTAACTTGATATATTCTTCACTAACAACAACAATCAAAATCCATTTTTTTAACTTTATTTAATCATTATATAAAAGACTTAATATGATAAAATTTTAATTTTTAACTATTTCCAATATACATGATAAATATTATTTAATTTAAAAATTTTATATCAAAATTATTAATTTCCATGTGTTATACTATGGAAATTGATCGTTTTCATAAGAAAATTTATTTAATCAATTAATATTTGACATATATGTTGAAAATGATTTAAAAAATCAAGATAATCTTTATAAATGATGAGTAAAGAAAATTAAAAATCAAATTTTATTATAGTTACTCATAAATAATGCGATTAACTCCGCTATTAAAACCTGGCTGCTAAATCAGTAAATCGAATTTCTTTTAAGAAGATAAATGTTGTTTTAAGGTATTGGATTCTCCCGACATTGTGTAACGAGAAAGGGAGGGGTTCACATGCATGCAGTGTGTATTATTATTAAACAATAATAAAAGAATATATATATTATCATCATGAAGAGTCAAAATTCACGGACTCAACAGTAGAAAGAGGTAGAGGGAAGAAGAATTTTTATTTATATATTATTATTATTATTATTATTATTATACTAAACGATGAATTTTTTCCATATAAATCAAACAACCATTATTATTTTACTCTATTAATTTCATATTTTTCTGCTCTGCAATTTGATTCTCTTTTGCCAAAATCTTGAAATGTTCACCACATCTCATCAACCTTCCTAATTTTTCTACATTCTACTCGATTTTCTGGCCTTGGTTCCTATCTCTATCGACGTGTCTGTTTTCTCCAGCACCAAAATCTGACAGAATATATCAAGCTAGCTTCTTAGCTACTTAAATTATTTACTCTCACTATGGAGTATGGTCCCCTCTGGTTTTGATATAGAGCACATGTCATAATTTCTATAATCGAATATACAAATTCGTCATTTTAAAAATCAAATCTAAAAGTAGATATAAAACTAGGCATTTTACTACCGTTAGTCTCAACGATTTAATTTCCGATACATCGACTTAAGAATTGAACAAACATACAAAAGTAGGTTCCTCCTACTGAGCTATCCTTTGTTTGATTATACATATAGCTAGGAGATTGCTGTATATAAGTATAGTTATTATCAATTAAATTAATGATTTTTAGTTACTTAGTTGTCAAAAATTCGATATGACCTTAGAATTTTTCAAACCCAACTAGGTTTGACAATATTACTCGTATCCATGGGTATTATACCTTATTTGATTCAATCGGAATGGAGAATACCCGTATTGAACGGGTTACGGGCGGATAAGGGGAATACTCATTAAAAATGAACGGGGACGAGTTGGGATGGATTTAGGTACCCCGCCCCATACCATACCCATACCTACCCAATATGTAAAACTACTCTACAACATTTATTTAATAGTTACCAAACTAACGCTAAACTTAAAATCCTTAATTTTATTTCCAATTTAGAGCGGCTCTCCGTTCTTCACGATCATGATTCCACTAATTCACCTTCGTAATTACCCTGACGATTATAACCTGATCGATCAACCTGCCAGACCAGCTAATAAAAAGACTCGACTTATTATAACTCGTATAATCATTACGTTACGTGACCCAATTAGTCCAACCCGCCCAATCAAGAACTTTATTGAACTACATACACATAGATGTATGTATGCACAAATAAAATTTGCTATTCCACAGAATCCAAACACCAAAAGATTCTCTATCTTGTCACCACAACCCTAGCTGTGTAAGGTATAGAAGGTTTGGTTTCAGAATTGAAATCAGAAGTAGTAAACAAAAGATATATAACACCACACACAAAGATACAAAACAGGCCTCTTGTGAAAAAAAGCCATGTAACAAATAAGGCCAAATGACAAGCAACAAGTGTCTATGCAAAGAGCCCTCCATGAGAGCTTTGCATTATCCTTTTGGTGAACCCACCCTTGGGCCTTGTAATGCAATGTGTGTATGGTGACAAAAAGTACTGCAATAAAGTACATCCCAACAACTAACATTACATTAAAAATTAACCACTCACTCGTTTAAAAAACAATATTATTTGTGGTGAAAAACAGACAAAGTGGTGTGTTTTGACTTTGGAATGTGTCTATATAACAAACAAAGTGTTGTGTTCAATGAGAGATCTGTATAGGCATCAAATTGAAGGACCATGGCCAAGCAATACTACTCTCTAGCTAGCTTCTTGCTATTCTTGGTTCTCAACTTGGGAGCCTTGATTGTTCCTTCTCTTGCTTGCCCTTCATGCACTCTTCCTCCTCCTCCTTGCCCACCAACTAAGCCACCACATATCAAGCCAACACCACCCACCGTGAAGCCAACACCGCCTGTGAAGCCAACACCACCCACTGTCAAGCCAACACCACCTGTAAAGCCAACACCACCCACTGTCAAGCCAACACCACCTGTGAAGCCGACACCACCAACTGTCAAGCCAACGCCACCTGTGAAGCCGACACCACCAACTGTCAAGCCAACGCCACCTACTGTCAAACCAACACCACCCGTGAAGCCAACACCACCTACTGTCAAACCAACGCCACCCGTGAAGCCAACACCACCTACTGTCAAGCCAACACCGCCCGTGAAGCCAACACCCCCAACTGTCAAGCCAACGCCACCCACTGTCAAGCCAACCCCACCCGTTGAACCAACCCCACCAACTGTCAAGCCAACACCACCCACAGTCAAGCCGACGCCACCAGCCACCCCACCAGCACCATGCCCGCCACCAACTCCATCTCCGATGCCACCGTCCCCACCTAAGAAAGACATGTGCCCCATCGACGCGCTCAAGCTAGGCGCGTGTGTGGACGTGTTGGGTGGGCTCGTCCACATTGGAATCGGACAGAGTGCCAAGTCGACTTGCTGCCCTCTTGTCCAAGGGCTAGCTGATTTGGATGCTGCCTTGTGCCTTTGCACCACCATCAAGCTGAAGCTTCTCAACGTCAACCTTATCCTCCCCATTGCTCTCGAAGTCCTCCTTGACTGTGGGAAGAACCCTCCTGCTGGTTTCAAGTGTCCTTCCTAGAAAGTTCAGTGATTTGATTGCAAATGAGAGTGTTATGAGAGGCCAAATTGGTAATAACAGAATTATTATTATCATCAAGTGTTTATGTCCGTACTTTTGATTTTTGTCTTGTGTTTTCAGTTCTATGTGATGTAATTGTGGACTTTGCTGATGTAGTAATATGGTGTTCCCTGTGATGCTTCCATTCTATGGATTTAGATTGATAATCAATCCATCTCTGAGCATCAGTAATGTATTCTGCACTAAGCTCGACTTTATATGATGGGTTAGATTGAGGTTACGCGAGCATCATGTAGACTCTAAACCTTTAACCTCGAGTATTACGTACAAAGGAGAGTACTTATATCAGTGACGTAAGTAGCCAGGATTGTGATTTGAGATGATCCTTGGCATATATAGGAGTATTTGGTCTCCGAGTAATCTGTCAATATGCACTGAATTGAAGGATGCGCTGATGTATTACTAATTTTCAACGATAATCTAAATTCGCTCATCTCTCATCTTTCAACGGAGCTTTCAAATTCAATTAACAAGAAGATGATAGTGATGCTGCCGTAGGACAAAAGTAGTGGAATAATTGGCTGACAGTAATATATAATTGGTTGTCAATTTGAATAACCGGAGGTCGGCAACTGGATTACGATCAGAATAATAATAATTAAATTGGGTTTATTATTATTAGTATTATTATTATTATTATATAACAACAACTAAATTCAAGAGACGAGGCTGCATGCAGCTGGCATCAAACGATACATAATGTCCAAGCATGCAATGCGTCTAATAATTAATGTTGTATTTGAGCAATCAATTTTTCATCAATCTCACTGATCCAAGATGATATTTTAATTAATTTACTCGCCAAACATAAAAATTACTAATCTAGAACACGTTATAATATGTAATAATAATAACAATAATAATAATAATAATAGACACATGCAAACAAAGATTCTTCTTGTGAAACTTACATTTCATATAATAAGACCAAATGAAGAACAACTGTCAGTCGAGATATATATGCAAAGAGCCACCACCGTTTGATACTTGATAGATTAATATAATAATTCCATATCCCCTCACGATCGAAATTGTAATTTTTACAACGTTTTGATACCTTTGAGGTATCGCTATTTTCTACGTTAAAAATCTTTAATTTTGAAAGATAAAAAGATAAATTCTAAAGTCTTTACACTAAACTTTAACTACTAAAGAATGATGCTAACACTTTAAATAATAAACACTAACCCTAAACACTGTATCATAAATTCAAACTCTAACTTCTTACAATAAAATCAAAATTAATAGATCCCAAAGGTTAAATATTAAACTCTAACCCCTAATATTATATTATAAACCCTAAATACAAACCTACAACATAAAAAATCATATATTTAAACACAAAATATAATAAAATATAATATAACGGATACCGATACTCTCAACGTACCAAAACATTTTCCATCTACATACCATACCTATATATATTCGTTTTCATTTTTCCATCACTTAATAAAACCAATCCCAGCCAAAGAGGCTTTCAGACGGTGCTTATAAGCCCAAGCAACCCACAATCATCCTCCTCGAACTAAAAAATTCCAGAGATGGCGAATGACAGTAGTAAAATTCTAACTAACGAGATCCTTAAGACTAATCCACCTTCTTTTTTAGGGAAGGCCATATGTTCCCAATTTGTTTTGCTTGAGCCTTCCCCAAATAAACTGAGCACAAATTGTTTCAATATCCTTGAGAAGAGCCTTGGGGAGTAAGAACATCGACATCCAATATTAATAACAGATTCCACCAATTGAAGCTTGCCTACATAAGATAATAACCTAGCTTTCCAATCTTTAACCCTGCTAATAATTCTATCAATTAAAGCCTTTTGCAATCACACTTTTTTAACTTCCCTGCACTAAGAGGAACTCCCAAATATCGAAAGGGCATCTCACCTCTATAAAAACCAGAATGCTTAACAATCACTTCTGCCTCCAAATCAGGAAGGCCTGCAATATAGATATCTGATTTGTTCACATTATAGTGTAACCCAGAGATAGCAGGAAACCTGTTGAGCTCCTCTTTCACTCCCAAGACTGAATTAGCCTCCGCTTTTGTAAAGACCATGAGGTCGTCGACAAAACATAGATGCGTTAAATGAATACATTTACACTGGGGATGGAAAGTAAAGTCTCCCCGAGTAGCAGCCCTATTAAAGAGACACGACAATACTTCCATGGAGATCACAAAGAATACATTTACACTGGGGATCGATAGAATCTCATCAAAATCACAGGGAGAGACATTTGTAGAGGACTCCAAGAGCCCTTGATAAAATTTCACTGCTTCTCCAGGCATAGCATCAAAAGAGTCAAGAAAATCCCCTGTGAATCACTCACAAGCTGGCTTACAGTATTCTTACCATGCCTGTCTTTAACACAGTTTAAGAAAAATTTGGAATTTCGATCTCCCTGTTGAATCCAAAGCATTCTTGCTTTAGCTCTTAAAATGCTTTCTTCTGCCGTTTTAAGGAAAATAAGTTGAGCAACACAATCATTAACCTTTTTTAGAGTTTTCTCTGAAGGAGTCTGAAAAGCCTCCAAGCGGGCTCTTTCAACAACATAACTAGTCTCTTGAACTCGAACTTGAATATCAGAGAAATGCTTGAGGTTGATATCTTTAAACTTCTTCTTTAGGATTCTCAACTTGAAATAGAGACGAAAAAAAAACGTGCCAGTAACTCTAACACTCCAAACATCAGCCAATAGGGAAGGGAAATCCTCATGCTCAACCCAGCAAGGAAAGAATTTGAAAGGCTTAGGTCTAGAAATGAGAAGACTATCTGTGTTCACCAAAAGAGCACAATGATTAGAAGTAGAGCAAGGGATAACAGTCACCTTGCTAGCTGGTGAAGCAATATGCCAATCAGTATTAACCAACACTCTATCTAAACGCCGAGCAACAGGATCACTAACCCTATTATTGATCCATGTGTATTTTGGACCTACATAGGGATGCTCCGAGACCTTACAAGCAGCAACACAATTCTGAAAAACCACCATACCAGCAAATGAAGAAGGCTGATTCGAGGCTTCATCTAACTGAAGAATAGCGTTAAAATCGCCAGCTATAAGCCAGGGCCCATTTGGGTGAAGTCTAGCAAGATGCATAAAAAGATTGCGCCGATCACAAAGACAAGTAGAAGCATAAACGAAAGTATAGAATCTTGTCACTGAGAACTCTATAGCAACATGGATAAACTGAGAGCTCTTAGCTAAAACCTTCAGCGGGATTCCTTGCCTCCAAACTAACCAGATTTTCCCAAGGGATCCCTCAAAACAAAATTCTGCTAACCAGCTAGGAAAACAAGACTGAAATAAACTATCTGTATTATTGAACTGAATACGAGGTTCAAGTACTACTATATCAAGATTGAATTTATTGACATAAGAGAAAACAGCATCAAACTTACCCTGGGAATTAAACCACGGGTGTTCCGAATTATCATCTTCATTAGTTTCTTTTACCCCGGCTGCGATTACATTTCTTCGGAACAGACTTACTGTGTCGGAGAAAGTCCCCAAACGTCGGCTTAGATGTTAAAGTCCCTACTTCACCTCCTGAAGAAGTGAGAGGGTCTTGCGTTTTCCCATTATCTTCCAAAATCAGAGGAATCTCTGAATAATAAACTTCTTCAATATCTTGATCTTCCTCTTCACAACTGATTGGATCCATAAATATATAATTACCACCAACTTTCACACTAGAAACAGAGCCATAAGCTTGCATAGAAAGAATATCCACAAGAGGATCAGAATGAGGGGACTGAGCTTGCAAAGAAACTTCAGCCACTTCAACGATCCCTCCAGCTGGTTCTGTATTGAGGAGGGACGGTGATTCATCCCCTTTCCACAAAGGCTCTGAATCATTGCCTATCTCCTCAATATGACACTGAGACTGAGGTTGGGCTTTGATACGCCATTGCTTAACAAGAACCTTTTCCCCAACATTTTTTGGCTCATAGGTACGAACCGATGGATAAACAGTTGGAATACAATAGGCTTCACCAGAGTCAAGTTGGATTGAAATCTTATCACAAGGAACACAATTCATATCCATGAATACACAAACCTTAAAGGAGAGTCCATCACACACAAATCTACCAGTTGGCTCACCCAGCTGGGTCACAAGCCAGCTGATGGCTTTTTGAGTGTGAAATGGAGGAGGAACATCCCTGAACGTAACCCAAACAGGCTTCGCCTGTGGCGAAAGATCCATTGGCTGCATACCCAACGACCATCTTCGCAGGAAAACCGCAGCATGGTGAATATGCCAAGATCGTTCCAATACCAAGCTACTAAGAGCAACAGACGGAAATTCAATCAGAAATAACCCTTCCGACAACTTAAAGATCACAATAGGACCTTAATAACCCCAAAGACGGTTAGCCATGGAATTAAAAACACGTAACGGAGGGGCCGAACCAACGAACTACGCAACGCCTATTTCAGACGAGCAATACCCAGATCAACCACCGACTTAGGTATGTACAGAACACCATCCACTACGGCTCGACGAGCCTCTTCAACAAATTCAAGAGCATCAGATGAATCTGAGACCACCTGAGTCCAAGACTTAGGTATCACGGGAGAAGAAGGGGATTTTGGAGGAAGTGTGTTGGAGAGGGGTGAAGAGTCAGTGCTCATAGTAGTAAAGACAGAGGAGAGGAAAAAGTAACCACAGATGAAGAGATGGATGGGGTGGAAGTAGAAGCGCTCATGACTGAAGGCGCCGACGCAGAGCGTCACCGTACGAAGAGAACTCAAAACCCCAAGAGAATTTTCAGAGAATTTTCACATGCTAACACCACAAGATCTTATTGACGGTTTTGATGGGAATTTAACAGGTGAATATTTAGGAAAGTGAAGCGAATGCTTTACAGACTACTAATTCGGAGCTAGTTTACAAAACCCATGGTTAGGGGCTACTATCATCCAACCAAGGGCAAGCCCAAGCCCAAGCCCAAGCCCAAGCCCATAACTACAGCCGTCAGATCCGTCCATCTTTCTAACAAAGAAGAATTCTTGCCATTTTAACTTCATATTTACGCTTTTTTATTTAATTTCACTCTCTAATAACAGCTATAAACATGATACTCTCTATCCACATCCGCCCGATTGGAATGTCGATCTAACGGCCAAAAATCAAAATAAATCCGACCGTTGTAGCCTTCATAAGGGAAGAGCTCCACCCCCAAATCCCCCAAATTCATTTTTTCACATCTCTTTTCTCTCACGCTCTGAAATTCCCAGAAACCCAAAGATCGTCTGAGAGAAAACAAAGAGAATTCAAACACAGTTCTTGAGATAGAGAGGAAAGGAATGGCCTACAAACCCATCGTTCCGCAGCAAGTTAGAGGTAATAATTAGTCTCTGTTCTTCTCTTCTTCTCACCCTTCACTCGTCGCACTCTGTTTTTGGGTTTCTTTTGACTCATTTGATTTCTTGATGGCTTTTGATTTGAAATCTGTTCTAATTTGAAAGAGATCTCTCTGATTTTTCCCTCAAAGCAGACGGTTTGAACAAGAATCCGCCGGAGCAGCAGAAGAAGAAGCCAATGGCAGAGAACAAGAACCGCAGAGCTCTCGGAGATATCGGCAATCTGGCCGCTGATGTCGTCCCTGAAATCGCCGGTAAGAAGATCACTCGTCCGGTCACCAGGAGCTTTCGAGCTCAACTCCTAGCCAACGCCCAAACAGCCGCCGACAAGGTCCGTTCATCCCCCCACCCCCAAATCTTTAGTTAAACCCAATTTTTTAGGGATTTGTAATTTGAATTAGAAATCTGACTGTATTTGAATTAGAAATCTGATTGTGTTTTAAACCTTGATTAATCTGTCGTCAGAAGCAAATCTGCGTCAAAGTCACCAGGGCACCCGCCGTCGTTAAGAACGCTCCGCCGAAGAAACCCTCCGCCGCCGCCGCCATAGTCAAGCCGAAGCCAAAGCCGGCGGTTAATCAGGCGGAGGTGATCAATATTGAGTCTGAAACAGAAGAAGAAGCCACCAAGGATAACAGCGGCAAGAAGAAGATCCGAGAAGAATCAAAGAAGAAGAAGAAAGTTCAAACTTTCACTTCAATCCTCGCTACAGGAAGCAAGGTATTCCTGATTCTGATTTCTGATTAATATTCCGGTCGGACCGTTTGAACAAGTCCAGTTCCAGAGAGAAAAAAAACGCACCCAATTCCTGTTGTTTTCTTTTCAGTTGGCTTGCGGTTCGGCCAAGAACAAGCCAAACCAACCGGAACCAGTATTCGACATCGACGCATCCGACGCCGGTAACCATTTGGCCGTCACCGAGTACGTCGACGACATCTACACTTTCTACAAGGAAGCCGAGGTTAGTATAGTAAACTCACTCTATCCCATTCAAATTAAACGACACCGTTTCGTGGTACTGAATCCGATTGATTTTCCCCTACAGAACGAGTGCCGACCGATCTTCTACATGGAGAGCCAGCAGGAGATCACAACCAAGATGCGATCAATCCTCGTCGACTGGCTAATCGACGTCCACCAGAAATTCGAGCTCGCCTACGAAACCCTCTACCTAACAATCAACATCGTCGACCGATTCCTCTCAGCAAAACCCGTCCCCCGCCGGGAGCTGCAGCTCGTCGGAATCGCCGCCACACTGACGGCTTCCAAATACGAGGAGATCTGGCCACCGGAGGTGAACGATCTGGTGGTAATCTCCGACAGGGCCTACACCAACACCCAGATCCTGACCATGGAAAAGACAATCTTGGCCCACCTGGAGTGGACTCTGACGGTTCCGACCCAGTTCGTGTTCCTGAACCGGTTCGTGAAGGCGGCGGGCGACAGAGAGTCGCTGGGACACATGGCTGCGTTCTTCTCGGAGCTGGGGCTGATGGATTACGAGTGCTCGGTGGGGTTTAAGCCGTCAGTGGTGGCTGCGGCGGCGGTGTACGCGGCGAGGTGGGTGATGAAGCGGGTACCCGTTTGGAGCCCGGTGCTGGAGTTCTACAGTGGGTATAGGGAGGAGGAGGTTGTGGTTTGCGGAAAGATTCTGATTGGGTTGAAGGAGAAGGCTGGTGAAGGGAATCTGAATCTGAAGACTGTTGTGAGGAAGTATTCGAGTCCGTTGAAGGGGTCGGTGGCTCTGATTCCGTCGCCGCCGCTGAAGAATTGAGTTTTCTGGTTGGGTTTGAGTCTGGGTGGATGGATGGGTCAATTTCTTTGATTGATTTGGGAATTTGGGGTTTTAGTGGGTTACTTTGTTAGTTGCATTCTAACAAATTACAAATGTTGATGAACGATTTATGGGTAACACACAGAATTGGGGTGTTCCTTTTCGAGATTGATCGATAAAATCGGAATGAATACTGATTCGTTATAGGAATTCATAACCAAACCATCTTTACTCGTATTTTGTTCCTTGCTTTATTTTTTATGCTTAAATTGGAGAACTAAAATGTTGGGCAATTTTTTGGGAGAATTGTAAATTCGTGAGAGTCTAAGACTAAATATAGTAAACTACTGGAATAAAAAACAAGGTTGCTATTTCACGTCCTTGTTTTTTAATAAAATAACACCCTAAACTTTATAAAAATAAAATTATCTAAAATTATTTATTTGAAAATTTCTTGCTCAATACATTTTTTGTATCCTTTAATTTTCGATTACAAACTTTATCAATAAAATTATAAAGTTGAAGGTATGAAATTAAAAAATAAAATCTACACCTAAACTTTGTAAATCACTAATATATTCATATAAAATTATATAACTCAAATATTTAATTGTTTTACAAATTTTGAACTCTTAACCCTAAAATCTGTCAATGATTATAAAAGGATTGTGTGGAAATTTTAGGAACGATGTAAGCAAAAACGAAAATCCTACAACAAAAGGGAACTCTAAATCTTAAATTCTAAAACTCTAAACTTCAAACCCTCAATTCTAAACCTTAAATTCCAAATCCTATACTCTAAAACCCTAAACCCTAAACGCCAAAACTTTAAACCTTTAAAAACGACAATCATATTCGCACTCGTTAAGAACGAAAAGCTGAGACTTATTTCCGAAGGTCAAAATTCCAACAACTTGTATTATTCAAATGTTTCGTTAGTCCTAAGTCAAACCATCATCACTAACTTGATTGATTCAAAGCAATATTTCAATAAACATATATCAGCTTATTTAGGGTCGATTACTACAAAGTCCAATCTTAATTATTGTTTTATAACTGATTTTGGAACATGGGTTTAGTTTAATAGGAGAGTGGCGTATTGACTATTGTCTCATATTGTCGCATTTGTTAGCCGTCTGCTTTAACGCCAAACCAAGTGCATCAAATGACCTTCACTTGTGCTCTGCCGGTTAGGGTTTGCTGGTCAAGAAACTAAACAACATGCAACCGCAAAGCTACAAATACTAGCAATTAGAACTCATCCATGATGTTAATTATATCCAACTCGTCTCCATTCCGAAAAGTAAGCGATCTCACAAACTTGTGCCCCGAATGATCATTCCCTCCCGTGTGTAGTTCATGCTAGTATTACAATCCACCAACTGTCGCATCAAAAAATTTAAGCAAATTAGTCTAGTTAAATTAAATGCTCAAAACTACACAATATCATACTTCTGTTTAGTAATTGTGGCGATGGAACCATAACAAGTGATGTGTAAATATTGCTTAACAATCAGGAAGATCGATGTCATCAAAATGACATGACTAGACACATGGTCTAGATGGCACATGAGGTGATGATCAAAGATAGGTTTCGGTGACGACATGCTTACATGATCAGTACTGATCACAAGTAGTTTTTAAATGGCACATCAGTCACATAAGCATGATGTATATAAAGAATTCTTCAAACTGCTCGCCAATAAATATTTAGATATTAAAAACTCTGTAGTATAGTATATTATGCAACCTAACCAATCCATCAGACAATCATTGATGAGATTGACCCGTGATATAATGACGTCGAAATTTGATTGATCTATAATCCAATCAACTCGTAAATTAATTCACATGCATCTGAATAAATTTTTTTTGGCTCAATTACAATTTTGAGGTGAATAATATGTAATGGCTAGTAATACCATACAAAATATACAAAATGCAAAAATTATATATAAAATATTAATTTTGACGTAACACTATATATATAATTAATTATTTCATTGTTATTATTTTCATCATAGAGAGTGAAACGCCCTATCAACAGCCGTCTTGGGTGAGTAGAAGACAAAAATGTCGCCCTCTCCGGGCAACGTAAACCTCACACTCTTTGCCTTCTTCATCACTTCCGGCCGGCTACAGCTCTGGCTCCCCGCCGGCCCCATGCTCGAGCCACCACCACCACCACCACCTTCGTACTCGTCCCTCGACACCGAATCAGTACTCCTCCGATTACTTCCAAATTCATGATCCTCCTTCAATTCCCGATCCAGCTTCACCAGCTTCTCGAGCGTAAAGCTCTTGCTCTTCCCTTTGCCCTTCCTCTGCCTCCTCCCACATCCGCCGGCGGCGACAGAGGAGGAAGAAGGGTGGATCCGTTTCGGCGACGGTTTCTTCGAAGCAGGGCGAGGGAACCGGGTGGAAACGGGCTGACCCGACTCGATGAGTGGGGAGGACGTCGAGAGGTGCTCTTCCAAGGAGATGAAGTTGCTGCCTCCGGCGGAAGAGGCCTGGGATTGGGCGGAGGATGTATATGGGTTTTTGGGTCGGGTCTTCTTGGGCTTATCCGGGTTGAGGCAGTCGGGTTTGAGCCATTCGATTATGCAGGAGGCGGGGCCCATAGGTCGTCGGCGGCGGTGGGAGGCGGTGGAGGTGGGTGGCGGTGGCTTTTTCCGGGTTCTGACGGAACTTTGAAGTTGGGTTTTGCTGGATTCGGATCTCATGGAAAAAGGGTTGTTAATTAATTAAGAGATTGGGGTGATGGCTTTATAAAGAAAGATTAGTGGAGAGTGGAGAGACGGCGGAGTTTGTTAAGAGAGCCGAGAGCGAGTGATTAATATTAATAATTCTGATTTAGTTAGTTTGATAATTAATCATTTGATTATGTTTTATTTAAATAATTTGAAGAGCCAAACAAAAGAGCATTCATCGTTGCTCACCTCATCTATGAAACCTATATATCTCTTTATACGTTACCAATGATTGAGGTTCGGGGAATACATAGGCATAAGATTCTGATGAATAATAATTATTTCTCGAGTTATTAAAATGCATCCAACACGTTGTATGGAATTAGAGTTTCGGATTTCGGTGGGTAGCCCCAAAGCCATTGTATAAGACTTACTCGTGTAATTAAGCTTCATAATCGTTCATAAAATTTGTGTTGAGTGGAGGCGTACATGTTATGAATGATATGAAATTAATATCGAATTCTCTCCTAACAATTCAAGTTATTGAAAAGTAATGGATCATGACACTCTCTTTTCGAGCAATGGCGAAACCAAGATGGTTAGAGACCCTGGGTGGAATTTTAAATCTAAAAGTCAACTATGTTAGCGTTTTTTTCATTATAATTCCAAAAGACTTTCTGTACATGGAATAGTCAATTAAAGAATACATTTTTAATGTAGTTTTACTGTTGTTAGTTAAAACAAAATTGAATGTGCCACAAATAATTTTTTTCTACATTTGGTGTTTGAACTAAATTTATAATTATTACTTACTAGTAGGTTGGTTACAAATTTAAATTAGATTATTTATTTAGTTTAAGCATACAAGTAGAGGAGCAGAACGTCAAATATCATTAGCCGAATTACGAAATCATCAAAACTACACATATATATTAGTCCTTGAGACGATAAAATAATATGGTTTCTCTAGTTTAAAATAGCCATATATAATGAGTGAGTTTGAAATAATGCTTCAACATTGAGCTAGTTTGGACATACACTGGATGAGATTCGAAAACTTACTCGTTTTACATGAGAATTCGGAGCTCTAGAAGTGAGGGACCATAAACAGTAACACAGGTTCGTCCGACTCTAGTTTCACTATTGTTTTTGAGGCAATGATCAAGGCCTATACGGACACTTGGCTAGTCGATAAAATAATCGCAATGTATCCCATCCCATCATCAACTTTCTTCATTTTGTATGAACACAAAGAAAAGAAGATAAAATGTCAATCTCCAAGGTCAAAGAAGACTATTATGTATGTATGTACTTAACTTGTAGTGGATGTTTAATGTATATACATACCATGAATAATTAAGTAATCATCTTAATTATCACAGAAACTAATATAATTGCAATTGGGTTCGTGTTATAATAGATTTGCAATAATATATATTCCAAGTGGCTGATATAATAATATTATACCGACTCTAAAAACCAAAGTTTGGTCAAGACGGCCGAGCTGGGAATAATTGAATCATGGTGATCATCGAGATTAACTTTCACTTTACTCGTTAATCTTAGTCTTAGTCGCCAAACGTACATCTCAAGAAACTAAAAAGATAATGAGTACACTAATACTGAAGCTTATTAACAGTAATAAGACAACACTAAAGACAAATAGCTGCTTCAAATCGGGAAGCCGTATGCGCAAGGAACTCCTTCTAATTGCATTGGGTGAATCCCGAATCGGGAGGTATCGGGTATGAATAGATGGTTCGGTCCCGACTCCGGAGGATGATGGACTCCATTCGCGCGGTAACAAGGGTTAGGCTAGCTAAGAGAGGGTTGCTAATTCAGTTTTAAGCAGAAATCCAAAACTATAGACAAGTCTTTGGTTGAGTTGGCAGCTTATAGGCTTAGGGCATAAAGGCAATATTAATTACAGTTGTAATGTTGATGTCCTTCTTGTTGGTCCTCCTAGTTGAGTCCTAACTCAACATCATCATTATCCTCTCTTCCACTCCAGCTAGACTCAAAAAATAGACGCTTAACATTCGTTTCAGTGGTTTAATTTAGTTAATCATTGATCAGCTCGACTCGACTTTAAAGTGAAACTTTGACATTTTAAGGATTGTATTTCTTCAAATCTTAGCATAGCTCATCCCGAATCCGTAAATTGTAATATGTAATGTTTGTCATACCTTTTAGACTCGGTCCAATACTTTTTCGTGCCCGCTCCAATTTTCTTCATACCTCATCTAATTCGACACAATCCTTTTTGACAACACCGATCGTTGGATCACCAAGTAAATTAGAACCTTGTTAGTGTCATAAGGTCTCAGCAGCCTTTGAGCCCATTCATAGTGAGGATTATATCTCACCAACGGCCAATTGGTTGGTTGTTAGTCGATAATTAAATCGAATATCGGGGTTCACACCAAAAAATTTATACCTATAGGAAAGTGTTTGGAGGAACGAAGCTGAATCCCAAACCAACCATTCTTGCTTTCCTCTTCCACTCCCATTTCAGCTCATAAATAATTAGACCGCATTCCTGTTTTCCGGGCGGATCGAGGAGAGAAATGGCTGGAGTTGGAAAGATGAATCACGCGGCGGCGCTGGTGGTGGTTGCTGTTGTTGTGGCGGTGGCCAACTTGTTGGGTGGCGCCCAAGGGCAGATGCACCATGTTGTCGGAGGGGATCGTGGCTGGGAACTCGCCACCAACTTGGCTTCCTGGCTCGACGGCCGGACTTTCCTGTGTTGGAGATCGAATCTGTGAGGACACGTTTTTCACTAACTTAACTCATTTTTCAAGCAATCGTGAACTTCAATGTATCCTTCTGAACTTTTCGGATCCTAATTCGAGTTTCATAGCGATTGATTATTGACTCTAAGGTTCGAATTCGAGCTACAATATATCTTTGTTTAATCTGTTATCATGAAATAAGCCCATTGTTAGGGTTTAGATACGAGTAATGTACCAGAGAAAAAGTGAGTACCTACCAACCAGTACTACCAGCCAATGCTTAAGGACTAGAATGTTAAATAAGAAAAGTATTGGACTTCATTGTAGACACCTACAAAGTTTATGACTGATCAGTACTTAACGACATTAAATAAACGTTACGTAACTAGCCAGTTTATAATCATGGTATCGTCGGTATGCATTAATCTTATCGTCATCGTGGTGGTGCGACCGGTTGGACCACACTTTAGTTTATTAATTCGGTTTGATAGGTATATAACTTTTGAAATAGATTGGTATAACCTAATTCGACCGGTTATAATTTATTTATGATTTTTGACATTTTGTTTAGTCACAATTATAACTTGAGAATCGACCATGCATGGATGTCGGGTTCGTCTACTCTGCTGCAGAGGGAGGGGTCTACGAGCTCGGGTCGAAAGAGGAGTACTACACGTGCGATTCGGCCAACCCAATCAAGATGTACACGGACGGTCTCAACAGCGCCGGAGAAGGAGTTCGCTACTTTGTAAGCAATAACACTTCAAGCTGCAAGGAAGGTCTCAAGTTACATGTTGAGGTTCTGCCTCGAGAGATTTTGAAGGGAAATGACCGAATTGCCATGACGGTTTCCACATCGAGCTCGGACTCTGTTCTTGCTGTTGGGCCGACAGCTCCCTCGGGCGCGGCCCATGTTGGCCGGAGCCTGCTTTTGGGTGCGGTTGGGTTTGTGCTTTGGTTTGTGGGCCTGTGATTAGGGTGTTACTGAATTTACGTATCGATTTAAATAATGCTTAACGTGACCACGTAGGGGGAGAAGTATTTTGTACTATTGAATTTATAATAGTGTTTGGTTGGGTTGATGTATTAAGCAAAATAATGAATTTAAATAGTTAGCAAAAATTCGTTTAATATTCGTATAATACATGTATACGTCTTATATACGTTTAAAAATGGAGAACAAAAATCGATAAGAAAGACAAAAACTTTGACAAGTGTATAATCCCTACTATCTTTGTCTTCCTAAGCTACCTCTCTTTCATCCTTCAATCCTAAATGGTTTTTGTCTCATGGTCTTTGTATTGCATATGCATTCATATATGTGAAAGAATTCCTGGTCCGCCGGGTCGGGTCATAATACTCAAAACCATGACATGAAGCTGACCAACGGGTTAACCCGCAGTCCGAAGAAGATCCGTACGGAGATGATGACCTGTTTCATCCATCACCGTTGATTTTAACTAACACCAATTATTTCCTATTTCCTCACACTCCACAGTCCAATTCAATTCTTCAACTCCTCCAACCTCTCATCAGATACATCAATTCATTCCTCTAATGGCGTCCTTCATCGACGTTCGTCCGGATTCCCATTTCCCTATCCAGAACCTCCCGTACGGTGTCTTCAAGCACAAGCCGAGTTGCCTGCCTCGTCCGGCTGTCGCCATCGGTGACTACGTTTTGGACCTCTCGGAGATCGCTCTCGCTGGCCTCTTCGACGGTCCTATCCTCGGTTCCTCCGACTGTTTCCTCCAGGTTTTGATGATCGCCTCGCTCTTGACTAATTTCAGTGGGATATGCGATGTTTGATGGGTTTGCTTGAGTAATGAGCTGGTGTTTTGCTGTTGAGGGACAATATGAGTTGCTAGTAAGGAATATTTAAAGCTGATTTCAGTGCCATGCAGTGAAAATGAGCTGATCGTTAAACTACATATTTGATGGATTGAGCTGTAGGTGGTTTGATCAACTGATCAGCTGCTGTTTTGCTGCTGAGAAAAACTCAACACTGGTTTCAATATAGTGGCACGAAAATGAGCTGAGCGAGAGAGTAGATGCTTGATGAATAGGATTTGTAGGTGGTTTGATCGACTAATCAGCTGGCGTTTGGCTGGCTGCTGAGAAAGCTATAGGAGTAGTGAAACCTTTTAACACTGATTCAGTTGTGAAACGAATGCGAGCTGAGTGAGATATTTGATGTTCGATAGATTTCGTTGTAGGTGATTTGATAGAATTATTAGCCGTTGTTTGGTTGCTGAGAGCCGTTGTTTGAGAATTGATCGGATTTAGGGAAAAATGAGGCTAATCTGATGGTTTAATCAACCAATTTGTGCTGTTTGTTTTGCTTATTGTTTGGCAGCCTAACTTGAACAAGTTCTTGTCTCTGGGAAGGCCTGCCTGGAAGGAAGCTCGTGCTACCCTTCAAAAGCTATTGTCATGTATGTTCCTTACTCGTGCATAATTGGCTTCTGCTGGTTGCGATTCTTGAAAACTCCATTGATTCTGTGTTAGCTGAGCTTGTTTGTTACCATGACATGATGAATTTCTGTTCCTTGTCCACTGCAGCTAGTGAGCCAAAGTTGAGAGATGATGCTAGCTTGAGGGAGAAAGCGCTTTTGCCAATGGTAAGATAGAGGGTTTTAAGTAGACGAAATGTCTCGGATTTGGAAGATGGTTCTCTTAAATTTGGTTTTTGAATTCTTAACTTGTAGAGTGAGGTGGAAATGCTGCTTCCTGTTGTGATTGGGGACTACTCGGACTTCTTCTCCTCCATGCATCATGCGAAGAACTGTGGAACCATGTTTCGTGGCCCTCAGAATCCAATTAATCTAAATTGGTATGTCCGAAAACAGCTTTGTTTGGTTATCTTGATCCACAAATTCGATTTTAAGTAATTGTGTTTCTCTTCTAGGTTCCACCTCCCGATTGCATATCATGGCCGCGCATCTTCGATTGTTATTTCTGGGACAGATATAATCCGGCCACGGTAACTTAATCTGATTGCCTGCAATATATGCTGTTTGAACCCATTCTATATCTTCTTTTGCCATGCCCTGACTCATTGTGCATGCTTGAGCTTTTCTTGGTCGTAATTTCTCTTTCTTTCTCCTCAGAGGACAAGGCCCCCCAAGTGGAAGTTCAACACCATGCTTTGGACCTTCACAAAAGCTAGATTTTGAGCTAGAAATGGTAAGCATTTCGATTGTACCTGTTTAGAGACAATCGTGCTGTAGCTAATTCTTTCTGGTTCGTAACTCTATCTTACCTTTTCAGGCTGCTATTGTTGGTCCTGGAAACGAGTTAGGAAAACCCATAGATGTTAACGAAGCAGCAGATCACATATTTGGGCTTGTACTGATGAATGACTGGAGTGGTATGTATTATCTTTCATAGTTTGTTCCTTTTCCATATTTCTTAAAAGTCGATGGCCACCATCCTGAGAAATCTTATTGTTTGCAGCTAGAGACATTCAAGCATGGGAATATGTCCCTCTCGGGCCTTTCCTCGGCAAGAGTTTCAGTAAGAATGCTACTTCAAATCTGAACTTGTCATCACCAGTCTGCATTACTTTTTCGTATTGATTCCATTGCTTACAGGTACCACGATATCTCCCTGGATCGTAACACTCGATGCCCTGGCACCTTTTACATGCGACGCCCCTAAACAGGTACCAAGGGAACAATGGTGAGCTGCCCTTTTAAGTAGATGAACTTGTCTGGATATTTGCTTATCATCGAAACTTGCAGGATCCTCCTCCTCTTCCTTATCTAGCTGAAAAGATCTCAAAAAACTACGACATTTCCTTGGAGGTAAAAATCAGATTGTTTCATTTAAGCTCTCTTTCCGAGTTCCATTAATATTGAACATCGTTTGCCTGCCCAAATTCCAGGTCCAAGTCAAACCATCCGGACTTCAAGAGTCGAGTGTGGTTACAAGAACCAACTTCAATCACTTGTATGTTTCAAACTCGACCGATATATCAAACTCTTGTTATCGAATTTGTCACTGATGGAACCATTCTTTCAACAGGTACTGGACTGTGACTCAACAGCTAGCACACCACACAGTGAACGGCTGCAACCTAAGGCCTGGCGACCTACTCGGAACAGGAACCATTAGCGGACCGGAGCCAGAATCTTACGGATGCTTACTAGAACTGACTTGGAACGGGCAAAACCCACTGTCGCTCAACGGCGCAACTCGAAAGTTCCTCGAAGATGGCGACGAAGTCACCATCACCGGCTTCTGCAAGGTCTGCAACTCTTCTCCACTGGACTCTCGCCATCTTCATTCATCTTCTCTTCTATCTGACTCGAACCATTCGATATTTCTATGCAGGGAGACGGTTACAATGTCGGATTCGGAAACTGTACTGGGAAAATCCTCCCTTCAAACAAGTCTTAGGTCTCAGCTTCTCGTATCCGGTAGCTAATTAGTCTTTCTTCCTATTCTGCTGAAATAAAGATGTTGCTAATTTACTATGTAGTGTATGTCGCAGTAAAACTTAGCCGTTATTCTTGCGTATAAAGAATCTCCAAATAACGGCCACATGCTTTAATGAGTGATGTTGAGACAGGCTGCCTGTTTAAAATTCAACGCTGAACAAGAAAAAGTTTGAAAGCAGAATTTGTGGGGAGACATGTGGGGCCCAAATGATGATCTTTCTCGAAAGATAATCATCCATCCCCATCCCATTACAGGGTCCCCATTTCATTTCAGCTTTGTCTCAGTTTCTTCTTCTACTACTACTGTACTTTTCTCTGCCTTCCCTGAAAGCCACCGTCACCATGAGAGGATTTGAAGAATACAATCACTTCTCCACCACTGTCACCTACGCCTTCCACGACGATGTCCTTCCGGCGACTCCGATCACCACCAAGGAAATCCCGATCCAATCCTCTACTCCTCCCGCCACCGCCACCGACATCCCGGTTACCCTCCACCTTCCGGAACACCAGACGGCGGCGACCAAGATCCAGTCGGCGTACCGAGCTCACGTAATCCGCTGCCTGTACCGGACGATCTCCTCCGTCGATTCCCAGGCCGACGAGGTGCAGCGGAGGATCCAGCTGCAGGATACTGTGGACGCGATCAGGAAGGAGGAGAAAGAGAAGCTGAGAGTCAACGAGGAGCTGATGAGGCTGCTTCTGAAGCTGGATTCCGTTCCGGGGGGAGTGGATCCGGCGGTTAGGGAAGCGAGGAGGAAGGTGAGCCGTAGGATCGTCGGTATGCAGGAGATACTCGACGGGATCTGCGAAGCTAAGGTTGATGACTGGGATTTAGATTTCGACTGCGGTGGAGGAGTTGGCGGGTTTAATTGGGATCGGACAGTGGCGGAGATGGAGGCGGAGATTTGTAAAGAGAGAGGCGGCGATGAGATGGAGCGGTTCTGTGCTCAGTATCTCGGCTTCCGTTGCTTCCAGCGCTTTCTTCGGGAGCCTTGAGATTAATTTACTCTTAAATCATTTCCTTAATCACTGTCGTTTTCTGTTTGTGTCCTTGTCGTTTTTGCATAAGTAGGTGTATAGTGTATACATAGATTTGACGTATAATTAATAATATGACGTCATTAATATTTTTAATACACGATGATTAAACCAACCAGCTGATCTAGATGACTAGATTTCATATACAGCTGCATTTGCACCTAGACATGCAAGCTTTGCAGTCGGAGAGAGTGGGCTTCCCACCGCCACAATCGCACTTTCCGACGCACTTCGACGTGGCGGCTCCGCCCCACATGCACCGCGCTAGGCACCGGAGGATCGGGTTTGTAACTGCAACTGCCTATTGGCGTAAGGGAAGGCACACTTGAATGCTAGAAGGAAATGTTTGGAAGACTTTTATTTATGAATTACTCTCTTATTCTTTATTTATTCAATACATTATTATTAGCAAATTAGTATTATATATAAAAATTTCATTTTATTTCTTGTCATTAATTAACATCCGACCCATGCTTGTCTCAAGGAAGAAATTTTGTAAGGATTGTTTCTCTATAATCATGCAAAATGAGATGTTTCTTTCTGATATATTAATTAATTTCCTAGTTGAGTTATATTAAATTTATTATAATTTAAATTACAACTTCAAGAATTTGAACCTAACACCTCTAAATTTTTCAAATTGAGATTTCTATAAATTAAAACATAAAGAATCCCTTCATTATTTTCATTTGGGGTTGTAGAAAAGGTCGTACATTTGACTTTCGAGGGAAACAATGTGTATCTACAATGAGTTGGCAATATTTGGTTTGACCGTGGAGCCCAAGTTTAACCAAACCAAAAACCCACCTTGCTTCCCAAGTAATCTCCACTCCTATATAAACAAAATCATTTGATCCCATCACTATCTCATCAATCAAGTTTTCAATTTGGATCCATCAATGAAGAGAGAAGGAAGGCAACGTGGGATGGTAAGAACATACCCAATCTTACCATCTCCGATCAGCTCAAGACCTACTACCACCACCGGCGGCGAATCCCCACCACCAACGGCCGGCATCTTTGCCAAGGTTAGCCGCAAGCCCACCAACCATTCCAAGTTCACCGGTAAATGCAGGGTCCCACGATGTAAAGAGTGTCACATCCACCCATGTACCAAGTCCAAGGACAAGGCCAAAGGGACCCAGAAGTCCCGGTCCCGCGATGTTGTGTCCAGTAATAGATTGGCCACGTGGCGAGTTGTAGATGGCGGCCACATGTCTAACTCTAATGGGGTTTCAGCTACCGTGATGTTGGACCGCTTAGTGGATGTAGATCGATATTTCGATGATGATGAAGTTTGTCGAGAGATTGATGACGACTGTGATGATGACGATAAAATTGAGGAGCATATGAGCTTTTGTGATGTGGGTTTCGTGGTGGAGCAAGTTGAAGATTGGTGCTTGGTGGAAGAATTGCAATGATTTCAATTATTATTTAGGTTTTGTGCTTTTGATTTGTTTTAATTATGTAAGCTGATTGTAAGGGACAAAGTTTGAACCTTTGTATTGAATAATATAATCCATTGTGTATCCTCCTTTTATTAATAATCTTAATTTAAATGATGTGATCCACTTCATTGTAACTTATATATCATATGGTTAATTCGATTACGATAAGACATGATTTAATTATCACAACCAATATAGTCTCAAATCAAATAATTAATCCTAATTAAACAACTCAATGATCCATGCACGAGCCGCAACATACTCATCAATCCCCCGAACATTGACTCCGCATCGTATCAACTGCGGGAAGAACAACCAATACCCAGTAACCGTCACGAACCCATCATCGCCACATTCGCCGCTGCCGCCGGGGACGAGTTTGCCCGTGACGTGGAAGAAGGAGAGTGAGAGGAAGATGGTTGACCAGACTTCGACGAGGGTTTGGAGTTCCTTATTGATTTCCATTGTTGAGAAGAAATGAGTAATGTGTGATGAAATTGAAAGTTTGAGAGAGTAGGGGCTCTCTTTGTGTGATGCATATACAACTTAGGACTGGTGTTTGTTAGGGTTTGGGTTTGTGTGTATTTTTATTTTTATTATTATATATTTTGATGGCATGTGTTGAATTCTTCTTCTATAGTTTTTGTATGGTTAGGTATATATATATTGAGAATTTAGTACTTCATCAACATAGTAAAATCGTATAATTTGAATTATCTATTTGTTTTTTTTGTCATAAATAGCTTTTGATAGGAGAGATCGAGATAGCAAACATAAACAAATTTATTTATCAGTTCATCCCCACACCTATTGCGATTGATAATTTTTCCTTTCCCGCTGGTTGACTTGTGTTGATTTTCCACAAAATGTAAAAGAGATGACAATGCCCGTCCTTTCGAATTTTAAATTCTTATTATTATCAAAAAAATCTATTGAACCTGTCACGTGAGATCAGTTTCTATATGAGTTGAAAGATATGAAAACACTTGTCTTGTCACTTTATGGGCAGCTCAGCTGGCAGCACGTTGGACCACTTGTACTTGCAAACAAGGCACGCCGTCGGAAAGGCCAAAATCTCTACGATAATAGCGCCGCCGATAAAACAAGATATACATCTTCTTTAATCTCCACCTACCAAATGTCATGTCTGAAACATCAATTCGTAAGCCTTAAAAACAATCAATAGCTTCCAAATATAAAGATAAAAAAAGTCATTATTATCTATGATTTAAACTTCTCATTTTTTTTAACTTCCCCTTCAAGTCCTTAACACCAATTTTTCCTAACAAAAGACAGAAGTGATAGCAACGAAATGATCCGAATCGGGGTTGTTTAGTGGCGGAAATATTGGCACTGAATGAGACCGTTTTGATAGGGGTTTCTCGGAGGTTTTTCTCGGTTTGCTCGAGCTCAGACCTGATTTTGTAGGTTCTCGAATTTTGACCAACCTGACTTCTACTTGGCTCGTTATTTCTGGGCCTGGCCTGCCAGTTGCCTCCTATCAGCCTTGGGCCTTATACGAGCTTGACCCGGAAAGTTTCGGGCGTGTCTTACACGCGTAAAATTCGCGGCTGTTTGTGCTTTTCGGGTGTGCGTGGTTCTACGGTCCACGTACTCGTCTTCCACGTTCGCATGTAGTTTCCACGCGCCTGTTTTTGTTTTCTGTCTCCGATTCAGCCTCTCCGCCGCCGACAAATCCTTTCATCAGTGCATCCTCCTGCATAGCGCCATTGTCAATCGTTCCTTTCTTTAGGTTACTCCCATCAAAGATAATTTTCAGCTTGAAACTTCCCATTAATCGCCGTCGAGCAAATCCTCCACCTCACTCTCAGGCTTCTGCTGAATGACGCTGTGAAACTCTAAACTGCGGCTGCCGGACGGTGAGTTTACACCGCTTTCCTTTAATCTATTGATACAGCTTGATTGAGCTAATCTTAAGCTCTTCCCACTTCGATTCGTGTCCAGAAGCGATGATCCCCGTAACCAATTTTTGCATCTTTTGTGTTAGAGTACACTGATAACATGAACATAGGATCGGTTGAAGATATAACCTAATTGGAAAAATAATTCAGTTTGAATGAAATCGGATCTTTCTGGTTTTAGGTGAATCCCAACTGAACATCGACGTTGATACAATATTGTTGATGTGAAATGGTAATGGCTTAACATTTCATTCTGTATCAATGATTCTTAAAGTTAGTAGCATGACCAGAGAATAAGGTTAGGGCTTAGCTGTATTAAATGCATCTATCATCAGCTTATAATCGAATTCGAGCTGAGAAAGACACTTGAGATGGTCGAATTCTCGAATTCGGCATATCCACAATTTTATGCTGGCTGATCTTTTTCGAACTCAGTAATCACAGTGATGGAGGATAACGACGATGGTTACTCAGTGAACAGTCCACGGAGAGTTCTCAGCTTCTCGAAGACGAAGAAGAATCAGAGAGCTGTAGAACGAAGATCAGATATCTTCAGTCCATCATCTGTCTCCGGTCCCAAACCTTCAGAAGTTTACGGTTTTGTTGGCATCATTACCACTGTCGTCGCCACAGGTTTCTCCTTCGTTCCTTGCATATCTATGCGTCTTTTGTTCTGGTTCCATTTCGAGTTTGAGAGCTTGATCAATCTCTGATCAATGCAGTCATCTTCTTAGCATGGGCGTATGTTCCTGAATCATGGCTGCACTCCATTGGCATCTATTACTACCCTAACAGGTCAGAAGCCAACTCTTTTCATTGCAATGTGGGTTGCTTATAGGACGAGCCTAAGAATTTGGTTAACCATTCTGATGAGCTGGTAACAAGTAGCAAATTCGTACTAGAGATTCGATATGTGAAGCTCATGGTTTCAGCATTGAATCTTTCATCTGAGCTGTCAGGAAGAGCCCTAGTATTTGGTTAAACTATGCTGATGAATTCGTTGAATAGCAAGTTTTTGTGCAGGAGATTAAATATGTGAAGCTAAATTGTTTAGAATGTTTAAACTCGTTCTGGAAGTTAAAACCGCAAACTCGTTCAGGTACTGGGCATTAGCAATGCCGACTTATGGGATGGTGACAGTAGCTTTGGCACTCACTTTTTACATTGGTCTCAATTTCATCTCCACACCTTCCCCGACTTCGTTGTCCACGGTGTTCGACGAGTTTACTAGGGAAGCTGACGAGGATGCCCAGTTGGAACTGCCACATCAGCAGCAGGCAATCAAGCCTATATCAGATATTCCAGTTTACGTTATGAACAATCTCATGTTCAGAGACTCCACAGAAAATGTAATTTACTGACTGTTGTTAGGTTTCTGATTTTCTGTAGAGTGTACCTTGGAAACTCTTGTTTTCTCTGATGTTTCGGCTGATCAAGTCAAGCTGCTCTGTTCTTTTTCTCAACACCTGAACCATTTGTGATTAGACTTTGCTGTTAGATTAGTTCCATATCAACTAATTCAGTTTCGGTTAATGATGTCAAACTTCTCCCTTCTTCGAAACTGGTATTGTAGTTTGAGTTGATACAGCGGCCAGGATAAAGTGTAACGATCCAGAATGACGAGAAGTTCAGTTTCGAGTTTGGTTGGCTGTTCTATTATACGAAAGCATTTGTTCGGTCCATTACTCGGATCAAACCAATCACTACAACTAGTAACTGAAGCATCAATCCGAATGGCTTTTAGTTTCAGTTAGTACATCCAAACCAAAATAAAAGAATGCCACTTTAATACTGATGCTGCTCGTATATCTGCAGATAAGCTTCAGAGAGAGCAACCATCTGAGGAAGCGTTTCCGAGACGTGTAGATCCTGCATCTCATACCTGCAAAGATATCGAGTAAGAAAAAATCGTTAGAAAGAACAGTAGATTACGTTTACAGCGATTGGGGCTGGATTATGTTATATTTACCATAGCTCTTCGGACTTGCGCTGCACAAAAGCTCGGTAGAAGCCTTCCTTCGGCTTGCCATCATGGACGATGTTAGCTATCAAGTCGTACTTCGAACGGAGTTTCTTGTCCTTCGGAGTAGGCAGAGGGATATAATCTTTCAGTTCCAAGTTCTTCACAGGAAAGTTGACTGCAAATAATAATCAGATAAAGGGAAAAATCAAGCTCGTGAACTGGAACTCCTTTTTTCAAGAGTTTTCATATCAAAATTTTAGTTACTAGGATACGAAAATTTAGTTACTAGGAAACTGACCTAGAGTTGGGTTCTTCTCGATGAAGAAGTTGTTCTTCTTGAATCGTTGCATATGAAGAATAAGATACTTTGGCAATCTGGTGACTCGGTACTTCATCCTCGCGACATGAGGCCTTACTACTTCGGTGATGGTCTCTCCGTCAAACTTCTTCAAGATGTTGAATAAAGGAACCTAACAGAATAAAAAAGAGTAACTCGGAAATTACAGCACCGAATGAATTGAAAAGGTTCCATCTAATGTGACGAATTAACTACCAAACCGAGCATAAGGATGTTTTCTTTTTCAACACTAACCTGTGGAATAATATTCTTCTCCATCACATCTTTAAACAACGGAGGTGGTGGCAAATCCAGACCGAGCATCTTGAACGTCATTCTCGAAGTTTCCTTGTGAGCGTTGTTATGTTCAGTCTCACCATCTGTACCATGGGGGAACTCTTTGATGACTTCCAATTCCCCCTGCCAAAGCAGAAGCAAGTAACCTATAAGATTTAAGTGCACAACAGCAGCAAAGGAAACCGCATTAAGATGTTGGGAAATTACCTCGAAGCAATCGAGAATGATGTTGTTATTCTTCTTCAATCTTTTAAGCTCCTTATGAAGTGTGTCGAGAAGCCATCGCATGAATTCCAAGGGGTCAGACTGCTGCCCTATGAGAAACCTTTTACCGCTGGCTTTCATAACTGCTTGAAGAAACTCATGAGGGCTCACCTGTGGAAGAATTTTTGAAACATCAATGATGAAGCTCTGACAATTGAAAACCTTGGCCCATAATATATACCGTCGTCATGAGGACGATACCTGTCCCTTAAAGTTTCGAGCATGCCATATCTTTCGTGTCAGCTCCCCGAAACGTTGAACGAGAATGGACCGGGATTTCTCGTAGTTTTCCGGAATGAGGAAGAAATTTCTTAGAGGTGTTACCCTCATCAGAGACTGAATTGTGACATTCACAAAGTCAGTTCCCTGGATGTTATTGAGGCCAACCTGATAAAACCCAAGGAATAACAATTAACAAATCAATGATAAAGATCCATTATAGTTGCCATTTTAGTTCAGGGCATAGATGTCATACCATTCCCGGAAGGTAATCGGAACCATCAAGTGCCCTAGACCATTGTTTGTTCTTATCCAACTGCTCAACTTGTTCCTTTGTAAACCTGCACGCATCATAATCAACAGATTGAACCAAGTGATGAATGCAATCTTAATCGTCTGTTAACATGGAAATGAAGGTGCAAGGAAAGCCAAGAAAGTAGAAACCAACCTCGGATTCAGCACATGTCGTATGTCATCCAAAGATGGATCAATGATCTCATATCCGTCAGGAAGACAGTACACCTTCTCAGTCTGTAAGTTGATATACACATGGTGCCCTGCTTCAAGACTGTGAGTGTACGCATGAGACTTCTTCCCCCTCCCTTGGTAATACTTCCCACAGACCAGACACGCATAGACATTCAGATTCGACAGCGACACTGAACAAAACTTCTCGAAGTCGAAATCCAGCACCTGGCGATTCACAGTGTCTAGATAAGGACAGTCCTCGCGAGGTTCCAGTTGCTTCCTCCGCCTCTGGATGCTAGCCTCTAGTTGATCAAGTTCGTCATCATCATCCTCCTCATCACGTCCTCCTTGATCACCATTCCTTACTACCTTATCTACGTTATCCATTTCTTCACCATCATTGTTCTTCTGCTCGCTCTTTCCATTCTCTTCCTCGTCATCCACATCATTGTATGGAACTAGAGGATTATCAATAGCCTGAGTCGGAGATGAACCTTCTTTCTGAACTCTCTGTCTCTTCGTCGAACCTTCTTCGTCCACCACTGTATCGTGTGCTCTCTTCGTCACCATCGATCATCCACTCTCTTTCGAATCCAAATCTACAATTACACATTAACCACAAATTTTCACGCTCAGCGCAGAAATACTCCGTTCAATTGGATTGAGCTCGATAAAGCATGCATTACTAGTATCAAAATCAAAGAATCGAATCCGGAATTAGGTTTCTAGAAACAATACCTAGTAAAAGGTTTCAGCGATGCAGCTCGAGCAGAGGCAGAAATGAGTCGGAGCTCTCCGTGGAAGTAGAGAGACAACGACTGAGGCTCCGAGTTAAGTCCGGCTTTCCTTCTCCGTCGAAACCTACGCGGATTCGCTTCCGGCGGAAGAACGAAGATGAAGAACCTACGCGGGTTTTCGTTTCGTCGGTCAGAACGAGAACGGACAAGACACTGAAGACGATTAACGATGGGCTCGAACCAAAATAAAGCCCAACACTTCGTGGGCCTTATGAAGCTTCTGGACTCAAAGTTATGGATCGAGTTAGTTGATGACCGACCGAGAAGCCCGATCCTACGTGTCGTTTGGAGGTACAGCGAGTTGGTATATCGGGTAACCATAAAATGCATGGTATTTATATTTTCCACGAGTACATCGTCAACCACATTCAAAATTAATAAATTAAAAAGCTTGCGATTGTGGAGCTAAGATATGAACCATTGGTCTAAAATATTAATTGAATATTCATTAAAATTAAAAAGAACACAGTGCTAATTAACAGACTGATTGCAACTGGAAAGTAGAAAAAATCAATCACTAGTTACTGCAAATCAAGAGATTAATCAAAATTGACAAAAAAAAAAGAAAATGTTGGTGCAGGAAATTAAGTTGCCATCCATTCTTTACGAATATCAAAGGTGTAATTGATCTCCAAGTAACACTTGTTGTCGTCATCAACAAACTGTAACAAAAACAAAACACGAGAAAATGTTAGTAGTTCCACGGATTAGTCGTGATAGGGAATGGTGTTTCGAGATACAGTCGGAGGTTTGCCCGATATATTTCGAAACGACACAAATCACCTTACTTCTAGCCGAGTATGAGCCTCTAGCAAACATGCCGGAAGGAGTGGTCTCCTCAGGCATCTCATGAGTGTAAGTTTCTGCTTGAGGACTAAAAGTTCCAAGCATCTCTTTTGTACTATCAACTGTGATGCAAACACAACAACATTAAAAAGTTAGAAAAAGCTGGCCCAACCCACAGGTTAGACATCGTAACATCACCCAATGTAACAACGGATAAGCGGCTACCGTTGAAATGTTTAAGAAGACAAATGATCTTACATTGTCCGTGTTTTTTGTAGTGATATATATGCATGAGGTGTAAAATAGACCAAAAAATGCTTACCTTTGACTCCGGTTTTCCAAACCGTGTTGGTGTATCGAAGGCCACATACGATGTTATTTTTCACTTCGAAGGTGAAGAGTAAGCTGTATCGAGAGCCTTCTTTCAAAGTGAACCAACATCCTTTTGGATCTTCATTTGCGGGGATCGGGAGAACAATGTCGTCCCTTCCTGGGGACTTGATTGCTAGGCTCAAGATCTTGACTTCTGGATCGAGAGTCTCTGTAAATATATCCATCAAATTTAAATTAATTTATAACTAAGTAAGATATAATTTAGAAAATGATGGATTCAGGATGGTCAGATATCAGGAATTCAATTTCCAACGGTTTCGATAAATTAAAATAATATAATCGTGGTGTTAATAATTACCTCCAACAGTTTCGATATCCACAGCTCCTATGAGTTGCTCCTTCCACCTCCTCAAGCTCTCATCGTCCTACAATTTAATTCACACAAAATGTCACAAGGAAATAAAATTCATACATAATAATTAATATGTGTTCTTCCAATGTTTTAATTAAAGACGAACCGATTACCTGGCTAGGTAGACTCCTATTTTTCTCGTCGATTAGTTATTGCCGGATAATGTAACGTTTATTTGGGAGAAATATTATCTTGCAAGTCATTTGTCAAAAAAAAAACATATATCTATTGTCATATCAAAATATTGTTCCTCAATTACGTTTTAATTAGATTTGTCGAACCGTTCAATCAACCACAATACGTTAAAACTTTCACATATTAACTTCATCAATTCGATTATCGATGCTAATTTAAGGCTAATAGATGACACAAATAAGCGTACCTTATCCTTCTCGAGTTGTTCTTTAAGTGTGTATTGAGGACCAACTTCAATCTTCCTATCTTCATGATCTTCATCTTCTTCTTCCTCATGATCCTTGCCATGATCCTCTTGTTCAACCACTTTTTCTCCTACAGTTTCACCCTCATTTTTCTCCATTTCCCCTTATTATTCTTAAATTTTCTACTAATGAAATTTTTTAAAAAAAAATTACAAATCCACAACCGAACAAAACCCCACAAACTAATCCCCAAAAAATCAAATTACACAACTAAATTAGGGAATTTGGAATCTTAGAGAGGGATGAAAATGGAGGAAATGTGGGAAAAGGACAATATTGAGAGAATATTTGAGATTTAAAAAAAAAAAAGAGAAAAAAATTAATGAAAGAAAAATTCACCATAAGGGTGAAATAGCTATGAGAAAAAAATGAGGGGAATGGAGATGAAATAGGTGGTATTGTGGTGATCCGAAAGTTTTTACGAGGTATATTTAGAGGTGTATTTATCGAGTTATGATGAGATTTTGAATGTGTCTTAATTAAATGTTGAAATTGATGATTGGTCGAACTTTTTTTGTCATATTTTAAAAATTAGATATGATAAATTCTGATGTGTTGGATTATTTTATATTTTAAAAATGACTGGTCAGACTATCGAATGTCCATGGCTAATTCATCTACTACAAGTGTACATAATTATATTCCAAGTTAGTAGAAAATAGTAGTTATGGTCAATTGTATTAACTACTCACGGTAAAAAATAATGAAATCCTTAATTATTACATTTTTTCAAGGGGAAAAAAACTGAACTTACTCATAATATTTTCAAAACTATACTAGTACAGAAGGTCTAATCGGTTCAATTTTGAATGACTAATCAAAATAGTCCGACACTTATATTATATTTAAGATTTAATTCGGTTCCAAACAGTTAAACTACATAACGAACCAAGTTTATTATCAAATGGCTAAACTAAGGCTAGTAAACCTCTGGACTTAAACACAACAAGAGAATAACAATCAAGAGCAAAGCAAGCATGGCTCGTTTGATCTCGTATCGGGAGAGTTTGTAATCCACACCGTACATTTTGGCCATTATACCCATCACCAATGCCATAAATCTCTGCAAAAAAAAGATCGAACGAGTAAATTACATAGAAGGTTGAATGATTCGATAATACGATAAATAACGACGATTGCACGAAATTCGTTGCACCGGTCCCACCATATATTTAGTGGGAAACATTAGCTAGTTAATTATTACTATTTGTTTGAGTTTTAAGATATTTAAGAAATCTAATTGTGACATTTTGAGTTAATTCCTTACCAATTTGATAGGCTCCATGTGAAAGGGAAGGTTCACAAGCATCTCTACATTCCTGTGATTATATATTATCATTTATTAAAACAAATCGAAAGAAAAAAATATTTATTATATAAATTGTAGTGAGAAATACAAGTCTCTCTCGAATTTAGAATTGCGACAACAGATCAAATCTTTTATAATATCTACGGTTCGGTACCTTATAAATTTCGTCAATAGGATCTAGTAGTTGAAGTCATTTAATATATGTAGTCTAACCTTATCAAAAACTTTCCTTGGTAGATTTGGTGAATGTAGAAGCTAAAACCTTGACCCAAAGGAAACATGGTCTTGCTCCATTCTGCAGTTAAATAATATAATTTATAAAAATTGGTAAATAAGAATAATAATTAATATTAATTTAATGTATAAAAATTGTAAATAGATAGTTTTAACTTGGAACTCACGCAATCTCCAAGTGAAGCCAACATTGATTCCATGTTGTAATGTGGGTTTCATCACAAACTCAATGTTGTCTCCCAAGTTGGTCTTCAAGTAATTTAACAATTCAATCACATTCTGATTTGACCAAAAAAGACAAAGTAATTTGATGGATTCATAGCCTGTTAATTTCAAAATTCTCATAATATTTGCGAGACAATACATATGTACCTGCTTCCCGGGAAAAGGTCGGTAAAAGAAAGGAAGGAGATTCGATACGAACTTATGGAAATCATCCTCGTTGTCTTCAGAATAATTCTCCATGAACTTGCCCTCGTCGTCGTCGTCATCATCATCATTATCATTACTTGGATTTTGACTTGACGAGGAGAATCGTTTAGCTTCGGTTACTGCTATCTTTTGTCGTAGGCAGACACTTGATCGTTTTGTCGAAATAGGAGGATGATTTTGCGCGGAATTGAAGGATATGTGATGAGCTTTTGGAAGGACTATGTGGGGAAGCTTTGATGAAGGAGAATAGTAAGGGAACGAAGATGCAATGGTGATGATAGACATTTTAATTTGGAGATTAAACTCATGCATGAATTGGGGAATTATTGCTATAAATTATATAAATAATTTATTTAATTGGTTTTGGAGATTTTGTGTGAAGGAAACCAAAGGAATGAAGCAATGTGCTCTAATGGTGTACAAGTTAAGTATGTTTGTACCAGAAGTTTGTCATGACCACCAAAATCATGCATGCATGACGTTGGCTCGAAGGTTGGAACCCAAGAACCCGATTATTTCAAACATGTGCCTTTCTAATTTGATTAGTTAGCATATGTTTTTACATAGAATTAAATGCAATCACGAACAGAAATGAATATGGGATGCTAAGATTTGTTAAACCCAGTTACACCATTTGAAAGAAGAGTACGTATGGGGAGCTAGGCTAAGTCGGTGATGTCGACTACTATATGTTGAATGATGCAGAACACAATGAGGAACAAGCTATGAATACTCTACCGGATTACTAATCACCTACCGAAACGGACATAACTGATAAGGCCGGCCTGTTGACCATATATATCGATCAAGAAGTCCAAAAACACACTCTGGCACCAAATCATCTGGGAATGGATTCAGTCAGCTATCAATATCCAGTCCATCAAACTCCATAACACAGCACGAAACGAAGATCTGGCTTTCTGAAGCATTAACGAAGATCTGGCTTGCTGAAGCATTATTTCCAGGCATAATTGGTGCACACATTCATAATGTCCTCAGCTTGTGGGAGATCTATAGTACTCTGGTTTGGACAGGTTCATGATTGTTTTCAAACATTCAGATTGTGGAGCTAGCTAGGGTTGCTGTTTCTTTTGCGAAAATTAAGGTAATCAAATTCAAAGATTCAGACAAGGCAGAAAGTAAACCACTAGAGATTTTGATTATAATGAGAGAAAAAACAGCCAGGATTCTGTCGAGTAGTCATGTTTGTGTTAATGGTATTCTTGGGACCCGGTCGGTCGAGATTTTTAGAACATGTGGTCATTGGTTCGAATTTCAGGATACCTTACGAATATTTGACAAAATTTGTCAAAAATGGGTGATTCACGTTGAATCTCTCATATGAGAGATCGAAGTAATAACTTGCAGGTAATGTAACACGTGCCCAAATGTGGTCATTGGGTCCTTTTCTATAATGGATTGTTTGGCCCGTGATCTATCTGCCGGGATGGTTAGAGTGTGAATAAGTGCGGTCTTTGGTTCGAATCTCTTAGCATACAAATATTGGAGGAATCTATAGAAAATGAGTGATTCATGTTGAATATTAATCTCTCATATAGGCCAGATGAAAATATTGTAATATCTACCTCGTGAGTAATTCGAAGTTTCTTTTTTTCCTTCGAAAATAGATTTTGTATTACTCACCGGAGTATAGCCTCTTTTCGAAGAAGAAAAAGAGACTTTCAGAATGTGAGTATCATGCAAAACTCGAATATGAGATCGATCTATTTTGAAACGACGAGTATGATTTGGTGAAACTTTAAATATCGCCTTTGGTGTTAGCTTTAAACTCGATCATCCAAACCTAACTTCAAACAAATTAGGACCCATGACTAGTTAATCACTGTGGAAGTCAAGAGCAGAAAAAATGAACTTTGAATCAATCGATCAGAGTACTTTTTAATGACTTGGATAGCAATGGTACTGGATGCATCTTCTCGCCACGATTCAGTCTTTCATCGGATTAGAACCTTCAAAAACATGTAAATACCGAGTGTGAATATCTTTTAGCTAGATAGCTCAATCAATCCAAATTTTAGTTCTGCTTCAAAGACGACAGATCCAATACAAAATTACTCGAAAGTAATTAAATTTTTGAAGGCCTAGGATACTAAAAGATATGGTTTTTTGGGCCTTCCATTTTGCAACTTTTTGTGACTTTACAGAGTGTAGGTATGGTGTTTATGTTAAAAGGGAACATGTTGAACCCCACTCCATGCATTGATTAATACACTAAGCCAAGCTAAAGAAACAATATATGTACATATTGATTTGGTCTCTTATGCCTTAGGTAAAATGATTACTTTGTTGGCGGAGAGTGAGAGTATACATCAACACTTTTTTGAGGTTGGTTAGTTTTCTGAGATATTAGATCGGGATTGAACGGTTAAAGTTGAAAATATTTATCGAAAATGAAATCGGGCCGTCGAATTTTTAACGGCCCTAAATCATCATTTATCTATTAGTATTCATTCTATTCCTATTAATGATCCTACTATATCGATAGAAATTTTCTAACCTCGTTTGATCGTCAACGAAAGAATTTTTAACAAAATGATTACTTGAGTCGCCCCTAATTTTTTGAAAACAATAATAAAATCAAATAAACAACCAGTTGGGGTTTTCATGAATGGTTTGTAGACTAAAATAATGCAACTTGTACCCTTAAAAATTGGCAGAAGCATTCAACTTTTTGTGAAGACAAGATGAGATGGATGACTGTGATTCAACGTGGCAAAGATCAGACGGTTTCAGATGGTAATTCAGAGCATATTTCGATCCTGCTTTAAGAACAAATCCTTACAAGAATGTTCCATGGAGTGTTGTTTGTGCTTGTGCCTAAACTACAAGCTCAAAGAACTAGAATACCACTCACTCCTACAATTCTCGGACGTCCTTCATCACACATTAATGTCTGCAAGAATTTCTTCAGAGCAAATATTCGACTATATGGTTCGATCTCCGGCAAAGACATATGCAAGGGCCGACCTCTCCAAATCAGAATCCAGCTCAACCTCGATATTAAAATTGTAAATCTTTATATTAAACTGTTTTGAATTCATCAATGATCGAATCCCGGTCAGAGAGATAAAATTAGAGGGGAGGGGACATAATAATTTAGGGAGGGAAGGATCAAAAGATTGATTGATTAGGGTTTTTGGAAGGTGGTGGATGAAAGTAGGGTGGTGGGGACTAAAGGCACCGGCCTAGACAACCTTGTTGTGATTTGCTTGGCTCCTCCCTTCTAAAGTACCCACATCAATCTCAACTATTCTGAAATTTGGTTCAAAGTTCTTTGTTGGTATCATCATGATTCGTCATAAATCGATGTATTTCTATAGTTTAATTAAGTATCTGATTTGTGATCATTGAGTCTATAGTTATTTTCCATTCTCAATATGCGACTCTTTATGAGTTTACAATATGTTGGATATTTTCACATTAATTTTCGAAAGAGTTGTATGATTCTATCATTCTACACAAATCAACACATCATTTTATATACTCACCATGGGCCATGGCCACAAATTTCTTTATGGCAAAGTTGGCACCAACTAGTTTGATGATAAGCCACCCTTCTATTTAGCTAAACTCCATAGCAATAGCAATTAACCCCCCCTTTTGTTTTATGATCAATGGCTTTAATCAAGGTGGTTAAGCTTTTGCTATAGTTAATCCCAAAATTAGTATAAGTGGATCCAAAGAACATGGAAGCATGAATGGAAAAGAGGGTAATGTCATGGTGGTCATCATTCATGTGAGAATGGCCCTCCACCACCATTTGCCATTTGCATATGTATTTTTTTTGCTTTACAATTCATTTGTGTTGTCATTCATGAACATATTTTTGATTATGTATAGTCAATATCTTCGAGGTCGTATCGGATATCAGATCGGTAAAAAAAAATACACTAGCTTGATTTACTATTTGTATAAATCATTATAGATCAATTTATTTTCGTGTCGTGACATCAAATGGTTCGGATAATTAATGCTTTAGTCGTGGCATTTTGAGCTAGTATTTCTCAAAATTTGACGTATGGCATTCCTAAATCCACTACTATACTAAATTAATGACATACTTTTCTCAAATTTTATTGTTTCGATAAGCTATCATCTTATGTTTTCGATGTAAGTAATCGACAGCAGCCCTGTAAAATCTAAGTGTGATTTAAGTGTCAATTAAGTAGACAAACAAACATGATCATACAAATTTCAATCCATCTCCTATAAAATTTAAAACTATATATATATATATATTAATTTGACAACAAAGATTACATTTTTATTTTGTACAACTGGACATGCATCAATGTGTCAGTAACATGGTAAGCTTGCAAAGATTCCTGCTTTTCCCTTTCTATCATCACAAATTTGTAATCTTTTATTTTAATAATAATAATAATAATTAAAATATTATATCCCTACATTCTCTCATCAATCAACTTAACATTTGAAAACACCATAAATACCTCTCTGCACTTCATTCCATAACATCACTCACAAAATCAAACCCCCCCTCTCTCTCTCTCTCTCTAAATCTCAAAGTCCAATTCTCCCTTTCTCTTTCTCTCTCTAGAAAGATGGCCACCATTGAGGTAAATTAGCTTACTTTTACTATATATGTATCATTTTTTTCTAAGTTAATTTCATATCGTACGTAACAAGTATGGATACATTCGTCATATATTTTTGATTGATCATTATCAATGTTAAGATATTGGCATTAGAGTTCTATAATGGATAATCCGTCTCATAATTTTAATCGATTATGTGTGTTATATTATGTTATGCTATTGACTCCAAAGTTGGAACTATGGTGAATAATCATTTCGAATTCTAGCTCACTCGAACCAGCACTTTTTGCGACAGGTTGAATCAGCACCAGTAGTATTGACTACAGAGACTACCGAGGCACCGGCTGTGGCCGCCGCCGCCGCGGAGGAAACGGTCAAGGAGGCTGTGGAAGTAGAAGCAGTACCGGTACCAGAGCCGGAAGCGGTACCAGCTGTACCAGCTGAGACAGAGGCTAAGGAGGAAGAAGCTCCCGTTGAGAAAACAGAGGAAGTTGCTGCTCCTGTTGAAGCAGAAGAGGTTAAGGAAGTAGAAGCTGAAGCCGAGAAGGTTGAGGAGCCAGCTTCTGTTGCCGCCACAGTTGAGGAAGAGGCGCCGGAAGCGGAAGCTGCAGCCGAGCCGGCCGTTGCTGAGGAGCCAGCTGTTGCTCCAGCTGAAGAACCAGTTGCAGCAGCTGTGGTGGCGCCAGTAGAGGAGCCGGCTGAAGAGACAGCTGCAACAGAGGCAGAAGTTGCTGTGGAGAAGACAGAGGACTGAAGAACTTGGATCGGATCGGGTTGATTAGTGGGGTTATGGTTTACTATGGAGTATATGATTATCTCTGTTGTTAAATTTTTTTTTGTTCTTTGTTCTTCCTTTACTGGTGTAAGGAAGTTTGAGTGTTCTGGTGACGAATAGTAATGTATGGGGATGTGTTCTTGGTCCACGTAAGCATTTTGCGGCGCCATGTGGATTTATTTAATTGGGCAAGATTCAAGATTAATTTTTATATAATTTGATTTATATTGTATTCTATACATGGTTTTTTGTGTGTTAATCTCGGCTATTTCGATTTACTAAATATCGATGCTAAGTGTCTAAACCTTACAACCGATGTCGGGTATTCCACGATTTAGCACAAAATCACGATATTATATACACTATAGTGTTCAAACGATTCAACTGCGATGAGCTCACAAATCAAGCGAACACTTACAAAGGCAAGAAGACAATGCACAAGATGACATTATGGTTCCCAAAATTCCAAAATCAATCACTTCAAGAGGACATATCGATCGGATCGGTGAAGTCGACGACTGAAAACACACCAATAGGACAAACCAACAACGATGGCATTGCATGATTCTGTCTACTTACAGCAAAAAAACCAGATCTTGCAGCTTCTCTATTAAACCCTTATACTACGCTTAAGAACCCAGGCTGGATAGCCTGCCGAAACAAAAAGCATATGTTCGCAATGACATCAAACTTTGCAGATCGCGACGAACAATGTAAAGACAATTAAAAATCGCACCCTCCTCCTTAACATAAATAAGCCCTATCTGTACAGCCTGATTTTGTTTTTTGGTTTCACTTCTTTTCTATGTGCAGTTACCAACGCCTCCATTTCCCGCGCCATTTTTCGATCGGTTGATGGTCATTTCACCAGGTGCCGAAGCTGCAACCGATATGCTCTTGGGTTATGACGCGGAGTCGATCTTGCATGATGTCCATGGATGGATAGGGTGGGAAGCACAGCCTGTAGAAGCATGTATGGGACGAAGGGAGACGATCTTGTGGCTCCGTGGACTTGTATATGTATAGACGAGAAGCAAGTCCTCGGAAACCTTCGACCGGTAGATATTTAATTGATGTCCAGAAGAATAGCAGTACTTTCCTCCGCTCGGCTGGCATTTCCCCGACAACCTGCAAACATTTTACAGAAATATCTTCAGGACGCAAATCTACAGCCATCCGATCTCAATCACAGACTGCCAAAACCTACAGTTATCTCGAGACATAATAGTTATCATGATGCAAATGTACATTCTCAAGACCCCTATCGGTACAGCTAGAGGAGCAACTATGTGTTCAAACAATTTACAGATCGGATGGCAGCTTACATATCAAGCCTATATTATTTACATGCTGGGTTTCTACTTCATGCGCAAAAAGTTTGGAATACATCACTATTGGATAGAAACAATAATTAACATTCTCGCCTGAACTAGACAGACAAATCGAAACAGGCACGTCCAAGAATGGTTATCAATATTTTCAGAAAAATGCCATTGAAGAATTGTGAATGAACTGTTAACGATACCTTCCAGAACCAGGATATTTGGGGATCTGTTTCTTTGAAGCCATTGTACTCCGTATGTGCCTTCCAGTCTTCAACACAGATTGCGCTTTCACTTCCGTAAAGCATCCAATCAAGGTCTTCTAGCTCCAAGCTTTGGAAAAAAGAGTGTCTGAGACTTCCATTGGAAAGAATATCAGTGAATCCTTTTGCAAAATGCGAAACCTGTTCAGAGATAGATGTGACAAATCGATGCCGAACCAGAAGGGTTACATATTCCCCTCTGTTCTTGCTATTCACTACGATGTGTTTCCCTCCAGGACGGAGTTCAACAACGTTCCTGGATCCCAACTCCTCGACTTCTCTAACAAATGTCAGCCCTAAAGCATCGGAATCAATAAACTCGGCATCCATGTCCAGGATTTGCTTGCAGCTACTGTACAGGATCGGATCAGCATCCTTTATGTCTTCCAAATATATAGGCCCTCCAGCTAATTGTAAGAAAAGGACCCGATCTAGGACTATGCCCACTTGCACTTTGTGCATCACAGCTAATGCAATCACTCGACCGGAAAAGGCGAAATACTCTAGATGCCTAGGTTCAACCTTTGATGCTGTGGATCCATAATGAAAAAAAGAAAAGATCAATGAAGAAAGGAGAACCTGAAACGCATAGTCCAATTAGCAAAGAGGAAACATCGTTAAGTAAACACAAGATGGTCATCACCACAAAATCTAGCAGAATAGCACCACAGTATGCCTTCTTAACCGTGTCACTGAACTAAGAACAACTAGATGAGGTCAAAGTCACAGAAAATCTAATCATAGAAATCTACGTGAAGTGTATGCATAATATCATATTAAATGGTGCAATCCCTTTGTTGTCCAGCATTTCCTACTTCAACTCAATAGCAACTAGTTCATTGACATTGCCAGCGAAAGCACAAGAGTCGCTGGTTTTAGCTATGTCGATATAGAGTTGTAGTAGCAAAAGCATCCCGAGTCAAACAACAAGGGTAATCCTATGTGTTCTGGTTCGGTGGAGAAGTGTTAGATTATGTATGAGACTAATTAATCCTACCATAGTTAGAGACAACTATGAGATCGTATAGCAGTTAGCAGATGATAGCAGTTAGATAAGCACTACTGAATAGACGTTAGTAGAACTCCAATATATTATAGGATTTATGTTAGGCTCAGAGTTACCCAGCGTTGTATATTTCCAGAGCAGTTGCTCACTAAATAATGCAACGTTTATGGTATCAAAGCCTAAAATACCCATAAACTCCCCCAAACCTCTTCGTGTGGTCCTCTACTCCTGCAACAGTGTCGACTGACTCCGGAAAGTCAACAGCTGAGTCTGGTAACACTGGTCCCTCTACTATTACTATTACTACTACTGCCCTTAGATGCCGACAGACAATCCTCAACTGAAGACTACAACCATCAAGCTGAATGCAACGAACTACAAGCGGTGGTTGAAGTCATGCGTATGTACAGGCAAATGAAAGCACTCTGAAACTGTAAACTATTACCCAAAGAGAGGATCCCACACAGGACAAACGGTGTTCATGATAGTTCCACATGAATTAAGCACACTACTTCAAAAGCTATAACTTTAATCGGCAGCACATGTTCTAGAATCATGATCATTGAAGTTTTGACTGCACATTCTGTAACCAAAAGCAACATAAGATGTAGAATCATACCAGGATTAGGGTGGAACCTTCTGCGATCACTTGGGCATGCTAGAAAAAGAGCATTATGAGGGTTGAAAATAGCCTGTGTTACCAAAAGAAACCACTCACGTAATACACCAGGACCAGTAGCTTCCTCATTCTTGAACTCCATAAACAAACCTCCATGCAATGAATCTGGTTCTGCACGACCAATGTATGCAAATGACTCCTCCAGCAGGTTAGTCCTGTCAATAAGCATTTCATGCAGCTCTTCATAGTCTTCTTTCACCTCGGGGAACATCATCATAGCCAAATGTCTTCTTGACTCAAAATCCGTCACATCCTTGTGTTTGAGGAGCCACTGATGATCATCGGCTCTCTTTGCATATTTGACAATCAAAACACAAACAGAAGCCTTTCTAAGTCTCAAAATTGTCCAGAATTGTTCTTCGGAATCCTTGTAGAGCTTAGCTATTTCATTCAATTCCTTCAAAATGGCAAGATACTGAGACCATGAGGTACTGCTCAACTCACACTCTCCACTTGACTTCAAAGGCGAGGAGCCCTCCACCTTCATAAGGCATTGATCCATCTTTGTCAATAAGTCCCTAAATATAACACTAAGCTGCTCCATCTCTTCGGCATATAACAGATGGGCAACACCTTTCTTGTTCAAAGGCATTGTAACAGGCCGTCCCACTTGCTCCGATATAGCCATTCGTAAAGGTGTCAAGAATGCGGAGAAGTCACGGACATCACATCCTAAGGGTCCTAAACTCACTGGAGTTTTCAGACTTGAACCCAGATCATTGGACAACCTAGAAGCTAACTCTTGAACAAACGGAAAAATCTCTGCTATTGTAATCGACCCCTTTGCATCTTCCACTCCCACCCCATTCTTAGATGACCAACGCCACCCAGAATCATTATCCAACAATGAACCAAGAGTATTCCGACAGCAAAGATACAGAGGATCGTCATTAGCAACCTTCCTAAGCAACTTGCAAAATTCTAAGACTATAGGTGTACACTTCGCATGCAATGGCTTCGGTAAAGAAATCCTACATGAATTCAAGAAGTGCCTAATCGAACTATCAGCACAATCTCTGTTACCTTTGTTGGTCGAAACATACAGCATCGTCAATGTCTCTGGAGCAGAGCAGGACATGAAAATCTCAAAATGGCCACCTGCATCTTCCGTTTCACTATTTGCAGCCAGCTTGAAGAACTCGCTAATCAAATCCTTGATATGCTTAGGCGCATAAGAATAAGCTGGCATTCCACTTTTACACAGCCTCCAGATAAACATTACCATGTCCTCGACTATCCGGTAAGTCTGCGGATGCTTCGTGCTCCTCATCCGTGCAACTAAGTGAAGTGTGGCATCCTTCTGAATTCCACACTCTGCCACTGATTGATCTAGCTGCAGCTGCTTCCCGTTGTAAATTAACCTCATCTGGTAAGAAGAAATCCCAGTGATCACCTGAATTCTCTCCATAATAGACTCCACAGTATCCTCCGGGCTAGCATAGACAACAACATGTTTACCTTCAGCGATCATCCGGACGAAGAACTGGATCTTCGAAACTGAGGATTCTCCCCCCGCTTGATAACCCGAAGCAGCATATGAACACGAAGCCATAGTCGATAGGGAGATGATCCCTTCCAAATCATCGTCGGCAAACGGCGGCCGATTCTTATTCTGAGAGTCGGATGAAGAGTTAACGGCGAGGAGGGAATCGTCCTTCCGCATCCTCACGCTCACCAGGTCGTCCCAAATGTCGAGGTCATCGTCGTCCTCGATGGAGGACACGTAGTCGTCCAACTTGCGCTTCGCCGAGGCGCGGTACTCGCTGGAGGCGGCGGCGGCGCCACTGACGACGGGGCTGGCAGCAGTGCGATGAGAGGGACTATCGCTGGCCGATGATCGTGATTGAGACATCTGACGGTGGAAGCAAAAGCCCCGCCGCTCAGCGCGGTGGGGGAAATAGCATGGAAACGTCGAGAATTCCCAAAAAAAAAGAAGATTTCAACAGAACCCTAAGCCAAACACGTTCTCACTAGTTCTCACCGGATAAATCGAAATCCATACCGATTGTGACAGAATCGTTTAGACGAGACTGCCGCCTGTTCTATGACTGAGAGTGGAGGATATGATCGGGGAAAAAAAAAAGCGTCGCCGTGGCGGTGGTGGCTCGCGCGCTATCTCTCTCCCCCACCTTTTTTGTTCTTTTTTCTAGAGCCGTAAAGACTATAACCTTACGCTACGGAATTTTTTTTCACATTTGTAATTTACTTTGACGGGTTTGCATGATCGGGTGCGGTTGCGCTCACGCTATTTAGGTGGCACCGATCACAAGATTGCGGTGATGTGGATGTAGTCAACGGTTGTGGTTCGAATTTGGAAGGTAAGCGTAGACTTGACTATTGTACTAGAGCCGTTTCTCAAATACTCTTCATGTTTATGATGTTTATCTTCTTGATTTCACTACTCTAAGGTTAATTAATGAGATTTTATACACTTATCGGTAGGTTTGGCAATGGGTCGGTTACGGGGCGGTTACACCCTAACCGTTGCCCGTTAAATTTGCCCACGGTTTTACCCATAACCGCCCCATTATGCCTAATGGGTAAAATTTTGTTACCAAATCCATTTTGATATGGATTTCGGTTAAACCCGTGGATATCGGGTTTGTCCAACAAAATGTCAAAATCCGAAAATTAAAAAATCTCAAATGAAAACCTGGCAATAAATATCATCATTCATCCCATTGACCAATTCCAGTCTCATACTTGTATTTCCGGTCTCATATATAATTGAAATTGACCATCCGGATTGGATTCCGGTTCCGGAACATAAAGCTGCAGAAGCTAAAGCGCAAGACTAGTTCGGACTCAAGACATTCGGACTTCATACTTCGAATTCAAAACTAAACACAATCAAAACACTTAACTGTTCGAACCGAAAACTCAAATCAATCAATAAACTTAAAATGTATCAAAGACCGCAAATCTTGCAATTCGGCATACGGCAATTCGATTCTTCCTTCAATTATGCTACTTCGGTTCAACCATCAAATGTCATCAATTCATCACTCATCAATTCATACGCCAATGATAACAATGAATTAATATGTATCAACAAGTGCAACATGAAGCGTAACAACAACAATACAATCCAATTTACGGTGCAACATGAAACTGTCGGCTAGAACACAAACCTTAACTATTCGTCGTCGGCCGTAATGCAGTTTCGCAACATCATCTCCATCCCCTTGCGGTGGCTGAGTGGTTCCTTCTCCATACGTTATACGGTTGGAATCGTTATAAAACAGAAGTAGGGATAGTGAATAAACCAGCAATGTATATACTAACTAACCAAATGCATCTTCAATTGTCGAATCATCCATCGCCGTTGTTGAGAACACGCCTTCGAGCTGTTGCACTTCCGCTTTATCTACAACTACGAAAGTACGAAATCAAAACAAAAACTAAAACAATCATGAACAAACATAATTACATAAACAATAACAATACTGCATGCTTATCATTACGCAACCGGCTCTGCAACACATCATTGCCTCAACCGTTGAAGGTTGCGGCCTACTCCGATGGGGATCAAGAAGCCTCCCACCGGAACTAAAGGCCGACTCCGATGCAACCGAGGTTACCGGTACCGCTAGTAAATCCCTTGCAATGCATTGCAAAATGGGATACTTCACACCACCAATTTTCCACCACCCAAGCAAATCAAAATCGGGTGTCCTAGGATGTAGTTCCTCGGCTAGATAGTGTTCCAATTCGGTGGTTACTAAAGAAGGTCTAGATTTCTTTCTTTGGCTTACAAACAGGTCAAAATCCATATCCATGGCGAAGAATTTGGAACCAAATTGGTTGAAGAACCAATGTTATTGGCTGATTTTCTTTGATACTCAAGTACCAATTCGAAACTACGAGATTTCACCATTTCACCAACCGGATCGGTATTGGGACTCCCAAATTTAGCAAAGATAAAATTCTACCAATGCCAACTTAAACCTCGGATCCAAGACGGTAGCAACAGCCAAAAGCAAATGAATGTCATCCCAATACTTAGCAAACTTATTCCACATTTTCTCGGCCATCGAAACAATCATCGAATCGAATCATCCAACCATTCCATCATGCTCAATCTTAATTTACGGACTTCGGAAAAAAGCTGATTGGCGTAGGGTATTTAGAACCGAGACAGAACCTTTGTAATCTCTTTGAAAACAACAAGTTTTTTACATACAATTACAAGCAAAATCCCAATGATTATCCGTAGGAGAGAGTTGTCTTGAGATTCTCTTTGTTTCAATCTAGCAAACACATCCTTATATGGGATAGCGGCGAGAAAGCATGTTGTACGTAGAGTTCCAACGAGTGGGACGATCAAGCACAAGTTTGGTTGACAAATTAAGTTTCAATTGTTGAGCGAGTCTCGTGAAAGTATTCAACTCTCCTAGGTGTGCATGTCCAAAATACCACACTCTCTCTTATCTTTTCAATCCCATCTTTCGAACGTCCGGTCCATCCCTCACAATCGGATTAAGGATATGGGCGAACACCTCATATGCAAAAGAGCACCATCCTTAATAAGATTGGAAAGGAGAAGCCTCTGTCTCACTAGATTGATCATGGAATCATTGGTAGTACAATTATCAAGCGTAATCGTTGACAAAGTACTATCAATGTTCCAATCAAGAAGACATTGAGAGAGTCTTCCAGCCAATCTCTCACTAGTGTGAGGGGCAGGAACGTATAGAAATCTAATTAAATGACTTCTAAGCTCCCAATTGTTGTCAATGTAGTGGGCAGTCACAGCCATGTAACCCCTTTTCTGATTTGTGGCAGTCCACATATCGGTGGTTACGGCTATTCTCCCTTTGTTTTCATCTATGACTCGTTGAATTTTCGACCTCTCATCCCCATAACGAGTAATGATGTCCTTCTTAATCGTATTCCTAGTTGGGACTTTAAAGAGAGGGTTTAGGGTACAGCGAGAACCTTTTGAAGTAGAGGTGGTCAACCATTGAAAGAGGATACTCATGCATCAAGATCATAATGCGAGTTCATTCTTACAAACCTCATTGCTAAGCCGATTGGCACTCAACTCACTATTACCCTTAGCTTTGTAGTTAGGGCCTAGGATTCTCCGACTACCATCATGGATTTGTTTGTGAACGCAACGATTCCTGTGAGTTCTTAAATGGGAAGTACCATTAGTGGACTTCCCACCAAAACCTTCTTACAATAGTTGCATTTGGCTTTTAAAATTCCATGAATGAACATTCGGTGAAGTGAGGCCGACATCCGATTTTAAGGGCCTAGTTGAGCCTAAGGGAGGATCGACAACATTATTTGCATGTTGGTTTTCGGGATTAGCAAGGGAAAGGAGTGGTGGTGGACCATTATTATTCTCAACCGGTATATTCGAGAGTTGTTCGGGTGTCATCGATTGAGAAAATAAGAACACAAAACAAAAAAAGGAGAAAATAGTTTAACAATTACATTCATTGAAGAAAGCTAGACAATTACTATAAGAAAGTAGACAGTTTAGCAGTTTATTAAGGGCTTACTTAAAAGTTTAGTAATGCTTAACAGTTTATTAAGGGTTTAACAAATTTAGTTATAGAGTTTAGGGTTTACGAGTTCAGTTGAGGGTTTAGCAGTTTATTAAGGGCTTACTTAAAAGTTTAGTAATGCTTAACGGTTTATTAAGGGTTTAACAAATTTAGTTATAGAGTTTAGGGTTTACGAGTTCGGTTGAGGGTTTAGCGGTTTATTAAGGGCTTACTTAAAAGTTTAGTAATGCTTAATAGTTTATTAAGGGTTTAACAAATTTAGTTATAGAGTTTAGGGTTTACGAGTTCGGTTGAGGGTTTAGCGAGTTTATTAAGGGCTTACTTAAAAGTTTAGTAATGCTTAACGGTTTATTAAGGGTTTAACAAATTTAGTTATAGAGTTTAGGGTTTACGAGTTCGAGTTGAGGGTTTAATAGTTTACTATCGAATTCAGAAAGAAGATAGATTATTAAGGGTACTATCGGAAAGTAGACAGCTTATTAAGGGGTTAACTTTAACGGTTTATAAGGGTTTAACAATTAGGTAGAGAGTTCATGGGTTATGAGTTCAATTGAAGACGGTATAAACTTGGTTCAAGTCGTTAACAATCTAACATAACACTTCTAAGTTCTAAACAAGTTCTAAAACTCTCAAATGTTATACCATTACACAATGTAAGCTTACCTCGGCGGTTGCGAAAAACGATTGTTGTCTTGCCTCTCGAACAACGATTTCAAAGTTCCACCCTGCCTCCTAATTAGCACCAACTGTGTGACTTCCTCCTAAGCAGAAACATACATTTTATTACAATACTGTACTTACAACATTGCTATGAATCAAAGGAAAAACAACCACAAACCCTATACTTAAACGTACCTAAACAGCGGAATGAAACCAATTTTGGCCCCGATTCTATAACTCTCGAGTCCGGAGCGATATCTGAAACATATAACACTGCAAATCAGATTTTTCACATAATAACATACACAAAACATTCAAAGAGTCACAAAAGCCACAAACACATTCACAAAAGCCACAAACACATAATAATAGATAACTTACTGGTATGAAATGAATCGGAAGGAAAAATCCCAAATTTGATAAATTAGGGTTTCTGTCTTCTGGATTTTGTTCGACGAACTGCATATGAAGCAATAAACCCAAAAATTAGTATACAATTTATACATGCAGGGATAAACAAAAATAAGGAATGGCGAATAAAAAACTTATCTCGATTTGGGGAAGGAATCCTTTGCATGCACGATTCGAACCGGATTTGTATGGATTGAGGCATTTTTGTCGGCGAAAGGGGTGATTACGGGTAGGTGATGATTATAGTGGGGATGAATTCGAAGAACATCAACGAAAAGGAGGTTTTTGGCGGAAAATTAGGGTTTCGGTGGTTCGAATCCTTTGCATGCACGATTCGAACCGGATTTTTGCGGATTGAAGGAGTTTTGTAGTTGAATATGGGTAGGTGATGATTATAGTGGGGATGGATTCGATGAATATCAACGAGAAAAGGAAGATTTGGGAGAAAAATTAGGGTTTCGGTGGAGTTCTTTCGAGAGGAAATCGGGAGAAAGTTACGGAGAGAGGCTCGGAGGCGTGAAAAAATGGCCGAAATGAAACCCTAGTACGAAAATTTTGCTTTTATACCCTATATCAATACTACGTCGTTTTAACTCACGGATTGGGTATGGGTCGGTTAAGTTATTATCCGTATCCGCCCATTACCCGAAACTCGCGGGTCACGGGCCTGACCGAAACCGGTAAACATCCTTCGGGCCCAGACTTTCGGGCTGTATTCGCGGGCGGGCTCCACTGGGTAACCTAAACCCGTGGGCTGACTGCCAAGCCTACTTATCGGATACTTATTATCTCAATAACCAAGTTTCTTAGAACAAACATTATTATTAATGTAATAATGGTACAAGGTTTACAAGCTTGTCGAGCTACGCTACAAGTTTACAATGTCCCTAGACTGAGAAGAGCTACGACTTTAGACCATTCCATGTCCCGAGGTAATCTCGATCGAACCTCGATTGAATCAAGCATCCACCGTCTTCAAAAGAAACGCGGTCTCTAAAGCTGCCTCCTTGGATTGCATGTATCGATTCTCCTCTACAATATCGGCAAAGAAATGAAGCAGCACCGGTCGTTTCGGGTCATAAATGGTGAGTTCGCGCACTCTTGTAGCCCATTTTGCTGCTTCCCATACACCAAATCTGGAAAGACAATGCACAAAGACTACAGATTAACGTCAAATTCGGATGCAAACCAGACCGAATTTGTTCTTTAGGTACCGTGTGTTGTAGGATGAGGTGATGAGTACTGCAGGATAAAGGACATCCTTTTTAATGTTGTCGTATGGTGAGTATTCACGTATGGCACGAAAGTCGTCTTTGTCACCAGGGTACCCGAACTCTTCGTAGTCGGCTGCTGTAAGTGGAATGATCGGGTACAGAAGAGTGCTCGTTGCATCCAGGAAGGGGACCTAGAAGCCACAACATGAATGTGAACACACAAGAAAAGTCAAGGTAGTCAAAATCGTGATTTTATGTGAAATCGAAAATTGGGGTAGAATCGTGATCATAGGGTTTTAATAATAAAATTGTAAGGTTTAGTGAACTATTGTTTAAGAAATTTAAGCGATAATTAATTAAACATAATATGTAAAAGAATAAGTTGATTGACCTTTGACCGCCTGTGAAGAAGATAATAAATAGATGTTATGTTATTGATCTTCTTTTAATTTTCATTTATTACTAAAATAATTAAAATCAATTAATAAAATAAATTATATAATATATAAAATTTAATTTACTTTTTTCTAGCCAAATTGAGTAAGAAAAAATGACAAACAGATGATTTGCATTTAGAAAGTGAAATCATAAAATACACGAAACATTATTAATTTTATAAAATTTTAAGATTGTAATTTAAATTTTTACCTGATTTAACAGACCAGATACCAATAAAACCATAAAATTTTAAAATTTAAATCCCAATTTTTGCTACAATTGTATACCTTCAAGACTGCAGCACGAAACAAATCAGGGGAATCATTTATAGCAGCAGCAACCAGAAGTCCACCAGCACTATATCCGCAACCAGCAAGCTTGTTCTCTCCCACAATCTCTTGCTCAATCAAGAACTTGGCACAGGAGACATAATCCTTCACAGAATTAAGTTTGTTTGAGCTTCTGCCGCTCTGATGCCATAACTTGCCATGGCCACCTCCACCTCTGCAAGTAAAACCACATTAGTCAAAGAGAGTCGCCAATGATAAAGATGCTAAGAACGAAAGAGACCTGACATCGGCATATGCAATGACCCAACCACGGTCGAGTAGGCTTTTCAGCTCGCTGCGCCACCTTTTGTCGAGTAACTCGCCATAGGCTCCATGTCCGTGGAGCAATCCAGGGTTGTGTTTCGTATTCTCGATCGTGCGTGAATAGACAACCGTTAAAGGTACTGTTGCTTCGTTATGTGAAGAAGAGACCAAGTGGCGTTCGCAAGCATAAAACTCGGAGAGGTCATTCCACGGATTCGTAGCTTCAGATTTGACTTCATGGGATGGAATAAAACTCAAGGTATTCGATAGTTTTCCTGTGGGATCACTGGAAGAGGAAGACCCGTAGAGAATTCTTGTTCGTTCATGGAGAAGATCCTGTTGTTGGACGATTTTCCAGTTGCCATTTGATAGGTCGTAATCAACTATAGCATCCGGCATCTGCAAAAGGTACACAAAAGGTGAGATCATTGAACACATAATGGCTGGACATAGATACTTGCTCTCTGAATCCTACCACAGGTGATGATATTGTGAAGCGCATCACTGATGAGTAGTAGTCGTAGTTAGTTCCCGGGGAAATTTGTGAAACGTGTCCTGGAAGAGGAAGGTACGTGGGATTAAGCTCCTTCAAATATGCCGGTCCACTCTGGAAAATGAAAATCAAAAGAAAATAGAAGTGAAAGGATATCATAAGTCATCATAACATTTCTTAATGAAACTGTGTTTACCTTCGTACCCGCCAATGGTAAAGAGAGCGAACAGAGTCGAAAACTCCAACCTTCCCTTACGATGAGTACCATGTGAGTGTTGCAGAAATCAACATCCTCAACTATCATATCTTGATCATCAAGGAACACATTCTGACAAGAGCAGAAGATATCAGTGAGATTATCAATCACGGAGCCGAAGTAAGTTATCGAAGGATAAAGAGGAAGTATAACCCACCAACCTCCCATATTCTAGCACCAGAGGAAGTATCAACATGACTGCGGAGAAGATAGTGATGATCAACTGATCGGCCTTCTTTAGGAGCGTCGGTGAATAAATACAAGTAACCTTGGTGATGTTCAACCACACAATGGACCGGGGAATGACATTGCCAAACTAAATTCATTCCAGAAAAGGGATCAGCTGCATTAACCAGAAAGACCTAAAACATTGTCATTGATCATCAAATCATTACATTCATACCAGTAATGTAAAGAATGTCAGAACATCAGTAACCAGTTATTGTAGTACCTTTGAGTAACTTGGCGAGAAAATGTTTACGCACACATAGTGAAAATCTTTCGTATGCCTTATGTTGATATGGACGTTCTCGTGTGGTTCATCGAGAAGCAAAACATCTTCGTCCGTGGATCCAATCATGCTACAATATAACCTGAAGAAAAAATCTGAATGTCAAAAACTTTTCACAAATTCAAGAACAAGAAGAATGTAAGGCTTCTAAAATTTTCCGATCACGGAAAACCTGCAAGGCTTCTTGTGCTGATCAGTGACAACATAAAACAAAGCCTGGCCGCCTTTTGCCCATGCTATATTGCAGACACGATCTGCCTGAGGCTTGCTACACAATGCACCAGAGTTCAGATTCCTCACACATAGCTTGAAATAGTCGTTGTCCTTGTCGTACATTGTATATGCAAGAAACTTCTGGTCCGGGGAGATCTCCGATAGCTCCTCGTACGCATAGCCTAAGACGCAAGCTAGCTAAGTTCAGAGCAAGAACATCTCCAAGTTCACTGTGTTTGTGGAATATAAGAGACTAAAAAAGCTACGTTATCTATACCGATCTCTCACGTTTTTATAATTAAACCTTCTTCCACAGTTAGTAATGAAAGAATCATGCTTTGAAATTATGGAATTCGAGCTAGCTAAGTTAAGACCAGCAATCATCTCGAAATTCACTGTCTATGGCATAATCGAGACTAAAAGAACCGTGGTTTGAAAGAATGGAATTCAGACCTCCAAACCTCTCAGCTTCCTGATTGTAATCAAGCAGCTTCTGCTCAATCTTCTTTCCAGAAGTGAAATCAAATCCCGTGAAAGGAGACTTATTCGAAATGAATTCCTCATTCAAGCTGGCCAATCTCCGGCAAAGCACTGAGTATTGCTTCCCTTCCTCCACTCTCCGGTAATACAGCCTAATTGACACCGATCCAAAACAGTACAATCAGAATCCAAAATCGAAGAGCGCGCTGAAGATTACGGAATTCGGGTTTTTAATTTTTACCAGGGACCCCAGCGGACGGGAGGGGTGGAGAGGTCAAATTGCATCCTGGAAGCCATTTCAGTCTGGAGCTTGCTCTGGAGCTTCTCGGAGTTGGACATGACTGCCTCCGTGTACTTCTCCTCCTGCTCCATCACCACGTCCATGTGCCGCCTCGCCACGGGGTCGTTCAGCTTCGACATCCAGCTGTACGGGTCGTCCCAGGTGGCGTCGTTGAATGTGAAGGTTTGCGGCTTTTGCGGCGGCTTTGGGGGTTTCGGCGGGACCGGAGGATTCGTCTGCCTAGGTGCCCTGTAACGACGGAGGAACCGAGTTATCGATGGGAGGCGATTGATGGAAGATAGAAGGTTTGCCATTTTTTCTCCCGGCGACGGGGGTTTTGGCGGAGGGGGGAGAGGAGGGGGGAATTCCCGGCGGGGTTTTTGTGAATAAAGGGTTTTAGGGCTTAATATCCATTGTGCTCATCTAGTTGTTGGATTTGTGACAGCATGGTTATCAAATTTGGAAAAATTAACCTTACCTATCACTAATTTATTTCAATGATAAAAAATGTTCATCCATCAACGTTTTTAATTTATTTTTTCATCGATAACTGATTTTTATTCAACGAAAAAGATCAAAATAGTGCATTAAAAGAATGTTTAAAAGGTTATATAAATGTGTGATCAGTCTAATCACAACTTAAACAGATATAAAAAAATCTTTCTAACCATTGAATGGACAGGTCCATTAACGCCACGTCACGCAACTTTTACCTAGAATCTAAGTCACACTGCCAAAAAATGTCAACATTTCGATAATGATAGCACCCGTAGATACGCACTGGATACTCTTTTGTAATAGACGAGAGAGAACTACTTATGTATCGCTTTTAATGTCCACCTGTTAGACTCTCCAATGAAAACACCAAAAGCACGCCTATCAAATGGTCAAGAACTCCAATACATATGGTTTCACATGTTCTATCATATACCCAATTCTATTTCCGCTTTTAATTAATTGGTTATAACCTGACTTAACCCAAACCACTTAAAACAAACGAGCTCGAACTTTTTGAAATAAATTGAGTGTAGCATATAAAAGTTGACACGACTAAGGATCATGGATCATGTGGACATAAATAATGTATCCGCAATTTGTTGAAGTACATTAATGAAGAGTTGAAATGACCATATTGTTATGGTTAGAATATGTTGATAATATATAGATTAACGTATTTTCTTTTAAATTCTAATCACATATTTTATGATAACAAATATATCGCTATTTAGATGCATTTATAAAAATGGAACATAAGAAGTAATGGCACTAAAGAAAAAAAAATCCACCAAAATGAAAACAAAACGTTTCTAATTGAGGTTATTAACTCCTCAATTACCGTAAGATAATGCCATATATGAACAAAGTCCAATCAGTTATAGCGTCACCCAAATAGGACCATGGAGCAGTCACTAATTCTCGCTAAATCTCTGTCACGGAATCAACCGCCCCGCCACCAACAAACCTCCCGCTGGCGGGCGAATGGCAGCCGATAACGGACTTGAAAGGAAAGACAGACAGAGGTGGCAGAATCCGTCGTGAATGACTGTAAGTCGAAACTTCCCAAGACGGAGAGTCCTCTCCGTTGAAGCTCCTGAGCGTGATCAACAGAGATGAAAAGAGATTTAGCGACAGGAAACTCGTTTACCGTCTACATTTGGATACTGCAGCTGCAAGCAATGGCAGCGCAGAGAAAGATAAGGCGGCGGCGGCCCAGCTGTACGAGGTGGTCGTCAGAGTTGCTGACGGTAAGGCTGGAGAGAAGATCAAGCAGCTACTTGCTTTTCTGCCCGTGCTAAATTGAATCCAGTTGAGTGGGTGAGTGAGTTTCTATCCCATCTCATTTATAGCACTAAACACAATACAATATATAATATACACCCAAACTGCTAAATTTAATTAATTTTATTTTATGCTTTTACATTTTTACTTAGGCCTAGTGATTGAAATTTCATGCGAAATCAGAATCAGATGACATCGGGAGTAAAATCGGACGATTTCACACTTGTTTGAAGAGCATCAAAACTAAATTATGCAAGTTAGCTGAACCGAATATAGACGTGAGTGAATCGTAACTGATTTCAATAGGGCAGAACACAAATTTGAGCAAATTAAACATAAATTTGAGTGAACCAAACACATATTTGAGCGACCGAAACCAATTTGTGAAGTATATTTTCGAATAGGACATAAAGTAATTTGATGGATCCAAGCTTAGGGTTCCACATTTACTTGGAGATGGTCTCATAGAAGTTGTGTTGGTGGTTATGGATGTTGTGTTGATGTAAACTTTAAGTATTTTAGATTAATTATCATATACTAATTTGAGTTTGAATAACGAATTTAATCAACATTTATGCTTATGTGGATATTTAAATATTTACTCTATAGAAAAGTCATGAAATTTTACGATTTAGTGATTTCATTTTACGATTACAAATTCATGTCATCACAGTCGGTGATTTCACTACTATCCTGTAATTGCTACTTTGATATTCAGTATCATGTATTACCAACTGATCAAATATGTATATACGATATTATTATTTAAAAAGGCCGATGCTATATACAGTTCGTATTTTACTTTGTGCAGTCCTTATTTTATCATAAATGAATTATTATACCCTTGAAGAAAAAAATTATAAACTCAGTCTGTTTTACTAATGCAGTCTAGTTTTAATTTTTTACAGTCTATTTTTATTTCATCCAGTCTGTTTCTATTAACAAAAATTATAGATAAAATAATAGAGCTAACTTAATTACTTACCAAGTACTCTTAATAAATTAATATATTTTTAAAAAATAATTACAAACATTATAAAAATAATTAAGTATGTAAATATATATATATATATACATATATATCTTCTGTATATTCAAAAAATAATAAATATTTTTTTAAAAATTTCATTTACAATTTTTATTTATAATTTTTATTTTTTTCGAAAATTATAAATATTAAATTAATATATTTTATGAATATTATAAAAAATCAAACTGTGATTAGTAAAAACGAATTATATAAAATAAAAATATACGAAATAAAAATAGACTATATTAATAAAAATAGACTGAATGAAATAATTTTATTAATTAAAAACTTTTTAATTTTCTTTCGGATTGTACGAAATAAAAAAGGACCGTACATAGCATTGAGCTAAAAAAAGAGAATTATAATATTTGTTGGGGGATGTGATTGGGCATGTTTATCTTCAGCGTGGGCAATATTATTCAAAGTCAACACCTTTTCAGCCCAGTTTCCAATCTCCCGGGCCCACGGCCCATAAACTCCCATAACAAACCGCTGGCGCGCTTAATTTCCAAGTGTCGTTTTATTTCCGAATATACCCATTGGTTCCTCGCATTTTCCGCCGCGTCACCAATGGTTCAATCCGTAAATTAACCAGCCCCACAAGGCTAAACATCCAAATCTGTTTCTTCGTAATTATCGGCATCTCTATAAATGCGCCATCCCCTTCACCTTTCCCCAATTCACACTTCAATTTCGTCCCCATCTCTCAACAAATTCCAAATCCCTAATTTCAAATCGTCGGGAAAATGAAGCTGCAGATCACCTTCCTCACGCTCCTCTTCGCCGTCGGCACGGTAGCAGCCTTGCTCGGCGGGTGGACCGAGATCAAGGACCACACTGCTCCGGATGTCATAGAGGCGGCGAACTTCGCCGTAGATCAGCACAACACCGAATCCCACACGAAGCTGAAGCTCAAGACCGTGGACAAAGCCGAGTACCAGGTCGTCAACGGGAAGAACTACAGGCTGAGCCTGACCGTCACCGACGACGTCGGCGGCAAGAAGAACGCGATTTCGCAGTACGAGGCGATTGTCTACGTGCCGGCTGGCAGGGGAGGGGTTAAGAAGACGCTGAAATCGTTCGATCCGAAGAAGAAGCATTAAGTGAGTTTCTGCTGGCTTCTCGCCTTGGTTTGGGGGTTTTCAAGAATTTGTCCAAGTAATGTATATTGCGTAATGGATTTGAGACGAAAGAACGGAATGAGATCTGTATGTGTACGTCTTCTACTATATGAATTTGGAATCGAATCGGAAGTAATAAAGAAGATGATGAGCTTTGTATTATTCTCTGGTGATGTTTGAAGTTTCTGGATTCTGAGATTGGGAAGTTTCTGGTTTTTTGTTCGTGGGGAAAATGGCTTCGCGTGATTTTGGGAGGTGGGTTTAGTTTTTAATTCACGCGGAAAGTGCGGGGGATTAGGAAAAGATTACAACGGCTGCTAGCTAAACTTAGTGACGAAAACGACAAGACGTTTGGATATGAATAACTTCAATTAGTTAATGTTAAAATTGGTATTATGAACACGACACAAGTTACCTACTACACACATATTGAACATATTGGGTAATAAAACACAAGCTTTTGAGCTACAAGCGTTACTACAACTGTATCAGAATTCGGTTTCGAAGGAGGTTACCTATCGGCATATAAATACATCCGATTTCGTATCCGTGCTCATTCAAGTACTCTACTTGTTGATATTGAAGAAGATGCGAATGCTTTTAAAACCTACCGAAATTGGCACATTTTACCATTCATCTAGTCGAAGAGGTAGACTGACCGATTATGAATACATCTAAACGTTTTTTTAATGGGAAAACTTCATTTAACGGAAAAAAATACAACAACAAGTCTACATAAGCTGAGTAATGCTACTGAGGTATGAGGTCCAGTCGTTCTGGAAACCGTGCGCTCTAGTCGAAGTTGCAACCCAATATGCATTTTTGTTTCCTTCCATGGGGTAAAAAGGTAAAAGTAAACTACGATGTGTGATCAGTGAGATGGAGAATCGACCCAATAAGGGCAATAACAATCTCAAGGCTACTGAAGGGAGCGGTTGTTGAGGATGTTGAGGAGAGTGATGTTGTCCGAGAACACAACTACTGATTCCGTGTAACCAGTAACAATTCTTATAGCTTTCAAAATAACTCTTGCTTCAACACCGATCGTCGGAAGGAAATATCATTATTAATTGTCCATGCTCGTCACGAATCACGATACCATTATTGATTTGGCATATTAGATAGCTTGTAGAGAAAGTGTCGAGAAAGGAGTCTTTAACGGATTTGCCTTGTTTGATTGATGATGCTCGTCTCACAAGTCGTGTGTGTGGAAGTTAACCAGGTGGGAATGCACGTGGCTACAACTTTACAATAATTGAATCCGTCACGTCCTAAAACTATATCGAATACACAACACAGACAAACTAGCTCTCCTTTTAATTTGTTTTGATATTTAATCAAGTATGATGAAAGCGTATTTTTGTGTGTAAACTTGGTATTCGATTTAGTGGATGATTAATTCAGTTGAAAAATTATCCCAAGAATAAGGTTTTTATTTCTTTCCTAACATTGTTATAGGGGATCGAATCTTAATTGACCTTTTCAAGTACAGTCCCTGACACTGCATTCGCAACTCCTTGATACGAGCTTATATGAAAAAAGACTTGGTCTCTCGTGGGCTTGTGTTGGGCTGTAGTTTGGGTTTTTTGTCAGATTGGTGGTTGTACGTCAGCATTTTATAGGTTGGCTGAGGCCCTAGAGATTTCTTGGTCGAGTAATACTGAATGACTACTTGTTGAGCCCATGGACCGTGATATTCCTTTCATTGGCCCAGTATAGTTAGATGGGGAGCTAAGGTTGTTGCATCGGATACTATCTTAATTAAGATTTTACATCGGATATTTTTATGGTATGGTTTTTGGTACACACGTTCAATTTCGGCCGAATTTTAGTTACATAACCGGAAACTTGCAGCAGATGTGGACAGCCACGTAAGATCCACCTTGGATCCAATATTGACTACGGATCCACCTTGGATACAGGTCTCTCAAATTTGTTTCTTGTAGAATTACTTGCTTATTAATTGGTCCATCTAAACACGTTTTCTTTCACTCGCCCTTCTCACTTGGGTCCTCCATCCAAGTTGACTGTTGAATGACAAATCTGCAAAATTTCCAAATCCATTCACGTTGTCAAATTATTCTTTGATGAATAATGTAATCCGCGAGAGTCGGTTAATTCGATTATTAATCGTCGGTTAACGGAAAAATTGACAATGAACATTCAAATCGGTTAATTAACCGACCGTTAACGGACTATCACGTTAATTTAACCGACACTTTAATGCCAAAATTGTGATAGTTTCTATTGAGTTTGGGGTAATTTCATTCAGGTTTGAGAATAATTTCATTTTTTCGGTTAAACACGATTAACCAAATTTTAACGGATTAGCCGATTTACCAATGTATCGACCGCTTCACCGACCGACCTAATTTTGGTTAACCGATTAACCGAACGGATTAACCGAATTCCCAGCCCTATAATCTCCCGATTAAATCAATCAGAAATGTTTTTGAGATTATTATTATTAATTTAAATTGAAAAAGAAACGAGGGGATAAGCTGCCCACCAACCAATATATCAAGAACACCGCTTCTCCCTTGCCAAAACCCCTCCCACAAATCACTCTGTATTAGTTGGAAGAAAGCCATTAGGGATTCTCAATTCCTATCCTCAAAACCTTCCACACTAGTCAAAGCTTCACAGTATTGAAACCCTATCCGTTTCTGCGACATGGCTTCTTCAGCTGCCCAGATTCATGTCCTCGGAGCCATGGGGTTCAGCAGCTCCTCATCGAAGAAACCCACCTTCTCTTTCGCCCCCAAGGCGGCGTTCTTGAGATACAACGGCGGAGCCCGGAGGAGGAGCTACGGTCCGTTGAGGGTGGCCTGCGAGAAAGTGGTGGGGATTGACCTTGGGACGACGAATTCTGCTGTGGCGGCCATGGAAGGTGGGAAGCCGACGATTGTGACCAACGCTGAAGGTCAACGGACGACTCCCTCGGTGGTGGCGTATACGAAGAACGGGGATAGGCTTGTGGGTCAGATTGCCAAGAGGCAAGGGGTTGTGAACCCTGAGAATACTTTCTTCTCCGTGAAGAGATTTATTGGGAGGAAGATGTTGGAGGTTGATGAGGAGTCCAAGCAGGTCTCTTATAAGGTGGTTAGGGATGATAATGGGAACGTGAAGTTGGATTGTCCTGTTTTGGGGAAGCAGTTTGCTGCTGAAGAGATTTCAGCTCAGGTATTCATTTGGTTTTTGTTGGAGTTTTTTGTGAAATTGGTGCTAATAATGATTGCATTTCAATAATTCGAGTTCTTTGGAGGTGTTTAGAATTGGTTTATGCAACGTTCCGTAACAATTGTGTTGTCTTGAATGGTTTGATTGAGTGGTTGAAATGGATGTTGAGAGGTGATTCTGGGAAATGGATGTTGGATGCTGCTTCTTTTTCATTCGCAAGTCCTGGAAGTCCTGTAAAAAAACATTGCATCTCAACAACTCGAGTTGTTGAGAGAAGGTTCATATTGGTTTACCCCCCAAATTGAAGGCTCATTTAAGAGTGGAGGTTTATACAGCTTCACTAAGTACGGATTGGGGTTATCAGGATTCAATACGGAGACCTCTTGGCCTTTAAAGGCTCTGATACCATGTCAAGCATCGTTCTATCCCAAAGCTCGAGTTGTTGGAAAAGAGTCATATTGATTTTTATATTATTCACCTTTTCCATATTATGTGTAGAACTATTTTATTTCAATAATTCTGAGTTATTTGAAGATTTGTAGAATTGGTTTATTTAACTTTCCTTAACAATTGTGTTGTCTTGAATGGTTTGATTGAGTGGCCGAAGAACCTTTTTTACTTTGTTTTGAGAGCTGATATTGGGAAATGGATGTTGGTTGCTGCTTCTTTTTCATTTGGAAGTCCAGTTTAAAGTTTTGGGTTTGAATGTTGGATAGCTTTCACTTGGGTTGACCTTCAGTTGTTATGTAAAAAAGGTTTCTTTTTCAGAAGGGGGTAGTTTATCTAGATCGAAGTTTTTATTTCCTTGCTGGCAAGAGTAATTGAATGAACATTGGTATTTATGTAGTAATTTCTTTTGGATTCAGGTTCTGAGAAAGCTAGTGGACGATGCTTCGAAGTTTCTGAACGATAAAGTGACGAAAGCTGTTGTCACAGTCCCTGCTTACTTCAACGACTCTCAGAGGACAGCTACAAAGGATGCTGGTCGAATTGCAGGGCTCGAAGTCCTCCGTATCATCAACGAGCCTACTGCTGCTTCGTTGGCTTACGGTTTCGAGAAGAAGAATAACGAGACCATCCTAGTGTTCGACCTCGGTGGTGGTACTTTTGATGTTTCAGTTCTTGAGGTTGGTGATGGAGTTTTTGAAGTGCTGTCCACTTCCGGAGACACACACTTGGGAGGTGATGATTTCGACAAGGTTTGGAGACACATCTCTTGCTGTTTTTTTCTGCTTTCTTAGTGCATTGATTTGAATTTACTAAATGCATTTTTTCTTCTTCTACAGAGAATTGTTGACTGGCTTGCTGCCGACTTTAAAAGGGATGAAGGTATTGACCTTTTGAAGGACAAACAAGCTCTGCAACGGCTAACTGAGACAGCCGAGAAGGCCAAAATGGAGCTCTCATCTTTGACTCAAGCTAACATCAGGTAACTGAATTTCATATGCTGAGATTAATAACTTCTTTCTGCAGCTTAACTTAAATGATACTATTATCTTGTTTCTAGTTTGCCATTCATCACCGCCACTGCTGAAGGTCCTAAGCATATCGAGACGACCCTTACCAGGGTCAAGTTCGAGGAGCTGTGCTCTGATCTGCTCGATAGGTAATTTTGCTTGCATATAAAGTAACTTTTCCCAATCATTGTTTCTCGAGTATGAAATTATTATTAATAATTTTACAAACACTTTTGTGTCCTTAGGCTGAAAACCCCGGTTGAGAATTCGCTGAGGGACGCCAAACTCAGCTTTAAAGACCTTGACGAGGTCATTCTCGTAGGTGGATCGACACGTATCCCTTCCGTTCAAGAGCTCGTGAAGAAGCTGACAGGGAAGGACCCTAACCTCACTGTGAATCCTGATGAAGTTGTGGCTCTCGGTGCTGCGGTCCAGGCTGGCGTTCTCTCCGGCGATGTCAGCGACATCGTGCTCTTGGATGTCACTCCGTTATCGATCGGTTTGGAGACTCTCGGGGGAGTAATGACCAAGATCATTCCGAGGAACACCACACTTCCCACCTCCAAATCGGAGGTGTTCTCGACGGCTGCAGATGGGCAAACGAGCGTCGAGATCAACGTTCTTCAAGGTGAAAGAGAGTTTGTAAGAGACAACAAGTCTCTAGGAAGCTTCCGCTTGGATGGTATCCCGCCAGCACCACGTGGGGTTCCTCAGATTGAAGTCAAATTTGACATTGATGCCAATGGCATCCTCTCCGTCACCGCCAGTGACAAGGGCACTGGCAAGAAGCAAGACATTACGATCACCGGTGCCAGCACTCTGCCTAGTGACGAGGTATGTGCATCTATAAATGCTCAATTTTTTTATACATAAATGTGCAATTTGATATGTAAACATGCAATTTTTGGTTTTAGGTCGAGAGGATGGTCCAAGAAGCGGAGAGATTCGCAAAGGAGGACAAGGAGAGTAGAGACGCGATCGACACGAAGAACCAGTCGGATTCTGTGGTGTATCAGACCGAGAAGCAGCTGAAGGAGCTTGGAGATAAGGTTCCGGCTCCGGTCAAAGAGAAGGTGGAATCTAAGCTCCAGGAGCTGAGGGATGCCATTGCTGGGGGATCAACTCAAGCGATGAAAGATGCTATGACGGAACTGAACCAAGAAGTTATGCAACTCGGGCAGTCCCTTTACAACCAACAAGGCGGTTCGGCTGCACCAGGTGATGGTCCAACTCCTCCTCCGGGGAATGAGTCTGGATCGGATTCTTCGAGCAAAGGACCTGATGGAGATGTCATTGACGCAGATTTCACAGACAGCAAGTGAGGTGACTGGTTTGTGTATTGGTTTTTTTGTTTGATCATGTTAGCATTGCCATTGAAGAACAAAAAGACTGGAATTGTGGAACTCGATTTCGGTGAGAATGTCGTTAAGACTTTTGTTTTGATGGATGAGAACAATACAGGAGGATTAGTATGAAGCTGAACATTTTATAGATTTTGTTTTCGGTTCTGCATTTTTTAGCTCAAGCTTATACCAACTTGGCTGTTCAAGGGGCTTGTACTGCTGCTATGATCAAATGGAGGTCTTGTTCTTGGTGAAGCTTTAATAAACCCAGTAAATGTTGAAGCTACATTTTTTTTCTTATATATTAGTTCATAATAATTCAACACAAATATTTCGATAAAATTTGAATAAAATCTAAAATAAAATAAATTCAACTTAATTGGGGGCGAAATTGATGCAAAACATAAATTAATGATTAAATGATAATACTAATTAACTTTATCCAACATAAAAAAATAAAAATAAAAGTTAAAGCTGCTCAGCGCGTGGACTGCAAATGACCACAATAAATGAAATTGGTTGGGTCGTGCCCCACACGAATAGGGTCAGCATCTCCCCTTTTTTTTCCGCCAAATTTGCAGGTTGCCCTCGTTATTTTTAATGAATCATGAAGTTCTAATATTCAAATTAAACGACGCCTTAGGTTCAATGAATTATTAAATGATTTTTTTGTAAATCTCATAAAGTTTTAAGAAGTTCAATTTTCAATAAATTCAATCATTCTCGAACACGAAATCTAGAAGTTGATAAGAACTTGAAGATCCGACGAGAAATTGAATATCCGAACTTGAAGATCGGCGACTTTCCGATCAGGTAACCCTAAAAAATCTAAGTTTTAGTTCGAGGAAGGCCAATTTCCGGCCATCGCCGGAGCCCGAACGTACGGCGGCTCCGTCCGCCGCCACCCACAGAGAACCACAGTCTGTCTGGGCAACGACGGCAGACGAAGCTGCCGTCCGTTCGGATTCCGGCAACGACCTTCCGTTAAAAAAAATTCGCCCGTTACGTTTTTTAATTAATATTTAATATTATTATTGTAATTAGTAGTATTGGATGTTGATTAATATAGTAATTAGTAAAATTGTGTAAATGTAATTAAAATAGTAATTAGTAGATTTGTTAAGTTTATATGAATTATTTCTTGATTAGTTAAGTTTATAAGGCTCAGTTGATGGTTAAGTGTCTGCGGTTTTCTTAAGCATTTTTTGCTACGGAAAACAAAGAATTATTTTTTGTTGTCGGAAACACAATTCGACCTATTTAACAACGCGAGAAACACAGTCTTAAAATTTCAATCTATCCAAAAAATCCATTATTTAAAGATTTGAAATATGATTCAGATGATGAACTGATATTGTAATAATCCACTAAAAAGGATAATAGTGCCTAAACATGTGAATCAATTAACTCACCTTGTTTCATCTAATAAAGTCATGAGGGAAATTCCCTTTTGGGAGCTCTATCATGTGAATGAACCATCTTTTCCCCATCATTTATGCAAAATGTCTAGGCTTTTGTAGGATATATGAAAGGCCAAGTTAGCAAAAGCCATCAATTTGTACCCACTCCTCGTTCGATCGTGTCGATCTATTCACTGATCAGATTGATATTATGTTGAATTAAATAAAACATTTGCCAGTTAATCAAATTATCCATCATTAATTTATATCTTTTTTCATTTTTATTCTAGATTTATGAATGTACTTAATCTGATTTGACTCTCGAGAATTTCAGAAATCCTATCTGATTGATAACAATTGATCATTTAGTATGTTTATGTCCAAGTGAAATTTGGAAATTTTATATTTTGGTAAGAAATCTTATCAATATTGAGATTATAAATGACATGTTTTTGTACCAAACAAAGATATGAATTTAAAATACCAAGCAAGACCATAAAGTCCATTTGATTTTTACCCCTAACGACTAACCGTTTTTTTTTCGGGAGAAAACGAATCGTGGGATCCGCCGAAATATCCGATCATACAAAAAAGTAATAACCTTTTACAATAACAACCCACGATTCCTACTCTCTACCTACCCACCGGAGTTGGCAGAAAGGGATCCTAATCCAGCCACCGGGAACCGCCGCCAGCCGCGAATTTCGCGCGAAAGGTGTAGCCTGTAGGGGGGAATTTAAAGGACAGGAAGGATAGGACTGTGCGCGTCTAAACGTGCTGCTCCGGCGGCGGAGAGAGCCTCTTCCGGCGATGTAGTCAAGAGGCTCTCGCAGCAGCTGCCGCCCACAGCTGCTGGTCCAGCTAACCCAGCTTCTATATCTGCGATCGGAGGGCCAGGGGCTCTGTCTCCGTCGAGATCGCAGAAGATGAAGGGGCTTTTCAAGAACAAGCCTCGTACCCCTGCCGACATCGTCCGGCAGACTCGCGATCTCCTTATGTTTGTTGATCGCTCGTCTTCCACTTACTCCGCCGATTTGCGCGAAGGTAGGCGCGAAGAGAAGGTCAGTAACAGCAGAAAAAGGGAGAATTTTTTTGTTTGGGGGTGTTTTTTCTGAGTTGTCTTGCTAGGGTTTTGATGAAGTTAGTTTCAGGTTCTATTAATAGGAATTGGATTGAGTTTTGACCAATTGAGTGAAAATTATGGTTGTTGTTACTGGAAAACTCGTTGACTAGGTTTTCAGAATTGTACTACTGGAGAGCTTTCTTGATGATAGGGATGGATGCATACACTTCCTAGCTTAAGTATTTTCACTAACAATGATGATGGCAAAGAATCGATTGACCTTTGATCGAACTGAATCACCATTGGTGAATTCGTGTGAGGTTTGGTTGTCTGTGTCATCATCATCATCAAAGGATGAAACTGTTATTTGTATGCTCGGAGTGTAGAAGTCGTGTGCAAGCATGGCTTGATCACTTTCTGACTTTGTTTCATTCAAAGTTTCTTCCTTGTAATGCATTCCATAATGGGTGAACGAGAGTTCCTTAAAAGTAGTTAGCAATCTTGATTCGATCACTAGGACCCATGGTTTCTTAAGTTTCTAGTTTCTACTGTCATTTCGTTTTGTTTTGTTTTCACATTGTTAGTACTCGTGCCTCGATACTTGTGCAGATGGTGGAGTTATCTAAAAACATTAGGGAAATGAAGTCGATTCTTTATGGCGATAGCGAGGCAGAACCTGTCGCCGAAGCTTGTGCACAGCTAACTCAAGAGTTCTTCAAAGAGAACTCGCTCCGCCTTTTCATTGTTTGTCTTCCAAAGTTGAGTTTGGAGGTATGATATGATCTATGCTTTATTTAGTGGCAAGTATTTCAGAAGAGGTTCCATTTTGTATGCCCCTCGGTATGCCATTAGAAATAGATTACACAGGAAAATCTACATTGGAAGATTTGAGTTGCTAGTTGAATTTCATGCTTAGTTTATCAAGGTGTTGTTTTTGCAGACCCGGAAAGATGCTACTCAAGTTGTTGCTAATTTACAGAGGCAACAAGTTCAGTCTTGTCTGATTGCTTCTGATTATTTGGAAAACAATACTGATCTTCTCGATATTCTGATGGCTGGGTAAGCTGGCTCTATTCTGAATACAATAGATAGTACTCTGTCAACATATGGCTGAAACTTTATATATTTAGTTGATATCTTATCTTTTGATACAAAACATCATTGTGAAGAGCTACAAGGATCTTCCTTTGCTAATTGTGGAACTTTGTTGATGCAGTTATGGGATCCCGGACATGGCGTTACATTATGGTGCGATGTTGAGGGAGTGCATACGTCATCAGACTGTTGCGAGGTAAGCTTCGAATACGGACTTTTAACTATTTTAGTCCTTAGAGGATTGTCTTCCTTATGGTCCGCCTGATACTTAAAGTGTTTGAGAATTCACATTCCACGGAGGAAGGCATTAGCAGTGTCAGCAAGTGCTTACCTCCACGTTTGTACTGAAAGTTCTTTCAAGAAACTTTATTCCCGAATCTCAAAATTGGTCACTTTACGTTATCTTAAACAGTGCTTATGTTGCATCTGACTTATTTTTGTATGCTTATGGAGCATCTTGTTGTATCTTTTCTAATCACACTCCTTTACCTACTTCATTGTGACTTTCGTTTCTCCTTTTACATTTATAGATACGTCTTGGAGTCGGAAGAAATGAAAAGATTCTTTGATTATATTCAGCTGCCCAATTTCGATATTGCTGCTGATGCTGCTGCAACTTTCAAGGTTGGTACTTTAATAGTTCACAAATCGTGAAACAGATTGTCCATATAGAACTTTTGATATAGTGTCATCTGATAATTCTATTGCAGGAACTCCTAACAAGGCATAAATCTACCGTATCTGAATTCTTATCGAAGAACTATGCCTGGGTGAGTTCTGTTGCTGGTTTGATTTTCCATTTTAGTTTTGTCTAGATGAAGGCTTGTGATTGAACAAGAATTCAGCTCTGTCTGAACTACGTACATGTTTCAGTTCTTTGCAGAATACAACTCAAAGTTGCTGGAATCTGCTAACTATATAACGAGACGGCAGGCTGTCAAGGTGATTGAATCAATCCCTTGTTTGTAATCGATTTCAATGGTAAAACCATTTCCTTAAGAAAGAATTCTCCACCTTGCAGTTACTGGGTGATATATTACTGGACCGATCAAACTCCGGTGTAATGACGCGATATGTGAGCTCGAGGGATAACCTGAGGATACTTATGAATTTGCTTAGGGTACGTATATGTCGATGATCTTCACCGTCCTTCGTCGATCCCCCTTCCTCTCATTTCCCTCTCGATTTCCTGATTCGCAGTTATCAAGGGCTCTTAATGCAGATGTGCTGAATCTTTCTTCTTGCAGGAATCAAGCAAAAGCATCCAGATAGAAGCATTTCATGTTTTCAAGGTGCAGTTTCTTGAACAAACATTTAACATTCATATCCTGGATCAACAATCATTTCTCATGTGATGTTTACTCACTGTCACTTGGTTTTTCATCCCTGAGCAGCTCTTTGCAGCGAATCAAAACAAACCTGCAGACATCGTGAGCATACTCGTGGCTAACAGAAGCAAGCTTCTCCGACTGTTTGCTGATTTCAAGACGGAGAAAGGTAATAAAGAATCATAATGTATAGTTAGAAAGTTAAACCAGACAAAACTCGGTTATACCAAGTTAGGTCTGCCATTTCTTTGCAGAGGATGAGCAATTCGAGGCGGACAAAGCTCAGGTGGTGAGAGAAATAGCTGCCCTCGAGCCGAAAGCATGAGTGGCAAACCAGAACCTCCTTCTGCTTGCTTGGTTGTACTCAAATGTTGTAATTGAAAAAGGTTGAATCTTGTAGGTAATATCGTCCCCTTCCCGGAACACTGCCTTTGTTTTCGATTTGGCTTCCTTCCCCTCTTAAGTTTATGCTTCAAATTTGTTGAATATATACTGATCCCTGAAGAGAGAAATAAAAGAGTTTACTGTTTGTTGGAAAATCTGACACTATTTGGAGCTTCTAATAGGTTAGAAGCTCTCTTTCTGGCTGTATATTTTTCTGTTGGTGAAAGTGAGTATGTTGTTACTTAGGGTTAGTTTAGTGACCGATTTCTTACCCCCGGTAAACTCAAGTGACTAGTCCTGTGGGAAGACAATGTGATTAGAAAAATCAAGAGTAGTTGGTTACTGAAGTTTATCTACTTCACCTACCTTGCTTTTCTGAGATCTTATCTGCAGATGAGCTAACTGTGTTGATGCCATTAGCAAATTGTTATTTCATAAGTCTGTAAAACAATAGAATTAGCCCTCCATTATTGTGGTTCTTGATATGATCTCATCAATATTCAATGGAACACTGTTGAGTCTGTGACTGCGTATTTCGGATTATAACTGATAAAACAGTTTTGCCCCAAAAAATGAAAAAAATAGAATTAAGCTCCATAGCTACTACTGTGTGGCTCCTGGGGAACCTTCTTATCGCCATCACCACCATTGGTCTCCGACATTCTCCTCTTCACAGTAACGTACCATGTGGAGGCTTCGAGCCACACAGCGCTGAAGCCCAGCGCAGCAATAACACCGATATAACCGTTCTTCCACTTCTTGTCAGGCTGCAGAATCTCCAGCCCTTTGAAGATGTTGATCACACTCAAGGTTATCACAGCATACCCTACCGAATGGTGGTACACGTTCCAGTGAAATCTGTACTTGTGATCTGTCTTTGGCCTCAGGAGTAAGGCAACCACCTGAAGGGCTCCAAGGCAGAAGAGGACGATCCCGATCGTCCTGTGTGCTGTGTAGACGATGCTCGGGGACTGGCCACCAAGTTGGAGCCCGGTGATCCAGCCTGCTATCCCGACGATGTAGGCTGCAGATTGGCAGCTAACGTGGAGATAGAACCAAGCTGGACCTGCTGATCTGAACACTTTCAGGTATCTTGCTGTTAATGCTCCTAGTGGCATCAGGATTCCCCAGCTTACTGCATTTATCACCCCATGAATCTGAAACCAGCAGAAATTTCAGAAATCAGAAAACCATTCATCAAATTTACATGAAAGATAGTAAATTTATAAGAATTTCACCCCTCCGCTAGGGATGGACATTCAGTTGCGGTTAATGGTTAAAACTGATTAATAGGCCCGGCCAATTAGTTAAGGTTTTGAGATATACCTATTTTTTCATATTTATACATATTTTAACCGAAATCGACCTAATTTGGTCAGTTAATTGGTGTCTAATTAACCGATCATTACTATATAGATTAGTTAATCAATTAACTTTTTTTTTTACAATCTTAATTAACCAACCAAATATAATTCATTATAAACCGGCTCGACCAACTCTCACCCCAATTTTTAGCTAAAGTTGAACTCTTTGTCTATTCTGGTTTTAAGTTTCGGCTAGAAGAATATATTGTTTTTTCTTTAGAAAATAGAAGAATAAAGTGACTTCTCCCAGATCGAGTTGATTTGCGTGCTTATCCGGTTCGATTCTCCGTACTAATCATAGGAAACCCAGAAAAAAAGAGAACAATAAACTGAAGAACAGCAGCAAACCATATCCAAAAAAGACCGAACTCAAGATTCCTAGTACCCACATTTCGCTTCTTGATCCGATCACTTCCTCCGCCAGCAATCCCAGAAGCTCCAGACAAGAGATTCAAGCTCCCAGCAGACTTAACATTATCCCCATTCGTCGAATGCTGGACCGGTCCATCGGGGGAGACCGGTCCATCCTGCCAGACATGGTTCAACGTTGAGGTATTCTCGTTGAGCCGGATATACCCGAAGATGGTGATCTCACCGTCCGAGTACGTGGCCCCCACATCCCTAACGTTGATGCTGAGCTTAGCCTCGGTCAACGACGTGGAGTAATCGTTGATCGGGGTAGTGTAGGCCGTCAGCTTTCCATCGCTGGGGCGATGGAAAGCTACGAGAGCCTGGGAGCCGATCATGGCAGGAGAGGCCGGGTTGATGGCCCAGGCCACCCATGTCGAGGCAGGGGAAGCGATGGAATCGTGGCGGTAGGCGATTTGGAGGATTCCGCTGGAGGGGTCGTAGTCCCAGTGGAGGAAGGAGTTGAGGTATGGGAGGTCTATGCAGGATGGGAAGGTGGTTTTGTTGTCTGGGAAAGTGTAGGTTGAGCATTTGGTGGAGGAAACAGAGGAAGTTGCAGAGTTGATGCAGAGGAGGAGGAGGAGAAGGAGAAATGGGGGAAGTGTGGAGTTTGGTGGTGTAGCCATTGGAGTGGTGAAGATGTAGGAATTTTGAGAGAGATGGTTGATATAGAGGAGGATGAAGAAGGATTGGTTTGAGTTTGGTTTCGTGGTTGGTTCGGTTTGGGAGAGAGAGTTTCTGAGTGGTTGGGAAAATACGTAGTTCCTTCTCTCTTGATGTGACTCCTCTCTATGAGGAGGAAGCTCCAATTTGGTATGGATGTTTTTTTTTCAGGAGTATGGTTTCTTCACAAAATATATTAATGTAATTAATCATTCACACATAAAAGCTATATTTTAATATAATTAATTAATTATGAAAAATTTATTTTTATTTACGCAATTTTTTTTTCGTAACTATTTTTTATGCACAAATGCTATCTTTTATTATTATTATTTTTACACAAATTTTTTATAAGCAGCGTGACAAAATAAATTATATACATGAATAAAAATAAATTTACGTGAATATTTGATAATTTACATAAAAAAATAATATTTGTGTGAGTGGCAATAAGAAAAAAACCTTTTTCTCTTTATGTAGTATGTTGGTTAAATAATTGTTTCATTCTTCGATAAAGATTATAATTTACATCATAGTTAATCAATCAACAATATTATGTTCACAAATATTTTAAAATGGCTCAACGAACATCGTTGAAAATTAAAGACAAAGATCATTTAACCTCTTTATGAGTGCGGCCGTCGTAATAAATAATTTTTCCACGACAATAGACACAATATTTTTGTAGTGTGAGGTGAGATTTGTCAATGCTCCCCGTCATTCACAACTAGCACACCCTCTTGTTTTGGTTGTAAAAAGGAAGAAACAAGGCGCGTAAAATCAAAGATACCGAGACATTGACTTGGAAGAGTATCTAATATTGTCGTCGTCGTCGTTTCTACAACGAAACATTTCGCCATCGGGTTGCCGGTTTTTATTTTGGGATTAAAGGAGACGGACGGAAATAATTTAATTAATTTATTTAACGACGGGGAATATTTAGTTGCTTTCAGTCTTTAGCGACGGATAGTTCGATCCTTGCCCTGACACTTCCGGGTACGAACGATTAGCAGAGTTAATTAGGAAATCCTATTATTACTGTAATCATTGGGTGCGTTTAGGATTACGAAAACAGTGCAATTACAGTGATTATGGAGCTCGTGCTTGGCAAATGGTATGTCTAGAATCAATAAAGTTGACATAGCATACCACTTGATATGTTGTTGATGTACATCTTTGATCAGAATTTCTTATGAAAAAACAGTTCACGACTCAATTTATTTATACTACGTTTGGATTGTATGAATCGTGTACCGATCGATTTATGTGGATATGGTACTGTAGGTTGGAGTTAAAATTTTCGTGTTAATTATGTTTATCTATGTGAAATCTGCATCATTTTGCGCCAGCTAAAATCTTTGAAAGTTTAATTAACTAAAGTCTAAAAATATTTAACCAATTGACTGATTAATCTAATCGAAGATGGTTTCACGATTAAAATTTTACTCCTCCCTAAAATTATTATAAAAATCAAATCTTAATTCGCCTCCTAAATACAACCTCCCACTATCAAAAATACTTATAATCACACTTTGAAGTCCACTTGTACACTTGGCTCCAAGCCTGTGACCATTTGTATGCGGGCTTTCACTTCACTTCCCCAATTAGACTGGACTGAAGGCCCAAGTCCATCCAAATGGCTCATCTTTTGGTTATAGGCTGCTAAGTGGGCCGAGTGAACAAATTACTATCTTACGAGTCAATTTGGGCCAAAATACATCGTTTGTCATATGAAATAAAAGTTATAGTATTTCATAACTCTGGTATTTGAAATTATCTCGAATCGAGTTATTTCAAATACTTGGATACAAATGTGGTATTTGAAATATCTCAATCAAAGCCTATAACTCATTGTTTTTGTGTTAACCAAACAAGATAATTCTTACCTCTCAAATGTTTTGCACCTCAAGATAATGTATCATTTTGTTCAAAAAATACCTTATTTGCGAAGTAACTAATCCAAACGACCCGTCAATCAACTTACCAAGTATTATAAAAATAATTTTAAATGCTCTTCCCATAACTCAAAGTATTGGGATGTAATCATTCATAACTCGAATTTCAGTGAACGCCCAATCTGTTGCCGAAATTATGCAAACTTCACAATAAGAATTATTAGGATGAAATATATAACGAAATGCCTAGCTCACACTGAGCTTTTGAATGACATGGCGATGAAGCTTACAACACCACTTGTCCACTTGGTCATATGGGGTTGTGACTTGTGAAGCCTGAATTAATATGACTTGTCAAAATATAACAATAGGGAATCAAGAGTCTAATCAAATCCAGATGAGGCAAGGACTGCGACTGGTGACCTTTCACATTTATTTGGATCCAACTTCACCAGAAAAGGTAAACTCAAGTAATTTCAGACTCTTCATTTATATATGAAAATATTCAATCCACATGTTTCCATGATAGTAATGAGAAAGGGGGCATTTGTACGAATACTAAGATCCAACGACTTTTGACAAAATATTCATTATTTATATAAATAATATATATATATATATATATATATGCCACGTTGTAGATGGTGGGTAGACGTCCATTTAATTTATTGCATGCATGGCCCTCCATTCTATTTCATATTTATCATCACATCGACACGTTTATTTAGTTTTCTTCGCTTTGGTTCGGAATCCTCGAAAGTTTGTTCTATATACGGTAATATTCACTCAATACCGTAATATTCGAAATATCTCCATATTTCATAACGCGAATATCACGATATTCGAAGATATGTTACGAAGAATTGAAATCCATTCCGTTTTGATGTTATTGTTTTCACAAACCTACCGACAAATTCACAAGGGCATCAGCCGACCACCGGTAATGTAGAGCAAACAATCCCCTGAAAAGTTGGTGATATTATCTACCGACATTTATCATTAGAAACCCCTCCACGTACTCGAGTTTCTGTTTCAGAACAGTAGTAGTGTTATTATGGCCTCAAAATTTAATTTGAAAAGTGGGAATTCAATTACCTAATTAAACTCACTATGTAACATGATAGTGGTCGCTACCGACACTTACTATATAACTCGATTGACAACCTTGATTGATGCCTACGTCTAACCAATTTCGATCTTCACTATCATTTCAACACGTACCCATTTGCATATTTATGGAAACATTTATAGGTCGAGTTAGTTCATTACTAATTTCTATAACATGTATAAGACTCTAAGTTGAGCATCGTAGAATGAGTATATGTGTATTTTCATGAATTCTTATTACGTCCCAATAATTTAAATTATTGAAACACAATTTGCTATTAGTTTTATATTAGTCACGAATACTATGTAGGCATGTTTGAGTAAGTTGTGTATTTGTATATGCTCATTATAACAACTTATGATGTTCTTTCTCGAAAAAAAGCGCGTAAAATAGAGTTTAAGGCCTCGTGTGGAGGAGTTGGGCGTAATGTAGTCCGACTCTTATCAAATCGTTGAAACTAGCTATTTTAAAATTTAGAATTCAAATTTTGTATAATTTTCTTTATATTTAGAGGTTATTTTTCATATGCAGTTCGTTGTTTTCCAATTTTTTGTATATAATTTGGTCAAATATGTCGAAACGGTATATTATGGATTCGTCACTACCCTTGTTTGCATGTGGTTGCGACTGTCAAAACCGTTTTTGAAGTGAAAGTCATCATCAAATTCATCATTTGACTAACATGATAATGATGATGGATTAGCCTCCACCAAATGTGATTAGTCATGATTTAATTGTTGAAGTAAGAGTGGGTTAAACACTTTCTTTATCATGCTTCATCATTTGTAAGGTAACCTTCGTGGTTGACTTAATTATTATTCTTTTTTATTTCAGATAATCCTAATAAATTGCCTTTGGATTTAATTTTGGCCATAAAAATTGAGGCTTAATTTTCATAAGGCAGTAACTTGCTACGTTTTCAAAAAAAAAATAGACTAGATTTAACATATATATGTATATGATGAATCGCCGGTCCGCCCAAGCAACGACAATGCGTACATCGACTGAGAAGATGGGTGCACCTTCCAATCAAGGAAAAACTCCAACGACATGGAGGTTCGTCGCTCTGATGTAGTCGACAAGCCTGGTACAACAACTCCCCTTGCCGTTGATTCAAGGGGAGCTGCGTCGGCCGCCGTCCTCAATGATAAATTTTTATTCAGGTTCGTCAATTCTGGGTGAAGTTGGAGGGCCACCAAGGAAGTACAACTTCTCATTCTGCTTGAGGCAACTCGCCCAGCTCCAGAAAAGCTAACACCGGAGGAGAATTCGATCGCCTCAACCATGAACGATGAAGGCCGACTATCCCACGGTGTCATTGTATCTTTAGTTTTCTCGTTTTCCATGTTTGGTCAGTTTTTTATTTTAGTTTACAACTAGTCTTCTGTGATTAGGGTCTGGGTTAGGAGTGGTATTTGTGTTCGGAGTAGAAATATTTATGTTTCGATTGTTTTCTTTTGTCTTGTGTCTAGAGTCGATTTTGGTTAAGGAGTCGTCGAAAACGTAAAATACTTAACTGTTTCTAATTATCTGCTTGTCCCTTATTTCCCAACTAAGGAAACACTTTCTATAAGAAACCAATATACTCAATATTATATCTTATTCTATCAATGAAAAATTCATCATTAATGCGTCTGTGTGTATATATATATTGATTTTTTTAATTCTTGTCTTTTTTCATTTTATATAAAAATAAGAGAAATCTTTTGAAAATTAAAAATAACCGTTCTACGAAATTGTTTCGAATTACTTCATCGGTTGAACCGATCATCTAGTTATAAATTTGTTTTTTTTGTCTTGTGACTTTCTGCATTTTGTCTTTGTTAATTCCTTCATTTTATTATACGGAAAAACTGTTAAAGTCAACCTAGCTTAATTTTCATGATAAAACTAAAATAATTAAGTTTCCTTGTACTCAAAATCGAACAAAGAAAAAACAAACACTATAAGAAAATGCAACGGTTCTCACAGGTTATATGATTTCCATTGCGGGGATTATAACCGTGGGCAAATACACCTTAACAATGGTCCCGTTTTCGTAATTATGGAGCTACGAGAACCGTAAATCTGTTCTCGTAGTTAGTAACTCTCAAAATCGAAAATTCATTTTATGACGGATTGTTAATCCATTTTTGCGGTTACCGTTTTCACGGTTTTTCGTCATTTTCGTTCTCGCGGTTTTGGACATCAATTTTTTTTATATTGAACTTGAGTTGTGTTCTCGTAGTTTTTCATCTTCTTACAAATCTAGATTTGAAACAAAAATAATAGAAAATGAGAGATCGAACTAATTAACCTCTTCTTTTTTCTTTTTCTTTTTCTTCCTTCTTTTCTCTCTATTTGCCTTCTTCTTCTTTAAAACAATTTTCTTCATCTTCTTATCTTCTTCTTCCAACCAACCATTATCCTCATCTTTTTCTCTTTTCATAAAAACAACCGTCATCATCTTCTTTTTTCTTAGAGCACTTCTGAAAAAAAAACAAAAAACAAAATAAAAGAGAGTTTGGAAGCATTTGAAACTTTCAAAAGATAGAAGAATAAAAAGAAAGTGTATATGAATTTTAATTAACGGTTGTGATTAAATAGGATGGCAATTCATGTCTTTACTTATGAGCTAATAAGAAGAAAATATTTATTTATTGACATTCGTTTTTATGGTTTCGTATTCACGGTTATGAACCCCTAAAAGTGGATGACGGAAATATTTGACGGAATGAATTTTCCAATGCGCACTAATTTTTCATCCCCGTTGTCGCGGTTTCATTTTTGCGGTTCCAATAACCACTAGAAGGACGCACAAATTAGAATCCGTTGTGGCAATTGTTAACCCTCCACAACGACCGTGTTTTGAACCGTGTTTTGTTGTAGTGAAACTTAAATAAAAATCGAACCAAGTCTTCAAACTTTGTTGTTGCACTCTAGGGAAGATCATATTGTCACAATTCATATATTATATTTTTGAAAATTCATTTTAAAGTACGTAATTAATTACTCGTATTCTTCTTTCTCCACAAGACCGTGTGGTATTTTCAGTAATATTTTTTTCCACAAGGTCGACAACTTAACTAACTAAGAATATAATTGATTAAAAAAAATTAAAAAGAAATTAAAAAGAAGAAGTAGATATACCTAATAGCAAAATTAGCTAATCCACAAAAACGAAAGAGGAAGACCATTCCTATGTACGCAAGTGATTCTTAGGCGACAAGACCAAATCTTTCCTTAAACTAATCATTAGGAAAACGATGGTGCAAGGTGGTAGTTAGGGTGCTAAACAGCTCATTATCTTTCATTAATAAATCACAATTCTAATTAATTATATTTTGGCCGTGGGGTTTATATATTTGTTACATTTGTTGGTTACATGGCTACGTATGGGTATAGTGTGGCAAGCAAAACTCGAGTACGTCATTGGTGGGAAATGTTTACAAACAATTTATTATAATATAATATGATGTACCACATGCATGTTACATATTATTATGATTTTGTGAAAACACTTCTAGCAATATCAATTACTCTTGCCTCTAGGTTGATCGATTGGAGGGTCGGTTAAGAATATGAGAGATGATTTTCTTTCGGCAGATGGTTACTCGCAAGGCGTACAATAGAAATTTAAAACGACGGATCTAGAATGATTTAATGTATTATGTTGAATTATATAGGAATATAAATACACTAGACCGCCGCATATAGAAAAAATGTCAATTAAGTACAGTGGGTGTGTACCCTTAATGTGGTGAGACTAGCCGCACACTTGTGTGTAGGATGTTGGGCGTATGGTTAGATCCAATTTGAACTTAGATGCCATTAGTGATTGATTATGAGTTGTATATAGGGTCATGGTAACATGGCCTTATTCGCGATGTGTCACTCTATGAGTAGTGATTGTGGGTTACATTGGTTGGATACCGACGATAGAAGATGAATAGTTGAGAATATATATATACGAGCAAAAAAGGACATGATCACCGGAGCTATTACGATATACAAACATTTCGGTCTCATTCTCGCCTAAAACCACCAATCAACAAGCGGATGCTATAGCCGAAGGAGCGGAATGGCTCATGGAGCTAATGGGCTAGGGAACTATCACGAACAGTATAAGAAAAAGAGATCACGCGACAGGATCTTTGAACAAATCTCCCCTCTGTGGTGAACAAAGGTGAAATGAAAGAGTGAAAAACTAGGTCCCGGCGGCCCACCTCACTCAGTCGCTGCTGCTCCCGTCAGCACGTGCGTCTCATACGCATGTCTCAGCCGGCACGTGCGGCTTCTTCTTCTTCTTCAATACTTGATGCTCCTTTACCCTTTTCCCTTTCCAGTGTTTTGACCAGGCTCATTGGCTCAAAGCCCCAAAGGAAACCCACAGGCTTCCTCCGCCGTCGGATTTCATGATCGGACGGCTGAGTCTGCACAGGTCAAAGTGATTGCAGTATTACTCATGTCGTGTAGCTGATATCCTCACAGCTGGGTGGGCATGATGATGGCGATGGACGGCAGGGGTTTAGCTTTATCCCGAAAAAGTTCATTCCAACGGAATTAATTAGTAGTTAATCCTACTTTTGTTTAACTGGTTACTTCAAAAGAAGTGGAATTGTTTATTTAAATGATCAGTACCGACAGGACGGTCACCATTGTCATGTCAAGGTACAATTATTCACCGTTGGATTGGCATTTAATGTGCCATCGGCCGGGGGGAGGGGGGTGTGGTCATTTTGGTTTCAGGGTCCTACGATACTTTGCTGGTTAATTGTACTCCATGCATGTGTAGTTGTACAAGTTCCGTATTTTGTTACCTTCATATGTCTAGCTAGCAAGTTTGTAACTCAAAACTCAAAGCTTGCATGTGCAATGCGAAAATGCTATGAATCCGACAAGAAATTCAACAGTTTAACATAATGACGTAACAGGGATATAACAATTTATATATGAAGGCGATATAATAAAAATGTATAACAGACTCGTAAAGTGTATATATCACCTACATAAAAGAGTGGTAAATCGGACATAACGATGATGAATTCAACTACTCGTAAGGTGAATGTAACAACGACATAATTAAGGAGCTTGTAAAATAGTCGTATTAGCAACTTAACATGCTCGTACAATGACCCACACCCATGTGATTTTTCCAATTTTTTTTTGTTCCAAAACTACTCCATTCAAGTCAATTCGTTTGACTTATTTTCAGCTGGTAGATGAAAGTTGGCCCAAAAATGATATGATCCAACGGATAAGATGATGCATCTCTCGAATGCACCTCTCAGATGAATAGATGCGTTGTGTACAATGTACTTATCAATTATAAGGTCGCAATAAGTATTACAATAATACTAAAAAAATGTGAACCTATTAACGATTTGCACGACTATCCCGCAACCAACGGTGGATTCAGGATGGTTTAATGCACTGTGTCGAATTGTGTAAGAGTTCAAATACACTGAGTCGTATATAAAAGAATACCAACCAGCCAAAAGATATAAGAAAATTACATAGGATCGAACTTTAAAATCCAAAAATACACTGGATCGGAGATTAAGGAGACCCCCTAAATCCATCATTGGCCGCAACCCATAAGATAAGGTCATTGAGATTAGGCTGAGCGATCAAGTAGGTTAATATACAGATTCGGAGGCTGGGATTTAAGTTTGTATCCATGTCAAACTCCTCCTCTTATATAATGTTTTATGGACGGTACGATGTAAAATTCGAATTTTATAACGAAAAATTGGTTTATAAACAGTGGACGAGTAATATAAATTTTGATGGAGAAGCGGGCTGGGCTGTGAGCAAAACAATGACCAAGACGCGTAAGTTTAGAATCTCTCGCTCTTTTTTTTTTTGATTTTGATATTTAATTGTGAATACCGAAAAAATTTCCAGCTGAGCAGCCAGCATTATTATAAATCTCCCTCTCTTTCTTGCCCTTTCATTTTCTCTTTTCCTTTCTCACCCACTCTGCAACTATGAGAGTAAAGTTCCCCAGTAACCAAACACTCCCTTTCTTCCCCAATTAATCACAACCTTTCCTTGCTCTCTGATTCTCCCCCAACTCTGAAAACAATGGTTTCTCTCGACGATTCCCTCTCCCACCACCGCCGCCACCACCATCTCTCCAATTCTTCCCGCTTCCCTCTCCCGCGCAATGGCGTCGCCGGCACCCATGTCTTCTACGACCTCCGCTCTCCCTCCTCCTCCACCTCCAACATCAGCCGCTTGACACCCGGCCGCTCCATGCGCACTATTCGCTCCAACCTCTACGGACAGCACACCGACGATGACGATGACAACAACAGCTGCTCTTCCTTCGTCTCCGCCGTCGATGCTACTCCTAACCGTTCTTCTTCTTCTTCTCCATTCGTCTCCGAGAATTTGACCGACTCCGTCATGGACATGCGCCTCGGGGAGCTGGCCGCGAGGAGCTACGGCAACGGCTCGGGAAAATCGGATAAGTCAGGTACGGAATCTTTCTCCGGGGAGGATTATCTCAATATCTCTCAGGCGTTCAGTGATTTCTCCGGGTGTAGTAGCGATATATCGGGCGAATTGCAGCGGTTGGCGTGCTTGCCTTCTCCTAGGCATGGAGATGGCGAATCGGCGGCGGAGAGGGAGCCGGAGATTGAGCCGGAGCCCTGCCTAGGGTTTCTGCAGAGGGAGAGTTTCTCTACGGAGATAATTGATAGTATTTCTCCAGAGGATCTCCAGCCGACGGTCAAGATCTGCGTGGACGGACTGAAGTCGAGTTCAGTTGCGGTGAAGCGATCGGCTGCGGCGAAGCTGAGGCTGCTGGCGAAGAATCGGTCGGATAATCGAGCTTTGATTGGGGAGTCCGGTGCTATCCCGGCTTTAATTCCGCTTCTTCGATGCAGCGATCCGTGGACTCAGGAGCATGCTGTTACAGCCTTGTTGAATCTATCACTCCATGAAGGGAACAAGCAGCTGATTACTGATTCAGGAGCTGTCAAGTCTTTAGTCTATGTGCTGAAAACCGGGACTGAGACTTCCAAACAGAACGCAGCTTGTGCTTTGTTAAGCCTAGCATTGGTGGAAGAGAACAAGAGCTCGATTGGAGCTTGTGGAGCTATACCGCCATTGGTTTCTCTGTTAATCAATGGATCCACTAGAGGTAAAAAAGATGCATTGACTACTTTATACAAGCTGTGCTCGATAGAGCAGAACAAGGAGAGAGCAGTGAGTGCTGGAGCTGTGAAGCCCTTAATAATGATGGTGGCTGAGCAAGGGGCAGGCATGGCAGAGAAGGCAATGGTTGTACTCAACAGCCTTGCAGGGATTGAAGAAGGAAGGGATGCAATTGTGGAGGAAGGAGGAATTGTTGCGCTGGTGGAAGCCATAGAAGACTGTTCACCTAAAGGGAAAGAGTTCTCTGTGTTGACACTGCTCCAATTGTGCTCTGTAAGTATTAGGAACCGAGGGTTGCTGGTGAGGGAAGGTGGGATTCCTCCTCTCGTCGCCCTGTCGCAAACCGGAACTGCCCGTGCTAAGCACAAGGTAAAAACAAGTCTAGCGAGACTCATCCATGAAAATTTGCATTATAGAGTTGGATCTTAATTCTTAACTTGGTTTCTGCTTGGTGTTATTAACAGGCAGAGTCACTTCTGGTGTACTTGAGAGAATCAAGGCAGGAGGCTTCTACTTCTTCTCCTTGATAGCGATGGTGGTAAAGTTTTAAATCTCCCCCACTGTTTTGAGAGAGAAAGGTAAATCATTAGTAGTTAGGGATTGTGAGTTTGTATATAGGGTAGTAGCAGTGCCTTCTTTTTTGGGAGGTTTCTCTTTGTTTGTACAGTGTGCTTCGAGGGGAGACTAGAGAATGAGAAAAAAGCAGCAGACTTTTGGTTCCTAATTTCGAACATACATGGTATTCTGCTGGATGAATACTGTGCAGTAGTGGTAGTAGTGTAAATCTAGGATCTGGGTAGTAGTGATCCTTTATATGTCATGTATGGTGGAAATGTATTTCACCTGATCAATATAAAATGTTGGCAGCCATTGCTAAATTTGGAAGCTTTATTTCTGGGTTTCTTTTCTACTGTAAGATAGAGACTGGTTAGTAATTGTGGCTGATAATTCATCATTAGAGTAGACTAGCTAGTGGCTTGCGATGATGCCATGCCGCCTAATGTGACTGGTGGTTGTCTTGGCTTGAACAAGTTTCTTTCTTTCTTTCCGTTCTGTTCTTTCTTCTGCCAACTGGAAGGCGGTGTGAGATTGAGATTAGTGATTTAACTTTAATGGCTGAGAGAGGAAGGAAAGTATAAAAAAAGAGGGTTTCTTTCTTTATTTAAATTAGGGTTGGTGTTTGAGGCTGAAGTTTTTGGGTGTAGGAGTAATAGGGGGGTTTACTTGTTAATTAATTGTGGACATGGTGTGGCCTTTGAATAGCTTTTGGCTGCTTCCTTGTTGTCAGGTCTCATGAGAGATTGTTTTTGGCATATATTATTTATTATATGTTAATAAAAGAAAAGAAAAGAAAAGAAAAAGGGTCCAAAGTCTAAACCATATATCTGGTGAGTGGTTACGTCCCTTATCTCAATCACCAACTCAACTCAACTTTGGCTTTGTGCATGAACTTGATTGGTGTGAGTGAATGCAAGTATTTGTGTCAAATCGAACATACCTTGGCTCGCCAACAAACTTTTTTAGATTGAACGTCGAACTGCTTACGGGTGGCTTGGCTCGTCAACGGACTTACTCATCCGGGACTGTAATTTGTTAGTTACTGTAACAATATTAGAATTGAAAATGGCTGGCATAACCACTGGTTCAAATTCGATGGTTTTTCTTTTACAGGCAAATTTTGATTTGGATGTCCGTTAAAATTGACAGCAAACAGAACCCAACTGGTTCAATCAAACCGAAACAGAAACTGAACTCAGAGATAGTAGACTGTGATGACGGATTACATTGTTCAATCTCAATTCTTTTTTCGTGCTGAATTGGACTTTTCTCTCTTGATTTATGCTGTTAGTTCATCATTAACACCCTTGTTGTTGTTCTTCTTCTTCTTTCCTCTGTCACCACAAGGGCTATACCCATCAGCAAGCATCTTCTCAACCTCCTCAAACTGCAGACCTTTCGTCTCGGGCACAAACCAGAAGATGAAACACAACGAAACAGTCGAAACTCCTGCAAACAACAAGAATGTCCCACCGGCTCCCAGATGTTCCGTGAGCGTCAAGTAAGATTCGCTCACTATCAAATTCGAAACCCAATTGGCCACTGCTGCAATCCCTCCGCAGATCCCTCTGTACCTCAGCGGATAGATCTCTGAGTTTACTATCCATGGCGCGGTCCCCATTCCGGGCGAGTACGAGATGATGTAGAGTCCCAAGAGGACCACTGCCAGTATGCCAAATTTGCTCGGACACCCTTGCTCGAAATACACCCGACCTTCCGACAAACATTCGTTTTTAATCTGTTTCGTGTCTGCCAAGCAAGCTCCCGGGTGGTACTCGTTGGCCTTGTTCGAGCAGAATCCGCACTTGGCCTTCAAGCAAGTCATGCAGCTCCATCGATTCGAAGAAGATTTCGCGAATGCTGAGCAGGTGGAGTTAGCTCCGAAATGGGAGGACTCTACCGAGCTGATTTTGGGAGCGTGGGAGGAAGCTTCCATGAACACGACAGACAGGGCGACGAGGAAGAATATGATGCCGATCATCGATATTATCATTAGCCTCTTCCTTCCATATCGGTCTACGAACATCATACTAATCACCGAACCTAATGCATTGAGTCCGGCGGTGATTAGAGAGAGCGCCAGGGCGACAGAATTCGAAGCGAATCCCGCGAATTGGACAATCGTCGGTGCGTAGTACATTACTGTGTTGATCCCAACAAACTGCTGAGCTACTTGGACTGTTATTCCTGCATAAAGCCCTCTTCTAACCACAGGGTTCTTGAACACGTTCTTTAACTTGGATGACAAGTTTTCTCCGATTACGGCTTCGTCCTCCCTTTCGGATTCGACCGACTCTTTCAATGCTGCCATCTCTGCTTCCACTTCTTCCGGTGGGTAGATCTTCTCAAGGATCTCCCTCGCTTCATCCACTTTGTTCTGATCATAAAAGAAATGGAAGAGTTACTCTCATTCGTACTATTATATTCTTAACATGGTATTTTTGTTCTTGCTAGGTGCATTACCCTGCTGTAAAGCCATCGGGGAGACTCGGGGAGGAAGACCATCAACCCGAACTGAACCAAAGCCGGAAGACCAGCTACTCCGAGCATCCAACGCCACGTACCGGGAGCCTGCAAAACCATAAACAAAATTTCTCTCCATCAATGTCAAAAGTTGCAGTTAGCAACAGTGCAGTGATAACATAGAGATTTTGCATTCGATACCAGTCACAACCACAAACAGATACATGTTTGTTAGTTCTGTTTAGGTTGATTCAAATAAATGTGGAAAATTTCATACTTTTGCTATGAACCCTAAATTTTTTTATGGTTTCATTGACTCACCTTGGTGAAAGCTAGATTGATGCAGTAAGATAGAAACTGTCCACCAGTGATGAGCAACCCATTGGTGCTAACTAGGGCACCGCGGATTCGAGCAGGAGAAGCCTCAGAGATGTACAGAGGAGCCGTCATGGAAGCCATTCCGACTCCTAACCCAATAAGGAGTCTCCCAACTACTATCACCCATGGTGCCGGAGCTGCAGCCATGACTATTGCACCTACGAAGAACACGATATCGGCTCCCAAGATCGATTTCTTCCTCCCCAAGCTATCGCTCAGGAACCCTCCGATTGCTGCTCCGACTATGGCTCCTGCTACTGCCATGCTCACAATGGTTTCCTGCAGCCATGTCTTCTTATTGACCGATTCAAAGTCCTCGCGAATGTACAGAAGGGCACCCGAGATGACTCCTGCATGAAGAATCCAAGATGTAAATATTTTCAAAATACTACTAGGCCGAACTTAAAAATAAACAAAAACTTTAAGAAAAATATAACTAATTGCAAGAATAAACCGGAAATGTCCAATTGTACGACATGTAGGGTCGTAATTTGTACCTGTGTCGTAACCGAAGAGGAGGCCTCCGATTCCGGCTGAAAGAGCCAGCCTCATAATGTAAGGATACTTCCAAACTGTCCTCCATAGCTCTGTGAATTCTGTCTTGTCTGGCTTCACTATTCCTCCTTCTGCCATTGTTGATATCAGTAGTACTACTTCTGCGAAAAATGACAGAACATTTGTACGTCAGTCTCACCGGTTCGATCTTCTATTTGATTTATCCATCAGAAACAAAAAAACAAACACCATGGAAGATATAATTCAGTGAAGTGTTTACCTTTTGGTTACAATGATCTGAAGCTGAAACCTCTGGCCTTTACAAGAAAAAACAATGGTAACGTATATATATAAAGAAAAGATCCAATCAGAGAAGATTTCAGAAATTTGAACAAGGTAAGAAAATCTGAAAAATAACCAATTGTTTGTTTGGTTTATATTCTACAGATTAGGCAGTAATTAAAGATTCACCTTAGTCTTATGACTTATCTTATCTTCGTTGTCTATATCCATCTGACATGCTAATTAAGGCAACCTAATTTCGAATGATTTGGAATAAAATCTTTAGAAAATGAAGTGAAATTCGAGCTTATCAAAGAATTAAATGTGAGGATTGAAGATCGAAATGATAACATTTCTATTCATAAAAGAAGAAATAAACTACTATTAAACAAGATAATATTGATCACTTCTATTAAACGAGATTCTATGATACATCATAAATCAATTTATATTCGATTACTCTCGAACTCAAACCTTATATTATAAGTACAAATGTACAAGAAATCTACAAAATCAATCACTAGACAACAAATCTTCATACTTTGTATCACTCACATGATCTGCAATTAACAAACAAAAAAGCCCAATCAACTTATGAACTAAAACAATTCACAATTACCCTAATTTATCTTCTCTTAATCCAACTTATTATATTAACAAATTAACAACAAAAACTATAAATCAATTTTGCCTTTGTCTTTGTTACGACCATCATCATCTCCAGGCAACTTGAAGAACCCTGGCTTGCTTAAGCCCTTTGGTCTCCGGAACCAGGAAGAAGATCGCCACCAGCATTACGAACGAGATCGCTGCGAACATCAGGAAAGCTCCGGCCACCGTCAGGGTCTGCGTCATCGTCAGGAATGTCAAGCTGACTATCAGGTTTGACGTCCAGTTGGCCACGGCGGCGATCCCTCCGCAGACCCCTCTATACTGGAGCAGTTAGATCTCCGAATTGACGATCCAGGGGGACGTACCCATCCCAGGGGAGTAGGAGATGATGTAGAGGCCCAGGATTATGACGGTGAGGAATCCGATCTTGCTCGGACAGCCTTCTTCGTAGTGCTCTGGCTGACTTGTCGGCGATCAGATATGCTCCTGGCTTGTCCTGTTGGTAGAACCTAGAGTGTGATTATGGATAATCAATTCGAGTTATTATGATACAATCAATGTGTTATAAGATTGATATTGTTTCTATCAGAGTAGATCGAGATTTTCGGTCAATATAAAATAAAAGACAAAAAATAAACAAATATTTATTTTTCGGAATATATTGAATTCAAATCCAAAACAATGATGTCACGTTTTAATAGGTTATATATATATATGAATTGGTTACAAATAATTAGCAGTGTACCAAAATGTATATTATTAATAGGTAAGGTGTCATTTATGTTGTCAACCCAACATATAAGGGATTTTTAAGTTTTGGGATCATATATGTTTTAGGACTATAAGTTTTGACCTCACCTATTACACACGATCTAAAGTTATAAACAGTCAAGATATGCTTAGTTGTTCGACCCCGTTAGTTGCTGAACAACTAATGTATTTCTCGACAGTTTGACCAATCTAGCATCGATTTGACCAAGGTAGCCTCCAAGTTAAGGACAAAGTAAATAAGTAATTAGCAAAGACTAAAGTTATCATTGTTAAGTACCTTGTTGAGTGGGTTGGAACAGAAGGAACATTCAGCCTTCAAGCATTGCATACCACCCCACTTAGGCTTATGCAAGTTCTCCAAGTAACTCGAACAAGTCACATTCATCCCACATTGCTTAGTATCCTCGGAATCAATCCCCGGGGCATCACGCGAAGCCTGCCGGAAAACAGCCGCCAAAACTATAAGACACACGATAATCCCGACCATCGAGATCATGATTAACCTCCTTCGTCCATACTTGTCCACCACCATCATGCTGATGAACGATCCGACGGCATTGAGCCCTGAGGTGATCAACGAGAGCGCTAGGGCTATCGATTTCGAGGCAAACCCTGAGAACTGGACGATGGTAGGGGAGTAGTACATCACTGTGTTGATCCCCACGAATTGTTGGGCCACTTGGACTGTCACGCCCGCATACAGTCCTCGCCGGACGACAGTGTTGGAGAATGCACCTTTGAGCTTGGAGAACATGTCTTTCCCTATTGATTCCTCGATTGCCTTCTCATTTTCGACCGACTCTCGCAACGATTGGATCTCTCTGTCGACTTCTTCTTCTGGGTACAACTTTTCGAGGATCTCCTTGGCCTCGAGGACATAGTTCTACATAGGAACAAAAAACCATTAGTTATTGATCTAACAACTTCTTCCTTATGACTATTTTACATAGTCAACTAATTTAGTCTCTAACTAAGTAAGTTTACACAAATTGAATCGAGCGAACCATGTTTCAAGAACTCAATTGGTTGATCATTTAACATCAAGTTCACTAAAAGTTTGAAATTACCTCTCTGTAAAGCCATCTAGGGGACTCAGTGAGTGACCACATCAAGAAGAACTGAACCACAGCAGGTATCCCTGCAACTCCAAGCATTCATCTCCAAGTTCCAGGAGCTTGGATTCCCATCAACAGAAATGCAAAAACAAATCAAAACCCATCACAAATCCACCAAAAATATTTGGCCTTTACTTTGGTGAAGGCGAGGTTAATGAGGTAGGACAAGAACTGCCCGCCGGTGATGAGCAATCCGTTCATGCTAACCATAGCGCCACGGATCTTCGCCGGCGACGCTTCCGAAATTTAGAGCGGCGCCGTCATCGACGCCATTCCGACGCCTAGTCCGACCAACACCTTCCCCAAAACAGGGGCTATGTACATGATTATGGATCCGATGAAAAACAGAACATCCGGCGTAAGGATCGTTTTCCTCCTCCCGAACCTGTCGTTCGCGTAGCCACCCACGGCGGCGCCGATTATTGCTCCGGCGACGCAAGTGCTGACGATGAGCTCCTGGAGAAATGTACTCTTGCCTACTTCCTCGAAGTCCTCTTTTATGTATAGCAACGCCCCTGAAATTACGTCTGCAACAACAACTCATCGCTAAATATATTATTAGTGACCAACTTGGTTCCGTATAATATATACTACATTAGTAGCCAAAGTTGGTTCTGTATTAATTACCAGTGTCATAGCCGAAAAGGAGGCCGGCGATGCCAGCTGTGAACGACAACTTCATAATATAAGGATTCTTGCATGAGACTTTCCAACATTCTGTGAATTCTATCTTGTCCGCTTTCACGGGACCTCCTTCCACCAATATTGGTGCTCGATAATCCTTTATGATTATTAATAAGGACGGTAAAACTTGCAGTTCCTAAAAAAGTAAGTGTCTTTTTTGGTCTTACAGTGTTCTGGGTTTTGAGCTTATCGTAGAAATATAATGTACTATTCCCCAAGCAATATTAATGTATGTTAACTGTAGTTGTAGTGTTATTTAGCTGTCATAAAAATGTATTATTCCCCGAGCAATGTTCATTTCAGTTGTATTGTTCATTTTAGACATAATAGAAATGTACTATATTGAACCAATGTTTATTTAAGTTGTAGTGTTATTTAGCTATCATAGTATTTGGCGTTGTGCCATTATTGCTAAAATTTTGGTATATTTAGCGACATGTCCTCGATTATAGATAAGAATTTTTCGTCATGGTGCGAATGGAGTTGTCTATATATCGACGAAAAAAACTTTTTTACATCTCATATCTTAGGTAGGTTCTTAAATGTTTTTGAGTGCATTGTCTTGATCTCTTTTGTCCGAAATTATATATTTATGACAAACAAAAAAAACTATTGTTAACCAATTCTATGAGATTATAATTAAGCAATAGTGAAAGTTCAAACTTATTCATACTTCATATCTACACGGAATACGATCATGCATCATTTCTAGTTAAATTAGATTAATAATTTTAACAAATGGATTATTTAGATAAGTGATTTAAAATAAAAGAGATTCAAAACTTTTATAACTGTATTTACATATCTCAATAACTTTCAGAGGTGTCGTTTAGTTATTGATTATCTCTTCTCTTCCACCTAAAATAAAGTTTGTTTCCATTCTTAATTCAGAAACCAACCGATCCTCTCCTTAACAATTAAATCTGCTCCGTTCATAAGATAATTCCAGAATCCTGAAATTTATCACTTCAACCAACTTCCCAAAAATCACAGCTGCATTCACTTCCTCCGTATCTTCGAAAAAAAAAACAGAGCTTCAAAGCAGCAATAACAATGGTGGAAGGAGGCGCAGTTAAAATTTCCGACGCAACCCAGTTCACTCAATGCTGGCAAGTCACCTCCAAGAACCCTTACATCGCCAGACTAGCATTCTCCGCCGGAATCGGCGGCCTCCTGTTCGGATACGACACGGGGTCATCTCCGGCGCCCTCCTCTACATCAAGGATGAGTTCTACTCCGTCAACAACAGCACCTTCCTCCAGGAGGTGATCGTCAGCACGTGCGTCGCGGGGGCCATCGTGGGCGCCGCCGTCGGGGGTCACGCGAACGACAGGTTCGGCAGGAGGAAGACGATCATGGCCGCCGATGCTCTGTTTTTCCTTGGCGCGGTGGTTATGGCTGCCGCTCCGTTTCCCGGAGTGATTATAGCCGGTAGGGTGTTGGTTGGTCTGGGAGTCGGGATGGCTTCCATGACTGCTCCGCTTTACATATCGGAAGCTTCTCCGGCGAAGATTCGAGGGGCGCTGGTTAGCACCAATGGGTTGTTGATCACCGGCGGGCAGTTTGTCTCTTACCTCGTTAATCTGGCGTTCACTCAGGTTTGAGTTGGAAGATTCTAGATAGTTTTCAAATGGGTAGAATTTAATGTTAACAATTTTTGGTTTTTGGTTTGCAAAAAGGTTCCTGGAACTTGGAGATGGATGCTTGGAGTAGCAGGGGTTCCAGCTCTGGTTCAGTTCTTGTTGATGTGGTCGCTCCCTGAATCTCCACGATGGCTTTACAGAGAGGTAATGATCTGTTGTCTATCATACTACGGCTTCGATTTCCGGCCAGGAATTCGAAATGAAATTGGTCGGATTTAGGGTCAATTCCTTCGAATTTTTGTGTATGATTACAAAACGATATTTTTAATTCTGCTGGATTTGAGGTTTAATTCCACCTGATTTGTGAGGTTTAATTCCGTCTTGAATCCGGCCAAATCCACTGTCAATTTGAATTTGACCGATTTCGAAATTCTGGCCGGTTTTAGAGGGTTTGAGTGGAAATTATGGCCTACAAACTCGAACCGGTTCTATCCGATTGAATCCTATAAAGTTCAGAGTGCTAATTACCAAAGTCTTTCGATTCAAGTGCTAATCCGCGAATTTGAAAGCTGGAACTAGGTGAGAGAACTGTCGCTTTGTAGTCAGGTAGTCATCAGAATTGGTTTGTTGACAACATCGAGAAGAAACTCTGTTAACAAGGTTTTTTTGTTATTCCTCTGTTTTGCTTTCAGAACCATGAAGAAGAAGCTCGTGCGATCCTGGAAAAGATATACCCACCTGAGGAAGTAGAAACGGAAATCGAAGCGCTGAAAGAGTCCGTTGAAAGCGAAAAGGCAATGGAGGAATTAACCGGAAAGGAAATGATCTCCAAACTCAAGGGTGCACTCACAGACCCTGTCGTACGCCGTGGACTCTACGCCGGCGTGACAGTCCAAGTCGCTCAACAGTTCGTCGGAATGAACACCGTGATGTACTACGCTCCAACCATCGTCCAGTTCGCAGGATTTGCTTCGAATTCGGTGGCTCTGGCCCTCTCGCTGGTGACGTCTGGGCTCAATGCGGTCGGTTCGATCGTCAGCATGATGTTCGTCGACAAGTATGGCAGGCGCCGGCTGATGATGATCTCCATGGTAGGGATCATACTGCTTTTAGTTGCTCTGGGGGCGGTTTTCCAGCAAGCGTCAGTTCACGCGCCGGCGGTGAGTGGGATCGAGAGTGACCGTTTTGGCGGCGGGAATCTGACGTGTCCTGCTTTCGTGGACAATCTGAGTAAGCCGAAATTTGGATGCATGCACTGCTTGAAAGCTCAGTGTGCATTCTGCTCCAATGCTGCTAGCCAGGTGAGTAAAACCTTTTATATTTGCGAGTGTTTACAAACCGAACGCGGTCGAACTCTGGTGTGTTTAACTTTTATTCATTGCTTTTAGGTTAGTTTGAGTTCGAATTCGAGGTAAAAATTTTTAATTTATGTAGAGTTCGAACCTGTCTTTGCTCATTAAAACTCAAGTCCAACTTAATTTGAATTTAAATGTTATAGATTAAAAAATAAAATAAAAATCAATGATTCAAGTTAATATTTACAAAATTTCTATTTTTTTTAATTAAATTTAGTTAAATCTAAACAATGTAATACTTATATTTCTATGAGCACAATCACAAAATACTAATTATTCGTAGGATATGATATTCAATTTTAAAACAAATCACACATAATATTATTGAATCTACAAAAAAATTATATAATTGAGTTAGTATTTAACTTAACTTTCAAAATCATATCATGTCGAACATACCCTCATATTTGAAATTAAGCCAAGCGATAAATGAACTTTTTTTAAGCAGAACACCGAGCAACTTGCTTGGTCAACACCCTAAATATATTAAATTATTGAATATCTCCTGAAATCCTTATTGTTTGAGGATTCCTGACACCATTTTTCTGAAACAGTACAACCCAGGAGCATGTTTGGTGTCCGACAAGACAGTAAGAGGAATCTGCCTATCCGAAAAGCGAGTATGGTACTCGGAAGGCTGTCCGAGCAGGATCGGGTTTCTGGCGGTGATTCTTCTTGCACTGTACATCATTTCCTACTCTCCCGGAATGGGGACAGCTCCGTGGATCGTCAACTCCGAGATCTATCCGCTCCGGTACAGAGGGATCGGAGGAGGAATCGCTGCCATGGCGAACTGGACGTCGAATCTGGTTGTCAGCTTGACGTTTCTGACGATGACCGAGACTCTGACGGTGGCAGGCGCTTTCCTGATGTTTGCTGGGATTTCGTTGCTGGGTTTGATGGCTATATTCTTCTTGGTTCCTGAACCAAAGGGTTGCAGTTTGAGGAGGTGGAGAAGATGCTGAAGGATGGGTATAAGCCTGGGCTCTTCAGGAAATCTGAAGCTTGATATTTATATTCAGCTCTGAGAACTAGTAGGCAAAATTTGTGAACAAAGGAAACATATTTAAGTGTGAACTTATCACTAATTCCCTGTTCTATTCAAAATGATTTATCTCCAAATGCATGTAATACAGCATGTCTTGAATCAGGTGAAAGGGTAGAAGTTTGAGAAGAGTAAACTGCCAAGAAGGATATACGCAATGCAATATCCCCAAACGAAATGACCGAATTTCTTTCCGGGAACCAGCATCCTCGATGACAAGTACAATGGAGGGCTGGATGACAAGAAACGTGTCGCGACCTGCAGGATTTTTACAGTGTTAAAGCCTTGTATATTCATCGAATTTACTGCAAAGGGTAAGGTTAAGAGTCTAACTTGAACATGCATGACGAAGAATGCTGTGGCTGCCATGAATGCTAAGTGCAGGGTACATGGAACGATGTAGGTTGATAGGTGCGATCTCTTTTCTAGTGATGCATCATAGTTTTCCCAAGGGGAATTGTGCTGATGATCTGCTACAGCGGAACGCCTCCTATGGCTAACACCACTTTTCTCTGTAGGATGATATATATAATTTACAGCATTGTTTCAAGTGTGAACTTCTGACAGTTTCGATATCACAATCGTACCTTGGATTATTTTGCTGGATTCCTCGTTGCTAGTTATTGGAGAGTTATCTACAGAGGCAATCGAACGCCTAGGCAGTTGAAGTCCAAACGAGAGAAAGATCTGAGATTGTAACCTCACATAGTGGAAAATGGAGCAAACTGCTAGAGATAATATTGGAGATGCAAATTATTAACAGCATATCCTGCCAGTTCTAGGACAGCTCTGAATCCGACAAGAGGGACCAATGGTGCCAAAACTGCATACATCCAGAACTTGTGAAATAAGTACATGAATTTATCTTACAGAATCACAGATAGAAGACTTAAGGGGAAAGAAGCGACAAACCTGTACGAGATAAGAGGGACATTGATACAGGAAGGAGCGGGAAGAAGGCATAAGACTGCTCATACTCATAACCACATTGTGAAATTCGAACGAAATAGACGCTATCCCACACAACACTATCCTCAATCGCAGAGCCTATACGGGGAAGTAAGGCATTCCCTTGATAATCATATTTTGTGGATAGAAAATCAGGGTTAAGAGGAGAAGAGGTGTCGTATGAATCAAACAAGAGTGCGCCACAGGAAGATCAGAACCAAGAGGAGAGTCCTCGATGCTACTACACATTTGACAACTAATGTTTGGTGAGGGTAGACGTGAATCAATGCCGTAACGTCTCTCATCGTCTTCCAACTGGATAGAAATGAAGTGAAGGTGAGCCAGCTAGTTAGATGAAGCTTCCTTGAGACAATTTTCCGACCTTCAATCTCCTTTACAGATGATTATTAGCATTCTAGTTGGTAATTGAAGCAATAAAAGCATAAAGCTTTTCCAACAACGTACAGCTCAAGTCCGCATAGTGTGCATTCACAAAAATAAACTGCAGGATGAAGTATAAAGCACCAAAAGCTTGCAAGAAATTGCACAGAACAATTGAAGAAAGGAGCTGTCAAACTCAAACCCAGGCATCTGATCATAGGAATTTTAAGGGGGAAACAAATTAAAAATGGAGGAACAATCGGACACTGTAAAAGGGGGAAGCTTTCAGTTTTCTCCACTTCGAGACCGGCCTTGAAGAGAATTTCCACCGCCGCGAAATGGAAAAGCGGATTAGTAACTGCTAGTGTGTATGTTTACCGGCGGCGGGAACAAGAAAACAATCGGGTCAGGCGCCACGACCGGATTTAAAAGTGGGCCCAAGTTGAGTACAGCCGGGGCCCATTCGGTCAAGTTCAATTCAGTGGGTCCCACAGTTCTTCGTTTTATCATAGTTTTTCATTTCTCCTTCCACAGTCGTCTCCTCCGTTTTTCCCTAAACAGATTTAATTTTAACGAAGCCTTTCAATCTGCCATTCTTCTGCTTCACCTTCTTGCATTTCTTCCAAAATCCTCCTTCCTTCCTCTTCCAATAGAACACCCAACCTCCAATTTATTAACGAATCCAATCCAATCAAAATCACCCAGGTTTATATTCTTTCTGATCTTCGTCAGCGTGGGAGCTGCATTGTTCAGATCTCATTGCTCTGCGAGTGCCGTTTCATCTACCGAACTCAGATCCACCCAGCTAGTTCACTGCTCCCCTGCTGTTTTCTGCGTCTGATCGTTGCTGCTTCTCCTCTTCCCTGAACCCAATCAACGAGGCGCGGTTGGTCGTCCTGTTCTCTTCCGCGGTAAATTTTGCGTAACTCAACCTCGTGCGTAACTCAACCTCGACGCCATTGTCATTCTGTCTTTAGGGTTCTTCAATCCGTAGGAAGTTTTGACGTTTTTTCAGGACGTTTATTTCTGATCAGCTATTGTAAAAGAATCCTGTGAATCACTGTTTTTCAAAATTTTATATGATTTGGCACTTTGTTAGTTAATTATATTATATACAAAAATTGTGGTGCTTCATCATTGGTTCTTCAGTTTTGAGGTACCAACTAAGAATGCTACAGGAAATTTGAGCACCAAGAAAGGAACCTGTGAATTAGAACTTTATGTTTGTAAATTGAATGATTAGGAAGCAATTTTCATGTACAACTTTTGGCTTTTTCCCCTCCTAAGATAGGAACGAGTAGTATCAAGCTTCATTGATGCCTCTACACCTAAATTAATAATCTTTAGTGAAACCATTAGTCCATCCATCTTTAAAATTGTGTGGCCAAGTTGTTTAGCTTAGGAAGACAGGCATCTCTTAGTTAGAAATCGTATGCGTTTTCACTCATGTGTAACCAACTGTTAGTATCTGTACACTTTTGACTTCCCCCACCTTCCAAGTTTTCCTTCTGTATCCAACTTGGTTCTGATTCCACTTCCTTCAGGGGGGAGAAGAATTGCTACAGAAGCAAATATTGCAAGCTTGTTTATATAACATGCTGCCATAGAGTGAGGACTCTGTGAAAGCTTGTGGTAAGATGGCAGTCTACTCTGAAGAGGACAATGCAGATGATTACCTGTTCAAGATTGTACTTATCGGTGATTCCGCTGTCGGAAAGTCGAATCTGCTGGCTAGGTATGCGAGAGATGAGTTCTACTCGAACTCGAAATCCACTATAGGAGTCGAGTTCCAAACATCAAAGATGGATATCAATGGGAAAGAAGTGAAAGCGCAGATTTGGGATACGGCTGGTCAGGAGCGGTTTCGAGCTGTAACTTCTGCTTACTATAGGGGTGCAGTTGGTGCCCTTGTTGTCTATGATATCAGTCGACGCCAGACTTTTGACTCCATTGGCAGATGGCTCAATGAACTTCACAGTAAGTTATAGTCCTTGTTTTGTACTGTGTCAAGAGAAATGCTTTTTGTTCTTAGTTGACTGTTGATCAAGTTTAATAATGGGTTAAAGATCGAATCTTTTGTCAGATAACTATTAGTTGGCCATAACTTTTGGTTTCCATTCTTCTGCAACAGCTCACTCAGACATGAACGTGGTGACGATCCTGGTGGGGAACAAGTCGGATCTGAAGGACGCGAGGGAGGTGACGACAGCAGAAGGGAAATCATTGGCGGAGTCGCAAGGATTGTTCTTCATGGAAACGTCTGCGCTGGACTCGTCGAACGTAACGTCTGCTTTCGAGACGGTGGTGAAGGAGATCTACAACATACTGAGTAGAAAGGTGATATCCCAGGAGCTGAAGAAGCAGGATGCGCCGAGTGGGAAGACGGTGGTTTTGAAGGGTGACGATGAGAAGGAAGCCGGCGCCGGTGGTGATGCCGAGGGAGCAAAACAAGGCGGCGGATGTTGTTAAACAAGTGGAGTACAAAAAGTTGTTTGATTTAGGAAAGGGAAGTTGTTTGGTTTGTGTGATTATAGATTAACTGGAGTGGGGTTTTATGTAGATGACAATGATTATCCTAGCAATTGGTGCTTTACCCAAGTGAATGGTTGTTGGCTATATATCTTTTGGCCTTTCTATCAATGAATTTTCATTAGACTTTGAACCATCAACCAAATGAAGGCTAGTCGAGCTAAGGTTCTTGCATTGTAATTTGCAAAAGTGTATGATTACAATGTACAACTTGAAGGTGTAAAATTCTTGAAGCGCTATTGTTTGATTGTTTATCGAAGGCAAGTACTTGCGAGAGTTTGTACATGTCTAGATGCATCCATATAGGTCGTAGATGAGTTGTATACTTATATGGGTTGACGAGTATTCCCTTCGAGGTGTCTCGGGTTGGTTGTTATAAATGTGGTTGGAGTAGATCCTCACTATATGAACTGTTTGGTTCGAGCCGGACTGAAGCATGGCATGCATGATGAATCCATGACTACGTACGTAGGTACAAATAGATAGGAAGCAAACATGAAAATCTAAAACATAAAGCAAAGCAAGCACCACAGAAAATAATTATATATAGTAATTAAAAGACTACATAGACGTCCGATCCTCGGCAGTCAGCTTCGTCGCCATCGTCCTACTCCTCGTCGTCGCTGTCGCCGGTGTGATCATAGTCAATGGGGAGCACATCAGGGATAAGACGGTTCCTGAAAATGACATCTACGGTACCCCCATCCACCACCAGGTAGCTGGCAAGGCCAGCATCGTCCACGTCCATTACCTTGGTTCTCACTGCTTCCGACAGCTCCATCCCTCCCAAGTCTCCGTCGTACCACCCCTGTGTGTTGCCCACCAGAGTCTTGAGCTCCGACACGGTGGTGGCCTCGGAACAGTGGACGACCTCCTTCCATTTCGGGTAGCGAGAAGACACCAAGTTGACTGTCATGAGCTTGTCTCCATCCACCTCCACATCCAGCATAACATAGGTGGCGCCTCCACCTCCAATGCCGTGGTCAGCTAGGGAGCTGTCGTCCTCGAGAAGGTCGCCGGCGTCGCCGTCGTCGGTGACTAATGTGAGAGTCTGCTTGGTGAGTGGTAGGCCGAACTCATCTAGGAGAAGTCGCTTGAGGTCCGTCCCTGTGGAGTTGGTGGAGACGCTGTAGCTCAGTGTCAACCCCAGCCCGGTCCCGACGAACTTCACAATTGTGTTCACCATATCGTTTGACTTGACTGACCAAAAAGAAATGATATATAGTGGGATGGATCAAGTGTTATTCTAAGCTGCTTAATTGCTTGATATATATAAGCAAGTGTCATGCAAAAGTGCCAAGTCATAATATATGTGTGTGTGTGTCAGTGTCTAACCTAATCAAACAAAGCAATTTGCCACTTTCCAAGCAATAATGCAATACTCAAGTTACGAATGAACGTAGGCCTAACCATTTGGGTGACTCGGGTCAATTATGAGTTGTTTCGGGTTAGATCATTCAGCATACAGGTTGCTATTTTTTAAAATTTACCCTTACAACCTTAAAATTTCGAGTGCAATTTATTAGGGTTGGTTTGGTTAAGCAATAATGCATGCAATGCTCAAGTTATGAATGAATGTAGGCCTGACCATTTGGGTGACTCGGGTCATTTGAACGGGTCAATTATGAGTTATTTTGAGTTGGGTAATTTAACATTCGGATTGCTATTTTTAAAATATCTCTTTTGAATTATGATTCCAACAGATTGAATTTAAGGGAGCGAGCTATAAACATTCCTAATTAGGCTCTAACATGTTATGACCTTAGACCCAAACCAAAAAAATCCAAACTAGACCAAGGCATTTCTACGTTCTTAGCTACCCACAAAATCACCCCTAAAACACACAAAAAAACCAACTCATATCCAAGCTTGCTAACCGGCCAGACCATCACAAAAACTCAGCCTGGTCATCAAGCCAAACACCATAAAAAAACACTCACTAACACCACTACCTGCAATATCATCATCAAACCCCACAACAACAAAATGGACAGTGACACCTGTTGAATTCGGTTGCAACCAGACCTGAACCGGAACCAATTACATGATTGATTAAATGTTAGACCGCCTGGTTCATTTCTTGTTTTGCAGGTGCATGAAATGCGGAGTTTTAATAGATGAACACTTAATATATAAGGCACTCAACTGCTGAAGATTCTGACTCTTAACTTCACTCTCAACCTTCATAAAAAACTGTAGCCTAAAAGTTTCCTCTCAACTGTCGCGAGAAGATGAAGCATCAAATGATGATCTGACGATGCGTTGATGCTTCGGTGACCAGTTCACAATTCTTGAAATCTCTATGGCACGTTCCCAAGAAAGGAGGCCTATATATCCTTCGTTTCCTTTCTCTCTGTTGTTTTATTTTTTTTGCTGGTGATTGTATGTTGTTCTTAAATTAAAGTTTAGGTTGAGGTCTATTATATTTGTAATCGATCTATACATTTTATTTAATAGTGCATTTTTTTTAGATGAACTTTTCCTTCTTGAAACTCTATTGATTAGAAAGATTTTCCTCACCAAATAACGTCAACAAATCAGATGTTCTTTATTTTCTATTTTTAATACCGGTTCAATCTTATAATTAAAAATAGTTCTACTGCAATACTGATATCAACACCAAATTAGAAACCAACTACCAAGACCGCCACCAAACCTCTCGGTACACTGAGACCCTTAGCCACTCAGTCATCTTAAGAAGGAAGCTGGTAGCGCCGGCGGTGATGCTGAGGGAGCAAAATAGGGCGGAGGGTGTTTTTAATGAATGAATGAAAGTATAACAAGTTGGATTTAATTAGGACGGGGACTTAATGAATGAATGAAAGATTAACTAGGTTTGATGGTTAGGGCAATGAATGAATGAAGTATTACTGATACGTAGATTTTGTGATTTGTACTATCTCATTAAAACTTTAACCGTGTTTAAAGAGGTTTGAATCGTATTCAATGGTGGAATTGGGGTTGGGCCAACCCAAATCACCGTCTAAGGTCCTTCGTCACAGAGCGCCGAATTCTTATGTAAAATTTACCAATTTCCAAATTTCGTTCATCGTGCTTTGAATTTTTTTCGGTATATTTCTAAACTAACCCAGTGTGTTGAACCATTTTTTAAGGTTAACTTAGTCTAACCTCATTGATAGATAATAATATATCAAATTTAAACTTATAACCAATCTATTAGTTAGCGGTAGTTATAAAAATTTAATTCAAATTCGGATTTATAAGAATTTTTTTGCCCATGACACATTTAAGATTGGTTCAACTAAAAAGTATAACGAATACTTTTCTTGTATATTTTAATTTAGTATTAGGTAAAAAGTAATAGATTCAACAATTGATTACTTGACATAAAAATATTCAATCTGAATCAAACTCGATGCATGTGTTCAATCATGATTACGTGCGCCCTTGATTCTATGAAAAATGTGTCAATAGTTAACTTTTAGTTTTGAAATTCCGTCTAGGTCTCCAATCATCCTGGTTTCGTCATTAGAGATCGTGTTTCCGATCATTCTGGTTCCGTCATTGACCATGTTTAGAAATCCTTGTCTAAAGGAGTCAAACTCGCATTTATTTTAGGACAAGGTAGGTTTTAATATGTGTGTTTTTTGGTTATATAATATCACTAAACAAAAATAACATTTTTCCTTTTAAAGTAATTAGAAAAAATTTATGCAATCATTATGGATGACATTCTAATAGTATATCATGTTGGTCTGTCTAATCTATAATATTTAAATTTGAATAACAATAGCAAAATTGACAATGCTGTAATGAAAAAACAACTAAAACATTGTCATAAAAAAATAATAGTGTCGCATAATTGAGTAGACTCTTCTGGTTCATATTTAACTTTTATTTTCTATTTTTACAAGAAATATAAAGCATAACTGGAAACTAAAAAATTAAAAAAAAACTATGCAATTAAATATTAATCATAAAAGAAAAGTAAAAGAAAACTATACAATTCGCGGGAAAATGTTGATACTGAGTTTTCTGGGTCTCTGTCTTTCTCCCTGTAGCTAGCTCACCCTCTCCCCCAATATCTCCCAATAATAAATATAGCTACAGTTTCCATCTTAAATCAAACGCTTCACATTCTCCCCCAATATCCCCCACCGCCCAAAACCCAAAATGATAATCGAAACCGAGACCTATTCTTTCCTCCAAGAAGGCAAGAACTCTTAGGGGGTTTTGATTCTGGGTGGTTACGTAATTGAAGCGCGGACTAAAGCAAGCATGGGGCGACTGTTCACAGTGGAGATGGACAAAGATAATTTGCTCAAGTGCAGGCACTGCGATGTCTTTTTCGAGGCAAAAGCTAATATAGCCTCCAAGAAGTTCCATGGCCGCTATGGCCGGGCTTACCTCTGCGAGAATGTGTATGTTTTCCCTTCTTGGATCTCTTTTGTTATTATTTTTGTTCGATGCATTGATTTTGGAGACGAAGAAACTCTAGCGATCTTTAGATTCTGTTTCAGTCGAATAGTCACTGGAGGCTGAAACAGTATAATTTGGATTTGCATTTGGATCTGGAGATCTGATTTGTTTCTTGTTAACCTCTGTTTACACTACAGGGTCAATGTGACATTTGGAGCTATTGAAATGCGTAATCTTTCAAGTGGAATTCATCTTATTAATTACATTCACTGTACTTCTTGCAATGAACTCATTGGCTGGAAATATGTGAGTTCCTTCATTACACATTTCTGTCTCCATTCCCATTTAAACCAGTATCTTGTTGCTATTATATTCATGTTGACACCAGATCTGTCTCGCCTTTGACTTAGATCTAATATCATTATGACACCTCTTTACTATCTAATGGTTAGGATACTTTTAAGCCATTAGATGTTAGGTGCTAGATTTTCTGCCTTTGATTGATTGGTGCACCAAGTACTGATCTTTCTCCTCTTTCTCCCACCATTGATTTGAATGCATGATCAGGAGGAAGCTGAGGAAGATGATCAGAAGTACAAGGTAGGGATGTTCATCCTGGAAAGGGCCCGGATTCTCAAATATGGGTGGTAGGTGATGCTGCTGCTAATCCGAGTTTGGTTGGTTGGTTGGTTGATTGGTTGGTTGGTTGATTGGTTGGTTGGCAGGCTGCCGAAATGAAAATATTCTACAAAGCATTCTTTTCAAGCTCTCTGTTGAAGTAGCTGCCAGCCATGTATGTTGTAGATAGATACTCTATTGGGTTGTTGGTAGGTTCTAAGCTTTGATCGGATTGGCCTCTGATTAGCCAAGTCAAGTAGTTTTGTTGGTTTGTCTACTTTCTTGGGTTGGGAATATAATCGAAGTGAAGAACACTTTTGTTAGTTCGTCCACTTCCTTGGGCACTGGTTGTCTAAATAATAAGTATCCTCCTCTATTGCATAGCAGTCGACTCCCTCCCATATGAGGATTTGGTTGGTTTCTTTAGAAATGTGAAACGGATAAAAGATGACTGTGAGAAAATTGGAGACATTTAATTTCATTTTTCAACTTTTTAAATAAAGATATAATATGATGTGGCTGCCAGGTCACTATTCTGCTCTAACTTGACCAAGTCTGTTAAGGCCAGCTCACATTTTCATCCATAATTGTAATCAAATGGTAATTGGTGTAAAGAAAAGTGGAGTTAAGTGGTACCGAGTGTAATAAAATAAATTTAGTAGTTTTCTTGTGTGTGGTTAGGGTGTTTATGGTTTGTTGATAGGAATAATTAATCCTTTTTGTTGTGATCTTTGTATAAATTGGTGTAATTAGGGTGTTTATCGTCGATAACAATAATCGATCCTTTCGTCACGGGTGTTAGTTCAAGGTGGTAAACGGCTAGTCACAAGGTGTACTCCATTCCCATGGGTAAGAATCGAACTCCTGACCTTATGGTTAAGAGACAAGGCAAACAACTAACAGTGTCACACCTATATGAATCTTAATATTATAGGTGAATTCTTCAGTATACCTAGTATACCGAAGTTTTCGGTGCGCTCACTTTTTTTTGTGTCATACACAAATCATCAACGTTAATTTTAAACTTTCAATCTCGAAGATGCATAATTAATCAAATTTTAAATTTCAATTTCACATATCACTTTTTATATCAAAATTATTTTTAATGCCAAACCCGTAATTCTTTTATTTCTCATACCTAAATTGATACACTCAAAATTTATTAACATTGTCCTATCCTCTTAACAAATTTCACAATTCACTTTCGTATCATCCTTATTTCCCACACGATTTATTCCACGATAGAATTCCAGTTCATCGTCCTTATTAATGCATTGCTTAACCTTGCGCTGAAGTTTTGAAGCAGGGTGAATCCGCCGGCGGTGACGGTGAAAAAAGAGGAGGATGTTGTAATCGAGGTAATCCGATGGGTAAAAATAGAGCCAGAGGACGATGTAATTTAGATTTTTCACCTACCAAAGAACCAATGTAATTTAGGTTTTTCGGTTAATTGTAAAAAAATATTTAAACTTCATAGTAAAAAATCTAACTAATTATATATACACTTTTAAAGAATAATTTAATAAGGTCACATAAATTTTTAAAGAATAATTTAATAACTTTACATAAATTCAGTTTTTTCTCTAACTTTTTTATTTAATTAATATCTTTTACATATAAACTGATATTTGAATAATTTTATGTCGACATCTTAGTTTTTTAAAGACGATTAACACTAGGATAGTCTAGATATGTTTTGACGAAAAAAAATTTATGTCAAAACAGGGTAAAATCCGAGTTGGTCGGATATTTTTAAAGTATGTGTAAACTCGAAAATAGATATATGTGGGTATGGGAAGGGTATGGATATTGACTACATTCTAGGCTAGAACTCAAACCGTTTAATTATATGAAAAATAGTTAGTTATAGGTATGGGTAGGATATGTATATTGAAGTATTCGAGCCGAATCCGAATCGTTGAACGTGATTATAAAAATATACAATAACAACAAATAAGAGTAGTCATAACTAATTTTGAAATCACAATTTCAAAACATATAAATATAACCCCTCGCTTTTTACTTAATTAATTACTCATTACCGATGGAAGCAACGTCAAACCAATTTCATTTTTTAACTCCACAACATCATGCGGCCACCCTAACTAATAATAATAATAATTTGTGCACCATATATAATAAAAAACATGATGTAAAGTAAAGTAAGAGAAAAAAATTTCAAATCGGGCAGAACAATATCTAGTTTATATAGATCCATTTTAAACTCCACAACGCCAATGATGAAGGCCGTGGCGGTGGAGACCTACCCAATGTCGAAGGAGGAGGAGGCACTGGGGGAGCTTTGCTCACTAATGGTGGAGCCCCATACACGGCCGGAGGAGGTGGTGACCATAATAGTGAAAAAGCTCCTCTAGATGGTGGAGGTGGCGGGAGGCAAGGTTGAAGAATTAAACACGAGGAGGTGGTGGTGGCGGCACAGTGGCACTCCTTGAAGGAAGATATGGAGGCGGCGGAATGGTCAATGTCATCCCATTATTATTGAAATGCGGAGGGGGAGGTGGTGGTGGAATAGTGTCGGCATCAGCAAAATATACCTGACACAAATATGAGATGAGAGCGAGTCTGCATTCAACTCCTGCATCTGCAAAAAAGTGGCCCAAAGAAAAGAAGAGAAGAAATAGCAGTAACATAATAATACCTCTGCTCTGAAGTCCCGTGGAAATCGATCTTTGGCATCCCACATAATATCAATGTCATCACGACTTAGCATCAAAATATTTGCTCGCACAAATTTTGTGTGGAACATCACTCTGAAGATGGTCTGTTCATGCTGCAGGAGGTCTAAGTGGACACATTCAATAACAACATCGCCTTGAACACGGCACCTAAGATCTACTTTCACAAGCTTGCACTCTAATTCCTGCAGTATAAATTCACGAGACATCATCAAAAGCTTCGACGTTCTATTATTGGTACTGTCCTCCTGGCTATAAACACGCACAACAACTGGCCTACTGCAAGTACCCTGTCCTCCTCCTTCAAACAGTAGTACTACTGGGATGGATCTAAGCATCAAGCAGTCGAGAATTAATGGTGTGTCGACGGAATCAACTCCAAAATTTCTTCTAGAAATATACTCAAGATATCTAATCTGGGAAGGGTAGGGATTTAAAGCCGACAAAGAATGGAGATGCTCTCGAGGGGCCAGCTTATAGAGCATACCAAGAGTCTTGTGCGCAGACATATACTCCCTCCTATATAACAAAAGAGCAGCAAGCATGAAAGCAAGCACAGGTAATCCACCTCTTTCACAATGCATTAACAGCACATGATGATTTTGCTGCTGCCCCTCTTCCAATGACAACAAGCTCTCACTGGATCGTAGGAAATGATGAACCATCTCCAGAGGCAGCAATGGACATCCTTGGTGTTGACGAGGGTAGTCCATAACTGTCATGTCATACTGCGTCAAGATGTCAGAAATTTGGCTCCGACGACTATCTCCCAATAATTCTGATCTAAAGTTGAACACCATAAACGAAGAATAGGGAAAGTAATCCTTTAGCTTTGCTACAATGCCACCTAAGTAGAGCTTGTACTCGTCTTCTTCCATCACACCACCCCTGTACAAACAACACTCGAAAACTGCCAACACGAAACCAAAAATATGAAATTGGGACGGGGATTGATTACGATCCATCAGCACTAGAATGGAAAATTCTCACTCAATACTGGCATTTTCAAACAAACGAAATTGTCCGAAATTTGAGCTCCAGATCGAGAATCTGAAACTGCATCAACCCTCATCATAAAACTAAAAGTACCTTTCTAAAGGAAGAAAACCCTAATTAAGCAATCAACGCCACGCCACAATGAAATGGAAAAATGAAGAAACAGCTCGATCGATCGCTCAACAAACAATCTACGTAACGTAATGCTGCTGGAATTGGAAGGAAGCAATGGAGGGGTATCGTACCGTAGACTCTCCGGGAGATCTCCAGAAGCTGATCGGGCGGCTTCCAATAGACTCTATTTAAATTCATTCTTGTCTCCAATTCCAACCGATCGAAACAAAAATAAACAACAATCTTTACAAACTAATCTCTCTAGCTAGATCTTCTTTGTGCTTGCACAACACTCAAACTCCTATCCATGCCAAAACTGACGTATTGCATATACCGTTGCTGTGAAAATTAGTTCCATAATTCTAGGATCATTTTTTCTTCTTCTCAAAAACCCTATTCCAAAAAGGCAAATTTTTCGAAATTATTTTTAGTATCAAATGAATAAGGAATTCATTGTATTTTAAAATAATTTATTCATAGAATTTATTTTCAAATGAATTTCTGTGTTTGGAATGTCATATTCAATTCTTAAAAATAAATTGAATTGAATTTTCAAAATAAATTACTTGTAGAATTTATTCTCAAATGAATTCTTATGTTTGAAAATCATATTCAATTCTTAAAAATAAATTGAATTGAATTTTCAAATCATGTTTGGTATATCATTCAGAATTAAATTAAATCAAAAGTTTCCACGTATACTCTTTCAACAGACAAGATGATTATTGAATTAGCAGCTACATTATCTTAACCGATATATTCTAAAAAATAATATTAATTAACAAAGAATGAATACATTTGATGACAATTATAACAATTAATAATTAGAAAATGTAATGGTTATTGAATGAAGAAGAAGAAAAGAGCTATCTAACCTCTTTCAACTTAGTACTTTGTTGCTGGCAACAAGAATGAGAAGATTTAAGAAAACAGAGAATCGGCCAACTTTAATTATATATCTTAGGTTTGATGGTTATGGTGCTAATTTAATTATTAGTTGAGGGTAGATAAATCATTTTAATATAATTAGTAATTTTTTGTGAAATTCATTTTGAAATACCTACTCAATTCCACGGAATTGCTAACACTAGTCTCAATTTCGCAGAATTCAAAATTTAGAATTGGAAATAAATTCTTTTGCAAACCGAACACAAAAACATTCATTTCGAAATAAATTTTATAAATTTTTTAAAAATTCATTTATACCAATCAGCGGATTGGTCATTTTTGTGTCTCTTCATTCACCACATCAACCCTTCAATATTCTCGACTCCTTTCATGATGACGTGGACATCTTCATTAAGGCATGGAAAGGTATGAACTGTATTCTCATGTTCAAAAATTGCATGAGGGTGATGCTACACGTTACGTTTTGGTGTATTTAGTTGGAGTGAAATCATCGCATTTTTAGAGAAGAGTCCAAAACTCCGATTCAGATTTTGCACAAGATTTGCTATATGAGTGGTATGTGGCTGCATTCTTGGGTGTGTTTTCCAGCACCATGCTTGCAGAGTGGCATCGATTTGTTTTTGAAAATGGCTAAACTCCATTCTTGTTGGATGTTGGAGTGGTGTTTGCAGCTCATTTGTTTGAGAGCTTGAGGATTGATTTTGTTTAGGATAAACAACCTGCTGTTTGTTTGTGGGGGAGCAGGTTGTGTTTTTTTTGCTGTTGCAAGTTCCCATTGGTTTGTCTTTGATAGCCTTTCTTTCTAGTTTTTTATTCTCTACATTTTTTCTTTTTTTTATCTGTTATAAATATTTTTTTAAAATATAATTAAATATTTATTGTGTAACTCTCGTTATATTGATCATGTATTATATAGAACAATTCTCACATAAAGAGTTGTATACGAGTCGAGTCGAATCGACCCGAATGTGCTTACCCTAGGCTCAAGCTTAACTTGTTAACTTTTAAGTGAGGCTCAGGTTCGATATGGAATAATGAGCTGCGGCTTGAGCTAGGCTTGTTAATACTCAGACTGATTTCGAGTTTAGCCGGTTCGTCTGATTGCACCAGCTATTAACATATATATGTTGTACTATGGCTGTTGGTAATACCAAGTAGTTTGGTGAAGAAAAAGTATGGTACTTGCTACTCTGTCTATGTTTGATGAATAAGAAGTTTGGTACTTGATATTGACTGTTAACCAATAACAACTGGCTAAATCAGGTAATATGGTAAGAATATTAAGATAGGTGAAAGGGGTTGTGAGTATAAATGTTTACCAACCGATTATGCACACGGTCATTCGGATAGGAGATTTAGTGCGTAGTAGATTTAAAATAATAAGAGTTTTGAAATAGAAGATATTTAAATGGTTTTAACTAAATTGTTTGAATGTGTGATTTGTAAGAGATTTTCACACAACGAAATATTTGTAAGAGGTTTTTTAGGGTGGATTTTCTGATTTTCAAACATTAATTTTAAAATAATAAAATGACAATTGTTTAAAAGTAATAGTAGAAAAAAGTAAATCACATTTCTCAATCCAAATCACACCGGAGAAATTGAAATCGCCTCTTGAATCTCTATCAAATTTATTTTTAAATCTCTGACTCATCATGCGTTTTTGCAAACCAAACAATCTATTTTGTTCCATATCACCTTGAAAGTGGAATTCAATCACCTCTAAATCCTCCTCTATAATAAATTATCTTTCAATCTATCCCACAACAAAACTACTTACCTATCCATAGTCAATCTAATTGTCACTATAAAATCAACTTAATTCTGTTCAATCTTTCGCATATTAATTTCAACTATATTTCAATAATAAAAAATATGATGAAAACATACTTTCTATTATCCTCAACTATATTCCAATCCTCTACCAACTAACCTCAACAAAGCTATGTGCGGAAGCATATACTAAAATTTCTGAATTGATTAGTCCTATTGTTTTTATGTTACAATAATGGGCAAGTTGAAGCCATACACAATTTTGGAAAGTGTCTTTATTGCAATTTACAAATTACTTGCATGGAAGCTTTGTGTATGTGTGTGAATGTTGTAAAATATGTGGACCATATAGTGTACCATTGTGACCACTAGGGCTCAAGATGGTAAGGTGGGGTCAAAAGAGCCTTGTATATTGTTCATTTGTTTTTTATTATTTGAGATTATGGAAGTATATATGTTATTGGTGAAAAAACAAAATAAAAAGGAAAAAGGATAGTGGATGCCATAAATTGGATGGAAAAGGTAAAGCCTAAATTTGGGAGGTGAAGGAGATTCCACCCATCACCAATGAGATAGATATCTATTGAGATTGATGTTTGGTATAAAAGTTCCTATCATTCTTGGAAATGGATAAGAAATATCAAGAAATGAGTAGTTTTTCAAGATAATATGTTTGTTTTTTTAAAAATAATATAATTGGTTGTAATAAGTGATAGTGCAAGCGTAATAACTAGCTACTGCAAATTTATGGATTTTTATCTAATAAAACAACATATGATTAAAATTTTCTTTGACTATATTTTGGTTTAAGATAATAAAAAATCAACGCAATATCACACTGTCACAACACTAAGGCCGGATAGATAATTAATCGAATCCAATAACAAAAAATATTCCAGAACTTTTCATGCCACTAAATAAACAACTTCTCGTAATTTTTTTTTTATTCATAAAATTGTGTGTTTCAAGATACTTGTCTATATTTGTAGATTTAATTCTAGATATTGAAAAATGGACCGACCATTTCCTTTTTCTATGTACATTGTTAATGTATGTGAATGGGACTACATATGGGGTAGGTAGGATGGCCACACAACTTGAAGAAAGCTATCCAATTCAGAACAAGTTAGAAGCCAAGAAAGGTAGAATTGAGATTTAGACTTCTTTTCAATCTCAATTATTCCCCATGTGAACTGAAAGGGATAGGGGATCTTTTTCTTTCATTGGATTTTCAATTTAGATCTTCCATTAAATTAACTCGAAATTTGAATTTTCGGCACGAATGATAAATCACAAGCCAACCGGACACGAATTCGATATGTACAAAATTGCAACTAGTTACGAGCAAGGAGGATCAAGATCGTTCACCAACTCGTAGTTAAAGAGATGAGATTATGATTGATTAATAGTATTACCAACAACAACAACAACAACAAAGAGGAAGAAAATGGTGAAAATGCACATTAACAATAAACATCACTACTATACTGTAAACAGTTATTATTTGAAAAAGAGGGCAAAGTTTTAAGCACTATCCCTCTCAGTCCCACTTACTACTACTGATAAAAGCCAATCAAACTTGTACAATTCCCTACTTTAGAAACCAAATCCGCACTCGACAAGGACTACCACTTCTTCTTCTTCTTCTTCTTCCTCCTCTTCTGCTGCCAGATGAAGATCAAAGAACCCACAACAACAAAGAAAACAAAGACACTTCCTTTCTCTCCTTCTGATACAGTATTTTTCCTGACTCGTGTATACCCCACAAATAGTACCAATTCTGAAAAGAAACCCTGTAAATATATAATTCTTAAGAAAACAACTCCTCCTTCAAAGCTCAAACCGTACACAATGAAGGAGTTTCCTTCTGATTCTGATCTGCTCTGCTCTCTAATCATAATTTCTGCCTTCGAACAATCGATAAGTGGATCACCTTCTAATCTCAAGTGATGAGGAAACATATAAAATGTACTGAATATTGTGATGCACTGATTCACCTATAGTAGTAAGTACACCCGTGTTTTTTGCTCCTAAGCAGCAATTCCTGAAACAAAACAAAAAAAACAGCAAAAGATGAGAACTTGACGGTACAGAGAATCAGAAATGGAGTAGGGGAGTGTGAAAGGCAAACACTTGCCTCTATCTGGCTGCGTATCAGCAATGCCATAACCACCACCATAAGCTGCAGCGTTCTTTGTAATGACATCGGAAGCTGAATTTCCCAGGCCGAAATCGAACAGCCCAGATGTGGAAGATTGCCAAGAGGAATCTCCATAGAGCGAACCACCATTCTCGTAAATGTCAGCATAAGCCCTGTCATAGCCTCCACCATTTGGAGCAGCGCGAGATGGTACCGGCGCAAAACTTGTCCCACTAGTTCTTCCATATCCTGCTCCTCCAAGACCAATACTATACTCTCCACTCCCATTGTTATATGATGCAGAGCCAGCACCAGCTACTTGCCCCATATTAGTGGAGCTATCCCATAGAGCTCCAGAACTGCCAAAGGAGGAACCGATTCCAGAGTTCCAGCCTCCAATACTCAAAAACCCATTCTGACCGTTAGAGTTTGAATCGTTTTGCATGCTGTCATTGCTCCACAATGTACGTGGAACAGAACTTAAGACAGAATTGTTTCCTCCATTTCCTGCTCCATACCCAATGGGGCTGGCATACCTGCTTGAGTTCCCACTGTAAGGACTCAGCCGTCCAAACCCCATGTTAGAGCCGAGATTTGAATTGCCACCATAACTCGGACTCATACCCTGCTCAAAACCTAAACCTGATCCGTAGCCAGTATTGAAAGGAGAAAAGCTTCCGCGATTTGCAGTCACTGGACTGAATCTTCCATCCATTCTCAGCCCCGAACCTACAGCAGAATTAGGATTGTGTGCCTGAGGATAACCATTAAATAAACTATTGATTCTATTCATGCCATAATTATATCCAGCTAACGGGTTCCTGGTCGACCCAGCAGATGATAAGTCCTTTGGAACAGCGCGCTTGACCTCCACCATTTTTCCGCTCAGTTCATGAAACGTTCTGTACAGCACTTTATCAACAGCTTCCTCAGTATCAAAGGTAATGAATCCGAAACCTCTTGGCCTTTGAGTGTTGTGATCGTACATAACCACAACATCAGTAATCGTTCCAAACTGATCAAAGTACTTCTTGAAGTCACTCTCTGTGACTGTGGATGCTAAACCTCCTACGAATATTTTCTTGGTACGGGTTGGACCAGGTGACCCTTGAATGCTGCTGTTGTTGCTTCTAGTCAGACTGCTCTGATCTTCCCTTGGAACTGCTTTCTTCGCCTCAACCTGATAGTTAAAAGGCTTGTCAACGAAAAGTATGACCACTACCAAGATTGGGAATTAACCAAGTTATCTATTACAAATGTAACAGCTGCATTTTAAATTTTGAAAAGCTTCTGAACATCAAAATGCTTAGAAGAAACTTTGACACAAAAATATGGCATCCTCGATCCCTCGGAAGCAAGTGAGGAAGTGAGCAACAGCTCATGTCTCCAAGTGCATTGCTTTTTCGCTAATCTAAGTTATCTCAGATTGTTCGGTAACTAAACAATGGTGACCTTAGCCAAATAGAACTATTTTCAAACTATCATGAAACCACAAAGCCAATACTAATACAACAAAGACTACAAAATCTGGAAAGCGTACGAGATCAAAGATCCGATAATTGGAAATAGAAAACCAGTCCAAGCTTTAAATTCATATTTGAAATCACCTTCATGAAATTAGTTAATCTAAGTGACATGAAAAATCTACCTAATCCACTCCAAGTTCCATGATCTACCCCATCCCTTTCTACAGCATTGCAATCTAAAGTCCGATTGCAACAAACACACTACTTTCAATTTTCAAATAGTAATGACAACTAAAACCAACCAAATCACGATGTTTCGAAGAATGCTTGTAACTTACATTTCTACCATCTATGAGGTGCTTCTGCATAACAACCCTCTCAGCGACAGCAGGGTCGGCAAACACAATGAATCCAAAGCCACGGGCTCGACCAGTGGACCTATCCTTCATTATCACAGCTTCCACAACATCCCCAAACGCCTGGAAATACTCTCTAAGACGGTCTTCATTCGTGTCCCATGAAATCCCACCAATGAAAAGCTTTCCAAGCTCCATTTCTAGATCCGGCAAATGATGATTACCTTAAAAGAAACCAGTCCACGGTCATTAGATAGGAACGAATTCAAAATTCAATAACAACAATTCAACGATGGTAGATAAGCTCCAGCTTGATTATGATTAAGACATGCCAAACACATAATTCTTTATGGAACCAAGAAGAATCCAAAATTCGTTGATCCAACACATTAAAGTGCTGCTAAATACATCCAGAAAGCAAACCAAACATACGAGAGGAATTTCAAGATTTACCTTGCTACGGAGAAAAATCAAGCAGAAGAGCTCATATATTTACAGAGGGGATATGTGGATTGAATCCAGAGAACTCTCAAGTCTCAACCGATCAAACTAATGATGTAAGAAGGTCAAAACGAAACCGATCTCCCAGAAAACCCAAATGAAACGAAGAAATGTGTAATAAGATCCAAAACTCAGATAGCAAAAACCGAAAAGAAGAGGAGGAATTTTCTCTCCTTTTTTTTGTTTTCCTAAACCAAAGAGAGAATCGGATGGAAAGATGAAGTATTTGATCGAAGAGAAGAGAACCCAGATGAGGGGAGGAACGAATAAGAGAGACGAATAATCGAGAGAGATGGGGAAGAAGGCCTCAGAAACAAAACAACAGAAGAATAAGAGGTCGAGCAGCTAAAGCTCTCTCTCCCCTTTTGGTTCTCTTCTTCTTCTTCCCTTTCTCTCCTTTCTGGTTAATGTGAATTACTGTTGAGGATTCAATTTGGGGATGGTTATATTTATGTGATGAGCTAGAAAGGAATGGGATTTCGGTCTTTCTCCAGAGAAAGAAAAGGAAAAAAAAGGAGAGGAGAGGAGGAGAAGAAGACGAAGATGGTATTGTTTATCAAACCAGAGACGAAGATCGGAAGGTGGTGAGTTTCCAAGTTTAATAAGACGTTATTCTTTTTTTGATTTTTTTTAAAATAATTATTATTTGAAAGAAAAAAACAGCATTTTCCAACCTTTTTCTTCCCATTTTTTATTGATACGTAGATGTGAAATTTTTTCTTTAAAACTATAACGAAATTATTCTTATGGTACATTGCTTTGTGGCACGTTGGTCTTGCAGAACCCATTTTACATATTCTCTTTCATATAAATTTTGACGATTCGACAGACACTATTTATGATATAAATTCGTTACTTAAAAAGATTGACGATTTTTTTAAATTTTATAGTAAATTTTCATTTAATTAATTATTTTATAGAAGATATATGGATGGGGCAATTCCTTTTGAAAGTGTCCGTCTCTTTTTTAGTCTTTATTTTTTATTTTTCTTTGTTATGTTCCTCATTTGAATAATTATATCACTTATTTTATGAAATAATTTTTTTTTATTATACGAACTATTTTCACTTTTTTTACTCATTGTATTCCTCTAACACTATAACACTTTTTTCTGACTTGCCACCTTTGACTAAGCAAATACGTAAATCTTTTTACATATTTTTTATGAACTTAATCAATTGGTTTACTAGTTTTTTTATTTCGGTTTGATTCTAACATGACTTCATGAAGATTTTATTTGGCTGTTAATGTGAAAATTATGTAAAGAAAATTAAGGTGATTTGTACGTGTAATTAAGTTAAAATTATATTTTAATAATGTGTCTTTTAAAGAAATTTTGTAGTTTTAGGCACCTTTTACTCCATTGTTGTTTTTCCTATATTGTCTGAAGGTGTTTTTCTTATTGGGGGAGAATGTCCATTGACACTCTCAAAGTCCTTACCAATATTTTATTATTCAAACCTCATACGATTAGGAATTGAAAATTTAATCTCTTTTTTCATAAAAAATGTAATAACTCGATCAATTTATTAATGTTGATTTAATATCGATTGCAACAGATTCAAATACATTTTGAGATTATAGATTATCATATAGGTCAACTTATGAAGATAATTTCTTTTGAGGGGAATCATTATAGTTGCATAAATTAACATTTAGGCCCTGTTTGGACAAATTAATATTAGGGGAAGGGAATAGAATAAAGTCAAGGAGATGTATGAAAGACAGAAGGGATCACTTGTGTTCTTCCACTCGTCCAAATATTTTAAAAATACACCATTTCCAATTTAGCAAAAAGAGAAACCTCTGGCATCAATTTTAACATGGAATTATTTGATGGTGTTGCCTTAGAACCCGCTATGTCCACATGACAATAAACACTTCTTACTAAAAATAAAATAAAATATAGAGAAGGTAATCACGTAAAAATTTCATAAAATGATGTATCGGGTGTATAAGAGATTAAATTTATTTTTATGTTTATCGAGAAGGCGATCACATAATGGATTATTTTGCTAGCGTTGGACATGGGATTGGCGTTAAATGTATGTGATTTAATGACCTATTAATCACGTTATAATGTATATATTTAGTGTTTTTCAAAATAAATAAATAAACGTAATTAAACGCATAACTCGTAAGACTGTTCACAAAAATAAGTGGATCGAGTGTTTTTAAACTTAATAGTCATGAAAATTGGTGTGTACTTATGTTTGGTTTCAGTTTACATATTGATGTCAAAAATTTATTGAAAATGACTTCCCACATGTACATTTGCTCCATTAAATGATAAAGTAATTCTCTAGAGTTACATGGCTATAGAGATTAATGGACTTGAGTACTATTTCAACATTATACAGTAAATATATTAAAATCATATTTTCCTACATTTTTAACCATACGTATATGAAATTAATTAATCCAGTATTTTTTATTCAATTTTTAAAATTATTTATATAAAGAAAATGAGTGCGGAGTTACAGAACAAATCGAGTAACGAAACTCTGATTTTACTAATTACATAATCGTCTACTTAGGAACATAATTACCGTATATAAGTTGACATTATCAATATCATGTTGAACAGCATTTTGTCACCAGGATTTTCAAAATGGTTGAGTAGACAAACATTTGTAAAGAATATTTATGATTATCATAAAGTCTTTGGTCAATGCATAATCTATTTTACTTCATGATAAGGAAATGCCTAAAGAAAATTTAAATATAAAGCAAAAGTCTAGCTAGCCCTATATTACTATTGTCATTAATTATTATTATACATTTGTCTCACTTTGCTGGTTCATAATATGCCTAGCTAGGGTTGTATGATCAACTACTGACAGATCTACTGACAAATTATTACAACTACAACAACCATATGACAAAGAAGATGAATTTTTGTGAAATATTTATTGAAAAATAAAAGAAAATGGGTGGCCACAACAGTGAGAATGATCTGATTGATGATGAATGTGGATAGAGTAGATATATATAATAATAAATATTTTATTTTATTCTTCTTCTTTTAATTTACTTCGTTTGTCTTGTAATGCAGTATGGGTAAAAGGTTTGGAATAGTTTGAAGTTTACATGTGGATTTAGAAATGTTATTTAAATTTTGTTGGTGATTTAGTTTTAAATCATTTATTTGGACAGTTAAAACAGAAAATATTATATTTAAAATAACAAACTTTATCCAAAAATTTTAATTTTTAATTTTTAATTGTATAAATCACTCATCCAAACAAGTCGTTACTTTCGCATTTATTTTCAGCATCATGGTGGTGATCTTGTAAAATTTAATTAGTTTAAGAATGAAAGTGTTAAGGAACTTTGGTAATGAATTGGCTTAGGTTTAAGCCAGCTAAGAATGGATAGGCTTCCTCAACAAGTGTAGCTGTATAAAGTTGTGGTAGTGGGGAAGCATCATCTACAAACAAAACATCAATCAATATAATTATTAAATACCCTCCTAATTTAATTATTAATAAACAACAAATCTTATTCCATCTACCAAAAATATTTATTTAATATGATTTTACTGCCTAAAATCTATATACATAACTTAGAAGTTAGAAGTTAAGTATAGTATTTATAGTAGAGATTATTATCTTGATATATATGTTAGACGTAGTTAGTTAAGTATTCGATTTGTACAATTTTATAAGTATCTCATTGGAAATGATGAAAAATTAATTAGATTTCTGCATATAAAATTTTAATTAAAGGAGTCTCATTTTATGATTGCTTAAATCGACTAGTCTAAAGAATAAATAATTTATAAGTGAGGCGATTTCTTGACTAATAATCATTTTTAATATTAGAATTTAGAGGTAAAAAATAAAAGGTGAGATAACCTAACCTAAGTTTAATAGTGTAATTAAAGAGGTCATCAAAAGCAACATGCATGATTGAGATCACATGATGAATTATGATTTTGTTATCATCCCAACTAATTTATTTGTTTTCTTTTTTTGTTTTATATTGCTGCCTCCACTTCCACCATCCATTTTCAAAAAAAAAACCATTTTTATATTCCCTCTTTGTTTCATTTGAAATTTAAGGTATGAGTTAATCATGAATCCCCAGTCATCTCCCCAGTTATTTTTTTCATTTTTAATTTAACAGTTGAAATCTTATTAAGGTATAAAAGAAATTAAAAAAATATTTTTTTTCAATTTTTCTTTCTTTCTCCTCTCTTTATTCTCCTCACACGTAAATTGGATATAATAATAATACAACGAGGATATAACAATTTACATATGAAGTTGACATAATGAGTCTATTAAAAGGACATAATAAAAAAACGCATAACAGACTCGTAAAGTGTATATACCACTTATATAAAAGAGTTGTAAACTGAACATGACGATGATAAATTCAACTACTCGTAAGGTGATCGTATTAACGGCATAGCATGCTCGTACAATGACTACACTCATGTGCTTTTTCCAAAAATTTTGATTCTGAAACTATCTCTATTTAAGTCAATTCATTTGACTCGTTTTCAGCCGTAGGATGATCGTTAACCTAAAAATAGTCCTATCCACCACAATTTATCAAGACCTTCTCTTGAATCCAACTCTTGGAACCGTACCCGAGTTGATTACTAACAAATCAAGAAGCCCCATTTTACAGGCAAAAAAACGTGATTGATCAGGACACACGTTAGCCATTTTACATTTTGTTTTAACATTTTAGGTTGTGTTTGGTGAAATTTTTTATTCCGTCCGGATTGTTGGTTGGACAATACATGAGTAGTTCGACTGAAGGATTGGTTGAGAATAACTGCGAGAGAATTTTTTATTTATCATGATGTCTAGCTAGGAGCTTTCAGAAGGCAATTCCTTATAAGGCGTACAAGAAACAATAGTAAGAAAGACAGAAAAAAAGGAAATGTACGTAATGATATAAATACATGGAAAGAAAATGGGGGAAATAAAAAAGTATCGTAAACGTATGTTTTTTATGTGGTGAAACCAATTACACATTTAGAATTTGGACGAACATATAGTATGAGGATAGTCCAAGGCCCAAGAATTGTGTCAAGACTTCTTGTCTTACAAGTATGTAAAGGGTAGAATATGTTTGCTTTGTGATCTCCGTAATATGTTGATGTGAATCAAATTTTACAAACACAATTGTCTACTTTGTGTTTTACATGTACTAACTTTATTATCAACACATCTCAATACATATATTTCATTTATAATCAAATAAAACTTGAAAATTTCAAACAAATTATACAATATAAGTTGAAATGACACATGATCATAAAAGAAAATAGAATGAAGACTAGCTAGGAGACATGGAACTTCCAAGGCCAGCTAAATCAGAAGAACTCAACTTTATTTATTGAAAAAATGTCAATGTTTTGCTTATCAACGGAACTGACGGCCTGGATTAAATCCTGATTCGCGAGAGCATTGACTATCACCTGAGCGCACCAACCGGCGATAAAAACCAATAGCGCCGTCTCCTCTTTTTTTGCGGGAATTTTGTCTCTCTCTCCTCTGTAAGAAGAGGTGTTCTTTCTCATTGCAAAGAATTCAAAATCAACGAGCCCCCCTTTCTAAAACCCTAATTCGTGAAAACAAACCAATGACCATGCCAATCCCTCTTCTTTCCTCGAATTAAACCGTTGCCCACCACCCCATTTCTTCTCAATTTCACTCAGATGCTTACTATTTCGAGAATGAAAGCTCCGTTTCCCTCTCCATCATCCTCTTGCAATAGTGCTGCCGTCTCCTTCTTCTCCATCATCCAGTGTCATTCTGCATCCCATTCATCTAGAAAAATCCACGCCATTGTGGGTCGCAATCTATTTCGTCGCGTTCAGTCAGAACAACAAAATGGAAGGTCAGAATCCTCTGTTAATCCCCCCCCCCCCTAAAGTTTGCTGCTTTCATTTTGTTTCTCCTATCATTATATGATTATTATGTAATTCAGGACATTTTCTAGAGGATGTGTCGTTTGATTAGGTTTTTTTAAGATTGTTGTAGTCTCTGATTTTAGTCCATGGAACAGAATCATCACTAGTGGAAGTTGTCAGCTTTCAGGTTAGGAATTCGCACCAGTTGAATAGAACTTTACAGGGACTTTGTTTCTCCGGGAGGTTGAATGAAGCTGTGAGTCTATTGCGGAGTAACGGATCATCATCTGTGGTGGAAGATGGAACGTATTCTCTCATGTTGCAAGAGTGCATTCTTGGTAAACAGTATAAAATTGGTAAGAAAATCCATGCTCAGATACTCATTGCAGGCTATGTCCCCAGTGAATACCTCAGGACTAAGCTGTTGATACTGTATGCCAAATTTGGAGATTTAAGAACCGCGACTGTCATTTTCGACGCGTTGATCGTGAAAAGTTTGATTTCCTGGAACGCTATGATATCAGGCTATGTACAAAACGGGCTCGAAGAATCCGGACTCGGTCATTACTGCAACATGAGGCGGAATGGATTGACACCGGACCAATATACTTTTGCTTCAGTGTTTAGGGCTTGCGGTACTTTGGCATCGTTCGAATTGGGAAAGCAAGCTCATGGTGTCATGATCAAGTGTCATCTTAAGGATAATGTAGTTGTCAATAGTGCCCTTATCGATATGTATTTCAAATGCAGCAACCTTATCGATGGACAGAAGGTATTCGATAAGTCGTTGAATAGGAATGTTGTTACCTGGACGTCTTTAATCTCGGGGTATGGCCAGCACGGGAGGGTGGAAGAAGTTTTCGATTTGTTTCGGAGGATGAAAGACGAAGGATTCAGGCCGAATTATGTAACTTTCCTTGCGGTGTTGTCTGCTTGTAGTCACGGAGGGTTGGTCGATCAAGGATGGGCATACTTTTCGTCGATGAAGGATTACGGGATTGAGCCTAAGGGGAAACATTATGCAGCCATGGTTGATGTACTCGGCCGTGCTGGGAGATTGCGGGACGCTTATAATTTCGTTCTGAGCTCCCCGGTGAAGGGACATTCGGCTATATGGGGTGCTTTACTTGGCGCGTGTAGGATTCACGGAGATATGGAACTGGCATTGCTTGCAGCTGAAAAATTCTTCGAGTTGGAACCAGAACATGCTGGGAAGTATGTGGTGTTGTCAAATGCATATGCTACTAGTGGATTCTGGGATCAGGTTCAAGAAGTTAGGGGGGCGATGAGAGATTTCGGGATCACGAAAGAGCCTGCTTATAGCTGGGTTGAGATTCAAGGAGAGGTCCATATCTTCTTGACGCGTGATACATCTCATTTAAAGTCAGAGGAGCTACATAGTATGGTTCTTGAAATTACAAGCATTTTGAAGGATGCTGACTATGGCCCTGATTTAGAGGACCATTAGATCATGATGATGTTGGAAGTCGAGACAGCTTCTCTTCAAGCATTTTGTGACAAAAGAGCTTTTTGGTTACCATGAGATAAGATCACAAGGTCAAATGCCACAAGTGAAGAGTGGCACTGTTGCTATAGTCAGGGCCGCAATTAATGTCTCGGCTCTCGGGCGAGTTCGAGGATTCGCAGATCGATCTGGTCTTGTTAAAAAACTGAATGCAGGGCCTTTCACCAGATTGCACTACCCACTTGTTTATGGCAATTGTTGGGATAACAAGATTAAACAATGGAAAGAATCTTTGTAATTGAGATCCAATGGTGCTGTTAGCTGTTTGATTTACATTTTTGGTCATTTTGAAACACAATCAGATGCTCCAATTTTCTGCAACTTGGAAATAGAGATATGAGTACTGTTAAATGATTGAATAGTTGTTCACTTATTCTCTTGTCTGTGATTGCAGAACTGTAGCAGCAACAACAGACTGTCAGCTCCTTCCAATCCCTCTCCGCTCAACAGACCTGTCCTCCGCAAAGTACTCATGCCTTTGAGATACACTGATGGATTGTTCTTGAACGATCCCAGCCAGATGCTTATGGTATTGCGACGACTAATGTCCATGGACAGACTCTGGCGATTCTTGTTTGACTTCGCTTGCTCTCCTCCAGTTGTGGCGAAAGCACATGCTCTACTTGGAAGCCATCCATTTGGCCACGTCTTCGCCTGCTACTGTGCGCAGAATTCATGAAGTTGGTGACAAATGCTTCCTCATATGACCAAGACCTAGAAGCTAGTGACGTTTATATGATTGTGGGCCGGCAGCTTTATTTCATTGTTAAAGCAGTATTTGAAACTAAGATTATCAGAAAGTTGAGGAATAAGTTAGTTTGTAGTCTTGTGCTTGTTCCACATGAATTATAACCAGTCCAGGTTAGTTTTAGCTTAATAGTGCCCATACTGACCAAATTATCATTCCACTGCTGTATGACTAATTTTTTCATTTTCCACTTCTAGTGTTACCTGTTCTCTGCAACTAGAACATAAAAATGGTCAAGTAACCTGTCCAGTTCCAAATTCTACTATTATGTTCTCTGCAGGAAATTAGTACCGATAGAGAGATTCCTACACCAGTAGAGGGAGAAATGTGTTTCAATTTACAAAACAGCTTAAACAAAAATGGGGTTTGGATGGAGGAAGAAACGGATTTACCAGCAGATAAAGGGCCTAAAAAGTCGCAATAGAAATCAGATTCAGGCGAGTGATACTGGATTTGGAATTTCATGTCGCAAGCTTTGTAAAGGAATTTGACTATCGTAGTTGATTTAGAAATCCAGTCGAGAAACAAATTTTTTGCATCATAATAATAACGCCTCAGAATTGCAGAATTAACAGCAAGGCCGTGAGGCCATTCAGTCCCGAAAGATGGTGTTCTTTATAATAATTGATTTCATCACCGGCGGCATATTCAAATGGAGAAAAACAAAAAAAACAGCAAAAGAAGAAAACTTTTGATGATTATATGTCTGTCTCATGGCCAGTCCCAATAGGTAATAGCAGCAACGCCGCTCCCAAAGGCGATGGAATATGAGACTGGTCCCCTCCGTTGTATTTCACCCTCCGTCCCCGACGGATTTGCTCCGGTGAGGAAGCAACTCGACGCCATAGACGGAGAGAGAAGAGCCGTTGATTTCTGACGTTCACTTCGGATTTTACAAGCATTCGATTTCGTTTGCTTGCTCCGATTTGAGAAGCAAGGGATTCTCGCAAAACCCCCGTCAAAATAATTTGAAAAATAACATTTAGACGGACCGTAGAAGAATAAGGAAATCTAAGAACAGGGACGTAGAAGAAGACTATGAAATAGAAGAGAAGAAGCCATTGAAGCTAGAGATTCACAACGAAAAAAGGTGGAGATGGATTGGTATATATAATATGTAGAGGGGGAAGCTGCCGCAGCCGAAACCTGGCAAAAAAATGGCGGGTTATTCGGTTTACGCCTAACTAGGGTTTGTTTGGCTGGCCTTGGGGAGGCCCATCTATTGGAGTTCTGGGCTTCTGGCCTGTTGAGAGCCCAAAAATTAAGTAAAAAGAAAAACTGCTTTCATTGAGAGTTGAACTCAAGACCTCCCGCTTACTAAACGGGTGCTCTAACCAACTGAGCTATGAAAGCTTTGGTGATATGTTTTATTAATAATTATATCTATATATTCTTTTTGAACCATATGAAATTGTATGGCAGCAATTTTGCAGATGCTTATATATATAATCATACATTGCAAATGGGTTTGGCTCGAATGTTATTATGATTATTTGTTCTATGTATCTTCGTTTCTTTGGGATTGGATTCACTTGAGTATATTGAACGCACTTGCACTTATCTAATTCACTTAAAAAATTTGAGTTATTGATTTACGGAACGAATATATAAAATACAAGTAAACAAACTCATGTGAATTAATACACTTGCTTCCAATGATTAAAAAAAACAACTAGCTAATCTCTTTTGTAATGTTTGACTACGACCAAATTCCTCTATTAGTAACCTAAACTGATAAACCATTTAATAGCTTCTGCTTGTGGAATGTGCATAGTGGTGGAATTAAGAACAGAGTCCCACCACGGCTTGCCTCGTGAAAGAGTTGCTTGCTTCATTACCATTTTCATCCTTTCTACCTGCAGAACAAAACAACACAGCTCCCAAAGTTCACAAAATCAAAAACTAGTTCTGTCCAGTGTAGAAATTAAAGATAACCATTCAAGCAGATTAAGTTACCATGTCAGAGGTTGGTTGTTTCATAACATTGTTCCCTAACAGAAGTTTGCCTTTATCCTTAGATGAAAATTACCATTTGAGCCAGAAATCATCACTTACTCGTCGGGTCTAACGTTGTCAGGCTGACTCTGTTGCATTGCTACTATGAGCAACAATTCATGGTTAGATAGATAACAGCTAAAAAATGTTCATATTTTTTCACCTTGGATACAATTTCATACCAACTGTTTCACTTCTGCACTGCTTCTTCCATCAGAAGAAGAATGTATGGACCTAGCCAGCCTCTTAACTCGAGTTAATCGCAGACCCTTTTGCAGCAGACCTGCAAATTAAACACACAGAATCTATCTATCAACTTTGTTGCAGAGGACACTAGGCGTTACAAATTTGGTTAAGATTCTCAGTTCATATGTAATTACAAGCGAATGTCGGATTCGCCTTCATTAGGACATCAACTGCAATTCTGTGATCATGTAGTTCAGTGTCGCCACGACTCGCTAGAGATCTTGCAAGCTGTTTTATATGCTTTAGCCTTGGCTGTTTCGGCAGCTTCGCCAATTCATCCGCTGGAACTTCCAACCCTATGAAGCAAATATGTTTACAAAAAAAAGTCAGAATCCACACCCAGCATTGTGTTAAATAAAGGATTGATTTGGCAGGACGAGAGTTGAGATGACGTTTTGTGCATTTTCCTGGTCAGACAAAAATTAGATCCATACGAAGTGATTTTGGAGAAAGACTCACCTACACAATTTGCATGTCCAGCTTTGAGGCTATCCAGGCTTCTTTGATGAACAATGCCATTGGTTGCCAAGCCACTGAACTGAACATTAGCTTCAGGAACAACAGCCAGCTGCTGCTGCTGATGATGATGATGATGCTGTTCGTTGCTCAAAACAATGCCTCCTCCTACTCCACCACCACGACTCGCTGAAGCGGAGGATTGATTGAGTTGAAGATCCAGTCTAGCATTCTCAGCTCTTTGCCTACGCAGCTGGTAGTTCCTCCTCCGCCTAGCCAGATGCCTTTCCCTCTCTTCCACAGTCATTGACTGTCTCCTTTGTCTGTCCCTTATTCTCCTCCTTTCCCTCTCTTGTTCCTTCTGCAAATGCTTCAGCATTGCTCTTTCTGATATGTTCTCCATTTACTGCTGTACACTATAGCTTCAAGCCTGCATGCCACAAAACCATGCAATTTGTTCTTCGTATTACAAATGTTGTTTGGATCAACACAAATTATATTCCATCCATCATGAAAGGTAATGGTCGATGTGGTGGGTCCCACAAAATCATACATACCGATTCAATGGCAACCTAGGCCTCTGTTTAGGGTTCACTGATTTGAGAATAATAAAATTTTATATAAGATTTTCGAAAATCAAAGTTTATGCCGAATTTTTTATGCAAGTTAGGCATGTAAGTTTTAAATCCTGACAATTTTGATTTCCGTGTCAATTGATAATTATTTCGAAAAAAAAAAACTGAAAAGACAAGCTAAGCATAGAAATCAGACGATGTGGCTACCATGTGGACAAAGATCCCATCTTCCCATGGAAATGGAGAAAGAAACAAAAACCCTTTGGAGAGCATCGCCAATCGCAAGACACAGTACGGACAAACAATACATATAAAAAAGTAGAAAAAAGGTCACAGACGTTGCTGTCAGCTGAAAGTAAAATCTCGGGCGGGTGAGAATGACAGAGAAGCCAAACAAACAATCCAAACGCAAACGTGTAATTAAACGTCAAAATTCACAATCAGACCCCACGATTCCAAATGATCGAAACAAACAAAAGAATGCCATGAAGCTGGAAGGAAACCTGTCGCATTTCAGGGGACGAAGAGAAATTACCGACCTTTATTCCTCCTTCGATTCAGTATAAACAAAAGGGACGTGCCTTTGACGACGATTTGGATACTGGGTTTCGATCTGATTCAGCTGAAAATTGATGGATATGAACGAGATGAATTGTACTCTGGTTTCTTTATTTTTTTCTGGATTCTATTTATTGGCCATGAAATTTGGAAAGGACGAAGACCATTTTGTCTAAATGCTAATGCCAAATTGTGTACGTAAATTATGGCCACTGATCACTCAAGTTATGCATGCTTACAATACGGTCATTCTAATTTTCTGTCCTCAACAAAAACAACTACTCAAACTTTTCTTCTCACTCCCAGTTACCAAACAACAAACATCATAGCAGGACAAATAATTTACAGGTGCTACACTTCTCCAGACTAGCTCATTTAAGTGTCTCATATTTCTCTATATTTGTTCTTTAGACCAAAGCGAAAGCAAACAACGAAATCGGAAGCAAACTGTTCACCGCCAAGCAGAAGAAGTTCCCATGGCTCTTCTCAACCAGTAAAGGTACAATGCGCCATCTCTTTCTTCAACTCTATACCTCCTATCATAATCCTTCAGCACATCTCTCACAGCAGCAGTCACCGAAGAACTGAATGGATACTGCGAGAATCCAGCCATCTGGAACCTCGATCTCCACTTCCCGAGAACCTCGTGTCGTTCCACCCTCTCTGCACCCTCGCAGGCAATCACATTGACTATATCCCTCGCGACGCAGTGCTGCTCAGCGCTTATCCTCTGCTTATCATCTCTAGGGCGAGCGACATCGATCGATTCGAACATGGCCGTGTAGTACTCAAGCGTCTCCAAAAACCTCAGGTGGAAAGGAGTAGTGTTGGTGTTGGATTCTTGCTCGACTAGTGTCACGATCCTCGGCGAAAGGCTCTTCACCAGCCTAAGCAACCGATCTCGATGGTTCCAAGTGTTCACACTCTCGTCCGGCATGTGATGTAACACGTAGGGAAAGTTCACCACCACTGCCTCCCGTAAAGGTTCGACCTTTAGATGCTCTCGCTGAATCTCGCAGCCTTCCATCGCAGTGTCGTGGAACTCGAACACCACGTTGCATTCTGCCGCAACTTTCGATAGCCTCTCCCCAACGATATGAAGCCCCCCACCGCGAGCATGAGCAGACTGGGAATCATCGACTCCAGTTATACGAATTATAGGAGCGCCACCTGGACGTCGTGCGAGAGACTGTATCAAGGGAATCCACTGGCTACCTTGAGCTATCTGGAAATCGATAATGTGGATTCTAGGTTCATACTGGACGGCTTCATGAATAACGACATTTGCTGACATGTATGCAAACTTCCAGTACGGACATATCTGATAGAGTATACCCATATAAGTCATTAGATCAGAACTTACTGGAGAATCGCATTTCAAAGCTCGGTAGATTCTACTTCCGGAGAGCTCTAACCTTGCTCGAAGTCCTTCCAAAATGTAAGCACCTACTCGTTGTATCGGTTCGCCACAGACCGATACCATTTGCTCCAACATATGCATTAGACCTGCAGCTTTACTTATGTCAACCATATCTATAGCCTGAGCACACCCTATCAGCACTTGCTTGAGATCTAATCTGGGGATCATCTCCGCAATCTGATCCGCATCCAGCCTTTCTAATGAATGGGATTCGTTAGAGAAGCAGAAATTCTCAGATTCGGGACCCAGCAATGACATTTCCATCTCCCTCAATTTCTGCCAGAGCACGTTTCCAGGATCGGTGGCGTAGGATGATCCGCTCGCTGGAGAGCCATCGGGGGAATGATGAGGATCGGTGAGGCAAGAAAGCGAGCCCTGTGGGGAGAAAGGACTTCGGCTGGATGATGAGACACCAGGAGAATCGTAGATAAAACCAGTGGTAGTCGTGGTGGATGATGACTCGAGGGTGAAATATTCGTCCTTGTAGTTCTGGAAGGAAATACTGGGGCCTCCTCCTTGGCCACCAACAATGGAGAATATATTGTTGTTGTCTAAAAGTTCGATCTGAGACAAACTATATGTATCCTCTTCTTTGATGGGCTGATGGTAAAAACCATGGATAGTTGGTGAGTTCCTATGCTTCTGCGATTGAGTCATCCGAAACAAATATCCAGGGACCTTAGCTACTGATCCTTTTACCAAGGACCTTAGCTACTGATCCTTTTACCAAGGACCTTAGCTACTGATCCTTTTATGCAATTCACTAGAGAAATATATCAAATGCCAAATCGGCCTCCTTTAAAGATCGAAGAACAGCTGAGATCTGCTGAGAAAAAACAAACTGGATATCAGTTCCAGATGATCTGTGCAGAAGATCATTAATAGAGGGAAGTCATTGATAAAGCATCCGTATGAACAATGAAAGGAAAGAGGCAGTGAAAACAAGAAACGGTTTATTTCAGAGCCATAGGTGCTTAACACACAAGAAACGGTTTATTTCACATAGACATAGGTGCTTAACACACACAAAGAACCCACAAATATATGTAAGCAGCCAGAGAAATCCAGTTCTGATTCAAACAAAATTCACAGAGCTCCAGGAATCAGAAGATTAACCTAAGCTATCAACTGAACCGTACAAGTATTTCAGAGTAGCCACAGTGCAAGGAAGTGGAAATATTGCTAAAAGTTAACTATGAATCATGGATCCAGAAACTTGCAAAGATCTCACCTTTGCTGGGCTACTGATTGGCCTATCATATCAGGGAATTAGAGAAAAAAGGGGAGAGGGAAGCAAGAATAATAAGGAAGGAATGAATGAAGAACAGAAACTTGATTCCAGATGCCAAAGCATGGAATCTTCAGAAAATCACGCAGTGAAGAACTAACTACAAAAGGAAGGACAAAATCTTGCTGCAATGGTACTAGCGTATCTCATAAGTCATAATTAATACCTCAATTCATCGGCGAGCAAGGTCAAATAAATCAGAACCCAGAAAAGGAATCCCCAACTTCCAACTTCCCAACCCCCAACCAACAAAGAAAAGAAGCGAGCTTGAACACAACACTTCAACAGAAAAGAAGAAAAGAAGCCAACTTTACAGGAAATCTAAGGTAAAGAGGAAAACCCAGATGGAAGATTTGCAATGGCTGCTATTTCCTCTCACCTTAAACTCCGACAAAGCTCATCTGGGTACAGCTTTTCTGAGATCAGCTCGACGAAAGCAGGAGCTAGAAGTGTTGTTTTTTCTCCACAGAAATTCAATCCACGGAAAGAATTATGTCAATCATTCATCATCATCATCATCATCATCAGCAGTGACAGGTTTTGCTCAGTATTTAAATGAGTGCCGGTTGGGTTATTTAAGCAAGAGAGACTTGTCGTTTGAGGCTGGCGACAAATGCCCCTGAACGACCAAGTTATTTACGAGTAGGGTCATCGCAAACGTGTAGGAGGAATTTTCCTTTGGCGTTCTGGTTCTAGAAACGAATAAAAAAATTTGTTTTTGGATGAACAGCTTGGACGGCAGTTCTCTACTGTTCCACTCGTTGTTGATTGATGAATGATGCTGATGATGTTGATGAAATCATGCTAAATGAGAATCAATGACCTCATTAAAGGCTTAAAGAAGCTTGTTGAAGCTCAGCTTTGCTAGAACTTTCCAATGGTGTAGGATATATATATATATATATATATATATATGGCTAAATATATTTTTGGTAGAAAGGGTGAAGGGAATGACCATGGTGAGTAAGGAGGTTCGTAACGTGGTTGTCTTCTCGATAGATGTGGGTAACGAACGTCGTCTAGTCTTGATAGAAGAGTTGATGTAGTTCAAGAATGCTAGCTTTAAGTCGCAAGTTATTAGTATTGATTGTCCGTGTATAATTCAACCACTACGGAATCATCTAAGTTCACTCTGATATCCTAAACCCCACACTAACCAGAGGCCAAGGGTGGCCGCTCTGATTTCTGCACGAGTGATGATACAGTCACCGAAATTCACTGCAAATGCTTTTATATAGTGCTAAATATATTGTTTGATGGGTAGGCAGTAGGCTATCACTATTCAATATTCATACAAAATAGTATCATATTACATACATTAATTAGATTTATCAGGGTTTGTTAAAATTAGTGAATTCATTACTCCTTCCTTACCTACCTAACTCAACTATAGAAATTATAACAAAACTAAACAAGACAAGTTGTCTTATAAATGTAATATTGAGTTTGAATATATATTTTTTGATGATAAAAAATGCTTGATTTTACATGCCATTAAGAGTGTGTATATCTATGTCAGTGCAAGAACATCATCTCACAATAATCATTATTTGATACCGTTTCTTCAAATTAATCAATTCAAATTTAATAACTTATAAAATGTCGTGTGCCTCGTCGGTTTTTTATATTGAGTATATATCAAAATTAAGACGACACAAAGTATTCGAATAACATCCGATATATTATCAACTCTTATATATCCATACCACTAGAGGATTTAGAGACATACTGATATATATTTTATTAAGGTGTGATGGAAATGTTTGGTCAGATTAAGACAACTGCAATTCAATTGGAAAGTAGTTACAACTTAGAACAACAGTGTGTGTTTTTTTTTTTGTTGGTTCTGTAAATGGTGGCTTCTTCGAAGGAGGAGAAGGCCCAACAACGAAAGAGAGCCCATATGGGCCACGTTTCACTCGGTCGGAGGAGGACGCGGTTTTTTTATTTTCGCTCAAGTGGCATAATCGTTAATTAGTACGAATACGAGGGCTGTTTGATGAGGCAGACCGAGTAACCGACCCACTGACTTGTACCTGACTGAGCGCCCACTGGTTTAGACGAATCCGAATCTCCTTTTCCTCGAAGCATCCTCCTTTTTGTTTCTTTTCGTTTTTTTATTTATTTTTCCTTTTTGATATGCTTTGGTTGTTAGAAAGAAAAATGAAATAAAATGAATTTTTTGTTTTGTTTCATTTCGATAAAAGCCCAACAGTTCCAATCTTGATGTTGCTTTGACCGGGGACACTGATGTTTCGAGAGAAATTCTCCGAAGAAGGGTGATATCTTTTCGATTTTGAACACCTAACGAGTTTGTAGGAGGTAGGTCGTCAATGCGAGTGATTTCATAGGTTTTTTTGGATGGAGTTTCGGTCGCTCCATCAGCAGGTGTCCGCTAGACCGACTACTCTTTTTTGTTTTCGTATGTTAGTTTTCAAATTTCAGTGTTTTCGTTTTTGTTATATTGGTCGAGGTAGAGTAGGTGTTTGAGTCTAATTTGACTGATACGGTCGTGACTTTGATATGGATATTAAGAGTATAAAAATATGATGTAAGAAGTTTGATAAAAAAAAATTTGTTGTTATTCAAATACGAATGGTGACTCTTAAACGCCAAATTTATACTATTCTTAATAAAAAAATTGTCAAAAATAAAATAAAGCCCGACAGTGACACAGACAGAAGACTTGCTTTGAATGTTTGAAGACAGTGTCAAGCAATTCCTAGTGTTGGTTTAGAAATTGTCTAATCATCCTTCCTGCTAAGTTCAGATGAGCACTGCATGTGATAAGCAATTAAGGGTGCTACTTGGATTTTTTATTAGATTGTTTGAATTGTTGATTTGAATGGTAATTTGAATTTTGATGGTGAATGGATTTCAAATTACTTATTTATTTATTAAAAGAAGAAGAGATTAAGGTTAGGTTTAATTGCATTACATTTCAATTATTTTATAAATTTGAATAGAATTTCATAAATTATTTCAAATCATTAGAGTCTAAAGGGGTAAAGATTTTAGAAAAGAGATAAAATCTTTAAAATCTTTAACCAAAACTACATTTTTAGTTGATATAGTCATAAATAAATTTAGGCATTTTAATTATAATATCTTTTCATTTTTATTTAAATAATAGTTACACTCAAAATCACCTAAAAATCACCAATTTAATAATTTATTTCAAAATAACAAGCTCATTTGAAATATCTTCTATTGCATATAGTCGGTTGAAAAAAAAAAGATTTATCATATAGACATGATGGGTGATTATAATACTTATCTTTACTCAATCTTGATTATAGATTCAAAAATCAGTTCAGTGATTACGTTTTCAGTCTTCTAAGTAGATGTTGATTGTTGAGAATCACACAACACATTCTTCTTAACCTAGAATATTAACATGTTTATTGCTCGACTACTAACTTATATATTGTAAAAAAAAATAATTTAAATAACGCTGAATCATAATATCAATAATCTACACCTGAATCGCCTATTAATGCAGTTAGTTATTTACAACCCGACAACATAACTTTGGTAATGTTGTGCTTAGGTTAGTAGGTCACACCTTGCAGACCTTAATTAAGGGGGTGCTAATTCATTATACTATGTTGATTAATGACAAGAGGTTTAAGTAATGTAAGTGCAACATGTAATTGTCTAATGCCTAATGTCTATAACAATATAATCTTTGAGTGGCTACCCACATGATGATGAAATAAAGGAGGCAATGTGAATCCTTTTTCCATCGGGATTGGAGCTTGTGTATGGAGGAATGAAGAAAAAGGAGACTCTTGGTCTTTTCTCTTTGTTTACTATCAAATATAATGTGACCCACTTCCCTTATCTTCCATCACTTTACACATAAGGCCTATTTGAAAGGTTATAAAAGAGATGTTAGCAATAGTGGCTATACGAGGATAAAAAATGTAATAACTGAAATATTAGATGATTCGTAGAGTTATTAATTTAGGTGCACAGTTAACACTCATGTAGCGTCATGTAGGGAGTTTATGAGTGGGGAGGGAGTTTATCGAAATATATGACTCATTATTATCATTCTTGAAACAGGATAGCTTGAATAATATCGGTCTAAGTTGACACACTACTAATTTTATCATTGAATGTTAAAAAATGTTTAGATTTAATGTCAGCTACAAATTCAAACTTGTGATGTTGTGATTGGATTTTTAATAGATTGTGATTACGTTACTTTTTGTAACAAATATTTTTGTACTCTTCACTAAAATTTGGGGTTAAAAGGAATTCCTTCTAGTAGGATAAAACTATCATATATATTTTAAAATCAAATTTTTAATGAAAACTAAAAAGACATCTCGAGATTTACCTTAGAGAGATTCCACGAGGATATCATCTCATTTTATTTGATTAAAAAAATTTCTATCTTTTTGTATTTACGAATAATATAAAGAGTTCACACTTGTAATATAAAATATGGCGGACCACCAACACTCCCAGGCTGAATATAAAATGGCAAAAGAAGTCCGACAAAACAAATATATTAAGAACTAACGATTGTGTGTCGATTTGCTGCAAACGGTGACATATATAGTATATGGTGTAGATTAAAATTTTTATAATGTGAGTGTCGAGACGAAATCAAAATCATTAATACATATCTTAAAATGGAGAAATGGGAAAATATAAATGATGTTCATAATGACCAAAGATATTTTTCCTTACATGGGGGTAAGTAAATAAGGGGGAAATGGGTTGTTAATGAGTTGCAAAATATGGCCTGATTACAATACCAAATGGAGATATAGAAATTCAATGCATTTCTGTTTCACTTACCTCCTCTCTTTTGACTACCAATTCAATGCATTTTATTTTATAATAAAATCCTTCAAAAAAATCCAAACTTTCATTCATAACCCAACAACCCCCAACACAGAAACTCAAAAGCCAGCAGCAGCATCAGTTTTCATTCTCAATCCACAATCATCATGGTACTACTCTACAAAGCAAAACAACAAGAAGTCTCCTTCCTTTGTTTTTCCATTTGGGTTTGGTGGTCTGATAGAATGCTTGTAACATATATAGTATTTGTTTGATTTTTTGTTCATGGTGAGTACTCCAGACGACATCAAGGAGGGTGGCGGAGAGGAAGAACGAGAGGTTCCAAAGGAACATAACAAAGAGAGGGTCGGTATCTGGGTCGTCTTGGAAGAAAGGATTTGATTACCCGGTTGGTCTGATTGTGCTTGGATTTATCGTTTTTGTGGTTGTTGGTTCATGTAAGTTTTCCTTTCATACGAATTTCTTTCTATTTAACGATTGAGTTAAGAATGAACAAATTTAGACCACCATCCAGTTTTTTCCCATTCTAAAATGACAAAATTATATCTGAAATTTTAGAAATTTTAAGTTTTGTCATGCTGTTTTTTCAATTTCATCTATCATATTTTCATAAAATCTAATTAAAAGTCTCTGGCTGACTATTTTTTTTTGTTAATATTTCCGTTACACGTATTGTTTTTATTAAATTGTTTTTTCTAATTTTTTATTTTGACGACAGCTCTATTTCAGATCATCAGGACAACTACTTTCAAAGGAATGGTGAAATAAGATATACATAGAACTATGCGTTCTATTTTTCCAGACTTTCAATATGCTTGTTGTTGTAAGGGTGGTTTTGATCCATATCATTCAATGAGATATGATAATAATGGCATGATCCTATGAAATAAAAGACAACTATTCATATAGCATTTGGCTTCTAGTTTTTTTTATATGTCTTAATTAGTTTAAGAGTTCAATAAATTTAGTTGTATGGGACGCAACCTATCAGAGTTACGTTGAGATTTGTTGTTGACATAGTTATAATTGGCTTGGATAAGGGGTATTGTTGATCGATAGTACAAGTGTAGATTGATTCGTGTGTTGCAATTCAGCTATTATAGGGGGACGGTAAGATCACACACTGTTACTCTTCTGAAGTCGTCAATTTACTTCTTAGTTTCATTCCGTTCCTATTGTTGATCCGATCTACTCTATCTCTGCATATGTTTGTATGACTTGATTGAAGTTTTCAGACTTCGTTTAATTATGAATGAAAAAGCTTGTAATTTTTTTTAATGTTCATTCCGTTTTTATTGTTGATCCTACTTTATCTATATATATATATATTTGAATGATTTGGTTGGAGTTTTTGAGTCTCATTAATTATAAATGGAAAATCAGCATTTAAAAAAAACCTACTAATGGATCATATCAATAATTCGACGAAACATAAAGGAATTTGTAATTACAACAGTTCACATGGAGTTAATCTAGTAATAAAATTGTGTACGGGTAAATTTCTCATTTAAATATGATATATTTTACATATAGATATCGTTATAATGTTTATTTTTTGACGATCAATCAAATTTTTTTCTCTATTTTTTTGGGGTGTGATTTCGATATCCGATTCATTAACCGACGAATTCAATAAAAAATGATCCCGAAATTAAAATTTTACTTCTCTCTTGATATTATGCAAGATCAAATTTTTATTAACCCTTCCAAATATAATCCTATCACGCTACACCAATGTTGGTAAAATTTTGTTCTCTCTGACCAATTGTAGTTTCAAGTTTTTTTTGGTGAATGTTTCCCAAACAGATTTGGGTCGGTTGATGCTGATGTGGATCATTGGGCTCAGCCCATCACAGAGCCCAATATTAGCCCAAAATCAATAAGCAATATCTAAAATGATAAGAAAGAAAATAGAAAAAAACAGACGGAATTAAGAAGAACGGCGAGCTGGATTCTGGAAACCCAAATTTCTCGTCTACCAAAAACACACCCAATTCCTGATTTCTAATTTCTGTACAAACATTTTCAGTTTGACGGACAATCATTCCCTGGCAAGTGCAGCTCCGCTTCGCTTCACTTAGCACTCAGTTACTGGCGGAACTTCGTATAATTTCTGGGAAATGGGTCGTTCTCGCGGCAATTTTCATTCAGCTGATGAAGACCCGACTCAGAGGTTTGCTTATCGCTACTCGTTACTGCAATTCAATTTGAATTTTCCCTTTCCCGTCAAAAAGAAGGCCATTTACGTATCCATTCCCTACTGCACTTTGTTTTTTCAAAGAGTTGAGCTTTGCTTGCTGGGTTCTTTTTTTTTGTTATTTTCCCACTTACAAAGCTATGAACTTTGCTCACGCTGATTCAAATCTGTTAATGTGAGAATTCGGTTGCTTCATTTGGGGAAAAAGTAGTTGGGCAGAAAAAGGAAGTAGAAATTTGTTAGTGCTTAATTTTGGAAAAGTTCCAACTTCAATGTTATCAGCTGAGATTGCAGCTGTTAAGTTGCTTCAGTTGGAGTGTGTCTGTGTCAAACTTTAGGATAGGTTAAACCTCATATCATAGACGTACGAATTTAGGATCTGTGTGTTTGGGTTCTTACTCAGTTAATTTTCATATTTGTTGGCGGTGCAGATCAAGGAGGAAGAAGAATGCTTCTACTGGTGAGAATCTAGAATCCTCCTCCACAGGTATATAATCATCATGTGCAGCAGTGAGATAAAACATAAAACATAAAAGATAACAACATTGGAACTCCAGAAGACCAAATTTTAGAAACTCTTTAGTAGAAAGAAGTATCAGCTGTCATATACTATGCATGTTCTTTTCCAAGTTGATGCAAGGAGCTCAATTAACCGGGGAAGTTCATCCAATCGGGGAACCTTTGGATTGTCTGTCTAATGAGGGGATTCAGAATGTTGTGCTTATAAGAATAGCTTCTTGCTTGAAGTGGTGTAAATTTCTATCCTTTTCCGGGATCTTTATCATGGTACTCTTGCTGCTTAAAGATTGCTCTTGTTGTTGATCATCTTTGCTTATCATATTAAGAAGAGCCGAATGATCATGTCTGTTTTCTCCTTGATGAGCATTATATATTTTGTTTTTAACTTTTTTTACGTTTTCTCTCTGATCCACACTGTACGTCAGGGCAAGTTACAGGTGAAGGGAAAAGGGCACTGTACCATTGTAATTACTGCAACAAAGATATAACCGGGAAGATCCGTATCAAGTGTGCTATGTGCCCTGATTTCGATCTGTGTATCGAGTGTTTTTCTGTTGGAGCTGAGATGACACCACATAAAAGCAGTCACCCTTATAGGGTTATGGTCAGTTACTTGTAAACATTAGATGAGTTTGCATTCCAGTGAGCCTTTCACCTTATTCCTATTGCGATTTCCTTAAATCGTGATCTGATAAAGCTAGAGGATCAACTTTCTATTGAAGACAAGACATATTCAGGAATTAAGCTTCTGAGAAATGTTGACCATGTGTGCTTATGTGTTTTTCAAACCTACAGGATAATTTGTCTTTCCCACTTATATGTCCCGACTGGAATGCGGATGATGAAATTCTGCTTCTGGAGGTTTTTTCGAATGAACTTTTGCTCTTGTTTAACATATTTGCACACCTTTTTACTATACTGATCTCTTAAGTACATGATTTTTTCCCCCAAATGACAGGGGATTGAAATGTATGGCATGGGGAACTGGACAGAAGTTGCTGAGCATGTAGGAACAAAGAGCAAAGACACGTGCATTGAACATTACAACAATGTTTATATGAACTCCCCTTACTTCCCTCTCCCGGTATGCTACCGTCATTTCCTTAACTATACTTTCCGAGTTGTGTGCATTAACTGTGTCGAATATTTTTCCTCACAGGACATGTCCCATGTTGTTGGAAAGAATAGAAAAGAGCTTCTTGCCATGGCAAAAGGGTCTTCCATGCACGGGGAGCACAATTTGAAGGAAGAATCTCCGTTTTCTCCCACTAGAGTCAAGTATGGTTTTTTCCCTCTTCTGTGTACGTGCACTGCCTTCTAATATGTTGCCCTTACTCACACCACTTTCTTGTTAATTCAGAACTGAAGGTGGCTACTCTGGACGTTTATTGTCTCCATTAAATGCTGGTGATCTTAGTATCTATGAAGCTACTGGTATTCTGTTTAAACTGTATTTCAGCTCCTCATGAATTCAATCTACCTTATGCTCTCCCTTTGACAGATGTGGAGTCAGGGGGGCGTCCCACAAGTGCAACGACTGCTGGTAAAAAGACATCTGGCATGCCCCGGGTTAAAGATAGCCCAAATAACGTCAAAGTGGAAGGTCTGAATCATTCCTCCTAGCTTTTGGTGAAAAGATTGAATCTTTGTTAACTTCACTCTAGTTCGTCTGAACGCCTAATAAGCCATTTATAAAAATGAAGCACATTTTATGTACTGGCTAAAATATGCCATGAATGCAGTTATTGGAATAAAACAGTACTGTTTAATTCTTCATCTCGGTTCTTCTGGCAGATCCTCCCATAGAAAGGAGTTCCAAAGGGAAGAAACCAAATTGTGTAGCTGACGGTCCATCTTTAGTTGACTTGAGTGGTTACAACTCTAAAAGGCGGGAGTTTGATCCAGAGTATGACAATGATGCTGAGCAGCTACTAGCCGAGATGGAGTTTAAAGATAATGACACGGAGGAAGAGCGCGAGTTAAAGTTGCGTGTTTTGCGTATTTATGGAAAGAGGTAAGTAGTAGTATTATGACTGTTTCTTGTGCTTTGTCAAGTGTTACATGGCAGTAGCTTTGGTCAATCCGTTATGGAGACACATTATTCTTATGTCTTGATGTATGCCTCTTCAGTATAAACTATGAGCTAATTTTTCATTCACAGGCTTGATGAAAGAAAGCGTAGAAAGGATTTCATCTTGGAAAGAAACTTACTGTATCCTAATCCATTCGAGAGGGACTTGTCCCCTGATGAGAGGATAATCTGTCGACGTTATGACATATTTATGAGATTTCATTCTAAGGAAGAACACGAGGAATTGCTCAGGACAGTCATCACTGAGCACCGAACTCTAAAAAGAATCCAAGAGTTGAAGGTAAGTTTAACCGTCGTCTCTTATCAGGTATTGCATCAAGATGCAGGCTTTAGTTGAGATAGATAGAAGTAATGGAATGGAAATAATCAATTAAAATTGCAGGAAGCACGAACTGCTGGCTGCCGGACATCTATCGAGGCAGACAGATACCTTGAACATAAACGGAAAAGGGAAGCGGAGGAGAGTTCTCGTCGAGTAAAAGAAGGCTCACAAGGCGGTATGGCTTCCGAACCAATAGGCAAGGATTCAAATGGAAGACCTGCAGGGCAAGGGTCGTCGAGCTATGTGAACGATCTGGACATCACGGCATTTTTCGACACCCAGTTGCTGTCTGAAGCTGTAAGCATCTAAGAACATTATCCATGTCAGCATAACAACGTTGATGCCAGCCATTTTGTTGATGTTTGAGCTGGTACTTTGACACAGGAGAAACGCCTATGCTACGAGATTAGGTTGCCTCCGCCACTATATCTCCAGATGCAGGAGGTGATGACGAAAGAAATCTTCTGCGGGAATGTTTCAAAGAAGTCGGATGCTCATCCGCTGTTCAAGATCGATGCCAGCAAGGTGGATAGAGTGTATGATGTCCTTGTCAAGAAAGGGATAGCTCAGCCATGAACAAAAGAGAATGGAAGTAATAGTTATTGGTTTAATCTCTTTAAGTTATGTCTTGTTGTATTGTAGTTAGGTACAGTATAGATAGCCTGAAATCAAGAACTGAAACCAAGGCTTCCTCAGAAATCAGTTCCTCTGTTTAGCTGCGGATGTCTGAAGGATCTTGTACAATGTAATAGTTTAATTTTTCCAGTGATAGAATAGAAATCTAACGTGGATATTCTGGCAAATGCGAGTCTTTCTTTTGAGATCAAATCTCCGAGTTATAACGGACCTCGCGAGAGTGTATGAATTAAACATTCACTCCGGTATCGCACAAACAGGGCAGAATATCAATGTGGTGAATGCCAAGTTACATGCTAGTACCCAGATCAATCCGAGGTTCGTTGCTTGGAGGCGGGGGATAGTCTTACTGTTTGAGAGAGAACATCTTCATGAGTCATCCTGATTCAGAAGACGATGGTGATGAAGAAAAAAGCACGAAGTTTGGGAAGTTGGTTTCGTTGCCAGGTTCATTGGTGTGATCTCATCTTCTTCGTTCAAAATGGACGATAATGTTTTTGGATAAATTGTCTCTCCCTCAACTTCTTGCACAAACAGTCGGGATGGCTTAGTGGTTTGGTCCTTGAAACTCAAGTTTTGGTCCTCGAGAGAGGGCGTGGGTTCAAATCCCACTTCTGACAATGACATAATCTTTTGAATGTTTTTTGTTGGTATTGGCCGTCCAAATTTTTCAACGATGCATAAAACGAAGACGATTCCTTTTTTCATCATAGATAGTTTTCGACGGGAGAAATCAACCCATGTTGTGAGATCGGTCTCAATACAGTTTGAGAGATATTAAAGAGCTTTTTACGCACCACTAAGTGGGCAGCTCCATTAGCAGACCGCTAAACAACCTGGACATGGAGCTGAGAACAAGTAGTCAGGGAGGCCAAGGGCTCCGAAGTGATGGCATTGCTAACTCCACATCGCCTGCTCCGGTGAGCGAATCAGGAGAGAACCACCTCACACTGCCCTTGATGTCGACTTGCCAGAATTCTGTAGAAAACACCAAACGCAAACATCGATCCAGGAGCTCCAAGACATCGAGGTAGGAGCTCTTGGTATGTTCGTCCCACTGCTTGCAAGGGCATGGATAGTCAATGACCTATAATGGGCCATGTTGAAAGGGACGAGCCCGTATGGGGAGAACCCGATAAGGTACAAGGGCCGATAGATTCACTCAAGGAGAGGATGCATGAATTTTCATTGTTGGGTATGACTGGATAATAAATACTACAAATAAACACATCAAATGGACCGAAAAGGTCCAAGTGAACGGGCCTAGACATACAATGCCAAAACGCAAAATCGCACGGGATTGAAACACAAACAAGATAATATTAACTCAAAAAGCATGCAAATAGAATAAGATAATCGCTACCAATCCTAACACTATTAGTTATCAATCACACTACTTTTTCAACTGAGGTATCCCACGTGACAAAGACTATTCTTTTAAGAATAGTCAGATGATGATGGATAACAATGATTTTCACGGTATATATATATATATATATATATATATATAACCAGTTATAACCAGACTAACTACTCTTCCCATATATTTCCTACACCAGAAGCAAGTGAACAATGCACAAACACTTCATTGATGATACCCTAGCTAGGCCCCCTAACACAGCATAAGACATCCATCGCGGCAATTAACTTGTGTAACAAGTAACTTGCAAGTTCAAAGCATGGTGGCTAAGGCAATAAATGTTGCAGCATACTTTCTTTGTCTTCTCTGCTTATTCTCGATTATACTATACTCTTCCTACTCCCTCTATAAAAACAAGGGAGGAACTATATATATGGCAAACGAAATGCTACAAATCTGCAGTAAAATGAATATGAATGCAATTAGAAGCTTGCTCTCTGGCTCCGCTTTCGGGTACGAATCAAGGAAGATGGATAACAACAAAAAAGGGTTCGTCATCAGCATCAACATCAGGATTCAGGATGCCACTGCACTGTCCAAGGTTCAAGAAGGAAGACTATGAGAGAATGCCTGAATGGAGAGTTGAGTGCTTACTCAAGGAATATGGTTTGCCTGTTATTGGAGTTGTTCATGAGAAGAGGAAGTTTGCCATGGGAGCTTTTCTTTGGCCTTCTGATGAGCATTGAACTAACTTCTTGACTGAGATTTTAGTATTGGCTACTAAGGTTAAATTCCAAGGCCATTTATATTTTGTTATATTTGTAATTATTTATCGTCTTTTAGACATCATATATGGTAGTCAATCCTTTTCTGTCTCTTTAAAATATGTCCGCTCGTACCGTCGTGCAAAGGTGAAAAGTATAATTCTTATTTTAAATTCAAATAATATATATTTAGATTGTTTAAATAAATACATATATGTGATACTAATTACTAAATTAATAGATGCCCTTGCATTGACATAGTTGGTTGTCCAATAGCTTGTCTCTCCCTCAACCTTTTACAGAAAATAAAACCAAACAGCCAATTTCCCAACGTGGCTATGGATTCGGAGCCTTTTCTCTCAGATCAATCCGAGAGATCGTGGGCCGTTGGATCAGTCATTTTTGGACCAATTTTCATCCAATGGCGGAAAATGAGTCAAAGAAATTGACTTGAATGGGGTAGTTTCGGCAGGTGTGATCATTGTACGAGCATGTTATGTTGCCAATACGACCATTTTACAGGCTCGTTATGTCGTTGTTACGCCCGCCTTATGAGTTATGAATTTATCATCATTATGTCCAGTTTACAACTTTTTTATGTTGTTGTTTTATTTCTGATAGTTGTTATCTTTTTTTGCTGAAGAGTTATTGTTTTGTATATTTTATTTCAAACAATGTCAGTTCGTGATATTACTTATGTTTTGTGGGTTTTTTACATCACTGACATTTTGGGTTTTTCTTATTTTTAATATATGTTAATAAAATTTGTGTTAAAAATTATTTTGAGGCCACTATCGAATATTATGAGCCGACTTTATTTTTAATAGGCTCATTATGTCTTCATATATAAATTGTTATATCCACGTTACGTTATTATTATTATGTCATTCTTATATTTAGTTTGCATGAGAAAATTAAAGAGAGAAGAGAAAAATAATAGTTTAAAAAAAATACTATTTTTTAAATTTTTATTATATCTCTAATAAAATTCCAACCATCAAATTAAAATCAGGAAAAGTAATTTTACACCGTTGGATTGTTATCTCTTTGAATCAATTGCATTTTAGCCAATTTCCAATATTTGGAATGGTTGTTGGCATTGGCTGTCCAAATTTCAAAGAGGATTCGTTTCCCTACTTGGATTCGTTGGCTTCAGCGATCAAAACATCCACTTTTTCCCACTAAAAGAAAATTCCAAACCAGTGAGTTTTCATTTCCCCACCTATATTAGGGTGTTTTATTCTTTTATCATGTTACGTTCCTCTCGGTTAAATATAATATTTAAATATAAAAATATGAATATATGGTTTAATGATAAGTTTTTACTTAATTTTTAAAGATAACTATAATCTACATAACTGAATTCTTTAAACCGTTAATTTGATTGATTATTTCAAAACATCATGCCACGATTTCCAAAATCGTATCAGACATTTAGTTTTTGTAAACCATATTTGATTGAACTGTAGTCACATTGAAATTTCACACTATTTTGAAAATTTCAAAAATTAAAGGAAACAGGGAGTGAAAGGCAACACCGGTTAACATGGGGAACTGAAGTGTAATTATACCCAAAAGAAAGAAAGAAAGAGTTGGATTGGACGAATCAGAAGGCCTGCATATGGCGCCAATGAGTAAGAGAGAGAAACCAGAAACTGTCTACGGGCAGAACAGGGCATGGGCGGGAATCCAAATTCCAAATCCCTTCATTTCAAAAACAAAATAACGCACTACAGAAACCTCACATGGGCCACGCCATGCGGGAGCGGACCCCACATTTTCCATGCTACCGCCTCAGCCGGTTTCTCTCTTTCGCCACAGCAGCCAGCCAGGAAAGCCACTATAAAATTCCTAAACCCACCACCCACGGCGGTCCCTCTTCATCCTCAACACACACAAACCAAAAACTTGACAAAACGATATATCCATTCCGTCTCTCTGCGGGGGCTCTCCAGGGTTGCAGAGAGAGGACCAAATCAAAGAAACGAAAAAGAAAAATGGCAGTTTCAAGATTCGCCGCCATGGGTGCAGTTTGTGTGGTCCTGATGTTTGCCATTGCTCTGCCTGCTGCAGCTCAGGCTCCGATCATGGCTCCAGCTCCCGCCCCCGCCGGCACCAGCGATGGTGAGTAATTGTTTTTTTTTAAACTTTTTCAGATTTTCCTTTTTTGCTGGCTAGATCTGGAATGGGTTTTCGTGATTTCCTTTCAAATTTTGAATCTTTTCACAATGTGGGTTCTGAATTTGTTTTCTTTCGTGGGAAAACTCAGGGACTTCAATTGACCAAGGGATAGCGTATGTGCTGATGTTGCTGGCTTTGGTTCTGACTTACCTTATTCACGCTGCCGATATGCCTCTCAGCTGCTAAACCCAATTGGGGTTCTGAGTGAATTGATGTTATGGTCTTCTGTATTTAGGAATTGTGTAGCTTTTTTTACTGTTTGAGAATGTTTTGTTTCTAATATGAGAGAGGGGGGGGGGGGGATTTGTGGTTGTTGCTAATGTTATTGGTGGATTATCTCTTCATATCTTGTTCCTTTTCAGTCTTCTTAAGTAGAATCAAATGCACTGGTTAAACGCCCTGGAAAAAGCAAATGAAACAGAGCAAAAGCATGAGAAGTTCTGGGATTTTAGGATTCATCAGTTGGGCATCTTGGCATCAATCCTTGCGAATTTAAGGTTATGAACTCTTGCAGGGTGACAACCAAAACTAGAACAAACCCAATGAAAGAATGGGAAAAGGTGTACACATATAGATGTATAATAAATCAACGCCACCAACCCAACAGCACATATGAATAATGAAATGTATTATTCCCTCGTATTCAAACAGCTCAATGTACTAATCATCCAATCCAGTAATCTCATCAGTTATTTGCTCCGTTTGGAAATTGCTTGAAGCTCCCTCCCCCACCCCAGTATTCATTCACCATGAAGAAGCTGTAAATCCCAGCAATACAGATTGGGCCTCGTAAAGTTGATCCAGCTCTTTGGACCCGCGATTGCCACAATTGACTCGTTTCGGCCGAAGATGATCCAACAAAACGAAGCCGGGCACTTTGTTTAATGGGCCTCCCGATAGAGCACATAGCAGAAATTAGTTTGCTATTACCGAGGTGAGACCACCTCCAGCACACCAAGACCACGTATGCATGCTTCGGTTCTCGTAACGACTGACGTGGAAATTCAGTTTTTTCTTTTTTGTTTAAAGAAAAAACCCTTAATAAGCTCTTATCAACTTGGGCTTTCGAGGGGCATAGGTTATGGACGGATCCAAATCAGTCAGCAAAATACAAAGCGGGGTCCACGTATATTGAAAACCGTGATGGGCTGAGCTGGATTTCAGATGGGGGACCATTGAATGGCAGCAACGAGTAGCCTCCGGGCCCGGGAATACCAGCCCCTGATGAACAGAACCGTTAAAAGCTGGCGTGCGACATGTACGGTCTAGATTGATTATATAATCATGCTGCTGCTTCTTTTGTTTCAATGGTGTGTTTCTCAGCACGTGTACTTCTGTGCCCACTCTTCACTTTTCTTTATGCAAATCATCTGTTTAAGCGTTAATTCTTTATTTTCCTGACAAAATAGTCACGATCACGTGAAGAGAACACGTGCCTATCCAAACACAAGCCCAGCAAAAGAAGAGTAGGCCGGAACACGTAGCCCAAACTTGAAAGGTCACCGTTACTCTGACGACCGACGGCGACGCCTACCCATTTCCATTAATTAACAAACAAAACTTAACGGCAGGCTACTAAAATGTAAAGCTAAAAGATAAAATATTCTTCTCCAAATTGTTCCCTCTTTTCCGGCCTCAAGCGGCGAGCAGAGAATCCGAGTCAAACAACTCGCCGATGTCCTTAAAACAATCGTCAGGCCTCCAGCTGGACAACCCCAACCCCAAGTCGACGGAGCTCGAAAACACGTCGTCATTCAGGAACCCATCCACAGCCATGTCAGTCGTCTCCTCGAAAATCTCCCTCATGGAGTTGTTAAATTCGTACGCCTCGGTGGCCAACAACGCGTCTAAGGAGGAAAACTCGGTAAACTCATCGTAGCAGCACTCCTCTTTAACCGGTGTACTCCGCGATTCTCCCGACGGAGACGGGAACCGGAGAGTTGAAATCGGCGAGTTAACCGGGTTGACGAAGTTGGTGACCGCGTGGGGTCCACGCAGCTGGAGAGCCGCTCTGTCGTAAACCGCAGCAGCCTCTTCCGCCGTATCGTACGTGCCCAGCCAGAGGCGCGTGCGCTTGAAGGGGTCTCTGATCTCGGCTGCCCATTTACCCCACGGCCGTTGGCGAACCCCTCGGAACTTCCTCTTACCAGCTGCTGCCGTTGGCAAATCCCCCCCGGATTTCGATTTTTTCAATTCTGACCTGGCACTAGTAACGGCCCCGGATTGACCCGTACCAGAACAGGAACATGACTCCTCCACCACCGTAATCTCGCTAACGAATTTCTTCACCCTCCGCCGCCGCCGCCGCTGCCTGAAGGGAGAAAACTCCGTTTGTTCTTCGTCGCTGGATGAGTCCGTGGCGTTTGGGTCAGTTACCGATATCCTGACAACCTGCGTCGGTTTGAGCTCCGACTGAACAGAGTCGTGGGCCGACGATGATGTTCGACGAAGGAGCTTGGTTGTGTTTTGGTACTCGCTGAACTTGACCGAGGGAAAATCACCAGAGTGTGATTCCATTGTACAGAGGGTTGTAGGTAATTTAAACAGTGGGTAGATTGCGATTGAGAGAAAGCAGAGGGACTATTATAAAGAGAGGGAACCGGAGGAGGCACGACGGATAAGAGAATAAAGAAAAAGGAGAAGAAACAGAGTGAGTGAGGGGATGAGTCACTACTGAGTGAGGTGTTTAAAGGGAAGCTATGAAACAGGGAACCGGGGGGAGGGGGGGGGGGGGCGGAGAAATTCTCTGCTATTCAAATTTACTAGTTTAAAGAGCTTTATTCAAAAGCGTTCTAGCTTATCAAAGGACGAGATCATTTTCAAAAAGGAAACCAGAGCGGAGACAAACGGACCAAAGGGGAAAAGGGTTTCAGGAGACAAATACTAAAGCTCACTGTAAAATATGGTGAAGGAATTGGACTGACAGACTCACTCTCACTGTGACACTGGAGAGAAGAAGAAGAAAAGAGATTTTCTCAGGAAATGAGACGCATCACAGCAAATGGGTTTCTCTTTTACGGGAGAATAAACGAATAAATCGCCTACTCCTGAAGATAGGGTGAATTGAAAAGGGTACTGTAAAGGAAAGAGGGTGTAGGATTCAATAGAAAGCAGGGGGGGAGAAGCTCAGAGTGGGAGGAAGGACAGTGAGGAAGAAGAAAGATCTTATAGCGAGTAGATAGGTTGGGCCGTTTGGCCCAAGCCCATTCACTTTGCTAAAAATGGCAATGCGCCGCGTAAGAAGTTGACAGCTGTGCCTTTTTCACGGTAGTTTAGTAATAGTTTGGGAATGGAATAAACTTTTTCCCAAATTTTTTTTATGAATAATTTTTTTTATTTATCATCGACAAAAATTATAATGCAAACAAGAATAGACTTTACAAACAAGAGAAAGACAAAAATAACAAAATCAAACTGATCAGGAGAAAAAACTACTCAAATTGATATCACTACGACAAAAAAGAAGTTGCTGAATATATCGGGCAAGCTCATGAGCTGTCCAGGGAGAGTCCCCCACAGCCCGACGGCACCACTCATACCACGTTTCGCAAACAATTGTTCAAAACACCATTCTGGCTGCTTTATTCTTGACAAAGTCCGAATCAAATACTTTATCGGCACAAGTGAGTCCATCCAACATCCGACCTGGGGATACCAGTGCCGCCCAAAACAGAGTCGAAAGACCTACAAAAACGAGGAGATCCCCGTCGGAGAAGAGATTCCGACGAAAAACGAGGAGATCCCCGTCGGAGAAGAGATTCCGACGAAAAAACGAGGAGATTTAAAAACTATCTGTAATACTTTTCCCAATACAAATAACATCAAGTCGTCAAACCTGATATCTCTGGATTGCCAACACAATGCTACGATGACTGCACTCGGACAAACAATAATAATGCAACTTATCAAACAACATGTAGTTACAATTAGGCCAATAAACATTAAAACAACAAAATCATAATGGGGAAAAGGAAATGCTCTAAATATACATCCTGCTTTCCCTGCTGCTGCTGCTATTATGGAGAAACTTGATAACTAAACGACCTTCATATCTCCAAGCAGACTAAAACTCTTAAATTCTCTCTTTTTTACAGGCAGAGAGTTGACCCTAAAAGAAGAAGAGGCAACATACCTTATTTCCACAACTAAAGACAACTATTGCCTTGATCAGTTTATGTTGTGCCAATAGTCACTTTCTTTTTAGTTATGGAAATCACTGGGTTTTGTTGCTTATTTAGCTTAGTTGGGCGTCTCTCTCCATCTATTATCATATAATGATGCCTTTGAATTATATAGAAAAAGGTTACTTTGAAAAATAGTCTCATCATCAACTGGAATGGATGACAGAGAGTTCAAGGCGGCCAGTCCATTCCTCACCAGGCTTCAAGGTTATAGGCTTCTCTATTGCTGCTCCATCAACACACAACATCTGTTTGTATTCTTCATCTCCAAGGTCTGCCATTGCTTTTGATTTCTTCTCCCATGGATTCCACACCACAATATCTGGAAGTCCTTCTTTTCTTATCTGAAATGTTCTCTTCTTCTGGTGATCGAAGACAGCAACCACACCTGATGAACTCAGATACACCCTATCCACCTGCAAACAAAAAATACCCCACACAACCATTCCTTCCTTTGAATATCATGAACCCAGAAAACGAATCTCATAGTTGCAAGTGTAAAGGAAGACTAACTATAAGCCTCTCCCAACAACTCGAGTTATTGAGATGCAACGGTTCCCTATCAGAGCCTTCTCACTGTCTAATTTGACTGAGATATCCTAACATTGAATCCTCTCAGCCCCAATATAACAATTTCATATGCCAAAGCTTGGTGGACCTGTGCAAAGTTCAATCCACTTTCATGGACTGTCGTTTGAGAGGGTGTGTAAAGGATTCTCCCCACAGCAAGTACATGAAGAACGAAATCCAAAATAAGAACATCATTCACACTTGGACAGGGTGAATGAGAGGGTGTGTAAAGGATTCTCCCCACAGCAAGTACATGAAGAACGAAATCCAAAATAAGAACATCATTCACACTTGGACAGGGTGAATCAAAGAGATCATCTTTTGTGGTGTTTAATTATTTACCTCAGATTCGAATGTCAACGCATCTCCTTGTTCTGTGAATCGCTCTCTTTGACATAGGTTGTCTAAGTAATCAAGTGTCTCCAATCCTTCCACCCTCACTTCACTGTAAGCAGAAACAGGCAAAAAGAAACAAATCAATCATTCATTTCTATGGGGTGAGAAGGAGGTCGTCTACAATTATGAATCTGTAGAAAGCCAGAAACTTACTTGATGTCTGAAATGGAGAAATATGTATGGTAAGCAATTGAGAAACTGAATGGCTTGCAATTGATGTTCCTGATGCGTGATATCATTGCCACATTCCCTTCCGCTGTCAATGCTACCCTTAGCCGAAACTCAAAACTGAAGTCCACACATGCAAAGAGAGGAAAGGCACAATTTTTATTAGCATTTATAACAGGTTACTTACTATACCATTAAGCTTCAAACGTTATCCCTCGGCTAGTTACCTACCTGTGAGGCCAATTCTTGAGATCCTCATCAGATGGTTTCAGGAGCAAATCAACGTAGGACTTGCCATTTGAATCATTGGTGGGTAACGGCGGTGGGTTATCATCAACCACCCAGAGCTTCTTCCTTGCAAATCCATGTTGCTCCAGCGCTCCTCGATTCCCAAACTACAGAAACCATAACAATTCAGACTCAATGTGCTCAAGTATGGATTGGATTTAAGATAATAAAAACAGTTGAAAGTAAAGGCAATTTACCTGAGGGAAGCATATTGGAAGTCCTCCTCTGATGGGATTAGGTGGTTTGAATATAGCCTGCAACCAACCAAACATCAATTTCAGCAACAAAAAGTCAAGAAAAAAGAAATTGACTTGAAAAGGAAAAATCCAATTTGGATTCTGAATCTGAATCTGATTCCTCACCTTACTGCTAGTGAAGAGCAATTCTTCGCCTTGGTCAGTTCTCCAGGAAAGAACTTGTCCCCCATGCAAGCTAACCTGTAAGGTTTTCAGTTTTTTCCAGAGAGGAATATTAGCAAACACCTTATGAGCACCACAGAAACACAGAAGAAGAACCAAAACAAACGGAAGAACAATTCAAAAAACCGCAGAGGAATTGAACCAACCCTTGCTGAGGCTCCTCGAAGGTTACGAAGCAGAATCTGATCAATCCCATTTTTATCCTTTGTAATTTCAACTGCTCCAGAATGATTCATCGTGGCCCCCCAAGAGCAAAACAGGCAAAGGAATACTAAACAAACAAAGGTTCTCCCTTTCCTTTGCTGTAATTTTCTTTGTATTCGAGTTACTAGAGCTCTTGGCTATTTATATGCCCAGAAAGCTAAAATGCATGAATGTGAGAAATCTGTGATAAAGGCAGCAACTTCCAGCTGCTTTAACTTCTCCACACACTTGTCTTGTGAGAAAGATAGAAAAAGTTAGAAGCAAAGATGGTTGTGAATCCCCGTGACTAGCAAACCAACAAGATAAAAAAAATCTTATTACACACTACCAATTTCTTATCTACCCACTTCAAAAGAGCTCTCCTTACTACTTCTGGATTTCTTCACTGCTAGAAAGCTTTGTTTTTGAAACCCCTCCCAACGAATTGACTGACTGAGGTGGGAAAGGAATGAAAACAACAGAGACTGGGCCAAATTGGAAGAACTTTGAATTCCAACGAAACTGGGAAAACGGCTTCCTCTACGAAGGCAATGACAGGAGAAGTGAACCATTTATGCAGAGAAGCAGAGAACTTTGACAAATATTTTAGAAAAAAGCGAATAAACAGACAGAATTGGTGGGCATGGGTTTGAGTCAAGATTGGATCACAAGCACAAACCCAACCTTTTTCCTTTTTCTTGCAAGAAATTAATAATAATAATAATATTAATATTGGCGATGGGAATCATTTGAAGTCATTTATCCACAACTTGGTACGACTTTGAACTAACTAAAAATAAATCAACAAAAAAAAGAGGAACTATTGAAATGTCGTAACATCGAAAGGTATATTTCTGTCTGAGAACCATTAATGGAAAAAAAAAGAGACTAATTTGGAACTTTCATGGCGATGGAGACCGTTTTTACTTTTTACCTTTTCTCATTCCATGAATGATGAATATGGAGGTTTTAGTCACTCCAGTTTTGTTCCTATGCAAATTGATCCTTCTCAAAATATATACGTCCAAGTGGAGTTGCTCCGATGATCCGGAGGTCACATATTCAACAGTTTTGATGAGGGTCTAATATTGGCAGTAGTCCTCTTCTCATTTTGAGTTGTTCATGGTACATGGTAGCTCCTCTTTAATCTTAACTTTCATAAAAGATAGAAAATGCATCAGACTCACCCTCACCCACATGAGGAAGGTGTTGTGATCATGGTGCCCCTAACACCCTTTAGTTCGTAATGAACAAACCCACTACTCCAATCTCATCTTCTTGAAGATGGGATAAATATCAATGGTGGTCTATGATAACACAACATCACATTTTTATCCCGATTTTGCATAACTTTTGCAATGATTTTAAATAGTGAGGATCCCTCGCAAAATAGGCAAAACCCGAGGACTTCTATAGAAATTAGATCATCAATTTTAGGAAGATCCAAAAAAAAATCAGAAATACAAAAATCAATATGTAAAGAAAAAGGCTGAAAGGGCGGCGGGCGGTTTGGGGATGGTGGATGACTAGATGGCAACTAATTTAATTAAGATGCTGACCTTTCTCACCTAAACATGATGGGAGTATGCAAACCTTTGTATTTAACTGAATTAACGATTACCCAACTGTACGTTTGACTATTCCACTTGTACTGAAATGCAATGCTCTGACACAAAGATTTACAATTACCAAGTTGTGGGAAGCATCTCAAGATATAATACCAAGTATATATTGAGCTGAACTGACTCATTGGGAGGTTCCCGATAATATATTAACTACCCTTAAAAGTTAACTTCAAAGATAATTAATCAACAATATAACAATAGTATACACAATCAAATGCAAAAAAAAAAAAAAACAAAGCAAATGACATCATGGTTTATACGTGGAAAATCTTTTTGACGTGAAGAACTCATAATAAAAGTAAAAAAAATTCACAACCCACTAACACTTCCATACATAAGAGAGTAAGAAAAACGGGGCGAAACTAGTGTACAATAAGTGGGCTGCATGCTTCGATGTGAATAACCCACAATAAAAATAAAAAAATCCACAACCCATCAACACTTTCATACATAAGAGAGTAACAAAGGCAGTAACCGAACTAGTGTATAATAAGTGGGCTCCATGTAGCCCCCTTGGGGGATGAAAAAAATAATCCAATATATATATATATATATGTGCATGAGAGGGATTCAAACCCGAAACCAAGCAGTAAACATTTAATTTACTTACTATCTGTGCCGCAAACACTTATTAGTAGGTATTAGTTTATATTTAAATTGACATTTGTCGTCTTATTTAAATGCAATGTTGGGTAAAAAATCAAATCAAATCCTTCTTCGTTCTCTATCGGCTCCACACGACCCCGTTGGCTGTTGCTGCCTGCTGCTCCCGTCTCCGCCACTGCTTACTATTTCTCGTCGCCAGTCGGCGGTCGGCAGTTGCCACCCATCACCGGCCGGCCGCCGGCCGCCCATCTTTTCACAAGTTGATTCGGTAACTGTTGATTTGTATTTGTAATTATTGATTTGTCCATCTTTTTCCAAATTCCCTAGTGTTGATTCGTAATTGTTGATTTGTCATATTCTAAAGTTGATTTCGATATGTAAATATTAGATGAAGAGATATTATTCAAGAATCGGAAAAACTACTACTCCTATGAAGAAAATGACAAAATCGATTGGAAGCAAGCAACCTATAACTTTTCCATAATCTTCATCAATCAATCGAGACAAGAACTTTATGTTCCATTAATAATTAACTTTTGTATGAGATAGTTACTTTTTTTATATAAAAAAAAACATCTCCTTGATTCAAATCTGGACTCTGCCCTAAACAGAGATTGAGAACATTCGTGATGAACTTCACCCAAAACTCAGATTTTATTTACATATAAGGACACTTCTTCACATCCGATAGCACATGTACAAGCCATTGGCCAGAATAACTCAAACTCAACGGATCATGCCTAGCTAATCAACCAATAAAAGGGGTAAATAAAGAAACGAAACAGCATGGATTTAAAATAATTAAAATCAATCCTGAAAAGGGATAAAAATTCTAATGTTGTCGTGATTATATATAAAAAGGGGAAAATCCATAAATTAATAAACGGCTGGTAAGCATGCATTGTGTACAGCCATGCAGTTGGAGTACTGTGACGTACGAGAAATTAGGTCACTTGGGCCCGATTCATATGATATTTAATTGATTTAATAGCTTTCAAGGAAGAACATTGTCAACATTTTCTGCACTCAAGTGAGGTGGATGTGACCGTTCAAAATATGATTTATCTTACGTCCATATGATCTTCTTTCAGTGGTAACGAATGGGCAGGGTTAGTTAGTGTAATCTTCACGACCCTATAAATAAACACATTCCCCTAATTATATTTACAATTGGATAAACTTGTTTAAGGAAACGTACGTGAATCCATAATTTTTTCTTTATTATCAAAAAGCAAAACTAGTTGGCGTGAATCCATAATTATTTGAAAGAGGGTTCCACTTTGATGGGTGAAACGGTTCCATTAATTCGAGATATTTGAATCAATCTGGTCAAATTAGATGATTAATGACATTGAAGGAGAATATGATATAAGATTCATAGATGCAATGAAAGATTAAAAGTAGTTGTATGTTTGAATTTCCACGATTTTAATATTAATAGTTAATTTTTTTTTAAAAATAAATTAAAAGATGTTTTATGGTCATGAAAGGCGATACGAAATTTGAAAAAATGGAGGTAGCACAATGTAGGAGACCATGAGTTAATCATTTGTTTAAGGAAACATACAAATTTTATATGAAAAGTCTTTCCTATAAAATCCACATGCATGCACATGTTGCCGGCTATTCCTTCTACTATGAAAAAATAGATTATAAATGCAGGGATTTTCGGGCTGAGTGTACGTAACCGAATTATATAGAACTTGAAATGCATAGGGTAATATATGAAATATCACGTAGTATATGTATTGTTTATGTGATTTAGTAAAACGGTAATATAGTAATGAATATGAATGAAATGAGGTGCAATCATATCAACTTTGTGTTCCCTATCCTCATCCAGTGTTCTGCAACTTCATGGAGTATAGACACTACTACATCTATGCCGGCCACATTTGAGGAAAATAAATTTGGTGGTGAAATTTGGAGAGAAGGTGGCGATTTGTGGAGAAGTTCGCTCAGGAAACCTTGGGGAAGTTGCCATAACCAATGGCACAGTAAGTATGTTAATGAATACTATCAAAAACCAATATGAACCCTCTCCAAAAAACTCGAGTTATTGGGATGCAACGGTTTTTGATATGTTATCAGCGCCTGAAAAGACCGAGAGGTCTTCATTTCGAATCCTATAAACCGTTTGAGGGTGCATGTTAATGAATACTATAGAATATGGTAACTAAATTTGTGTCGGACCTTTTCAGGTGAGTGTCCATGGGAAAATAGCATATGTTTCACAAACAGCATGGATCCAGACTGCAACAATAAAGAGATAACATACTCTTTGGATCAGTAATGGAGCCGGTTAGATATCAAGAGGTACTCAAGTGTTGTTACTTGGTAAAGGATCTGGAAATGATTCCGAACGGGGACCTGACCGAAATAGGAGAAAGGGGAGTTAACCTTAGTGGAGGGCAGAAGCAAAGAATCCAATTTGCCAGAGCACTCTATCAGGATGCTGATGCAAACCTCTTGGATGATCCATTCAGTGCTGTTGATGCACATACAGCTACTAGCCTATTCAATGTACGTTAGCATTCAGTTCAAAGGTCAAAACTTTTTTCCCATTTCTGAGAAAACTAACATTATCCAGCTGGCAGGAATATGTCATGGGGGCTCTATCAGAAAAGACAGTCTTACTTGTAATTCATAAAGTTGACTTCCTTCCAGCATTCAACTTGATTCTGGTCAGATTTTTCTGAACTTTCTTCTTTCTTTTTGGTTTCTGTGCAAACCAAACTCATATGCTGTAGATTTATGCCAGTTGATGTCTTCAGGAGAAATCTTGAACACCGGTACTTATGATCAGATGCTGGGATCCTGTCAAGAATTCCATGAGCTTGTCAATGCTCACAAGAACACAAACGAAAGGAAAATGCAGCGAAGTTTCAATCTTGACCAAACTACTGTAGTTTCCAACATACAGATACTGCGAGTCGATGATAATATAACATCAACTTCAGGAGGAGATCAGTTGATAATGAAGGAAGAGAGGGAAACGGGAGATACCGGTTTCAAGCCATACCGAGCCTACCTGAGTAAGAAGAATGGATTCTTGTTCTGTTTTTTAACAGCCGTGTTCCATTTCTTGTTCCTTGCTGGCCAATTGGTACAGAACTATCTATTAGCAGCTCATATTGACAATCCTGAAGTGAGCAAAGCAGCACTTTTGACAGTTTATACCGTGATTGGATGTTTCTTGCCAATCTTCATGCTCTTTAGAAGCCTTGCTCTAGTGAGACTTGGCTGTGATGCGTCAGAGTCGATCTTTTTCACATTCTTGAACTCCCTATTCCGGGCGCCAATGTCCTTTTATGACTCCACTCCTCTGGGAAGAATTCTCAGCCGGGTTAGAACTCCGAAACGATGAAGAATTCTCGATCTTTCTGTTCAGTTTCATGTCAAAAAGTTGGAAATTTATGACACAAGAACATATATTTTTGTACTTTTTACAGGTTTCTTCTGATTTGAGCATCATAGACCTTGAGTTGGCATTCAAGTTAACAGTATCAATGGGATGAACTATGAATACATGCACTAACTTGGCATTATTAGCAATTTTGGCATGGCCTAATCATGGTCTTACAGGTATTTCTGCTTACTCCAAAGTGCATATCATGAAACTTTAGCTGAATCATCAATATCTCAACTTTCTGTTTCATCTGTCTAAAAGAGATACTACTTCAACACGGCGAAAGAGCTAATGAGGATGAATGGAACAACCAAGTCATCTGTTGTTAGTCATCTTGGTGAATCCATTGCTGGAGCAATGACAATCAGAGCCTTTGGAGAGGAATAAAGATTCTTTGATAAGAATCTCGAATTCATCGATAACAATGCAAGCACTTACTTTCACACCTTCTCAGCAAGCCAATGGCTGATCCAACGGCTCGAGATCCCTGGCGCTATCATCCTATCGGCCTTGGCATTTGCCATGTCTTTGCTTCCTCTAGGTTCTTCTGGTTCAGGTAAGAAAACCTACAAAAACTCACGGATATAGAGAAGCATTGCATCCCAATAACTCGAGTTGTTGGACGAGGTTCATGATTAGTTTCTAACATTCATTTACAGCGAATGTATGTCGAAGAAGTTAAGAGGCTGTTTGAATCTGAAAACATGTTCATTTCGACAAAATTGTTGCAGGCTTTGTTAGAATGGCACTATCATATGGTCTATCCCTGAATGTGCTCCTCATAGCTCTGTTCAATTCCAGTGCTTCGTACAAGAATCGATCGTTTCCATAGAAAGACTAGAACAGTATATGCATATCACGATCGAAGCTCCGGAAGTTGTGGAAAGCACCAAACTTGCAGCCAACTGGCCAAGCCATGGCAAAGTGGAGATATGTAACTTGAAGGTGAGATATCAGAAGGGAAGTCCATTGGTTCTCAAGGGGATAAGTTGCAGCATTGAAGGAGGGGATAAGATTGGTGTAGTGGGGAGGACTGAGAGTAGGAAGACAACTCTAATAAGCAGTTTGTTTAGGCTGGTGGAGCCTACAGAAGGGAAAATCATAGTGGATGGCATTGACATCTCCACAATAGGGCTCCATACCCTGAGATCTCAGTTTGGAATCATCCCACAAGATCCAACACTCTTCTGCGGCAGTGTGAGGTATAATCTGGACCCTTTGTCGGAGCACACTGACCTAGAAATATGGGAGGTTCTCAAGAAATGTCAGCTCCATGAAGCCATTCAACAGAAAGAAGAAGGCTTGAACACATCAAGTAAGAAAACCCACATTATTATTGCATGGTCCTTTTATCATGAACTGTTGCATCCAAATGTTTTTTTGTCAATTGGTTACTTGATACACAAAAATTTGCGATTCAAATTCGGCGTAGTGTATGTTTCGATCCTGGTTGTGCATTGTTCACTAACACTTTTTTCTTCTAACTGTTCCTTTCTGAACAAATTGGTATGATGTTGCAGTAGCACAAGATCGAACAAACTGGAGCATGGGGCAGAGGCAGCTGTTCTGTCTAGGGAGAGCACTTCTGAGAAAGAGCAAGATTTTGGTTCTGGACAAAGCAACTGCATCCATTGACAATGCAACTGATGCAATCCTTCAGTAGACCATACGAACAGAGTTTGCAGAGTGCACAGTGATCACTGTTGCTCACAGAATCCCAACTGTTATGGATTGCACCAAGGTCCTTGCCATCAGTGAAGGTACCAACAACTCTAATCCACAATGCTACTGTTGCAAAATCCTGATTCGACATGGATTCTCTAGCTCGTTGTAGCTCTCTCTGTAGATGTCTGTAACCAACTAACCATGCAATATATGTCTGTGTTTTTGGTCAATGGTGATTGGTGAAGATTTACCCCATCAACGATCAAAATGAACAGTCAACCAATTGGGTTGAGATTATAATTGTAAAAACATAAAATATAGGCCACGTTTTCTGTGTGGGTGATGTCGAGCTGGTTCTTACACGGTTGGCGAATTGAAGTACTCGGTGTGTGCTTGATGGAGCAATTGTTGTTGAAATAGTGTAACGGTGGAGAGGACAGGTTGCACACACAAAAATATACTTCGGGCTCCATAGGATATTTCCACTGCTCCCGTCACAAAAAGTTCTTGAATTTCAAGAAATCTACTTTTTCCCCAACAGCTTCATAGCCGTTTTGTTCAGAAAGATAGAGAAACAGAACAGAAACGATAAAAAGCTTTATAGCCGTTGTGCTTGAAAAGTCCTCCGTCTTCGAAGGGAAAAAAAAACAGCTGTTTTCGTCCAAATTGCCTCGCCTGAAACTGAAGCTTCTCGAAAAATGAAGGGAATGAAAGGGAAACTCCTGAAGAAGCTCAATTCCATCAAACCGGTCGCGCAGTTGAAGCAGCCCGCTCTCGTCCTTCAGCCGATTTCAGTACACCACTTCCAACCAGTTTCCGAAAATCAGCCGGCCAAACCTCCGACCCAGACTCCATCCACAACCAAGGAGGCCGAGGTCGGACTTTTCAAATTGGATCTCGATGATTCGGATGCAAATTTCGCTGACGACAAGGAGAATTTCGGACGGCTGCCGGTGAAGGCTCTGTTTCCGTCCGGCGGCGGAGGCGGAGAAGGGAATCTTATGGAGCAGACGCCTCTGTCGGAAATTGACATCTCGTCTTTCCGGCGGCCGGCCTTCGATTCTATCACCCTCTTTGATCCAAATCTTCTGGCAGCATTCAAGAAGGCGCTGTCGGATTACACGCAGTGGATCGAGGAAGAAAGGAGAGCCCGGAAACAGAGTCTCAAACAAACAGACGAACACCAAGGAGGAGAAAAAAAGGAAGAGCCTTTACTCAAACCCGGCCGAACCGAAGACGAAGCCGAAACCAACCCGTTACTAAGATTCGAAGACAAATGCCCGCCGGGTGGAACCGACGCGGTGATTCTCTACACGACAACACTAAGAGGGATCAGAAAAACCTTCGAGGATTGTAGTGGGGTCCAGTTTCTGTTACAGAGTCTTCGGATTCGTTACCACGAGAGGGACGTGTCGATGCACAGAGAGTACAGGGAAGAGCTCTGGCGAGTGTTGGGCGGGAAGATGATGCCGCCTCGGCTTTTCGTCAAGGGGAAGTACATCGGCGGAGCAGAGGAAGTTTTGGGTTTGAATGAGCAAGGGGAGTTCAGACCTCTGTTCGCAGGGATTCCAGCTGGTGATAGTTTAATGGAGCCTTGTGAAGCCTGCAACGGAGTTCGTTTCGTGGTCTGTTTCAATTGCAGTGGCAGCCATCGGATCTTAACCGGAGATGATTGGTCGTGGAGTGAATGTCTGGATTGCAATGAGAATGGTTTGATTGTCTGTCGCCATTGCTGCTGCTGATTAATCCTCTTTCTTCTACTCTGCCATTGTGTGCTTATTGTTTTTGGGCATTTGGGACACGATATAAGTAAATGATTCAATCTTATTCTTTCAATTCATTAGCAAGGAGAAAGAGGTACCACCGCCACCATTTCATTTGTAGATTCGATTTGTTCCTCTGTGTTCTACTATCCCATTTGTTGTAAACTCATTATACAATAAGCAACACATTCAGCTTGCTTCTCTGGCATTTTTCTGCCTATTTTCAATTCACAAAAGAAGTTCGAAAATTCCAAGCAAGCCACACAAAATATATGAAGGGATAAAAACAAACACCACTTCGTAAATTATGATTTAGACCAGCTAAAAAATATGCGGCTCGATTTTCTTCCCGATATATATTTTTAATTTTGACCGTTCAATTCCGATTTAATAACTCATGAAAACTAGCAATCTCAAAATAGTAAAGGTGTGCGAGCTCACCATTCTTTAGTAGAAGCTAATCCATGTAATATCGACTCGATTGAATATGTGATGACATGGCTTGCCACGTCAATGAAATATCGCCAAAATTGATGGCAGCATAGTATTCCGGTCAGCAGAAAGCCACCTAGGAATGATTTTTTGGGACACCCTATTTTTGGAATTAAACTTAGGAGAATGGACATATGTCTACCAGATGTTAATTTAAACACAGGTTACTGAAACGGACATGTTTCAGAAGTGAAAAGAGAAGATTGAAAGGGAAGCAGCCACACACACCTAAGGAAAATCACCAGTTTCAATGGTAGGCTGAGTTCTTGTAACATCAGCACAAGGCATTTTGCTATGCCTTATCCATGTGGTTTCAAGAACCAAATCTTCATCAGCCTGTCTTTCCATCACCTGAATCTTCTTCGTCTTCAGAAGCTTCTTCGACATCAAGCCAAGGAATACCAGTAGAGTCAAACCCCCTAATCCAACCACAGTTCCCAGCAGCACCATCCACAGAAACCAGGGCTTCTTATCCTTCCTCCTGTGCTTTAACCTTTCATCAATATTCCTCTCTACTGGAACCACAACAGAGAAGAAATGGCCTTGATCGTGAGCATTACAAGTCATGTTCGACCGGCCTATGACATCGCTGAGGTTAAAGCTCCCATCAGCCCCGAACACGATGCATTGCGCTCTCGAGCTATCATCGATTTTCGAGCCTTGAGGAGGAGGAAAGCTCACAACAGCAGGGCTTCCTCCTGTATCAAGGCTGATCTTTCTGATCATGCTTTTGGCACTGATGTTTGAAACATCAAACACCTGGAACCCAACTACAGGAGCGAGCAACGAGTATCCCGGAACGGAGTAATATTCAGGCGACCGATTCCCCAAGTCCTGGTAAACAATCGCCAGTCTCTTCACGTGAGGGGTTGTCATGGTTCTTGGTGGAATCTGGAAGAAAGTGAAGTTGGCACCAATGTTCCAGAGCCTCTTGCTTCTCAGCCTTACAACTGACACCTGCATACCTGATAAATTGGAAGGGAGCAGAGCTTGATATAGAGCACCGGTATGGCGCCGGTACTGGACCACAGTCTGGAAAGCTGAAGCCTCGAGAAAAGCATCCAGAGATTCTGCAGTGAAGTTGTCTGCTAACCCATCTACTGATGCTGAAACACAGAAACTCATCAGTAACCAGATGATATTCAAACTCATGGTTATTAAGCTTTCTGGGAATTCAACAGCAGCTCTCAACCCTTGAGAAAGATGGTGTCTTTATCTTGGCTTCAATTGAGTGTAAAAAGTGTATACATCTTTATCATGTCGAGTGATTCAGACCCCCCTAAAAAGTAACATTAGGAAACCAATTTTCATATTATGATGTAGACCAAGCATGCTTATAGTGGGGTGGGGTCCTCCTGAAGAAGAAGAAGAAGAAGCCGTTGCAGTAGCAGTTGACTTAAGTCAGCTGGATCCATTGGACAATTATCTGCAAACTTCTTTCCACACTGATTCCTGTCAAACCCATGATCTGCGGGGAACAAAACAAAACATCTTACCCCCAACTTTACGGCCAGTGATTGCTCCGAACTCAGCCTGCCAGAATACTTTTTTGTTTTGGATAATCAGGACATACTGCAAATACTGTAAACACGATTTGCTAGAGCGATTAAGCACATACTGTAAATGATTATGGTGCATCATTTCCACTCTTTTCCAAAAGCATGCAACTTTTTTTATCAAGTACCAATGATGGAACACCAAAAGTAAACACAAGATGCCCCTTTCTGACAAAGTGCAATCAATTTTCAGGGCAATCATGAATATCAACTTTCTTGACAATAATACTCTCCTTTCACATTACCATACAAAGCTTTAAGTGAAGTTGCACTGCAAGAAAACCCAGAGAGATAAGAAAATGCACATTACTTCCATGTACAAGGAGCTTTTAGTTTTCATTTCATAATGTTTGGTACATCTTTGGAGATCAAAAATAGCATCAATGTTAGCGTTCAAAAGGAAGGCTTAACTAAACAAGGGTAGTTAATACCAGTTCTCCGAATCTTTACCAAGTGCGTAAAACCTAGAAACGGGACATGTCTCGGTTTTATATTTCTCACTGCCCTATAGTCAACTCCGCCCTGAGATGTAGGATGTCGTTGATGAAATACGGGCTATCTTCAGCCATGAATGCCGTCCATGGTACACCGAACAGGTTCCTGTATCCAACAGCCTTGCCTCCTGTGAAAGTGTACGTTCCTTTGTATTTGCTGGCAAACTCTTCTGATGGCTTCGACCTTGCTGCAAACTCGTAATCAACAGCAAAGCTCAATGATCCTTTCTCCTGCATTCCCAGAAACAATCCAAAACAGTGGAAAGCGCTGTGCTGGTCCATATTACAGTGGGCAGACAAGAAAAAACCTTGGCCACCGAGGTGAAATGCTTGTGAATACACTCGGCCAGATGGGTATAAATGTGTACACTCGTCTCGTTTTAGGTCCAGGTACACAAGACACTGCTGACGTGGAAGCTCAAACTCCATCACCTTAACAGGTCGGTATTTGAATGATCTCTCGACGAGGCGGCGAGATGGGCCACTAGCCTCTTCTGCTGCAAGAACGCGCTGCCTATGTGGCGTCTCGTTCTTGAAAAAGAGTGCATCCAGAACAACTTTAGATGCAATATCATGATCGAAGTCATTACATGTCAAAACCTTCTTTAATTTCCGGCTTGACATGAATGGGAAACGGATTAGTCGCACAAACCGTGTGGCAAGTACTTCTCGACGTTCCTCTAATCTTGGGTAATGAGTGCGAGCCCACTTAAGTACAAAATCATACACAGCATCCTCTGAAACTACGTGGAGATCGTCACTGGATAGTACTGCCTCAATACCAGCCAATGGCAAGTTAAGGATCTCCTCTTGAAACCTGAGGGGAAAACACAAAAAAGGAAATGTTTCTATCATATAGATAAAACATAGACAATATAAACCAGATACTGTTCGAAAAGTCCGAGGACTGCAGTGTCACCAATGCAATCCTAGCCTAGAGAGAAATGGAATGAAACTTACTTGGACATGTCCTTGTATCGCCCAGCAAGAAACTGTTTTGCGGCATCAGTCAGTGGCTGAACAGCTTCAGCCAATAACACGTTAGAAGGAAGGTCCAAGTAGAGCAGTGCTGACTCACTAGTCATAGACAAGTTTCTAAGCAATCTACTGCAATATCTCATACATGACACGACTTCAAACTTGTCGGCAGCCATCAATATATCCAGCAAAGCAGTAGCAGTGTTTGCCGATAGTGTATTGCTATACATAAAATTGAGAAGTTCCATCAGGGCTGCTTCTTCTGTTCCAGGAAAATCCCAATAAAACATAAACATGATGAAATCAAAACCTCCCTTTCATAAATACCACTTGAGAAGATAGCACCAGAATTACAAGGAGGGCAAAATAAACTTTACCAGATTCATGTATCCGCAGAGTTACATGCCGTAGATCTGATTCTCTCATACCATTGGAGAACAACTGTAGGAAAAATTAGAAGCCTTATAATAGACAACAAAAATGCCAAATAGGTAAGATATAAGAATTAAGTGTCGTTGTTCACCTTGTAAAAGAATGGGCTCTTTGCCGCTAATATTGGTGAGCTAATATGTATAGTATTAACTCTAAGCACAGTTGAGCAGTCCATGCTCCATCCATATTCACAGACAGTGGGGGGCTCATCACCTATGATAAAAATGTTAAAAGTGTCCATCAAAGTAATTTGCAAATCCCACCTTGCAGTTTATAATAGGACTATAATTCATCAAGAGAAAAGGAAAGAAGCACCTTGTTCATTCAAGTTCAATCCTCCATCCGCTGCAGATTCTTCAATCATGGCTACAACTTCTTCATCTTGGTTATCGTAAGCCAAAGTTTCCTCTGTTCCTGGGATATTCAAATTCAACACCTGCTCTGCGCTTTGTCCAACAACATCTGCCACTGCAAACGACCCACAAATGGAAGAATCAATCATGCATACATCACAAACAACCCTTCAGAGTCCTTTAAAAGCGAAATGAAAAGCAAAGTTCTCTGCAGAAAACTCTTCAACAAACACCTGGAAACATCTCCATTCTATATCAAAATCCGAAAATTATGCTTAATTAGAGCACGAATCAGATTCATGATTCTCTAGGTCAAGAAAGACCTCCAAATCAATCCAAGTACAGATGTAATAAACGGAATTTCAGAAAAACAAACCGCTGTCCTTCTTAATCTCCTCCCTCCGGCGCTTCCGGTTGCGAGCCCACTCGGCGAGGGTGATGGCGCCCTCAACCTCAGACTTGATGTCGGGCAAATCGGCGATTATCTCTATCTTGAGGACCCTATCAGAGAAATTCTGATCGTTAAAGGCAAATCCAAAGTCGGAATCCGCAGCGGACCCGGCAGGCCTGGCCGTGGAGAAATCGGAGTCCATCAGCGTTCGAGGTTCGAAAAGGTCCGCGCCAAGCTCTCTCATCGCCGCTATCCAGCCACCACGGCGTCCTTATGACAACCCCCAACCAATCGTCACAGATTTCAGTCAGTTGTGCTAATTTTTGGGTTTCGTTGTGCCTTTGTTGTGATTCGAAAACCTATCTCCAAGAATTGACAGAAGAGTTGAGAGGGAGTCGTTGAAAGGTTTATTTCAATCTGCTTCCATGCTGGACCGTTTTTTTTTTCTTTTTTTCAGTCTTTTTGGTTTAGGTTCGAGTCTTCGAGAGACTGCAAATTTTGTTTTTTTTTTTCTGATGAAGTTTGCAATATGACCCCCAGCTATGAACATCTAGCAAACAAGTCATCCTACTATTTTGTTCATAGGTGATCACCATTCGATCATTGAACTTTGGACTTCTAACACATCCATCACTAAACTTCAAAAAATATCCCTACAACAATTGAGCTTCATCGCCCCAAATAAATTAAAACAGCTAAATTGTCATCATCATGTTCTCCAGCACCAGGTTTTTCGCCCCTCTAATATTGTCTCCCTCACTGATCATCCTCAATAATGCCTCTAACACCAGGTGGGAGGGATGGGAACCAAATTTCTCCACGCCTAGCAGAGTGTTCTATTTTGGCTACAACGTCCTTTTCCGAACATGTGCGATCTTACAAGTCTAGCCGTTTGATCAAAAAAAAGCCGAGTATCAGCCAACGGAGGTCGATATGTAGTGTCATCTGAATTGATAAGTTGAACCATCAATAACCAATTGGTCTCCATCACACCCAAAATATCTCATGGCTGGAATGGGCTTAAAACCCATTTAACTGTCAGGGCCTCAATTGGGGGGCATCCATCTGGCCCAAGCACAATGAGGTCATGGTCATTGAGATGAGAGTGGATCCGTTGGGCTCCAAATCCTTAGGCCCGATGGGAAATTCAGCCTATTAATAGGTCCATGTACCCGTCAATTTCTCTCTTTTTGCAATATTTTTTTTGCAATCATAATCCCACGAGGGAAAATCAAGTTAGCAAGAAATACAACAAAAAATAAATATCGATTTAGATGGTGAGATCGGTTTTTATATTATTTGGGAGACGTAAAAAAGTCGTTGTATTATTGAATGGACAATTCCGTTAGCAAATCGCCTGACAACCTGCATTTGAAGACAAGGACAAGCCTTTGCATAGACTAGGATCTCCGCAATGATAGTGCCACTAACCACGTATCGAATACTCCGCAGTCTCAGTACGAAGTGCCTTGTTGCAAGATTGAAAGCTATCAATCTATTCCCCACAACTCACTATCACTACTGCTCAATGAGAATCCCAGTTCTTTTGTGAATCTTATATCTCTCCGACTGTATATAGATTACAAAAGCCTAACAAGAGCTTGATACAATGTATCCTTAAATACTTGTTCTGCATCCTTGAAGTTCTTCAAAAGCGGTAAGTGACCATTTGAAATTATGTCGATCGTATCAGTATGATTTCCATTGATAATCAATCTTGAGCTGTGTAGCTTGATTATGATTTTGATCTTGAACCATAGTTCCCCTTTTTTGTTTGATTTGGTGATGTACAGCAGAGGCATTGAGTCAGGCAATGAAATGATGGATCGTTTGGAAAAGAAAACAGAGGCAGAGGAATATTTGGTGATGCACAACAAGTTCATAATTACATATACAAAGAAAGAAACTAACAGTAAAAGGTTTCTCTGTTTCTTCTTGGAGGGCAGATGTATTGTGGATGTGATGGATGGACATCTCAGAGAAGATAATTAAAGGCAGCAGTGGGTGATTTCATTGGACAAAAGGATAAAACTATGGAGCCTTTTCTTATTCCACAGACTACCTCTTTTCTTTCATTAAAGCAATTTACTACACATCAACTGTTTTGCTCTTCTTTTTTTCCTCTTACTCTCTAAAAGAATAACTACTTTTTAATTAACAATTCCCCGTTAAAAGAATAAATTAACGACTCATTTGAGTAGGTGATTCGAAATAGAAAAAAATTGAAAAAGTTAGAGATTTGAAATAGGAGAAATTTGAATAAAATTTGTTATTTTCATAATGTTTTGATAGTTGATTTGTGGGTGATTTTTGTTATTGTAGAGAGAGAAAGATAAATCAGAATAAAAAAATTACCAAAACTATCTCTAATTTACCAAAAATGAACAGGGTAATTTTATTTAAAATTCTCAAATCGCATCTCTCTCCTCCGAAATCTCTACCCCTCCTGAGTGATTTGAAATCACCCACAAAATTATTTCCGGACCCACGTGGTGATTTCAAATCTACTGAAATCTCTTCTCTTTTTAGTATTCCAAACTGATGATTTGGGACGAAATATCTTTGAAGGGCCAAATCATCCCAAATCATTCGTCCAAATCACCGACACTAACGACGCATAAAATAGTTGACTATACTTGTATTATTAATGATCATTAACGGTGATGTCAAGAAAGATCGATGCACAATCTTGTGCGCAACCCTACCTCTAAACCTTAAAACACGAAAAAAACTAAGAGAAACAAACATCTTAACAACGAACAATCCCAATAGTAAAACCAAAATTGTAACATTTATCCTCATGACGCCTCCATCAACCTCTACAATGAGCTCGCCGCTCCATATCTTAGATGAGATGACAACGACTTTATGCTAAAAAGGAATTTAATGGAATGGGTTTGGAAAATACCTCTATGATTTTAATGTGGCACCAGACATCCCAGCACAAAGGTTGATGTGGTATCGTTCGTTGATCTACAACGACTCCATAATTATGTAACTTTACAACCTTTTTATCTTCAACGATTTATAAATAATAACACCTAGTCACCAATTTCCGCACAATACATAAAAACATATTCATATTGACTCTTTAGTCACTACATTTGTGACATCTTTACCATGAGACACACATATCGCGAAAAAACATATACCCGATGGTTTGATTTCTCCATATAATTATTTGATTGGAAAATTGTTTAATGGTTAGACAAATTAAAATTGATGTTGAAGTCACCAGAATAATAAAAGGACAAAATCCGATTATTAATTATTTGGTGGAATAAAACGTTTGTCGAAAGAAAGAGAGTATATATATATATACAAATAATAATATATGAAGATGATGATGATGGTGGCGGTGTATTAATTCTTTTTCAATAATAATAATAATTTAATTTTTGATATTATTATAGAATGAGATGGTGTCTTCTGGTGCCTGTTCTTCTTAAGTTCTTCTTCTGCAATTTCCTATTTAAGGCTTTATATAAACCCCATTTCCTCCCAACTCTCGTCACTCACTCATCATCTCTTAATTAGTAGTAGAAGGAAACTGGGTTTTTTTATTCCTCTCTTCCTGACCTTTCTCTTTTGGTTCAGTTAGGGTTTATATATATATATATATGCAGTCGCTTTCTTTCACAACCTAAAAAATCCCAATGCTCCTTCCCCTTTTTGTAACAACGTTTTGCCTTTTTCCTTCTGTTTCTTATCATTGATAAAATCATCAGCCAGCAGGTATTCATGTATAACAAAGGTTTTATCTTAATTATTTTTTTGCAGCAGGTTCTTCGGTTATGATGGAAGCAACAAAAAAATTGAAGTAAAGGGAGCTTTCTTCAGTCCACTCATGGGTGGCAATAAGGATTTAATTAGCTGCCGACTCATTCATCCAAATACTGTGACAATGAGAAAAAGCTCAGTACGGTAAATGAGTGAATGATGCGGGAGACAGATTGAATCTTAAGCTTCCTGTACTTGGACTGAAGGGAGCTCCCTTTCCCACCCCCTTTTTATTTCTTCCTCCTCTGACTTTGTATATATCTGATGAGGTTTACTTTAATTTTGTGTGTGTTATGGACATCCTTAATGTTCTATAGCTAGCTAGCTGACTACTGTGTATATGCTGCAGTGGATCTTTTGTGTGTATGCATGATCTCTCAATTTCTCTCCCTGATAAGGGTGTGATGAGTTTTGCATTGTGGTTCTGTATCCTGTTAACAACCCTGGTTTATTAGTATATACATACTCAGTTGGCATTCTTAGTTGGTTGTACTTCTGATGTGTCCTGTAGATTATGTGTATGTATGTGTGGTGCTGGCTGCTCTCCAGCTTGATGATGATCTTAATCAACTGCTCTTCTTGGTTATACATCCTGAATCCAACTGCATATAATAGACCATCGATGCTGGTTTTATTAATATGTAGTAAGCTATAGCTAGGGTTCCACGCACTATTAATCATACTTGGCCTTGTTTGTATAGCTTAACAGGGCTGGAGACAGAAGCTGAGTTTGAAAACATAAACATATTATCTTTGGGTTGAGTTGCAGGGCTCTGGTCGTTTTCTTCTTCTGTCTAGCAAGTCTAGACGTCTAGTTATAAAAAAAAAAAAAAGCAAACAGTTCCAAGTTCCCATAACAATAACACAACTCCCTTAAATAAATATATATAAAGACTTTTGTCCGTCTCCTTTCTAGCTCCTGCGCCTGCCTCTTAAATATATTGAAATTTTGTACTGTGGTCCGATTACCAATATTCGTATTTGTACTTTCAACTCCTCTTATTATTATTCTTATATATATATTTATAAATATAACCTAGCTAGCTAGCTCATAATTACTTTGTTAAACTGATTTTTTTTCCCAGGCGGCGCGGATCTGCCCACTATAAATTAAATGATGGTGCTTGTTTCCAATTGCTGCATGTCGTCATAATTGTACTGCACTTTAATGTAATTTATAAGCTGATTCATCCACGTTAATTTATAGTTTCTGGTCGATCGGTTTGTGTTCTATATATGGCATTAATTTATGCCTGAACTCACCAAGTTAATACAAGTCTTGTTCAAGCAAATACTACTGTTGTATGCATGATCATCGATGACCAGTCTGGTTACTTCTGAAAAAGTTGGGTTGAGTAAGCATTGTTATCCCATATATCCCATGAAGGAAGATTTTGTATGGACCGCTGGGTTAAATTAATAGAGACAGAGAAGGAAAAAACAGTAAAAAAGATGGTGGGGGGTAGTGGTGGTGGTGCTTTTTGTTCTTGTAAATGAAAATGAAAACCCAAACCCGACAAAGAAAGGTTGGTTGGCATCAACAAGAAACAAGAAATATATATATATATATATATATATATAGAAAAGTGGTGGAAGTTGTTTGATGGGTAATGCAGTGCAATAGCCAAGAGTGCATCTTTCCATGCACACAACTCAATCGAACCAAGATTCAGAGACAGGGAGTGCAGCTTCATTCAAGTCACTGAATGACAAGTGCCACTGCTAGCTGCTGCCCATATATATATATATATGCTATTGAGTATTAACCTTGCTTGCTTGCTCTCATAGCCTTCTGCGACTGCTGGCTGCTGCTGCTGCTGCTGCTGCTGCAAATACTATAGAGAGCTGCTGTTTGCTTCTGAAAATTAATATAATCAAAACCTCCTTTTATTTCTCTTTTCCCGAAAACGAATCTTATTGAAAGGGAGACATGGGAGATGGCTCCGAAAGCAGCTCACATATTATTCCCTCTACGACTACGGCCGGCCATACCTCCAATTATTTCTTTGCTCTGTTCCTCTTTACTTTCAAACATTCACTCATACATATATCTATATATGTTTTTTCTTATTGTGGAAATCATGTTGAGTATTTTCCATTTATTATTTATTACTTTCTTACTCACTAGCAAATTTACTTCTTTCTTAACATATATATTTTGAGACTGCACACAGAGTAAAATCATGTATCAAATTAAGTCTTTTTTAGTTTTTTTTTTCTTTTTAAATAAAGGTTACACAGCTACCCGTTGGGAAGAGGCTCGCAACAGTCGTAAGAATTTGTAGCATTGCCACGACCACTTGGAGGTCGGACCGTTAAGGCAGTCGACAAGATTAATCTTACAGTCCGAGAGAATGAGAAATTGGTACAAGAACCTGTTGGCATAGGAGACCGCTTCAAGAATAGCTCTAACCTTGGTAATGAACAAAGAAAGAGACGGGATTTCCCGTCACTGTTGCCATTTGTAACGGCAATAACCATGCATTCTATTCGGCTAGTGTACAATAAGCACTTATGTTATGTTTTTTATTTTAAGATATTATTATTATTGTTGTTTTTTTCTCGTAACAATACACTCTTAATTAATGTTTCATCCATCCTATTAATATGCTGATTTTCTTCACTTAATTTTCTCGATAAATCAGGTGACATGTGGAATTATAGTAGGATGATGTGCGACAGTTAAATGGATAAAAAAAATCGACACTTGCTAAACTTGATACTCAGTTCCTCACTTTAGAGTTATCACATGCTGATCTATAATCCAATTAGCTATCACATGCCACGACAAGGAACAATCTAGAGCATTAATCTCGGACGTTAGATTTGACGGATAAAAAATGAAACTTAAATTAAGGATAAATTTGTTCTTTTCTCTTTTTTTTTCTTATAAAAAACATATTTTTAGATTTAGAGTATGGAGTATTGGATTTTCAATTTTGGATTATAGATTTTGGGTTTTGATTTTAGGTTTTGGATTTTTAGATTTAGCGTCTAGAGGATTGTATTTTCAGTTTTGAATTTTAGATTTTAAGTTTCAATTTAGGTTTTAATTTTTTCTTAAATAACAAAATTGCCCTGTCATGATTTTGTATGCCGCGACAAGCGCACCAATTCTTTTTCACGGATCCGCACTCTCCAAACTAAGCAAACAGTTCGACATGACAATTGAAGTGGCGAGAGAATTAACTAAGAAATCTCTCCACTAATTATAAAATAGACTAGAAAATTAAATAAAAACAAACAAACAAACATCAGTGGCATCATGTGATAACCGATGGAACATCAAATATAAGTGGTTAAGTAGTAGTATCTGGTGCTAAACAAAGTCATTTCCAACATTTATTAGCTAGTTAATTCTAATTCTAATTCTAATTCCTTTTCACTAGTCTTTTCTTGCCTCTATAAGCTTCGTATGTAGCATAATGCTGTATATATATTGGCAGGGGAATTTCTTGTATATAACTAAGAAAAATACTATTTATATATTTTCTGCCCTACTTATGTCTAATCCCAAACCAATTCAGAGAGAGTTTGATTTCTTTTTCTTTGATGACATGATTGAATTGTGTGTTGGATGCACCTTCTTTATGAAGCACACAGCTAGCTGTGTACCAATTGCTGTGCTTTGCTTTCCTGTGAAGAATCTGGTTTCTTTCTCTCCTAACTACTAATTCACTTCTGGGAATTTTCCACGTGTCATTCCCCTACTTGTTCAACCACATATATATATATATATATATATATATATATATATATAGCCTCATTAAATGAACTATACTTTCCCTAAATTAAGGCTCATGTCATGCTTTTTAATTAACAAACTTATTAGCTTACCATAAAAAATAAAATCTGAATTTCAGCTGACTTGAAGTCACTATCCAAGAAAGAAATGACCGACAACATGTTAGACACACATAATTGTCTTATAGGCATTCCTTGTTATTTTTCTGTTCCTTAATTTTCTCGTGAAAATGATCTCAATACAATTCGTCATTATTTTAACACCGTTTTTCTCATTTAAGATAAATACATTCACATGGGTCTCAACATGATTCGCCATATAGGATTCACACAAATATACCATTACGTATTTCAAGTTGGACAATATTGTCATAGTCGACTCAGCATGTTGGAACGATTTTAATTTCATGTACACTAAAATATATGGTATACATAAAATAAAGTTACAATCTGATGAGTAGAAATCATCCCAAAAGCTAATTTACAAAAAGAGGGTGTTCATAAAATTATAAAATTCATCTGTTTAAATATTATAATAATAAGAATTTAAGTAGTGATAATTCCCTATGCCTTTATTCGTTTGAACCTTATGCCCCCCCCCCCCCAACCCATTTGGAGATAAAAGTTAGGATTACTATTTGTGCAATTTGGAAGTGGCCATTTGAATATTGAGTGATGCATCCTCCAACTGAACTATTATAACTTAAAACTAAACGAGAGATACCAGAAGCTAAGATCTTGCATGTAATGGGGTGGATTCGGAATTTGACTCTGTCCCCATTGGCACATACACAAAATTGCCCTAATGGAAACCAAAAGAGTTGGGAGGTGGGGCATCGACTTGTCTTTCTTTTGCTTTGTTTTGGCCCATCCAGCCATGCATACCTTTGTGATGTGACAACGTTAAGGTCCTCTATTTTTAATCTCCTTTCACATCAACCCTGAGTGCCTCCAAAGTGCAATCACTCTCACTCACTTGTGTCTAGTCTTTGGTTCTCAAATGCATCACTAGAGTTGACAATGCTCATGCCACACAGTTATTTCTCCCCACTTCTTTCAATTTTCTATCTCTATTTAATTATCCTGGTATACAAACGCTTTTAATTAATACATGATATTGCATAGAATGAAAGGATTTTTGGAGCAATTTGGATTGCACTTGAGTATGATGTACAACATATCGGACCGTTTTTTATGTTTTCGGACTGTCGAGTTTTGGTTGACATATACTTAAAGGTGATCAGTCCAAACTTTGACCTTAGGATCATGTTTCGACGATGTTTGTATTCACGACAAGCTATTTCAGTGTCGGGATATTGTGATTTGATTCTCCTATTGAAAACGGAATAGACTAAAATCTCGATTAAAATTTACATTTAATAAACATCATACCCAATATTTTAATTTGTTATTACTTTACTTGGTGTTTTCGAATTATCCATGTCGGACAGTGAACATTCATCCATTAAAACAAAAAAAATATTTTATATGATGTTTGCTGAGTGGAATGGGTTATTGGACTGCCACCTCATCAGTTAACCGAAAGATTGGATGGAAAGCTGACAGGATGACCAATATGTTAGAAATTAAATATATAAGCGGTATAAATGTTATTTTAGTGAGTAAGTGACCAAGATTGCTACAACACCTATTCGTGGATGACCAAACTGGTTAATTAGCCGCCAACCATAGCTCGCAAGGGAGACACGAAAGCTGTAGTGCACGATCACTTCTCTTGATAGACCAATCAACCAATCATACTGAATCAGTGATGCGGCCCTGTTACAGAAGAAGAAGAAGAAGAGGGAGGCTTCTGATGGTGGTGGTTCTTGCTAACGTGCGCAGTGGTGGTGGGGGGGGGGGGGGGAGTGAAAGCAGGAGGGCCCCACTAATCCTGCTGAGGAGCGATAACTGATGTGGATTTTAACTTAATCCTGCTCCACCCATCTCTTTCTCTTGGGAAAATTCCATCTTCAATATGGAGTCCAAAGGGTTGGAGCTCTTCGAAGTCGGACCTTGTGAAGATGGCTACCAGATGGGTTTCCTGATAGGCAAAAGGTTTGCCAATGTGATCAAAAGCCGGTTGGCAACAGACCTTATTCTTCAGAACCAGCTTCTTCCTTTTGCTCTTACCGTACAAGGTCAGCAGTTTATCACCCAACTCTCCAAGAACAACAAAACCATGTTCCCCGGATATTGGGATGAGCTCCTGGGGACTGCTGCCGGTAGTGGAGTGTCTGTTCTTGATGTAATCAAATTACAGTACATTAAAGATTCCTTCTTGTTAAACAATTAGCTAAAGAAAAGGTTAATTAATGCCTGGTTATGTATATATTGCAGGTGATCTTGATCAATTTCAGGAAGGAGATTCTTCCTTTCCTTCCAAAGACAGTGTCAACGACCCCTTATTATGATGTCGATGCTCCAGATGACTGTTCTGATGTTCTTGTTGTCAGTAAGAGCCTAGCCATTGCTACTCACAATGAGGATGCTAATGTTGCTTTAGTCGGTCACACGTACGGAATTCCCCTGTCATTTTTCAATGTTGTTTTTTGCATTTCAATGAATTTTTATCCACTAATTAGGTTTGGTTTTGCAACGAGAATCATGATTTTTTATGCCAAACGAAGCCTTAACTGGTGAAGCTAAGTATGGTTATGTTTTCTTATTGGCGGGTGATTGCAGCTATCTGATCAAGGCAAAGCTGCAGAACGGGCTGGTGTTCCTTGGTTATACATATGCAGGAGAGCTTCCTAGCTGTGCATTTGGGTTCAATACTCATGGATTGGTAAAGTCCACATCTTTGGTTAGTTTGGAAATGTGAAAAGGTTGTTCAAGCCCTGTAGACTGACTGGAAAAGTTATATTTGTGCAGGCGTTCACATTGAACTCAGTTCCTCCATCTGAACATGAAATTGTAAAAGGCGGAATAGGAAGGAACTTTGTCTCTAGAGATCTCCTGGAAGCTACAAGCATGACAGATGCACTCAGAGTGAGAAATATGATCCTGATAATTTAATAGGGGTATTTTTTCCCAAGGCAAGTGTTTACTGTTGTCATTGTTTTATTTCCTAGAGAATACATTCCTATGAAGTTTCAGTAGGGCACTGCTACAATCTCGTTTACATGCCGGATCGGAAGATAGTGAACGTCGAAACAGCCTCAAAGAAGCGGGTTTCGGTTCATGAGGTTGGTTCAACACCCTTCTTCCATGCAAACATGTATCTCCACCTTCAAGTTGATCAGGTGACACATACAATTCTAACTATATTGAACATTTCCACTTTGCAACTGTTGAAAGTAAAAAGTTATTGGCTTTTTTGAAATTTTCCCCGTTTGCTGATGTACTAGGTAGAAGATGACAACTCAAAAAGCAGGCAAGAAAGAGCTGGTGTTCTGCAGAAAAGATCAAAAGAAGATTTCCTGTCAATTCTAGGAGATACGGGAGACAAAAGATACCCCATTTACATGAATGGTAGTAGTGAGGTCCAAATGAAATAATTAAATGAAAGACCCTATGAATCATTTGTTCCATCAGTCTATCGATCTCACAGCTCTGCCTTAATTTCAGGTCCAACTCTGTACACCCTATGCACAGCAATGATAGATCTGGATAAACAAACACTATCAATTTTCAAGGGGAATCCAAAGCAGGGAGAAATCTCCCATGTATTCTCCGTGTCTTCAGCAGATTTCATGACTTTTCAATAAGAAAAATACAGAGCAGACCCACCAAGCAAGCAGCAAGTTGTCGACTGCCCCACACTTGGTATTGTTTTGACATCATATTCTTCTTCCGCTTTGCAGTTCTAGCCTAGGACATGGCCGCAACCTGATTCAAACAATTGTTCTTGTGTTGGGTGGGTGGGTCATATCTATGGTATCGTTGTAGACTGTGATTTCATGTAGGAGAATGATTACCTTTCCATGAATTCAATTCTTGATGGGGCCATCTAGCTCTGTGCCTAAAGCCATTATAGTTTTGTGACGGAGCTGTTGTTTATGTTCGTCGCCTTAAATGATAGCAAAGCAACATGGTCACTGAGAATCTTGGAGTCAGAAACATGGTCGCTGATGAATAACATGATACCACCAGTAACAGACACAAATTCTAGAGCATTATTATTTTCAAAATTTTCATATATTCCGACCCCTAAGTAGCCTCTCCAAGACAAATGATCGAACACAGTAGCAGGCATTCGTTAAATGGAATAAAAGATGCTAACTTTTTTTTTTTTTGCGTAAACTCTGGTATTCAATTCATTAGCTGATTAATCCAGTTAAGAAATTATTCTGGGGTTAAATTTTTATTCCTCTTTCAACATTAGAATGGGAATCAAATCTTGATCCACCCTTTCAAGTATAGTCCTTGAACTCACGACACCAACAGCTAGTTGGTCTAACTTTCTTGTTGATTTGAATGAGGGTGAACTACAGAGACCTGGATTTTAAGTGCAGCAAAGCGTAGAGAGCAAAACAATGTCCAGCAGGCCCAAACACTCAGGCCCTGACCCTCCTACATCAATACGGCGCACGTTGCAGCTAAGTGGCTCAACCACTCACCTTACAAGGCACATGCCTGGGTGTTTTTGAGCCTGCCATCAACGATGAAGATCTTGTTTAGTTTTAGTCACTGGTTTCTGAGCAATACATGGGAGGAAGTCAGATCCATATCACCATGTACTTATTAAAGGCATATTGAATATTATATTTATGATACATTATTAGGTCGACCTTACACATTTCTTACACATTTCTTGGGCACATCCCATAGTGATTCTTTCTCCAACACAAAGACTCTCATACGATCACACCTCTTGACATCCCTCCTCTTATTGCTTTCCTTTGTAAGACTTACAAGAAACCGCCCATTGAGACACCCATGTGTTTGCGAAAGGAAGTCTATTATTCTCACTCAAGCTACTGACCCTTTAGCAGAATCACTTATTAGTTCACGAGCGAGTTAGGTTAAACACCATCTAATATAAACTCACAACAAAATAATAAGGATAAAATTGAATTTTGAGAGTGGACCCCATACAAAACAACATACAAATCATAAAAGATGAACTAAACCATAACTTGAGAAAGACTCCTAAATTCACCGAAACAAAATCAAATATGCAACTCATAAAACATCCCTTCTAAAAAACAATGTGTTGATCAAATAGCCTTATTCTAAATCTCAATGACAAGGAGTTGGATCAATTGGACCCAAAATCTGTCGGAATGATCTAAGAAAAAAGGTTTTCGGATCAATAGCCGTGCTGAAATCAAGCACAACAAAAGCCACTCGCAAAACTGCAGATGCCATTGTCTACACATCTTCTTTACATAGAAAATTTCACTCCCGCAAAATCTTATTCGATTACACCAAAACAACACAAAACAGAATCTCTAAATAGTATGTACTATCAACAATTCATCGAATACCATACTCTCATAATTTCCTAGGACGAACCTCTGAACAGCTTCAACCGCGACCGCATCCCTTTGGACCTCACCTCAAGAAGCTTCACCTTCAATGTGTTCTCCTTCGACCCTGCAGGCAACTTGGCGGACAATTCTGCGACCTCAACTTCCGAGGTCGTCAGTTTCGCCATCCACTGTCGTATTGGACTAGCAGCAGCAGTCCTTCGCGAGGGGTAGCTACAAGAAGCCTCCCCTGCTGCATTTTCATCAGCTTCTGATGCCGCTACATGACTCCTGATCAAGTTATCCATTCCATAATTCCGATTCGAATGTAGGATCTTCTCATCGCCATCGTCATTGGTTCCCATATCAATTGGTTTCTTCTCCTCCAAGTCAACCATCTCCGGTTTCTTATCCACATCCGATGACATTGCCTTCACCATATATTCCTCGAATCTCACTTGCAAGCTCGAAGGACTTCGGCTTTTAACCCTTTCCCGAGACGATGAGAGCTTCTTCTTTGATACACTAGTACTAGGTTTGACCACTTCATCTTCATGTTCATGTACATTGTTCTGATCACCTTTTGACGGTTTTTCAAGCTCGAAACATTGCGAATCGCTTCCCACCGAATCATCTTCATCTCCTACGTCTCGAGGAGCACTCACAGCTTCATTAAACGGGACTGATTCCATCGAATTGCGCCTTTCCTTCGAAGTAATCGTTCTATCCAAGCCACCTTTCGAGTCTGCCATCCTTCTAGCCTTGAGAAACGTCTCTATCTCAAAACCTAGCTTGTCCACTATCGAACTGTTGTCCGAAAAACCATGCTGAGCTTCGTCAAGCCTCATCTGCATTCTCTCGTCCAGCCATGACTCTGATATATGGAGAATCAATCGATCGCCATCACCCTTCCCAGTCCAGTCGGAATATTTCTGTTTCGAAACATGCGCTTCTTGTTCGTAGTCTTTAATCCCTTTAGCAAACTCGTCGCAGAGATCTTCCAACAGCATTCTCGACCTCCTCTCCTTCTCCACCTCTTTCAAAGCCTCGGTGAAAGAAGATTTCACGTCGGAAAGGTCTCGAGCTAACTTCCTGTGCAAGCTCTCGGACCTTTTCCTCAACTTCCTCTCGTCGTCCAGCTCGTCCCTCAACGACTGGACTGCAGCGTGCAAACGGTCGTGTTCTTTACTTTTCTGAACTAGTTTTTCTTCGGCGACTTGCTTCATCAGCTCATCCATTTCGCGCCGATCGGCCTGCTGGTCGCGATGGAGCTCTTTAATCCTGGCGAGGGAACGCTCTAGCTCGGTTCTTAGAGCCTTTATGAGTGACATGTTGGATGTGTGCTGTTCCTCCAAGCTCCATATTCTATTTAGTACTTTTAACAGTTCAGTAGAAGTTTTCAGATTGTAATTCGAGGAGTCCCCGCCATGTCTTGCCTTGAATTCTAGTGAGCTGGTTGGTGTCATTGCAGGATTGTAAGGAGTCATCTGGTTGGAAAGAGCAAATCACGTTAGATTTAGAAAAGGAAGCTATATTGGATGAAGAAACTAGGGATTAATATTCTGTACCTCCAAAGAACTGCCATAACTTGCAGGGGAGACAGGCTGTAGAGCACGATTACTTCTCTCGATGGAGCGATGGTGCTGAATCAGTGATGCTGCAATATGCCTCCTCAGACTGCCTGCACTTTCTGGCTGAATATCAATTCAACATAAGCTAGTAAGCCCCTAGTATTCAGTATGAAGCTTGCCGAACTTCAATGATCAATCTATGGTATTACGACATTCCGGCACGATTCAAAATACCAAAATTTCATGATGCTATCTAAATTCCATCAACTTTTCAATCGTCCTGCCAACCAATGAATCTCCACCATTCTAAATTAAAAATTCAGGAATCATCAAGAGCTAATCAGCTACAATTAACCCCAGAAGTGATCATGATCGATTCTCCAACAGTGCACGAACTGAAGCACAAACCCCCCCAAGATGAAGAAGATCAACATTTACATACAATAAAAAGGGCAAGGTGATTTGGAAAACCTCTGGAGGAATTATTTACCTGATCAGGAGAGCTGGGAGAAGGGTCTGGGAAGAAGTGGGAGAGGTCGATTCCCTTGTCCTTATAACCACGGTGACGATTTTGCGGGCGGTGGTGACGCGGCAGCCTAGGATCACCTCCCCCTCCTCCGCCGCCATTGCTGGTGAAATTTCCACCCCTGTGCATCTTAGAGAGGGGCGGGTAGTGCTGAAACTCCCAGAAAGCAGCAGCAATCTTTCTAGCTGAAGCACTCGGAATGAAGAAGAAGAAGAAGAAGATGCGGGAGGCTCCTGGTGGTGGTGAAGGTTCTTGCTAAAGAGCGCGGAGCTAGTGGGTATTTTTCTGGTTCTTCTGATTCTCAGTGGAGAGCCAAAGTCTAACGGGAGTGAAAGCAGAAGAAGGAGAGGGCCCCACCGATTTGGTAATGCGCAACTTTTCCGTCAAAGTTTCCTTCTTTTCCGCGGAAGGCACTGCCCGGCCCCCATCGTCTCCACCTTTCCCTTTTCTTTCTACCCTTTTCATCTCCTTCTTCATCATGGATTCCATTCCCCCCTTTTGCCTCTCTCTCACGATCATCGATTTAAATGTTTTCACATTAACGACTTTTCCCTGGATGGTCGGTTTTCTTTTGTTTTTTAATTTTGAGTGATATATCGGGTAATTAATTCTCTATTGAATTGCTGAAATGGGATTTAGTTTTACTGAACCGACGTTGGCAAGGTGGGGAAAGAAACCCAGTAGAAAAGGAAAAGAATGTACTGGCTTACCCATGATCAACCGCCAATTTATCGCCCATTTTAACCAAAGTCTATTGGGGGAAGCATTACTATTGTTTATCCAACGCTGTGTTTACATTTTACCTGCCCTTTGCGGGAGAAGTAGGGATGCAGAGGCAGCCATGGCTAGGATTCTGGTAATGCTCTGCTCTCTCTCTCACTCTGTGTTTTTTTTTCTCCCTGGGTAATAATAGTGGGTTGTTGATTTCTTGCCGTGTGGTTAATGGATTGCTTCTTTTGCCAACCCAATCACTGTTTTCATAACTTTTTGGTCTACTATTACCCATCTTCCGTCCTCCATGAGATGTGACTGAAAGCTTCCACCGCAGAGTAAGCCAATGGAATGATTGTTCATGGATGTTTCTTCTCCCCTGGTCTGGTTGTATTACTGATTTATGTTTTAATGGGTCAGTCCGGCAGGGGCAGCTAACTCTTTATGGCTGTCGGAATGCAGGCTCAAGGCCCATGATAACAGGGTGACATTGGATCATTAGCTTCTCAGATGGGCCTTCATGTAGTAGCACTAATTCAGTTCACTCAACTTTCTTGTAATTCACAAACTGAAGGAGAGAATATATAGGAAAGCCCAGGCCTGAAAGAACTTGAAGAAAACAAAGAAAGTATCACTTTATTTAGAGCTGGAAATCGGGATGGGTTCCGGTATCTTTATCCGTATTGTGGGTACCCGTATCGAAATTGTAGTAAAACCCAAGTCAAATTCTGAATCCGTTCAGAGTTCGGGTAGCCATACATCCGTACGGATAACTGTGAGCTCGAGACAGGATACCCGTAATACCCGAACCAAAATTAAATCAACAACAATTGAATTACTAATTTATAAATTCCAAACACATAATTAGGTAATACTAATTAGGTGTGTGTACATATTCAATAGTACTAATTAGGTGATGGTTAATAACGGGTAGTTTGAATATGGAATTCCAAACGGGTAACGAATATTCAACGAATAACATAATACGATAATGTTGAAGTTCGAGGTTTGGGTCGAAATTAAGAATACCCAATATCCAAACTTCCAACTCTAACTTCATTCATATTGCAAAAATAATCGACAGTACTTGTTTATTTATTAATGTATGTATTGAATTTTTATTTCAATTTTTACCTTATACAGTTGATTTTGCCGTTGAAGATTAGCAAATGGATAAACCATAATTGTCGCCAAATTTGTCAAGTTAATAGCGCAAAAAATAGTCAAGTTTACCTTTTTGGTCCAACAGACTACTTATTATGTGGCAAGAGTGGCGTTGAAGTTGTGCTATAAATCTGGCTAAGCTTCTTCCCAACACAACACACAACACAACTGGTCTTTTCCTCTCTTTGTGGAACTCAAAAAAAGACTCGTCTTTGATACCGGACTCTTCCACTGCTAATTATAGCCTCAAACTTTCAAACAGATCTCACGAACACTTCTCTTATTAGTTGACACTCTTGTTACAAACTTTGCTGACACTCCCGATCTTTCTCTCTCTAATTCTTCCCTCTGAAACACAACACACAACAATTCCTGCAGCTATCTGTTGCATGCACACGGTTGCTCTCTGACGTAAAGGTAATAACTTTTGCTCTTTTTTGTTTGTGCAAATGGAGATTGCCCTTTTCATTCTCATCTGGGTTTCATGCAAAAACCAATCTAGCTAGCTCCCCTGCATGCACAAGCCTGTAACATATATGTGTGGAATATATAGCCCCTCGCATGAATTGTCCTTATCTGCAGAACTGAATAAACTTTATCCATTAGCTGGGCTATTGTGAAGTGGAAACTGTATCTAAAATTGTTCCTCTGATTGCTGTTCCTGATAGAATCAGGATCACACAAGGAACAAATGCAGTGTAAAGTAATTGCATTTTGAAGTGAATCTCCAGAAATTTGTTTCTACATCCACTTAATTTACTTATCATGTCACTGATGACTCAGATGAAACTTGTATGATTGCTGCTGATCCAACATCACAATAAATTTAAGTATTTAACAACATAAAACATCCTTACGAAGTTGTGTTTTTCTCCAGGGGAAGGAAGAAATAAATAAACAGACGAGGTTTTTTGTTTTTGGTTTAGAAACATGGCTCCTGGGAATGGAACATGTTATCCACCCATGAAAGCCACCTCCAATGGCGTCTTCCAGGGCGACAATCCACTCCACTACGCATTGCCTCTAGCGATCCTCCAGATTTGCCTCGTCGTCGTCCTCACCCGTGCTCTTGCTTTCTTGCTCCGTCCTCTTCGCCAGCCTCGTGTGATTGCAGAGATCATTGTAAGTCCAAATTTCCGTACGTTTAATCTAATACCTGTTTGTTTCTTCCTTGTTCACTTACATACATCAAATAGTTTACATCGTGATTTTGATGTACGATTTTATGATGTTACCTAAGCCCAACAATTTTGATTCCACTAAAAAGAGTTTTAAATCGGTAAAATGATTCCACCCTAACAATGATTCCACTATTTATAGTTTGCCCGGACCATAATTCCACCGGATTCCTCTTGATGACGTTAACTCATGGATGTTGTATTTTGATGAAAACTTAATCAAACATCTAGCTACTTTCGTTTGGTTGATTTAAAGTTGGATGAGATTCTGAGCATTTCCCATCAGGGTGGGAAACTTCCCAACGAAATGTATTTTGGGAGCCAACCTTTTGATTCTCATCCAAATTTCATTCAACATTCGACGTGCCACATTCGACTTGCCAAACCAAACCATATATTTATGCTTGTCGATGTTTAGATATTACTATTATAGAAAATTCGTCGAATCTTATGATTTTACGATTCAATTCTATGACTACGATTTCATATCACTTTTCGATTACATGTCATGATTTCACTACATACGAAGCTCGCTCTGATTTTGGTTCAAACCAGGGAGGGATATTGCTTGGTCCATCAGCTTTGGGAAGAAACCATTACTACCTCAACACCATTTTCCCATCAAAGAGTCTCACAGTCCTAGACACACTAGCCAACCTGGGACTACTCTTCTTTCTCTTCCTGGTAGGACTGGAGTTGGACCCAAAGGCACTGAAAAGGACAGGCAACAAAGCTCTCAGCATCGCCGTTGCAGGGATCAGTCTCCCCTTCATCATGGGAATCGGGACCTCCGTTGTCCTCCGAGCAACCATTTCCAAAGGTGTAAGTGGCCCTCCGTTCCTAGTCTTCATGGGAGTCGCCCTATCCATCACCGCCTTCCCAGTCCTCGCCAGAATTCTCGCAGAACTCAAGCTCCTGACCACCGATGTCGGCCGGATGGCAATGTCGGCGGCGGCTGTGAACGATGTAGCCGCATGGATCCTACTCGCCCTGGCCATTGCCCTCTCAGGAACAGGGAACTCGCCGTTTGTGGCTCTGTGGGTGCTTTTATGTGGATCCGGCTTTGTGTTGGGTTGTGTGTTCCTTATGCCTCCTGTATTTAAATGGATGGCTCAAAGATGCCCTGATGGCGAACCTGTGGATGAAATCTATGTCTGCGCTACATTGTGTGCCGTCCTGGCAGCAGGGTTTGTGACTGATATGATCGGAATCCACGCCCTCTTCGGAGCGTTCATAGTCGGAATCCTTGTCCCTAAAGAAGGAGCATTTGCAGGTGCACTAGTTGAGAAGGTAGAAGACCTTGTTTCAGGTCTCTTCTTACCATTATACTTTGTTTCGAGCGGATTGAAGACCAATGTAGCGACAATCCAAGGAGCACAATCATGGGGACTCCTGGTTCTAGTCATAACCACAGCTTGTGTGGGAAAGATACTCGGCACTGTGGCTGTCTCCCTTCTTTGCAAAATGCCTTTGCAGGAAGCTTTAGCTATTGGATTCCTGATGAACACTAAAGGTTTAGTGGAGCTCATTGTTCTCAACATTGGCAGAGACAGAAAGGTAATAACACTAATTAGCTTTGGTCTGAATTCTGATCACTCTCTCAATTACTTTTGACTGAAAAAGAATCATGAACACAGGTTCTGAACGAGCAAACATTCTCAATCCTAGTTCTAATGGCGATATTCACAACGTTCATGACAACTCCACTAGTAATGGCGGTATACAAACCTGCAAAGCGAGAATCGAAAACAGAATACAAGCACAGAACAATCGAGAGGAACGATCCAAACGACCAATTCCGGCTATTGGCATGCTTCCACTCTTCCAGGAACATACCTGGATTGATCAATCTGATCGAAGCCTCTAGAGGAACCGAGAAGAGACAAGGTCTCTGCGTCTACGCTCTGCATCTAATGGAGCTATCGGAGCGTCCTTCAGCGATCCTCATGGTCCACAAGGCCAGGAAGAACGGACTCCCCTTCTGGAACAAGATCCAGCAATCCGATTCGAATCAGGTCGTCGTAGCGTTCGAGGCGTTCCGGCAGCTCAGCCGCGTGGTGATCCGGCCGATGACGGCGATCTCCGCCATCCACGGGACGCACGAGGACATCTGCGAGAGCGCGGAGAGAAAACGTGCGGCGATGATCATCTTACCCTTTCATAAGCACCAGCGGCTCGACGGAACCCTAGAGACGACACGAACCGAGTTCCGCCACGTGAACAAGAAAGTCCTGGAGCGGGCGCCGTGCTCCGTTGCGATTCTGGTGGATCGGGGCTTCGGCGGGTCTACTCACGTGGCGGCCAGCAACGTGTCGTCGAGCATCACCGTGCTCTTTTTCGGCGGGAAAGATGACAGGGAGGCGTTAGCCTATGGGACGAGAATGGCGGAGCATCCGGGAATCAGCCTGACGGTGATCCGATACGCGGCGAGCCCCGAAAACACCGGAGATATCGTGACCGTTGATTTGAACGACGGAGGATCCGACGGGGTAACTGGGCTTTCGGATGACGAGTATTTGGCGGAGTTTAGGAAGAGGTGTAAAGAAGACGGGTCGATTCGTTACGAGGAGAGAGTGGTGAAGAATCCGGTGGAGACGACGGAGTCGATTCGAGGGTTCAGTAAGTGTAATTTGTTCCTGGTGGGGAGGATGCCCGAAGGTCCGGTGGCGGCGTGCCTGGGAGCGAAGATTGAGTGCGCCGAGCTTGGTCCGGTGGGAAATTTCTTGACGTCGACAGACTTTGTGACTTCGGCATCGGTGTTGGTGGTGAAGCAGTACTCTACGCCGTCGACGCCGCGGCACAGCACGATGAGCTCCGGGAAAGTGGCGGAATCGCCGAAAATGGAGGCTTGAGAGACTTTTGGGAATCTTCTATTGGGAATCAGAAATATATGTTTTCTTTTTTGTCTTTTTACTTTCTTTTTCCTTTTGTTTTTTGTTTTACAGTTGAAGTACACAAGAAACAAAAAGTTGACAAAAAGAGAAATAAGTTCAGAAAGAGGGTGGGGTTTTCTTCGAAAGCTTCTGCCACTATGACTCTGTGACTGCTTCTTGTAATAGTTTAAAGGTAATTGAGAGTAATCAAATGATCCCCATCATTCATCTCTTTTGATTCTATGCATTTCACTACACCCTCTTAATTGTTTCGATCATGGTTTATTTCTTTACACCATCTCCAATGTTACGATCATGAATTGACTGTCGGATTGATCCTAAAGAATGAGTTCCTGGCCCTGCAATTAAACGACAAAAGTGATCCCAGATGGAAAAGTCAAGGGCCACCAACAAATGCTATTTATGTTAAGGCGGCATTCACAGTCCCAACCCAAATCCAACTCTTGCCTAGATGCGCGCACAAAATGCAAATTCACTGTTTCAGGTGAGTAGGAGAATCTGCGCAGAAGGATTCTCATTGATAATAATCTCTTCTTCATTCGCAATCTGAGGATTCCCAGTTCTTCGACTCACCACTGCAGTCTGCAGGTATGCAAACTTGTCCCATTTCTTGATTCTGATATTCACTCTTTGAATGATCTGAATATGGCTAGTGGGGATGATTCAGTGAAAATATGTACGAAATTATTGGGGATGATTTCAGCTAAGGATTATTAGGGAGGAAAGGGTTTCTCAGTGTTCGATCCTGGGAAACCGATTGAAAGATGCGAATTCATAATGCATGCATCTTTTTCTGATTCCTGGAAGTTGAAAGTCGTGATCTTTTTTTTTTGTCTGCTTTTGGTTTGGCAGGTAGTGAATCGAACAACAAAAAGATGGCTGCTACAAACGTTACTTGCCCTCGTTCAATGGCGGCAACCTCGAATGGCTTGTTATTTTTTTGATAAATATGAATAAATTTTATTTTTTATATATTTCTTTCATCTTCTATATATCTCTTTAGCAACATATGAAACTGTGTTACCATCGACTCGTCCCTGTCGACAATAGCGGAATTAGGGGAGGCTCGGGGAGTTCCGGCTCACCTCAGTTTCAGTTCAAACCATTAATTTTGGGTGTATACTTGCAAATTTTACGAGTTCGGCTGAAGGTAATTTTGAGCTCGGCTCAGTGTTTGGTTGTGTCGAAACTAGATGAACCCAGTGAGAGTTCCGACTATCTTGTTTTTTGATATCGAGTACTAAATTATAAGTAAAACTTTGATGATTTCATAACTCGGCTAATAGTATTTGAAGTATTGCTTTTCTACTTATTTGTTTAGAATAAGTAACAATCATAAATTTAGTTCAAAATATTCAAATATAAGACAAAAAACTCGCCGGTGACACATATATTACATTTTCAACTAAAAGCAGTACAATGAATTTGTTTTTATTTTAAAAATTAGTATTAAGATTAATTAATTAATTAATTACTCGATAAACATATAAATTTTCAATTCAAATCCGATCCGATGCATATATCCGTCTAGTAAACTAACAAATTGTACCTATACTATTATATTTAGTCCCTCTCATTTTCATTCAAAAATCAAAATAAGATGAGAATAATTGAAAGCCTTCGATCATTTTCGAGGTGGTTTAACGTATGTAACCTGCAAAAGTTCCCAAGGATAGGACGAACCGGTGGATCGATCGGCTTCAAGTGTCTTATTAGCTGAATGTGCATGCGTTGCTGGATTTATTCATATTTTTATTATCTTATTCAATAAATGGAAACGATTATATATTAATAAATATTATAAAATCAATTTGAATATTTTTTTAATTATATTGAGAAACAACCATTCATATGATATAATATTAAAATTTAAAAAGATCGAAATTTTTTTATTTCAAATCACAATATAAACCTCAACTCTTATAAATTTTTTTATCCTTTCACAATGCAACGTTCATATAACCGGTTAGAGTCTTGTGGTTATTGTGTTTGCTTAACCAGTAGTAAGTACATTCTTTTTTGTTCTTTTAAGATCGCCTATAATAATATTTGTTTTTGGTCTATTTTTAGTAATTTTCTTTTTCGGAGAGAAATAATAATGTTAATACAAAAGAAAGAAAATAAATATATTTTTTAAAATCTATATTTTTTAAAAAAATGTCAGGCTCATAAGGAAATTTTAAATTTTTTAAAATCTTTTTTTTCTTAATGTTTAAATAAGTGATTTGATACGAAATTTTTTCAAATATCCAAATCATTCGTTCAAATTATCTACCCTAAACTACCCAATAATGTCCCGACGCACTACTCTATAGTTACTTCATCAAAACCTCTACCGTTTCACTATATAACCAAGATACCTCCATTCGATTTATTACATTTTTTGGAGATCGACGATTAGACAATGAAGCATTCTTCTTCTCATTCTTCATCTTGCCTTCCTTTTTTGTTAACAACAACCACCCCCATCTTCCTCCTCCTCCTCTCACTGATCTGTCCAGCTGCTGCCACGTGGCGGACGCCAACTCACCACCAGCATGGAAGAAATCCCAATAAGCCATGCAAGCAGCTGGTCCTCTACTACCACGACATCCTCTTCCATGGGAACGGCGACCAAGGGAACGCCACGTCAGCAGCGGCCGCCAACGCCACCAAGCTGGGAGACTACAAGTTCGGGATGCTGGTGGTGTTCGACGACCCCGTGACGAAAGACGGGCACCTGAAGTCGAAGGCGGTGGCGCGTGCACAAGGGTTCTACTTCTACGACATGAAGAGCACGTACAACGCGTGGTTCGCCTACACGCTGGTGTTCAACTCGACGGAGCACAAGGGGACCATCAACATCATGGGAGCCGACATGATGTCGGAGAAGACCAGGGACCTCTCCGTCGTCGGGGGGACCGGGGATTTCTTCATGGCGCGTGGGATCGCGACTTTCCGTACGGACACTTTCCAGGGCGATAACTACTTCCGGTTGGAGATGGATATTAAGTTGTACGACTGTTATAAGTACTAGTTCTGTTATATTAGACTTTGTATGTTTGGTTTATTCAACTGTTTCCGTTATCTGGGGTGGTTTTCTTTTAAGGTGAAGCTCACCATTTTCGTTAGCCACCACACATCAGTCGGAACTCTTACATTTCTCACAGAAAGGGCCTTCATATAGTCGTAGAAAAAGCTTTCCGCACAAAGCTTGGACCTTCATTTCGTCCAATGGTGAATCCAGGATCGAAACGTATATTAAGTCAAATTTAAATCGAATTTTGTGTATTAATTGTTGAGTAAATACTTTTCAAAAATATTTTTTAAACATAATATTAAGTTAGAATAAAAAAAACATCAGTTGTGCTACTTTTAGTTAAAGCAAGTCATCCTTCAAGATTAAATGTACTACTGCGATTTTTTTTCCTTACCAAATAATAGTAAATGCGAGTACTTAACCGAAATTATGACTAATATGTATCAAGTACTGAACCGAAACAACATAACACTAAACTGGGTCTAAAATTATTCTGAGCCAAATTCAAAAAAATTATAAATATATATATGAATTTACGACTAAAGGTCAAAATTTTCATTATAGATATTCGTTAGTGATTTCTATTACGATCTTGACAACTACATCAGCAATGTTGGCAACGAATTTATTCAAGAATTTTAAACCACTTTCATGCCTGCAATCTTAATGATAGAGTCGACCAGGGCAGATCATAAAGGATGCAGCATTAGCAAAACATCCAGATCACCAACCAAGCTAATTAATAATGTTCTTCAGTTTCCCTGTACGTACACATTAAACACACGGCGTCTGGAAGTAATTACTTGGCTACAAGTATATGCAAAATTATATACATAAGTATTAATTGGTAACGTGTATGCATACTTAATTACCAGCTAGCAGGCGCCCACTTGAAGTAACTTCAAAATGACGACTGTGTTTGAAGTCTGAACAGGACCACTAGGCAGCCACTAAGTTTGGTGCAACATACATATGTACCTTGTCTTTTTTTACATTATATATAAAAGGAATGGTCGGCATGTTTCTTACTTAGCTTAAAATTGGCAATACCAAGCTGGAAAGCAAAACCCACTTCGCCCAATCATAATCCCTTCAAACCCAAGCTAATAACCAACTCAGAGACTCAGATCACCATCACTACATACCTAGCTTCCAGTAATGTTTCTATATATAAACAAACTCCATAAGTAAACATTCCCCCCCCCCCCCCCACCACCACCACAAACATCGCAACCTCAAATTATGGACACCAAACCATCATCAACAACCCTACTAGCTCTCTCATCATTCCTCCTCCTTTTCTTCCTCGCCAATTCTCAACCACATCACAACAATAACCACCCTCGACATCCCCAACCGAAGCCATGCAAGGAGCTAGTCTTCTACTTCCACGACATCATCTACAACGGCAAGAACTCGAGGAACGCCACTGCGGCCATCGTGGGGGGCCCCGCCTGGGGGAACAGGACCATCCTGGCCGGGCTGAACCACTTCGGTGACGTGGTTGTGTTCGACGACCCGATAACGTTGGACAACAACTTGCACTCCCCGGCGGTGGGGCGGGCACAGGGGATGTATGTTTACGACAGGAAGGAAGTGTTCACGGCGTGGTTGGGGTTCTCGTTCGTGTTCAACTCGACGGAGCACGTGGGGACTTTGACGTTTTCCGGAGCTGATCCGCTGATGAACAAGACGAGGGATGTGTCGGTTGTTGGAGGCACCGGGGATTTCTTCATGGCTAGAGGGATTGCTACGTTGATGACCGATGCTTTTGAAGGTGAAGTTTATTTTAGGCTCCGGGTTGATATTAAGCTTTATGAATGTTGGTGGTGATATGAGGCCTTTTTCGCTTGTGCCTGTTTTGCTTTGGGTGTTTTGGCCTTGTGGGCTTAGATCAAATGGATCAGGAGCCCATTTGTCTTTTCCTTTTTATCTTTGTGGCCCAATTCTTCCGTGGGTTTTGTGTTTCCCGCGATGTTTTCTTTTTGGTGAAATTGAGATTTTGGTATTTTATTTTGTTTTGTATTTGGGTTGCCATTTTCAGTTTGTTTTTTCTAAGTTATTTCAAATTTAATTTGAAGTCCGGAATTGGGTGGTCTTTGATCGCAAGCAATGATTTTTTATTGTTCTTTTTTGATAATTCCGTCGTCAAATGGCGAAACTGCAACATTTGATTTCGAACTCTGCCAATATTAGGATCTTTGAGTTGCATATTTCTCCTTTATCTGTATGGTTTCTTCCTGTTTATCCCCGCTTCAAAATTAATTTCGTTGGGGTTGTTCGTTTGGGAAAGGGTGGTTAACAGGGTGGGTACTTCGTTCACCCACTGAGGAATTTTCATGTGATTGGAATGCTTTACCCGGACATGACAGACCCTTTTCCTTCTTGAGTTGTTGGCGGTTTGCGACGCTCGCTCCTAGTGTGTTCGCACGAATTATATATGGGTGGATGTTGAGGGGATGCGTAGGCGATTATGGCGCAAATCACAACTGGTCATTCTTGTTTGGCCGTTGGGGGAGCGATTATCAGGGAGATCAGACAACTGTTAGGTTCGCTTCCAGATGTCCGTGTTCAGCTGGTTCAGTGGGCCGGTAACGGGATTGTCCATTACGTGACTCGCATATAAGTACCACTGTCCGCCGAGTTGGTAGAACATGTACCTTATCCATTTATATATATGTTCATACAAAAAAGGAACGATAGGCATGCTTGGCCAAATCATAATTCCTTCAAATCCAAGCAACAGACCCAACTGAGATATCACCATCTAGCCAGGGGGGTGAGATTGCACGGCTGAAGTATCGATGTAATCCAACCGCACCACATTACTTTGTGATTTTGGTGCAATTTTTAAACCGCCAACCGCTTAAATTGAAATTGTTGAGGGCAGGATGTGACTGAGAAATGACTGAACATTCAAGGATAAATTACCTTGTGCAATTTTTGGGTTGAAAACAACATTTTAATTCCTTCGAAGTTAGAGCATGTTATAACCTGTCGCCATGGATTCTGGTTCAACCAATTGCAGGTTCGTGAAACGGAGAGTTTAAGCATTCTCCTCTTGACTAAATAAGTGGACTCTGACCACATGGAGAGATAAGATTTCTTCTCCTGAAACCCTAAAAGTTAAACTCTCTTAATAGCCGTTGGAAATCTAAAAATTATCGACGATCAGCCTTCCATCTTAGTGATTTGATCTCGTCTTGAAACTTTTGCCGTCGTTCCTCAGTCTGGAAGGGGGACGACACCTTCCGCTTCTCTTTCTTTTGTCTTGTTTACTGTTGTAGTCTTTCTTATTGCGATTGGGGTTCTGTTGAAGATATGTCGATCTTGTAGCAGCAGAGACAGAGTGCTCCTTGTTGCGTCTCGGGGTTCTTCTCTCGCTCTGCCCTCTTTTGTGTCTGTCTGGTTTTTTTGTGTGCCTTTGGTGCTGCTGTTTTTCTTTCTGGGCTGCAGCGGATTTGTTGCCCCTTTGTTAGTTAGCTTTTTCACTGGCCTCTCATTTTCCCAGCGTCAGGTTTTGGGTTTGGGGTTGTTTTAATCCCTTTCGCCTGTTTCGTTTTCCCGTACATACTTCCTTTATACTAATATACTTCACTTCTCATAAATACAAAACATTATATGCATTTCAAGCGCCGAATATCTTTTCTATTTCTTATAATGACATGTTCGTTAAGTCTATTTTTTTTGATAAAAAAAATCTATTCATCTCCATTTTACAAATAGCTAGCTTATATAGCAAACTGAAGATCGTCCTCTTAATTATTTCAGATATGACGAAGGTATTTCAGGTTTGCGGTTAAAATCGTATCAAACTGCAAAATCATTATGCATATTAAACCACAATATGTATGACGTGGTGCAGTAAATGTTGATATTTTCGTCGGTGAGTTTCGTCCTGAACCAATGTTGGAGGAAATGCAAATAACGTATGTTGTATTTCCAACTTCATTCTCTTTGACTTGGTTTTATTTAGTTGGCTGAAATCAAAGAGTTGATCTCCCATTATGTAGCAACTCATTCGGTAGAGTTTAGGAGGAAATAAAGGACATGGTTTCTGATGCTGGTATCCAGCCCTACGATTTGGACCAATCGATTTCCCCTTTTTGTTGATCTATTACACCATAGAATAGACAGAGAGAATTGTGATTACCTTCGGTTGCAATAGTGCTTTTTTATTCGAGAAATATTGTTTCGAAGGCAGTGTTTTTGAATACGATCACAGTTGATTGTTTGTCTTCTTCATTTCGTTTATTCGTTCAGTAACTAATTATAATTCTGTTTTATTCTATTGTTACTGACGTATTTATTAAAGAATTCAATTATTGTAATCGTCTTTTAGTTCAGCTTCCAATTCACTGAATTCAGGTTAGAAAAATCGACTCTGATTTGCTCAAATTATCCAACAACCAATGCCCACCCCTAGAGTGTACAACTTAACAACTTCCCCTAGCTTCCAATATTTCTATATAACAAACTCCATATGTGACGTTTTCTCCCACCAAAACTATCACAACTCCGACCATGGACACCAAACCACCATCACCAACTCTATTAGCTCACGACCACCTTCCAAAGCCACGACCAAAACCATGCAAGGAACTAGTCTTCTACTTCCACGGCATCATCTACAACGGCAACAACTACAGGAACGCCACGGCAGCCATCGTGGGGTTCCCCGGCTTGGGGGGACAAGACCGCCTTGGCGGGACCAAACCACTTCGGCGACCTGGTCGTGTTCGACGACCCTATAACACTGGACAGAAATTGCACTCCCCGACGGTGGGACGCGCCCATGGGATGTATGTGTACGGCGGGAATGATGCGTTCACAGCGTGATTGAGGTTCTCGTTCGTCTTGAATTCGACGGAGCACGTGGGGACCCTGACGTTTTCCGGAGCCGATCCGCTGCTGAACAAGACGAGGGATGTGTCGGTTGACGGAGGGACGGGGGATTTCTTCATAGCTAGAGGAATTGCTATAATATGTAAACTTCATCTTGTTAAGCAAGTTTAAAGTTTTTTATGTAAAGTTTACGTAACATTTACAAGATATAGTATATATATTACATATGTAAATTTAAAGCTTCTAACATATCGACAATTATTTTCCACGTAATATTTAAAATTTAATATGTTAATTACGTAAGCCTAATTAGATGACATTAATTATATCTTACGTAACATATAAAATTTAACCTTTTTCTGTAAACATAAAATTTATGACGTAAACGGAAAAAGATAAAAAAAACAAAAAAACGGGAATTAATTGAATTTTGTACAACGTGAAACTGTAGCCCAAAAGTTTGCAAACATTAACATTCGTAATCGAACAGTTAGGATAATTTGACTTCCGACAGATAGCACTTAATTTGGACAATAAATTTTAATATCTGAAATATTGAAATGAAACAGCCCAAAGAAAGTAATTGGCCGGCCTGCTGAGACCGTACCCACACAACACGCTAAAATTTTGAAAAATAAAAAGCCCAAACAAACAAGGTCATTACAGTAAATTTGGTCTCTCCACCTTCTCCGTCCGATCAAGACAGAGAGGGCCAGCTTCGCGGAAATCACAGACAAAGATCTCCACCCCAAAAAAGGCGCTTTACTCATCATCTTCCCCTTTTCCTTTCTTCTTCTCCATCCATTGACTTCCCACTTGACTCTTTTTTCCTCGCCGACCGACCATGGGTACCTGCAACAGCGTCCACTCCTACTCCTCCTCCTCCTCAACATCCGCGGCGCCCCCCGGCGGCCGTACAAACGGAATCACCGTCCTCCCTCCAGATGCAGCTGCTGCCCCGCGTCCTCCCCCGCCGCCCACCCACTCTCACCGCCCCACATCCGACCGTCCCCCCTCCTCCACCGTCGGCCGTGTCCTTGGCCGCCCCATGGAGGACGTCCGATCCACTTACATATTCGGCCGGGAGCTTGGAAGGGGCCAGTTCGGAGTGACCTACTTAGCAACCCACAGGGAGAGCAAAGAGCAGTTGGCCTGCAAGTCAATCGCCGCCAGGAAGCTGATCCACAGTGACGACGTCGAGGACGTCCGCCGTGAGGTGCAGATTATGCATCACCTCACCGGCCACCGGAACATAGTCGAGCTGAAAGGCGCGTATGAGGATCGCCACTCGGTCAATCTGGTGATGGAGCTTTGCGCCGGAGGGGAGCTCTTTGATCGGATCATCGCCAAGGGCCATTATTCTGAAAGGGCTGCGGCGGCACTTTGCCGGCAGATTGTCACGGTCGTCCACAATTGCCACTCCATGGGCGTGATGCATCGCGATTTGAAGCCCGAGAACTTCCTGTTCTTGAGTTCAGCCGAGGATTCGCCTCTTAAGGCTACCGATTTCGGGCTCTCTGTATTCTTCAAGCCAGGTAAATGCCATTGGAGTTGGACGGCTCTTTTCTCGGGAGGGATTCTGTGGTTTGATGTTTTATTTGGGGATATTGCAGGAGAAGTGTTCAAGGACCTTGTTGGAAGTGCATACTATGTAGCTCCAGAGGTTCTACGCAGAAACTATGGGGCTGAGGCTGATATATGGAGTGCTGGGGTTATCTTGTACATTCTACTTAGTGGAGTTCCGCCATTTTGGGGAGGTAATATTCCTTTGGTTTGTAACCATGGAGCACTCCTTGGAATGTTGATGCCATGATTTACTATATTCTCATTTTCGTCCATGGTCCCAACTTTTCTGAAAGTTTGTCGAATGGCTGACAGCTGAAAATGTGAAGAAATGAAATTGCTATTCAATTAGGGTTTATGCTCAATTTTCCAATCAGTTCCTTTTAGAACACAAAGCAGTTGATGTCTGTTAAGTGCTCACTTTGTTTCAAAATGCAGAGACTGAGCAGGCAATCTTTGATGCTGTTTTGCGTGGACATATGGATTTCTCTTCTGACCCATGGCCTTCCATATCAAGCAGTGCTAAAGATCTCGTCAAAAAGATGTTGGCAGCTGATCCCAAGGAGCGGCTGTCAGCAGTTGAAGTCCTCAGTAAGTGGTCATGCTCAAGAACATGGAGAAAGATTCACTCGACTCTCTTTTGCTTATGAGGATTGACAAAAGAATGCATTTTGCAATGCAGATCATCCGTGGATGAGAGAAGATGGTGATGCATCTGATAAGCCTCTTGACATTGCTGTTCTTTCGAGGATGAAACAATTCAGGGCCATGAACAAACTCAAAAAAGTAGCTCTAAAGGTGTGATTCTCCAAAGCTTGTCACTAGGCATTGGAAGATATAGATATAGTCTATGACGACCATCATCTTTCGTTCAGGTTTTGGTTATTAATCACTTGATTATCCCATATTAATGTGGTGATTTAATCGTCCCTTTCCAGATAATTGCAGAAAGTCTCTCGGAGGAAGAAATCATGGGCTTAAAAGAAATGTTCAAATCGATGGACACAGATAATAGTGGAACCATAACGTACGAGGAATTGAAGGCTGGTCTTCCGAAGCTGGGCACGAAGCTTTCTGAGTCTGAAGTCAGACAAATCATGGAAGCGGTATCATCTCTGTCCTTTTCACGAGTCCCATCTTGCATGAGCTTAGTGTTGCTTCTAGCTATCTTAGTTCCGACATCATCATTGTTACCACACACATCAAGTGCTTAGACTTTATATCTTACTGTTACTTTTAGGCTGACGTAGATGGGAATGGAACAATCGACTACATAGAGTTCATTACGGCCACCATGCACATGAATAGAATGGAAAGAGAGGACCACTTGTACAAGGCCTTTGAATATTTTGACAAAGACAAAAGCGGGTAATCCTAGGTGTTCTCTTTTGTTTCGATGTCATAATTCATGAAGTCTCTTCTCTTACAGAATGGCTAACTACTGCATCATTGTGCTTGTAATTGTAGGTACATCACGATGGAAGAGTTGGAGCATGGACTTAAGCAATACAACATTGGTGATCCGAAGACGATAAAGGAGATAATTGCAGAAGTTGACACTAATAACGTATGGTCTCGTTTACTTCAAATCCATCTTCATGAGAAAGAAGTTTATTTTCCTTGGATGATAACGTGTATCGATGAATAATGCATTTTCCAGGATGGAAGAATTAACTACGAGGAGTTTGTGGCGATGATGAGGAAAGGCAGTCCTGAGTTAGTTCCGAATAGACGACGCAAATAGGCTGCTGGTTGCTTGTATACTGCAAGTATTCTGCTACTGGATTCAGCAGAGGATTTACTCGTGACATTGGTAATGTTTTGTACAAGTACGATCACACCCACAATTTTCTTGTCATCCTGAGAAAGATTAGCAAATGTTGATTTACGTGGTAAGCTAGCTATTCAGCTTGCAAGTGAATACAGGGATGAAATGATCAATGGAAGTGGTCCAGACACCAAAAGACACATGGAAGATGCCTTCAGCTAATATTGTTTATTCAAATTCTTAAAATCATTCTGGCAATTAAAACATCCCAAACTGGCTGTGTATGGCTCGACTAACCAATGGCTCGACTAACCAACTGAATGGTCCTAAAACAATCCACTAACATCCACATTTTCACATGTTTAAAATCCAATTATGGATTAGAAAATATAAGTTGAAATTGATATAATATGTTTGCTTAAACTAGCTCATGGATGAGTGTTGTGTAGTAAGCCAACGTTATAAATTAACTCTTACACAATTCAGTACAATGCATTGAACCATTCTGAATTCGCCGTATTGTTATGTAAGAAATAATTGTCATTATGTAAATCTCACGTAACGACCTTTACTCTTACTTAACATACTTAATTTTTCCTTTGATTTAAGGCTTACGTAACAACAATTATATTTTACGTAACAAACTCAAAGTCATCTTACTTTAAGTGAAGACAAACCATTGTAAGAAAGAAAACTCAAAATCACCCTAATTTAAGGATTGGCCTAGTAACTCAAAACCATTGTAATAATCCTAATTGTGATTATGTTATCAATGGAAATAGTTGCAATCAATGACGGATCCAAGTTGGTTCAATACACTATGTTAAATTGTGTAAGAGTTTAAATGCACCGAGTCGTATATAAAAAATTCCAACAAATTGAAAAATATAAAAAAATTTATATAACATTAAACTTTAAAATTCGAAAATATACTAAGCCCGAAAATCCGTCACCGGTTGCAACCCGATATAGCTTGTTAGCGACCAGAAATTTTAGAGTCCGTGTCTCAAACAATACTCAACTAAAAAATCAATAGTAACCTGTCCATCTAACCAACGAATCCGATTTACCATTTCCGGTTTACGAATCCGATTTACCATCTCCGGTTTACGAATCCGGTTTACACAAGCCCGACCCCGAAGACCCGAAGCCCAGAACCACCATTTTTTTTCCTTTTTGTTTTTGCAATTTCCTTTTGTCATTCATTCATTCATCTCCAAGAAAGAATCTCGTCTGGAATCCAGCTGAGCTAACCAGCTCATCCATTTTTCTTGCCAATCCAAATCGCATGTCTCCTTTACCCTTCCTTCCTTATCCTTCCTTCAACCACCGCCCACCACCACCATCACCAGCTCCCTTGTTCCTCTTGTGATTAGGGATTCCGCCCTTCTTTCGCTTCTCTATAACCTTTGTTCCGAAATCTCGAATATACAAACAGTCTGATTGTCCTCTTCTCTTTGTAGTTAGTAATGCGGATCAATTGCGGTTTCTTCTAATCCAAATGTTGAGCAATTGCTGCTCCCTTTCTCACCGCCCGGTTCTCCTCCCTGCTCTTTCCAGGCAGCAGCAGCAGTTCAGGGCTCTGAACCGGCCTGCCAAGTCATCTCTTTCTGTTACGAACACGCGGATCCTTGAACCAACAACTTCCAAGTTTCACAAGAATGTAAAGTATTCTCTCTTTCACTGTTTTAGATTCTTATTTGTTTCCTGAGCTTGGAAGCTGTTTGATCAGTGGGTTCCTCTCATTTCAGCTGAAAGACTGTACAATTTTGTAAGAGTTGCATGATGATCATCTGAACTTGTTTGGGCTTGTTTCTTCAGAAATGGAGGATTTCATGTTTTAGACATGAGGATTTCCCACCTGCGAGTACGACTTCTGATGGCGTTGAGCACTTGCTTCCTGATGGGCCACTGAAGCCAGAACCTGGACTTACTAGTTCTACTCAGGATAGAAAGGATTGGATAAGACAGGTGTGTTTTCTACTGGGTTTATGTGAAAGCTAGGTTATTTCGTGCCTTATTTATAGGTTTCCATGGAACTGCTTCCTGTTGTGATTAGTAGTTCCATGCTTGCTGTCATTCAAACTTGCAAGTATTAGGCAGTTAGACTACAATCAAGTGAAAAATTACGAGTGATGGTTTTGATTTATTAGGTTCCTAGGAGTCAACTGTTGCTATCTACGGATTTGTATTCCCATTGGAACACGATAGTGTGAATCAACGTCAGAATTTATGTCTGTACATTTGTATGGTGGGTTCCTTCCGATTTTTCAATCAAAAGTCTGGTTTCTGTGGAAAAGATTGTTAAATTACATATTTGATTATCAAGTAGAAAAAGAGCTTCAATGTATTTTATCCACATCTTCAGAATCAAGAGTGCACAAAATGTATGTACTAGTTTCGTGGGCTAGAAATCATGGGTAACAATTCTCGACGTATATGGATTTGAAAGTTGACGACTTTACTCCGTTTGCAGGCAGTAGATGTGGTGCAGAGGGCAATTGGAAGTCGTTGGACTGTACCATGGGGGGCAGAGACTATAATCCAGGTAAACATGATTTCCTCTTGTTTCATCAAATGAACCAAGAAAAAACGAGGAAAAAAAACTTATAAAATGCCTTAGGTTCGCTTCAGATATAAGGGTTGCAGAACTGCATTGGTAGTGTGTGGTCTTAGTGACTTGTTCCCCTAGTTAATGAGTGGAAGGATCATCATTTGTCACTTTGTACATTTTCTCTGCTGCATCTATTCTACCTAAGGATTCAGAAATGCCATCAATCTCTCTTCTTGCTCTTTCTTGCGTTTTCACCTCTGATTGTGGATCTATGCAGTGTTTTGTCGGAGTTGATTTTAAGTGTGAGAAGACTTGACTTGCGTTATCTTAACTTGTGTCCTATGCATCATGCGTGAATTTGATGCGGGAGGAAACAAGTTCCATAGAAGAAACTAATGAAGCCAATAATTAAACTTGGTTGTGGTGTAGGTAATGCTCCTCTGGGTTGTCTCGTTCTGGTTTATAGGATCCTGGATGGTACCTTTTGCAGCACATATAGCAGGTTTCAAATCTCTAACGTTCAGAGGACAAGCTTTATTCAGCCTTGTAACTGATGTCACAGAAGGCCTGGCTGGTATCGCAATCCTTCTGCGTTGCCTTTCAAGGTTTAGCCCCCTTTCATCTGATTGGTTTAGATTTAGTCTGAAAGGGACCTGGATGTTTGATGTGGCACTTGGATGCCTCATGTTTCCCCTCGTGAACCGGCTCTCACAATTCAATCTCAGCCTCCTCCCAATTCTTCCCGCCACACCAGTCACTCTCTCTAGCGTTGAGCAATCAATAGCAGCACGTGATCCGGTCGCGATGGCTCTTTATGCAGTAGTAGTATCGGTTTGCGCACCGGTGTGGGAGGAGATTGTCTTCCGGGGTTTCCTCCTACCGTCCTTGACAAAATACATGCCCGTATGGTGTGCAATACTAATGAGTGCGGTGGCCTTTGCGTTGGCGCATTTTAACGTACAGAGGATGCTGCCGCTTATATTTCTAGGAGTGGTGATGGGGGTTGTTTTTGCACGGTCGAGGAACTTGTTGCCGCCCATGCTTCTGCACAGCCTGTGGAATGGTTTTGTTTTCTTAGATCTGATGAAGTAAGGTAGTTTTCCTATAGCTGGTGCTCATAGTAGTAGTCATTCATTGGGGAAGACTTGGGCGAGTTCATTTGTGATGTTCTTTGCGAAGGTGATTGAGCATTATCGAGAGAGACCACTGCGAAGAATGGGAGTACAAAAATGGATTAACAGAGATAGGTCCAATTCAATCTGTAGAAGTAGTGAAAGAATTATGTATGGAGTCCAGGGCTGTAATTAATTATATCACAGACAATAAGTCCGAAAATTGGAGAGTTAAAAGGGTGTAGAAATGTATGGCCTTTGAAATTCATTTGATTTCACTTACCATTGTTTGTTGTGGCATTGATTCCCCGCGCCCCCCAGTTAACTTTGTTTATTTAGCTTTGATTCGTCGTGTCGATGTTAGTGTACAAGCTTCAAAATTAGCTAATGAGCCATGTCCAAGTAGTTTTAATGAGTTATGTTCGAGTTGAGCATAAATTTAGCCCGTCAAAATCAATTAATGAGTCATGCTCAAGCTCGACACAAGCTAAAAAGTAACGAGCCAAACTTGAACACAATAACGTTATACTCGACTCGTTCGTGAACTACCAAGTATGTAGCGGTGATAGAGTGTATTATATTTTAAAAAGGTTAAAACACTGGCGGTCACTCAAATTTTGGGTAGATAACATTTTGGCCAATCAACTTTTTTTAACGAAGCCATAACTCAAGGTTTTATTTGGTAACACATCCATGACTTGTGAATTGTGTTACTTAAAAAAGGCCTAAAAAACTTGAGTCATATCTTTGTTAAGAATAAAGTTGGGTGACAAAATGTTACTTGTCTCAAACTATAGTGACCGTGAGATTCCTTAAAATAAAAAATGAAGAAAAAGAAGGTATAAAATTCCGCGCCAAACCAAACCAAACCGTCAGGAGAGCGACACGTAACGAACTTCGGTTGGACACTCATCACTCTCACACTCCTCAATAAGCGGGAACCACCAGCACCAGCACTACCATCCTCCTCCGCCGGGGCCACTCTCCCCCCGCCGCGAAATTCATTTTCAAAATGAAAAAACAGAGGAAACTCCCTCTCCTTCGATCGATCCGCCTCCTCCGCTGATTTCAAATCCTACCACCTGTCGAACCTCAATAAATCAGTTACTTTCTCCTCTCTTGAAATTGCTTTGAAAAAAAGACAGAAAACACAGAAAACACAGAAACGGTTTCTGAGGCCTGTCGCGTAGATCGGTCAAATCTCCTGGACACTATTTTCCCTCCTTATTTCCTTTTTCTCGTCAAACTGTCTCCCTCTCCCTGTATTCCTCAACATTCCTCTTCTTCCATCCTCCGCTTCGACAAAACGGAGGAACGCTGATATTGATCATCTTTGATTGTGACGAGACGGAGTTCGTGAAGATCCAACCGGTATGGAGCAGAAGCAGTTCCTGTTATCGGCATTGGGCGTTGGTGTCGGGGTAGGGGTCGGGCTAGGATTAGCGTCGCCGACAGTAAGCAAATGGACCGGCGGCAATGTGCCTCCTACCAACGCCATCACGGGAGATAAGTTGGAGCAAGAATTGCTCCGACAAGTGATTCACGGAAGAGAAAGCGGCGTTACATTTGCCGAATTTCCTTATTACCTCAGGTTTCCCCTTCTTTGTTAGGGTTACTGATTTAAACGTTTTGCTCTTGTTGTTTGGATTATAGATTTTTTCCTTCAGGAAATGTGAAAGTTGATTTGATTGATTGATGTTGGCAGTGAGCAGACTCGAGTATTGCTGACGAGTGCTGCGTATGTACACTTGAAACATGCGGAAGTTTCAAAGTACACAAGAAACCTTTCTCCTGCTAGTCGAACTATACTGCTTTCTGGCCCTGCAGGTTTTGCGCCAATTCTATGTTTAGTACTTTGATGTTCGGATTCGTTGATCGGAACGCTATTCTGACGATTCTTCTTTATTTGATTCTTAAATTATTATGTGAAGAATCTTACCAGCAAATGCTTGTCAAGGCTTTAGCTCATTACTTTGATGCCAAACTGCTGCTATTAGATGTCACCGACTTTTCTCTCAAGGTCAGTCAGTCAGGCATGGTTGCTTAATGTCTCCTTTTTCTTTATGTGCTGGTGGATGCTTTTGATGCTTACAAATGTAGCTTGTTTTGCTTCAGATCCAGAGCAAGTACGGCACTAGCAAGGATTCGGTAAGTTCTTTCGGGGTATTGTATGACCGATTTTTAGTAGGATGCTTACAACATAATTATCATTGTATATTCGTGTTTGATGACCTTTAAAGATAAGGAGGTCTACTTCAATGGAGCGACTATCCGGTTTCCTGGGATCCTTATCAATACTGCCGCAAGAAAAGGAACCCAGAGGTATTACGATGAGGATATTTTCTATTCATTTTCTTGTTTCTTCATGAGTTGAGAAATGTTTTATCTATAATCAAGATATATTGTCTTGTTGCAGGCACTGGTACTTTACGCAGGCAACACAGTGGAGTGGACCTCTCATCATCAAGGTATAACTTTTATAGATTCTGCTCGAATATATATATAACGTGTTATGCGTTCCTTTTTTCGGTCCTTCTGCTATCATTGGTGATAGTATTGGCTTTCATAATGAGACAGAGGGATGGAAGGTTCCTCGAATTTTCCAAAGCTACGAAGGAACTCCTCTGCCTCTGCTAATATGAACTTGCTTGCCTCGCAATCTGCTTCTTCAACTACAGGTTCTAGTTACCTTCATCTACAGGAACCCCATTTTGTAGTGCGCACTCCTTAGTCCTAACTGTTTTTTCTAACTGAAGCTCCTTTGAGGCGACAAAGCAGTTTGTCTGTTGATGAGAGGCTTCTGATACAATCTCTTTACAAGGTAAACATAAGCGATTCTCATGTTACAGGGTCTCAATGGAAAGTGTACAATATTCCCACATTTTTATCATATGCAGGTGCTGGTTTATGTCTCCAAAAGTAGTCCAATCGTGCTGTATCTTAGGGATGTCGACAATTTCTTAGCAAGGTCGCAAAGAATCTATAACCTGTTCCACAAAATGGTAAAGAAGTTGTGTGGTTCAGTGCTGATTCTCGGCTCGAGAAGCGTAGACTTGGAAAATGATGACAGGGAACCGGATGAAACGCTCACTCTTCTGTTCCCATATAACATCGAGATCAAGCCTCCCGAAGATGCGAACCAACATCTCAACTGGAAGTCCCAATTGGAGGAGGATATGAAGATGATCCAGGTTCAGGACAACAGAAACCACATCATGGAGGTCCTTTCATCCAATGATCTTGACTGTGATGATCTGGATGCCATCTGTATGGCAGACACAGTGGTTCTTGGTAACTACATTGAAGAAATAGTTGTGTCTGCCATTTCTTATCATCTTATGAATAACAAGGACCCTGATTACCGTAGTGGCAAACTTATTATATCATCTAAGAGGTAATTAACATCATAACACTTGTACATCTCCTGTAATCTTCATTCTGTTTTGCTCCTTACCTGTCGTGGTCTTTCAATAGTTTGTCCCATGGGTTGAGCATTTTCCAAGGGAAATCTGTTGGTAATACTCTCAAGTTAGAAGCTCAGGCTGAACTTCCAAAGGTCAGTTATACACTCTTTATTCTTTTGAATTTTAACTATCTCTATGCTGATTCTTGAAAGATTCTTTCAGAAAGAAGGGAACGAGCCTTTAGCCGCCGTGAAGCTAGAAACAAAAGCTGACACCGTAATTCCAGAAAAGAAGGGCGACGCTGTCACACCAAAGGCTGATGCTGCTGTGCCAGCGCCATCAAAAGTTGTTGTATGCACTCATATAAAATACTATAACTAGTTATATATATGTATATTGTTCTGATGATTGATGCACTGATTTATAATGAACTGGCAGGAGGTTGCTCCAGACAATGAATTCGAGAAGCGCATAAGGCCAGAAGTGATACCAGCAAACGAGATCAATGTAACCTTCGCGGACATTGGTTCTTTGGAGGAGACAAAGGAGTCCCTCCAGGAACTAGTGATGCTTCCCCTAAGACGACCTGACTTGTTCAAGGGTGGACTTCTGAAGCCCTGCAGGGGAATTTTGCTATTCGGACCTCCTGGCACGGGGAAGACAATGCTGGCCAAGGCCATTGCGAGGGAAGCTGGTGCCAGCTTCATTAATGTATCGATGTCCACCATCACATCGAAATGGTTCGGTGAAGATGAAAAGAATGTCCGAGCATTGTTCTCGCTGGCGTCCAAAGTCTCCCCAACGATCATCTTTGTGGATGAGGTCGATAGCATGCTTGGTCAGCGAACAAGGGTGGGAGAGCATGAAGCAATGAGGAAGATCAAGAACGAGTTTATGACTCATTGGGACGGTCTAGCTACCAAACAAGGGGAGCGTATCCTGGTTCTTGCTGCTACGAACCGGCCGTTTGATCTTGATGAGGCTATAATCAGACGTTTCGAGCGCAGGTACCTGTTGATATCAAAACCAATTTGAACCCTCTCCTAATAACTCGAGTTATTGGGATGCAACGGTTCATTCATGACAGTATCATCATGCTTGCTGAATCACATTTCTCACATCTCGTTCCCCTTTTAGGCTGACCAATTTTTTTTTCATTTTGTGAATGCTTAGGATAATGGTGGGACTACCTTCCGTGGAGAACAGGGAAAGGATTATGAAGACTCTGTTGTCGAAGGAAAAGGTTGATGAACGACTGGATTTCAAGGAGCTGGCAACCCTGACAGAAGGGTTCTCAGGAAGTGATCTCAAGGTGTGTGTGTGTGTGATATATGATATGAAACAGCGCTTCCGTGTTCGAGATAGTTAATTTGTCGAGTTTTGTTATGCAGAACCTGTGTACTACTGCTGCTTATCGGCCAGTTAGAGAGTTGATACAGCAGGAAAGGAAACACATGGTAAAGTTCAATACTCTTCTTCTTTCTCATGTTTTGTTGATAGCTTTTGCCTTTTTTACTATGGATGGATCGTACTATTTTTATTGCAGGAGAAAAAGAAAGCTTCAGAAGCACAAAACTCAGGTGAAGCTGCAGCTGAGAAACCCAAGGAGGATAGAGTAATCAGCCTCCGGGCATTGAACATGGAAGATTTCAGGCTGGCTAAGAACCAGGTTCAATTCAGTTCCTTTCTGTTGATAGCTCTTCATATGTGCCATCGGTCGATCTCATCCACTGGTTTGCGGTGAAATGCAGGTGTCAGCGAGCTTTGCAGCAGAAGGGTCTGTAATGTCGGAGTTGACGCAATGGAACGACTTGTATGGTGAAGGTGGATCCAGGAAAAAGGAACAGTTGTCCTACTTCTTGTGAAAAGCAATCGACTACCTTGCAAAAGAAGCAACCTTGTCTTTTTGTATCTATGTTACTTCTATCAGTATTTTTATTTTATTTTAATATGTGTATATATATCTTGTGATGACGTGGGAATAAGGAAGGGAGTTCTGCTCTCTGATGGCTCACTTCCAGCCATCTTTTGTTGTTGTTGTTGTTGTTGTTTTATGTTTGATGTTGTAGCTGGTCATGTTTTAGGAGCACTTTGGGAGCTGTTTGTAATGAATGAAAACAGAGATCTTAAACTTTCTCATTTCTGGCTTTCTGGGTTTCATTCGTACGCAGGCATTAGCTATATTACCAAACTTTTCCTAATGAGAAAGGACCCCAATTACACACATTCTCTCTTGTTTACGCATATATAGTGCAATGCCATTTAGAAAGAGAATGATAGTTAACTAATTCGGAAAAGGGTTCTTTGTCTCACTGTTCGTTCACCATTCGCGCACAAATGCTACCTTTTCATGCATATTATCAAATTATTTATGCAGATTTTCATTTATGAACTCGTGAAAAATGCGTGAATTATCAAATGTAATATTTGTACGTGAATGGCGAGACAGTGTGACTAGAAACCTTGTGTCTAAGCATGTTTTGGTGTGTTGTTATATATATACATACAGAGACAGAACTAAAGAAGCCACACCTCCATACATCAATATCTTATAAGCTTGTATGATGACCACCTGCAGCCAGATTTCTTCTTCTTCTTATTTGGAAGTGAAAATCAGGGGCAACATTGCGAACCTGAGGTACACCATGTCAGTCCGTGACATCATTGGTGACGTAAAGGCGAAGATCAAGTCCGACACCAACATCGCAGTCGAGAGGCAAACCCTGTACACCCTGAGAAATAAAGACGTGGAGGACAGTAGTAGCGCATTGGGGGACGGGAGCAGGTTGGAAGTAGAGTGGAATGAGATATGGCTGAAGGTCGAGCCGATCGGAAAGGAGATATGGGTGAAAGTGAACTCTGGACTTTATCCTCCTCGAGACAGAAGTGAACATCAGGTGCTACGAAAGCACCATGGTGTATCAGTTGGAGTGTGCTTTCCTTGGTGCTGTTGGGATGGACGTTCCCTACTCGTTGTATCATAACTCAACCCACCTTTGCTCCTCTGATTCTACTCTCTTGAGTGTATCAAGGCAATGATATTGATATCCAAAAGGTGTTATACGAATATCGTCATATTTAATACTTTGTTGTGAGTATAACATAACTACCAGCATACCTTTCAAACTAAATACACGGTCTTCTGAGTTGCTTGGAGGTTTGAGGGTTTTTCTTGTGGAGTGTTTGTCGCACAGCATCCTGATTTGTTGCCTCTGCTGACAGAAATACTTCAGTTTTTGGTACTTTCAGCCGGGAGAATGCCATATATAATTCATGATTATTGAAGTCCATTATATAGTTTATGCAATGTTATGAACTCGGGTGTTGTTTAGCTTTTCCCAACAAGATAAGCTTTGTGGATATTGCACTGCTGGGTCCTTGAGAACCTTTCACCTGCAGATACTGTCGACCAAATTGTCAAGATGAATCACAATAATGTGCCAGAAGCTTAAAATGCAGCTCTCAAGCCTTAAAAAACAAGCTTTAACTTGTAGCTGCTAGAGCACTGCATGGGGTAAGTTAGTACACCCAATGGAACAAATCAATGGTTCTTGAGATGATAAATGATATTCTTGATCGGTCCGTTGTGAAGAGAATACCGTGTAAGTGTTGCTCTACAGTGGCATACTTCTAATGTTTGGAGGGTCTGTTCCATAAAGCTGATTCAAACTCCACAATGTTCTATTTGTTCTTTTTCACAGTTTGAATGGGTTGGATTTTTGCAACACGGAATCTGGTGATCAAGACTAGGAGTGTCGAATACATCCCGTTCTTCCTTTCGCTTGAAACGTTCGCGATGAGCCTCTCGTTCTTAGCGTACGGACTGCTCAAGGATGATACTTCCATAATCGGAAAACATGAGAAGGAAATCTGAAGTCTTCAAGGTTAAGCTGGAAATAATACCACATTGCAGAAAAGACGTTAGCAGAAGAGAAGGGGAGTATGAAATGAGAGGTGGATGCTACGTAGAAACATACTTACCTGGACGGGGTCAATGGCTGATCAAGAAGAGCTATGGCCTAGATCAGTGACCTCCATTGCACATACTGGAGGGGTGCTGTTCTAAGGTCTTCCCATAGAGGAAGAGCCTACGTCATAATTTGTTGCTGAGGGGGCCTGCGTTCGCGCGGCCCCCACCCAATCTCTTAGTTCTAATAGTTTGAGTTTTTCCACTTTCAGTGCCAGCATTTGCACAGCCCAGAAGATTCAAAGAGGAAATGAGAAATAGGCAAACAGTTAGTAACGGAACAAATGAAGTATGTTGATTTATGCGTTGGAAAACCAATCGAAACGAAGCAGATATAGATGTTGCAGACTTGCAGTTATTATCCTTCTGCCCGATTAGGTTTGTCTGCAAAGATTCGTTGGAGAAACAGCTAGACTTAGATTTTCATGACGGATAATATTCTTGTATGTTTACCTGGCTGTTGTTGACAATGGAGGGAATTCTGCCGCGTATCATACAGCTTTCTATGCATAAAGACTAAAGATGCTGTTGATTAAAGGAGCAACTTGGATACCACATCGCTGGCATAGCAAATGGCACTCTTCCCTTGCTCACACTAGACCATATAAAAGAAGCTCAAACATGCTCGGTATTCTTCACGCAGCCTCGCAGTGAGTACATAGCGAACTATTCTTTCGCCTTTTACTAAAGAATACCGTGTACGCGCTGCAATACAGAGGCATACGTCTATTTTTGGAGGGTTAGTTCCTTGATTGGATCAGCCCCACAATTGACTCCAAATTTTTAAGAACAGCCGACTTCTTCTGGGTTTGTTCCTTAATACTGTATCATCCAAGTTCTTACAAAGAAAGTTTATTCCTGAGACTGTATCATTCCTGTTCTCCAACTTTCTCGTTTCGTTGTGCAGTGTTTGAGTCGTTCCCTGTTGAGTAAATCTTATACCGAAAAGGGTCTCTGCTTAACAGCCATGTTACGCGAGTTCTTTGTTTATTGTCTCAGCCTCGCAATCTCCCAGTCGAACCTTTTGCTTAACAGCTTGATTGTGTAGATTGAACGTGGATTTGCTTCTTTTCCAGTCATGGAAACAAGCTGTTCACCACACAATACAATAGATAAATACAGTTTTCAGCATATTAAATCACCAAATTCTGGAGAGCAGCCTCGCCCTGTTAGCTCCTTCAGCATCTTTCGTTTCAAAGGTGACTTGTGAATGATTTGAGAGACCAGCATATACTTATGCAGCATCCAGTCAACTTCAGGAAACCGATCCAACTCGTGAAGGATTTCAAATTTTCGAGAAATTGTTACAACTTTGGTTGTCATTCGACAAGTGAAGCAAATCTGTCCATGCCAAATAGGTGTATACTGCGTTGATATCCAGACACAAGGACGTAAGTGTGTCGGCTTATAGGATCCCCCTGGAATGGCACATATTTGGCATAAGGACAGGCCATTCATCCCATGGCCACGCTACACCATATAAAAACAACTACAACTTCTCATCTCAAACATACGCGACTTTTACTGTTGGATAGAGGCATACGTCTATTGTTGGAGGGGTTGTTCCTTAACTGGATTGACCCACAATGTCTAGTATATTTTGAAATGTTGAGTAACTAGCAAACAACATCACTCACATAACCTTTCTGATTAGGGGCAACAAAGTTAGAAGCTCTTGCCCCAAACAACAAAGGCACCTGCTACAACCACTTGTTACATTACGCCAATAGCTTACAACATCAAAATTCCCTCAAACTTAAATTCTGAAAAGAACCATTGTCTGTCATCTTCAAACTAAATGGAAACTCTGAACCGCTGATATTCGTCGTCTTTCCGTACCAACCATATGAATTTAAGCGGCCATCCCGTTTGCTGGCACTATCTGGGTTGGCTGCAAATAGTAGAACAAACGTTGTAATTGTTTCAAATGCACTTTCTTTACTGTATACACTCAGTAAACATAATTACTCTTTCAATAATACCATTTATCACGGATTGGAAACACTATACCTCAATTGGTCAACTGAGTACCTCACCATATATATCATCAGCAAGTTGTGCAAAAAATCAAGGTTGCTAGAAGTTACTTACCGCTTGTAATTCATCTTCGTGCTTTGGAATGAATGCTGTATCGACGTTTCCAGTTTTGAAGTCCTGTTATGGTTAATGGAGTTATGATAAACAGACATGGATCCCTTAGACTGAGACCGAATGAAGCAGCACACAACATACCTCAATCTCAAGGATCAACTTATGATAATCAATTGTTGTAGGAACTCCTGCATCAATACAAGTAAATTAGTTACCTTTTTGCAGAGTTTAAGAACAAAAATAGAGTTGCATGAAACCATTCATTTTCTACCCCAAAACAAACCATACTGGAAAATACAGATATCTAATCAGACAGTAAAATCCTAATGATCATTGCAACACATCTCTTATTTCTTTCTATACCATCCATCCAGAAAAGAAAACTGCTATTGCAAACATTAGATGACTAAATACCCGTAATAATAGTGTCATTAAGGGCCCTCTTCATACGCTCAATCGCCTTTTCTCTAGTCGGGGCCCAAACAATAAGCTGCAACAAACCAAACCATTTTAGCACCCGCTTCGAGAAAAACATGTCCAGTTAGACACATGATCATGACAGCTTCAAATGTTGTCGTGAATACATACATCAACAATGTTCTCAAGGACAAGGAATAGCAAATAAGAATAAACTAAATCAGTCATTTAATACTCTGGTACCCCAAAAAAGACAAACCTTTCCAAGCAGAGAATCATAGCTTGGAGGGACAACATAATCTGGATAAATATGACTGTCCATTCTGACAAAGGGTCCTCCAGATGGCAAGTATGCTGTTATTCTTCCTATTGAAATATAGAGCAACGAAAGATATTCAGAGACTAAACAACCAGTAAATATCATTTCGAATATCCATAGTATTAGTAACGAAGAAAAGAGGTCCAAAGTTCAAATTCAAGTGATCAGTAAATAGAATTCAATAGTGAGATTACAAGAAGTTGAGAATAAAAAATAAACCCCAGAACACATAACATAAGATAATGAAGAACACAGAAAACTGGAATATCAAAAACCAGAGCAACAAGCGCTTGTCTATACTTGGCAGAGAATATTTCAGCATTTTATGTTTTCCAGTCAAACAATTCAATCTTGAAACATGATAAGTGTCAAGGACAATCCAGGATACCTGGTCCCGGTCTAAATCCCTTAAATGCATCCTCTGCATTGATCCGGCACTCGATTGAATGACCTCTGAGCACAATTTCTTCCTGTAGAACAGAAGCAACAGGAGAATCTGAGGAGATACGTACTGTCGAACAATAGATTGTTTGAGACAGCTGGCAGTTGGTTCTAATACCTGTTTATAACGAAGTTTTTCTCCCATAGCTACTCTAATTTGTTCCTCAATCAAGTCCACAGATGAAATCATTTCAGTTACAGGATGCTCAACCTGCATTTACCCAATAGATTTGTTTGGCATAATCTTAGTGTAACTGAAAAAGAGTTCAATAAAAAAAATCTCAGCTATTCTGACCTGGATACGAGTATTCATTTCCATGAAGTAGAAGGAACCCCTCTCATCCAGAAGGAACTCCACTGTTCCCACACCAATGTACCCTATGGATGCGGCAGCTGCAACTGCTGCATCACCCATGGCTTTCCTCAACTCTGGGGTCAATGCTGGGGAGGGAGCCTCTTCCAGAAGCTTCTGGTTACGTCTCTGCAGAAGAAATCCCATTCGTAACTTGAATTTTCAATGGAAGAAAACTGTATCGTTGTAACAGTATAAAGAATCAATATAACAAGGATGATGCTAGATTACCACCACCACAATAGATTTATCTCTGCTTTTGTTGAACAGAATTGACCTTTCAATCTTATATAGATTACAGAAATAATTACCTGAGCTGTAATTAATTGGTTAAAAAACTACTGCCATTTCCATGTTCATATTCACAATTATAGATACAAAGGTCGTACAAGCTAATTAGTGGACCATTGTGCAATTTCTAGGGAAAACTATTCCTACAAGGTAAACTTGCAGCAAATTGCACTATCTGGCGTGAAAACCCATTTTCCTAATGATACTTCCATCCAGTGCTTGAAGTGAGACAAGAACAAAACTAACTGGAATTCAACCATTTAAAGACAAGCACTTGTCTAAGAAGAATGGAGCATCGTACCTGGATACTACAGTCTCTCTCGCCAAAATGGATGACATTACCATACTTATCTGCAAGGACCTGAGGATTCAAACAATTTGCTAAGAGGAACTAGTTCTGCTTCCATTACTGAATAATAGGATCAGAAGATGCAGTATTCTTGTTGTGATTCTATCACTCATAAACCAATCAAAAGAAATTATGGCAAGTAAGCTGAAATTGCTTCCGGCAGCTATGATTTATCTTTTCTGATAAGTTTATGGCAGTTATATATAGCTATGGAATGGAGTACATTCTGCCGTTAAGAATCAAACACCAACGATTTACTTGTTCGATTCCTTTGCCATGATAGACACCCATGGTAGTGTTGAAAACCGGCAGTTGCCAACAGCAAGTGAAAGAAGTACCTGGAACTCGATGTGCCTTGGATTTTGAATGTATTTTTCTAAATAAACTCCATCATTTCCAAATGCAGCAGCAGCCTCGCTCTTGGCTTGCTGTTAGATCAAGAAACAGAACCAAATAGCATTAGCGCAAATCATTGAACTCCATCCAAACAGTTGCATGTTTTACAGCCTATAAAACCATATATGCAATTTAGTTTCCGAAACTTCTGTTGTTTCTTTGCATACATGCTCAAGGGAAAATGTCTAACCAAGGCATTATTGTAACTACACTTTCAATGCTACGGACACCATCATTCTTAGTTCATCCTGAAAACATAGGAAGTTCCTAGTTTTGACTGTACCCATAGTTTGTATGATGAAGTGGAAACAGAAAACACGGAACAAAATGTTACAAGTGAACCCTTAAACTTATAATTACCTGAAGCAACTTCACAAATTCCTCTGGTTCTTTAGCAAGACGCATTCCACGCCCACCACCACCAGCCGTTGCCTAAAAGATAGACAAAGCCAATGTAAGGCACTAATAGCTTAAACAATTAACACTTTCTAGAATACCGAACACTCACTGTCAAGCAGATCTAGGAAGATATCACAAGGAAATTCGAACATGCTTACTGTTTTGTAATGAATCAAGAAATGTTGACAATCGTTTGTCCCACAAGCAAAGATATTATGACGTGAATGATTAGATGACAAGTCAACTGTTGATAAGAGCTTAATAAGTAGTATTGTTTAAATTGTAAAGGTCATCCCATAGACACAACAGAGATAATAACACAGACTAAAACCTTATAAAGAACATTGCTCACGATCCATACAAGTTCCATGTTTCCATACTGAAACCACATATTCTTAGCCAGTTCTTAATGTATTGGGTTATGATAACGGATGGGACATATTATCAAAGAAGGAAGCTCATATAACCTTGATCATCACAGGATAACCTATTTCTTCAGCCAGCCTAATTGCTTCCTCTGTGCTCTGCAGTGACAAGCATGCGAAGTTAAAGGAGACTGAACAGATAATTGGATATCTCTGGTTTCTCAGTTATTAAATAATAAACCATATTGGTCAAAGGGATTTACCTGCAACAATCCATCACTTCCTGGAACAGTTGGAACTCCTGCATTCTTCATTGTTTCTCTGGCAGTGGCTTTATCACCCATAGTTTTGATGCTATCCGGCTGCCAAATGTAACATCAGGAAATAAATTACAATTTAGGAAAAAAGAAAAATGATTATGAATGAGTCCCCATTAATATTCGACACCGTTATATCCACACCATACATAAACACCAAATTTTCCAACGAAATATAGCACGGAAAAATCCAGTCATAATATATGCACTTACATTGGGTCCAATAAAATTTATCCCGTGTGCCCGGCACATTTCTACAAATGTGGCATTCTCAGCAAGAAAACCATATCCAGGATGCAGCATTGTACAATGGCGACTAACAGCAGCAGATAAGACATTGGCTATCACTAAGTACCTGCCGACAAAGGAAGAGATTATGGCATCAATATTTTTTTATGGATTCGTCAAGAACTAAGAAGAGTGATAACTTTATTTGAGTTCAGACGCCTGTTTGAGAAATGAGCAGTGAAGCTTTTGCCAAGGCCAGTGATACACAGCACAGACAGGTAAGATCATTGATTGGATATGTTTTTAAGGCATCAATAATAGTAACGATTGAGAAAAAATAAACCAGCTTTTAAGGGGATTCGCTTAATTTCCTAATCTTCTTATTGTGAAAGAACTCATTTTTCTCTGGTTCTTTTATCAAGAAACTTCAAGAATTATATAGTTACAGGACTGGGATAGCAATTGACATTGATAGCAGATCATTTAATACCACTAGAAACAAGTACTCACAATAAAGCCTTCCTGGAAAAGATAGGAAATCGAGAAAAACTTACGACTGATTGCTTGGTGCTTCACCGATACAAACTGATTCATCAGCCAATTTGACGTGAAGGGCATCCTTGTCGATGGTTGAGTAAACAGCAACACATGGTATTCCTAATTCGTGGGCAGTCCGTATCACACGAACAGCAATTTCCCCTCTGTTCGCGACCAGAATCTTTTCTGCATGGCATGTTACACGTGGCGCTCCACCTCTCTTATTACTTTTATGAGCAACCTTAGCAGCATGAACTCCTAGTCTAGGAAAGTTGACCTTAGTCCCCACCAAAAGGCTACATTGTGAACTTCTTATTCCTGGTGTTGTTCTCACAATTAAACCCTGATATGGCCAAAAGGAAGACATTTGAAGCTTAAGAGAAGCGCACGGAGCAACGTTCATCTCAATTAACAAGAGAGAACAACAGATAATGAGGTGGAACTTACAGGAACGGAGGTAACTGATTTACAACCCGGCAATGTGGCCTCCATCTCCGATAGTAAGCAGGGAAACTGAACACAACCCAAATCCGCATTTCAAAACAAAGTTGGAAAACTGTGAAAAATTATACATGAACAGATCGCATAGTTACCCGGGGTATGTAGACAAATCGTTGAGCTCTCGGAATGCGAGTTCCAATGCCAAAGTCAGAATAAAGAGACAGCTGAAATTGAGAGTGAGCGAAAGAGGGAAAATGAGCTTCAGGGGGTTTAATAATGGCGAGAATAGAAAGAATTAAACTGAGGAGTGAAGAAGAAATTGGTCGATAGAAACGAGGGACAGTTGGGGGAAGGGAGATTGCACACTCCGCCTGATTCTCAGCTTCGGTATCTACAGACGAGGAAGCAGATGTACAGTCTCGCTTAGGTACAGACTGTACAATCATCTGTATGTACATATAGCAGATTGGACGGCTGGAAATGGCCAAAGGAGATCTAACGGTTAGGAGAAAATACATAAAAAATCAAAGTGTGGGAAAAAGGTATCTATTTTTGCTGCCAGATTTTGTCAAATTCTTCGCATTTAACAGCGTGGAAACGATGTCTAAGTTCAAATTCATGCAAGAAACTTGACGAATCATCATCTTATGACGAACTATATACGTTTGACTTTATATGACCCGATCCAATTACTCCTCCTACTCTTGATTTCTTGTGCTTGCCTATGGTTTTCCAAGATGTTTGGAGATGGTGGAGTGTGAATGTCGAGGGACACTGAGAGTTTCGATGAAATGGAAGTCTCACACCACACAAAAAAGAGTGAACAGCTAGCTCTCCAAGTGGGAACTTTGAACTTAGCTGTCTCGACATTCTAAGCTGAGAAACAGTGAGAACACATGAACTAACTGTTCCTTTGGACTTCCGTGTCCCCAAATACCCGACTTCCAACCTCATCTGCATCCGACACTCGACATACCCTCCAACTACCGATAACAAATGGTCGAAGCTATCTTTCATCTCATCAGACAACTCCTAATTGCTACTCTACCTTGAATATAACTAGAGATATTCATATATAACTAGATTGATCTGGATTTAGTCCGTAGCCCTCAAATCCATAGTTGGCAAAATTCTTTAAATCGTCAAAATCGAAACACCATTGGAAACCCAAATGTACAAAGCAGACTCTTTCATACCATAAAAGGAAACCAAACTACAAGCTGCTCATATCAATATACGTAACCAAGTCTTTGCTTCCCACATTCGAAACAACCAACCAACCTAAGGCAAATGAAACACAGCCAGAGAGATCTTCTATGTAGATTACTGAACAAAAAAAGTTCCCACAAATGTAACTGCACAAACACAGCTAACCAATCTGTGTCACAAACCCTAGAAACGAGCACCATGTAAACATATCCTCCACCCATCCAAATCATTCCTCTAAGCCTTCTTCTTGTCCTTGGATGGGCCTCTAGGGATCTTACTCAAAACCTTACTTAGCACCTTCTCGTCGAACACTGCATACTGCTTCTTGATCTCGATCCATGCCTTCTCCCCAAATGCATCTACTTTATCTTCATACTTCTCATACAAGACTGGCACTGTGTGGAGAAGCACGAATACTGTATGCAACAACCAAGAAATTCAAGATGGTCATATGGTAAATTCCGACACATTCAATCCTTGAACATTCAGTCACAGTTGGGTGAGTGCATTACCGATATAGAACAGAGTCAGGAAGTTGCAACAGCTCCCCAAGATTGATAGGACCCATAAACCAGCAATCACCTGGTGATATACCACAGCAGATCATTAGTTAGCAGGTACATTAAAGCTTGAACCAAGAAAATCATATTTTGACCCAATTCCCCGATTCGATGTTCACAAGAGGTTATCAATTCAAAAGATTCAGCTGTGTTATATATTCAAAGTAGGGAAAACAGAATCACTTACAGCAAGGAACTTTTTGAGGTCCTTTCCTGAGGCTATATCACGAAGAGCAGCCAACCCGCGGTTGATCTCATACCTAAGTCCAGAAGCAAATTGCAGAACTGCATCCTCAGGGATGTGGACCTGCGGAATATGCGGGGTTGATCTGGAGAAGAGCACAGCCAAAATCAGCTTAGCCAGGTCAGACGAGTGATTCCAATCACCAAAAGTAGTAAAATACAGCCTGAAAAAAGGCTTACTTGTTGATAAACGTGGAGGCATTGGACCACAGAAACAAAACTGCCAACGCGAGGATCAAAGCATGGCAAACCAGTGTCAGAAGGTGGTACTCGAGCAATTCAAAGAGAACCCATGCAGCAGTTGCGCCACCAAGCACTCCTGCCGAGATCTTCTTGTTCCTCCACAGGAAAACATCGGCGGCTATTTGAAAATACAATCAATTCATTAGTACAAAACAGAGTATTATCCGTTACATGTAGCCACCAAATTTACATAGATTGAATGAACAAGGAAAAGGAAAGCACGCTAACAATGGATTGTTGAAGGAAGTTTTACGGATAAAGCTACATAAAGTCAGCTTGTTCAAATTAAGCAACACTGATCAATTAACATAATCCATGAAATCCAGATCTAATAGTACGAATACGGAGCCAGATCTGATCATCTGCGGCCACCAAAATCAAATTGGTCGTTCAATTCCGAGCTAAAAGCTAGAGACAATTCATCGAGCAAGTCAAATCACAGTCACACGATCGCGTCTATAGATAGTCACAGAAGAGATCTTGAGTTACCATTTGTTGATAAATTTAAACAATCAACACAGGCAGTGAAAACTGGAAATGAAGCGAATAAATAAGTCAGAATCGATGATTGAACAATTTCAAGACGGAAATGAGGAACCTACGTTTGCCACCACCGAGAACCTTGTGAACAGGCTGCTCACGTCCAAAGAGACGATAGATTTTGGACTTGATCGATGAAGGAGAAGCCGGAGAGGACGACTTCTTGGGCTTATCGTCGTGATCGGAATCGGAAGACGAAGAAGAAGAATCATCGCCTCCGTGGATCTTCTCCGATATCTTATCCATCAGTGACTCTTCCTTGTGCTCAGTCATGGTGAATCCTTACTACTTACAGAAAAACCCCAAAACCCCTCGGAGGAAGCAAAGGGAACAAGAAAGAGAAGGATGCAGGACTTCACTCCTTCCTTCTTTGCTCTCAAATGGAATTTTCAAGCTTTTTTCCTTCCTTTTTCTTCTCCCTTGTCTCTGAATCTTACACTATATACTCGGCTAAGCAAAAGGCGTTTGGCGTTTTCGGGGCAGTATTCGTATCTCAACCGTTGAAACGCGCGAGATCGATCTTGGACGTTGGTTTGGTTCGGGATGGGAGCATCGAAGCTGGTAGGAACGGGAATGGTCCGGGAGCGTGGCAGGTTACAGGTGGAAAGAGAGAAATGTAATTTGAGAGTTATTAATGTTTATAAGACCGAGGATTTTGACGCCATCCATATTACTTAACGAGTGGCGACAGTGACTCCGTTAACTTGCGACGTTGAATGCTCCACGTGTAAGCTATGTTCTTTATTTATTCAATTTTCAGGAGTTGATTGCTTGAAATAAGAAAAGATTTGAGTTGCAAAGAAGAACTATCAAGGAATTCTACAAAGTAGGTCGGCTGTTATTTGGAATTGAAAACAATTTCATATCATTTAAGACTTGGTTGTTAAGGATCAAGGGACCCTTGCCTGCCGACTGAGAAGTAGATGAATCTTAGCAGACAAGGAAGAAATTTGGGTTTGCCTGCATTCAACATTTCACAAATTTGTATATGGAAACAACCAAACTATGACGTTCTGAGAACTCAAAGATTGACTCCTTCCTTAACCCCAAGTGCAAATATGTATTCATTCACATCTGTCCAGCAAAGCCAGCTTGTTAGCTGACACCAAATCTCATATGACCAGAATGCTATGTATGAAAACTGGTTATCAACCTTTTCTAACAATTTGAATCATTGGGATGCAATGATTCTCTACATGATACGAGAACTTTCTTGGTGTTTATTTTATCTGTTTCAGATAAGAGGGTATGTTCTGATTCCTCTGCTCTATACATTCATACAACCCAGAAACAACCAAGAGTTATGATAGAGGAGGAAGACAAACAAGATACAGATAAAATAGATTGTCAATCTATTCCTGCCATGGAAGAAAAGTCTAAATCCATTGGTTGACCCTACATCCTGCACCAGAGATACGGATTGGACACAAATTATTCAATAAATTATGAGATTAGTTCATCTGTCCTCTCACACGGTTACTAGTTCTACATGATAACACAACTTCCTAAAACTTGAACAACTTTACAGCTCCAATTGCTATGCCACACACAATAACAGGCAGAAAGCAAGGACCACCTACCTTTTACCATGATGTTCTTCTCATTCTTTATATGTTGGACTAGCAGGTAAGCAAACGTAAATATGACTTCAAGTCTTCAACAACTGAGTAGTTGTTCGTTCAGAGGGACTCCAGAATCCATCTGCATGTTTCGGGTTACTTAGCCTACCAATTGTATGATGCAGAGGAAGAGAAGATGTCTATAATGTCTTGGGATATATAGGGTATTGCTCATTAAATATCAAGTGGAAACGAAATTCTAGCTTAACTGAGTTAGACAGTTTGTTCTTTCATTTCACCAACTGAACCACCCACTGCTGGTGTGATGTCAGTACCAACAAAAATAAGGGATTTAACAATGGACAAGAATAACTTAGCCATCACTAATAAGGATGGTATCATAACATTTTAGCATCAGGTGGATATATGTGATCCAAACTTTGTCTAGTCACTCAAAGTTTGATTCTTGTTGGAGTCTTGTACTTGAAGTTTAACATAAATCTGGGTACTTGATGAGCTAAATTCCCAACAAGACCTCTCCAACTTAAGAGACACCAGAATCAGTTTAGGTGAATTACTGCAGAAAGCACCTTAAATTGCCAGTAAGTGTGGTCCTAGCTATCTACAGCTTTAAGCTTTAACACCCTGTTTCATACCAGACCACTTCTGGCTCCATAGGTTGTTTAAAAAATCAATAGTGCTTAAAAGTGGCAAACATCGAAAGTTGAGTGAAAACCCCTCCACATTGATTGAAGTTTTCACAAACATTCAAATACTTATGAACCAACTCTAAAACGAGAATGCCCATTGACATGGCTGTTAACTAGTGAATTTGATCAAAAGGCCAAACAAAACCACTGAACAACCCTTAATGCCATAGCGCCCTAATCAACAATTTTGCAGGTCAATTTCTTAACAATGTCGTACAAACTTGTACCACTTCACCAAAACAATTGGCCAAAAGATTGCAGCTTTACTGTTAACGTAAAGAAACCAGACAGCCAATTAGCTAGGAAAGAAGGGCTCCATCTCTGATCTCTCCAAGCCGATTCATATTGTAAACGCAAACCGAATATGAAGCTGTAAATTAAAGCGCACACAACAACAGCATCAAAAGCAGAACACATGGCGAAAAGGGAACACAGTGGGGCTAGCTAGCTAGATAGCAAGCCAGCTCCCAGTTGCTGGATTGTTTTTTACCTTAGAGAAAAAAACCTCTGCCATTTTCAACAAATACCAAGTATGCATCCTCTTCCGTACGACCCTCCTGTGCCGCCGCAGACAGGTTACCCCAAACTTATCTCCGGCCACTGAAGCACGATGAAAGCTTTTCTGTTTGTGTTTTCCATTTCCAGGCTTCTGGTTTGTAGTTTTAAAAATGTTTTGGACAATTGGCTTGTTGACCATCTTGACCTCTTTGAAATTCCAATATTACGATGTGAGAAGGGCGAAAGTAAAGCTGTTGCTGAGTCGCTGGAGGGTATTTTGGTTAACTCCTGTTGGTTCTTGTCGGTTCGTGAGACTCAACAACTGGCCGTTGAGTGTGGAACCCGAACATTTGTAAGAATATCCGATGTTACAACGACGTCACCAACAAAGCACAAAACATGGAATATACGTTGGTGCCCAAAACGCCCATCTGCAAAATAGCCCAAGTCCAACTGAAACTGGGGTACTTAAATTTCCAGTACTCTCTCGTAAGGCTCTGTTTCCATCAATCAAGTCCAGAAAAGCCCAGTAAAAGCGTTCGTGTTTGGTGGGCCTGGCCATAATCAAAGCCCATAAAGCCCATCTGGACAATCTCCTTAATCAGCTCATCAGCTGTTTATGTCCCTTATTATCCTTCACTACTGGCTTAGATACTCGGCAAAACAATCAATTAATCTCAGTGAATTCGAGTTAATAGGTGACCTCTTTAATTTGTGCCCGATCCGCCTGGTCTGACCAATGAATGGTTCGATGCTAGAGAATCGAGATAATCATTGCTTGAGGTAATGATCTATTCGAGAAATGGTTGACTCATAAGTTAGTTTACATCGACCCTCATTGCTCGAGGCATATGATAGATCCAACTCCAACAACGGATTTAGAATAGTTTAATACATTGGGTTGTACTAAAATTTAAAACACACGCGATCGAATATAAAAAATATACTAATGAACCTATAAATACAAAAAAAAACTACATAATGCAGAAGTTATTGATTGAAAAGTGGACTTGGCTGGGGACAGAGAAAGAGAAATTAGGGTTGGGCATTGGATCGAGCCAACTACAAACTCATCCTATCCCACTCGTTGTAACCCAACCCGCTCAAAAGTAGGAAAGTATTATAGGTGGGTTTGAGTTGTAATATAATCATCCATCAATTGATGCCGAGTTGGGTTAGGTGATGGGTTATCCGCCAAAATCCATCCAAACACTTTACTCATAATCCCGAACTTCCAATCTTCCATTATATTTGATAACTTTCCGTTGTAATCCCTAAAACTATCTCCCAAATCACAACAAAAATTTGGATGGATAGTCTAAGTCTTATTACATGCTTGATTTTTTTCTTTCTTATAGTTAAAAATGATTGTTTTTTTAGTTTATTTTGTAAGATTGGACTTATTTATTAATCCGAATTATAATTACGATGAACTATGTCAAGATTCTTCCATCCGCTTATAACCCACCCAGAATCATCTGCCATTTCCCACCTGCTGTTAAATTAGACGGCTACTTATAATAGGATTGGCTTGGTAATTTGTGTTTAGTTAACCCTAATTAGCCTAATATCTCCTTATTTAGCTAGCATGATAATATCGTAGCCTGTAATCATCTTGTTCTTCTTGTTTTCCTTTCGATAATACTATCTCCTTTTCCCATGGACTAATCGACATTACGGTCGAAAACTACATTAAACCTCGTATCTCTTTTTTGTGTTTTTATCTATGATCATAAAGTCTTACATATAACAAATAGCCAACCCACCAATCTCAATACGCAATTCTAAAAGAAACCCATATATCCGCCACTATCCAACCCCAACTCTTTGTTGATCTGATCAACCCCGAATTCAAGTTGAAATAAAAATGGTCAATCCTTGATGCAATATATCTCACCAACCAGTCATACCCAGATTGAGTGATGAAGTGGAAGTAGAAAGCCAACCAGATGAAGGCAACAACAATAATAATAGTAATCGTGGGGGGCCATGAGTTGTATCTTTATGACCCCAGAAAGAAAGTTTGAATACTGAATGTAGCAAGGATAATGCCAAACTTGTTATTTGCATGTAATCATTTTAGCAAAGAGTTCCAACATCCCCATATCTAAGCAAAAGATTCAAAAAGCACCCATGCAGACATGGATATGGCAAGCTTTTAACACTCTGTAGTTGTGGACTTTGGAATCAAACTAGCTATATAATGGGTCACATGATTTTGATGAAAGAGACGAATTAAATGCCGTAAAAAACCCTTTTGGTTGCATGCCTTGCCAACCAGGATATCCCATTTGATGTGAGACTTTGATCATTTGCTACCACTGCCTTGATTAATATGTATCATCATCATCATCATTCAGCTTATGGAGAAAAAGAAATATGGTACAGCAGATGAAGAGAGTGGGTTTGCAGTTTTTTGCCGAGTCTGAGGCTCGGAGCCATGGGAATGAGAGGGTGTACTGTAATGCAGTATAAATACCTTCACGAACCTCCCCACCATCGACAGTAGTACTACTCCCTCATAAATTTCAGAGACCACTCATACTCAGGTTTGAATGAGGACAAGATACTCCTTACATTTGTCATTTCCACTACGACTACGTACGTGGCTAACACAGTGGATATATATCATGTAAGCTTATAAATGCTCAAGATAGAAAAAGGAAATTAAGCTGGTGACGCGTGGGTGGACAGAGTCTCCGTTCGTAACAAGCAAGGCAAATGCATGCTGGGAATTTTGTCTTCTGGGGCACGGATCCAGGAGGAAGATAGTTCAGAGTTGCAACCCAAGCTGTGCATGCCTGCCACGCTAGCATGATCACCCTTAATTTGCTCCCACCTTGGCATTTCCCTGCAGTTTGTCTGTTTGTGGTAGCATTAATAGAACGACATTATTATTCATTAAAAATGAAAACAGAAAACAGAAGTGGGTGGTTTAGATATTCATATCTGCATTGTGATTGCAGATTTTCCATCTTAAGAATGAACGATGAGTTCAATCTACTCTAGAAGCAACATTCATTGTGTACGTACAGCTGCTGTTCAACAATACGGTGCGTTTCGGGCGATGGCTGTGAAAACAAACAATGCTCAAGTGAAATCAGAAACAACACTACCCTGCATGAGTTTTTGCCAAGGTAGACCAGACCAGCTGCAGAGTAGTGATTGAGATTTGAGAGAGCAGAGCAGCGTGTGGGAAGGAAACAGAGCAAAAGAACTTTGAAGAAAACTATTTAAAAAGCAGAAAATTTGAGTAGCGACTCGTTAAAGCAAAACCAGTGAACCACCCACTTTCCTTAGTTTGTCTTTACACTTTGATTTCTCCATTCATCCTTTTCTCTTCTGACTCCTCTGCATCACTATCTGTACACTCTGCCGCTTTCTCTCTCTCTCTTCTCTGCTCACTCTGCCTCCTCTCACATGACCCAACCCCCCATAGCAGAGCTCCCTCACTCCTTTCCTTTCCCCCGCTTTCTTCTTCCTTTCAGTTAGTACTTACTACTACACCACACCCACCACCATTCTCTCTCTCTTTCTAGCCTCTGCTTTTGAATCTCTCTGTTTTCCTTTTCCTCTGTTTTTTTTCACCCCAACTCAACTCCTGCTTTTAATAAAGCAAGCACCTTCAACTTGGTTTTCCTCCCTTTGCTTTTTTACCATTATTCTGGCTCTCCCTACCATGGAAGCTTTCACCTTACTCAAATACTGGCGCGGCGGTGGTGCTGCCTCCTCCATCCCCATTCCTCCTCCTCCTCCACCCGTCACTGGTTCTCGCCACGCAACCACCATTTTTACTTCCACTAACTCACATGACAATGGCACTGACACGGACAACGAAGAAGATGCCGCAGGTGGGGATGATGGGTCTTTCTTCGACTTGGAGTTCTCCCTCGGAGATGACGTCACCGCCGACGATGACGGCGGAAAGGGCGATGTTGACGATTCCCAAGGAGATTGTGCGGACGACGGAGATAGGGAGTTTGATTTCACCCTCTCCTACTCCTGCTCGGCTTCCAGTTCCAACAACGACCATGCCGACCTAACCACCACCACCATTGCTATTTCCCCTTCTTCTGACGAAATGTTCGGTCAATTGGTGCCAATGATGGACTCTTCCGACGCATTCAACCCTAAATCTCAGAGGATTCCCGTCTCCCTCCTCAAATCCGCCACCAAATTCCGTGTTTTCCTTTTGGGGTTCAAGAAGTCCAACTCCAAGGCCAACAACAACAACCCAGTTGCCCAGGAGGACAACAAAATCAGCGAGGTCAGATCCACTGATTCCGCCGGAGATGCAGGGCCGGAAAGCGAGGACGATGAGAGCGGGAAGCAGAGCAAGCCTTTCACTGTCAAGTTCAAAGTCGAGGAAGTTCCTATTGTGTCTCTTTTCACCAGCGAAAACAGTAGCAGCAGCAGCAGCAGCAGTAATAAGTCATCTTCCCCTATGGACAACGCGGACAACACTACTTCCCCGGCGGCGGCGGCTGCTGCCTCCGACGAGAGGCAGAGGTTCTCGAAGGAGGCATTGCAAAAGTACCTAAAGAAAGTGAAGCCTCTCTACGTCCGCGTTTCCAAGCGGTATGGGGAGAAACTGAGATTCACCTCCTCCTCAGGTCAACTGACGTTGACCTCATCCGCCGTCAATAAAGCCGGTGGTCATATCACTCTCAAGTCTTCGCCGTCGATATCTACAATGTCCGCGGAGAAGATTCAGCTGGAAGCTGTAGCGGAGAAGAGTGAAGTTCATCATCAGGTGACGAACACCACCAAGCAGGTCGGAGCAAAACAGGGGAATTTGCAGGCGGGACTTAGGGTAGTGTGCAAACACTTGGGGAAAAGCCGATCGGCATCTTCGGCTGCGGTGGCAGCGGCTCCTTCTCCTCCGTCATCCAATGCTGCGGCGTCGCAGAGGAGAGACGACTCGTTGTTGCAGCAGCAGGATGGGATTCAGAGCGCCATTCTTCACTGCAAGAGATCGTTCAATACGTCGCGAGGTATACCAAGGTTTAAAGAACCCTTTTTATCTATGAATTGTTTATTTATAGTATAATGTATCATTTAACCCATCGGAAGTCCATATTGTTTTGGCAGATTCAGAGTATTCAAGGAAGGTGTGGGACACTTCACAGGAGAAATCCACTGAATCTTCGGCAAACGACGATGGGGAAACATCAAGTGGTTAAAAAATTAAGTACTGTGGGCTTAGCTAGGAGTGTGGATGTCAAATTAGTGAGAAATGTATTTAGTAGTTAGTACTGTAAAGTGTAAATGTGAGTTGGTTCTTTGTTAATTTAGGGATTTAGTTGAATGTCAGTAGTGAAACCAGTAGTAGCCATGAATGAGGCCATGAGAAGTAATATAAAATGGCAATCTTTTGGCGGTTCTGTCTAAAGATGATCATAATTCTATGCATCGCACCGGTCTGTACAAGCCAACTACCAGGAGTGGAGTGTAACTGTGGGAGTTGATGTTTGTAACCAGTAACCAGTTATTCTTAATTTGGAATATGATTAGCAACTCAGTTAGGAAGTAGTATGAAGGTGGGGGAAAGTGGTGGGTTGTTGGTTGGTTTGGTCAAGTTTAGAATTAAGGGGAGTCGTGTCTTTTTGTGGTCAGAGGTGTCAGAGTCGCAGGGGAAAGTGGCCAAGCCTTAAAACAGTAAAAAGGTAAAAGGATTTTCTTCACTTTTTTCTCCTCTTTTGTTGGCAAAAAAGCCACAATGGATGGGAAACAAAGCAGCACACAGACACCAAACCCCAACACACGCCCTCCGAACTAAACTGGGATTTGAGGTCTGAGCTAATCGGTGAACTTAGCACGAACGTGTGTAGAAGGGTAAGTGAATGTGATGTGAGGGACTATGCACTGAGAAATGAGGAAAATGTGGGAGAGACGGAGAAGTACCGGCGCAGAGCTTGGTTGAGCAATTTGACAGAGTAACAGCAGCATGAAATGTTCTTCTGTTGTTTGCTGCATTAGGATCATATCGTGGAGTATTGAACTTGTTTGTATTACACCAATTGTATTTTTGACATCTAACCTTCTAATATGGTCGAGAAAGAAAATACCTACATCTACATTGCACATGTTACAAAGGGATACAAGAAATACCGATGAAAAAACTTGTGAAAATAATTTCCACTTGGTTATATGCCAACACAAATGTCTAACCCTACTTGGATTGGTTGTGATATAGGGTATCACCCCCTTCCGGGCTGGGAAGTGTCACAAACGTTCCAGAAATTGTAAATTGGTCACCGGAGCATCATGGCATCACCAGATCATCGTTGGATGTTTCGTCTTCTCGCGACGGTTGAGAGAGATCTTTTGGCTAGGGTTTCTTGTGAAGGCTGAAGTGAGAGTACGAACTGATCTTCTCTTCAGCAGCTGAGCTCCTATATATTAACTGCTCATCCACCAAAATTCCGTGTTTCACGTACGTACAAAACAAAACAAAAATTGAGTAACCTAACATTTAACCGGTTTATTAATCAGTTTTGGTTCAGATCTGGTTGCAATAGGATTACAAAGGGGAGCTTTCGGTATCCAGTTACTGGGTTGGACGGATCCTCATTTACTTTTACTTTTTGGCATATATTGGTATTTGCTTTTGGAAAATTTGGTGTCATGAATTAGGACTTAATTGTAATGAGAAGTTAGGAGAGCGATTAAAATAGTAATATTAAATTAGTAGAGCGATTAAACTAGCTTATTGTAATTTAGAAGTGGTATTTAAGTCATTCTTTTTAATTTCTGAATCAATAAATGAACAATCAATTTGGCTTTAATCTTTAATTTTTTTATTGGGGTAGACCGGTTGCGGATGAGGAGGTGGAGCCTTGCCGAGTTTCCTGGATGATTTCGAGAACCTGCCTTTAACTTTCGTCTCCCTTGGGTCAGAAGTTGTAAGATTACATATGCGCTGTTTCTTGACAGACGTGATAGGTTGTGACATGAAGAATCATGATGACGACGGCTTCAGTAATTGGGGCTAAGATTTCCAGATGGGGAACTATGTTCCATCTCTAATGTAGTCAAAGTTTATCTCTATCACAATCCTTGTTTATGCTTTAGCAGGTTCCATTTTTCTCATAGTTGTCTGATTCTGGATATCGCCTTTCATTAATTCCAGACAAATGTAGTTGCATAGTAAAGCAGAAGCAGGCAAACATGAAAAAAAAAAAGCAGCTGGCTACAGTAACTGCTATAAGGTGGCAGAGTAGTAGAGTAAGAAGTAAAAACTACCAAGGATGGTTGAAAAAGAGTTTGAATGAGTTTGTTTTGAACAGAAAGGCGAGCATTTGCAGCTGTAATCCACTCTTTCCCCCATTCCTTCTTGTAGCTATAGCTTAGTTAGCTTACTATCTAGTGGCTCAAAGCCTGACGATGATCATCATCATCATCTCACTACGTACCCGCAAATGAATAATATTATATACTTACTTTCTGTTACATCATATACCTACCTACATTCTGTCTTTTGATTCTGTATTTTCCCCTCCCACGCTGTTGATTCTGTAACTGAGAGATTGAGAGCTATATCGATCGAGTTCATTGCAAAAATGATCTTACTTATATTTGCGGGGCCAAAGGAGAATCTTCCTACTCGTAAGTTAATACTTAGAAATGCTCCTTGTGGAACTCAAACTTGGTAGAACCCTTTTGATTAAATTCGTAGCACAGCTTCCCCAGTTCTTTCGCCAGAACTGGAGCTCCACAGTAGAACACCCCTGCATTATTATTTCCCACAACACCTCATGCGGTTAGTTAAAAAGGTTTCATCTAGCTTAAGGAGCTTAATTTGGAGATACATCAGCATCAAACTTTTTACCTATCCTTGCATTACAGTGCTTGGAACTCAGTTTGGAAAGAACCTTTTTCCAGTTCGGCCTCGCAAAATGGGTTCGTACCTGTAATAAGTGATCAACACTCAGCACACTTCTTTTAGTAGTTACTACTTCACCACAAGTTTTGTAAAATCGATCTATTTTATTAGTTTTGGACTTACAGTGGTGCCGGAGACAACGTCCACCCCGTTCTTGGCATGGTTTAAGGCTTGGACCATGGTAATGAGGGTTGATCTGGCATCGCCTTCCTCGTATACGCTGGTTAAGTAATTGTGCATCTCAATGACCCCCTGTGCAAGCAATAATCTTAAGTTATCCAAGCGAACTCACTCTTAAAGCCAAAAAAAATCAATGCTGTTAGACAAGGTCACAAAATTTACCCTCTGATCATGATCCGCTATTTCGTTCATCACCCCTTTGAACCAATCGAACGAGCCTTGCTCCCTCGTGACCCAGTAGAAGTAAGCATTCGTGGTCTTCAAAGCCTTTTTCCGTCTCGTGGCATCAAAGCTCTGTTCTGATGCTCTGTTGACATCAGTTAGTGAATCCTGAAAACCAAATAAAAATGATTTAAACGAGATTCAGTTGTTATCTTATTTCATTATTATTTTTGGTTTATCATTTACTAACCGCTTGCTCCTCCATCGTCACGATGTTGTTTTGCAAGTCTTTGAGAATGCTGATGAAAGGCGTTGCCCCGATTCCGAGACCGACAACTAACAAGACATCATATTTCCGGTAGTCTTGCGCTGGGGCACCATAAGGACCATCTATTAACAGCTTTGGCAAACTGTTATCACCCAGATATATATGTTACACACTTCACTGAGAAACTTGAACCATAAAACAAAACATAGAAAACATTGAATGTGGAGATAAATATACACATCAGCTGACCTTTTCTTGGTGGTTTCATCAGCTCTGAGAAGGCCGCTTTTCCCAGAAACTGGGCGCTCGCACGCCTCGGAGAATACCCTTTTGAGTTCTTGTGTCCAGTCGCCTAACTGCCGAATGTGTACGCTAAGGTAGTCATCCCCGGGAGCAGAAGTGATGGAAAATGGGTGCCTGATTCAGTGGTACATGAATCAGTTTGACCGAGGAGGATGTCATGATCAGAATCAATTTGCATTAATTAAGGAGTTTTAGACTGTTTTGCAATTTTTCTAAGTTATTGTTATTACGCTTTGCTGGAGGACCATTTTGGATATTTTCCCTAACGGAAAGCAGCTGCAGATTGCTATACCTGCTGCTGCGCTGCAATTTGCAGTACTATGAAAAATTTAATGTAAGATTCCCCTCTTATCTTCTTCTTTTCCTCTCCTCCATTCTCTCCTACCTACTCCCTTTCTTCTCCGAGAAGGTCAGAGTTGATCTGGCCGTTACAGAGGAAGAGCTAACCAGATCAAAATTAAGATCATCAGTTACCATTCAAATGGAGAGACTGCTGGACATTGAACGAACATGTACTGCCCACTCTTGTACCGGAACTGAGGAGGCTTGGAAATTTTTAAGGTCAGCACATTTCCAGGATAAATTGCAACCTTCAATAGCCGGACTGTATGGGAGCCAGAGCGGAAGAACCTGAGAGCTCTTTCTCCAGCGTACAAAAACACAGGAACAGAGAGGTACATCCAGGTCTGTTGGGATTGTAATCGTTAAGAGTATATAAAACGAAGTTGATTGATTCTATAGTATGAGGGGACAAATAATCTGAACCATACCGTTTTTTTATACCAGTGATGGACCAAGTAGAGGTATTCTCCATGGACGACGAGCAAGATATAGACGCTGACGAATAGATGGTGTGAATACCAAAAGGCATTGAATCCTGTGAGTCTGTCAAATGGTTTAGGTAGTTTAATAAGGCTACGCCTGAACCATCTGGTTGCCAGTGTAAACGCAATTATCATGCAAATCACCATCAGAATCCCTGTGACACCTTCTGGCCCTCTAACCAGTTTCCAGTAACTGGGTTTATGGTGTCCAAAGTCATTTCTAAGGTACCGATTGTAGTCCTGCAGAGACGAGCCCTCGAGCCTTGGAAAATCGCAGGCGAGGTGATTTCCAACGTGCAGAATAACACCAATCACGATTGCTGTCGCAATAGTCTGCACATACGCATAATCAAAACAACATTAGCAATTGATTTTTACTTCAATTTATTAGTTGATCAATCTGGCTTTCCGAGAAAAAAAATTCTCACATTTTCTTTCTGTACAATTTAATCTCCTTTCCTTCCATCAAAAAGTTAGTGCGGACAATTGGTGAAGCTGTGACGGCAAAAGTATCCTATTTGATGGACTGTGTTACAGTTTCGCTGCAAATTCCTCTGTATATCTCTCTGTATTTAATCATGCAAAGTGACTGTCAATTTTTTCTACGTGGTCCAGCGAGCAAGAAAATGGGTAACGTTATCTAACCACACGGATACGACCATAAATATACTCTGAGTGCGCACCTAACGAAAAGAAATATTCCCAAAGAGTATGCCTATATATAAGAACAACCATCTTATTGACTTTTTTTGTTAATAAAGTCTTCCACGATAAGACCCCACTGATTCTAACGTCCAAAATAAGCAAGCAAGTTTAAGCAAGTAACAGGAATCAAAAGGTACGTGGTTGGTGAAACGACGAGGAGGACGTGCACGTACCTTGTGGAAGTTGATGTTGTCGTCGAAAGGCACAAGAAAAGCCAGCCGTGTGGACCTGAGGCGAGTGATGGTGTTTCTACAGACTGGGAGGAGAATGAGTGCCATGTTGAACTTCAAAGTCTCCGCTGCGCCTTTTGCCGTGAGGAGACAGTAACCCATAACCTTGAAAGCGGCTTTCTGCTTGTACTGATGAAACTTCCATGTGAATAGCCCGACCATGATCATGATCCATAGTGACACCACCCAGATTCTTTTCCAGTTCTCTTCCAGAAAGTAGACCAACTTTGTGCTCATCCGCTTGATTGGACTTCGCCTTCTTAGCCCTTGTAAGTTCTGGCTCAGTGCTTGGCTCGTGTAGCTCAGTGCTTGACTGTAGTTTAGATACGTGTCCTTCTGGAGAAGAAGCGTTTCCAGTTGCCATAACTGCATTGTTGCAGGTGACGAGAGTTATGTGCACTATCATTGGCAGACAAATGCATAAGACAAGACCCAGCGCACAAAGAGGGATGCGGCCTGATCAGCCGTCCACATGGGCACCAACGTGGCAGGAATATGCATGAGTTCAATGTATCCATCATGAGTGTGCAGTTCGTTACACTCATCCACTACAGTTGCAGAGGATTCAATTAATTCAGCGCCAATCATGTAAAGGGTAGAAAATAGCCGGCAGAATCACCCTCTCCGGTCTCCGGTGGCTAAATTACCATCTTCGGTTATTGGAAAGTTTTATAATTAATTTGCTGCCGATTCTGACTTTCAATTAGGAATATTTTTGCACTAAGTTTTTCGGAATTCTTTTTTCTGGAAATATTTTTCGACGACCGGTCGTACAACTTTATATAGTGAATCGTATGGATCATACAAATGTGTATAGATTTATACAAATCCGTACAAAAGTGTATATATATTTGTATGGCTTTTGTACAAAGTGTAATACTAAATATTGTACAAAATATTATTATATACTTAATATACACATTTGTATGGTTGTGAAATGTTAATTTTGTCCCCATATTTTAAGTGATTAGAAGACACAATTTTTAAACGGTTGAGTTTCGTGCGGGCTTTTTAGATTGGATTAAAACATCATTTCTCTGACTCCAAATTCGGGCTGAGCATGCTAGGGAATTAGATCATCTCCATCTCAGCAATTCATTAGCAATTTTTAATTAAAACTTTATCGTCACATCAACAACTTTAGAAATTAAGTCACTCAATAATTTCTAACCTCCTCCATCAAAGCAACTGGTTAACAATTTCTATACAACATTTATATATTTTTTTAAATACTTTTATATTAAATGGTAATAGATACTTCATACTTTATTTGAATAAATAATATCTAAATCCTTATAAAATCAATAATTATTATATAATCAATATAAAATGAAAATTATATAATTTTAATATAAAATATAACCATATTCATATTAAAAATAATTAAAATTATATAAACAAATGATAAAAAATTTAGAGAATAAGAAATAAAAGACTAGATTTAATTGATTTATTTTTATATCATAAATGATTTTCCTCGTAGCTATGTAGCTTATGTAGGTTGTTGACGAATCAAACCGCTCGTGAGCAGCTCGGCGTTCGGTTTGGAAAAAGTTCGTTCGTGACTCGGCTCGATTTTAAACAAGTCAAGTTTGAGCCAAGGTATGTCCGACTCGATAGCTCGAGCTTGAGATTCAACTCGAATACTAACTCGAGTATATAGCTCGTTAATAGACTCAATAATGCGACATGTGTTTTGCCTCGAAAACCATATACAATAAATTATATTTAATTTGGGATTGTGCTAATGAAAATACAAGTGATATATTATTTAGATTTAACTCTTTTAATTGAGAAAAATAAAAAATTATAAGTTTTATGATATCTTCTTCTTTAACTTGACTCGTCGATATTTTTTAGTTTACAAGCTTCAAAATTAGTTCAAAATAGACTCATTGACAGTTTTTTATGACGCAAAATTCGAATTAATCTCGAGTTTGGCTCGTCAAATATAGTTAACAAGCCAGGCTCGAACTTGTGACAATCCAAAATTTTCTAGCTCGGGTTCAAGCTCGAGCTCGCCTAAAACGTACCAAACCAAGATCGAGCACATCAAAGTTCGACTCGGTTTGGTTCATAAACAGCTCTAAGCTTATGTGGTAGTACTAATATACTTGCTAATTTAGCAAACACTTCTCTATTTAAAACAATTTCTTATTAGATACCGTTACACAATTTACATTATTTAGCAATTTAGCAATAACTAAAAAATGAAGTATGAAAATGCTCTTAGACTAGTAGTTGGTACGCTGTTTTCTTCCTGGAACTGGGTAAGATTAAATATTTGACGATTAACGTTTTATCTTCGTGTACAAAATGAGTTACTTCATTTTCAACCGTCGGTCAAATAATGGCATTTACAGTTTTACACCATACTATTGTATAGTTAGTAAGAGTATAAAATGATGTAAAACGTGAAATATAAAACTCACTGGAAGCTTGTTCAACCACTAAAGATACAACTCCACTTAGATTAGCTTTACTTAACCAAATAAATCATCTTTACTTGAACAGCCTCCATTCTTGAGTGAATTTATTACTCCTATTTTGGCCTAACATTAATTGGACTTTGAACGAAGAGGCAGCGTGACTGCAGGGTCGTAGAGATACTGTAACTAACAATCCTTAATTGATAATTAATTAATTAATTTCATAGTAAATTACTGTCCTTTTTATGTCAAGAATTCGTTTTCCCTTTAGTTTAAATTGATGTATGGTTTTGTAGTAAACTGCTATTTCCTTAATATAAGAAATCGTATGAGTAGTAAAAAGACAAAGCAAATATTGGACCCACCTCGATGTAGCCAAGTCTTTCGGGGTCCAACTCTTCCATGATCAGTGCTGCATATTCCTCTGCCTGTTCCTTCAATCTGGATAATTTGTTTGCGGAGGCACTCAACATAATAATCTGAAGAAAAAAAAAACAGAAGAGGGGCTATAATTTCATTATGAGTGTACGTTGGTTGGACGGGAGTAGTTAGTGATGTGGGAATGTGATGGAATTTTCAAAGGCCAACGAATCCTCCCCCACCCTGGAACATTGTATTATAAATAGTGATGCCAAATGACAACCTGTAGGGTTTCAACCAATTAGCCTGTAAATCGCTGCGACTGCTAATCCCTCCTATATGAACAAAACGTTACTTAAAATACTCTTCGGGGTTCGTCTTTTTTCAAGGAATGGGTCGGCGCGTAAGTTTTCATTTCTCAGTAGAATCTGACAGGGCGTTGGCTGCTAATTGACTAATTGATGCAATTAGGCTTAAACAAACCATCAAATTTAAGTAATTAACCATGATAGCGCGTAATATTCGTTAAGAGAAAAGGATGATGCCAGTCGGTAATTTTAAAAGGTGCCCGTACCTCTTTTACTTCTTCCTCTGTAATTCTGCCATCTTCATTCTTGTCTACCCTGTTCATCACCAAAAAGGATTACCGAATCAAAGATCAACTTATCGACTCAAAGTCAGAAATAAGAAAAAAAAAGCTGGAATGACAATGTTGACCTCTGTTCACTGCAAAAATTAATAATCGTTTCTATATGCAACAACTAAGAACTGTACTGTGAGGAGGGAGTGGGATATGTATGATAAAACTAATTAAGAACAGTTTGCTAAAATCCAAAATTGAATATTTTTAGTAATCATTTGAATTTTGTTTTGAAGCGTACATGTCGAAGAAGATCTGGAGGCGTGAATCGAAGCTGTCATCGGTGATTTGTGACCAGAACTCGTAAAGCTCGTCCCTGCTAATCTTCTCCACCTTCAGCCTTCTTCTCCTCCCCAATGCGTCGAACAGTTCCACTGCAAACTCCTTGGAGTCCTTCATCCCTTCAATCCAAGAGACGTAATAACTAAGCAACCAAATAAAAAATATTTGAAGGAGTAGTTGAGACCTAAAAGCATATTTTGAAATGTTTGACTAATTGGGGAAAGCCGATGATGAGACAGAGAAGGGGGGGAAATCGATCGGAGAACCTATGCATTGTGCGAAATCGGCGCGGTAGAGATAACCGTCCTTTGCAAGCTTCTCGAAGTTGCTATGGACTTCGTTCCACGCATCCACAGCGGCCTGCGATTTTCTGTTACTGATGAATTTGAGACCGCGAAGCGCCTTCTGAGCTCCGGACCTGGTCCGATCGAGCTGAGCTCGCTGCCTCCTCAGAGCTCGAGCAGCCAACGCCGAATCGAATCCAGCAGCTGCACCGCCATTATTATTGTTCATTGGCGAATTGCGAGATGACAGTCCTTGGCTCCAGGAGAACCTCCTGAGCTCCGCTTTTAGCTCCTGAGAGAACTGCCTTGCCTTCGCCACCGCCTCCACCTTCAGCTCGTGCGAGAATTGCCGCAGCTTGTTTGACGAGCTCCGCTTGATCGTCGGCGATCTGGAAGCCGGAGCCGAATCAGGAGTTGAATTATCTGCAACCAACTCCCTTCCGCCTTCACTATCACTCCCGCCGGCGATGTTAATGACTGTCGCCGGCTCAACGCTCCTGAGGATAATCGTGTCATCGTCCTGCAAATCAAGCGTGACCTCGACGAACTCCTCCCCTGTCATCGAACTCCCCCGAGACGTCCCTGCGCTGCTGCTGCTGCTAGCCGTCGCCCCCCTTGCCGGCACCGAATCGGATCCCCACCGCCTCTCGTGCCTCATGTCTCTCTTCAGTCTTTTGAAAAATGCAGAAGAGAAAAGAGATTTATTGAAAAATAAGAGTAACAGAGTTACAATGCAATCAATTTTTTGCTAATATTAGATACAAAGAGGGAAATGAAGAAGGAATATAGAGTGGAATCTTAAGGGGAAGGAGAAAGGAGTCAAGGACAGATACACATGGCTAAGTAGAGAAAGGGAAGAGTGAGACTGGCGGAGGAGAGACTGGAGACCGGAGGTGGAGGATTCAGTGCGGTGAGCACTTTTTGTAATTAACCGGGAAATTCATTCAGAGCCCAAAAAAAACACTGCTGTTGCGGGATGGTGGGGGGAGGCGTTTACTTGCTTTATTTCTTATAGTCTTGCGTGGGCTGGGCGGGCCACGGCAGCTCGCAGTCGTGGCTTAGGCTTGGATTCGGATTCTCTAATAAGGCTTCTTTTTCTGGGAACGGGGGGACGCGTTTATACTAGGCTTCGCAATGAAAGACCGCAAATTCAATCAAAATCGAGCCGGTCAAAGTAGTTCAAAAAATTATTTGATTGGTTTTTGGTGTGGTTTTGATGATAATTGTTCAGTAAAATTTATAAGTGTTGGTGCGGTGATGGATATTATGCTATTTGAATGGTCATCGTCATTATTATCATCACCCACTTGCTAACAACGTCGTGCTGTGTTATATATCGTAATATGGTAATATCGTAATTAATAATTATCTATTTTTCATAAAAGTACAAAATATTAGTTTTAAACCCTCAAACTCGCTGGTTTTTCAACCAATTTTGACTAACTAGTTAGAAAAATCTATTTGCAACAACACATCGAAAAAGCATTTGGTTAGTTTATTTGATTAATAATAATCGGTGGTGGTTATCATCACAACTTTATCAAATACAATAATCATAGTAAAACTAAATTTAAACTGTGAAATTTGGTGAGTTTTTACTATAATTTTTATTGAAAGGGTTAGGGGACGGATATACACTAACCGTCATTTGATACGAATTGTTGCCAAAGGGAATGGGGAGAGATGAAAAGGAAGTGGGGCCGTTGATTTTGTTTTGTAGGTGGTGGACGGGATGGATTGTTTGCAGTCAACTTCACTTAAGCTTCTCGATCCGGAAGTCAAAAATCATTTATTAATTGCCTTCCTAATCTACTTGATTTTTTTCCATTCATTATCTTTCAACGTGATAAATGAGATTCGAGTCGACTTCTAATAAAATTCGAATATTGTAATGTCTTGATCAGTATGAATTTAGGATTCTTGCTAAGATATTTCAATGTAGCACATGTACAAGTGCCGATAATTGTTTGTTGTTTAAATTTTTTTGTTTGGAATAGAAAAAAAGCCAACTATATATACCTTATTTAGTAAATGATATAAATATTAATTAAAGTTTTATATGACTGAGAATTCTTCATTTTAAATATCGATAATTCACATCTTAGTGCCTAGGCAAAATGTTGGGAATGCAAATCCAAAATTTGTTTATGTTTAGTCCACATGTAAACAGGCGCAATCAATAATGGCGAAAGCTAAGAATTGCAAATGATGATGAGAAATCGGTTGAAATCCCACCACCAATATTTGAGAACAAATTTTTTTTGTTTTTTTTTTTAATGTTTATGTTATCTTTATGCTATCTGGCTACGGATTCGAGAGCATGATCCGACAGATGGTCCCGACAGATTGTGGGCAGTTGGATAGGATATTTTGGATCAAGTTCATCCAACGGCTGAAAATGAGTCAAACGAATTGACTTAAATGAGAGTAGTTTCAGTACAAAAAAATTGGAAAAAGCACATGAGTGTGGTCATTATACGAGCATGTTATATACTACCATTTTATGGACTCCTTATGTCGTTGTTATGTCCACCTTATGAGTAGTTGAATTTATCTCGTTTTGTCCAGTTTACAACTCTTTTATGTCGGTTATATATACACTTTACGAGTCTGTTATGTATTTTTTATTATGTCCTTTTAATAGGTTTATTATATCGACTTTATATGTAAATCGCTATATTCTTGTTATATAATTGTTATGTCATTATTATATCTAATTTAGATGAAATAGTAGAAAAGAAAAGGGAAAGAAAAGTTAAAAAATTACCATTTGTTTTTGTGGCCCGTAGCCATAACCATTTGGGCCCGACATATTTCAGTCCATAATATTTTGGGTTCCGAGTCCAAAGGAAATCCAGGGAATCGTTTTCAGCTTTTTGGGACTGTTGGGCCACTATTGTTTTTATTGTGGAGGTGGAGAGGCCCAACAGTCGGGACTTCAGAAACCTAACAAGACCAAACTGATCAGACACGATTAGAAATTTAGAATCGCATGAGACACGTCTCCACTGTTGATGTACTAATCACTATCAGAGCCTCTCTTAATCGGGCCGATCACTAAGCAACAGTGGCTGATTAGTGAAGTCTTTCTTAAACCACGACCTAGGTTATATTTTCGAGTCCAGAATTATGATATTTTAGAAAAGTTAATATATTTTATATATAACATAATATATTTTAAATTTTATATAATTCTCTTGATATATCGATAAAGTGAAATAATATATATCTTATTGATAGTGGTTTACCGCCGGAGTGGAAATTAGTGTCACGAAGCAGATGATAGTCCAAAGGTTTGCATGAATAATATTCGACAGATAGAAAATGAGTCATAAAGATGTGAGTGTCACTCGATATTCCACAATTACGTACGTGCTAATTAATCCAAAGATTAATTGAAGGAATTAGGCAATGAGTAACAAATCTGCAATCGCCACCTCAACGATGAACGGACGTACGTGGACGTTGAACAACCTTTGACGATTCTCCAGACCACCTTCAACGGTTTGGTTTCTCTCTATACTCTCCTTCGTTCTTAATTAAACTAATAAATAAATAAATATATATATATATAAAATTCAGAATAAAACCTAAAGTGGGCCCAACCTCCATGCAGTTAAGATTCTTCATAATAATATATATATATTTCTAGCTTAGACTGCTGCATGCTGGGTTGCAGATATCATGTCCACGTTCCTCATCATCTACAGATCTACCCATTTTTTTCTGGATAGGTGCTGCTGTTGGGGCAATGTACAGACAAAACTTCAAATAACTATCTAACGAGGAAATCTTCAAGGCGGGATCATGAAGGGGAAATAATTGTCTGAAGACGTTGATATGATATAGTTGTTAGTGAGTTGTAATATAAATATTCGTCAGAATTCTCTTCTAATAAGGTGAGTTATTGAGATGCAACGGTTGTTGACATATATTGTGTCATAGCTTTATATGACCGAGAGGTCTCCGTTTTGAATCCCCGATAGCCTCCTAATATGTGAAGATGACTTATCGAAGACCTGAAAAGTGATAAAAAAAACTCTGTTAGAGAGAAAAACTTCAAAGGAACTCTATGTCTCGTAATCGGAATTCGCAGAGATATATACATGATAATTGGGTTCAAAGCCATGAGATTATTAGGCATGTATTTAGACTTCATTTGTGGATCATCAACTGTATGCTAGATGAAAGAGGTACGAATTAAATAGTGGGTCGTTGCTTTCATAAGTCTAAGTGCATGTATTGGATAAAATTGAATTATAAGTAGATATAGACTTTTGATACCAACATTTTGCTACTTATCCAAATAACATGAAGACTTTTCAGTAAAATAGTAATTACGTTGCAGTCGTGCTTTGGCTGTGTGAAATGTGATCAATCGAGTAAATAAATGATCTCTCTCTATGGTAATTAATAAAACTCGGATAAGATCTCGCTAGAATCTGACAAACAGTGATAATATATTGGCGGATACTATGCTACGTGTCAATTGTTCATTAGCTGCCCAAATATTTAAAAATATTGGGTCAGCACCTAATTTTACCCCAAAATACAATAACATCACTTAATTATGAAAAACTTATTCTAATTTCTCCATCCAACACCATCCACAAAAATATATAGTTTCTTTTTGAGTTTTTAATAATAAGTTAAAAGGACAAGAACGGATCTTATCTCTTCATCATACCCTTTCCATTTCATCAAATTTTCAACATACTCTCACCTTCCGGTGGCTTCAGCCGTTTCAAAATTCATTAACGCCACCAACTCTGGAGGCAGTCCGGTAGGCTATCCAATTGCTGGACTCGAATCATGATTCTTGAGAGCAGCCTGGAAAGCCTCGACGTCAGCACCGGAATTCAACGTTTCATCCTGTTTTGTCTTCCTCGATGAGCTTCTTAAGGTCTAGCTCAATCCCACAATCGGCGTCGGCTGCTTTATTGAAGCTCCGACTATTGTGTCGATGATTTTTATGGTGGCGGTGATTCCGACGATTCAGTTTAGAAGGGGTGTGATTTCGATGTATAAGCTTAGGCGGGGGTTGTGAATCTGACGATTCAGCTATATGGGGTGTGCTTCCGACGTTTCATCTTAGGCGATGGGAATCCGACCACTGGCTCGGTTTGGTAAATCATAGGGGTGTGATTTCGGTTAAATGGAGAGAAGTCGTCAGCGGCGGCTGTCCAGCGACGACTTTGACTAAGAACTCCAGGCCGACAGTTGGGGGGGTGGGCAACGTAGACGGCGCGATTCGAATGGAACCACGAAAACTACTGTCGGAATCTTCTACGGAGATGATGAAGAAATAGTTCTCTAATTTTAAAACCAAACTCGCCGGCAGGGAGCCATGTGTGAGAATAGGAATAAGAATTCCTTGCGAAGAAGGAGTCTTGCGGAGAAGATGATAGATAACCAATATTAAATGCTTAACCGGAATATTTGGATAATTAATTTATAGTCGTCAATGAAAGCATGCCACGTGGATAGGTATCCGGTGTCCTCATGCACTGGAGCTTTTTCTACATGTTTTCTAGTTGGGGAGCATGCATGCATATTTATTCCGATGTTACATTTCCCCGAAGCTTTTAGGTGGAAGTGCTGGACTAATTATACATCAATTAACTATGGTGGATGTTTACATTTGCTAATTAATCGTGGAGGATTTTGATTGGATGTTCCATAATGTAAAATAAAATTGAAAAGACTTCCCGGTTGATTTGGAGGTTGCACGTGTCTAGATTTTTCAAGGATTTGGGTTTAATCCAATTTAATAAAAAACAAATCTGACTGACTGACGCCCTTATTTTCAATTATTACAATTTGCTTCCTTTGATTATTGGGGTTTAATTGGGAATAACTAAGGCGTGAATGCGTTGTGATTTACTACTTTATTTAATTTGCAGTTATTAGCAAGTATTACTCACTTTAACGACATCAATGCCTGTGCAACGTACGGTTTAGTAACGTGGATTAATTAGGTTGCCACCAGGGAAGCAGCCATCATTTCGAGTTACGAAGATTTACTGCGTTTAATCCGTCGGGGGTGGGGTTAGTGCCCCGGAACTTCACCTTGGCTGCTTCTGGGTTCGCCGGATAAAACCAGGGGTCGCCGGCGGAAGCTATCGAGGGAAGATGAAGCTGACTAAATGCAAGCTTTAAAAACGGATTCCCGTCGTTTGAGTACGGAACATTCCCAACAACATGGGAATTGAACTGCTTCTTATGAGATTCGAACTCGAATTAGAAGGTAATAACAGGATTAACTTACATTCTCAATAACATGGGAGAACATTTTTAGAAACTTCATTAGCTAATAATTATATTAATAAGTTGGCTTGTCCGCAGCTCCAACTGAGCCATAATGGTTCATCCGTTTTGCTTGCGTGTTATTTTTTATAACATTGTATGTCAATTTTGTTAACGTTATATATAATATAATATGAGGAAATAATTGGGTAAATTTTTAAAATAGTTTCTAAGTTGGTGATACCTATGAAGTATAGTTTTTACGTAGTAATTTATATATTCAAACTCGGGAAAAAGTTCGTCGAAACCCTATCATAATTATGCTTGTTTTAATCGTCTCTGCAATGCGGTTATATATCGTACGGATTTCAAATATTGATTTGTTGACTTTTATTTTCGTTTAGGCTTCAATTTTGAATATATGATTGATATTTTTTATATGAAATTCGAATACCCTTGATCAATTTTCTAACTCAACCACCGTTGGTAACTGGTTATGCAATTATACACTACAAATAAATTTTTGAAATATTTTCAAACTATTACTAGACTAAATTTGAAATTACTTAAAATTATTCAAAAACTATAATATAAAAAACTAAGCACAATGGGTAAAAGTAATAATATATTTTAACTTGGTGACTCTGTTAAATTAAGGATACTGTATATACTTGATGATTAATTGACTATACATACCCTGGAAAAAAATAAATCACGGAATGGAGCTTAAGATTAAAACGATAGAATTTAAGCAGAAACAGTGTATGCACGCGCTGTGTGTGTCTCCTGCGAAACCAACAAAGGGGGCAAATTAATAATGGGTCAAAAATAAATATTACCTAACAAAGGGTCAAAATGATGGATAGTCACTGAACTATGGGCTCTATACTAGTGCGCTCACCTAACTTTCATTTATAACACTCTCATTACATTACTTTAATGAATTGTAATATGACAACCATTCATATATTTTTGTCTCATTTTAGTATAAAATCATAACTCATATCATCCAATCCCTATATAACTCCCATGGTAGTACTGATGGATGGACTCATACTTTCTTATGCGAGAAGTTGGTTGTAGCTGAAGTTTTTGAGTTTTATTTTGCAGTTTGATTCGGTGTTACGTTAGGGAGTTGAATGGAGGTTTTGTCAGACTGCAAGGTATTTATTAATATTATTTCAAGTGTTTATGAATCATGATACATAGTTTTGGGTAATTTCTTCTATAATAACAACTGGTATTGATGTTAATAGTCGTCCTCTTTTGTTTTAGTGACATATTGTCACATATTTTGTGTGAATATGATTGATAGGATAGTAAATAAAAACGGACTATATATAATAAAAATAAATTATACAAACTAAAAATTTACGAGATAAAAATGAACTCCATTACTAATATTAATAATGTATCATTCGATGTGTTAAAATTCAAATTGCGCGAAATATAAGAAAAATGACAAACGGGCCACGGCCAGGCAGACGACTAGAAACAGGATTTAATTTTTCATTTATTTTTCTACCACAAATTCGCCTTTAAATATAAAATATCCCATCGGCGTCTCTCGGGTGAAAAATCTGCCTCACACGGCAATAGATATCCCACGCTCCCTACGCCGACCTGTCTCCCTTCTATATCTATATCTTCCGATCAGGAGCTCAGCCAATATAAATTAAATATGTTCTTCAATTTCAAATCTTGGTCGAAAACTGTGTACGACGAGGAATTCGATGAGCCAGATGCTGCAGTGGATCAGGAAAAGCAATTGCAATTACCAATAGCAGAAGATCATGGCAAGGTTCCGCCGCCGGAGAGTACAAGCGACACTTCCGCCGACGGCGGAATCAGCGGGTGGTCGACGTCCTTCACGGTGTGGAGGAAGTCTCTCGTGATGAACTGCAACGGATTCACGGTGATAAACGCCGACGGCGATCTCGTCTACCGTGTGGATAATTACTGTTGCCGCCCCGAGGAAATCACCCTCATGGACGCCGCCGGGAACTCTGTACTCACATTGCTTCACAACACTAAGGTACGACCTCGAATCAGCATCAGTTCCGATGATTTTGCCAGTAGTTTCTGATTTAATTAAGAGTTGACATACGATCGATTCTCGAATTTAAAATTTAAGATCTGACATCATACACGTTTTTAATTTGAAAATAAAAATTCTTCCTGGGCAGCCACTTGATGAATGAAATGGTCCATTCAAGTTGAAATTGGGGACAAATCGAATTAGCGGCTTACAGTGATAGATGTTAATTTTGATTTTAATGAAGATTCCATAATTAGCTGGCGGTGATAAATTTGGGGAAAATTATTCGTGTTGTTGTTACAGAGGCTTGGGCTGGTGGATAGCTGGCTGGTGTACGAAGGAGACGCGGAGGCGGCGGTGGGAGGGCATATTCCGGCGACGGCGGAGACGGTGAAGTACGTGCCGAAGAAGCCGATCTGGTGCGTGAAGAAGCAGAAGAATCTTTTACAGACGCAGGGGAGCAACGGGAACAGTGTTCTGGCGTATGTGTACAGGGGGAGTTCGGGGAAGAGGGACTATTCGTACGCCATCGAAGGATCGTACGGACAGAGATCTTGCAAGGTAGTGGAGTACGAATCAAGGAAGGAGGTGGCGGAGATACGGCAGAAGGAGGCGGCGATCGGAGGCGTTTCGCTGGGGGCTGAAGTTTTCGTTTTGTCTATACAGTCCGGGTTCGATTCCGGATTCGCCATGGCTCTGGTTTTGCTTCTAGATCAGATGTTTTCCTGATTTTTTTTATTTTTAGTTTTTATTTTTATGTATTATTTATTGGTTTTGTTTTATACATATACTGTTGAAGTTTTTATATAGATCGATTAATTAGGTGCGTATGATGTATTATTATGAATTTTGAGTCAGTTATTTTAAACGGTTTAAAAATTAAACAATATGATGTTATATATCGTTCGTATTTTATTTTGTGCTAGTCTGTATTTTATTGTAAATAAATTATTATATCTTTAATAAAAAAATTATAAATTCAGTTCGTTTTTATTAATGTAGTTCAATTTTACCTTTTTATAGTACATTTTTACTTTATATAGTTCGTTTTTAATGCAATTTTTTTCATAAATAAATATTCTATAAGTTATTAATAAAAAAATGAAACTAAATAAATATTAATTTTCAGCTAAATAAATATTACTTTTCAACTACTCTTAAAAAAATTAACATACTTAAAAATAATAATTACAAGCATTATAAATAAATAAAAAATAATATATAGATATACCTTCTACATATTCAAAAACGGACTGCATGAAGTAAAAACAGACTGTAAAAAGTAAAAATAGACTGTGTTAGTAAAAATAGATTGCACAAAATAATTTTTTAATTCAAAATATTTTATTTTTTTTACGGATTTCACGAAATAAAAAATGGACTATATATAACATAAACTTTAGGAATTTCATCATATTTAATAATTTTGAAATATTTATGACATATTTTGGAATATTACCTCTTGCTACTATATCTCTGTGGGAGGGAAACAATTTATCCAAGTGGAGCAGAGTACCATTGGAGCAGAGTACCATCTTTTTTTCCTCCGTATAAGAGGCTTTTTCTCCGTATGGGAGATTTTATCGCACTAGGGTTTTTATTTGCACTAGGGTTCTTTCTTGGTTTCTACGGGACAGTGAGTTGATTCTGGAAGTACTTTTGCTGTTCGAAGAAGAGCGAGAGACGTGCAGTAATCGAGGATGAGTCCTACGGAGTCTGCTAGTGAGGAGAGGCAGGAGAGAAGAATAAAGAGTGCCATGACTCGTCAAACATGGCTTTGGTAGGCCCGAAGATCAGGACCTGTCCACCGCAATGATGGCAATAGCATGGAACTGCAGGGGTCTGGGCAACTCCCGTGCGGTTCTGGTGCTACATGAGCTTGTGAAAGCTCATAAGCCCGAGGTGGTGTTTCTATTGGAAACACTAGTTGATTGTCAGAAAATGGAAGATATTAGAGTCCTGCTAGAATTCGAGGGATGCTTTTCGGTCCCAGTGCGGGGTCGTAATGGCGGATTGTGTATGCTATGGAAAGACAAAGACATGGTGCGTATTACTAGATTCGGGGATCATTTTGTAGATGCGGGTGTTCAGGTTGAGGATGGTGGGGAGGTAAGGCTTACGGGTTTTGTATGGATGCCCGGAACGGGAAAGGAGGAAAGAGTCGTGGAATCTCTTGACGAGGTTAGGTGGGAACAGGACTGGAGCTTGGTGTATTTTTGGAGATTTCAATGATATATTACACCAGCATGAACAAAAGGGTCGAAATGAACGGCCACAATCATTAATTGATGGCTTTCGTATGGCGGTAGCGGAGTGTAATCTTGTGGATATTAAATTGGAAGGGTACCCATTCACGTGGAGCAGAGCTTAGGGGAAACCACATGGCATTGAATCTTGTATTGAATCTCGTTTGGACCGAGCGATGGCGAACACAGAGTGGATCGATCGCTTCATGCACGGTAAGTTGCGAAATACTGTTGCACCTATCTCTAATCACTCACCGCTCCTAATACGAAGCCGGTGGCTGAAGCATGGAAGAGGAGGCGATTTAGGTTTGAACACGCGTGGAGAAGAGATAGAGGGTCTTCAACCAGTTGTGGACGGCGCGTGGCAGGGAGAGCCGAGTGGGGATTTGTTCCCGAAATTGCATGCATGCAGAAAGGCAACGGAGGAATGGGGTCGTGAGTTTGCGAGAAGATTTCGGACATCAGTTAGCGAGAAGATGAGGCAGCTGGAGGAATTTTGTGTAATTGAGGGAGAGGAAGCAGCTCGAGCTGAACAGTCAAAAGTAATATAAATTATTCAGCTAATCGGTTGAGTATAGAGCTCTTCTTACAATCAAGAGCGGCCCAATGGGCGGACAAAAGCTAGTTCAATTAAATAAACATATAAATAAATTTTGTCCTAATTAAGATAAGACTAGTAATAAAAAAGAATTCAACGTACATGTATTGTCCAAGTTGGAGTAGAATATAAATTACCAAAATGCATAAATACAAAATTATGGAATAAATTTTTGTCGCATCTACTGATTTCGCGTCAACAAAGTTGATTACTACACTAATCTTATTATTATTATTATTAAAATGTCACGGGGCATGCAAAAAAGTCTAGAGGGTATCTAGAGAGATACAAGTTGCTTGGTCGATAATTCTCTAGCCACTCAACTTGCTTGTTGTTTAATTAACACAGAATTGACGAAAAGGAGCCCCTGCTGCGTACGTGGCGCTCTGTCAATCTCCCGCCTCGGCAATTTTAATTTTATGTACTGCACAGCACTGAATTATATTACATATCTTCAGAATATTCTAAATACAAGATTAATTCTAAACTATTAGGCTAGAGATAACTGATGAAAGTTATAATTGAAAAATATTATTGTAAGATGACAAAATTATATAGTTCAACCTAGTGGCTTAAGATGGAGGATAAGAGCACTACGTCGGTCTGTAGTTTCCTTTACGATAATCCTCAATTTAATTGATAATTTCTATAACTAAAGTGTAGTTAAAAATCTAATCCAACAATATAATATCCCCAATTTCTTTACAGCTTTAAGCAATTTGGCCGACTCACCCAGCAGCTAGCTAGGGCGGCTTATTAATTTCACTTCTTGTTACATCCTGCTCTCCTTGTAATTAACTTGTATTTTTTTTTAATTTTAATTCGCCAGATAATAATTAGTAATTTTTGTTGTGTTTTTTGGCGTTGTTGATGTTTGAAAGGCCAGGACAACCAAAGTAACAACAAAGGCAAAACTGATCGACGTCCAACTCATCTGCATGTTCTATTTTGGCTCGTGGGGAAACGATCCATGGGAAATTAATAATATTATAGCTGTAACTAGTGACATTATGTCGGGAAAGGAACTTAACTATATGGCTTCTTAATTAATTAATTAATTATTTATTTGTTTTCTACTTTATAGAATGGGTTTTATATATAGCTGTAGAAAAGCAAAAGTAGGTGCCAATTGCTTCTACCTAATGGATTGCTGACGGGGTCTCTCACGGTCTTACTATATGGTGTCAAACAGCGCATATAACCACTGTTATATTAATCTTTTTATTATATATTAAGAGTACAGACTCTTGACTCTTGAGACCTTCCACTTTCTCATCTCTCACCGTCTGATCACTTCTGGAGTGAACTGTGAAGGTGTTTCGACGGCGAACTTGAGAAGCAGAATGCCGAGTGCCTCTTTGACCTCCTCCTTTACACTCACAAAATTAAACTATCAGGCGGGCCAGATGTCATATGATTGAAATCGGAAGCCCACAACTTTATTTGGGCCTCTTTAACATCTGGACTCCGAAACTTGGCTGCTGAGGACACCTTCTCACTTTAACCAGGCCTTGCAACCGGATATTGACTTGGCTGACATCTCTAATGTGGTTTCCCTACCCACCCGCACATGTCGATTTTTTTTGGAAATTGATCGTATTGATACGAAATGTTGGTGGATGATCAATTCGAAAAATGAGCAGATTGACAATAACACTAAATAATGAGTTAATTTAAAGAAATTAGTTAAAATTTCATTATATATTCTTCTAAACATATACAATAACTCGAAAGTAAATTATTTAAAATATAATAATTCAAAATGCCACTACAGATGAATAATAAATTATATTAGTATGCCTCAAATAACTTATAATTGATGGATTACTTTGAACCAACATTTGAAATACCTTCATAACAGAAGGCTAATGTTAATAACCCTAGTAGCATTTGAAATACCAACATTTGAATTTTTATATTGCATAAGTAGCATTTGAACTTGTAACCTCCCATACAAATATAATTGCATCGTTACCATCTCATAGTGTTTTCACTCGTATAAAATTTGAAATCATCCTCATGATTCGTAATAAATAGTGTGTTTTGAACTATTATTTGGTTAGTTTTGTAGATCTTAATTATTATGTTGTTGATTTTTAATTCCTTTAGTAGTGAATATTTTATTATGTGGTTGACTTTTTTATATGAAAAAATAAAACATCAATTTAGTTAATTTACTGACTCCGTCACTGATCATTCATACTTACCCTTTATTTAGACGAGACATAAAATGCTCTTGGTTATTGAACAAAACCAAATGTGTATGTTGTGTATGAGGCGCATATGTGAAGTTATAAGACATCAAAATATACAAATTGTCTTAGGTAATTTGAACGAATCACATATGTGTGGACTGAAAACAGTAAAAAGTTGGGTGAGAGGTAAATTAGCAGGCCTAGGTAATTTGAACGAAATCGCATGTGTGGACTGAAAACAGTAAAAAAGTTGGGTGAATTAGGTGCTTACTACAGTAAAATTCTTTAATAAAAAATAACACTTTTCATCATCAAAAGGCCTATTAGCTCAGCTGGTTAGAGCATCGTACTAATAACGCAAAGGTCACAGGTTCGAGACCTGTATGGGCCATTTTGTTTTTTTGTCTTTTTTTCCCCAAAATAAAAAGCTATATCCATATGTTGAAAATGTGAGTTTTTTTGTTGCAGCAAAGCCTGCAATTTGGCTACGTACCGAAAAACGTGTAACAAACAATTTTGTAATTAGCAAAATCAACAATTTAAACTATGTCAAATGAAAAATACCAAAAGACACATAAAAAGTAATATATGAGCTTAAAGTAAAACTCGTATAAAAAACCAAATGCTATTCCTTAAACAGTTATAATTTGAATGATATATGATTTTGGCAGGTGAATTGGCGGGAGGGTATTATGATGCTGGGGACAATGTGAAATTCGGGTGGACAATGTCATACACGGTGACGCTGTTGAGTTGGGCTGCCGTCGAGTACCAGCAAGAAATTACATCCGCCGGGAAAATGGGCAGCCTCCGTCAATCCATCCGCTGGGCCACCGATTTCCTCCTTCAATCCCACACTTCCTCCACTACCTTCTGCACTCAGGTACGTACGGTTCATATATATATATATATATATAGTTACAAGAGTTTGTGCCACTTGGATTTTAACAAGAGTTAGTCAGTGTTGATAGGTCGGTGATGGGAATGCGGATCACAGTTGCTGGGAAAGGCCAGAGGACATGGACACACCTCGCACCCTTTACAAGATCACTAGGGATGATCCTGGCTCTGCAGCTGCGACCGAGGCTGCTGCTGCACTCTCCGCTGCTTCTATCGTCTTCAAATCTGTTGATTCTGCTTATTCCTCCACGCTCCTTCAACATTCCAGATCAGTACGTAATTATACCTCAGTCGTTAATTTAATTTTCTGCTGACTACTAATCATAAATTAAGTGGAAAATTAATCTGATTGATTAAATTAATCATGGCAGCTCTTCCAGTTAGCGGACACGTATAGGGCTTCTTACCGTGCTTCCTGCCCTTTCTACTGCTCTTACTCTGGCTACCAGGTATAATTATGAATCTCTTCGTAACAACTCGAACTGTTACGATGCAATGATTCTCCATGATATGCTACAGATGTACTTGTTGTAAACACGTAGGATGAGTTGTTGTGCGGTGCAAGTTGGCTGTACGAGGCAACTGGGGAATCAAGTTACCTCAGCTATGTCACTACAAACCAAGGCTGGAGTGGCTGTGTTTCCGAGTTCAGTTGGGATAATAAACTTGCTGGAGTTCAGACTTTATAGCACCATTTGCTTCATGAGTCGGAAAGCGGCGGACTTCCTAGCTACGCCGACGTAGCAGAGAGGAGCTTCAGGTGTTCCCATTTCGAATTTTTAAGCCTGTGCCGTCCTCTTCTTCAGCTACGATTTCACCGCTGTCGATTCGCGGCCCTCTTGCTATTCGTGGGGAGGACGGGGATACGAGAAACTTTCTTTGCGAGAGAGGAGAAGAGGAAAGAGGAGTAATAAGAATCAGGACAGCGGTGGAAGTTTCGAGCTCGGTCGCCGGTGGGGATGCACTTTATTACGGTGGCCGGTGGGAGGGGTTTCGTCGTTTCGACGCTGTTGGTGAGAAATTTACACAATTTACAAATTTAGCCATTTGGGCCGGGCCTTAGGCCCAAGTGACCTATTATGACTTACGAGTAGTTTCTTAATTATTATTATTTTATTTATTTACGAGTTGTGCTTCTAAGTTCATCTATCATGCAAAAACCTGCAGAACTGTAAACCAGAAAACTTAGACCAATTCTAGGATTCCTTCGGGCCATCCTCTTCTCCTTCTTTATCGCCTGTATTTTCTCGCTCGCTTTCTCTCTCTAGATTCACGGCAAACCAGAAAAGTGAATCCAGCAATTCAATGGGGTCTATGCTTGGTGACTTGCCTTCATTTGACCCCCACAACTTCAGCCAACTTAGACCCTCCGATCCTTCCAATCCGTCCGTAAGCTCACACTTTTTTCCCCATCTTTCATTTACTGCCCCAACTCAATGTTTCTTTCCCCTGAATTGTGTTGAATCTTGAGAGTTGATTCGGTTCGCTTCTGAAGTTCTGAATTTTTCTTTGATTTGAAGTCTCAATTTTTCCTATCCTCTGCAATTTCCATCCGAATATGACCCTAATATGGGTTGAGAACTGATGAATTTTATGTTTTCTTGATCCAATGGGTTTATCGGTTGTTTTCCCCTTTCGTCTTGGGGTTTGGTATCCGTCTTTTATCGAATGCTAGGGCTAATCTTCAACTTAGATTCCATCTATTAGACTTTTCAGTGAAATTCGCTTGATTCTTCATTTGAATACTAGGAACGAGTCAATTTTTGCGATGCAGAATGTAATGCTATTCTCAATTTTCCTAATGAGTTTAATCTGGCTATTATTATCTCTGTTTATATTCCTGGATCTTTTTGTTCGAATTAGGGCTCTCGTTGGCAAGTTGTTACTGTAACTGCTTCTCCAGAAGTTTCATAGATTTAATTGCATCCATAATTAGATAGGACGATTTGATTTAGGAAAAATTAAGTTTTTGACAGTGCAACAAAGGATTGATTGTGATACTGAAATGCAGAATGTAGGAAGGCTAATTAGGCTTTAGGAATGATAAAAGTTCGCTTCTTCATGTAAATGAAGAGATGTGCATCAAGGCTAAAGCCATAAAGGCCATCTTAATACTCCTAGGTTGAGTCTTTCTTAAGACTGATGTAGTTGCCGATGCGGCAAGAAAAAGTTAAGCTAGTTGAAGAAGAAAGGAGTTAGAAATGTAGAGATATTTCCTTCTCTTTCAGTCTTTCTCTTCTCTGTAACTGCTTATTGCTTCAAAGTTTTGGCCTTTGTTCTAATTATCACAACCTTTCTACAGATGGCTAGTGCTTGAAAATCCCATTCAAGAAGCACAAGCATAAATCTTTTGCTGAATGCCTTCATTTATGTACCTTTTGCTCACATCTGTCGTATATTGGTCGTCATATCTGTCCGTTAAAGTTGTCAAATGACATAGATTCAATTAGGCACTCACAAACAGGTAACTACAGTGCATACAAGAGTAGGTGTGTGAATGCATTGCAAGCTTCCAACATTTTGGTTGTTCAGGAACTCTGGAATTTATCCACTAACATGTTCAATGCAAGATGTTCGTGTTCAGTGCCAAACTGTGTTAGCGAGTAGAGATTAATTCATTGTTACACATGTCTTGGGGGTGTCAGTACGAGGACTTAAGCTCAATTTATCAAGTCTGTCATTAAACTAGTACTTCAGCAGGGACTTGACCTGTCAATAATCTGTAATATGAATGCTATCATGTTCGTCAGTTCTAAGGAAGATAAACTCATGTGCTTATCCTGAAGTTATCGGATTCAGTCTTATTTATCCCGACATTTTCCTTACGATCATTTGCAGAAAATGACTCCTGCAACCTATCATCCAACACACAGCCGTACCCTTCCACCACCTGATCAGGGTAATGACTAGCTTTCCTTTATCATTTGCGTTTCCCGCCTTAAAAGTTTCCACCTTTTTGTAGAAAGAACGTGAGGTCTCAACACTTGACTACTCAAGGGATAGTAATTGGTGATTATTGTTTTAACTGGGTTTATCGTCCTTGCATGGGGACATTTGAAGTTCTTATAGTTTCAAACATCTTATTGCAACTGAAAATCTTTCGACTTCCACAAGTGATGCATGATAAAGTGCCCAGTTGGTATGCATGATGCGTTCTTGATGGTATATAAGAACGAAGGTGATATTAAGAAAGCTGATATTATCTCAGATAGCTACACAAAGGTGTCTAGTTAATATTCCTTATTCTGTCGTTTTCGCAGTTATAGCTACTGAAGCAAAGAATATCCTTCTAAGAAACTTCTACAAGCGAGCCGAAGAGAAGGTTTGAGTCACTCATTGGCATGGCATTGTTACCCTATTTTTGGCATCGATGTTTTATGTCACTGAGCTTATTGTGTTTTCCAGATGAGACCGAAGCGAGCTGCACCAGAGACCCTTATACCGGATCATGGTGGCAAGCAGGCGAGGCCTTCTACCTCGAGCTAAAGTCATTCCAACAATGGGTGGGGGGTGAATGTAAATACAAGTAAAATTGAAATGTATCAAGTTTGTTGGCTGAATGATAGGGCAGACATCACAGAAGTGAGTTATGGGCACTAATTATTTGAGATGTTACAGTGTGTAAAGATGCTGTTTGTATAAAACAGTTTTGCCATCGCCAAACTGTGTCAACATATATAGGATAAGGTGTTTGCCTTCTTTTTGGTAGATTGTCATTTCCTGTCTTCTGCTTTTTGGTATATTGTTCGAGATAAAATGAGTAACCAATAATGTCGCATTGTGTAGTCACGATTGAATTTACATTAATATAAAAAAGTTGCATTATATTTCAACACGAGATTCATATTTAGGTATCGATTGCTCCAAACAAAACTTCAAAAAATATTTTTGAAGACTGATTGCACTAAAGCATGAGTTATTCTCGTTTGAACACCATTTGTATAACATGTAATGTATGTTGTATACGTTTTTCAATTAATCAATTCACTCATATTTTATGTATTTGCATACAAAAGAGCTATTGAGCTACGTGTAGTCATTATAAATGGTTTCATTTTCTGCTAAAATGTGGAATTTCCAAATCCATTAGAATTGGTATAGAAGGGGAAATTCGGATCTCTCCAAACAGAATTCAAAATTTTGAAATAAGCGGAAAGCTTTTAAGTATGATGGAATTGAGGGTGTTACTTTATGGCCGAATAAAAAATGTATCCTGTAAAATTGAATATATGTACAAAATTGAATCTCAAATTCGACTAATTCGAATGGAAAACGAAGCCAAACCAAACCCAAACTGTAAGATGGCGCTACCATCCTTGACTCTGCGAGTCAAAGCCCAAATAGGCGGGCCGGTGGTCTAGTTTTCTCATTATTAATTACGGTATTAATAAAATAATTACAAGCTTTATTATTCCGCCCGCCATTGCTGCGAACTGTAAAAAATAAAATAAAATCAAGAACCAGACAAAATCCAATCAGAGGCACATTTCCATAATCCAACGTTCAATATATGCCACCCGCAACCACCGTTTCATTGAATCCATAAATTGATTTCTCTGTACACAAATCACCAGTTAGCATCATCAATTCAAGCTGCCCCTCTTCTCTGCAGCAGCCAACTCATCCGATGGCGGCTACCAATTTCTGCGCCACTTACTCTTCTTCGATCTCGACCACCAACAACAAACAAACGGCACCTCTTCCTGCGTTTCAACCTCGCAGTTGCTCGCCTTCCCTGCCGCACCATCTTCTCTCCGCCAGGCGGAAGCCGGCGACACTCTCCGTGACGGCGGCGGCTGCTCCCTCCGCTGTCCAGCAGGTCGACGGAGCCACAAGCTCCGGCAAAGCTTCCAAGGCTCTGCCTTTTAGAGTCGGGCATGGGTTTGACCTTCATCGGCTGGAGCCTGGCTACCCTTTGATCATCGGCGGGATTAACATCCCTCACGACCGAGGCTGCGAGGCTCACTCCGACGGTAATTTTCAAAAATTTCATTTTGTCCTGTTTTTTCTGGAAAGCCGTCTATTTGCATATCTTGTCAATTGCGTACGGAAATTTCAAATTGTAGTGATTGAATTGGTTGCTTCACAGGAGATGTGTTGCTTCACTGCGTAGTGGATGCGATATTGGGGGCACTGAGTCTGCCTGACATTGGACAGATATTCCCTGATAACGACCCCAAGTGGAAGGGAGCTGCTTCTTCTGTTTTCATCAAAGAAGCTGTGAGTCTTTTTTCCCCATTTCTTCATGATTTGATGTCTACTTGCTTTCTTTCTCATTACTTGTGGAAGTCTTATAGTTGATCTTCAATTGCTAAAGAGTCTGTGTTGACTAGCCTTTCTGGATTCAAGCCTGTCCATCCATGGTTAGTGGATCACTCAATTGTTCGCGATACGAATATCTAGGTGACTGAGATGGCATCAGATGGATACTTAAACTAGTTGTTATTTCAGTCGAACCCGTTTGAGTACTTATGCTTGCGTAGGAAGAAGAAGACGGCTAAATTTTGTAGCTCGGAGACAGTGTCTTGGACTTTGTTTGATTTCTCTGGTTTTGCATAGAGGGTATAGATCTATGCAACTTCTCGAAACCTGCCACCCTGCGCACTTCCATGTGTTTTTTTTGGTGGGGGGGGGGGGGGGGGGGTAAAAACCTAGAATATGTTAAAATGAGGCTTGTTTCCTGCCTGAGTGTGAATAGAATGCTTGTTTCTTAGACCATTCCTGGCAATCAAGCTTCGTTGATCCATTTTCCTTCTACTTCATTAACATCACAGAACGTCATGTTAGCTTGTCATGACCGACCTTAGCCATTTAGCTGAAGGATTTCCGGGTTGCTTTATGTTTCACTTTTGAAGGTAAGGAGCAATATGCTATAATCTCATAATTCATTTCCAGAAAGGCTACCTGCTTTTTAGCAGTCTATTATTGGTGCTACTAGTATCTTCTGTTTCCCTCGTCTTTGTGTGCATTGTCGCAAAATATGCTTTCAACTTGGGTAGTGCATTCGAACTTCTGTTTGATGTATACCAAGTAGATAGAATAGAACCATATTGGCAAAGCTTTAACGCCCGTTTTATCCCAGGTGAGACTGATGCATGAAGCTGGCTACGAGATCGGAAACCTAGATGCCACGTTGATTCTTCAAAGGCCGAAACTGAGCCCGTTCAAGGAAGAGATCAGGGCCAATTTGTGTGAGCTACTTGGAACAGATCCTGCTGTTGTGAACTTGAAGGCAAAAACTCACGAGAAGGTGGATAGTCTGGGCGAGAACAGAAGTATTGCAGCTCATACCGTCGTTCTTCTAATGAAGAAATGAAGATTGACAAAGTCACCATAGCTGATCATCAACGTGGAAAATTGTCCTTGTTATTTAGCATGCTGTATAAGAAACTATGCTTTTTATTTCTTACAAGTGATGCCTCGTCAGTTGAAACAACAATAATCTCTTCTTTTTCATGATTGTAAGATGTTATTTTATGAAATAGGCATAATTAAGAAAGAAACATGCCTGATTCGACAGCATCTCTAGTGAATCTGGGTCGCCGGATCATAAGAAGCAGCGAATAGAAAAGAAGAAGAAGAGGAAAGGTTTGATTTTAAGGATGGTGATATGTGCGGAGTATTTTTTGGTTGCGGTGATTGCCGCATAAGGGTTGGGCTGATGAATCTCAGGTCACGAACAAATCCAACAAATACAAATATACATCGTCGCCACTCCGAAGAACGTGACCACTGGTTTCACAGTAGATAGGGCATTCACCGTCGTAGAGTCCAAACTGTATGGTACAGGCGGTCGAGTTAACTATATCGACAAGCCCAATCCCCGGGGCCATCCCAATGGCCCCTTCACACGAGAGGTATATTTCTGTGATCTCCGAGACGCATTTACTAATAATAATAATTCTGAGTGTTCTCTGGAATTTAAGGTAGTAGCCACTCTGAATTCGCCAAAGAAAGCACCTCTTGTTGTTCCTTACAAGGATAAGATTTTCTTCATTGCAAATCCTACACGCGATAAGTACTACACTCCTTGTGAGATTTTGCTTCGGTCGGATGGTGATCGGTTTAAAGTTGAGCCTCTTACCACTCCCAAGTTTTGGAAATATGATTCTTATCCTTCTATATGGGAAGAAACTCAACTCAATGCTCATGTAGTTATAAGGAATAAATTTGTTGATCTCAAAGGTGTAGTTGATTCTATGGGGTTGGAAGGATGCTGCTATGTATTCGATGGATGGGTCATTCCCTGTGAAGAGAAACCCAGTAGTGATGTGTTTTGTCTCATGCTTTACCTCAGCAAGTACTTGGCTGGAAGAAGCAACGATATGAACTACTTCTGCCTTTGCAAGTTCAAATTGGCTGATAACGGGTCCTTCCACGTTTTAACAAGCTGGAGTTATTTGTGGTCCATATCAAGAGACGGAACAACACTATTACGGTCTTCATGAAGTAGTGTAATTGATTGAGTTGTAAGGGCACATTCGCTATATCTATATCTGACTAAAAACAACACTATTACAGCAGTCGCTCATTCGTGATAGTATTGAATGTGATGGACTGGAGAAGACGCAAACAAGGCTGCAATAAAAATTGAAGTGTTGACAGTTAAGAAATCAGATTGCGACAGTTGATAAACTTCAACTCTTATGACTTTTGAGGTTTGACCTAATTGAGGAATTCAACACTCCAATTAGATTCCAGTCAGAGACCATCAGAGTCTAATAATTTGGAGGGAGGCTTCAACGATTCCTTCCCGCTACAAGACCAAAACTATTGGCCTTCAAGCCACCCCACCTGCCTCTCTCTCTACTTGGACCAAATCAAACCCCCCCAACCCAACCAAACTAATATTCTTTCCGGACTAAAATATAATGTTTGATGCAATATTAATGTGATACTTGGGGTTTTCTTTTTCGAAGATACACAAGGCACCCTCTAGGTCTTCTTACACCAGATTCTGATTAATGCATGGTTTCATTGTATATATGAACTATAAACATGTACAGTTTATATATATTCTTGTTCTGGATGTCCCAAAGTTGGCGGGATTTACATACATAACTGTACGATATTGCCGGCAATGATAGTCATCCAATATATATTTATCGATATTGCGTGCATATCATCTCGACTCAAAGTTGTCATTAGTATTATTATTTGGTTAGATTTAGAGTGACATGAGTTCTTGATTCTTGAATTTTGTTTAAAATATATATGTGATATTTATTCTTTTTCTACGCTTAATTGTATAACTAGATTTTTGTTTTATTAACACGACAACAGCGGATTCATAATGATTTATGCACTATATATAAAAAATTAAATTAATTAATTTTAAAATATAAAGACAATTACATGATATCAGAGTTTTAACCTTAAAAATCGGCTAAAATTGTGATCTAGGAGAAAGTCCCCATATATCTGCCACTGCTTATAAACTTTAAAAACTGCCGGACCCTGACCATATATATAGTTTTTTCGGCCCAAAAAAATTCAACAAGCGGAACTCGCCAGCGTCAATGGCCAACCCTAAGGATTACTACTTCAGAGTTGTTAAAATCCTAGCAGGCATCAAGATGACTTGATCAACTTTCGATCACCTGTATAAACAGAGCTCACAATCCATTAACAGACACATGTCACTCAACCCTTCCATCACTATGTACACATTTTTATACGCCTTTAGAGCACCTTCAGTACTTCTCTGTTTCCCAATTCCTTATTCATCATGTTTATATAAATATATGTATATATGTATATGGATATGATTGTAGCAAACATGCATGGTTGAGCAGATCAGTACGTAGTAGCTACGTAGTGATGCAAATAATGAAGAGCTAGCTGATCTCAATGAGTGGCCCATGCATGTCGGCATTCCTTTTATGAATGCTTGCATTTGCCACGCAATGTGCAGGACTTCATTTTTGGGGAAACCTCTGCAGATATTATTATTTTGTGGTTTCAATAGCTTGTGGAACTCCTCCAACTCATGCAGAGCTGATTAAGCTTCCTGGTGTACGTAAAGAGATGCAGCTGAGGTTATAAGGTTGGCAAATGTGAAAACGGCTTCTACACGTGTCTGGTGATTTGGCCTCTACCTCTCTGTTCCCTAATTTAGGATAAGATCAGTCTACATTCGGATGCATGCTCAGTCATTTCATTTGAATAACACATCATTAAGTATAAGGTTAACGGGTGAGTTTATAACCTTTTGCGCACTCTCTCTTCTTAAACTAATTAGCTTTCAGGAATGAGTTCTACCCAAAGGATCGTAACCGAGGAGCATTATATTCATCCCATGCACCTAGCGTTTTGGTGGACAGTGAGGGCCGGGGAGTTGAGATTCTGACCATATGATGAATGAATGCCGCCCTGACAAGGGATCATAAAAGAGGAAAGTGATAGTGGTCCGACGAATTTCAATTAAACTTGTGTTCTACAATTCTAAGTAATAAATAATATTCTGAAATTAAAGCAGCCCCCTCAGGACCCAACTATTTCCTCATCTATTTTGTTCTCTTGTTTACTTTTTCATGAACATGGATTACCGGCTTTAATTCTAGTATTTTACGCGTAGGGTATATTAATTGTACACGTACCATTCATTAATACTGTTCTAGACACGGTTACAACTATATATTAATTAGCTATAGGAGCCGATATACAAATTACGGGAGCACATATGAGTAGACAATACAAATTATTTATAATATAAATAATTGAATTAAAATCATCAGATGTTAAAACTTTGCATCTAATGACCTATAATAATACTATTTCATTGAAAACCTTACATCCCTCATCTCACTTTTCATTATAGCTGTCATTTTCAAATTTTGGTCCTCCGCTTTTTTTCCTCTAAAGCGACGGCAGATGCGTATTTTCGGGGCCAGAAAGAGCGGTTGAACAATAGATATATATTTTCGACGGCAAGAGAGAGTAGTTGGAGAGTGATTTCTAGGCAGGAGTTCGGTGGAACAGGTTCGTATATTAATTATACCTTAATTCCGAACTAGTTCTGTGGCGATGGATTTGGTTTCTGCGGCGGTGAATTTGTTTTTTCATTCTGCTGTTTGGTTTTGATTTCGACGGTGGTTTAAATTTCACGTACACGGATTTGATTGCTGAGGCGGTGGTTTTGATTTGATTCCAGCGGAAGAATCCGGTTCGGACTATCAGAGATCGAGGTGTTCAATACTAGATTTGTTTGTCGATAGGGTTTTGTTTTGATTTGTGGGTGTAGTAGTTTTGCTCGTAACTATTCGTTTTGATTTTGGATTTTGACATACGTCATCTGTTCTTTGAAATCGTTTTGAATCTGATTTCAGCCCATTTTCCCAAACAAATTCTGCCTAGTTTTGATTTGTTTGAATTATGATTTCGGTCAGCAATAGTTTTTTAATTTTACCTTGTTGAACTAGTCCTGATTAGTAAATTTGCAATAGTATGAACTAGTTCAGGGTTGTGTATTTGTCTGATTGCTTTGTATTCAAATTCCATTAAAATTGGTAGTTCAGGTCCTTCTAGTAGAATTGTTAGTGCATAATTAGTTCATATTTTGTCTTTCTGGTTTAATTATTAGTGCGTAATTTTTAGTGTCGAACTAGTTCAGATTCTTCTGGTTGAATTATTAGTGCAAAATTAATTCACGTTTTGTCACGTAAACTGATTTGTTGTCTAATGTTTAGTTGAACTAGTTTAGGATTGGTCGGTATATTTGCCCAATGTTGTTTTCTCTACTTTTGAAGTCATTGTTTGTGGCTGAACTGGTGCAGTGTTATGGTAGATTAGGTGATGGCTGGTTTGTGGTATGTCCCGGTCACGTATGAATTAGTTTAATTTTTGTTGTAGGTGAATTTCGATTGTGAAAAATGATTGACATTGGAAAGCAATCATCCCTAGCCACCCGATGCAACCCAAACAAAAATTTGCCAGTGATGGGCTAATCCTTCAAGCAAAGAATACTTGAAAGCCGTAAAGAAACTTGGTTTATATGGAATTACAAGTGTGAAGATGAAACAAATCAGGGACGATTTCATTTAGTGGTTGAAGGTGCATGTAAACCTTTCGTTGCGAATAGTAGTTGAAGGTGTCTGTAAGTCTTTTGTTAACCTTGAATGTTTTAGATTCAACATTAATAATGTGCATGGTAGAACATGCTAATTAATATTTCATATTTTTGATGAATTTCTGCAACATATTTTCTGTTATTTGACGTTTGTTCAATTTAATAGTCGAGTTGAATGCGTAACAGGGTAGAACATGTAAGAGAGATCAAACTATTAAATGGGCATAAACTTTTAAAGTGAATATAACACCATAAAATGCAGTTTGTTCTTTAGCGTATAGTCGATGCACATACACTACACTGCTTAATGGAAATCGAATGTAACATTTATTTTTATAAAAAAAGTTGTATACATTGCTATTTCATTCAACATCTCTGTTAACTTTGATGGTGCATTACACAATTTTAGTCTACAGTATTAATTCGACTGATTATTATTTATTACAAATAAATATATATGTCGACTGATAAAAATCGGATAAAGGAGGAATAAGGAAGAAATAACAGCGAAAAAACACCGGTGTATGTCGGGTTATGCTTGTTATGATTATGGGTTAGTCAAAACTCTTATTATATATAATAGTAGAAGAGAGTTATTATTGCTTTAAAAAGGTAGGATTCCCTACAAAGGGTTTCACACTACTTCTTGTATACTCCTTTTTAATTAATGGTATATGGTGTTCATATAGGTCTCATTTATATTTCTCCAATACACATGATTTTTAGGTTGATAAAATAATTTAAGTTTTTAATATTCTTGATTTAGGCAGGCCTCTCCAATTGACAATGTATTTGGTCTGATATGCTAAAGTTTTTCTGACTTCTTTAGGGAAGCGGTCGTCGTATTTTTATGGTCATAAACTCGCAACCGTTCAATTCATAAGTCAATCAATTGTAACTCGATAAATCTACCTCATTAAATTAATTTTTAAACTTTTCGCAACAATTATCATCATATTATTTTCCGCCACAAAATGCGGGTTATTTCTAGTATGTATATAAAGAGTGTTAGTCTACTTCTCTGTAATTAAGACGTCGTTTTCACCAAAATCCCAAATAATATTCTCCTTTTTTTCCATAAACCCCTCAACTTTAAAATAAAAAATTGAATGTTAATCTTCGGATGTTATCCTACTATTATTCTTTCCTTATTTCTCATTTTAATCCTGGTAAGGAATGAATTTATTTGGACAAGAACCAACCAATCATTTGGGTGTTGATTGGTAATGAAGTCTAGAAGTTAAATAAATAAACTGCATATATTTTGTAGATCTGATCAACTACTTTGCTCAGAAGTCAGAAGCAATAATAAATCAGATTGGAACCAAACAAAACATAATAATTTATAATCCTTCTATTCCACATAAAATTAAATTAAAGAAGCTCTGATTCCAATACCCTTATTATTGAACGCGATCATAATATCACTAATTAATTCATTTGCCGCGCTCAGTATTTCTATTTCTAGTGATGAACACAGCAGCCACGCATGGTATTCGGATGATCCGCGGTTTTGGCCGGAGATTTACCGGTGGTGTACGTTGAAAGCTGACGGCGGAGGAGGGTGACCCGCAGCAGCCAAGGGCGGTAGGCGGAAGTCGACTGCAGAGGTTGATTGTTCATTATATGTTCTACAGGATTTATCCAAATACAACCTGCTCGTTTCAAATTCATAAATCTGTTATCCATATAGAGTCGATTCATATCTGATATCCATTTCTATTTGGATCAAACCAGGTATGCACAAAGCTGGATTAATTGAATCAAAGAAGGAATATGACAGGGTATACATGGTGAGGATCGGATGTGAAAAATAACAGGATCCAAAGCTCGTCATCTAGCATCGAGAAGCTTGCATAGTGGCAGGACTAGCCCGTCACAATGACTATTATGAGCTGGAACTGTAGGGGGTTGGACAACTTAAGTTCTTTACCAAGTGACTTGGTGAGACATTGGTTAATTAATAAGGACTGAAGGAGATGAATATCAATCATAAAAAGTGATTAAATGGTTCTTCAACCATAATTAAAGTTTTAATCTAAAGATAAAGTTTTTCCCCATTCTCTGTTCCAAACAATTAACATGAAATCTAATTGACATCCATCGCATATCAAATCCCACTGATTCCATCCAGGAATATAAGCTTGTTGTTCCTCAACTTTATCTTCACCACTGCAATACAACTATTTTTTATATTATATGATAATTAATTCAATAACCCAAAAATAATTAATCATCAATCTGACCATCTATTCATCGAAAAAAAATGTGACCATCTTTCCCAGAAGCCATTAAGCCACCCCACCAAAAGGTCCCCTCAGCCACTAACACTATAAATATATGCGCAAATGCCTCCCACAAACTCACAAGTCTCCCCCACACAACAAAACTAAACATCCCATTAACTCCCCCCCCCCCATTTTCAACACCATTACTGCAAAGCACAATTTATAGTAGAGCTTCTCTGTTTTTCCCTCCCAGAGTAAAGAAGAAAAGATGGTGTTCATGCTGAACAATCAGATGCTTTCAAGGATAGCTACCGGCGACGGCCACGGCGAGATATCCTCCTACTTCGACGGCTGGAAGGCCTACGACAGCGATCCTTACCACCACGTCACCAATCCCAACGGCATGATCCAGATGGGTCTTGCTGAAAACCAGCTCTGCTTCGATATGGTCGAACAATGGATGAACAACAACCCCTCTGCCTCAATCTGCACCTCCCAGGGAGCCAGAGGGTTCAAAGACATTGCCATCTTCCAGGACTACCATGGCTTACCAGAGTTCCGAAATGTAATTTTTCCACATGATTAAACAAAACAAACTCTGTTCTTTCATCCTTTTCAGTTAAGTGAGTCTAATAATTCTGTTGGCTGCAGGCTGTGGCCAAGTTCATGGGGAAAGTTAGAGGAGAGAGAGTGAAATTCAACCCTGACAGGATCGTCATGGCCGGAGGAGCCACCGGCGCTCACGAGACCGTCGCTTTCTGCTTGGCCGATCCCGGCGATGCTTTCCTCATCCCCACTCCTTACTACCCTGGGTAATTTTTCTTTCATAATTAACTAGCTAATGTGTAATTAACTGTACACGTAATCATGATAAGTAGACTTGGTCTAATTGACCTAACCCTTACCTGTTATTAATACTTGTCGGGGCCACGCATTTGAAAACGACATGAGCAATCGAAACTTGATTAATTAATTTACAGAAAGTCAAATTTCCTGTGGGTTCTTTCTTTCTCTTTTCCCCTATTAAGGGTTTATGTTTGTCAGAATACAGAGACAGTTGTGCACTTGTGCTTCTGTTCTGCATATTCTGTAACACAAAAACTTCTCTGTATTGAGTGTTGACCAATTGCAGTGGTCCAGCCTGAATTATTGGTGAGCTACTAGCTATCTTTTAACTTCACATGAACCCAGTTGGCTAAAATGACATCTTGATAGTAAGAAAAGTCTCCCCTGTCTCTGCTTTCTTCATATGGCCATGGCCATGGGGACTTCAATTCAATACACACGTTGACTTCCTAGTCTATGGTTACTCGTTACGTGTCACGGATTCAAAATGATCCAAAGTTCTATATCGAAATCCTAACCGTTGATCAATTCTGACAGATTCGACCGGGATTTGAGATGGAGGACGGGAGTGCAGCTGGTACCAATCGAATGCCAGAGCTCCAACAACTTCAAGCTGAGGATTGAAGATTTGGAATCTGCTTACGACATGGCTAAACTCAACAACGTTCGGGTCAAAGGATTGCTCTTGACCAACCCATCCAACCCGCTGGGTACAATTCTCGACGGGAACACTCTGAGAAGCATTGTCTCCTTCACCAACGACAACAACATTCACCTCATCTGCGACGAGATCTACTCCGCCACCGTCTTCGACAAGCCTGATTACGTCAGCGTCGCCGAGGTCGTCGACGAATACCTGAACAACGCTAACGACGATGGCGAGGGTGATGATGGTAATAGTAACGGACCCAGGCCCACTCTGAATCTGGACCTGATTCATATAGTGTACAGCCTCTCAAAGGACATGGGCTTCCCGGGTTTCCGGGTCGGGATAATTTACTCATACAACGACGTCGTAGTCAGCTGCGCAAGGAAGATGTCGAGTTTCGGTTTGGTTTCGACCCAGACCCAGCACCTGATCGGGTCGATGCTCTCTGACGATGATTTCGTCGACGAATTCATCGCCGCGAACAGACGGAGGCTGGCGGAGAGGCACAGGGCGTTCACGGGGGGTTTGGCGGAGGTGGGAATTCGTTGCCTGAAGACGAGCAACGCCGGGCTGTTTGTGTGGATGGATCTGAGGCGGCTGCTGAAGGAGCAGAGCGTTGAGGCGGAGACGGCGCTGTGGCGCGTGATAATCAACGAGGTGAAGCTCAACGTCTCGCCGGGGAGCTCGTTCCACTGCTCGGAGCCAGGGTGGTTCCGGGTGTGCTTTGCGAACATGGACGACGAGACGATGGAGGTGGCGCTGTCAAGGATTAGGACTTTTGTGGCGGAGAACAAGGAGGCGATGAAGCCGGTGAAGAAGCTATGCGCTCAGAGCAGCTTGAAATTGAGCTTCTCGAACAGGATCTACGACGAGTTTATTATGTCCCCGAGGTCGCCGATTGCTCAGTCGCCGCTCGTCCGGGCCAGAACTTGATTGAGGAGAAGGTTAAAGGAGCAATTTTAAACCGGCGGGTTGAGTATAGATGTTAAACGTGGAGTAGTTTACTTTTACGGTAGACAAATAATTGAGCTCTGACCAGTAAACAGATAGAACGGTGAAAAGATACGAGTTAATTGTTGTTATGCAATATGCAGGTTGTGGTTTGTAGAAAGGTTAAAAGTGTGATTTTATAGATTTTGTAATAAGAAAACTATTGTTGTTGGTTCTTTGTGTGTTGAGATCAGGCATCTACAGCAGATAGAAGCCGCCCCATGAGATTCCAGTAAAGAAAAAACCCTAAGCCCCCCGCACACTGCAATACTGCTCGTCCCGGACTGTCGAAGCCGCTAAAGAACATCACTACGGATGAAACCACCGAAGCCCACTGATGTGAGACGTCTTGGTCGTAGTAGGGGCCGGCTACCTCGCGCAACTGAGGCTGTGAGCCATCTCCTCATTTCTTTCGCTACAATAAACTCGGCTTGTTTTGGAGTTTGGTTTTCGTTCTTTGCGGCTTTGTTTTTTTTCGGTTACTGTCAAGTTGTCTCTTTGATATCGATTTTTGTCAAGTGTCTAGGATAATTGGTTTTTTAGAATCAATTTGTTAGGAAGGTGTGTCTGCATTTTGTTTTTGTTTCCGTATCGGTTGGATTTAGTTTTAATTAATCTTGTCAAGAGAGTATGGAAATTATTTGACTCATCACTCGGATGATGATTATCTTTCCTTATAGTCCAATTTGTAGGATCTACATCTCCCATTTAGACTTGTTAATGCGTTAAACTGCATAACCAATTTATATCAGCATTAATAAGATTGATCAGGCTATTACCTTTCGTAAAAAAAATTATTATTGGTTATATTATTATTGTCTTTGCTCGTTAGCAGTCGGCCACATCTCTGGTCAATTGAGGGAAAGACATGTTGAAAATTCATACTTGTTCTGGAAAATGAGACCACTTTTTTCCATGACATATTTGATTAGTCTGGAGTATCCGATGCAAGGAAATGGAAGATTGAACCTGTTAATGCTGTAACAAGGTGGAAATGTTGATTTTCAGCATTGAGACCATGCCCTTTCTGGTTCAAAATCAACACCTTGGACTGGAATCTTACAGCCTGTGTATTATATCCTTGAGGTAAAAGCTGTATACAGTATAAACTTAATGCTTTAAACTGAGCAGTGAGCTTAATTTTGTCAAAACCAATAGAAACTTTGGATTAAGTAATGTTAATTTTGTTTCCATGAGGTACGGCCTCTTCGAGTGTTTGATGTTTTTGGTGTTTTTAATTTGGGCTTCAGTGATCGTTTACTGCATTCTTAGTTTCGGATGTTTCTTTCTGTTTGAACAATTATTTCTTATTTACTTTTGTTGTCGGGTAGTGTTTATAGTCTCGGATGTTAACCCGTGTTTAAGAATTTCTAATATAGGGATGATTGGAAATATAAATGTGGTAGCTCATACTATTCATTTGTGGGTCTGGATTTCATTTGTTACGAGTAATAATCTTTCTCAAAAATCATAAATTGAATATCATTTGGCCAAGACAAGACTTTAAGTAGCTCAATTTTGAATAAAAAATAGTGATTACAACATTACTGTTATGAAACTAAACTCAAAGAAAGACAAGAACAAGAGAAATATGGAGAGGGAGAGAGTTTCTTATTGAGGTGTATGGAATGCTACAAATGAGAGCTCTATTTATAGGCTCATAGATCATAACCTATACTCTCTAATATTATTACACATAAAGGTGGGAAAATAAATACAATGAAATACATTGAAGAATGGAATAAGGAGTTACACAATGGTGCATTCACTATAGTAATTATATTCATAACACTCCCCCTTGAATGACCATTGGTTATCCATCGTTCTTCGAATACGCTTTTGATACTGCCTCATTAAAAACCTTACCGGGAAAACCCGGGGGAAAAACCATGGTTAAGGGAAAAAGAGTACAAACTGCGTATTGACTCCCCCGATGATGATATCGGTTGAGATCCTTCATATTGACTCCCCCGATGAGGATATCAACTCTCGCTCATCATTATATCGGTTGAGATCATTCACTCACCAATTCCAAATTTGCTTTCCAACGAGTTGATGCGAGAGAGATCTTTGGTGAATAAATCAACCAAGTTATCACTTAGGTGCACTTAGTTGATAAATATTTCAACTCATTGAAGTTTGTGCATAAAATGTATGCATCACATGATCGATGGTCATCCATAATTCACATGACACTTCACCTTAGATGACCATTAGATGAGAATATGCCTCATTAAAACCTTACTAGGAAAACCCTATGGGATAAAAACCTAGTGAATGAAAAAGAGTACATAATCATCACATCACGTTGCAACATTTTCTTGCAACTCAAGGATATATGCAAAATAAATATCATGCATGATTTATAGGATCGATCTTGAAATGGTGGTGTAGCTTTATAAGTTGGTTTCACAGCCCACCAAGTGGTAAAATTATCACATGAGACCAATTTATGGTCAACCAACACAAACATGACCAAGATTACTACTTCAAAATCGAGTACATATTGTGTCTTAATAAAGGTCGATTAAACTCGACATAGAGTCACATAGTGATCGACTACCATCCGAGCAATCGATAGCCATGTCATATCCATATAACTTTTTGTTGGATATAATTAGTATATCATTGATGATATACGAAAATCATGTTCGAGAGAGATGCACAAGTTGGCAAGTTAGTGGTAATCTTCCACATCTTCCATCTCGAACTCTAGCTAATCAATATTTGATTGTTTTGAGAAACTCTTTAGGAGTCTCAATAAAGTGTATGTCATCTATATAACAAAAGATGATGATGACACTTCAACTCTTATAAACAAAAGAAATACATTTTAAATATAAAATAAAGTATAGAAATTTTTATAAGAATTTCAAAATCATAAAATATGACAAATATGATTTTTCATCATTCAAAATTCAACTCAATATGAAAAAGAAATCATAGTTTTATGCATAGAGAAATGTATGATATGCTAAATGGACCACTTCTCTCAATTATTCAATCCATATGACGTCAATTAGATATAACTTGTTCACGTGAACTTGAATTGTTTGCTTATAGCAAAATAAATCCTCAAGGGAATTTCATATACACATGTGTATTCTAATTATGAAAACCATACATATAGGTTGCAAGGACATCCATTAGGGGCAAACTCTTTCCCTTCACATATTGCCGTACTAATCGAATAATAAAAAGTAGTTGCATCCACCACATGAGAATATGTTTTCTCATAATCAAAATGTTATAGGTTTGTTGTACAAAACCTTTCAAAAATGAGATGTTTCATAACTTCTCATACTCATACTTTACATCTCAATGTATAAAGACTTGATGTCTTAAAACTTTTCATTTCTCTTGGGAATTTGAATTTGCCTCAAATTGAATTTTTTTTTAGCCAATCATTTCTATCTGTGCATGCATTTTGGCTAATGATCCTCATTTTCAACTATCATATTTAGCGTTGCACTATACGTAAATATTTCGTCGATGTTGACTTCATTGGGGTTCCAATATTTTCCATCCAAGATATAGATAATTGAGATATATATTCATATCTTTCGTGTACCGATACTCTTCTTGAGCACATTATTTGTTTCTCTTGGTGGCTTTGTTTAAATAATCTTAACCTCAATTTGACCATCTTGATATATAGCTCCATTCCACTTTTGAGGATTTTTTCTTTGGAACCGAGTGGTCTATCACGCCTTTGCGGGTTTTAGACTCATTTGTGATGTCGATTGCCCAATATTGGCATTATTGTTATTGGAGCATTTTGAGTTGGCACATGAAAACTTTACTCTCGTTGGGTCGGTAAAGTGTCCGCATAATGAATTATATATTTTTGAACTTCAAGCTCATATTGCTTAGTGCAAGGATCAAAATAATATGATCATTCATCTAATCTCTTGGCCAACTTTTGTTTTCTCCCCCTAATGTTGGGAAGTTTAAATATAAACCTCCAAACGAGTCATCAAAATACTCCCGACAACGATGTGATACTTTACCATCGATGAACTCGTAATCAAAATAATTTCTCAATCTTCATTGAGAACCCATCCTAATAAATGGTGGTGGAGCAATTCGGATGTGTATATCACATTCATATATCCATAGATGGGAAGTATAAGGTTTTGACCCAAAAACCAAACATAATGGAGGAATTCATGATAATTTCTTGGCGTAATGCGAATTTGTGTTGTGCATGTAAATGACATGTTCACAATAATATATTGGTTTTCAATGACACATTTTCGTTATTGGATAATCATGAAAATATGCTCATAACCAAAATGGTTGAGCTAGTAATCTCGCAAATTTTAGTTTTCTTTCATATACACATGTGACCTTCTAGTTGATACATCAATTAAAATAATTGGCTCACATGTTGGGCGTATGGATCCATAAATATCACCCTTGTTTTGTTGTGTGTAAGATAAATGATCTTACTTTAGTTGATGATTATCCAACAATCAACTCTATTTGAGGAAAAGCAATCCAAAAATGAATTATGTTGTGTTGGAGATTTACCCAACAATGGGTAACGGAAAGGTGAAAATGCTTTCCTAGAAACGAAACCTTGTTGACGAAACGTAAAATCGTTTGTGTTCCCGGGGAAGTAGGGGAGTCACAAGGACTACTTAAATCCCTATAACCTTAGGAATCATTTCTTTAGAATACCCAAGTTGAGACCATCATGCACAACAATCTTCAATAGAACATACACTTTAGATTATGGAATCATCGAAATTGACCATAGATGTACTTATCGATTCGCATCATGATTGAACCGGATGGTCTCACCGGTTATGCCAAATAATATTGTCAGGACGAGTAAACGTATAGTTTACATTTATATATATGTATCTCAATCACAATAACATATGTGTAGTACAAATTGGAGGATAATATTATTGATTCAATAATTATATAGCCATAGACCATATTATTGTTCCTCTCTTGATACTAAACAAATTGGAATAAGGATTTTGTTCCTTCGTGAACAATATAATAGCTCGATCTAGAGCTTGAGAGAAACGTTGTACTACACCATATATCTTGGTGCACTATCGATGTGATATATATCACAATTAATTATGGTGATTCTCATCATAAAATACTCATTTTTGTCATGAGAATTGGTACATAGTTTAAATGATAAATAAATATATTTCTCAATCATCTATGTCACCAATTAATAGATCAATAATTCTCGTATAACCACAATTGTTATGTCCATCCGAATAAAACGATTCCTTATGTGAACAATGATAATATGTTGTCACTTATGTTTTCAGGAACAATGTAACAAATTAAATGTGTCTTTGCACAATCACTTTGAGTGCTAAACTAACATCATTTTGATATGATCATCAAAATAAAATTGATGGTTGTATCACCTTTCATGTCACTAGAATTTTTCAACATGATTATCAACTTAATCTTTTCACATCTCTATCACCAATGAGATGACCAATTTCCCGTCAAACTCGAGAAGTTGTGTGAATTTCATCATATAATTATTCGAGATTTTGTTCAACTATTGGTTGAAAAATACTTTCCTTGGTACTATATGCCCATCAAATCCACATTGAATTCCGTATATGAAATAGTAATCATGTATTGTGACATTTTCATCGGAAAATAATATGATATAAGTGTATGCACTTCGAGAAATATGATAGTGTCATATGGGATTTTCTCATCACAATAAATTTGGATGGACTATGACCTTTGAAAGATTAGGTCTTTCTCTTCCACGATAGTGTATTGACTTTGTGGGAATATATATTGTCTAATCACTTTGTGGACATATGATTATATCCACTCACTTCATGGACTGATATTTTGTCTCATTGGACCATCAACATTGGAAATATAAGATAACCCGTTTCTCAAGATATGTGTCTCGTGGGACATTCAATCATATCGAGCTTTTATGAGTATAACCAATCACTACAAAGATTGATATTTTGTCATTTCGACCTTCAATATTCGAGACATATAAAATATATGTATAGCTTTGTTCTTTCGATATGTTGTGTCTCTTGGTACTCATCTTTCGGCCTATCATTCGATGATGGCGAGTAAATAGCAAAGCTTTAGCTTTGTCATGATAAGACGTGCATTATCGTCTCGTTTCACCAATACTATTATATATGGATTTTAGCCTCGAATGCCCATGAAGAGTAATTCTTGCCCGAAACATCAAAAACCACATACTCAAATTTAAAAAAAATTTGACGTAATTATCAAAATAAATAAATTAGATCACATTATGAATGAATTAATAATGACATGAACATACTATTAAAACTGTAATTAACAACATATATAATACATTTATTTAATCCGTAAACGTAACTTACGATTCCATTAATAATGACATGATCATTAGCCATTTAAATATTTAATGACAATCGTTGATGATGATTGAAAAATATTAATGTAAACGTAATGTAATAATGTGATGACCAACGTTACAAAAATAATGGTTATGATAATAATCAGATAACCACCGATATGTTTCCTTTTGACAAATATGCTTTAATATTAAGTAAAATCGATAAAAACAACGTAATCTTCAAATGGGTAAATACTTAATTTAAAATATGGCAATATACATATACTCAAAGAAAAAAAAACACGTAGCAGATAATAAATCCGAGAATTGTCAATAGCAAGAACAACTTGCGTAACCAATTATATTATAGGAGAAAAAAAATTGATGTGATGATATAATAAGCTAAAATGTAAGGAATCGAGTAAATCAATGTAATAACATTTGAAATCACAAACTAAATCTAGTTTTGAAACAAAAAGAAAGTAGGTAGAAGAATAAGAGAATCGAGTAAATAGCAATCAAATATCAATCTTTGTAAACTTTTGAGAATCGAGCACTCGTGCGCAATAATAAAATTGCAAAAACGGACATCGTGAGCATAAGCATGAACTCACCGGCCATATGTATTGTTTGTATGCACTTCGCTCATGATTACAAGAAGTTGCTCGACGGCGAACTTCGTGCCGATAACGTGTTATGAAACTAAACTCAAAGAAAGACAAGAACAAGAGAAATATGGAGAGGGAGAGAGTTTCTTATTGAGGTGTATGGAATGCTACAAATGAGAGCTCTATTTATAGCTCATAGATCATAACCTATACTCTCTATTATTATTACACATAAAGGTGGGAAAATAAATACAATGAAATACATTGAAGAATGGAATAAGGAGTTACACAATGGTGCATTCACTATAGTAATTATATTCATAACAATTACAACAATTATTACGTTGTTTATGATTTGGGCCTGACTGGATCTAGATTTATAGAAACCCGGCACTGATATCGATCCGGGCACATTAAACATTCTAAGCCGCGTTTTCATTATGAGCTCCAGCCCAAGTGTTCATTACGACGGCGCACAGTCCATCGACGGAGTAATGACGCCACCTCCTCGCGTTTCCCGAACTGAAACTAGCGGCCGAACTCCGCCAGCGCCATTCCACCACCGCCGCAACCCTGATTTCCGACGGATCCAACTCAGTTATTTGGGACATCAGACGGAGGCGGCGGTGACCCCTCCGCCTCCTCCTCAGGTGGCGGTGACTGATTTAGTGACATAAATATTCCATCGGGCGAGAGAGCAGATTGAGGCTTCCGAGACGGAGAAAAATGCGTAGTAAGAGTAGAGTGTGGCCATGTGTTCCCTGAGAAGTGCTTGGTTTCCTGGCTCCGAACCTCCAATGGCTGCCCATTGTGCCGCTTCAGGATTCCAGATTGATTTACCTCTTTTGCTTTCTGTTAGTGAATGTAAAATATATTATTTAATTTAATACATAGAACAAATTGTTCTATAGTAACGAGTTTGTGGACTTGTGTCCATCGTGTGTATGATCATTTTGTTGTTGGTTTTGAATGTGGAAAAAAATTCAAATGAGCTCATATTATGAAAAATGAACTACCCGTCATCCATCAAACCTAAATAAACTCGCAAATTATAATTTATAGGTGATATATAAATTGATAAGTCACGACTCAATTAATATATTACCTAATCGGTACACAAATTGATTAACTCGTAATGTTCTTTACATTCATCTCTTTGTTGTATCCTAATTAATTTTGTTATAAAGCGACTAAAATGAGGAAGCAAAATCGCATTTAATTAACAATGCGTAGACGAATTTTGCTGAGTGAGTAATGAAGGCGATCTTAATCCTAACCCACTAAAAGACACTGCGTTAAGTACTAGTCTTAAGTAACAACAGAGGCAGAGTTCCTGTACATGCATAAACAAAATCAAGGCTCTAAATTCCAGCGTTGCTGCCTCCTATTGACCAGTTGCTGAAATTGTTTCTAGACTTCAACTCTGCAGAAAATTTCAGAACCATAGAATAACAGAGTCAGTCGCAAACTTTGAACCCTTGAAAAAACCCAGATTCCTCTGATTAATCTCACTCCAGAAATTGTCAGAGAGAAGAAGGCAGAAATTAAACCCAGGAAAGTAATCTTTGCAAGTCGAAATAGTTTCTCTCCTCCGTTTTCTATTCTCAGTCACGGGAAAAGTAGCTCTGCAATTTTGTTTATACACACACAGACACACACACTAAAAGCTAGCTATATCCGATAATCTCGCTTCCTACAACCAACCAATCAAAATTACTCAACCAAAAACGCACCAGAAGAATCGAGCTGTACGTTCAGGAAACGATGCAACTGTTGGGGTTTTCTTCAGCGCTGACCACATGGTAATACTGAGTCATGTAGGGATTGTAAGATCTGTAAGAATTCACGAGCTCCTGAATATGGCGCTGCTCCATAGCCGGATCTGATTTCTTCTTCTCGTCTTCTTTCTTCCCTTGATCCTCTTTCTTCTTGTCGTCTTTCTTCTCCTCCGCCTTGGGCGCCGGTCCCACGGTCAAGAGTTCGGAGGTGCAGCACTTCTTCAGCTTCGACATGAGGTGGATCGGATCCACAGCTCCGATCACCGTCAGCTTCTGATCCTTCAAGTCGATTGTAATCGAATCGATGCTTGAAAGCGCTGCAACCGCCTTCATCACCTTCCTCTTGCCCTTGCCGTCTTGTATATCTACCTTTATAACAACTTTCTGCAGGAGAAAACAAAAAAAAACGAGGGGTTTAGCCAGAGGAATTTAGCGCTCAGATTATCGCGGTTAAACATTGGTTGAAGCAATTAACGAAAGGGAGATAGCTAGAGACAGCGATAGAGATAGAGAGCTGACCTTCATTGTTCTTGAGAAAGTAGGAGGGGAGTGATTTTGCGATTTCTTTCTGTTTGGCTGGAGAATTTACCGACAGAGCGATGGAATGAGTATTGTGGGGAATTCTGAAAGGGGGAGATGGTTATATTTATATATATGCGTGTGAGACAAGGCTAAATTCCTGGCAAAGGGCGGAGGAAAATGATAAAATAAAAGGAATATTTGAAATTTTACTCATTTACTTATTATTTAGATTAAGTAGTTTATTAAATATAAATTTATAATTAATTTATTAATAAATAATAATTTACGATCATTCCTAACCGTTAAGAGTTGATTATCGTTATCCTTTGACACATCAATCATGTTCCTCGCACGAGTATGAAATCAATGCGTCAAACTAAGAGTACGACATTTTGTGTTGGGTCTCTGTTAGTAATTTGCAAATAATGCTTCGATTTTGCCGATCATGGAAATTGTAAAACGAAGAATATTCTAACAAAGGGTTGTCCTAGAATTCCTTGTCGCAGCCATTGCCTACGGCGGATTAAGGTAAGTTCCTTCTTTTTTTTTTGTTACATCCTAGAAAGAGATCTTGAACATTAAATATCGGGCATTATATAATGTTTTCGGCACTTTAATCGATCCAAATATTCATTATATTGGGGTATTTATACATTTTAATTATTACTTTATTTCTTTATCATTATCACTTCTGGCCATATGCCACCCTCCAAAAAAAATCAATAATATTGACACCGCATTAAAGTTTTTATGAAATTTCGGCTCCTCGAACCATATTCTCCAAGGAGTCTTTGCCATCACGGATGATCCTCCTTCTAAGTTTGGACCAAAATATGACGTGACGCGACAAACTCTCCGCCCTGATAGCGAGGTTTAGGTCACCCTTAGAGCATATCAAAACTATGATTGGTAATTCGTCATTAGACTGGAATATATATCAAGTTAAACATATTTTATAGTTCGTAATCAATCTTATACACCCTAACCCTCTCGATGGCCAAATAAAAACACAATCTTAAATCCAGTAGGAACAGGATGCTACATTATTACATATATATGGCATCATAAATTATAATGTTTTGATTCATAGAAAATGTATTTATGTACTTGTAACTTGTGGTAGAAGTAAATTAATTTTGTCAAGTGTAGCAGCTGCAGCTGCAGCTGCCTTTGTCTATTGGCTATCTTACCTACATGCAGTACTTAACACAGAGATTATTGAGACGGTTTTCCAATACAATAACACATAAGTAGATAGATACTGTCAATGGAGTTGTGCTTGCTTGGTATGAATTAGTTAATGTTGGTGCAACCATGCATTATTATTATTATTATTATTATAACTTTTTTTAAATTACCTTTTTAAGGTCTTGGTCAACTAAGGATTTGCATGGTTTTGATTCTTCTTTGTCCACGGAACCATCAATTAATCAATCATTTCTTTGTCAAACTTTTCATGGATAGATTTCTCATAAACACAATTACGTATTTTATTTTTACCATTTATTTACAAAAAGACAAATTAGGTATCAGGCTTGGGGCATTATCAATGGATTATTAATCTAATTAAAGTTCAATCCAGACCATCTGAATCTTCAAGATCCCAATTCCGATTTCCGAATAAGAACTCCCGTTTCCGATTGAAAGTCCCGAATTACTTTGGGAATGGGAATTTTTATTCGGGAATCGGAATCGGAATCCCGAATCCAATATATTTCCCGAATCGGAATGGGAATTCTTCACATCTTTTTTATTGGCTGCACTGCTTGAGAAGGAAGAATTAAAAACAATGAAGAGCTTCCTTCCAGGAACTAATTCCATATCCCCATCTTATTATCATCAATAGTGTTCTTCATCCCAGGAGAGGAGCCAGTGTTAATGAATCTGGATTCATACTCCGAGACTAAGCTGAAGACAGGGAAGCCTTGGCAATTTCTAGAGCTTCTTCAACTGAAGATGCCTTCTCAAGCTTCAATTTGTCGATTTTCGGCTGCCTCCTAGCAAGTTCAGGAAGGAGCTGGAATTCCTGAGCACAGAATTCAAAATGAGGAACGGAGGAGTCCTGGAATTGGTCTATTAAGAATATAGAATATACCTCCGGACTTCCGCTTTCAAGGAGAACACCTTTCAGTTTACCTGTTTGTAATTCAAGAAATGATGAGCCAGAAGAAGTGAACCGTTGTCTGCCAACAATCTATATATCCATATCATGCTCTCAAAACTCTGCAAATTAGCTTACCAGAATCTATCCAGAACGTTGCAATTTTGGGATCGAAGTTTCCAATTTCAACCGTCTCCCCAACTGTCCTCCCCAAAACAATCAATTGTGGGTTCAATGGATGATGCCACATCTCAGAGCAAGAAAACATTGTTGTTGCAAGCAATCGTATGACTCTTACCATTGTCGCCGAAAAACTGCCACCAGATCTTTCTTGGGCTCCCTTCAAACTCGAAAACTCTTGAATAAAAGTAAGGAAGGTAGTCGTACCTGGACATATATCATTAAACTACCCAAGTTAATATCTCTATGCGCTTCCCAAATGAATTAAAAGATACCACATCTCAACTTACGTGTTAGTGTGAGCAGTAAGTAATGATTTCACACAATGTTGAGCTGATCGACGAGCATGATCTACATGTTCAACTCGTGCTGTGCGGTTGTAGATCTGTAACAGCATTAACAGAATATAGACTACCAGGGCGGTTGAAAGCATAAGTGAACCTTGAAAGTTTGAACCCGGTTTCTCATGGTAAGAATGTGAATGTATAGTATACCTTCAAAGGGAATGCTGCAACGTCTCCAATTGCAAATATTCCAGGTGTCTTTGTCCTGAACAGGCCATCAACCTGCAATTTCCAATTTCCATAATAAGTAACAACCAATTTCAAGTAATGATAGTGTAATAGTGTGTACACTCACCTCTAATCCACCGACAGTAGAGTTCAATCCCACATTTTCGAAGGCACTTACAGCTGGCTTTCCACCGATTCCAATTACTACCTGAACGTTAAAGCCATTACAGGCGAAAACATTAGTGATTTATCTTTCATCCGTTACAAACGGGCTAGAGCACAACAGCAAGTATGAAACATTTCCAGCCTTTCTCCAAAAATAGAAAGATAGCTTCATGATAGGGATCAACTCTATGTGCAGAAATAGCAGAAACAAGGACTGGTGTGAAGTACCACGTCAGCTTCCAAAGTGGATCCATCTTCTAGCATAACAGCAGCTACACGGCCATCATAACCTGCTTCTAGGTTCTTTATGGAGGCACCCTGTTCATATAAGATAAGAAATATTAACATGTTGGAATGTCGAGTAAACCAATATCAACTTATGCAAGTGCAAGATAGAGAAAGAAAGAACCTTCATAAACTTGACGCCATTTTCTTGATAGAACTGTTCATATCTCTGAGCAAGAGAAGGAGTGAACAACCTTTGCAACAGGTGATCCTCAGGAAACACAATCTGGTTTTGCAGAATTAAAGAAGACAATTAAGACTGTAATTAAAACTGCAAAACCTAGCAACAAAAACCGCTACAGCAATATCATTATGCTTACCTACCATCAAACAAATTGCCTAATGTTCATATATTCTAGTGACAAACAAACAAGAGAAGCCTAGAAGAAATTGTTAAGCTGTTAGGATGCGTTGGATTCAGTACTCTAAAACAAGTGCATACCGTAGTATCAAGTTTCCAACCAACAGCAGCTGCAGCGACTTCCATGCCAATATAACCACCGCCAACAATGACTACCTTCTTTGCCTTCTCCTGTAACAAGGTTGTGACTTCCTGTTAGACATGAAACGTTGATGTGCATGAGAAACTGGGATGTCCAGATGATGACAGGTTACCAAAGATGATATCAGGGAGTCAGCATCCGCCACATCTCTGATATAGTGGACGCCAGGCAAATTTCCTCCAATTTTCTCAGGAAATCTAATCCACAGAAAGCTTAAAATGTGAACGCAGAGCAAGATTGAAGTTCAAGAGAGAAGATAAGATGTGGGCTGAGTGTCCAAGTTACCGCGAAGCCGTGCATCCTGTAGCAACAATAAGGGCCCCATACTTGAGCAGCTTGCCTGAATTTGTAGTGAGCGTCTGCTTTTCGACATCAACACTGGTAACTGGATCTTGATATATCATCTGAGCAAAGAAGCATCCGAAACAAGTAAATTAATGGCAGTTTTCTCAGTTAGAAGTCTGATAGTGTATACAGTCAAGCAGCATACCCAAATCAAACCCCGAATGCAACAGAATGCCACACTGAAGTACAGGAAGTACCTCTATGCCTTTCTCTTTGTACCAATCTGGAGTTTGTCTTTCCCCACCAGAGCCAACGCAAGTATGGAACCCCTACCATGACAAGAAATCAATAACCAGAGATAAATCCGGTAAGAAATGAGAACTTAATCAGACATAATTCTTACTGGCAGCCGTGCAGGCTTCTTATCAAGTGGAAACAGATATGCTTTAGTTAAAGCAGGACGCTCGTAAGGGGCATGTGGCTGCAAGAAGAATAAATACATGGAGTTTAGAAATCCACAGCAACGCCTTGCAAAATACCAAAGAAAACTGAGGCTGTGCACAAACAGTAAACAACCTCTTTTGTCACAATGCAAAGCTTCCCGTCGGCCATTCCGTGTTCAACGAAAGTCCGAGCTGCATATCCAGCTGCATTCCCTCCGCCTACTATCACAAACCTGTCCCAAGTAAATATAATTAGATGCTAAGGAAATATGACGAAACTCGATATTCATAAACGAAAAAAGAGAGCACAGACTCTCGATTCTCGTTGGAGAAGGTGGAGGATGCCACAACGAAACTCCTCCTAAAGCTACGGAATCCGATTTTCAACGCAGTAGACTTCCGGCTAAGTGGAGCAGCCGAATCCGATGGCCAGAGCGACAGGCCGTGCTTCAACGACAAGGTACTGGAGATGCTTGCCATTAGCTTCCGCGCTGCAAATCACAGGATTCAGATACGCAGCAGTTGAATCAGCTGAAGAAGAAGAGCGTAATTGGAGATGGAAGCAAAGCGAAACGGCAATTTTGAGACCTGGAGATGGCATTGAGGAAGTTCTGGGAGTGTGCAGGACTTTGGTTTAAATATGACGATCTCGATCGAATAAACTAATAGAGAATTCGAGAGGGAACGTTGATGATGGGGGTTGGAGTTGGCTCTATTAGGCGTTGAAGAGTCGTACTGTCCCTTTGAAGCAGAGGGGTCAGGTCTTATTTGTAAATAAAAATGATAGCGGAGTAGTAGAGCACGGCGGAGGGCGACGGAAGGAGGTGGCGACTGAACTGTGACTAAATCGGCGGTGAGGGGTGATTGTGCCACTCGTCGTCCTGCCGTTCGAGATCGAGGAAGTGTCGCGCACGCGCAGCCTTTGAATTGAGTTTTACTCACATTCCCGTCAGAATTGCGAATTGAATTGCAAAATATCCATTATGGTCATCAACCTTTAAAATCCATCTTACATACTGTTAATTTATTGGATTTATAACAATATGGTCGTTTCGTCTATTTTTTACGCGAAGAAGACGGAAGCCATTAACGCGAAGAGTTCGCAAAGAAACGAACTGAAGGTTCCGTTTTCGGCTAAAGATTTGGGGAGGAATTGATCAATTTCGACGGAATAGCAACATGGTCATCTTTTTCAAAAAAAAAAAGCAATATGGTCATCAGCTTGGCGACAAAACAAATAGGTTGAATTAATTACGGTTGATTAGCCAAAATCGTCCCTTACGTTCGGGTCAAGTCACAAATTCGTTTCCGTCGTATCAAAAGCATCATGTTGTCCCTTTTATTATCGGAATTTAATCGTTTGTGTCCTTCCGTCAATCTCCGTCTAAACGGTCGTTAAATTTCTTGATGTGGCACTTTCACGTCAGCTCTAACCAAACTGATATTGCCCCATAGTTCAAACTTGATAAACCGAACCTGCTAAAAACCCTTATTTTTCCCAACTTGCGGCTTTTCAAGCCGATTAAATATCGCGGCTTTTTAACCACGAATTGGGGCTTCGAGTTGGGGCAAATACCAGGGGTTTTAACGTGTTTGGTTTATCAAGTTTGAACCATGGGTCATGATAAGTTTCGTTAGAGCTAATGTGGAAGTGCCACATCAGCAAATTCAACGGTCGTTTAAACTGAGACCAACATAAATATACATTAGTGAAATTTCGATAACGAAAGGGACGACGCAATTACTTTTAATACGATGAAGAAGAGTTTGTGGTGAAGTGGACAAAGTGTAATAAGTTGCATGATAATATGTCAACCTCGGATGAGAAGTTAATGAAATAAGCGATAATATTATTTAATAATGAGATATAGATGTTCATAAACGCATAATCATCATTGATAATAATTCCATTAATTACGCATGAGTATAAAAGTCTCATTATCCTTTGAAATAGAGAATCAAATATCATGGATTGCGACTTCTGTTCAAAATTTGGCTTTGATGGTGGCCAAATGGAGGAGTGACTACTGACTTCTTCTTTTTTCAATGCTTTGAAAAGGTGGTTACTGCTTCTTAACTATCCTTTTTTGGATGGTTCTTGTTGTGCATATTATTGGAACCCTAACAAATACTTTGTTTAATTAATTTAGAGATGGTTCAAGTAGTTATAGAAAAATTGATTTGAGATTTAGTTGGTCGTGTTTTATCGATATGTAATGTGTGCATGAGAGTATGTTTGATTATTAGGGCGGAATTAAGGGTTGTTGTAACAGGCCTTCAGATAGCTTGGGAGAGAGGGTATCAGAGAGTATAGGTGCAACTCAACTCCCGTTGCGCATTACAGTTGATACGTCAGGTGTCAAGGGAGATTCACCAACATTTTGCTATTGTGAGTCGGATTCAAGAGTTGATAAGAAGGACATGGGAGCTCAAATTTGTTCATATTTATCATGAAGTCAATCATTACCTAACTAGCATTGGGTATGAGATGTCATTCGGTGTTTATTTTTTTCTTTTAGATCCTATTTTGATTTATTGATATCGTTATAATGTATTTAGTGTTTATAAAAATAAATTAATTATTAATGAAGATTAAATGCACTCCACCTAAAAACTAAGAGCTAAGCACCAAATAAAAAATGGAACATAAAATCACAAGGAAAATTGAATAAAACTAGAAAAATGTACGTGTCTTTTGAACTCTGGTAACATTGTATAGCATAACATATAATCAAAATTTATGAGCCAAAGGAATGAACAGAAGAAAACAAAAACAAAAAGTTACCTACACCATACATGAAAAAAAGAAGGTTAGGATACCAGTTTGTATTAAACAGAGACGACATTGTTCCTTGTACATCATGGGTTGGGGTTGCTTCCAGCATGCTCCAACAACTCCAGAACCTCCGTCCGACTCCTCACCACCCTATGAAACACATCCCTAATCTGTTGCTGCAACGACACCAATCCTTCTTCCATCCTCTCGCACACTTCCGCCAGCTCCTTTACCTGCGTCGCCACTTCCTCCAGTTTCCCTTCCTCCTCCACCGGAAACTGAAACCCGTCGCAGAACTCAATCAGCCCCTGGCTCAGTTTCTCCATCCTCTGCATCTCATCCAGCAAACCTGCGGAACCTTTCTTCTCCTTCTTCTTCCATTCTTCCCCAATCTTCTCCTGCAGCCCAATAATGCTCTGGGCCCACGGAAACTGCCTCGGTATCTGGATATGTAGCGGCAACCCGACCCGCTCCTGGCAAGGAATGGCCGCGATCAGGGCCCACATCACGAAAACCATCACCACGTTCATGATGTACACCGGTAACGCCATCCCCGTCAATTCCGCGCCACGTGGCGCGTACAGATTGGAGCACATCGCCTGGATCTGCTTCGCGGCGGACCAGTTCTTCCCGATCACCATCGACAGCGATCGGTACTGTACCGTAGGGGGACGGTCCTTGATCGGCGCCGCGGCGCCCCAGCTCCGGCCGAACGACCAGCTCCGCTCCGGTGTCTTGTAGTGGCTGACACCGCCGTGGTCTTTGTCCTCGAGCGAAGCCACCAGCGCTCCTAAAGCTTTCCTGGCGCGCTTCACCTGTCCGTCGCCGATCGGAGTCTGTTGCAGCGCGGCGACGGCGATTTCTGCAAGGCGTTGGCAATGCCGGACGGATTCGACTCCGGAAGAGACGGCGTTGCATATGTCGAGCACCTTGATGGAGCGGTCGAGGAGCTCGGGCATGAGGCGGTCGAGAGGGGGCTTGGCTAGATGGGAGGGCTCCCGTCCCATGATGAGTACGGCCTTGAATTCCGCCTCGCAGCAGAGGAAGACGTCGACCAGATTTCGGAGCCATGAAATGGAGAGGAGGCCGGAGTCTCCGGCGGCGGCGGGAGTGTGATTATCGTCGGGGGAGTTATGCTGAGGGGAGAGGAGGTCGGTGAATCGGTTGGAGACGTTGTGCTGGAAGAGCTCGAGGTCTTCGAGATCCTGGTCTTGTGTGCCGTCCATGGCGATAGATTGATTGCGACGGATACTGATTCGGCCGAGGAAGGAAGCTTGGGAGTCTGTGGCTGGCATTTTGGGGGATATGGGGAAAGAGAATTGGAAGGGGAAATGGTGGGAAATGAGAGAATTGAGGGAAAGATTTGAGACGCAGGAGAAGAAACAGGAAGAATAAGTCAAACAGGGAAGTTAACTGTTATAATATGAACCGGGAATCAAAAGTACGTGGAGATTGAAAGCTATTTTTTAGAGAAATTACTCATGGTTACTGACTTTATAGCAAATTTTAGGGTATGCTTGATTTTCAAATTTGGTCCAAAGTGATATAAAATAGTTAAAGGTTCTGTAAATAAATTCATTTTTTTTTATAAATATGTTAATTAACTTATTTAGTAAATGACCAATACATCCCTTTTTTATTTCATCCTTTTAATATATTTTCTATCTATGCTAAGGTAATTTAGTCTTTCCCACTGAAAATTAAAAATTAAAAAACCCCTCTTTCATAAAATAAATTCACAAGGAGTCAAATTGAAAAATTATAAATCTCCTTCAAATCGCCCTAAACAGATAATCTCGTTAAAATTATTTAAACCTATGAAATCATCTTTCAAATCCTTCTCTAATCTAAAATTCAAACCACACCTTAATATTAATTATTAAAATGAGGTGATTCTAAAATCAAAATATTACTTTCTCTTTCCCCACTCTTGAATTTTCTGTGCATTTTCCTCCAAACGTCAGATCTTATTTGGTCTTTTCCAACCGTCCGATTCCCGCACGTGTACGTACGGATGATTCAACCATCTGTACCCAGCGCGAATTGATCTTGACTGAGTCTGAAAACCAAAAAGGGAAAGATAGCGTCACAGCGGTGTCACGACTCACTGAGTTTCCGAGTCACTGACTTGCTTTCTTTCACAAGTCAGAATATATGTGGGAAATAATTTTGAAAATAATGTCGGCTGCTTCTGCATCATCATCATCATCATCATCATCATCATCATCATCATCGCCATTTCATTTCAATTCAATTCAATTCACGGTATATCCCTTCTTCTTCACCAGCGGCCAACCGCACTGAAACGGAAAGTTTACGCGTCTTTAAAGTTGAAACCGCAGGGCGGCAGTTGTAGTCTCCGACTTGACTTCTCTCATCTTGATCGTCAACTTACCCATTCAAAATCCTCCAAGGCGGAAGAGTAGTAGCTATCTAGCTAATCTGCCGTAATGGTGTCCACCGGAAATACAGACTCCAGCAGCTCCATTTCTGCTCCCAAGGCTCCCAAATTCAAGGGTGTTTCGACCCACGCCGGCCGCTATGTTCAATACAATCTCTACGGCAACTATTTTGAAGTCCCCAGCAAGTACGTTCCTCCCATTCGCCCCATCGGCCGTGGCGCTTATGGCATCGTCTGGTAATCCCCCCTCCCTCCTTTTATTTTCCTTTCATGGCCTTTATGTCAGTGCCTCTTTCTTTGTTTTGATCTCTAGTTTCTATTTCTGGATATAGCTGAGTTTCTGTTCATCGACGAGCCAACGTATGCCTCTGATCCTTGATTTATGATCCCTTATGGACTCATGTTTCTCTCTTGCATTGCATTTGGACTCTTCTGGGGATGCTTTGTCCTTGAATTTGCATCGGAAAACGACTCCAATTCCTGTTTAATTAATTTTCAGGAGGGTTCAGATTGATTATGAATTGGGGTAATCTGTCGTATTAGGTCTTAGATGTCCCTGTCTTCTACCATTTTTTAGTTCAGTTGTAATGGAATGAATGTCTAATTACAATGTACTGGCTATTTCACCGGGTTTCCATTGGAGATGATACTTAATTTGTCACTGTTTTTGAATGCTTAATTTCTCAACTGTTGCCTATCAGCAATCAGTATGTGTTGAGACTTAGAACTGAGTTTACAGCCAGTAAATTAGATGAGGATTCTATCTTCTTTGGCTCCTATTTTAGTCCTGGATTGAGCAAGTAACGATAGTATAGTTGAAAAAGCTTTGTATTCAACGTTGGTGGTTCATTTTGTTCAGTGCTGCGGTGAATTCAGACACACACGAGGAAGTGGCTATCAAGAAGATTGGAAATGCATTTGACAACAAAATTGACGCGAAAAGGACATTAAGAGAGATTAAGCTTCTACGCCATATGGACCATGAAAATGTAAGTTCTTTTCCCTCATATTTTCCTATATCATCTGTTGTTTACCCCTCATGTTTGGATCGCTGCTTTCCTCTCATTCAAATTACATTACTTCTGAATTGGGCGGATGATATTGTCCTTTTTTCTTGGGGAGCATTATGTAGACTTGTATGCTAGGATGCTGCTAGTGATTTGAGCTAATGGAATTGGCTGCAGAACAAGGACCTATGACTAGTTTAATTAGACTATGAGTTGAAAGAGCTTATCGCTTCATTGCCTTTTGCAGGTTATTGCTATCAGGGACATTATCCGACCACCGAAGAAAGAGGCATTCAATGATGTGTATATAGTGTATGAATTGATGGATACTGACCTTCATCAGATCATTCGTTCTGACCAATCGCTGACAGATGATCATTGCCAGGTTAGACACCAAGAACGATGTTTGTTGCTTTGTACCATATACATGCTGCTTCAAGTCTGGGCTTTATTGAGGCTTTCTTGCTGATCATGTAGCCTTGTCTTCATATATATAGTTTCGGAGTTGGATAGTTAATAACTTATGATTTATTAGACTTAATATCTGGCAGTGCAGACAAAACTAAGCAGCATGCAATAATTCACACCTTCCTTTCTGTGTGTCCTTGTGTACCGTACAATGGCAACATCTAAGGATCAAATTAACTGAAATACTGAATTAGTTGTTGTGGTCTTTGAAGGGAGATGTATGATGTCATTTCCCATTATGGAGATTTACTTTAAACTGGAAAAAATTTAGATTCTTGGTGAATTTTTTTGCAGTACTTCTTGTATCAATTACTACGTGGATTGAAGTATGTGCACTCGGCCAATGTCCTGCATCGAGATCTTAAACCCAGCAATCTGTTTCTTAATGCAAACTGTGACCTTAAAATTGGAGATTTTGGGCTAGCAAGAACAACTTCTGAGACAGATTTTATGACAGAGTATGTTGTTACTCGTTGGTACCGAGCACCAGAACTGCTCCTAAATTGTTCAGAGTACACTGCTGCTATCGATATTTGGTCTGTTGGTTGCATTCTTGCTGAAATTGTGACAGGAGAACCCCTGTTTCCTGGAACCGATTATGTTCATCAACTGAAGCTTATTACCGAGGTATGACTTCCGAGGACTCTATCACCTAGCTTTCTTTAATGCATTTCCCTGTTCGCTACCTACTTTGGACTACAGCTTATAACTGACGACTAGTTGTTTCTCCTCTTCGTTAACATATTTATACATTTTTACGGGGACTCCCATAATTTGTACTACTAGAAATGAAGAATAGAATTGATGATAGAAGAAATAGTATCATGCACAGAGTTTTAAGTATACATAAAAGTCCCCTTATCTCTTGGATTCTTCATCGTTACGAGTTATGAAGCTAACACAGGAAGATAATTTGTCTGTTTGTTTGTGACATAATACGTTGTATGTTTGCCTTAAAAGTTAATAGGCACACCGGATGATGCTAGCCTTGGTTTCCTAAGAAGTGACAACGCGAGAAGATACGTTAGAATGCTTCCACAGTTCAGAAAACAAAACTTCTCCATGAGGTTCCTAAATACGTCTCCAGCAGCTGTTGATCTGCTGGAAAAGATGCTTGTATTTGATCCCACCAAACGCATTACAGGTAGATATTATATAATTCAAAGGCATTTGCTGTTACTATTTTCCCACCATAGTCTTAAGACATTTGACATCCCTGTGCTTTCCTCGCAGTTGATGATGCTCTTAGCCATCCATACTTGTCAGCCCTTCACATAATCAACGAAGAACCCATCTGCTCCGCACCTTTCCACTTCGATTTCGAGCAACCGTCATGCACCGAAGAGCATATCAAGGAGCTCATCTGGAAGGAGGCAGTGTGTTTCAATCCAGATCACCAACAGTAGAAGAAGAATAGGCTGTTGAAGTGTGTTGAGAAATGAAAAACCTTCTTTCTGGCGATACAACTGCTGGCTATTATCACATCCCGAACTCTGCAACGCTGAGAATTGGAAGACACGAGAGTCAACACACGTTCAAAGGTCAAGATGGATGCATAATTTGTTATCTGATATTACCTTATTCAAGTTTAAACGCTAAAACCAAGAACCATATTGTAAAAATATGTGCAGGACTGCATGTCTTTTCTTGTGTTACAAGCTAGCTATGGTTTATGAGCTAACAGCAAAGACCTGTTAGCTTATATCGAAACTATGAATTGTATTTCACTTCTAAATGAAAAAAAAATGATTGCAGTTGGTTGATATGGAGTTGTAAGATTGCTTAATTGATCAACAGGTCCAAAACTATGTATTTTATTTTTCACAGTTTCTGCAGGAGCAAATCAGCTGGGGGAGGGCAACAGATATCAATATGATCCCCCGGAACAAGGTATTCTTATTGCATTACGACTGTGGTTTGGTCAAAGGGATTATAGAAGAGTTCTTGATTTTCCTGTTAGTTGGATAGATAACCCCTTAAAAGCTTTTTGTAGGGATCTTAAAAGCTTTGGAATCTTTACAGAGCACCAAAGTGACAGCTGCCGCAGTGATGCTGAATGTAGGAAACAAATCAAAGCTTGTTATGGACAATATTTCTTGTATCACAAGTATCTCTTACTGTAGGAGCATGAATGAACTTGGATATCCTCAATTGCCAAGGTATCTTCTGGAAAATTGCAAGATGCCTTCTTCTCTTGGCCTTGGTCCGGTAGCAAATCGCACGGTTTCGGAGTTACGCCACTCGTTATCCCAGCAACATCTGTGCAGTTCCATTGCAGCTTCTTAGCTTTCTCCGTGAGTCCAATAGTTACATTGGATATGCAGATCCCGGTGAAGGGATCCCCTCCGATTCCTTCCAATCTAGCTGCCATGGTCACATTCTCAGCTACCATGTCGCGGTAATTTATGTTCTGAACGATAGGTATCGCTTGAGGATCGTAGTTGTTGTCAGGGTGAGACCCATAGTTCCCTGTCATCCAAAATGCCCATTTCATAGTCTTCATCGTCATTCTTCTCACGTATATGTCCTTCACATAGCCGCCTCTCCCCACAGCGGTCTTGATCCTGACACCTGATTCGGTATTTATGGCAGTGATGTCTTCCGCCCGGACATCCTGAATCCCGCCTGACATCTCGCTTCCCAACGCAATTGTGGCGCTGAAGGGGGAAATGCAGGTGAGCCTTTTGATGACGAGATGCTTGGTTGGCATCCCAAATGCAGTACCATACTCGTCCCAACCACTCTTCACAGCTACACAGTCATCTCCAGAAACAATGAAGCAGTCTTCTATCCTCGTATTCGTACATGAATCTGGAAAACAGATCTCGTCCATCAGAACTACTGTCGATGAATAATATAAAAACCAATCTGAACCTTCTCCCAGCAGCTCGAGTTATTTTACCTGGGTTGATCCCATCGGTATTTGCAGATGTCACGGGTGCCAGAATCGTCAAACCTTTAACAAGAATATTGCTGCACTCCCCCGAAATTGTTCGAATGAGTAACACACCAGAAATAATTAATGAGTTGATATGATCAGCAAATACCTGCTGTAAACAGGATGAACATTCCACGATGGAGAATTCATCAATGTAAGATTGGAGATCTGTATATCAGTAGAATACATCAGTTCTATCAAGTACGGTCTCGTAAAATTCAGCTCCCCGGCGCGATATTTCTTCCACCATAACTCTCCCTGGCCATCAATAGTCCCATTAGCTCCTAAAAGAACCCAGAAAACATGTCAAAAAACCAGTACTCCAACACACTTTTCCTGTTTTAACAGAGGCACAGACTGTTGTTTGATACCTGTAATCACAACATCAGTGAGATTGGTTCCGAAAATGAGACTGCTATACCTTCCACCATCAGCATCCCTTCCTCTACCATAAGATGGCAAGGGTTCAATCACAGGGTATTGATCTTCATCCTAAGACCAAACAAAATACACATTTGACATTGTCAGAAAAGTAGATTATTGGGCTGAACAAGTTTCCAATCAGACAAAGACAATTGGTTAAACTGTTGAGCTTGTGAAACAGGTCCACGTGGCACATGCACAAACAGAAAAAGTTGAAGCCTTTATGGGTTAGCAACTACCACACAGTTGAAAAGGTCCTATCTTTCCATAGATGAAGTGAGAAAAACTGTGGGTAAATATCTATACCAGCTGTAAACAGGATGAACATTAAGGAGAGTTCATCATCAATCTAAGATTCTTGGTATGAACTGTTTAGCCTGTGAAACAGGTCCACATGGCATACAAGGGTGGAATCAGGGGTGGGCAAATCTAAGCCACCTTATAGAGTTTTCCTGTGAAAGTGACAAATCATATGTTAAAAATGAAGTTTTTGCAGTATGTTTTCAAAATCCACTCAGTGTACTTCCAAACTCAATTAAAATTTAAAATCTTGCCCAAAGTCTCCGATCATGAAACGGCTGGAGGCTGGTCCTACTGTTAGTTACAGAAAAGTTGAAGCCTTTATGGGTTAGCTGCTCCACCAGAAACGGCTTGAGCAGAACCACACAATTGAAAAAGGTCCAATCTTTCCATAGATATGAAGTGAGGAAACTGTGAATGGTTAAGTAATTATTTATATTATTTACCAGAGAGGCAAGAAGAAGGGCATCCTGGTCAAGGTAGAGAGTGAAATGGCTGCCGGTGATGTTGAAACTTCCGGTGAGCCATCTCCCCGGAGGAACATAAAGCAAAGAGCCTCCTGCTGAAGAGTAATTTGCCAGAGAATCCATTGCAGCCTGGAAAGCCTTTGTATTTGAAGTGTTGCCATCTCCAATTCCTCCAAAATCTGTGATGGATGCCACATTGGCTCTGCAATCTTTCCCTGTGAACTCGAAGTAATCCAGTTCCATTGACTTTTTCATGGCTTCAACTGACGAAGAACTCCCTGCCATAATTACCAGAGCTAGGACAGCACAAACTACTGCTGCTGTAACTTCCATCACCTGCGGAAAATTCAAAATGAGGAAGGAGTGGAAAAAACAAAGAAATGGAAGAGGGTTTTTGATCAAGTTTTGAAATTGAAAGTTAGTTACCTGAAATAGTTTTGGACTTGGGGAAGAAAATTTCATAGCTTTTTGATAGAATTGAGTTGCAGAGGGAAGGGGGAGGAAATAACTAGTAATATAAAATGTGGTGTGACATCATTGTCCACAAGTTCCTGGGTTTTGCTTCTTGGGTTTTCAATTTTAAAAGTAAAGCTTTATCCACCATGGGCAAAGCAGTTTTCCTAACAAATAAACCCTCTTTAAAATTAAAATTTAAAACCCACCTCAACAAGATTATAAAATGATGTTTCAAGTCATTCTAAATCCAATTTCTAACCTTTTAACGTATAAGTATAAATCACCATTTAAATGATAATCGACATTTGAATCGTATATATAGTTATAAAAGAGGGTTGTATAGAGGTTAGGATTGACAATCTCAGACTCAACCCGAACCCCGCCCGAAAGTTTAGGGTTGAGTTTGATGACCGAACCCGACAACCCGACATTTTTTTGGGTGGGTTAGGGTCGGATTTAGGGTTGACCAACTAACCCAAAAAAATCTTATAATGTATATGAAAATTACTATTTTTAACATCACCCAAAGTATTTTTAATACTTAATCCTACTTATAATTATGATTTTTTATTTTATAATATTTATTACTTTAATTCATGTTATTATATATTACACTATTCATAAATTTCACATTATTATTTCACATACGGTGGAATGTACCTAAAAATCATTGATCTATTTAGTATTTACTTAACGACATCATTAGTAAATCTTTTCAAAAGAACCATGAAGTGATGAATATTTATTTTGTGCATGCTCTTTGTAATACAAATAAGTTACATCGTGAATTTGCGTTTTCAAAATATGTTTGTTTTCTTTGTTATGAACTATTATATATCTATCTATTTCTATATCGGACTATATTCATTTATTAGTTTAATTTTTTTCAAAATATGTTTGTTTTCTTTGTTATGAACTGTTATATATCTATCTATTTTTATATCGGACTATATTCATTTATTAGTTTAATTTAAATTAATCAAAGTTTAGTATAGTTATCTTAATAAATCTGTCATAATGATCTTTAATATAATTTTTTTATAACAAACCGTTTATAACTGAAATGACCCGTAACCCAACCCATAATTTTAGGGTTAGGTCAATTTTAAAAAATAGCAACTCTTAACCGAATGACCCAACCCGAAACAACTCGTAACCCAAAGCGACCCGCCCAATTGACTCGATTCACCCAAATTTCCAGATCTAATATAGATTATAGATATGCCCACTCAAACTCTCACCAGTCACTCATATGTTATGGATGTGAATATTCATGTATATATGTTGACCCGAGCCCATTTAAAGAGTATATATATCAAGATTCATTCGTCGGTCAGTTGGCTTGATGTCAATACTTGGTCAATAACACTATGTTGATTTTTTCTATATGATCTCCGAAAGGGTAAACAAAGAACTAAATGTTATGATTTTGTTAGGTATGTGAGATTTTTTAGGAGAATGCCATGGAATCAAAAGGCGAAAGTGGTGAATTTGAACCATGGGTGGTAGCTTCTCAGTTACGGGATCATCTGTTATTGCCCTTTCCTATGGAAAAAGGTAGTCTCTTACTGGAAAGAGTGGAGACTTTTTTTTAATGCTTGGTTCAAGATCTTTCAGGAAAGATCGACCATTGACCAGGATAGCTGGTTATTAAACGGCCAGAAACTCCGAATGAATCTCTTACGAAACATGATGGCATGACATTGCAGGTTGAGGAGTTGGTACAGGAGGATTCACGAATAGACCGATACCCTAAGCTCGTCAATGGTGAATCAAAGGTGGTGAGGGAATGGCAAGGTATAGAAGTTTGTTCAAATAAAAGCCTTCCAGGAGATTCAGTTTACGATCCGATTTTGTTCAAATCACGACATTCAGTTTACGATTCGATTGTGTTCAAATCACGACATGCCTCGTATATGAGTGCTGATCTCTTTTGTAGAGTTTGCTCTGAGTTTATCACAAGATTTCTCATTATTATCCCCTGCTATACAAAGTTGAAAATAATTTTTCTTGTGGAAACAGTTCGGATACTATAATAACAGTAACAAAACCGATTTCTATAGTGGTTTTTGATTTCATTATCGAGTGTGTAACAGATTTTGAATTTTGCTTGAAGATGTCATTGCTTGATTCATTCGTTTTTGGAGTTTGGTGTATTATTGTTGTGTTATTCGTTAATTAATTAGGAGAAATATGTATTAATGACGTGGGTATTAATGGCCTGAGTAATGACTGGGTAATGGCCACACACATAGCATAGAGCTACTAAAACAAGGCCCAAAGTCCATATAATTAATTTTTTTTAACTATAAAGGCCACTGTCATTTAGGCGGACCAAAATGGCGCGTGGGCCTAAACTGGGCTTAGGAAATGCGGCCTGCCTCAACACAACAGAGTACTTTGCGGTAGTTGAAATTTGGGCTTTTTCAGACGTTGTTGAGGGAGGGTCCAGCTCCAACACGATTTTGTATGGGTCCGAAATTTCGGCTGACCCGACCCAATTCTGGCCCAAATATTTTGGACCAGGTCCGCAACGGCACCGCTCAAAAGCTCGAAGGCCTTAAAGTCCTCTGACCCGACCCGGCCGAACCCGACGACCCGGTTCGTTTTACGCGTGTAGTACACGCGCATGTGTGTGCGAGTGGTTAATATTTTTACAAAATAAAATCCCACGCGCGAGTGATTGCACGCTCCTCGATTTACACGCGCCAACGTGTTGTACACGCGCCTACCTGCTTTTTCCCCTTTCGCCGTTGTTTTCCAATTTTCCGATTCCGTCTTCTCGTCGTGGCCTCTTTGTTTTCCAAGCTTGGCTCTCCCACCCCCCAAGTCACTCCGCTCTCCTCCCAAACTTTGTCGCAATCGTAGTCCTTCGCCTCCGATCCGCCGTTGCCTCCAACGGTGTTTGTCGACAAGAACACACTCGTCGTTTGCCAGGGAATCACCGGCAAAAACGGGACTTTCCACACCAACAAGCCATTGACTATGGCACCAAGATGGCAATCATTGATCTCCCTCTTTCCTTTCGTTTACTGCCTCATTAGATAGGTGGTCTGGTTTTAGTGCTATGTTTTTTCCACGATAATCATGGCTTCTTTCATGCGGATATACAAGTTAGACCCAGTGCTTCTGTTTGTGTTAATATGATGGTCTGGAGTTTTAATCGTGAAATCAGCTTTGAATATGGATTATCACTCAGCTTTTGAATAGAACCGAAAGTTTGTTTCCTTAACCAATGGAGAAGTCTGATTAATCCGAGCTGTAGATGGTCTTTAGTTGCTATGAAATCAATGTAGAAGATCATGACTAACGAGAGCTACAGAGTCAGTGTGTTCTGAGTTAAAACTCTGCTACTTTGTGTAGAAAGAACTCTTCAGTCTCGCCTTGTGATTTCTGAAACAGGTTGCTGCTGTAATGGAGGCTCTGGAAGCTGAATTGACCTAGTTGTTTGTTTGTATCACAGCAGGAATTCTCAGCATGACATGGTAAGTTATCAATTCTTTGTTGAAAGGCATCTGTTTGTTTTACTTGCAAATGCGACTTGCTGCATCACCTTGAACTTTTTTTCCTTGCTTCGTTCTAGGAAAGTTGTGCATTATCTAATCCGATTTCTCCCTTGTTCTTATGTATGAATGCTTCTCCATTCTTTTGATTACAGGTCAGTGTGAAGGCTGCCCTGAACCAGCAATCGAAAACAAGATTAATTGGTCCGAATTGCCCTGGGATCATCAAACCAGAGGAATGCAAGATCGGAATCATGCCTGGATACATCCACAAACCAGGGCGTATTGGAATTGTTTCACGGTCTGGCACAGTGACTTATGAGGCTGTGAGTGCTGATTCTTGATACAACAACACAGCTAACATCTTCCAGATAAAAAAAGACATTTCTCAGGGCATATACAGTGTGTAAGACTGATTCCTGCAGCTGAACAGCATCAGAGCCTTCCAGGAGATTCGGTTTACGACCTGATTGTGTTCAAATCGCGAATGGAACGTGCCTCGGATGTGAGTGCTGATCTCTTTGTAGAGTTTGCTCTTAGTTTAAGACAAGTTGCTTGCTTTATCGAAGACTAGCCTGCTGCATTTTCAAGTGAATCTACAACTAGTTATAGGATTGGAACGGTCATTTTAAGACGTAGCAAGATAGTATATGGATGTTACATTTTGAAAAGAAAGGAGATGAGTTATGAACCTTTTTTTTTAAGTTCATGCGAGAATACTTCATTCATTACCTCTTTGCAGGTAGCTTGCTCTACGAGTGCCCTAAGTTGACATAAATTAGAAGCTCGCACTCTAGAGAATGATATTCGAATTAGCCTATCCAGTGCATGGAATTTATAGCGTGACATTTAGGGTAGTCTTTTCGAACCATAGTTGTAACAAACACAGCAAAAGGGATAGAGATATATCATCTAACACTTCCCCTACCGACACCCCCTCTCAAACCCCACATGGCATTTACTCCAATATAGTTATAGTTCATCAATCTCAAACCCCGTTAATTTCTTCATGCTCATTCCGAGTTTGCGATAGCATTTGTACAGATAAGGTTCATCTACCTTACATGAATTCTTCTTGATATAGATCCATATAAAAACAATGGGGAATTACTTCCAAATAGATTTTGTGCAAGAGCCCTTCCAGTCTGATAGAAAAGGATCCCATGATTTGAACCGATCTTACCTTGCCTCGCAACTCCCAAGTTTGTCTGATAGAAAAGGATCCCATGATCTTTCACAATCCCTGAAGAGATGTTTCACTAATAGACTCAGGGATAAGTAATTTGACATGCATGTTGGAAATAGCTATAAATATTTTTTAACTTCATTTGGCTAATATTTAAAGGGCGTAACAATGTGAAACCTCAATTTTTAGCCATTCCCAATGTGCATGCTATTAGCCAATTTTCAATTTTCAATTTTCTTGTCATAATTGTCAATTTCCAAATGGATTAACCTATGAAAATCGACCATTTTTATAAAAAATTCAAAATTTTCAAATCGGATAATATTTGACATGCATGTTGGAAATTACTAAAGATCAAATTTCAGTATGGTAACCCATGTAAACAATGGCCAAATGATGTTAAAAATTAAACTTACTTGGTGTTATTTTAGAATAGTAAAAAATATTTTTAATTTCAGTTGGCTATTATTTGAAGGGTTTAACAAGGTGAAATGTCAATTTTTAGTCATTTCCAACGTGCATGTCAAATATCAGCCAATTTTCAATTTTCAATTTTTATATCAAAATTGTCAATTTTCAAAGGGGTTAACCTATGAAAATTGGCCATTTTCACAAGAAAATTTCATTATTTTCAAAATGGCTAATATTTTACATGCATGTTGGAAATGGCTTAAATTTATTTTTTAACTTCATTTAGTTATTATTTGAAGGGCTTAACATGGTGAAACCTAAATTTTTAACCATTCCCAACGTGCATATCAAATATTAGTCAATTTGGAAATTTTTAATTTTTATGTCAACATTGTCAATTTCCAAAGGGGTTAACCTATGGAAACCAACCATTTTTATAAGAAAAATTAATAAATTTCAAATCGGATAATATTTGACATGCATATTGGAAATAACTAAAGATTAAATTTCAGTATGGTAACCCGTGTAAAAAATGTTCAAATGATGTTAAAATAATAATTTACTCGGTGTTATTTTAGAATGTTGAAAAATATTGTTTAAGTTCTTTTGGCTATTATTTGAAGGGCTTAACATGGTGAAACATTAATTTTTAGTCATTTCCAACATGCATGTCAAATATTAGCCAATTTGAAAATTTAAATTTTCATGTCAAAATAGTCAATTTCCAAAGGGGTTAACCTATGAAAATTGACCATTTTCACAAGAAAATTTCAAAATTTTAAAAATGGCTAATATTTGACATGCATGTTGGAAATGACTAGAATATTTTTAACTTCATTTGGTTATTAATTGAAAGACTTAACAAAGTGAAACCTCAATTTTTTGCTATTCCCAACGTGCATGTTAAATATTAGCCAATTTGAAAATATCAATTTTAATGTCAAAATTGTCAATTTCCAAAGGGGTTAACCTACAAAAATTGACCATTTTCACAAGAAAATTTTAAAATTTTCAAAATGGATAATATTTGACATGCATGTTTGAAATGGCTAAAAATTATTTTTTAACTTCATTTGGTTATTATTATAAGGACTTAACTAGGTGAAACCACAATTTTTAGCGATTCCCAGCGTGCATGTTAAATATTAGTCAATTTGAAAATATCAATTTTAATGTCAAAATTGTCATTTTCCAAAGGGTTAACCTACGAAAATTGACAATTTTCACAAGAATCTTGTAAAATTTTCAAAATGGCTAATATTTGACATGCATGTTTGAAATGGCTAAAAAATATTTTTTAACTTCATTTGGTTATTATTATAAGGACATAACTAGGTGAAACCTCAATTTTTAGCGATTCCTAACATACATGTTAAATATTAGCCAATTTGAAAATTTTAATTTTCATGTCAAAATTGTCAATTTCTAAAGGGGTTAACCTACAAAAATTGACCATTTTCACAAGAAAATTTTAAAATTTTCAAAGTGGCTAATATTTGGCATGCATGTTTGAAATGGATAAACATTATTTTTTAACTATATTTGGTTATTATTAGAAGGACTTAACAAGGGTAACCTTAATTTTTAGTGATTCCCAACATACATATTAAATATTAGCCAATTTGAAAATTTCAATTTTCAAGTCAAAATTGTCAATTTCCAAAGGGGTAACCCTATGAAAATTGACCATTTTCACAAGAAATTTTCAAAATTTTCACAATGGCTAATATTTGACATGCATGTTGGATATGGCTAAAACATACTTAATTTAATTTCATTTGGCTATAATTTAAAGGGATTAAAAAGGCGAAACATCAATTTTTAGTCATTGCCAACATGCATGTTAAATAATACCCGATTTGAAAATTTTAATTTTCATGTCAAAATTGTCAATTTCCAAAGGGGTTAACCTATGAAAATTGACTATTTTCACAAGAAAATTTCAAAATTTTAAAAATGGCTAATATTTGAAATGCATATTGGAAATGACTAAAGTTTAAATTTCAGTATGGTAACCCAAGTAAAAATGGTCAAATGATGTTAAAAAAATAATTTACTCAGTGTTATTTTAGAATGTTGAAAATTATTGTTTAATTTCATTTGGCTATTATTCGAAGGGCTTAACAAGGTGAAACATCAATTTTTAGTCATTGCCAACATGCATGTTTAATATTACCCGATTTGAAACTTTTAATTTTCATGTCAAAATTGTCAATTTCCAAAGAGGTTAACCTATGGAAATCGACCATTTTTATAAGAAAATTTTCAAATTTTCAAATTGCGTAATAGTTGACATGCATATTGGAAATGACTAAAGATTAAATTTCAGTATGGAAACCCATGTAAACAATGGTCAAATGATGTAAAAATAATAATTTACTCGGTGTTATTTTTGAATGTTGAAAAATATTGTTTAATTTCATTTGGCTATTATTTGAAGGGTTTAACAAGGTGAAACATCAATTTTTAGTCATTTCCAACATGCATGTCAAATATTAGCCAATTTAAAAATTTTAATTTTCTTGTCAAAATTATCAATTTCCAAAGGGGTTAACCTATGAAAATTGACCATTTTCCAAGAAAATTTCAAAATTTTAAAAATGGCTAATATTTGACATGCATGTTGGAAATGACTAGAAATTATTTTTTAACTTCATTTGGTTATTATTATAAGGACTTAACTAGGTGAAACCTCAATTTTTAGCGATTCCTAACGTACATGTTAAATATTACCCAATTTGAAAATTTTAATTTTCATGTCAAAATTGTCAATTTCTAAAGGGGTTAACCTACGAAAATTGACCATTTTCACAAGAAAATTTTAAAATTTTCAAAATGGATAATATTTGACATGCATGTTTGAAATGGCTAAAAATTATTTTTTAACTTCATTTGGTTATTATTATAAGGACTTAACTAGGTGAAACCACAATTTTTAGAGATTCCCAGCGTGCATGTTAAATATTAGCCAATTTGAAAATATCAATTTTAATGTCAAAATTGTCAATTTCCAAAAGGGTTAACCTACAAAAATTGACCATTTTCACAAGAAAATTTAAAATTTTCAAAATGGCTAATATTTGACATGCATGTTGCAAAATGGCTAAAAATTATTTTTTAACTTCATTTGGTTATTATTAGAAGGACTTAACAAGGCGAAACCTCAATTTTTAGCGATTCCCAAAGCACGTGTTAAATATTAACCAATTTGAAAATTTCAAATTTCATGTCGAAATTGTCAATTTTCAAAGGGGTAACCCTATGAAAATTGACCATTTTCACAAAAAAAAAAAAAAAATTTCAAAATGGCTAATATTTGACATGCATGTTGGATATGGCTACAAATAATTTTTTAATTTCATTTGGCTATTATTTGAATGGTTTAACAAGGTGAAACATCAATTTTTAGTCAAATCACGACGTGCCTCGTATGTGAGTGCTGATCTCTTTGTAGAGTGTGCTATGAGTTTATCACAAGATTTCTCATTATTCTCCCCTGCAATAGGAAATTGAAAATAATTTTTCTTATCGATTCGGATACTTCAATAACCTATTTCTATAGTGGTTTTTGGTTTCGTTATCGAGTGTGCAACAGATTCTGAATATTTCTTGAAGATGTCATTGCTTGATTCATTCGTTTTTGGAGTTTGGTGTGTTATTATTGTGTTATTCGTTAATTAATTAGGAGAAATATGTATTCATGACGTGGGTATTAATGGCCTGAGTAATGGCTGGGTAATAGCCACACTCATAGAATAGAGCTACGAAAACAAGGCCCAAACTCCACATAATCATTTTTTTTAACTATAAAGGCCACTGTCATTTAGGCGGACCAAAATGGCGCGTGGGCCTAAACTGGGCTTAGGAAATGCGGCCTGCCTCAACACAACAGAGTACTTTGCGGTAGTTGAAAATTGGGCTTTTTCAGACGTTGTTGAGGGAGGGTCCAGCTCCAACACGATTTTGTATGGGTCCGAAATTTCGGCTGACCCGACCCAATTCTGGCCCAAACAATTAGGACCAGGTCCGCAACGGTACCGCTCAAAAGCTTGAAGGCCTTAAAGTCCTCTGACCCGACCCGGTCGAAACCCGACGACCCGGTTCGTTTTACGCGTGTAGTACACGTGCATATGTATGCGAGTGGTTATTATTTTTACAAAATAATATCCCACGCGCGAGTGATTGCACGCTCCTGGATATCCACGCGCCAACGTGTTGTACACGCGCCCACCTGCTTTTTGCCCTTTTGCCGTCGTTTTCCAATTTTCCGATCCCGTCTGCTCGTTGTGGCCTCTTTGTTTTCCAAGCTTGGCTCTCCCACCCCCCATGTCACTCCGCTCTCCTCCCAAACTTTGTCGCAATCATGGTCCTTCGCCTCCGCTCCGCCGTTGCCTCCAGCTGTGTTTGTCGACAAGAACACACTCGTCGTTTGCCAGGGAATCACCGGCAAGAACGGGACTTTCCACACCGAACAAGCCACTGACTATGGCACCAAGATGGCAATGATTGATCTCCCTCTTTCCTTTCGTTTACTGCTTCATCAACTAATTCAACACTCTGCCTTCTTCACACAATCCTCTGTTTGTCAATGTCTTCCATAACAGAATCATGAATGTCATTCATTTGTTCTTGATCTGATATAGTAATAAAATTAATTGGACTGTGATACAAACAAACAGAAAACCAAATAATTTTATACAAACTTTGCATTACTTTCAAGTTCAGCCTCTTCTTTGGCAGCAGCATCATTCACCTCAGGCAATGTATGGAGTCAACAACTGCAACTCAACATTCAAAGCATTAGATTTGATCATACACAACTCAATATTCAAAACAGAAAATGATGGCAATCTACATAATATGAATATTACCGTGAACTTGATGGCTGACGATTTACACTCCAGGTCTCCAACAAGCTCCAGAAGATCAACCTGCAAATAAGAAGAATCGGAAAATCAAGAGTGAGAACCCTTGTTCTGAGAGGACACTTGAGGAATTCCCTTGTTCTCAGCTTTGCCTTAATTGCGTGGAGGACACTTGAGGAATTAACATTAGCGACCATAATTCCAAATAAAACAACAAAATATCAAAATATCAATTAAACGCGCCGTCTGTGGGAATCGAACCCACGACCACGTGGTTAAAAGCCACGCGCTCTACCAGCTGAGCTAAGACGGCTTTTTATGTTTGTACTGTAATAAGTTATTAATAATTTCTCTAGAAGCTCGACCCAAAATGTAAAATTGATTAACAACTAATTACAGTACAAACATAAAAAACCCAGAAGATTTGGTTGATGGGAAGCTACCCACAGTATTACTCTTCTGTTAATGTATATTGTGTTAGTCCGTTATGATTATGAGTTAATCAAAACTTTTATGTATATAATAAGCATTAAATTTTTTTTTTTAATCAAACCGTCACTAAAATCCCTAATAATTTTTCTTATCGACATTAAGATCGGAAATTACATTAATCGTCGATATTACTCCGCTGTTATTTCTTTCTTATTTTTTCTTTATTAACTTTTATCAATGGAAAGTACAATAATGGACCAACATTATACACTGAGTGGATGAACAGTTCATCCAGGTTGGCAGGTTCTATTTCCAAACTAGGTGCAGATTTCATAACAAAAAACAGCAGTGTCTGATTAAAAACAAGAGGGAATCAAAGCCCACAAAATCCAATGTCAGTAGTTACAATCAGGATATGGTCTAGCCCAGCCAAGACATCTTACTCTGGCATTCATTCAACCCACCATAATTTCCTATCCTGCAACAATCCAGAAACCGAAACTTCCTACACTGATCATCCATTGATCCGTACCCATGACTGCACGTGTTCATACACAAATCACAATTATTATTATTATCGGACTGCAAATGAAACATATATACAACTGTGATTGATTGATCAACCCACCAACAACTACAAAACAGCTTGTCTGAACTGAAACTCTTGAGACACAGAACCAAAATTAAGTCACAGAGCTAGCTGGCAATGTTCCCTAACCTCTCTACCAATTACACATTTCCTCTGCCTCACTAATCAACCAATCAGGTTGTCAGCTAGCGCCATATGAGTTATATATAAAGCAGGCATTTTGGCTAGAGGCTTTCAAACAGCTAACAAAACATCATCTACTACTACCACAGGAGCAAACGAAGAAAAATTAAAATGATGAACAAGAAGAATGCATGCATTGGTGGTTTGGCGACAAGGGTACCAACGAGGAGAGGTCAGATCAAGTTGAGAATTGCAGCAGCTGCTCTTCATTCCATTGTCTCTCTTCTTTCCAGGCCTTCTTCTCCTTCTGTTTATGCATAGAACATTCTACTTCTCCCCCATCTGTACATTTTTGTTTCTGATGCTCAGTAGTGGAAACTGTCTACCCTGTTCTTGTTTTGGTTTTCTCATCAGTGTTTGTACCATGACCAATGGATGAACTGGAGGCCAACTTAGCTAGGCTACCGTTCAAGGGTCACCTGATCTTCAATCGATTTAATTCTATATAGTTTATTCTCAAAATCAAAGTTCATACTAAGTATTTTTTTAAGTTAGTGGACTTTAAAATCCGGCCAATAATACAAATTCCACCGATGTATCCATAATCAATTGCAGAATTGGAGGTGAATCAACTTAAACTATCGCCGAATAATCAAATTCCTAACCGGGTTAATTCTATATAAAATTCTTGAAACCAATATTCATACTTCATATTAAATATTTTTTTACTTAGAAATTTTGAGCAGGTTTGAGACAAAAGTATTACTTATGTCGCTATATCCATAATGTATGCCTGTCTGAGTTAGGTAATGTTTTTTATGTCCTATTTTGTAATGGACCCAAGGAACGAAGTGATCCACATCGGGCCCAATGGACTACTCAGGCCTTCGTCTCCTTGCTCATTTGGATTTTTAGGCCCAAGGCTTTTATCGGGCTGCACTGCATTATGGGGTGTGACAAAGTTGGAAAGGTGCTTGCTGGTTGTTTCTAAGAAGTATAAACAAACGGGATTTTCCCCAACGGCTGAAGAATTTCTTGGGAGGTTGGCTCGACGGGTGTTTCCGACGAGGGTGGCTCTGGCCCAACGTCACGTACCAATGACTGCGGAATGCGGGTTGTGTGCGCAAGACGCAGAGTCGTCTTGGCATTTATTTATTTTATGCCCGACGGCAGTGAAATGCTGGGAATTAGTGGGATTGCCAAATTTGGTGATGGACGTAGCAGAAAAGTTCTCATCCATCGACGAGTGGCTGTTTGAAATGTTTCGAACAGTGGGAGATGTGAAGCTAAGGGACCTTGTAAGTGTCCTATCGGGGTTATGGATGGAAAGGAATGAAAGGGTTTGGAAACAGCAAGCTCACCCAGAAGAAGTGGTGATCGAGAGCTGACGCAATCAAATTGCGGAATGGGGAACGACAAGAGGAAGATGCACGGGGAGGGAGGAGTGTCAGCAGAACCTGCCATGCAGAAAGTGGCACAGGGCGCCAGTTGGTGTTGTAAAGATCAACGTTGACGCGGCCTTTTTTGCTGGAGCAACGAGCTTTGAGTCGGCCTCGCCATGAGGGGTCGAGTTGGGCAACTAATGGGTTACAGGCAGAAATTGTTTGCAGGTTTTCCAGCGGTGAAGGAGGGGGAAGCGGCGGTCCTGGAAGGCATCAAGTGGGCGTTGGAAGTTGATTATCCCCAAGTCATAATCGAAACAGACAGTCAAGGGGTGCAACGAGCAATTATGGGCGACAGTGAGGACATTACAAAGTTCAGTAATGTAGTTGCTGAGTGTAGGGAGAAGGTTTTCTCTAAACCGGGGTTGTCGGTTTTGTTCTGTCGGAGAGATGGCAATGAATCTGAGTTGCTCACATTCTTGTGAAGCAATTCATTATCTCGACTGTAGCCGTATTCGGTGAGATCTCTCCGATTTGGTTATCCGCCGATTTGACAAATACTTGTTTTATTGATCATCAGTAATACGATGCAAGTTTATTTTAAAAAAAATAAACAAACGGGATTTTTCGATGCTTGCGTATACCTTGTGGTCAGTGTTTTATCGTTTTTTACAAGCATCGACAATTATGAAATCGATTATTGTTATCGGCGATAAATACCCTAATTAAAAAGTCAGGTTGGGTATTAACTAATTCTGACTTGGTTAATTCACTAACCCCACCCTTAATGGTGACTGATTTCGTGTCCTTTTGGGTTTGTGCCCAATTTAGCTCTATGAACAGTGAATGCATCCTCAAGCGGGCTTAATTCAAAATTCATGAATTAGGTTAAAGTTGGTATAGTTTTGGGATGGGACAGGTTCGGGATTATTGTTGTTTAGCCTTATATAATTGGGTAGGATAATATTGGTTTGATTATAAAGAACAGGATATGTTGAGATATTTCGTTGGGACGTTTTCCTTGACAACATTGTACGTGAGAGTGTTGGTTTGTGTTTGCTTGTAGGATAAGAGCTAAACGAGATGAACAAATAGGTGAAAAAACATAAAAATATTAGGGGAGAGGTCGAAAGGAGTAAAATATGCATATTATTCATAGGGTTAAATATTATGAATAAATGATCTTGTGATGGTTGTGAGCTCTGTTTATTTAGGCAGCAGAGGCTCAAGTCTCGATTTCCGTAGGGTTAATGGCTATAAAGTTTCCTATGGGGCTTCGCTTGCTGATTTTTCGGGCTGGAAAACTGGACATGTTTTGTTAAAAGCTCTAATATTATATTACGGATCGTTACATCTTGATAATTCTAAGTTATTAAAAAAAAAATTCATATGTTTCTGACACTGACAGACATGATTTCTTTTGGAGTAGTAGTAAAAAGTAAAAACAACGATGAGAAACAAAAGCCTCCCATACTAATAGGAGAAAAAGGAGTAGCTAATTGTTCCCTTTACATTCCCCCAGTCCATCTAAAAGGACAGTAGAAGAAGAGGTGCCCCAAAAGTTTAAGTGTTGGTATTGAATTTGGGATGAAAAAACAACCCCACAAGTTCATTGTCTCTAAGGAACAATGCATATTGACTCTGTGTCGGTTGAAACAAAAGTGGAAAATCTTGCTCTGAGTGCCTAAAAATATTAGTTTGTAGGTCAGTGTTCTGAGTCCCTAAAAAGATTAACTTAAGAGTGAGACTTTCCATTTAAAGCTAATATTGCTCTTATCGATCGCCTAATCCTTTCCCTATAATGAAACCAATTAGTAGTGTCTACTTCACCCACTTGCTAATTACTTGCTCCTTCATTATGTGTATTTGAAATTGTACGAATCAGTTATAAAACAATGATATATCATATGGAATATCAAAACTGTGACAATATACGAAAATATGGAGTTCATGGCGAGTGTTGTAATCGTTTCAACTTTACTTTATATTAAGCATAGTTAAAACTAGAGAAATGTTGGGTCCGAGATATATAGTTGTCCTACTAATCTGATGATTCGGCATAACACAACCAATATACTTAGTTCCACAAGGATCAAGTCGGGAATCGGATCAAGTTAATGGGTTAGTTTGCAGATACAGTTAAGTGACTAACCATTTCAATATTATGATGTGAACCACACCAACAAATGTGACGAAATCCGACAAAAATACATTATATGAAACACTTATAAAGTTAAACCTCAACAATCTAAACACTTGAGGTTGAGACTATATATTTTATATCCAATTGGAATTAGAAAACAAAGGTCAATCTCCTACACTCTTGTTTATAGTTTATACGGTTAAATAATAATAAATTGTACACTAATTTTTTTGTTAAGTACGAGTTTTCTCAATATTATTATATGGAAGCTTAATGAACCTTGCCACCTTGGTTTTCACCTTTTTACCCCAAGTAGGAAGGAAATAAAGACAATGAAAAAGAAAAATCCTATAAAAAAGACAATTAGGCTAATGGTGTGAGAGCTCTTTATGTCAGATTAATTTGGCAGATCGCGAGCATTGATTTAAGTTATTTTTATGTTAATTTTAATTCAACGGTTGAAACTGATGGGTGTAATTTCGGAATAAAAAATTTAAAAAAATTGTTAAAAATAAAATTGACGAAAATAATTTTGAAATGTCGAATTTATCCGAAAGGAAGTGAACATCTTCGCAAAAATGGGAGCAAAAGATAAATAGTAGATATGGGGTTCCCCATCGTCAACACAAATTTTTACCTTTGGAAGGAGGAGAGGGAGAGTCAGTCTATCAGCAACCTCCTGCCAGCTCTGCATCTCCCTGCATGCTCTATCTCTCTCTCTCTCATCAACCATCTTCTTCATCCTCTTCTCCAACCTCTACCCCTTTCTTCAAATTCATTCTCCTCCCTAAATTTGATTCACCATTTTCAATCCCATTGTCTCTAATTTCCCCTTTCCTCATTGCTTCCCCCCAATTTGATTGATTGATTGACTGATTGTTTCCTAATTCTTCAATCATCCTAATCTCTCTGGCTGATACATATAAATCTAATCCTCTCTCTGTTTGCCCTCCAGCTAATCATTCATACATTTTAATTTTGCAATGAAAGGGAGCCAGAAAGATCCGGAGAAGATCATCTGGGATCAGATGCGGAGCCCTTCACACCCCAATTCCATCTCCGGTCCGGGTTCCCAAGCTCGGCTCCTCCCCAAGCTCATGGCCTCCCTCTTGCTCTTCGTCACCATCACCTACGTTTTCTACACTTTGAAGCTCGTCTCCACTTCCTGCAACCACGAGCCCTTCTCCTCCTCCACCCGCCACCTCTCCCTCGCCACCAACAACCACTCCGACATCGCTACTACGGAAGTCTCTCTCGCCCGCCGCCGCGAGATAGAGGAGACGTCGTCGTCGACGACGACAACGTCATCTTCTAACAAGACGGATTTGCAGCATATAGTGTTCGGAATCGCTGCCTCGGCCAAGCTATGGGACCAGAGGAAGAACTACATCAAGATTTGGTACGAGGCCGACAAAATGAGGGGCGTTGTTTGGATGGACGACGAGGTCGCTACCGACAAGAAGGACGGCGGCGAAGACGGCGGACTCCCTCCGATCAAAATCTCCGGCGATACATCCAAGTTCGTGTACAAAAACAAGCAGGGGCATCGTTCCGCGATTCGGATCTCGCGGATTGTCTCTGAGACGCTCCGCCTAGGGCTGGACAATGTGCGGTGGTTTGTGATGGGGGACGACGACACCGTCTTCGTCACCGAGAACCTGGTCCGGATTCTCCGCAAGTACGACCATACCCAGTACTATTACATCGGGAGCTTGTCAGAGTCTCATTTGCAGAACATATATTTCTCTTACGGAATGGCCTACGGCGGCGGCGGGTTCGCCATCAGCTACCCGCTCGCCGTGGCGCTGGAGAAGATGCAGGACCGCTGTATCCAGCGCTACCCTGGTCTTTACGGCTCCGACGATAGAATGCAGGCTTGTATGGCCGAGCTCGGCGTTCCCCTCACCAAGGAAGTCGGCTTTCACCAGGTTCGTCTTTTCAAATTTTTTTGTTCCCTTCTTTAGCTTCTTCCAGCTTGAAATTACCTTTCCTGGCCGGCCGACATTTTTCCCTGGCATTTGCATTAAATTAGTGCATTGAATGAACAGCATCCAGCCTGGGTTAACTTAATTTACAGAAGCAAGCTTGATTTAATTTATTGCTTTGATTTTTGAACTTATTTCATACGATTCCTTCCGAGTTCCGACTCGGCCTTGGTTTGGTTTCTTCGTGGCGGTGACTCGGTCTGACTCGGGTTACTGGATTTTTCGTTTCTATGATAATCATTTCTAATTGTTACCGGGAGTGGAAACGGTAATAACGAGGCATGAGCTCAGCACTGTTCCGTCCATATTTGACTCGTGCTGCCGGTCTCGGGACTGGGCCCACGTGGACCTTTGCCTCCGTCCAAGCTACACCATCCAATCATTTTCTTCTGTACCCCCACCCCCGCGCGTGTTTCCCACTCTCCCAAATTGAGCAACCACCCCTGAATCTGTCTGTTATTTTGCCCATTGATTTGGAAACTTTCGCATTCCTGTTGCAGAATTCTGAAATTTCAGCACTATGGAAAGTTAGTTATACCGTATATAGATGAGTTTCCGTAACGGATTTTGACAGCTACTTTCTGTTGCATGCAGTATGATGTGTACGGGAATCTCTTTGGACTACTAGCATCACACCCGGTAACTCCATTAGTATCGCTGCATCACCTCGACGTGGTCGAGCCGATCTTCCCCAACGTAACCCGAGTCGAGGCGCTTCAGAGGCTAACCGTGCCGATGAAGATGGACTCGGCAGGGATAATGCAGCAATCCATCTGCTACGACAAGTCCAGAAGCTGGACAGTGTCGGTCTCGTGGGGGTTTGCCGTACAGATCTTCCGGGGAGTGTCCTCGCCTCGTGAGATAGAGATGCCGTCGAGAACGTTCTTAAACTGGTACAGAAGAGCCGACTACACTGCGTACGCGTTCAACACTCGCCCTGTTAGCCGGAACCCTTGCCAAAAGCCGTTTGTGTTTTACATGTCGAAGACGAGGTTCGTGAAATCGTTGAACACTACGGTGAGCGAGTACGAAAAGCATCGGGTTCCTCACCCGGAATGCCGGTGGAAGATGGCCGATCCGTCCAATATTACTATGGCGATTGTGTACAAACGGCCGGACCCTCATCTGTGGAACAGGGTAAGTGAAGAAAAAAACATGGTTTTTCGTAAAGTAAAATAACATGTTATGCTGTGTTTTTTACATCTGAAGTGATGTTTGTGTTGGCAGTCTCCGAGAAGGAACTGTTGCAGGGTGATGAGCATAAAGAAGAAAGGAACCATTACGATCGATGTAGGCGAATGTAGAGATGGTGAAGTCAGTGAAGTATAATATTAGGAAGAAGAAGAAGCCATTGATGCTCTGCTCTGCTCCTGATCATCATAATTGTTGTCATTCCTCCATTGAAATTTAAATGTTAGTTCATTAATTTTATTGTCGAGGGTGCCCAAATTTTTGCAACTTTTAGACTACTCAGTAATCAGTCTGGAGATAAAAAAAAAAACATCCAGCAAGTGTTGGTTAGTAAGTGGTGTATAAAAGGTCGTAGTTCAATACGTTCTTATACATAATCGTTTCTAGCTATGTAGTTTACATTAATCTTTTTATTTATATAAAATGAGGTTAATTTCATCAGTGGTATCTTTAAGCAACGATATGAAAATAAGGGGAGGAATCTCCAGGAGTGCTGGGTTTGGTCAAGAAATTGGATCTTTGGAGAATATATAGAGAGATCTGGCTTAGATTCGTTTCTGCAGGCACTTAGTTTTGCCGATTTGAGGAATTTTGTTGGATTATCTCAGGTAACTGATGGATAAGTACAGCATGTGACACCTTATTTTGTTCTTAAAGATTCCGTATGTGTATGAAGTCTGGAATATGGAATCATTCCAATTTTTGTAATAACATCACCGCCGACAACTTTGAAATTTGCCTGACGACATGCGGTATCACTAAATATGATACCTAACGAATGAGTTCTTCGTTATAAAAAAAATACTAAAATATACATAGCAAAGTAGGTATGTTATTCAATTAGACACCAAGATGCATTAAAATGAATCAGTGGTACTAGTTTCTTAGGTTCCTAAAGGGTAGGGTTTTATCCAGCTGTGGAAGTGTGTACCATAGCTATGTACTGTACTGTCGAGAAATGGAAAATTTAAGAAGACAAACTTCAGGACCTAAGCGACATTAAACAAAGACAATTACTATTATTAAGTAATGGTGGGTGGGTCTGCCACATTAGTGGTTGAAATTAAGCAGGACCAGAGAGGCAGAGACAGTACGTGAATTAGAAGAACAAATACAAACTAAGCCATACATTGCTCCAAATTGAGTTTGGAATATTGCTGCTACGGTCGTCAGAGAACTGGTTTTTCTGTTGTTTCTTTCCCAGAAATCCAAAGCCCAGCATTCTATTTCTCCGAGCTACAATATTTTTGATGCTTCTCATCCCTGATAGAAGATAACGTTACGGAATCCGAATGCAGAAACTTTTCACACATTTTCATTGATTTAACATTCTCTTTCAAACTTGGGGAATGTAATGTTTACAGCAAAATTAAAACCCATGAAATAGCAGAGGAGTCACTCTTGACTCTTGTCAGATGAAATTTAACGTTGAAGTCTGCGTTTGTACTGACTGGGTTACTTGCTTCCAAAGTGAAGAACTTACTTGCCATTGTTATGAACAGAGAGAGAAGTTGAAAACCCAAGAATGGTGGGGCAAGCCAAAACTGTCGGTGGGAACATAGTGTAGTGGTGGATAGCCAAGTCGACAACAAGGCTCCAATCGGACCAATCAGATTCTGAATTCATACCCACACAATACAATACAACAAGTAGTTGATGATATTGTTTTTTAGTTGGTACTGTGTTCTGTCCCCTGTAACCCTTCAATTCTGTCCTCGTGATTTCAATGCCTGCTGCATCAACCCAGTAGGGGGGAAAACTTAGTATTCAATCCACACCCACTATTACCAATCTCATCCATTATACTTCTACCTTCCAACACCAGGATATATTTTCTGTGCTTTTCATTTGGCAATCATGTTCGTGACGGTCCTTTTTTGGAATCAGAATCATGTTCGTGACAGTTGCGGCGCAAAAATGATAATATCTTTTCAAAAACATGTTATAATTTTATAATTTTGTGTAAAAAACTCTGGTACATAGCCTCACCACGGAGCTTGATCCGTGGTGAGGTAACATCATGACGGGTGTGTAACGTAACACCATTGATTAATTTCACGTAGAAAAAGTAGGAGATACTAAATTATAACATACGACCTCTACTAATAACACACTTACTGAGGTGTACTTGAAGAATTTAAGCAAACGATTGCAAGAACATATTCATTTTTTCCAACTTATCGAGTGGTGAGGTCACCCGAGCCAACATTATATCCGTAGACCGGACTAGTAACTAGTTCTCATCACCGTTGTTGGCGCATAACGGTGGATGTAGCTATCTAGGAGGCCTCGGCTGCCAGAGAGGGCTTTGAGGCAACTGTATTTTTGGTGCTTCAATCCTCTTTCAGTTGAATGAAACATTTATATTATGACTCGAAAAGCTCTTTATTATCTCGATAGTAATTTTAGTAGTTTAGATCTATCCCATTGCCCCGAATATTCATATCTCTTGGGTATCAACCTATGACATCATGCAACTAGTTGTCCAAACACTTACTATAGCCCACACTGTAAACTGGGTCAAATGATAAATCTTGATCCATAGGAAGTGGGCCGTAAGTTTCTGATTATATCGTCACGTTTCAAGCCCACTGGTCCAACTAAGTCTTTCCTAGTTCTTGATTAGGTAGCCCAATACAGGAGAGAGACAACATGTCTTCTCTGGTTTTTAGTTTGGTTCTCAAATTTTGAGGGTTTAAAGCATTTTAGTCACTCAAGTTTGAATAAGGTCATATATCGTCCACTCAACATTATCTTCACAAATATATAACCCAATTAAGTATTTCGTGATGGATTAGTATCCCGTAGCTAACACCATTCAACCACGTCGCATAGTTTATTCTTTTTAAGTGTCACGTCAACATAAAACTAACCTAATTAAATGTCCAGTCATCACTCTTTTCTTTTTGTCATTACATAGCTATATTTTTCGTTAAGTTTAACAATCAGCGCCAACTTTAACCTACGTCCGTTACAAAAAAATTGAAATTGATGTATTTTAAAAAAGTGTCATTTAATTTCTTATATTATCGCTACAAGTTGAAGTTTCTAACATAATTGAGCCTAAAAAGGCACATAATAATAAAAGTAACTTTTCGTCCAGCAAGGTAGTATATATATAAAACTATGAAATATTATGTATTTTTTATATCACTGTTTATTATATATATATATATATGTATTTTTATGAATTTTATACTTTATTATATTTTCTTATTGTGTATATAACTAAATGAGATATCACATTCATGCATATACATATATATTAGGGACCACGTACGGGATATTTTTGTGTGATTAGGAAATTATCATAATCCCAAAACTCCCACCAAATTTGTGTTGGCTTAATTAATTTTCCCTTTCTTCCCATCACCCATGTCACGCAATAAATTCAAAAAGAAACCATCTTCATAGTTCAGAGTTGAAAAAATAAATCTCAAAATTTATATATTTGATCGAAAAATTGAGCTTTATAACACCATTGATGACCTCAAATATCGTTTGCCTTAACGATGCTTCGACGACACTTCGATTGATTCATCTCCAAATCTCTTTTAACTCAAAAACATATTTGGCTATCATGTATATATTGTATGAACTTTCCTTATGATAGCCTCACTAGTGGCTAGGTAGCTAGGTATGGCTCTACACATGCACCATGAGCACCTATATATATGTACAATCTGTCATTACTGTGGAAAATTCTTGGGAAAATAAGATTCTACCCATTACTGGAAATCCCTCCATCAACCCCAAAAAGGAATCAAAAGAGAAAGAGATTTAATTTTTGTTTACTGGGATATGTGTATTTTAATTTCTTTCTTTCCATAATCATCCAAAAAAAAGTAACACTAGTTAACAATATTCAACCATGGATGATGATGATCGATGATCATGATCACCGATCCGGTCGATCGATCATCATCCGGCGAAGTCATGTAGCAGCTGAGCACCCATCAAGTTCCTGTAAGGCAAGTTTTGTCCTTGATCATGATCTCCATCAAGTAGTGAGTATTGATGATGATGATGATGATGAACCTGTTCTTGTTGTTCGATATTGTGGTCTCTAGGGAAGAAAAGATTACTACTACTTTGTGATGCTACTGGAGTGAACGCCAAGCTTACTCCTCCACCTCCATCACCACCGTGCTGTTGCAACCCTAGGGTTAATGACACCCCCCCTCCTAATGGCTGTTGATGATGGAAGTGAGATGTAGATGTAGAACTTCGGTGATTGTATGACGAGAAATGGCCAAGCTCCACTTTCCCAAATGCTCCGAACCCGATATGTTGTCGTTGTTGTTGTTCTTGGTGGTGGTTTTGGAAGGCTTTACGATGATCAGAGTTGGAGATGATGGATGAGAGGCAATCGGGTTCCATTCGGATGAGCTGGTCTTGTGTTGGATTTTGATCCGAGGACGAAAGGTAATTACTTGTACTACTACTACTAAGCAGACGTATGTTGATATTGTTATTGTCGTCGTCTTGAAGATTGTGGCCATCAAAGGTAGTAGTAGCTACTTCGCCATCCGAGGAAGCCAACATGAGATTATTGTTGTTGTTGTTGAAAAGAAGGTCTTCATGGTCTTTTGATTCTTCAACATACAGTTGTTCCACCATTGGCTTCCATAGCCTCACTCTTGCATTGATAAACCAATTGGACACCTATATATTGTCTAGTTTTTGTTACATAGGAACAAACATATACATATGAATATTGCACGTACATTTGAGACACATTCAAATTATTGTATAGCAATGTTTGTTTGTTTAAATTATTTTCTTTTAATATATATATATGAATCTACCAATTGGTTTTTTTTAATGAATAATATATATATGGAAGTTGGATGAATATTAAATAGATTGGAAACAGAAAGGATGGATGGAGACTTGCCTGGCTTCTGGAGAGACCTGTTTGGCGTGCTAATATATGTTTATCAACATCACTCGGATACCTTCACAACGAACAACGATGAATGCGTGTTAGAATCCCGTAAGAACATCAAATTGGAACTTGAGACGAAGATTCAGTATTATGTAGAAAATCATTGTGTATATCTCGATAATTCAAATTATTGAAAAAGGTTTATGATTGATTTATCAAGCACAAAACCCTATTTCGAAAAGGAATCAAATCAAAACAATGCAAGTTGGATGCATGAGAAAATAACAAAAAGGAGAGAAGCAAGCAAGCAAGCAACTAAATGATTGAAGCTAATATGACAAAAAACCTTCAAAATATTGGAATCTCCATCTCCATCTCCCCCCATGAAAATATCAAATATAAAGTTAAAATCTTGATGAGAAGCAAAAGATGATGAGGGACGGGACGACGTACGGGTGGAGGAAATGCTCGAAGAGCCAGGCGCGGAGGACGGAGACGGATCTCTCAGGGAGGCCACGCTGGGGGCGCCAAGGGTGACTCTCCATCATGTTCATCTGCTGGAACGCCTTGTGCTGCCTTATCGTCTGGTCAATCACCTTCAACCTCGGCGTTTCCCCTCTCGTCGTCCCCGGAGCCACCGGATCTTTCTCCCCCATCGCCTTCCTCGTAGCCTGGATTTGCGCCACGATTCCGTCTCGCAGACACCTGAAGTGCCTCGACATTGCCTTTGACGCCAATGCCGAGTATACCGCAGCAGTCCCGACCCCTGCCACCGACTGGAACGACGACACTACCGCCTTCATTTGCTCGCAGTAGTGCCGATACTTCATATCCACCTGAAACCAAAAACAAATTAATAAAAAAAGGTGGATAGAGTTAATGGAAAAGGTGGAATTGTCACGAAGCAAAAGGAAGGGGTAGAGGCGGGCATTAATGGCGGGGAGGTCCCCTGCTCACAAAATTAGCTCAACAACAACAACAAGAAGAAGAAGAACAAAGCTTAGCGGGCAACTACCTTTCATGAAGAAGAAGAAGAAGTAGATGAACACATATTGATGTTTTTTTATGAATGATGATTTTATTGCGAAATCTGGAAAGTCGATTTCATTGTCTACACAAACCCGGATCAAATAGTTTGTAAATAGTAAATACTACCTCTTCGAGAAGAGAGTAGAGCTTAGTCTTGCGCTTCTGGAACTCGAGGAATTCAAGGGAACCAGGAGACGGCTTAATCCTGGAGGAGGAGGAAGAAGTATCATCGTCGTCGTCGACGTCGACATCCAAGGGTTTGGATTTTAGGGGCTGTTTGGAATCGGTTTGTTTTGTACTACTACCAAGGCTGCAGAATTCGTTTAAAAGTTCCTGCGCCGCTACCAGATACCTTGACCTTCTCAATTCGAACTCGTACAGACTCGGATTAATATTCCCGCCGGCGGTTTGTAACATCGCGGCCGCCATCTGCTGCTGCTGTTGTTGGAGGGAGGAGAGAGAAAGTGAGAGTCCTTGGCTGCTACTCGGCGGAGGCGGCGAATTATGATTCGGATCTTTATCCACTGTCGTCATCATCATCATCATCCTTGTCGTGCTGTTATCGGAGTTGCTAATCCCGGCCGCCGGGTTGAACTGGTAAAACTGATCATTATCGTCTCCGGCCGGGGTGGACTTTGGGGATCCGGTTCCTCCGCTGCTGCCGTCTTTGGGGAAGAAGGGTTTCCAGATGGAGGAGGAGTGAGGTATCATTTCTTCGTTCAACACATCATCGGAGGAAGGCGGCGGCGCTGTTGATTGGAAGCTTCCGTTGTGGATCTGATTATGGTGGTGGTGGGGGTGGATCATGGGGTAGCAGAATTGAGCTCCTTTTGCTTTAAAATCCCACAAGAGAATTGTGCTAGCTAGCTAGCTGCTCCTCTGCAGACTGATGGCTCACACTGGAAGTTAACAATAATAATAATAATAAAATTCAACAACAAAGGAGACGATAGTACGGCCCTTTTTGGGGATTCGTGCTCTCCTTTTTGTTTTTAATCTGAAGGAAATAAAAATAGAGGCTCTGCAGCTCGAGTTGTGTTTATTATTATTGAGTCCTTATTGTTTATTATTATTGCAGCTGCAGTCTATTTAATAAATAAATAAGATAGGAGAGAGGGGGCATATATATAAATAAATTTTAATTTATTTTTTAGGGTTTAATGTTTGGGGGATGGGAGGACCGGGACTGATGATGATGACACCCTACGCAATATTATCATTTCTCCCCCTAAGATGTAGCTTTTACCTTAGACCTCTCTGTCTCTCTCTGCATTGCAGACTTTCACCCAAGTTTCCGATTCTAAATACCCATTAACTCATATTAGTAAAGCCCGTCGGCGAACCGGCTCGAAAATAACGAGATGTACTCGGCTCGTTGGGGCTCGCGAGCCAACTCGAATTTTGAGCTCGGTTGAACAGGCTCATGAGTTGGCTCGATTCAGCTTGTTAAGTGGCTGGATATCAGAGGCATAATTAGAGAGTGGGCTGGGTGAGTCCTGCCTCATTCGGTTTGGACCATTAATTTAGGGTGTATATTTACCAAAGTTTTGAAAACTGCTGTGAAAATTAAACCACTAAGGCTAGGGGTTTAGGATGATGGTTCGATCGAGATCCGGCCGTTTTCAAAATCGGATTGGATAGTTTTCATTATTAATTAGATATATAAATATAGTTAAGCCGGACCGGACGATTTTTTGATTGAACCGGATCAAACCGGTAGTAAAAAGTTCAATATCATAATTTAAATTGTAAAAAATATAGTTATTTTGAAATATTTATTAATTAAATAATTGAGATCTAATGTATAATTACTTAATTTATGATAAAAATGCTTTTTAGTGTTAATTAGCTGTCATAATTTTTATTATTATCAATTAAATACATATTTTAATTAAATTATGATATTAGTAGATAACTAAAGATGCTAATCACTTTTTCTTTTTACTTAAAAGATCATGATTTGAATTCCACTCCCACATTTAAAAATAAATATAAAAGTGTAGTCACAAAATTGGGTCCAATCGGCCAAACAATTTTGATCGAACTTATCAATTTTTTCCGTTTGAACCGAGTCAACATCGTATTTACGGTCAGACCTGTCAGTTTGATCCAATTGTTTTAACATTGATATTTATAACTTTTACGAGTTGGATTCGAGACAAAATTCTGATAGTCCTTTGCCAGTTAGTTAGATGCTGGGGCACTAATTAGAAGCTAGCCATAACAATAATTTGTTGTACTAGAAGCTATAGCTGCTGAAAGCTGCTGCAATATAAGACAGAAGAAGAGAAAGTTAAGGAGAAGTGGTGCATTCAAGGCATCATGGAAGGAAGGAAGGAAGGAAGGAAGGAAGGAAGGAAGGAAGGAAGCCATTAAATTGGTCGTCAGAAGGAAAATAGGAGAAATCCAATGAAAGAAAGCAGGTAGTAAATGTGATTTCATCATTTTTACAGATGATGATGATGGTGGTGATGATGATCTGAAGGAATCCATAGTCAGACAGAAAGAAAGATGAAGTTGGTAAAAGGTGTGGCAGAAGAGAAGAGTGGTGGGGTTCTTCAGGGTTCAGGACTCTTTTCCAGTGAGTTTGGGAATTGGGGAATTGGTTCAACATAATGAATGTACTGTTTGACTTATTAAGAACGGATTAATTAGATGGTCTATATCTTTTCAAATAAAGTTTGAACGAGGGTGTTTGATCTCTACGATGACTATCTACTTTATCTATTATATACTGCTACTCTTGGAGAGGTTACGAGACAACTTCACACTAAAAGCTACTGCTACTTCTATGGAGGTTCCGAGAGGGCTACGAATTAAAAAGTTACAACTACGCTTATGGCTATTGAAAAGGAAATTCGGGCAGAGTGTTTGCTTGGTGTGATGTGTCTCTCTTTCTCTGTTGATTGCATCTTGTATTTATAGGATGTCGTGAGTAGTTATTGGAATCGGATGAGGCAACTATCATAAAAATTACCTCCCATGATTTGAACGTAGGCGCGATTTTTTTTCTTCCTCAATTGTTCTAGATCGTGGTGTTGACGGTTTTTTTTTCAGCGACTTTGGTGTTTTTTTGTTGGTGAGATGCTTTAAAGCTGTGAATATGGCCAAGGTCGTTAATAGGATGACAATACTGAAAGGCTGTACTGAGATGACATTATGACACTGGTCGTAATTATAACATATGACCGAAACTATGAATGGATGACATTCATTAGAGGGCTATAGATTTATTGGAGATGAATAAACAATCGACGAGAAATTGGATGGCAGTAAAAGTTATTCCATTTGACTTAATGACTTGAAATACCGTTGGGAAATTGCAAGTCTAACGCACCCTTGGAAAACTCTTACAGAATTGAGCCAATAAGTTGAGGGGTATCGATGCAATGCACCCAGAAAAGACGGGGGGTACACGACATGAATAAAAATCAAAGGTGGAAACTGTAGAACTCTGAGTAAGAAGAGGCAGCAGAGTGACATTTTGGAGACTGTTGGATTTCGAAACTTGCAACTCTCTCTCTCTCTCTCTCTCTCTCTCTCTCTCTGTTAGCTCTGCACTTCACTATGGCAGTAGTAGAGTGGTCCAAGACTGATCATAAAGTTCCCATTTTGGTGTTTCCCTTTGCAGAGAGACTTTATAGGTAGTAATAATAATAAGATATATAATTGTGGTGTTCATAAAAATAATTTGATATCCTGGGGATATGATATGATGACGATCATATGCCATTTGGGTTTTCTGCTGCAGCAGCAGCAGCAGTTATACCTATTTTTTGATCTGTCATATTTGCAGCTTTATCAATGAAGCTTGATGGTGATCAATGGTGGTAAACTTGTTGGGCCGGCGGAGACTTGAGTTATGCGGCCTATAATATAAACTTTATGATATCTGAAATTTTGGAATGGGCTATAGCTAGATTGTGGATGTTTATAATTTGGATGGCTCGTAGAGTTGTGTATTGGATTCAAATATCGTCATATCTTATAGATGGACACTCATGCAATCTTTAATTACTTCTCTTATTGAGTGTATCTATTGGTCTTTCACCACGTCGGGTTCTTGTGTGAATTTATCACCTTTGTACCGCTTCGAGTCCTCTGTACATATCCGTCCTGATCAGTATGATCTTTTTTGGTACTTTCAATGGAGGGGTTTGACAAATGAATATCGAGGACAGAGTTGTGCTTCTCAAGTTATTACGACAAAACATCCCATATGTAGCAGATGGCATAAGTCACAGAAATCTTGTTTTTTCAAACTAGTTTGTCCTTAGTTTGCATTTGTAGGTTTGAAAAAAACATTGAAGATACAGATAAGCTGGTGGGACAGGAATGAAATAATTATTTAGGGTTTTGTTTGACAAAGTTCTTCCAACTTGTATGATGAGGTGGGGAAGATAGAGTGTCATTCATAGCTTTAAGTGTCCCAGTGAAGTTGGAGACACTAAATCTAGAGAAGACAAAAGAATACACGAACACAGTTTTAAGTGTCCCAGTGAAATTGGGTTTCAGTTTCACCCCATTAAAGATAAAAGGTACCCAGGTATATGCTACCGAAACTGTTGATGTTAGGGGTATTCAGAAGCTGTCCGGGAACACTAACTGTTTGACGCAGAAGCTTTCACACGCTTCTGTAAATCAAACGGACACAAAATCCATTCTCCTAACTTGCGCAACCCCGTGCCTCAGTGTGCCGCTCTACGCAGAAGTGCAAGGCACGTCTTCCTGTTCGTCCTTTACCCTGGTAATGGGAGACTTGTTAACAGAGACTGGCTTCTCTTGAGCCGGAGGCTTGCATGGCCGGTGTGGACGAAGCTGATCAACTTTATCTTTGTTGATTGCAAACTGCAATATAAGCTCTTTCATCAATGAAGAAACGAGAAAATCACTGATTTCCCTATAACAAACTGTTGAGATCCATCATATACCTCAATTCACAATCATCCAGCGAATTCGTGGACGCAAAATTACAATCAAACTCACCTTATAGCCACAGCCAGATACACAGGCATGGAAGCATTCCTGTTCACAGAAAGAGGGATGTGTGTATGACACTGGTGGGAATGTTTAGAGAAATGAAAAGGGAGCAACACCTCAAGATACCTCTGAGTAGCTAGCAGCTCCTGGAGATCGGTCAATGTAGGCACTCCATTGCTGGTTCTTTAACACTGGATCCTTGTAGCATATCTCTTCACAAGCTTCCGAGCCTGGAAACCAATTGAGTGTATAATTAAGTGGGATACAAGTTTTTAGTTCGTGAGTTTCATAGTGAATTCTCAGAACAGCTGGATGTAAGAAATGATCCATTGTTCATACAATAGAACTATTAAAAGCTAACCAAAGTTTGAGTCCTGTTTTCTACCACAATCATCAAAACAAGAAGAATTTGGTCAAACTCTGCAAAATGATATCAATGGTACTAGATTTTCAGGGTGTGAATCCATACACCAATTGCATATCATAAGCGCAAGGGGCAGTAGGAATATGGAAACTCACACTCTTCCCATGTGTCGCCATCAGCATTACAACCTTTCTTGCAAAATACTCTCCCTGCAAAGACATATTAAGCATTACCATGTTAATATGTTAAGAGTGCTAGTATTTAAGAGATATATACAAGGAGAATCCCCAGCAGTGAAACCCTCTTTAAGAAGCCAATAAAGCAAAATACGATCAACAAATAGTTCACTGATTCGTCCAATTAACTAAGCCATAACTCCGACTATCATTTCGGCGTATCCCACGTAAAACTGATGTGCATTGAAATCTATGCTTCATTAATGAAGCTATTCAAAAAATTCCAATGATATTCAACTGAAAATGGCCAATGCGTAGTCTATAGCACGATGCAAGATTCACATAGCCAGTAGACCTAGATTGTCAAACTGGAATTCCTTCACGCAGACAGTTGAAAACAACAACTACATTCTCCTCAAATGCGAAATCTGATTGTTACGTGATTCAAGAGCACCAAAGACCGAAGTATTTACAAAAAGCAAACGAGATATAAAGAGCTGCACCAGGATTCATCTGTTGTCACGGCTCAAACAGTCAACACAAAGGACGAAGGAGTCTGGACCGAGCTAGGGAAGCATTTGAATCAAATAGCTTCCGCCATTGATGTCAATACAATAATGAACACGATGGTTTATACAGAGCAAGAGCTTGAACCACATCCATCAGCATGCCCAAAGGGACTTGCAGAATGGTGGGTGGCAACGAAGTCAAATCAATTATTACGAAAAACCTCCCAAGAGCGAAGACTGAGTACGTGAAAGATGAAAGACTTATCATTTGCCATCATCTTCAGCGCCCTAACAATGAAGTCTAGCTGCCTGACAAAATGCCCCCCCCCCACCCCTCCCCAAAATTTTCCAACGCTGTATCAATCGAAGATCTAAATCTATACCACATCAATAACCATACAAAGATAAGCGAGTATCTGCTGTTTAGAAAGATAAGGGAAAGCCAAAAAACAAAAATTAAAAGGTAGGAGAAATTACACGGAATCTGAGTTAGGGCTGCATATTTGTGGGTGCATTCGGTGCCACAGGGTTGAGACCATTGCTGCGGTATCATATCTCGTTCGTTCTGAACGTCTCTCCCTAAAAGAGCTGGTAGCAGTTTCGTTTGGCCGACGGGAAGGCAGGAGAGAAAGACGAATTTTGCAGCGACGATTTTGTTATATAGGATGAGGGTAGCCAAGTCATTTCGCTTAATGAAGGGCAGCCATCTCCGGCCGCTGATGTTCTCTTCTTTCCGGGGCAATATCCAGGCGAAACATTAGGACGGTGCTATGCGATGACGAAGATGTCAAAACGGCGCCGTTTGAAAAATAAGAACCAGAAAATAAAATTGGAGATGCGGGGTATCGATCCCCGTACCTCTCGCATGCTAAGCGAGCGCTCTACCATCTGAGCTACATCCCCATGATGGTGGTTATTGGAACGTCAATGGTAATGTTATCATTTCTTAGTTGATCAGACTCATATAAGCAGCATTGCACTTGCACAAAAAGAGAAGAAATTTATGGATTCAGATCAAACGCCAAGACTCATTCATGTCGGCTGGTTCTTGACTTTTAGTAACTTGGTTTCCATTTGGAGGTTGCTAGGTTAGAGTAGTTAGTTTAATCAATGCTGCCCAATTCACAGCATCTCCTGCCATCAATCACATTGCATTGCAGTCTGCACACACACGTCCCTTTCTTTGTAGCACCAGTCATCGAGACTATCGCTTTCAACCAATAATTCAGTTTGACATATATAAATACTGAAGGAGATCCCCATAAGAAATAAAAAAAAAACAAGAAAACTAAATATTCTCAGATCTTTGCTGCAACGGCTTCCTTCATCCTGTTGGGTAGGCAAAGTGATCAGTCCAGGACTATATGTAGAAACTCTTACATATGAACCCAATCCAATGAATGAATCATCAAGAAAGAAACAAATAACAGAGAAAAACAAATCAATGGTAGGTGTAAAATAACACATCCAAGTAGTCCTTCCTTGTGTGTTCCTGATCACAAGCTACTGTATTTGCACTCCCCTTGTATTCATTCGACTCCGAAAACCAGAAAGAAATTAGCCACTTGATCAGTTACGTCCACCTGATCCGAGACAATTGTATCTTGACTTGCAGGGCAAATTTCAAAACTTTAGTCACAAGTTATCAGCATTTGTGGAAACGACTCTAAAAGACCGTGTCCGTCCTTGCTCCCCAGTGCGCCTCCAGAACGCCCGTCTCCACCAGATCTCAAATCCTCTCTGAATGTTCGGACAATCTTCGCCCGAATTCAGAAACCGATCGAACCAGGCAAGCAAAATATCTTGTTGCCAAGATAGAGGCAGAGTCAGAATGGTGTTACCAAGACCGTCTTCAATCAAATGCCTGTCGAGACCCTTATGTGCCCTTCTCATCCATCCGAAATCGTCGTAGAAAGGACCCAGCCATGTCTGCAGAAGCATACACCTCGCCTCTTTCGAAGCCAACATCTGCCCTTTCCCAACCCCAACAAACAGCCTCGCCGTAACCCTACTGACCTCGTACCTATGTACAGCAGGAATCTTGGAATGTGCTTCCGAAAGTTCAGTCTCCGACGCCCATGTTTTGAGAAACTCCTCGGCTATTTGCCTGTCGATCATAATATCCAACAACCAATGCAGATTGTCGGCTTGTCGAGCGATCTGACCAGCATCCTTCAACTTCCCTGATGCTGCCTCGAGAAAATGCGTCCGAAGCAGTTGCATACACCCTTCGCAAGCCGAGTATAAAGACTCCTTCCGAAGATCGGTCTGCGAGGAACTCTCCCGGAGCATTTTTGCAACAAGTCCTTTCATTTCTCGTCGAGCTTTCTCGTCTTTTCCTTCAAGAACTACGTGCAGAAGCTTGAGAAGCACTTCCTCGTTATTATCAGTACCGTTCTCTTCTACTCCTCCATTGCTTACTTCAACAGACATCCTCTTTAGAACTTCCCCTGCCCCTACCCCTTCTAGACGTAGCTCTGATAGAAGTGAAGCTACTTTGTCCTCTTCCTCCTCGGCCCATGGAGCTGCTTCCAAGTACTCCAAACAAGATAGAACTCCAGCATCAAACCCTATTGCTGCTGAAACCTGAACAACCACCATCAAACCTTATTCCATGCCGTACTATTCATCTGATCGACAAAGCAAGTCGTCGGATTTCAAGTTTACAGTGAGTTTGAAAGCTATACTAGGCTGAAATCGAAAACATACTGAGCAAAAGCTTCAATCTTTAACAAATTTACATAGAATTTCTTCACTTTAGAATCCAGAAACCATGGACAGTGACCAAACTATGCAAACACTAACCAACAGGCAGTTGGAGTGGAGAACTCTAAATTTGGCAATGCTATTGAGAAATAATGAAAACCCCAAGAGAAAGATAGATAGTTAATTACCTTGAGAATGCCGAGAACTTTGGTAACATCGTCCTTCATGAGTCTCCTCCTGAGATCCTTGGAGTACATTAACCGCAAAGTCTCAATGTAAACCTCGATATCATCACAATCGGCGATCTCCACACCGTAAGGTCCGGAAGAAGGTTTCTGCTGTTGTTTCGCCCACCGATCGGAGAGCTTCACCGCGAAGAACCTGCTGTGTGCCACCAGGATCTGCCTGTGAACACTGATCGAGACGCCGATCCCGTCCTTAGAACTCAAAGTCAGCTTCACATCGCTAGAGGACGAATCATTGAACTGGCTCCCGGGGCTCCGGTTGCCCAGGATATCAGCGATTCGCTGCAATGCAGCCGTCTGCCGGTCCTGAACGGGCGCTTGGGGTTGAGGAAGTTTGGAGATTGGGACATGAGGAGGAGCAGTAATCGTGATCGGAGTCTGGGAGGACTTAGGCTGATTAATGTCGTGCTCGCTGGCCATCATTTCGAACAAGGTGGGGCTGGATCGGGTCATCCTGTCGGGTGGAGGTGACAGCGGGTTGAGGAGACCCGCCGTGAGAGCAGAGTTGAACTTGGTGAAGCTGGACGGGAAAGTAGAAGGACCGGTAGAAGACTCGTAAGATAAGTGGTGGCCGTTGGGAGCTGCGAAGTCCATGACGGGGGAAAATCCGCCGGAAGAGAACCGGATCTTGGAGTCGGGCAACTGGCGGCGGGGAGGAGAGTGGATAATGGGTTTGGAGGAAGCGGCAGGGCAGCACCAGGAGGATTTCTCAGGGGAGACGATGGTCGGAGGGTGGAGCTTCCGGCCACTCCGGGAGCGATTCAAGAGGCCGGACGGAGGGAGAGGAAGAGGGGGTTGAGCTGAAGGAGTGGAGACTGTGGTTTGGCGGTGTTCGGGTTTAATGGGTTGAGAGGAAGCGGCGGAGGAGGAAGTAAATTTTTTAGTGGTGGTGGTGGTGGTTCTGGCCATGGAGGAATAAGAATTGGGAAAGGGGGATGGGTGGAGGGAAATTAATAATATAAAATAAAAGGTGGTAGGGGGAGCTTTGTTGAAACAAGGGGAATGAGATTGTCCTTTAGCTGAATTCCCCAGCATTTGATATTGGTGGAAATGCCAGCCATTACTGGACGAAGATCCAGAAAGACATAGACAGAGTCGCAGAGACAGAGACGGAGTCTGTTAACATAGTTGTTACAATAACACCCGGAATTTAAATTTTTTACTGCTACCTTGAAAAAAGGTTGAAGAAGAACTATGATGGAAAAAGTTACCAGATGCCAATTAGTTGGTAAGGACCCTTCCCCAGTACAACCAGCCATCCAGTCCGCATATTGGTTGAGATGACGTCTGGTAATACAAAACTTAGATGTTGGGCCGATCGCCTAGCTGTGACCCGGAGATGCGACTATCTGATCGATCAAAATTTACATGTTACAAATTATTGAGCAAGTAAGTTTGTATAGTTTTTACTGCAACGTTCGGTTGAGAAACACTAGTAATTTTGGATATTGGTGGTTAGGAGATGATTTCACCGTTGGATTTTGAGGATTTAAGAGTATGAATGACAATGAATTCGGATGGAGGTGAGTATTTTAGTGCAGGACACGAAATGAAAAGTTGGTGTACAACCTTGATGCCGATAAGTGTAAAAATATATACATGAGGACTTGATTGTTTTTACGTAAGATGAATGCTTTCACATTTAAACATATGATAAGTTTTTTTTTGAAATTTAAACATGATAAGATTGAATAGTGAAGAGTATGATGTGAACTTAAGGAATGATGCATTACTATTCTCTGAATAACATCATTTTCAAAATTAGCAATAATTAAATAGAGAGTATTCAAAATGTTAAATGCTCGTATGTCAATCGCGTGCTTAATAATATGATATTTTTAGGACCACAACATAATGATGAGAAATATTATATAGTTTAAGATATATTTATGTATTTTTATAGAACGACGGGATGATCTAATGTACTAGAGGCGTAAGGCAGAACTAAGGGAAGCTTGGGGAGTCGACTCAAATATCAAGCACCAAACGTATATAAATTTTTACGTATCAATAGATGAATTATTTGTGTTCAACTGCCTTGCTCCTTTAATTTGTTTTGATTAAGTATTCTCTCAAATTTAATCAAATAGTTACAAAATCGATTTTTAATGAGTAATAAACGTAAACTTTTATATCTAAGACAAGTTTAGAAAATGAATAAATCGCCAATGACATGTTTTAATATATTTTTGGATAATAAAAAAACAATTTGTAGTTTTTCATATATTCAATTTTTGTTAGTATTAGGGGTAGGAAAATTAACTATATCCTCAACCATTTTGATTTAAAATCCGACTCACCCATCGTTTCTAATTATGATTCTTCCCTTAAATTGGCGTAGGTGAGTAATGAGGATTATTTTTTACAAACAAATCTCCAGTCTTGTATTTTCGAAATATTATCAGTAGCCTTAGAGCATACAAGATATCCTTATCGGAAGTGCAGTCCTCGCTAACGAGACTATATGGATCGCGGGTCCTTACGATTAAGTGACCTCAATTCTTTCTCTCCAACCTAACGGACAATCAATCAACAAGCTTCTCCGAAACACTTGAAGGAGTAAAAAAATCTCAATCGAAAAACAAAAGCAAAATTCCAAAGAAAAAAAATGTACAGTAATCCAACGACAAAAACAAAACAAAAACTATGAGAAGGAACCTAGCAAGTTTGGCGCAAAGCGTCTTTGATTGACCAATTGAAGAAGGACATGACCTCAGCTGTTCCAGTTGACTGATTTAGAATGACAATCCTAGCGTCTTGAGTATTACGTTTGGTGCAGCAACAGTCGAGTCCGGATCTACGTTGCGAGGAGCTCATCGGGTTGTTGTTCTCGGTGGTTGTGTGGAGTCGTCCGGATGGTCACTCTTCTCGTCCTCCTCGACCGAAACCGTGCTAGGAACGGCAACGAGGGAAATTGATGGAGGGGCGGCCGCACGGGGGCGAGGAGTCGAGTTTCTGCTCGTGGTGGAGGCGTCAGGGGTCGAGCTTGGAGTGGTGGCCGAAGGTAGTGAATGCGGGATCATGGTGGTGCTGGCATTGTAGGTGGTGGTGACAATGGATTCGCGGCTAGGGGTAGGGGTGAGGGTCGAAGGCGGCATCGACGATCACATCTAGAATTCCTCTCAATTGAGAACTTTCTTAAACATCTAAATCTCCGGTGAGTAATGAGGATTAAAGCATGTCTTACACCCCCCTCACGTATCGAATAGTAGGTGTTGCAGAAAACAGTAAAGGGAAAGGCAAAGAATTTTTAAAGCGGGCGATGGATGGTAGACAAGTGACGTCCAAAGACCCTTTAATTTCCTTGAATTATTGAAAATTCCACATCCGGCTCCAGCTTCTTCTATAATAATCCAATAAAAATTAATTAATAATAGAGCACATATATACCCAATTAATTAAGGCCAAAAGTGATATTGTATTAGTTTTGTAGGGTGGAGTTGTCACAACAAGACTGAGTTTGTTTGTTTTGTCTCGTCGGCCTTTTGTGCCGAGTACGTGGGTCTAAACAAGGTTGTAAAGTTGAAAGGATTAGCTTCACTGCAGATTATTATTAAGAAGTAAAAACGACATGATCTGTTCTGTCTGCCCCCACTCCATATCTCATTATTTTCCTTCTGTCTTTGTCTCTTGTTTCTTTCTTTCTTTAGAAAAGATATATCCATTCATCATCATCATCATCATCAATAATGCCCCATAACAGACCAGCAAAACTTTGCCATAGAGGAGACGCACCTATCACTTGGGCTCTCGGGTCACGTACGTGCCACGTTCTTTGTTGTTGAGGTCATTTCGTTTCGTCTGGCGTAGCCAACTTTTTTGATGTGTTGGTGCATTGCGAGGGTCATTTATCGATCGGGGGAGAGTCTTTGTTAAGCACTCAACGAGCTTAAGGCGATTTGAGAAGATGATTGAACAGGGATCAAGGGGGAGCTGATGGCGAGAAATACTGCTTCAAGAAGAGCACGCATGATGAACAGAGGAATATGGCATTTTGTTTCGCTTGACTGCTGGAGTTAGTCATATCATATATAACTCCAAAAGGTACTCGGTGAAGGATAATTAAGTGAATGAATGTGAAGGTTTGAAACGTTCAGTCATATTATCGCTTCTTGCCGTGAATTCTTGCTTGCTTACTTAACTTTTATTTCGCATGGTTAGTGTAAGGAGAGATAGGAACAAGGTCGACTATAAACTTGCTCAAATGGCTCTTTTGTGGCTCGAACATGCATCTCGACTTTCCCTAAAAAAACTAAATTTGTACTTGATGTATAGTTAATCCAGACAACGGCTTGATGGTGTTTTCCCAATTCTTTCACGTTCCAATACGCTTGATGGAGTTTTGAATCATGTCGTCCTCCACGGCCATTCACCAATAATGATTTTCAATAATTCTTCATCATGTCGTTCTCCAAGGGCTAGATATAACAATAGATAGAAACTTCTCAACTGGCAAACAAACAAAGAAGCACCAGTGGTCTAGTGGTAGAATAGTACCCTGCCACGGTACAGACCCGGGTTCGATTCCCGGCTGGTGCAAGATGAAGGAGCTATGATGTTCATTGCCAATGTGAAGTGGTCCTTCGCAATCATCTGCTATTAATGATGACTAATGGCGCTTCTGAGCTCACTTCTTTTTCTTTTTCTGCCCAAGTTCTTATTGAGCTTGGGCCTGACACTTGCAGGTGGGCTTTGTCTATATCCTATACAGCTTGGGAATGCATTCATACAGAAAACAATATGGGCCAGAAAATCAATGGACTGACCCAGAAAAGTATTTATAGAAATAGAAGGGCCCAACCTTATGGAGCGCTGCCGCCGAAATGTATGGTGCTGTGGAAGGAGCGGCTGAGGCTGAAGAAGCAGAGGCCTAGTGTTTCCTCTCTTTCCCCATCTTCGTCTTCCTCCTCTACTTTGTCGTCTTCGAGGTCGCCCAGGGAAAGGAGAGAAAGACAATAAGAAGGGTAACAAGGAATGGAACAACCAGCAGGTGAAGAGATCGAAGAAAGGTCTGGAGAGGACGAGATCTTCGAGCATTAGGACTAGGCCGATGATTAATGTCCCTATTTGTACCCAGATGAAGAGCAGCAGCTGACATCATCATCACCATCACAGTGCATTGCCGCCCTTCTTTCCTCTGAAGAAAGGCAGAGTTTTGTAGAGATGAAGAATAGCAGAGCAGAGGCATTAATTAATTTGTGTATTATGTTTTCTTATCTTTCCACGTCAGCTATACATTGAAATATGTGGCGATTCCAAAAGTGCCACGCGGGCAAATTTCATGTTACACCTGCAATAGAAACGAGAGTGTATGGAATTGGACGGAAATAAAATACGTGATAAATAAGTTAATTTTTCAATAGTTTGTACACAATTATGGAGTTTTTTATATTTTGTGTACAAATATATAATTATTCAAAATTGCTTTGATGGTAGTGATGGTAGAGTTGTGTTTTAGTGATTTTTAGATTTTAAGTTTGAATTTTCTACATTTTATTCTATATACATGATTTCCAACCTTAAGGTTGATTAGTCTACGAAGAAAAAGGGCATATTATTAAGGGTTTTGATGAAAGTGACGGTTTAATTACAAAAAAAAAGACTAACACTTCTTATATACATAAAAATTTCGATTAATCCATAATTATAATGGGTCTAACTCGATTTACATAGACCAAATTGGCTATGCCTTGTACGCATACATGCACACCCACTGGTCATATTATATTATACCTCATGCCCTTCATTGCTTCCACATGTTGGAAAGGTTTCTTTGTCGAAAGTTAACATGTCGAGTAATAAAGTGAACATTTTATTCTAGGGTTGCGAAAAATAACAGAATCAGGATGAAAAATGTATGTCGAGTAATAATTTGATGAATATATTCTTTTAAATATAATAGTAAGTTAGAATATAAATAAATATTTGTTATAATGTTTTTAGTTAAAACAAAATTATATGTGCCGTTTTTCCTACATAATTTTTTTAAATTATAATTTATGATAGTTACTTACTAATTGATTGATTATAAATTTAAATTTGATAAATTATTTAGTTTAAACAAATAAATAGAGAAGTAAAACTGTAAATATCATAAGGAGGATTACGAAATCATCTAAAATTTACATATAATTTAGTACTACGAATAAGAAATAAGATAGTCAGAATTCTTCTTGACTCCCTCTAGTTCCGACACAACCAAATACCAAACTGAATTCAAAAAATTTACAAATATAAACTTAAAATTAATAGTCTGGATTGAACTAGGGTGAGCCGTGATTCACCTCCTAGTTCCGCCAACAGTAGCAAACTTTGATTATTTATTATAAATTCACACAACAACTAATAAAAAAGAAACAAATGTACTAATAATGCAACACATCAACACAACACGTACACTTATTATAATCATGTGTACACCAAAATTGTTCACACTTCCTCCAAACGAGACACACACATGGCATATCTACATACTTCATCGAAACGAATATACGTCTAGATCTGTGTACTCGTGTACACACTTTTTTTACTCTTCCTTTTCCATAAACACTTTTATTTTGTACTCTGGTACAAGTCCATATACACACGTACGGTAATCGATACATGTCCATGCATGTACCCACGTACTTATTATAAATAAGTACACTTCTATATATATATACACAATTCCTCTAACTAAATGAAGTCCAACGGACGGCGGAGGTCTGGCGCGGCTGGCAGGGGAGGGTGGTTGGGTCGAGGCCGGGAGGGCGAATTGTTTTTATTTTTACCTCTTCAATCTCAATCGTTAGATCAAGATGATTGCATCTGACAAAATATATACGGCCCGGATAGCAGTTTCTTCCTTGATGTCAATCAGAGCTTGTTAGAGCGGCCGGCATTGCGACATTCATTACAGCGGGCATACACACATAACAAGAATGGAAGAAGGAGGGGACGTACGTAGTTGAATATGTTGTCTTGTGTCGTCAGAGTGCCATCCTCTTTGGTGAAATCGACGAACGTTTGGGGTCTGTACGTACGTGTATGTGTTTTTTTGGCTGTTGATCATGTCGGGTTTCAGCGACAGTTGTGTTGTTTTGATTTTACTCAAAGTGTCTGAAATAATGTTTGGGATCCAAGTCCAGCAATTAATTAATATCGAGTCAGTCAATGGTTCGACTTGATTTCCGCAGTTGATGCGGACTCCCCAATTCCTCGATATTATATTCATTCAAGTCCTATCGATCATCACGTCTTAATATTACCCACTGACCATCCCGCTAATCGAGTTCAATCCCCTTTTGGTAAATTTGACATCGTCCGGATGCATGCATGCATGTAATTACGTACGTATGCTGCTAATTGACTAATTATGACTGATCTGCGGCAATTACGTACCCTGTCTGCCGGAATACTGAATATTTATATAGGACTGCACACGAGAGAATTGTACTGTTTTGGTTGATATTAGGAGGTGCTACCAAAGTAAACTCTGTGGAAACGCGGTATTGTTACATGTTACTTTCATGCCGGAAATGTCTCTGAACATTAGACTCATTCGGCTTTGTACATCAGTACATCACTTAACAAATTTAAATCAATCACTTAACAATTTAGTCCTCAAAGTACTTCCTCAATCCATTTCAGTCCTCCAAAGTTCTGTCAGATACTGATTAGTACATTATCTCTTTCCTTACTACTTTTCATTCCTTCTTTTCTCCTCCATGTAACAACACTTGTTTGTTCAACTAAAGTTTTATAAGGGACAAGAAATATTTATTCATGGACTAAACAAAATGGTCAAATCTTGAGCACTAAAAATATTATCAACAGGAGAGACTGAGACTCTTCATTTCAAACTTAATTAGAGTTGCAATTTTTATGAATTTATTGCGTAACGTTGTTTAATATCTGATTAAATTTCTGCTTTATAAGTATATATATGATTAAATTGAATTTGTGTATTTTTATTTATTTTTGGAGTCCACTTCCCTTCTGAATTTGATGAGTTTACTAAAAACTCTAGAGTGTTGTTTAATATCTGATTAAGTTGGTAATGTTACTTAATATCTGATTAAGTTTCGTTCTTTTAGGTAAATATCTCGTAAAGTTGGATTTTTGTGTTTCTTATCTTTGGAATCCTAGATTACCTTCCGAATTTGGTGGTTTTATTGAAAAACTCTGCAATATCTAATAGTTATATGTATATTTTCAAAAGATAATTTAATAATTTCACATAAATATAGATTTTTTTTTCTAATTAAATTCGATCATTTTAACTCAAGATTGATGATCAGATTGGACCGGATTTTTATGCCTACCTATTTAAGAAAATGGTGACAAGGAATATGGCCTTGTTTGTGTAGGTGAAACTAATAAATGATTTTGGGTGATTTGGATACTAAAGTGCTCAAGTTAGAGATTTTGTCAAATAGATTGTTTGGATTACAATTAATTGCGAAAAAATATTAGATAATTGAATTTTTGGTGTGGCCCATAGAGATTTCGATCATATATTGAAATCACTAGATTGGGGTGGGGATTTTGGAAAAATTCATTTCATTTTCAAATTCTCTAATCTCAACAATCACCTAAAATGATACATCCTAACATTTTATTTTTCAAAATAATATGACCCTCATAACCATTTGAATTCTCTAATTATTTGAATTTCTAACTATTTAAATTCTTTTTCGACAAATTCACCCACACAAACTCTAAATCCAACCCAGAAAAAGAAAATTTTCTAATTATATAATTTTTCCCCCTACAAATTCACCCATACGAACTCTAATCTCAACAATCACCTAAAATAACATATCTTAATATTTTATTTTTCAAAACAATATGACCCTCATAACCATTTAAATTTTCTAATTATTTAAATTCTTTTCCTATAAATTCACCCGCACCGAATCTAAATCCAGCCCGGAAAGAGGAACCAAATAAAACCTTCATGCTTTGTTGTTTCTATATAAACCCAATCTCCCGCTTTCATATCCCCATTCTTCATTGTTATTCCTCTGGTCAAAGAAAAAGCAATCAAATTCGAAATTCCTGTAATTCCTTTGTTTGTTCATTTCATCCATTCAAATCGCTTAGCTCAATCTTCACCATAACTTGAATTGGAAGAATAAAAAAATGGGGTTTCCGGCCACGGAGCTGCTGCTTCTTCCCAAGCTCCTAATCCATGCGCTCTCCCTCCTCTTCATTTTCCAGCGGATAATCACCTTGCTCTTCCGCTACCTAGGCCTCCCTAATTTCTTAAATCCCAACTCCTCCGCCGATCAAGTCTCCAATTCGCCTGCAGTGAGTTATCCGGAGTTCCAGCGATCCATGTCGGCGATCCTCATCCGCGAGATCCTCCCCGTGGTGAAGTTCGCCGACCTAATCGACCCGCCGGAGAGCTGCGCGGTGTGCCTGTACGAGTTCGAAGATGAGGATGAGATCAGGATTCTGGCGAATTGCAAGCACGTTTTCCACAAGGAGTGCCTGGACAGGTGGGTGGGGTATGAGCGGAGAACGTGCCCTATGTGCCGGACGGCGGTGATTCCGGAGGATATGCAGGAGAGCTTCAACGATAAGTTCTGGGCGGCTTCTGGGATCCCTGATTTTTACGGGGAGTTGTCGCCAATTTCTGGATAGGGACGGAGCTTTGATTTTACGGCAGAATCAGGAGGTACAAAATGAACGCGGGATCGGGATCGGAATCGGATTCCGATTTTTCGGCTACACTAGATGTCAAGATTACGAGGGTTATTAGATTAATTTTTTGGTATCATTTATTTATGTATATACTCGTAATAAAACGACGATGGAATGAAAATGACCGAATGAGAAGAATCTGAGGACTTCCCTAAACTAGATTTGAAAAAAATGTGAAAGTGAAAGATTACAAATAGAAATAGAATGAACATTGATGGATGATGTATTATGACCAGTGTTGTCCAAATTGGACCTAACTGGTTGGTCAGATCGGTTCGATCGTGAATTAGTGAGGTAATTGATATTGGTTGGATGGTTTAGGAAATTAGTCAAATGGATGTTGATTCGGTTGGATTATGATTTTTGGCCGTTTCAACCCAATTTGAAATTTTGGTTGAACCAAATTCTTATAATTATAATTTTTTTTTGCATAAATATGACAAGCGAGATTCAAATTCTGATCTTTATAGAATAAATGATGATTGATAACCGTCAAAAGGTTATTGTTTAATTAAGTTAATTATTTAGTTGATAATAATAACATCTTATTGTAAATTAAATGAAATATATATTAAATTTCAATAATTTGATTAATGAAAAGCCTTAAGTTATTTATACGGTTTGAAACTTCTTAAAAATTATTCAATAATTATATTTTGACAAATTAGATTATGATATTGAACTTTATATACTACCGGTTTGATTCGGTTCAATTCAAAAGTTGTCCGGTCTGGTTCAACTCTATTTATTTATCAAAATTTATTTATTTAATAATTAAAACGATCCGACCCAGTTTAGCAAACGATCAAATCCCATCCGAACCATCAAAGTCTGAACCCGTAACTTCACCGGTTCGATCTCCAATCCAATTCTGAAAACATTACGATGACATGTAAATAATTAGTATTGTTATTTTCTCAAAAAATATGCTTAACCTAAATTACTAGGAATCAATATGATATTTCACTGAAATTCACAATCTTATGGAACCAAATGGTGGTATGTGTCTTCCTTGCTAATAAAAATTGAATTGCAACTCGAAAATCCAATTATACTTATATTTTTATATTTTTGTGGTACCCTCATTTTTAAACCATTTATAAACCTTTATCACAACTCCGTTCAACTTAATACTTAGAATTTGACATAAAAACATAAGCTTTGTTCATCACTTATAAAAAAACATTAACTTTGATATACGAAACCCCAAAATCTAACAATTCAGTGATTTGTTTCTAATAAGTTTTCGATATCTTCGTCCCGTTAGTTTTTTACTTTTATATTTGTTAAGGCTGTTAGAACGAATCAAGATGTATATTGGAGCCGCTTCCTCTACGAATGATTATCAGATTCCGTCACAATGTTCAACTTTAAGTATTCATGACTATATGGTGGTTTGAACCGGTATCTTCTACCAATGTTCCAATTCGAAAATAATTTTGTTTGTCCTCCAAAAATATTAAGTTATTGCAAACTCTTGTTAGGATATATTAGATTAATTAAATAGACATTGACTATGATTCATTAAATCAATCCATTAAGTAATTAACTAAAAAAAGTTGTAATTTGTCTCAAAGCTGGTTTTACTGTTCAATAATAAGAGTCACACCCACAAACCAATATCAGTTCCAAAACCCAATACCAGAAGTTTAAAGCCATCATCCAGAATTCACATACCAACAATGGCAATTATATTGAGGAGTATCACATCACATATTTCACTTTGGTGGGTAGCCAGGTGGAGGATAGTTTGAAGGAGGGTAAGCCGGTGGAGGGTACCCTGCCGGAGGATATCCAGCAGGAGGGTAGCCGCCTTGGGACTGAGGAGGCGGGTAGCCGTAAACTGGTTGAGGTGGATACCCAGCAGCAGGAGGGAATTGCTGGTCCAGACGCGACATCTGTTGCACAGCCGGCACTGTCATAGGTTGTGGTCCAAACTTGCCATCTCGTTTGTCCATTTCAATCTTGTGTTGTGTCTGCAAAACGAAAGAAACATTTAACAGTTTCGAGAAATGGGAGGTTCGAGAAAACTAAGGCATTTGTTTCGATTCGGATGCTTACCTGCATACAAGCACAAACCCTGTATGTGCCGAAAAAAGAGGAAGATGGTAAGTTCATTATTCCATAATAGAGATTGAAGGGTGAAATCATAAACAGAAGATGCTTACGTGCAATAGACCATATCAGACAAGCAAGATAGCAACTGGGATGCCTCCGAAATCTCCTCGCTTCCAACAATCATGGCGACTATGGAGAATATACATGCGATTTGTTGGAGGCAGAACATGAAACCCTGGTACAAGGGAAGAGCTGATATGATTAATTGCTTCTAAACAGCAATGAATCAAGAGATACGGAGGGAGGGACAGAGAGAGAGAGAGAGTACAATAATGCAGTTGTCACACTTAGTTGTCTGAATGTTGAATTCATCTTGCAGCATAAACCGAGTGGACGCTACAGAATTTCCAAAGCACAAGAAGACCTGCCAATACAAGAACCTTAACCCTGGGACTGGAAACAACTCAAGTGTGTAGCGTAGAATAGCAAGGTGACAGTCATGGAACTATCTGAACAGCCTAACACTTAATTGCATTCTATAAAAGCCACAAATATGCAAGCGCTCGCCGCATCTTCTCATTTCACTTCCACTATTTAGCATTCCATATGGTAAATAGCTCCCATATTCATAATGAAAAGGACTGTTCAAATTCCAGTGACCTCATATACCCAAACCAAAGATAGTTACCGAGAATGAAAACTCCGGCTCTGCGTATGGTGCAATACAACTAGTATGAACTAAAACCAAGATCTGACAGGACAACTATAGAAGAATGATACGTAAATGAGTACATATGGGATAGAAGGAATAGCAAATCTAGTAATAGAAGCCGGTAAGGATCCCACTGCTCTAACTAATCAGCCAACAAAGAGTATCCACTCAAAGTAATATCTCAAATTTTTGTTTAGACAGGTAAGTAATATCTCATTCATAACTCTTCTTCTTTCATATTTCTTGCATTACATAGTAACCCTAATGCTATACGTCCGCCCAACTATTAATAATGAAAGAGACTCCAAAACGGAGCCAACACCGATACAGTAAAAGTAATATAACATCCCTAATCATAATAAATATTAAATACAACTTTAGAACAATGGAATAGTGGAGAGACACAATCATATCACAAAATGAAGTGCTTCACATCAAGCTCTTAAAAATGAAGCATTAGAAAGGTTACACAGGCTAATGTATCAGCAGGTAAGTTCTGCATCATATGAAATCAAAACATCTCCTTAATCTACTTATCAATTCCACTTATTCAAGGTAAGACAGAATGTAAGAGGCCACTACCATACCTCAGTGCAAAGGCAGAACTCTGGGCACTTACTTTCACCGCATCTTCCACTACAAGGCATATAACCAGCACAGCAAACATACCTGCAACGGAAAATGTGTGGATTTGATGAGCACTGTCATTGAGTACAATATGCAGATGATGGGAAATTTACATAAGATATCAGAAGTATCAAACGTACCTTGACATGTCATTGTAGAGTGCCCGTTTGCGGAGCAAATATGATACACAAGGTCCACTACAAGAGACGTAGGAGTCGATTAGCAACAACTGAAGCTCAAGGAACTCAGACTACATGCGAGAATAAATTCATTGAGAAGCACAACCACTTGATCATGGGGATTTGACTCAAACTCAAACTAGATCAGTAGTTTTGACAGAACTTAATGATAGGAGACTATGTCTGAGCTCCTGGCGTTTAGGAACCATCCATGATTATCCAAAATCCTGTTAGTTAGCTCAACTGAACTAGGGAACAGGCCTTGGCCAGCATACAGTTCAAAATAATCAATTCAACCGAGAAGCATTATGAATGTCTAGTCATCCAATCAACAATAAGGTCGACAACAAACAGAGAGGTAGGATGAAAGTATGATGATCATAAGAAAGGCCCCCGGTTCATTTCGTGAAATTAACAAAAACAATTCTCAGAATTATAGCCCATGAGCCGAAAAAACAGATGAATCACATTTGAACAAATTCAAACCAGGAAGGACCAAGTCAACCCATGTCAAATCAACAGTAGCAAACCACCTAGAGTCTTGGGAACAAAGGCTGCCACGATTCCCAAGAAACTAGATCTAGGATTGGAATTTACAGAACGAAGAGTGAACTTACCACCAAAGAGCAAGGCAGCAATCTGCAACCCAGAAATCAAACACCAGTCAGTCAGTCTCAACAATAACAAAAACGCATTTGAACGGAAAAAGAAAGAGGAAAGAACAACAAACAAGACAAAAAAAAGGAAGCTCACATGGGGTGTCAGCCTGGATAGTGCTCACAAGATCGCTGTGCCAGAGATTGCGATAATTCTGGCGGAGCTGCATCTTGTCCAAATGCGCCTGGGAAGCCATTGGGAGCTAGATCGACGGTCACACACCGTTGGGAAAAAAGCTACAGACTTTTCAGCCTGTGAGAAGAAAAAAAGCAGTAATTACAAAACCCAGATTATGTATGGAGATGGTTGCGAAGACTTGACGGTTTTCAAAGGAAAATTCGATGAATCTTCACAAGACTTGGCCGTCTGTAATTTTTAAATTGTTTTCCGTCTGAGTTTTGAGCTTTCCAAAACAAGGAAAGGCAACGGGGAGACACGGAACGTACCTGTAACTAAGGAAACGTTTCCCGAAAGAGTTGAACTTTCTTCTGTACAGATTAGTAGTATTCCTAGTGGGGGAGGGAAGACAGCTCAGACACTGCGAAATCCCCAAGAAGAAGGCTGTGATTTGTGCACTGACTAACTTGAGTTGTATATGTGCGCTTTAAGGTCAATGGCTGTTACAGAATTTTTAAATGAAATGGCTGTTCTGTGTTGGCTTATATACCAGCTTTTTACATAGAAGATCCATTGTCGGTTATGGTTAGGGACATGTTAAGTGAATGTTGGGAATGGAACCATAGTTCTCTTTTATATAACTTAATACACAGAGCATAACTGAGATTATGATGGCGGGAGTCAGAATTTTAACTCAAGATCACTGTAATGATTGAGTTTTATAGAAAATGAGAAGACGAAGAGATATTATCGAAGTTGAAAATGATAAATGAGTTATTTTTTAGGAAGGAATTAGTAAATGGATTAAATTTAGTTTTTTTTTTAATAAATTTCATGTACATTTAGGTTATCTAGTGGGTTTATTGGGCTCATGTATTAACGGGTAAATATTGGTTATATAGTGGGTCGGTGATGGTTATGGATATCGTTACAGTGATGGTGAGGTTACTATAAAACTCATAACCTAACCTTACCCGTTCTTAGCGGTTAACGGTTATAACCGTAACCTCAAAATACCCAATCAACGCGATTAATAACCGTCAAACTCTATGAAATTATGGTCGATTAAACCGTTAAACAGTCGAAATTGCCAAACCTAACTAAAATTTAGCGATAGGTATCACAAGAGGAGAGTCAAGGCTCCCCTAGCTTAGCCTGTGCTAGCACACCATCGACTATTATATATCAAAACTCTATTCATTGATAGTATTTTAATAACTCGAGTTGATTGAATTAATAATATCTCTCATACTGACTCAATGGTGGATCAGTGTATTTGGGCATTGAGTAAAAAAGCGAACATAAAGCCCAACTATTTAGAGACAATGAAAAGCCCAATGACCCACCTGGTCCAGTAGCTGAAACGGGGAGCCGTTTTGCATTGGCGGAGTTTAGAAAGGTAAAAAGACCGGCTCTCACTCTGCTCCGTTCTTCTCTTCTCTGAATCGCTTCTGCTGCTTCTCTTCATTTTTGTTTCCGGGGACAGTCGAAAACTCGGTGAGCCAACTCGGAAGTGATCGGCCATGAGCGGCCACGATTCCAAGTACTTCTCCACGACCAAGAAGGGAGAAATCCCTGAACTTAAAGAGGAGCTCAATTCTCAGTACAAGGTTCCCCTTCCCAAATCTCTCAACTCTGATCTCCGTTATCTGGCCTCGTTTATGTTGGAGTTTCTCTGGCGAATGAGCTCCGTTATTTCTTTGGAAGATCTGCTGTATTCTGAAGTTGAATTAATTTATTCAGGAATCAGGATCATACTTGTTGGAAATGTTCTAGGAGCTGAATCTACATGTGTCATTTTTTTAAAATTCTTGTAAAGAGAAATTGGCACTGCGTTGTTGTTAGTGGAATCATATCAGTAATCCACGTGAAGAGAAATGATTATTATTGACATTGTGGATTTATTGCTAATATTAGTATGTTATTTCATAGCGTGCATTCCTACGTCAGGGCATTGCTAAGCAAGCTTCCGCCGTCTACTACGATCTCTGAGATTCGGATACCCTTTCTGGTTTCAACACTTGTTTAGAAGTCATAGATAACGCTAGTTTTTGTTTCACATTGTATGTACAGGATAAGAGAAAGGATGCAGTTAAAAAAGTGATTGCTGCAATGACTGTTGGGAAGGATGTCTCATCACTATTCACAGATGTGGTGAACTGCATGCAAACTGAAAATCTGGAGCTCAAGAAGCTCGTTTATCTATACCTCATTAACTATGCCAAAAGCCAGCCTGATCTTGCAATACTTGCTGTTAATACTTTTGTCAAGGTAACTGAAATATGTATTTATATACATATGGTTACTACTAGTGGTCTAACTTAGATGGCCTTTCTGCTGTTATGCCCGTATTCTGCCTTCCATTTGCTCTAATTGGTCATTTGCAAGCGTTTTGGTGTAGCATGCCTTAGCTAGTGTAGCATGCTCATCACTCCTTACATCTTTCTAACGGAACCTTCTTTGATGTTGAAACCTAGGATTCACAAGATCCAAATCCCTTAATTCGAGCTTTGGCTGTTCGGACAATGGGCTGCATTCGTGTTGACAAAATCACTGAGTACTTGTGTGATCCTCTTCAGCGGTGCCTCAAGGTTGGCATGCTACTGTCTTATTAATCCATTCTACAAAATAATCAAATGGCCAGGGTTTTTGTTTGGTTACTCAACCTGTTTTGAACAGTTACTTATCTCATCATTGTTCTGGGAACTTTTGCAGGATGATGATCCTTATGTTCGCAAGACAGCAGCAATTTGTGTTGCAAAACTGTTCGACATAAATGCTGAATTAGTTGAAGATAGGGGTTTTCTTGATTCACTCAAGGATTTGATTTCAGACAATAACCCTATGGTGGTTGCTAATGCTGTTGCAGCTCTAGCAGAAATTCAAGAGAATAGTGCTAGACCCATTTTTGAGATTACCAGTCAAACTCTTTCAAAGTTGCTTACTGCTCTAAATGAGTGCACAGAGTGAGTTGATGTGTAAAGCTTACCTAAATTCATTCTCAACTTGAGATGGTATGTTTCTAAGTTTCTGTGTGTGACTCATTTGCAAACTTTGGTGCTCGAATGGATTAGGTTCTGATATCCGACGAATTATCGACTAGCCAATGGTAATAATTAGTTGGATATCAGAACCTGAATATGTATTCCTGATGGCCTATACTACTCATTGTGGTACCTGAATATGTGTGATATTCCTGCTCCCTGTACTTGTCATTCAGCTTCCCATGTTCTTCCCTTGGGTGGTATCTCTAATGTTATCAATGCTAATACCTTTTCCAGGTGGGGTCAAGTCTTTATTTTGGATGCACTTTCAAGATACAAGGCAACAGATGCTCGTGAAGCTGAAAATATAGTGGAACGAGTCACTCCAAGGCTACAACACGCTAATTGTGCAGTTGTACTTTCAGCTGTTAAGGTGGATTAGTTATTTCTGTATTCTAGTTTGCATCTTTTCACGTTAATTTTTTAACCAATTTTCACAAGTGTTTCTTTCATTACAGATGATTCTTCAACAAATGGAACTCATTACGGGCACTGATGTAGTGCGGAATCTTTGCAAGAAGATGGCTCCTCCTCTTGTGACCCTTCTATCTGCAGAACCTGAAATTCAATATGTTGCGTTACGAAACATAAACCTAATTGTTCAAAGGAGACCAATAATCCTTGCTCATGAAATTAAGGTAGATTAACATATGACTCATGTATGCAATGGCATTGTGGTTGTTTTGCAAGCATGGGATCTTACCTAAACTGTTATTATTTCCAGGTGTTTTTCTGCAAGTACAATGATCCAATTTATGTCAAGATGGAGAAGCTTGAAATCATGATAAAACTCGCTTCTGACCGCAACATAGACCAGGTAATATATGTTGCTGGCTCAAGCATCTTCACATTAATATACCATTTGTCACTCCGACGTGTTTTTTGCTGTCCTTTCATAAGTGAGTTCACAGTTTTGATTATGATACACTCTTGGCAAACAATTTTACAGGTTCTGTTGGAGTTCAAAGAGTATGCAACAGAAGTTGATGTGGATTTCGTAAGAAAGGCTGTACGGGCCATTGGTCGCTGTGCTATAAAGTTAGAGAGGGCAGCTGAAAGATGCATTAGCGTTCTGCTTGAACTTATCAAGATTAAAGTAAATTATGTGGTTCAAGAGGCTATTATTGTTATCAAAGACATATTTAGAAGATACCCAAATACGTGAGTTGTTCTGCATTAGTTTATTCAAAAGTCTTCTTTCCTTGCTTCTCTATCTAATCTCTTTCGTCATTGGTAGATATGAATCTATCATTGCAACTCTGTGTGAGAGCTTAGATACTTTGGATGAACCAGAAGCCAAGGTACTTCTGTTTTTTATTCTCGCAATTCGTTGGCGGCTGTTAACTAAATTTATGTATGACTAATTCGCTCTTTCTTTACACAAGGCATCCATGATCTGGATCATTGGTGAATATGCTGAAAGAATCGACAATGCTGATGAACTCCTTGAAAGCTTCTTGGAGAGTTTCCCTGAAGAACCTGCACAAGTGCAGTTGCAGTTATTGACTGCAACTGTCAAACTCTTCCTCAAGAAGCCAACTGAAGGCCCTCAGCAGATGATTCAGGTCATGTGCTCCGGAATCCTTATTCCATGTTCTGTTTTCTTTTGAGAGGATAAGCGTATAATATCCTCTTTCATCTACAACGAAGTTTATTACACTGATGTCTAACTAAAAAAAACATAATTGCCTTGCTCAAATATCAGGCTTGTTTGCTAGAAGCCTAGAACATAGCCTCCCTCTCAGTGTTGTTAGCTCTTATTCATATGATGCCTTAGAATTCCTTGCTTCTGAAAAAGATGCATCTTCAATTCTTCATTGTAGTCCCTGAGATATATTTTGTGCAGACTTTTGCTTGTAGAATCATAAGAGCTCGAGTTTATCATATACTTATGTTGCAGCTCAGGGGAATTGATGCTAATGATGGTATTTCTCCGTTTTGCAGGTTGTTTTGAACAATGCCACCGTAGAGACAGATAATCCTGACCTAAGGGACCGTGCATATATATATTGGCGATTATTATCAACTGATCCAGAGGTATGTCCTTGCAAATTGAAATACTATTATGTCTGGTGCTTTGGTCTTTGTAGCCTGTAGGATATTTGAAATCGTCATTACTATGCTTCTAATCTATATTTTTCAATCAGGCAGCTAAAGATGTTGTGTTAGCGGAAAAGCCAGTGATCAGTGATGATTCAAACCAACTCGATCCTTCTTTACTTGATGAGCTTCTTGCAAACATCGCTACATTGTCCTCTGTGTATCACAAACCGCCAGAAGCATTCGTAACTCGTGTGAGAACACTGGCACAGAAGACTGATGATGACGACTATCCCGATGGAGCTGAAGCCACTGAATCATCTTCCCATCCTGTCCATGGTGCGGCATCACCTGCAAGAAATGTTCCTCATGCTGGAACAAAGCAAATTATTCCTGTACCAGCTGCTACCCCTCCACAGGCTGCCCCTGTCCCAGATTTGATGGGCGACCTTATGGGTTTGGATAACAGTGCAATTGTCCCTGTTGATCAACCTTCTACTACTTCTGGGTAAGTAATTTATATATCTACCATCTAATGCCATTTAAGTGGAGTCTATTGCTGAATTTCAATCGATATGTGCTGGGAGATTCACAAGATAAGCCCTTTAGTAACATCTCTGACCAATGCAGCCCTCCCTTGCCTGTCGTATTACCAGCAGCAACTGCTCAAGGTTTACAAATAAGTGCACAGCTAACACGACGAGATGGAGAAATCTTCTACAGCATGTTGTTTGAGAACAACACACAGATGCCACTCGATGGGTTCCTAATCCAGTTCAACAAGAATACACTTGGTCTTGCTGCCGGTGGACCGTTGCAGGTACTTCTCCCTCATTTACTAAAGTTGATCTAAACCCGTACCCTGTCTCAGCCACTAATGACTCGTTACTTCCAGGTTCCACAACTGCAACCCGGTACATCAACAACCGCTCTCCTTCCCATGGTTATGTTTCAAAATGTGTCTGCCGGCCCTCCAAGCTCGCTTTTACAAGTAGCTGTTAAGAATAACCAACAGCAAGTATGGTACTTCAACGACAAAATCGCATTTCACGTTTTCTTCAGCGAGGATGGGAGGATGGAACGTGGATCCTTCCTCGAGGTATTGAAAACTGGAACAAGCCATCATTGATTACTGATTAGAAAGGTGAAGTGATTTTTGTCGTCGTTATCTATCTAAATATTTGACCTGGTACTTTTTGCAGACATGGAGGTCCCTGCCTGATGCAAACGAAATCTCGAAGGACTTCCCGAGCGTTGTGTTGAGCAGTGCAGACACAATGGTGGAACGGCTAGCTGCATCGAACATGTTCTTCATCGCCAAGAGAAAGCAAGCGAACCAAGACGTATTCTACTTTTCGACAAAAATACCAGGGGGAGTTCCTTTCTTAGTTGAGGTAACGTCAGTGATAGGAATCCCTGGAGTGAAGTGTGCGATCAAGACTCCCAACCCTGAAATGTCTCCTCTTTTCTTCGAGGCGGTTGAAGCTCTCCTCAATGCTTGATCATATATACTTTTGGGTTTTGATTTGTAGTGTTGTTTTTGCCCAATTTAAGCTCAGTGATCTTAGGAATCTTCAGAAGACACACTTGTCCATCTGTTGAATGAATCCTATTTCAAACTCGTTTGTTTACTCGAGTTTTTAATTAACTTATATATTTTCCAAATAATTAATATAAATCTAACATTGATTATCTGGTGGTTTTTTATGTTTTCCTCGATTTGACAAATTTTGAGATTTCAAATTACCTTCCATGGAAATTCTAAAATCACTACCAAACTCCATTTTAATATTGCATAATTCAAACCTCATATTTCGACCAAATCATTTTAACCTATAAATTCATTCATTAAATCCCTTCGAATTTTGAAAGAAAAAACAAACCACCCATAAGTTGCACAAACTTATTATCATTTAGGATAGGAAAATACCTAGAATGTCACGAAGTTTGGGTATATGTTGAGATTTGTCACCATCGTTTCGATATAGATTTTCTGTTACGAATTATCAAGTTTCACGCTAAAAATATCTTGATGTTAACTTACGCTTGACTCCGTTAAATTGAATTCTCCACAGCCGGTACACGTCAGCTGTTGACCGACGACGTGGAATTCATTATTTAGAATTATTTGTCCACGTGGGTAATTCATGTTTCTCATCTCGTCCGTTCATTAAAAAACACAATGTCAACCTCTCCTCGACATCGCCTCCATCCCTCCCAACACCCTCGACGCCGTCCCTGTCAACTGCTCCAGCTCCGGATCCATCTCTGGCCAACAGGTACTATCAGCACAATGCCACCTACGTTTACTAATCAGATCGATTGCTGATCTCTTCGGAGTTGAACAACAGTCAATCCTCGACGCTAATCAGCTCTCTCCATAAAGCATCATCTTCCCTTTTATTCCTATTTTGATTCCTTTGGAATCTGAACCGAATATGGCCGCTCTTATTAATCGTTCTTCTCCAGCTGCTCCGCCTCCCACCGGTAATCAATCCGTCATTTTCCCAAACGGCGGTGGTAATAATAACGGCAACGGTGTCAGATCCAGTAAGAAATAGGTGTTTATCTGTGTTGGAATCGGAATCGGAATTCTCCTCTTATTTTCAACCCTAGTAGCGATGAGACTGTACCATCGTCGTCGAAAGCAGCCCCTACTGGTTTCTTCCTCCACCGTGGAATAAAATCCACCGTCCAAAGGGAAGGATAATTCTACTACGAACTGAAAGTCAAAGTCTGAATACGTTTCTTCTTGGCCTTTATCCCAAGGGGTGAAGAATGCAGTGGGGGTTTTAATTATGTACAAGTTTCACGACATAGAGGTGAGGTGGCTACAAATCACTTCAGCCAAGCTAACAAGATCAAAGGCTAAGGGAATCTTCATGGGAGATGCTGTTGTGGTGAAGGTGACGAAAGTAGATCTCTCAACATCACCTGAGATCAACATCCTGAAGAAGATTAGTCACTCCAGTGTCATCCGTGTCTTTCTGGATTTTGCATACACGACGATAATACTTATCTTATTTATGAGTATGCTGAGAATGGGTCTTTAGCCGAATGGATCGTTAAGTCAAAGAGTGGAACATTGCCTCTAACGTGAAAGTACCGATTTAGATGATTCTGTTTTGAATGAACGATCGAGATGTGAAATAAGGATTATCCACATGAACAACTAATTCTAAATAATGAAATTACATGTTATCGGTCAAAAGGTGATGTGTATCAACTATGGAGAAATCAATTGACAGAGTCAAGCATAAATTAACGATAAAATATTTTGGCGTAAAACTTGATAGTTGGTGATAGAAAATCTATAACAATATAGTGATGATAGTTTTTGACATATGCATAAAGTTCGTAACGTTATGAGGTATTTTGCCTTTGGGATAAGAAATTTTCAACGTACCGTACAAAATAGAACAAAATGACACTTAAAAAGGGGAATTAAATTGGAAACCTTTACACAGTCACTCACTCTTGCCAATTAGACTGAACATCGACACCATAATCAGATCTCAACTCAACAACACGCAAAAGGCAAAATTCCAGAAACCAGTTAAGGGATCAATCCTTCCTTCCTCCTGAGTGTACTCGCTACTTTCACTACTCAGGTGGTGCCCATCGTCTCAAAGTTGCAATCTCCGTCTACCTCTTCGTCCTCCCAAGGTTAGGAATTTCTCTTCCCAATTCTCTTTCTCTCTCTCCCGACGCTCTCCGATTTCCATGTTAAATTCTGGTCCAGTCTGGAGGAATTCTCCTTCGCTTCCCGCTTTAGGATCCGATGGGAAAAGGAAACAAAAGAGAATGTGGGTTTTGTAGGGATTTCGTTGTTGAGCTATAATGGATGAAAATTTGTTGGAAATTCCCCTTTTTCCCTGCACGTACGTTCTTGTGGTTCTGCAGTGGATTGAGCTTTTTAATTCTACTTCCTGACATCTGTTTCCTTTTCCTTGTGTTGATTTTGATGGCGCCATTTGGTAGATGTCGCCTTTAAGGGAAGGAAGGTGAGTTGAGTTTCCTCTGGTTCATTGGCTGCTCTGCTATAACTATCAGTTTAATACCATTGTGGTTGATTGTCTATGTTTAATTCTAGGCATGGAGCCTCCAAGTCTCCTCCTCCACGGGCCTCGGCGTCTCCTCCAAAAAGAAGAAGGTCCAGATCGCCACGACGAAGCCGCTCCAGATCAAGGTATCAATTGTTGGGATCGGAGATCGTGGTGTATGTATATATACACATGCGACGGTGTTGGTTTCAGTAGAGGAATGTGATGGTTTAGTTTTGGTGTTCTAGGAGCCGAGATTCTGTTGATGCATCCAATCCTGGAAATAACCTCTATGTCACTGGTTTATCCACTAGAATTACCTCCAGTGACCTGGAGAAGTTCTTTGGCAAGGAAGGAAAGGTATTGTGCTTCCTTCACTGATCACTGATTTTGTTGACAGAAGTGAAATAGAATTGTAGTAGATTATGGTAGCACTACTTGGTTAGGGGGGTTTTATGTAAATTCTTGCATCAGGTTATGAACTGCAATCTTGTTTGCGATCCACGCTCCAAGGAATCCCGTGGATTTGCTTTTGTTACTATGGAATCCAAAGATGATGCTGACCGCTGTATCAAGTACTTGAATCGTTCTGTCCTTGAAGGACGACTAGTCACTGTAGAAAAGGTAAACGTATAGACATGCTTTGCTTCAAGGATTTTGATCTATTGGTTGTGGGACACTGAATTATTTTGCATGTTCTTGTTGTTTGGAAACAATTCCGGCCTGATAAGTTTTGGTAGCAGGTTTTGGTATGTCTAACTGCATCGAATTCACAATCTAAGCTCGTAAACATTGCCATCCACTCCGCAATCACAATATGAGTTCTGCATCGACATGTCAAATTCCTCGATACCTATTCAAATCAACTATTTAGCAGAGGGTTGTTTATCTTCCTCTATGTTCCTTTTCGTCATCAGTAATAGTATCTGCCCTTGATTTTCTATTTACTTTTCTTCTTCGTCGATGGAGCCCCAGGTAAACCTGCACCAGATGCATTAGCTTTTCTCATTCTATCATATTTTCTTCCAGTGAATGCTGGTGCACTTACATAGTGGATCATATAGTCATAGATCTCAACTCCTGATGACAAAATTAGCCAAAAATAAACAACTGATTATATGCAATGGGCCTGATTTGTCTTTCAAACTTTCTATACTAGATGCTCATGTTAGATTTTGCTACGAATGTAGGCTAAAAGGTCTCGTGGCAGGGACCCGACTCCGGGCAGGTATCAAGGCGTGAGAGAGAAACAAGGTACGCTCTCTTTTTTCTCGCAAGGAATTCCTTGGACAAATCAAGAACCGAAACACTGGTTCGAATTGCTTCTCATCTTTCAGTCTCTTGACAGTATATAGTTTTGGAATCCGTCGATTTATGTGTCACATTACGAACGTTTGCCAGGGCGTGGTCATAGGCGCTCTAGAAGCTACTCACCTCGCAGACGTGAACGAAGAGATAGAGATCCTTACTCGAGGGATCTGCCTCCACGGCGAGGCAGATCCAGGTCTCCATCTGGTAAAAGGAGAGATGATCATCAGGACACACACAGAAGGCACAAGGAACCCTCTTTGTCGGCTGATCGCAGCAGCCTCCGTAGGTAGGAATCGGGACATGAAGAAAGAAGAACTGCTATGACGAGTTCTTTTGTAGTTTTCTTGTATCAACCTCCGGCTCATCGAGTCACGATGAATGGAGAATCCCCAACCCAAGTGGGCTTTGATTGGTACCGTTATTGTATCTGTAGGAATTCCTGCCCAACCTTGTATCTTTATTTGGCAGCTGCTGTAGTTAATGGAGATTCCGTTCGAAACTCAGCTTGGTTATTTTGTTGCGGAGATATTCCGACCCGTCGTGTCACTCTTTCGTTACATAATTCAACCTGGTCTGGTTAAATTACGATCTTGTGCAGGGACAAGCCCCATGTAGGACAATTGAGTATTGTCCTCCCGATAGCTACTTGCTACCAACACTCAGGCCAAACCAATAATTTTGTTGTTTAGATTCACTACAGGATAGGTCTGACCCCAGCTGGTCAATACCGCATTGGCCAAAATCAAGTCTTTACTTGAGTAAGGAGCTCACTCAAGAATTTGTCAACCAAATTTTTTCTCATTCCCCCCTCCCCTCTCCAGAAAGCTAGTCGAGATCAGGATGTCCGAATATTAATAGCTATATTAGTTGACATTTCTAACCAACTGGGCTAGGAGCATTAAGGCTCGAGGAATGTAGGTGGTCAGGTATTATAGTTTTTCTTATTCTCGACTATCGATGCACTTACCTCGACGTTAGACTCATTGACGAAAGCATTTTATGGGTATTATATTAGTTACTAAATTTTATGATGAGTTATCCATGATCTTAAAGAAGAAAATGAAAAGAAATGCAGAATGTTGGGATTGCGGGAGGCGGACATTTTGAGTTCAAAATTTTGGTGTGGTCCTTCAAATCCTCTTGTACGCTATCAAAAGATTGATTGGCCCCATCTTTTTTGAAAAAATCACTCAACTGACGGTGACTCGTTATATTTTTCGTGTTTTTCGAATTACAAAAGTATTTTAAAATACTTATCGTAATAGTGATTCAATTTTAAATCGCAAACTAAGACACAATAGTATTACAAGATATAAAATTTAATTGAAAGAAGGTAATACTAGCTTTCACCGGATCACTTATTAGTTAAATGAATTTGATTTTTTTCAGATTCTATCTTTGTCATCAACGCCCCACCGTCCCACATAATATCTCACTATGTATCATAAGTGATTTGTTCAGCAACGATGGCTCAAGTTTAAGTATTCATTCTCCATTTTAGTAGAATTGACTACATGAATCCTTCCATATTAGAAATCTTATGGATCAATGTCGATACATTACTTACAACTATTATCTTCGATAGAGATTAATTGGTGTTGTTAAAGATGAATATATATGATTAATTAAGTAGCATCTGATGCTCTAGAAAAACGTTACTGATTAATATACACCGAATCTCGAACGCAGGTGACATCCGATGCATTTTACTCCGATCATTTCATGTTTGATGCATGGTGGTACTGTGGATTGTGCTGTGATTATTTGCTCTTTAAAGGGTGAAAATACAAAGGTTGGTAGCCTTGAAGCTTGGCTAGTGTAGTGGTGTCCAGCTGCAAACATTGTGGATAAATATCCCTATCACACACACACACACAAAAGAAAACCTGGGCTTCAACCGGTTGCCCAACTCCATTTTATTAATCAGTTTTTGTTTCTTTCTTCTTCTGGTTTTTTTAATTCTGGTTCTGGGGAGGGAGGCTTGGTTACTTTAATTTGCTACTATGACACGTGTATGTTCTTCAACCAGTTCAGTTCTCTTTCCCTCGCCGCTAGCTATTGGTGGTGAAATAAAATTTGAATGAAAATATAAAAATTAATTTTTATATAATATTTGGTAATTGGAATTATAATTTTTTTAAAATAATATAAAATAGTTAAATTGAAGTTAGAAGAAATTGAGAAAAAATATTAAATTTAAAAGTTACGAAGGATTTTAAAAAATTTTATTTTCCTATAAAATAGATTGAAAAACATGATTTTTATTAAAATTTTTATTTTTTTTAATTTAAATTTGCACCAACAATATTTTTTTCTATTCCAACTTAACTTTTTTTATTAGTCTCAACTCAACTTTCCTAAAAATGATGATTCCTATTGCCAAACATAACACTAAAATATATTTCGTTGGGATCTAAATTTTCAGATCGAATGAGAAAGTGCTTAAGATTCCATCTTACATCCTAACTACCAAACAGACCATAAACTTGCCCCCATTCTTCATTTTTCTTTCAACATGAAAGGATCGTGATGTGTTTCGGGTTCACTTCTGGTTTTTTGTCCGACCAACAGATTCAATTAAGTTCCAATAACAATGATTGAGTTAAATATAAATAACAACAATTGATTTTAATTAGTGTTAAACATTAAATCCTAAACTCAAATTCCCAAAGAACTTGATCCGGTCAATAAGTGGTTTGGTGATAGAGAATTAAAGTGGTCGAGGGAGAGCTTCCTCTACAGCACATGAAACATTCCGTAATAAGGCTTGTACGAAAATTAGAATGTGATTGTGAGTTTGGGTAGGAGTGTGGATAAAAAGACAAATGTAAGAGTGAGAGACAAAGAAATATAAGAGCCCCATATGACATTTAGGGATCTAATGTCGATAATTTGATGGAACGTCCAGATTTTAAACTATTTAGGGTAGCTGAATTGTGTATATTCACTGAATGCATACAAGAAGCATTTCTTTTTATAATCTTTAAAGATTTGAGAAGTTACGACACATGTCATCATCTGACCGATGAATAGGCTGTATATAGGATATAGACCTTTGATGTCGGACGCTTAAACTTGACCCCTACCTTAGAACTTCCGGATCGAACCTTTCGTCACGAGCTTGGCCGCAGCTTTGTGTCTGGCTTTGGTCAGGTTCACTGGGTAATTTTCCAAAACAATAAACCATTAAGGAAAGCTATTTGTGTACACCCCACGTTAGAGCCATGTATATTGATCCCACAACCCATGATCCCTCTAGGCACTGTCTGTCGGAATTGTTAGATACATAATACACTTCTGTTGCGTTCCATCAAATACAACCAAAATGTGTGGTGTAGCTTTTCTCGCGGCGACGGATCCAAATCGAAAAATGTATTAAGTAGGATTTGAATTGAAATTTATGTATCAAATAATCAATTTATAAGTATAATTTTTTAAAAGTAATATTAAGTTAAAATATATCAAAAGACATTGGCCATTTTCCCCCCTAACCAAGTAATAGTAAATACAAGTACGGAACCCAAATTATCATTAATATGTATAGAGCATTGAGTAGACACTACAAAAATATTGAGTAGGATATAAAATTGTCCTAAACTGAACTCGAAAAAATCATATATATATATATATATTTACGGTTCAGGACTGAAATTACCTTAAGCGGTGGCTCCCTCGAGCTTTCCCTATATCCGCCCCTGTTATCCCGTCTTATTAGACACGGGGTGACTGTCGTAAGTCACAATCAATTATTATTTGTGTCTAGTTTTTTATAATGAGCTATATTTTTTTATATTTTTAAATTTGGTCTAATTATAAATTGAAAATATGTCCATCCTGAATCGATGAATCCAGTCCACTAACATGTGTAACAGAGATGCATGTTTTCCTTCTCATCTCGTACTATACTATAATGTCTCTTGCACAGGCGGGGGAACTGAAAATTATAGCTAACCGTATGAGTTATGAACTTAATTGTCCAGAGAATGGAAGAAAAGTGAAGTGATCAACTGATGGCGACTATGGTTGGCACGAAGAGCCGGTCGGGACGGTTAAAATCTAAATTAATTTTGTTAGGTTGGTTGGTCGGTTCAAAAATTCGTAAATAAAGTTCATTTTGGATACTGATTATCAACTTTTAATTAGTAAAAATTCGTAAACTCTTTAACTGTTGAATGACCGAAATTGATTTTGGTTTGAACGATTCCCGACAGAAACTAATCAATTTCCGTCGAACAAACAATAAAACGGTTCGGCTATAAATCCTATTTTTTGAACTAACCGAAATTATTTACGATGGATTAATCGATAACCAAAAAGGTTTGGCCAGCCCGAACTATGGTTTGGCAATGATTTGTTCCATGATATAGTAGCTGCCGTGGGCCCCAGGGAAAAAATAGAATTGAAAGCAGCGCGCTCTGTTCCACACATACGACAAACCAGCTTGTCAAGAAAACATGAAAACACAACAAAGGAAGCCGAGCCGAGCCGACACGAAGCCCGAACATTTGAATAATTTCAGTTTGAAATGGAAACCGGGAATTACCGGTCATCCAGCCGGTCAGCGTAGAGTAGAGTAAGAGAGAGAGAAATGAAGACATGCAAGCAAATGGAAGAAGAGAAAAAGAAAAGAAAGAGAAAATGGGCGCTGCTGCCTTCTCCTTCCTCCCATAGAGCAAGAGTCCCCACTCCCATGGCAGTTGGTACTCTGCATTTATAGTGTGTCTGTGTCACCCATTCTCTCTCTCTCTCTTAAGCTTATTTTTTTCCTTTCTTTTTCTTCTTCATCTATTCTCCATTTCTCACTCATTCCTTTCCTCTGCCTCGATCCCTGTGCTCTGCACTCTCTGCAGTCTTCCGTTTCAAAATCCCCGGCGATTAGTCTCTCTGCTGCTTTGCTTGCTCCCAGACAAACAACCCTTCTGGGAATTTGCTTGCATTCTTTCCACCAGGTAGCTTCAATTGTTTCTTTCTCCGAAATTTCCTATTTCCAGCTCCACTTTTTCTTTTCTGTTTCCGTTTGAATGAAATGCTTATGCTTATGGTTATGGTTACTCCAATTCCTGTCATTCTGTCAAATTGACCAATCAATCCAGTAGTTGGAAAGATTCAACAACAAAAGAGATGGGTTCTGGTTCATGCAGGAGAAAGGGATGATTGGGTTGTTGCTAATTTGGAATAGCTCTGGAATCTATTTGAACAAAGGATAAGCTCTGTTCTTCTGATCCATGAATTGAAAAAAAAAACAGTAGTAGTGCTTCATTTATTGCTTTCAATTCTAGTCCGTGAATCGCTTGTGATTCCAAACATTGAGCCTTCTCCCTCTCTCTCTCTCTATCTCTCTCTTTCATACTCACACAGTAGTAGTATTAAATTCTTTGATGCTAATGACAATAATTAAAAAATATTGGGATTGGTTTCTGACTGACACTCGTCTCATTGCTTCTTTCTTCTTCAGGTTCTCTGGCCCCGACTGAAAGCTTGGAATTTTGCAACTCACAACTGTTGGGAATTGCTCCTGTTTACAGCAGCAAGCAGTATTTTAGCCAATTAGCAAAAACCCCTTATTTCGATGTGGAGAGCTGATTGAAGGTTTGTGAATTATTATTACAAAGAAAGGAAAAGGAGAAGATGCTGGGGAGTGAGGTGTTGTCTAGGAGGATAGTTTCACCATTGTTCAGAGAGAGGGAGGAGAGTGGTGACGATGAGCTATCAGTTCTGCCAAGGCACACAAAGGTCATTGTCACTGGTAACAACAGAACAAAGTCTGTTCTTGTGGGCTTGCAAGGCGTCGTCAAGAAGGCTGTTGGCCTTGGAGGTTGGCATTGGCTGGTACTTCTTCCTTCCTTTCCCATTAATCTAATCAATTCATGCTTGATGATAGTATTAGATTATCTTTTCATTTGGATCCTTAATTGACGCTCCTTTGACATTGAGTGGACCAAGGGGGTTTTTGTTTGCTTCCTGAACTAGTCACAATATCTACCCACCAAAGTGAGATGATTAGGTGAAACTTATTTGGTTCAAAATCTGTGTGATGGATGACATGCAATTTGCTTTTAGAGGTAAAGCATTTGTATTTTCAACAACTTTATGGAATCGGTTCCATGGAGGATCACATGTTCCTATCCAGCAGATGAAGAATTTTTCAGATTAAATAATAATGAATTGGTAGAAGAAAAGTGGAATTTTGCAGGGTCTTACTCAGTGGGGATCATCAAGTGGTTTTTGTTTTACATTGGCTAGCTGTTCCCTTATTCTGTACAGAAGATATGCTGATGTTCGTTCTTTGGATGAATCTGATCAGATCTCGTCAGCTTTAGGGCTCCCTCTTATCCTGTTTTGTTTTCTTCTGTCTGTGTCTTTTTCTTTCAAAACCCTAGCCGGGAGTTCTTGCCAATCATCTATCCCCATAGGCAGAGGTTATTGATTAGTGTTTTGGTTTGGAATGCAAGGTTTTGAAAAACGGGGTTGAAGTGAAGTTGCAGAGGAATGCACTAAGCGTACTTGAACATCCGACGGGGAACGAAGTGGATGACGAATATGATTTTGATATCAGCAGTGGCTCTGACATTGGTGAAAAGGACCATGAATTCTGTACGTTATGAAACCACTTCTTCTGAACATCATCTATATGTTTTTATCGATGTTACTAATGCTCCTCGCCATTTCGATTTCCAGCTAGCGGAGGTGAGTTCACCAAATTCAGCAGGCCAAGAGCTCGGCAGGCAAGGCCGTGCTACCCAGCAAAGTCGGCAACTCGTATCGGTTATAGGGATGTTCAGTCAATTATCCACACTTCTCGGGCAGTAAGGATCCTCAAACCTTTCTATCATTAATCAAAATCGCTAGTTCTCTAATTGGATGGCATTCTTGGTTTAGAAGGTGAACCTGGTAAAACTGGGGAAAGAGTCCTTGTGGAGATATTGCAGGCATTACAAGCTAGTAAGTACAACTTTCTTTAGCTGCTATTAATAACTGTGTGTTGGTTAGTTGGTTCTCTGGAATACTAATTTGCTGCTGAATGGATTTATCTCGAAAAATCCAGTCTGGGATCAACTGTTATTCAACAAGGGAACAGATGCTTGCTAGCGTGCAACACCATTTCAGTTCAATGGTTTGTTTGCATGCATCTCCCCGTTCCTTCTTTCCTTCCTATTCAGTTCTTATTATGACAGTGTCTTTAACGTAAATCGCCTCTCGTCTTGGTAAAATTGCAGCAGCGAGTGGATGAAGCGCAAGTGGTGATGGATTTCATAATCCATGCAGCAAAGAGACGGAAACAGTTGAGTAAACCAGCCAAGTGAGAGAGGCTATGGGTTTGGCCGTTCTTCAACTATTAAGAGATAACATAATGTGACTCCTTGTTAAGTTAACATCTTAGACCAGTAGGCTCCTAATTACATGATGGAAGGAAGATCAGTCTGGAATCAAATCAACTCTAACACAGCACCACCGCCCAATTAGTCCCTTTCTTCTGTTACTAGTTGGCTGGCTTGGCTGTACTCTGCATCTCTAATCCCCAGGGCTTGTAGATATCTGTTTATATTATTATCATAAGATTAGTAATATCATTGACCTCCCATTTCACCAATTTCTCCTTCATTCATAGTATTGTGTGCGGTAATCCGAAGGTACCAAGTTCGAATTCAACATACTCTTTCTTCTGCCTCTGGGGATATGATATTTTCCACGGGGAGACACGGGAAGAAGAAGAAGAAGAAGCTAATAAATTCAAACCTCATCTTCGTGGAGAAGCATAAAGGGGATGCCTTTACTGACAGAGTCCGTCTCCGGGCAGAACAACGAGCCTTCCTTGAGGTGGATCTCAAGGAGCGCGTGGTGGAACTTCGACAAGAAATCATCGGAATACAGCATGGAATCCTCCGTCTTCTCCAGAAGCTCCGTGTATCCGACGGCGCGGGCGGCGTCGACAAGGGCTCTCCACTCGATCTTGGGGAAGATGTTGCGGAGGAAGTCAGGGTTGAGATCGGCTTCCTTCTCTATTACTTTCTGGGCTTGGATAACAAGTGGGAAGCCATTGGCGACTCCCTTGATGTTGGAGGAGAGCATGTTGTGTGTGACTGTGTGAGCAGCCTCATCTTCGTCGTCCCAAGTTATCAAAACCCTACTCAGAGGAAGAATGGATGACAATTGATAAATCGTATTCATGGCGAATTGGCGATGAAAGTGGAAAGGCAGGCAGGGTCAGAGTACGTCGGAGCTGAAACTTGAAAGTGGGCCTTGACTTAAGGCCCAACTTTTGAAACTGGCCCAATCAATCATTGAGTGGGTTGTAACGTTTATTTTCTTGACATATAGGGTATATCCATCCCACTGTCTAAATGAGGTCACTGGATAAAAGTATCAAAACATGATACACAAAAGTTAAAAGTTTACAAAAATTATGAAATTAGAGGATATAATAACTTGGACAAATTGTAGAAGGATAATTTAGAGCTTTTCTTGTCATTAAATGGGCGACGCTATTATCCTTCCGCGGTACGTACACAATTAAGAAAGCAACGGAAACTTGTAGCAAACGTCGACAATCCTCTAAAAGCACACTAGTACGAACACCCTGGGCAGAAGAGGCGATCAAACGGACCGATTCCGTCAAGTCGCCGTGAAAAACAGCTAAAGAGAGAGTCTGTGATGAGTTGCATAATCCAAAGCATTCCTCAAAGCCAACATCTCCAAAGTAAAAGGGTCTAAAATTAGAGGGAACACCTCCCCCTGCTAAGCACCAGTGAACCACATCTGTCGAAAAGAACTAAGCTAACATCGCCATACCCCAGATTTACTCCTAATGGGGGCCGAACTGCTCCATCAGTATACAAATTCCAAGCAAATCTAGGTCGTGGCTGTGCAATGGAAGAGGAAGGCAACAACCGAGAGATTGGCGGAGAAGAAGTCGAAATGAAAGAGAGGGCTTCAGCCCAGTGAAGATGGAATTGTCGTGCCTTATTCTGTATTACGAGATTTCCAGTTGTGTGCTAGCAACCGGACAGTGCCGAGTTTGGATATGGCACGCAATCCATACGCCCTACGAACGATAGCCGTTGTAATATGTATTTGACTTTCTATCTTGTATTAACCGAGAGGTCAATTCCGACAAAAAAAACGGTATACTCATCCCGCTTGGAAGACACGGCAAGTAAAAAAAAAAGAAACGAAATGCATCTATCTTAGCTGGACTTATCCGATTTCTGAAGCAGTCTAGACAATGAATAAAGCAACATCATCAGGTATTACTAACAACTAAAACCCTACTGGATGAAGCTTTAGTCCGTGTTCCATTACATGAGGGAAGCTATGGCAGAAGAAACTATCTCTATTTTATGCCAAAGCCAAAAAGACATACGACACTTATGAAGTGTTTAGCCATTCTTCAGACACAAAACACCATCAAATTCGTCATGCCTCCTGGAGTTTAAGCCGCGGGACGATGTTCATTGATTGAAGTTCCTGAAAACGCAGGACTTCATCATTAGACAAGCCAACACAAAAGCTTAAAAAAAGGTCACGGCAACTGCATAGAATTAATGGAGTAGGATACAGCGATATGCTTCAGTAACATGCGGAAAAGGAAATGTTACCTGAATCAAAAGCTTGCAAGCATAGGGTAGTTTCATTGTTGAAACATTGTCTCCGTTCTTGCACGTCGTACAAAACCCACTTCTCAGCTTGTGGCTGTAATATCCTAACAAACCACAGACTTGGCAAACCTGCATAAAATACATTGGAATAATAAAGTCAACTATAACCAAGGTTCCCGCGTAGTAATTTTTGCAGTATTAATCAAAAGAAAAATGTCAACGTATCAACCAGATCCAATCAGTGCTGACATCTTTGAAACAAACAATATTACATGATTCAATTCCCTCCAATTTGCACAGACATGTGTTTTAACCAAGCAAAACATTTTCAGGATATCCATTTATCTTATACGGTTTAGTGACTTCAAAAGAGTTATGCTAATGTAGATTAACAGAATGATAGATGTTTCAAGTCTTAACCACCTGAACTTCAAATGGATCACTTGAAACCATCAGGCGCTCAAAAATCAGCATACTAGCCCCATATGCAATCAGACAGTCACGTTCCATTTCTCCAACTCGCAATCCTGAAAACATGAAAGCATGATAAATTCTCCATCCTATGACGTAAAACTGAGAAACAATCTTGAACAAGGTATTCGATACCTCCGTTTCGAGCTCTTCCTTCAGTGGGCTGTCTAGTAAGCATAACCCGGGGCCCCGAACCCCTGGCATGCATTTTATCTAAGACCTAATAGTCATCACAACGGCAAGAATCATCATGAACAATGAAGATCTACAAGGACTCTGGGAAACATAGGAAAAAGCGGCATAGGAAAATACAAGAATCATGAACAATGAAGCTCTACAAGGACTCTGGGAAACATCAAACTCTTACCATATGTTTCAACTTTTGGTAGTATATCGGTCCCATGAATATATACGCTTGAAGTGGACTTCCTGTTATTCCTGTAGTAAATTCAGATAAGTCAGGACAACCCATACAAGAATACCTAAAAGATACGAGAAGATAAACGACAGACAGAGAGGCACGTAGTCTCTAAAAAATTTCACATCTCTACAACTATACTGATCCATGACCTTATTGACCATTACGTAAATCCAACATTGTTTCCTCATTAAACTCAACCATAGCAGATGACAGATTTTTTTCTCAACTAAACCACACCAAAGCCTACAATATAACAGATGGTTTCGATATCTTAAACTTTCATAGTCTAACTAATTGAGGCAGGTGTTTGAATGTAAAAATGACTTTTGATACCACCAATCACATTAAAACCTAACCCCAGCATTTTTCACAAGAACTATACTATGCTTACTATTCCGATACCACAGGCTTTCGAACATACAGAGTATTTTTACTTGGATGATAATCAAATGGATCGGTTCATCGTGGACATAACAACTCAGAGTAAGACTTCATTAAAAAGGAACAAGGTAAAGACAACAAACCTGAATAGATCATATCCTTGCCATTGTAGCTAAAGCCATGCCTGACGAGAGTTTCACTGCCATAAAGTACAATAAGATAAACAGAAAATGAGCATCAATACTTCAAGGTAATAAAAGTAGCAGAGAGAACGCAGTATACCTTATGGCATCAACCTTGTCTGCATGACCACTTGGTTCTCCAAATGCACTGCCATAATGGAATCTACCACAAGAAACTCCAGCTTTACCTCCAAGAAGCTCTATCATCTTTCCAACTGTCATCCGACTGTTCATCACAGGAGGTGACTCAGTTATCATATAATAGCATATCTACAAGATGTAAGGAAATGAGGTTTTTTGTGGTAGCATACACTAACAAATCAACAAAAAGATGAGAGAAAGAAAAGAATAACCATCCCATTTCACAGTCTATAACATTTCCCCTTTTTCAATTTCCTCTAATTTTGTTCATTCTCTGTCTTTAGTCTTGATCATATAAGAGTTATGCAAAGATTGATCATGAGAAAATAAAACGAAAATATACAGACAGGAGGAGGATTACAAGCATTGATGGCTACCTAGGAAATCCATGTGGGTTCATAATTAAATCAGGGCAGATCCCACGTTCAGAGAAAGGAAAATCTTCTTGTTGAATGATAGTTCCACAGACACCCTTTTGACCATGTCTGCTACTAAATTTGTCACCCAACTGATAAACAAATAGAATTAGCATATCATACCCAAATTTGTAATTTACATCAAACTTTGAAGAAAAAATTTCCTTACCTCTGGCCTACGAGTTTGACGAATAATTAATTTTATAGACAAATTGCCATCCTTGCCAGTAGACAGAGCAACACGATCAACCACACATGACTCCCCTGCAGGCCCTTTGTATCTTTGCATGCTAGGCCGATATTTCCTACAAGTAACAGTAGACATTTATAAGACTAAATGAAAGAGATGGTCAGATTACGTTCACAGACTACGTACATATCAACTGCAGATCCAGTCCTGGTTTCAACTGGAGTCTCCTTGTTGACATAAATATCATCTGTTCTAATTATTTGGCCAGGAGCAGCGATTCCGTCTTCGTCTAAGACCTGAACAAAAGAAAAATAATTGCACTATAAATACTATGCAATCTTCCAAACCCTGCTCGGATATGGAAGTTCAAACCATTCCTCCTGTATTATTTTCTGAACTCCTATAAAGATTCATAATGTGTTACTCAAACTCATTCTTTAAGTTTAATGTAGAGGATAAACCGGAGAATTGTCTTTCCCGATTTATTCATTCTATTAGTTAATAGATTATGTAAATAAGGTAGTTCCTGATTATGTAGATTAGGATGGTCTCTGTCTATGGACCTGTAAATATGTTGTATACTCTATTCCATAGTGAAACAATCAAGAAACAAGGACAATACTCCCTTGATTATCAAACTCTTTATTTATCCCTCTTTCTACCTCCGATTTCACCTTCCAGACCACCTCTGAATACATATGTTGTACATAATTGTGCAACTTGAAGGCCATTTCTCAGCAGCATATTCATGTACCATGGAACTTCCCAGCTCTGATGCAAGTGCAATTGATAATTGAGTAGCAGATAACTTACCCTCTCCTTGTCCTTGTTATCTAGTCTCCGTGGTTTTACTATCCTTTCTGAAGTCTTATTAGCATACTGGCGAATCATGATGCAGGACTGCCTGCCAATAGAGAAAAGGTTACCTCAATAGAGACTCATCCAACGTGTAGTTGAATGCCAGTAATGCAAGAGATAAATTATAGGTACATTTAAACCATGGAAAAGCAGCATACTTCTTCATGACTATACAGCGACCAAAACCACGATCCAGAGACGACTTGTTCATGACAATTGCATCTTCTATGTCATAGCCACTATAGCTCATTACAGCAACAGTTGCATTCTGGCCAGCTCCAAGTTTATCGTATCCTACCTAAAAAGGAAAGAGATATTCCTCCACTTAAAAAACCTTAAAAGGCTAGTGAAAAGACAACCACAGGACAGTTGGCGAGAAATGTATCTGTTGTACAGATAAAATTACCAGTTCAATAGTCCTTGTCGTTAACAAAGGACGTTGAGGATACACCAGCAAGTAGAGTAGTGTGTCCATTCGACATAACTGAAAAACACAAGAAGTTGTCACAATGAGGCTGAGAGATAAAAGAATTGAATAGTGGAAAGATGATAAAGTCACGAAACACACAAAAACGAAAAGAAGAAGAAAAGCCATTATAAGCATAATGAAAATTTGCAACTATTTATCATGCGGAGTTGTGTTGCATCCTGAAGAGAAGAAGAACTGTAATCCATCAAGTACAGGTAGACATGGAAATGCATGCACTTATTATCATTTGGATCTTTGGTCTACCCACTTGGCTTGTGCTTCTAAGTGAATAATGGAAATTGGTTCTCACTGAATGGGGCACACTATAACATTCCTTGCTATGGCTGGCTACTAAGAGAATATCGAATAAAAACATAGTACGTGAGATCCAAAAAGGAACACTGCACCAACAGTTTCTCTGCTAACTAGAGCGGAGGGTGTCAATGAGGATTGTTCATTCAACAACTAGAAGGTATACAATTCAATCACTTGCCTGATTGTATGCTATGTTCCCCATCGCTTGCTTTCCCATTGCACACTGTTAACAAGTCAAAACAAGAGTAGCACATGTCACTATTACACATCAATACACATTGCAATGAACGATATTAAGTATCCCAAACCTAAGCAACTAAGTATTTTGGCGCGATTGAACCAAGTTGACCCACTTCGAGGACGAACCAGGACTGAGAGGTACACTGAGCAAAATTTTAAATTAAGATAATCATAAAAGTAATATAATTTTTTTTAACAAACCTAACATAAAAGTATATAAATTTTGTATTGGGATGAGTCGTTCTTTTAATATAAATTTGGATTTTGTTACAATAATTGATATTTAGAAGTGAGATTACAACTACTAGTCTATCTTCGAGTCTAATGAAAGGTTATCGAGTGGAATTTCAATAAACAATGAACCAAACTTCTAAAAGAAGAGCAGAATTCAAAATTTACAATGAGCCGAACTACTAAATATTCAAAATCTGCATAGAATTTCGATATACTAAATCAGGGAAGGGGTGAATTCGGGATTCACCCCTGATTCTGCCCCAGACCACTATATGCTGGAACATAGAGGCCGGCATTAGTCTGTACAAAATGGGAAACAAAATCATAACCTGATATGTATTTCTTGGTGACTGATTATGATGAGGGTATGGAATCAGCCCAGCAATAACACCTAGTATGGTGAAAGGTTCTATCTCAATGTGAGTTGTCTCAGGTGTAGCTTCCCCTTCATATAAAGCAATCTGTGAAAGGAGCATTACCTCATTATCCTTGGAGTCTAAAAACTTGCCCAGAAAACACTAGGCCTTAAAACAACTAGATATGCACAATGTTGTTGCAAGAGAAACAGACCAAAGAATTATTCTCCTCATTGACATCAAGATACTCGATCAGCCCTTCTCGTAAAAAGTCATCAAATGTCCGTACACCATCCTTAAAAGGGAGAAGAGACCAGTTAGATGTCAGCTAGACATTGACGTTAACATGTATCCAATTAAACTCACCGAAAGCTCCTTCATATGGTGCTCTTTGACTCTTGATTTGCCTTCGTCCGCAATAACCAGCGGACGACATACCCGCCCACCATCAGAAGCAATATAAACAGTGCGCTGACAAGATATGTATTGATCATTTAGCTCAGCTATTACATAAATCCCAACAAGAAAGTTGCTCGACTGAAATTAGAGAGATCCCAAACTATGTAATAATCAAATTCTAAGCCCTATGCGTCTGAATGACAAACCAAGATGCAATAATATTCCAAGGTAAATGCATAAAAGTTCACACCCAACATAAGTACATGCAGAAGAATTTACCTGTTTTTCATTCACAAAAATGCTTACAAACTCGCCAATTTTGCAAGCTCTTCGTAACTTTCTCATTGCGTGAGCAAAATGCTAAAACAAAAGTGTTTCAAGCATCAGTATGAGATTGAATTACTTAAACGGGTCAACGATCACTTTAATTAGTCACTAAACAGGAAGTTTTCCTCTGGTTTAACTCTCTTAATTAATAACGTAGTGTGCAATATACAATCTAACATTAAAATGGAAATACAAACTACCATGTCCATACAATACTGATGTATAGAATAGCTTATTATAAACATCTAACAATCATATTGTAGAGACATAGTGGATAGTAGCTAACTATCGCTCAGTTATGTTTACGTTATCTACTTAGCTTATTTAGAATATTTCAGATCTTAGTCCTACTTAGCTAGCCTTCAAGGAATAATAGGCTAACAATTGGTCATCATAAAATGCCTAAATTATTCGCACATATAAACATCACAATTAGTACTAGTTTACCTGAGGCCTCCTGTGCTTGCCAAGAATCAGCCCATTGAATATAACCAAGTAAGAATTTGGAGTGTGGAGTTCTTCCCCAGTAAGAAGCTCCAGGTCTTCAACACCTAAACAATAGCACTTTTGCAAGACGGCAAGAATTCCACAGCATTCATACGCAAATGTTAGCGGTGCCTTGTAAATTATACAAACAAACAGGTACAACCAATGGTGAAGAGGAAGACATAAATGCATTGGTCCAAAATTCTTTCAGGAAAAGCAACCATAGTTAGAAGGACATACAAGGGAAATTAACGGGCCATCCTCTTCATCAGTGGTAACATGAGTCATGAGGGCCAAGTTCTTCACCAGCCCACAAGCTTCACCTTCTGGAGTATCACACGGACAAAGCATACCCCACTGCAACAAGCCAACAAATGTGTAAGAATCACCTCCATTAGATGACAAACTCAACTCGGATAAAAACTCACTCAATGTAATTCTGATCTCATACAATTTAAGTTAAATGGAGAGGAGGTTACTTTATTACCTGACTAGGTTGCAATGCTCTAGGTCCACTCACTTTTCTCGACTTCTCAAATTGTGGTGAGATTCTTGTCAAGTAACCCAAAGAACCTATGAAAGATAACCTAGCAAGTACCTTTTAAACACAAGAGACTCCATTAACAGACATTATACTAAGAGAAGAGGTAGTTAACTGACACAAAACTAACATTTATTTCAGAATGCAACCTGTGTAACTCCTTTCCTGTTCATTTTAAAGCGCTTGACATCCCAATTACCAGTGGAGAGGGCTCTTTCCAGCCCATTTGTAATAATCCCACGTTCAGAATTGGTTCTGAGTAAAAACTAGAGTGAAGATAAAAACAATAGGCAGGGATCAGTCAAAGATCACGTCAAATCAGCATGCACCAAATAACCATCCATTTTAATTTTGATTATGAAATAAAACCCAGTATAAAATTGCCTTCTTTTTTCATTTCAGAAATCATGTAGTGTGTTATGCACTCAACCTTTTTTTTAACCTACCCCCAGTCAGACTTCAACTTTCTAAAAATATACCTAGCAAGCTTAAATTTATCCAAATAACGGAAAACCGACCATAGAAGGATCGAAACGGCTAGATCGATTTTGTTTCTTGAGAGTGCCATCGATGTTTTTTACAGTCTCTGTGATCATCGTCTTAAACAAGTCCTGCCAAAAGGTTCAGATAACCTGTTAGGCTGTTACACACAATTTTAGAGGATAGGATGATGATCACCAACGACAAAAATAGAACCACAATACTTCAAAGAGCAAAGAAATTAGCTGGCCAGACAGCTCTAATCTCTTATTGCCGACATAATCCTACAAAAGGCAAGAAAACAGAGAATGTGTTAATCACTAACATAAGCATATTAGTTACAATCAAGACAAAGCTAATCTAGGTCGACGGAAAGATAGACAAGCCAAGAAAGATATAATCTTTAATGTACGGCCACACGTTTGTTTACCTATTAGCTAGGAGTTACTTCTTATTTGTATAATACCGATTAGGAAGGTGAAAGCTAACAGGTTTCCTAGTTAAGGTAGGTTGGAAGAACTATTCTCCGGCAAAGTAGATATGCGAAGGATGAGTCGTAAAGGCAAAGTTAGAAGGAAAAGAAGAAGCGAGGAGAATGGAATAGAGATGAGGGAGAAGAGAAGAAGAGGCACAAGCCTTCCACAGAGGGAAATAGGTTCGATTGTATCTGTTCTGACGCCCTCACAATTATCGGCTTTTACAACGGGATTCTCCTACTTATTAAGGTTCTTTCAAATTACCTACTACCCTTCCACAGGCATCAGAGTTCCCAAAATCAATTTTGACAGACCAATCTCTGACCTTTCCATAGTAGCAGGACAAACAATACCTTGAGCTCCGACGGAATGCATATAGCAGCAACAAGATTTTCATCGGCATTACTCCTCAAATCATCATAAGACCAACTTAAGGTTATGATGAACGTACAAGGACAGCTCAAATGACAAGATACTGACCCCTAGCATGAAAGGTGGATGCTTGGATCACCTCCTCATCACCAACGGAATTTGGCAAGACCCAATCATCAAGAAGGCGTAATTAAGGCGCTCGGCGAAGGCAAAACACCTCGCCTAGGCCCTAGGCGGTGCATTATGCTGCTACAAGGTCATGACGCAGTACGGCGGCGATTAGGTGGTACGCAGGCGAGATTAATTGGCAGGTAAGCACCAAGTTAATACCACAAGCGCTTGTTTAAGGAGTTTGGAGCAGTTGCCGGCGGTTGGTCGTGACGACGAGAACTATATTTGCGATGAGAGTGCATTGATGGCTTGGCTTGGGGCTACTTCGTATTAGTATATTACTAAATAGGAAGATAATAGCTAACAGGTTTCTAGTTAAGGTATAATGGGAAAATTTTCCCGTACCTTCTTCCTCTTCTTCTGCCAACTTTATACAGAAAATAGCATAAACTCATGTGTATTACCTTGTCATCCATTGCATCCTTGTTTAATAGAGCCTCCATCATCCTTCGGAGCATTACAGCAACATAAATGCATTTTGGGCGAAAATTATTGTTATGAACCTGAGGCAGAAGTCAGGATTGTGAGCACGCCACTAGCTCATTGCCAAGAGATTGCAATTTGGCTAGAAAATGAATCCTACCGGAACATTAGCAAGAAATGTGTCTCTAAGGATTGACAGTGCTCTCCCATCTTTCTGCAAATCATAGTCGAAACATAGTCTTTTTCAGAAATGATACAGCGCATATGACGACACTATCAAATACAATTCTCCTAACGATTCTCAACATGGAAAAAGAGAGAGTTAGGCCAGCTGTTGGGAAAACAAGGAGGGTGGGGGAAGATGATGGGGAACCCCAGAAGATAGCTTCTTCCTCCTTTTTTGTAAATTCAAAGTACTATCTTTCTGAAATTCCTTCCCTCCAATCCATTGCTGCAAGGCTTAAAAGTAAAAAATAGTAGTTTTGTAAATACAAACTACTACTTTTATTTTTATTCTTACCCAATCATCTTCCCTTCAACCTTTACTGAGGAAGTGAAACAAACTTGAAAACTATGAGTATTAGAGCATGAAGAAAAACACATGGGTTGATAAGCATTGAAAAATTGCGACTCAGACGATAAGTATATGATATTTGATCAGAAGAATATAATGTTCGGTAAGCGTGATAGTATCAAATCAAATACAGCTTGAGTGTTTAGATATCAATGCATCATATAGATAAGAAGAGCCATTGGAAGAGAGAAGATAAGTTTTCAGGGAACCCTCAAGTGGGCGGGAACCAATCAGCACATTGGGGTTGCATCTAAACATCATATAGCATCAAGTGACAGGCCTTTGACGTTCAAAACACACGATCCTGTCTTATATACATGCATCACAGAAAATCTTGTTCCAAGGAAAAATGAGTGGTTGTTTGGAAATGATGCATTTCTGTAATGTGCATTTGGAATTGCATCCTCTAAAAGCCCCTAAGTATATTAGCTAAGGTGAATTTAAGCAGCCAGATAAGGTAGAAAACCAAGGAATGAATTCATCTAATATATCTGACTAATTTTTATTATCTTCTAAATTTACTCATTGTTGAGTAACAGAAATATCTGCAGGAACAACATAGGGAATTCTAGAATCCTCTATACTATTGTATAACAAGGACAACAGAACCTACCTTAAAGTCGAGGAATTTCAAGGCTTTCTCTTGTGTGTAGACCTGCTGACTCGCACATTCCTGCAATTTGAAGAACAATGAGACAATAATTAAAAATGTGATCAAACGTTAACAGTAAGCCTGTATAGCTGTATAGGCAACAAAATCTTCTATGTTTCTAAATACTCTGTTTGCACTATCATATTCACTTTAGTCTGTAAAAGAATAACAAGACTAAAATATTACTTTAGTGCCTAGTTATCACTTTTGATAATTTACATCAGCAAAATGCCAAAAATCCAAGTCAAGGTAAAAAGTTATAAGTGCAAAATCTTAGTAATTCATCTGCACTTCAGCTCCTCATAGATAAAATAACATATATTGATATATAGTAATTAGAAACAGCAAATTAATCTAGATGTGAAGGTTCAGTTAGTCTGCCAATGGTCAATGAAAAGTTTCTATAAGAACCTATACCTCAAGAGAAGGAAGAAGGAGTGCACTATATCGAGGATCTCTTCCTATCATCTGAACAACCTCTTGATCACTTTCCATCCCCATAGCCTTCATGACCACCATTATCGGAATCTGTTTGATGTATCAAACACATCAACCTCAGCATTAGATCACCATAACGGATAGGAGAGTCGCAAAAATTTTGGGAAGACGGAAGAGAAGTAATTATTTAGAACACCTTCACTGGGAATTGGTTAAGACACAAATACATCTTCCCCTTTTCCATCATGATAATTGTTTTGCTCTTAGTTGCTTCTGTGCTACTTGTAACAGATGCTATTAGGCTGGTAACAGAACAAGCAGAAACTTCAGAGAAAGAACAGTGACCATAAATATGTAGAAGAAAGTATTAACTGAGACACAACTTGATTATATTAATTATCCTCTTAAAAAATTTTGTGCGACCAGCAAGGATATCTTGTGGTGTGAATAATAGTAGTAACTAGAGATCATCATGGAAAGATACCGAGTTTAAGGTAAGGGAGAAGAATGAGGCAATGGAGAAGTACAAATAAGCAAATTGAATATTTAAGAAATTCCTTTTTTCTTAATTAAAACTTCAAATAAATAGATTCACTTCTAGACAATAAATAAGGAGATAGTAAAATGACGAAAACCCAGATAGACACTTTAATATCTATGACATCAATGTCTGTTTTGTAGCTAACCATACGTGCCAAACCCAAGAAGACCTTAAGAAACACAACCAAAGCGAGAAAGAATAAGAAAGGTGGTAAAATAATTAAGAATAGAGGACTCACTTCCCCTTCCTGTCTGACTCGATGATGATTCTGTTCTTTGAAAGCTGCTCTTGTATTAAGATCACCTGAAATAAATCAAACTGAGATCAAGAAAACAAAACATGTACACATGAAAATACACCTAAGAATGTCTAGAAATGCAAGCAGTCGCCCATCCAACAGAAGAAATTTTCATAAGACCAAGAGAAAATAATCACCTTCTCTGTTCCCTTAACGACAAAATAACCTCCAGGATCAAGTGGGCATTCACCTGAATCCAACCAAGAAATCGATAAATATGCATAAGGACACCATGCTCCTTTTTTAATAGAACATGCAACTTGAAACAGTAACATAACAGTATAACCGCAGACAGACCAAGTTTTGCAAGTTCAGCTTCGTCCTTTTGATACAAAACACAACAGGAACTCCGTAACATGATTGGCATTTTCGCGATAACCATATCACGCTGCAAGAATGAACCATACAAATTTAGAAATGTATGAAGGAAGCACTTAAAAGTTAAAACATAGCCTCAGTACTCATGATCACCTTCTCTTTTCTCTGCTTTTGATCATTACTTCCATAAATATACTCTATATCCACCAATAATGGTGCAGAATAACTGCACATCAAAGCAATAGGATATAGGCAAAGGTTAGCTAAACAACTACATTATGAAATTCTAGCTCTGATCACCCGTGTGGCTTGACATATATTGTATCTGTCTTTGTACAAATAAAGACTTGTGTACTTGGCCACAGAGATAGAGGTATAGAAATGATTAAAGGAAAAACGAATCAAAAACAACATGCGAATAATTTCATAGAAAGTGGGAGATCACATAAACCATGTACTGTCAGGGAGCATTAAAAAAGAGACGAACTGGAGAGGCGTGAAGTCAAGAAGAGCATATGAAAGGGAAGATCGTACGTCCTATCAGATAGACGGCATGAGTGTGGAGTGAGTGCGTGAATACCACTTTCCTCGTCTATCTCAGTAGGCTTACCGATCCTCACATCTTTAAACCTGGATAATTCAAAATGATACAAATGTTACGTGACATTTAGTTCTGCAAGCACTGGACGATCAAACAAAAAGAAAACCAGACGATAAACTAAAGAGATAGAATGTGATACCTGATGTAGATACCAGGATCAATCGTCGATACAATGCGATCATTGGCTCGCACTATTTTCTTTATACCAACATTTACAAAGTAATTAAAAGAATCCAGATGCTGCTTCACCAATCCTCTAACCTTAAAAATAATCAAACAACAGTATCGGAAATACGAAACTAATTGAGGTAAGGGAAAATGTGAGTAAAAGAGACATACGACACGTCCTACCTTCAAGAACTCGGGGACGAGCTGAAACTTGTCAACTGGATTTTTTATTGGAGCGGCAAGCTTTTGCTTGTCAATCAATTGCTCAACCGTGTTTTCCCTAACGAAAGTAACAATTACAATGTTCAGAGACCATGAATTGAGATAATATGCCAAAAGAGTAATCAGAAGGAAGCAGCGGTGCTTACTCTCCGTCAGATGACCTCTCGGCTTCAACGGCGCCCATTTCCGGTCGCCGGAGAACTCAGAGCAGAAGAAGTAAGAAAACGATCTCAGGCAATGGTTGGAGAGAGGAGTTGCAGATGACGAGGGTGCCGGGAGAATTAACTTCCACCTACAGAAGGAACGTGTGTGGGACTGGGGGGCAAGAACTGGGGTGGGGAGGCTGCTCAACTAAAACCCTGCACTAACCGGAGACGTCGTTTTGAACTTTTGAACTTTTGATTTTTGAAACCTAAAAATTAATCAGCTGGGAAGTTTTACTGAATCCCTTTTCACGCCTTAGTATTCAAACTCAACAATTGCGTTATTATTCTTTTATAAAATCAAAATCTATATATTTATAAAAATCTATATAAAAAATATGTGTATAAACTAACTCAAACACTCACAAATAATCTTAAATAAAAATTCAAAAACTCGAAAATCTGAAGCTTTATTAAGGTACGAGATCGAAACAACAAAGTTGGTGATATGAGCCGGTTGACCACCGGTTTCGATCGGGAACTCAGCCAAAACAGGCGACCAGCCGGCCCTAATTATTTTTTTATTTTAATTATGTTATTATTGTAATTAGAATAATTAGTGCTATTAGATAATTGTTAGTGTAGTGGAATTAGATAATTATTAGTGAGTAATTAGTGCAAATTAGAAAAAAGAAAAAAAAAATTAGGGTCGGCCTCTGGTTTCGGTGGATACGGTCGCCGGCCGGCAGCCGTAAAATTATTCCTACAACAAAATTAACGATCATTTACCGAATTACTCATGATGAGTTAGTGCATCCAACGAACATTAAAACCATGTGATGAATGTGATTATCTGAAAAATTATTAAAGGAGATCGTTAAAAAATAGAAAAAAATTACACTCGAACCAGCCGGACCGAAATTTGATAGTTTCGTCTTTACGAAGTCTAAAGCGTTATTTAATTCGAAAGTTAGGACGTTAAATAGTAATTCTCGAGTTTTATCATAGGAGCGGCGCCGTTTCGACGACCTGCTAAAGAGGCGGGAGGAGGAAAAAGAGATGGGGATAATACACATTTGTGTTCCTACTATCCAAACTTAACAAAGATAGTCATCGAACTTACTCTCGGAGCCCATGATATTTTTCTGAAGCAAATGCAGAATAACTCTCGGAGCCCATAAGATTAGATCATCAACATGATGGATGCTCGTCGGAGTTTTATAGTTCTTGTGCATGAAATCTAGAGGCTGAACCATATTTACAGTAAAGTAAATTTTGTCGCTAATTATACATTACCAACCTTGGTCGTGTTTTTCGACATTGACTCTAGTTTCTTTTAATCAGACAAATAATATTGTGATCACCTAACTTGTTTGTAATATGTACAGGGTTAAATAACATTTTAGTCGCTTAACTTGTTCTTAATTATTTTGGAGCTGACGCATTGGAAATTGTGGAATGACAGAAACTTGCCAACAGCGCCTCCTGTACGCGTAGCCTATTGCTCAAAATGGCACCCGCTGGCAGCGGGTTTTGTGAAGTGCAAGATAGACTTTGCAACCTTTAAACCTCAAGGCTTAACTGGCTTCGGTATGTGCATTCGAAATAAGGAAGGTAATCTGTTAAACTTTCGAATCTTCACAAAGATTGGACTTGTTCAGGCATCGAAAGGGGAAGTTATGGCTCTTTTGCCTGCGTTGAACTAGGTCAAGGGGTTGGGATATGAGAAGGTACAATTCCGTGATTCTCAAGTGGTGGAAACATCAATACGAAGTACGGAGGAAAACATCTCGGAATTCGGAAGGGTTATTCCAGCTTGCAGGAATATCTAAATGAATTCCTTTTGTTTGCACTTTACTAAACTAGCATTCTTTATTTTCTTTGATGGATTGTTTAGTTTATTATAAATGAATTCCTTTTGTTCCATTATCATAAAGTAAAATGTCATTTTAAGAAGTTACAAATACAGGTTTATTTACCACTAAACTCGTTGTACAATGTCGTTATGATTCATTTGATCACAACATATAACATATTTTGATAACGTGTGACATCAATCGAATGTATATTGTAAGTATTTAGATGCACTCCAATTCAATTATTATAATTGAAATTGACATTATTAGTTTCAAAGATTTATGGCTTTCTGGCACCATTTGAGGGAGAAAAGGGAAAGAGAATGGGACAGTTCAATTAGATAGTTTGAACTACAATATGATGGGATTTGACTAAAAAGGTTTGAATTGAAATGATTGGAGAAAAAATCTCTTATGGCATATCAATAATTGGAGGCAGTGACCCAATAAGTATTGTTACGAAGCGGTGGATCTAGGTTATAATTTTCATAATACTATATTTATAATAAGAGATTGATTAGTGTAATTTTTATGTAGGATTAAATATATTTTAAATTTTATATAATTCGAGTCAATATATTATATCATTATAAATCGATAATTTATTGTATGCTAAAATGAAATGCTTAAAATTTTGGCCAAATACCTAAATTTAGTTTAAATTTTCAATCGATTGACAAATCCAACTCAAATTATTTTGGTGACCATCATTTGACTAAGAATTTCGATCTTCCAATAAATCTAACCTATTGACCACAATTTTTGTTAAATGTTTGAACATGTTAGTAACGATAAGTGTTGCAAACATCAATTGCTTCACTCGCTATCAGTTTACGAGGGAATATGTTGGTGCAACGATGTGGAAGCGGCGACATAGAGGTAGATGTGAGCACCGGAGTGGGGTTAAGGTGAGAGGGAGAGTATTTAGCTGCAAATTTTAAATTAATTAAAAAGATGATGTGACTAAAATTTGACATGTGACGTGATGTCACTTATCTTTTTTTGTTAATTTGAACAGGAAATTTTAATTAAATTTTGGTAAATAGTAAATTTAAAATTTAAAATAATTTAAATTAGATTTAACAAGTTTGGACAAAATTTAAATAGTCGACCTAAAATTTTAGATAACAATGATATAACCTATCTTTTTATATCACAATTGAGATTAATAAGTGACAAGTTATCATCACACTTATGATCTTTTCAATCCCCTCTTTTTGACCTAACTAACTCCATGATGCATGTTATTTTTATTTTGGCTTTATGAAACCAACATAAATATATATGTAAGACTTTCGGTATTCACATATATATCGGTATTTTTATTTGTTTGCTATATTTTGTGTTTATTTGAAGGTGGTAAGTTTGTGTTTAGCGTTTAGGATAGAGTGTTTAAATAATTAATTATTTAGTTCATGATTTATTAATTTTAATTTATGGTTAAAAATTAGAGTGTGATACGATTTCGAGTTTGAGTCTATGAGGCCGTAAATGAGGGTTAAGTTTTAGTATTTAAGAGATTAGTATCATTAATATTTTACTGTTTGTGGTTTATTGTAAGGGTTTAAGAATTTTTTTTTAAAAATAAATGTTAGAAGTGTAAGATTTTTAATACCAAGAATATCAATACTCGTACATGTCGAAGTGTTCATGCATTTGTGAGTTATTATTGGAATGGACTCAATTCTTAATTAATGTTCCATTAACCAAAGGTGAGTGTAGAAGCCAGTTCATGACTTTAGAAACAAATAAAAACCAACTGTTTGTAGCTTGTAGGTAGTAAAATCATATGTCTAGGGTTGTCTTGCTAATGATATTTGTCAAAAGATTGAAGAAAACATATGCTATTGATAGGTGGAGTTTGTGTATTAAGTGTTATAAGAAATACCATTACTTGGTAATTAGAAAAGCTATTTTGATAGAAAAGCTTAATCAATCGTCTAGACGGGAGAGTAGACTACGTTAGAGATAATTAGTCATGTAAAAAATTGTTGGTCAAGTCGATAAGGTATGAGGTCAGAGGATGAATGGCATACGAATAAGTGGTTCAAATGAGTTAAGAAAATCAACAATGTAAAGTTGGCTTCCCTCTAAAAATGAATAAGTCCAATCTCCCAATACCTGACATGCTGCTCGTTGAACTTGTAAGTAATGCAGTATGATGGTAATCGTCACTTCCTGTCCCCTCCAAGAGGTGAATAGCACACCTCGCGTCCTATTGCAACATAACGTGTCGAGTTTCATTATTTGGTCAGATAAGTTTGTATAATTTTTTTTGAAAAGGAGACCCTTATTATAATTCTTATATATATGTGAATTAGAGAAATTTGTATATTGAATAAGAAGAATTTATTATTGTAAAAAAATAGGGAATTTATTAAAAAAGTAATATAATAATATTATTATTTTTCAAAATCGACCAAAACTCTCTATTAATATAAAATAAACAGATTTCCATTTAAAAAATAACATATTAATAATGGTCGGGTCATCAATTACTTGACATATTATATTGTAGTTATGATGAATTGCTTTGCATTTGATTCTTTTTTCCAAACAGAAAAAGGTTGGGAAGATGATGATGATGAGAGAGAAAAGGAGGAGATGAAAAATTAGCCTAAAAGGTTGTTTATGTCAGGGTAAAATCTTAATTTAGACTCTTATTTATTTCGTGTTTGATTTCGAAATTTTTTATTTATAATATTTAATAAATAAAATTGAATGAAAGTGCGTTTGGTTATATAAATTCACAAATTAACTTGATTAAAAGTTCAATGATAATGATATAACTCGTTTTTGCTTATATCGTTCATTACTGAACTGAATATAATTATAACGTACAACATATGTAAGGGACCATTTCGACCGATGAACGGCACAACAGACATATACGAAAGGTTAGTATCACCCGAATGATTCAAAGTGAGTCACTACCCTATAATTCATTATAATATATCCTTAAGAAATTAGGAAAAAATGCTTATATATATGTCGATGATTACAGTGAAAAACACACAGAATTCTGCTTCCTTCTCATCATACACACAGAATTCTCCCAACTCCCATGTAGCAGGACTACTCTCGCTTCTCATCCATCTCCTTCTCCGTCCCTCCGATCGCCGCCGGCGCTCATTTCCGTCGGAGCGGCCCCGAGGGTACTGTTAGCCTCACACTAAGAAAGAACAGGGCGAACAGAGGAAAGAAACTGACAAAAGGAAAATGAGACGATCAAACAATAGCAATGGAGGAAGAGAAGCGGTGGCTTCTAGAGCTCTTGTTCTCGTCAACAGAAACAACAGTGACAACGCCTTGGTTACTGTTAATGCCGCTGCTAACCGCATAGCCTTCGTCGACCGTCGTCTTTCCCAGCCCTCCGCCGCCACCGTCGCTGCTCAGGTTCTTCTTCTTCTTCTTCTTCTTTTCTCATACTTCATCAGCTGCGTTTGGTCACTTAATTTCCTGGATTTCTGGCTGTGGTTATGCTATTGTTAACATCGGTGATCTAGTGATCTTCGTTTGTCATGAATAATTTTCGGTTTTCCTGATTCATAGTTTCCTACTCTTTTCCGCGCCCTCGTCGATCGGAATGAACTTCGTGGATGCATGTAGTGATAGTTACGGATTTATCGAGGAATTGACAGCCTGATTTTGTTTGGGGAAGTGAATTGATTGTATTCTTCCCTTTTTTAAAAGTCAGTTGACTGCTCCACTCTCGAAACGTTGGTACCTTTCAATGCATTGACTATGTCAGCTACTGTCCTTGTGATGTGCTTCCTTCAATTGGCGAAGGTAGTTGAACTTTGAAGCTGACAGCAGTTAGCGCATTTTTTCTCCAGCTCTTTCTTATCTGTGATCACTGTGGATTAACTGTCCAGTAGCTAGCTGATAGCTCCGTCTGCCAGTCAAATTGGCTTTCCATCCGTTACACTGCTAGAATCAAAGGTCCAATGTGATTGCAAGCTTGGTTGACTAGTTTGGAACCATATTATAATGGAATTGTATTCGTCTGTGTTTTCTAGCTGGTCCTATCTGATCTTAAGGAAAGCACTGGTTAGTGGTTGGTCATATCCAACCGTTTTATTTGCTGTTAGATATTCTTGGTTCTCCGAGTGATTGTTATCCGATTCACGGTCAATCATATTTGTCCCTTTGTTTTACATCTGTAGAAAAGGAGATGGGGAGGATGCTGGAAAATATACTGGTGCTTTGGATTTCAGAGGCGCAGGAAACGTATTGGACATGCAGTATTTGTATCTGAGTCTCAACCTCCTGGAAGTGGAAATGAAGCTAGTCCAGCTGAAACTAGTAACCAACCTGCTGCAGCTATGCTCCAGTTCATTGCGCCTCCTTCCTCTCCTGCATCTTTCCTTCCATCAGAACCTCCTTCCTGCACACAATCTCCAGCTGGTTTAGTGACTCTGTCTCCCAGTATGTATTCTCCAAGTGGACCTGCCTCCATTTTCGCCATTGGACCTTATGCCCATGAAACTCAGCTGGTTTCTCCACCGGCATTGTCAACTATCACCACTGATCCGTCAACTGCTCCTTTCACTCCTCCGCCAGAGTCTTTTCGTCTTAATACCACAGCCTCCTCGCCCGAGGTGCCTTTTGCCAGGCTACTAGATCCCAGGTTCCAGAATGGTGAAGTTGGTCACAGATTCTCGTCATCACACAATGACTTCCCGCACTATCAGTTTCATCCTGGAAGCCCAGCAGGTCAGGTTATCTCACCTCGATCAGTCATTTCAGGATCAGGGACGTCATCTCCTTTCCCGGATGGCGAGTTTGCTGCTGTTGGATTCCCCTTTATGGAGTTTCGTGTAGGTACTGATCCTCGGACTCAAGGATCTGGAACTTTGACTCCAGACTCTTCAAGGCTAGCATCAAGCAACTTTGTTCTCGATCGGCAGTCTTCTGATCTAGGTGCACTCCCGAATCTGGATGGTTGGCGTCAAAACAATCAAGCTGCTAACTGTAGGTTCTTTTTCGAGTTTACTTCTGGTGATCGTTTGACACAGCTTGAGAGGGAGGTGGTCACATTACCCAGCGAGCCTGCCCATGTTTCTGGCAATCTCGAGGAAGCTCCTGCTACTGTGAAGACAGATGGTGAGCAAGAGGTACCAACCCATCGTAGGCACCGGACCATAACCTTTGGTTGCGTCAATGATTTTGACTTTGAAAATGCAGAGGGGGAAGAGCTTAGTAACCTTGCTCCCGAGGACCGGGAATCACATCAAGGATCCGCTACATTGACTGCAGACTCTGTAAGGCTAGCATCAAGCAATTTTGATGTGGACCGGAAGTCTTCTGATCTTGGTGAACTCCTGTTCCTGGATGGTGGACATCAGAACAATCAAGTTGACAACCGTCGGCTCTTTTTCGAGTTAACTGCTGGCAACCATTTGACACAACCTGAAAGGGAAACGTTGAGTGGCACAAGTGAGAAAGCTTCGGATGTCGGGGGAGAGGATGAGGAGCAAGAGATACCAACTCATCGTAGGCATCGGACCATAACCTTTGGATGTGCCGATGACTTCAACTTTGAAGATGAAAAGGTGGAGGAGCTTGATGAGCTTGCTCCTCAGGATCTGACCCCAGACTCTTTAAGCCGAGCAAAATCAAGCATCTTTGTTCTAAACCAGCAGTCCTCTGATCTCGATGAACCGCCACCTCTGAGTGGTGGGCTTCAGAACAGTCAAGCTGCCGATCATCATGTCTTTTTAGAGCCTACTGCTGGAGATCCTCTGAGATATGAAGAGTCAAATCCATCCTCTTCCGGCAAAACTGTGGTTAAACAGATTGAAAACGAGACACAGCCTGAAAGAGGGGTTACTTCACATAGCGAAGTGGCACATGACGTTGAGAATCGTGTTTGTGAGACTTCCAACGGGCTGGTAGAGAAAGATCCCGATGCCGATGCCTGGACGGCGAATGTGGATGAAGATGGACCAACCCACCGGAGGCATCGAACCATAACTTTTGGGTGTGCCAAAGATTTCGACTTTGAAGATGCAAGGAAGGACAATGACGAGGAGTCGAACGGGAGCATGACCGAGAAGCAAGGCGAGACAGAATGGTCATTCTTTCCAATCATCCAGGCGGTGAGCTAGTTAGTATACATGGGCATATGCTTATGTGATTCGGAGGCATTACATTTCAACATCGGCCAGTACGGTCTACATCAATATATTACTACTGACCTAGTGAAGGCTGCTTTTGAAGGGCACATGTGAATCGTGGACGGTTCATTTACTAAATCTTTAGGCTTTAGGCTTTATGTGGGTGAAAATTTTAGGTGATTTGGATTTTAAAATTTTTAAGTTAGGGATTTTAAATAAATTATTTAAATTATAATTAATCGTGGGAGAATATCATAGAATTGTTATGAAGAATATATGTGATGAATGTCCATTACTCAATGTAATTCAATACTATTCATAGCACCATTTATATACTCATTCATGTACCTATTCATGTATGTAATAATGCTAGAATCCTATGAAATTGTTCCTCACCTATAAATAGATGTTCATCTTGTACCAATAGTGAATGAATAAGAAAGTTCTCTTTCCCTCTCTTTTGTGTCTCTTCCTTTCCATTGTTCTTTATAGTTATATTTCCAATCAATTAGTTTCTTAACACGTTATCAGCACGAAGCTCTGCCTCCTAATACTTCCTCGAAGATTCACGAAAATCGCTATATCCTTTTATTATTATTACAATCATTATCATTTTTACGTCATTTGAATTTCTATCCATAATACATTTTCTTATGTTTGTTGCTATTTACATATTTGAAGGATTTGCTACAAATAGTCAAAATACTAATGTTAGTTGGATTTGTTACTTTGCTGGATTGGATTCATTATCTTTAACATTCGCTACTATTATCATTGTTTAATTTCTTATTTTTTTTAGATGTTGTTAATCTTAAATGGTTTGTGAATACTAACCGAGGTTGGCTACTGCTTACTTGTAGCAATCAGTTTGAACATCCAGTTTTGCGGTGGTTTTTGAAAACTTATTCCTAGTTAAACGCTTATGTTTCTTTTTAAAACATAAATTGAGTTAAATTTCTCGATCATACTATTATATTGAGTCATAATTGATTTATCGGTTGTTTATTGGTTATAATTGATATGTATTTATCCATTTGATATTATATTTTAATTTTCTCGGTCATTATTTGTTTCTTATATAATATATGAAATTATTGTGTTATCATCCACAAAAATATTCTGTTAAGTTTTCTACCTTTATACATTTGCTACTGTTTTGATATTATTGTTTAATTTCATAAATTATGGATACTAGTCATACATTTCCTATTCATGATTTTATGGGTCAAAGTCAATTTATATTATTGGTAAATTCTTTTGCCATTGTATTGATGCTACCGTTATAAATGGATTAGTTAATTATTACCATTTATCTTCACCATTCCGATTTTTTTTCATTGATAACATTATGTTGATTTTGTATTCTTCATATGTTTATTGTTGGACTCATTATTTATTTATTACTAAAATATTTATCTAGTATGTTAATTATAAAATTCATATTTGTGATATTTGATGTTTCGGAAAAAAATTTATCTTTATGGGCCGGCACGAGAAGTTAAAACCCGCTTATAGTGGTATTATGAAATCATCAAAGATGATACCAGAACATGTTATCATGACAAAGTCATAACTTTGTTCTTATTCGCCATCACCTCCATGAATGGTTGAAAAATGAGCAACGACTCATATGTGCTTTGTGGCATAATGTCAAAGTCATGTATGACCACCACAAGTGGAAACTTTTATTAAAGTAGGATACGATTGAAGTACCGGGAGATACATATTTTGAGGAAAAGATCGAATATCTTATGAGTCTCAAATGTTTGGTGGTCCAATGAGATACCATATCATTCCATGAAATGAATTCTCATATTCATATGTCCATACAACGACAAATACATATACATTCCCACACGTGTAAACACCAATATATGATTGTGGAGGAAAAGACCTATTATTTCATATGGTCATGAATTTTGAGACATACATCTTTTTCATATGAAAGAGAGTTGTGAATTGATGTTGAAAAATTCCAATCACATCAAGGGTCATACAACCATCAACTTTATTTTGATGATCATAGTTCATATGATATTTTAACCCTTTAAGTGAAGTGTAAAACCCCATATGTCACATTATCTTAAAGCGAATTGTCCCTATAAGGAACCCTTTTATTCGGATGGACATAACAATTGTGGTTATACGAGAATTATTGTTCCATTAATTTGTGACATAGATGATTGAAAATATCTCTATTTATCATTTAAACTATTTATCATTCTCATGACAAAAATGAGTATTTTATGATAAGAATCACCATAATTAATTGTGATATATATCACATTGATAGTGCACCAAGATATATGGTGTAGTACAACATTTCTCTCAAGCTCTAAATCGAGCTATTATATTGTTCATGAAGAAACAAAATCTTTATTCCAATTTGTTTAGGATCAAGAGAGGAATAATAATATGGTCTATGGCTATAGAATTATTGAATCAATAATATTATCCTCCAATTTGTACTACACATGTTATTGTGATTGAGATACATATATATAAATGTAAACTATAAGTTTACTCGTCCTCACAACTATTATTTGGCATAACCGGTGAGACCATCCCGGTTCAATCATGATGCGAATCAATAAGTACCTTTATGGTCAATTTTGATGATTCCATAATCTAAAGAGTATGTTCTCTTGAACATTGTTGTGCATAATGGTCTCAACTTGGGTATTCTAAAGAAATGATTCCTAAGGTTATAGGGATTTAAGTAGTCCTTGTGACTCCCCTACTTCCCTGGGAACACAAATAATTTTGTGTTCGTCAACAAGCTTTCGTTTCTAGGGGAGTCTCATCGCCTCTCCATTACCCATTGTTGAGTGAAATCTCCAACAAACCTTAACTAATATTTGGGTTGCTTGTTCTTAAGCGAGTAGATTGTTGGATAATCATCAACTAAAGTAAGATCATTTTGTCCTCCATACAACAAAACAAAGGTGATATTTGTGGATCCATACACCCAACATGTGAGCCAATTATTTTAATTGATGCATCAATTAGATAGTCACATGTGTATATCATGACAAACTATAATTTGGGAGATTACTAGCTCAACCATTTGGTTATGAGCATATTTTCATGATTATCCAATAACGAAAATGTGTCATTGAGACGAACATTTTCCATTTATATTATTGTGAACATGTCATTTACATGAACAACACAAATTCACATTACGCCCAAAAAAAATTGTTATGAATTCCTCCATTATATGTGGTTTTTGGGTCAAAACCTTATACTTCCCATCTATGGATATATGGATGTGATATACACATCTGAATTGCTCCACCACCATTTATTAGGATGAGTTCTCAATGCATATTGAGAAATTATTGTGATTACGAGTTTATCGATGGTAAAATATCAAATTATTGTCGGAAGTATTTTGATGATCGGTTTGGAGGTTTATATTTAAACTTCCCAACATTAGGGGGACAAAACAAAAGTTGGCCAAGAGATTAGATGAATGATCATATTATTTTGATCCTCGCACTAAGCAATATGAGCTTGAAGTTTAAAAGTATATAATTCATCATTTGCCGGACACTTTATCGACCCAAACAGTAAAACTCTCATGTGCCAACTCGCAATGCTCCAGTGATAATGATGTTGACTTGGGCAATCTGACATCACAACCGAGTCTAAAACCTGTATAAAACATGGTAGACCACACGGTTTCAAAGAAAAAAATCCCTCAAAAGTGAAATGGAGCTACATACAAAGATGGTCAAATTGAGGTTAAGATTATTTAAACAAAGCCACCAAGAGAACCAAATAAAGTGCTCAAGAAGAGTCTCGAATTACCGAAAGATATGAATATATATCTCAATTATCTATATCTTGGATGGAAAATATTGGAACCCCAATGAAGTCAACATCGACGAAATTTTTGTGTATAGTGCAACACTAAATATGATAGTTGAAAATGAGGATCATTAGCCAAAATGCATGCAAAGATAGAAATGATTGGCTGAAAAATTTCAATTTGAGGCAAATTCAAATTCCAAAGAGAAATGAAAAGTTTTAAGACATTAAGTCTTTATACATTAAGATGTAAAGTATGAGTATGAGAAGTTATGAAACATCTCATTTTTGAAAGGTTTTTGTACAACAAACCTATAATATATTGATTATGAGAAAATATACTCTCATATGATGGATGCAACTATTTTTCATTATTTGATTAGTCTGGCAATATGTGACGAGACTGAGTTTGCCTCTAATACATTTTATTGCAACCTATATGTACGGTTTACATGAAAAAATACACGAGGTGTATATGAAATTCCCTCGAGAATTCATTTTGCTATAAGCAAACAATTTAAGTTCACGTGAATAATATTCAATTACATCCAATTGATGTCATATGGATTGAAAGATTGAGAGAGGTGATACATTTAGCATATCAAATATTTCTCTACGCATATAATTTGTTTTTTTTTTCTCCTTTTTAAGTTGAAGTTTGGAAACTCATCTTTAACATATTTTATGATTTTGAGATTGTTTTCGTACCAAAAAAATTCTCACTTTTATTTTATATTTATAATGTATTTATTTTATTTGTTAGACTTTAAATGTCTTCATCATTTTTTTTGTTTCATAGATGACAAATATTTTATTTGAGACTCTCGAAGAGTTTCTGAAAGCAATCAAGTATTTGATTAGCTAGAGAGTTTGAGATGTGGAAAGATTAATCTTACCACTAACTTGCAAATTGTGCATCCCTCAAACATGACTTGTGTATATCATCAATGATATACTAATAATATCCATCAAACATTTATATGGATATATTATGGCTATAAGAGTCTTGATGGTGGTAAGATCACTATATGTGCTTATATGTCGATTTTAATCGATCTTTATAACGAAATGAAAACTACTACGTGGTTTTGGAATATAAATACATGTTGGCGGTGAACAATAAATTGATTGTATATAATGCCACTATATGTGGTTTGTGAAATAGGCTTATAACACCATATCGCCATTCACATATGTGATCCTATAGATGATACATGAAATATATAATGCAAATATCCTCGAGTTGGTAGAAGATTGCGTTAGCAAAACCATGCTTAACCAATTTATTTGTTTAGCGTTAAACGCAAGACAATGGTGAAATAAGTGTGCAAACCAACAATCAAGTGAAAAATCGGATGTCGTCACGAGGAGGAGTATATATATGCACTGCACTGATTTCGTCATGAGGGGGAGTACATACACACTGCACTCTTTTTCCCTTAATCATGGTTTTTCCCACTGGGTTTTCCTGATAAGGTCTTTAACGAGGCAGACTTAAACAGCGTCATATGATGGTTATGTACTCTTTTCTTTAATCGGGTTTTTATCCCATAGGGTTTTTCCGAGTATGGGTTAATGATCCACATTCTCATCTATTAGTCATCCAAGGGGGAGTGTTATGTAAATATTGATTATGAATGACCATTGATCATATTATATGCATAAACTCCAAAGAGAGGGAATAATATTTTCATGAGTTCAAATCATCATGAAACAAGTGCGCTCAAGTCATAACTTGACTGATTTATTCACCAAACCTTTTTTTTCCTACATCAATTTTTGGGAATCTAATCTAAAATATCAGAGTTTGCCGATCGAATGATCTCAACTGCTACAATGATGAGGGGAGTCAATATGAAAGATTTCAAACAATATCATCATCGGGGGAGTTACGCAATGCACTCTTTTTCCCTTAACCATGGTTTTTCCCACGGGGTTTTCCCCGGTAAGGTTTTTAACGAGGCGGTATCAAATAGCGTATTCAAAGAACATGATGCACATTCTTAACCAATGGACATTCGGGGAGTGTTATGAAGAATATATGTGATGAATGTCCATTACTCAATGTAATTCAATACTATTCATAGCACCATTTATATACTCATTCATGTACCTATTCATGTATGTAATAATGCTAGAATCCTATGAAATTGTTCCTCACCTATAAATAGATGTTCATCTTGTACCAATAGTGAATGAATAAGAAAGTTCTCTTTCCCTCTCTTTTGTGTCTCTTCCTTTCCATTGTTCTTTATAGTTATATTTCCAATCAATTAGTTTCTTAACAAGAATTGAAATTTTGGTGTGAGTTTTTAAAGATTTTGAATTTATATTAAAATCACTAATTTGGGGATGGGGAAGAGATGTTGGGAGAATTCATTTTATTTTATTCATTTTTTAATTTTTTAATCTCAACAATCTTCTAAAATGACACATTCAAATATTTTATTTCTCAAAATAGCATGACCCTCGTATTCTCTAATTATTTGAATTTTCTTTCTATGACTTCACTTGCGCAAACAACCTCTTATTTCACCCAGGTGAAAAGATCATTTACAAATATTTTGACGTTTTCCATCACTTTGTCCTTGTGACTGGATAGATAGAAAGCGGCTTAGATCTCAACACCGTTGCAGGTTGTGGTTTATTATGTGATGCCGTCTAGACTTGAGAAAATGATTTTAACGGATTGTTAAGCTGCATTTTGGAGCTAGAGATGGAGCTCGACTAGACTTGAAAACGATTCAAAAACGAGCTCGTTAAACGTACAAATGATTCAAACTCGAACTAATTAAACCTTGCAAACAAGTAAAGTTCTAGGTCACAAAATAATAGGTGGAGCCAAGCTCGAGCTAGATTATCATAACTCGATTCGAGTTTAAGTTGATCTTCAAATTCGAGTTGGGTGAAACTCGGCTCGGCTGGATTATTATAAGTAACAATTTGTTTTGGCATGATATGATTTGAGTATTGACCAACGCTGAATATTCCGAGTCTCACTCTTCTTTATAACCCAACCCCAACCAATTTCAGCGCCGACTTCTTTCTCATTTCATTTTCCGAGCCATCCAAGGAAACCACAGCTGGATGCTACCAGTGGCGGAAACGATGGTCTCCCGTCGTCCAGACGAGGGCACCAACCTCAATTTCTACAAAACCTTCAACCCTCAAATCTCCGAAATCTTAAAAATCAACGTCGGCGGCCAAATCTTCCAGACAACTGGTCAGACTCTGTCTCTCGCCGGCCCCAAATCATTCTTCTCCCAGCACCTCACCTCCGCCCATCCTCCTCGTTTCATCGACAGAGACCCAGAGCTTTTCTCCGTCCTTCTTTCTCTCCTCCGAACCGGAAACCTTCCGTCCAAGGCCAAGCATTTCGACATCGAGGATTTAATTGAAGAATCCAGGTTCTATAACATTGAGCCCCTGTTAATCAATTCCTTAGCTCATCCTTCCCATTTCGATGCCTTCAACCTCGAAAGGTCTATTCTTTTGCCTCTCAACGGTCGAGAGTCTCCTTCCGCCGTATCCACAGCGGCACCGGAGGAAGGAACCTTGCACGTGTCCCACGGCAGCAAAATCACGTCGTTTGATTGGTTGCTACGGAAGAAAGCAACCATCTTAACTCAATTCACAGCGATCGATTCCCTATTATCGATTTCCCCTGCCTTAGCCGCTGCAGGGGCCACTGATTTCTCCGGTCTGCAGATCCTCGACCTGAAGAAAGGGTTCGTCAAGGAAACTCTAAATTGGGAAAACGTGACGAAATCCGGTTCGACGGTTCAGGCAATCGGGTCGTCTCCTGGCCGCCTTCTATTCTCCAGCTTCGAGTCTAGCCGGAGGAACTCCAATTGCATCATGGTCTACGATCTGAACACCTTCTCGCCGGTTACTCAGATCGGGCATTACGAGATATTTGGTGCGGAGCTCGATTCTGCAATTCCAGCCACGAAATTGAAATGGATCGATAGCTACAATGTGGTAATGGCATCCGGGTCTCACTCGGGTCCGTCGGGTAGATTAGGGAATGTTAAGCTGTGGGATGTAAGGTCTGGGGAAGCGGTTTGGGAGCTGAAGGAGAAAGTTGATTGCTTTGCTGATATAACTGTTTCGGATAGCCTGTCAGGTATCTTTAAAGTTGGGGAGAATTCAGGTGAAGTGTTCTATATGGATTTGAGGAAGTTGGAGGATTCTTCTATTAGCAAGTGGGTTTGTCTTGGTGATGAGAGGAAAATAACTAAGAATTTGAAGAAGGAAGGGGTTGGTTGCAAGATTGAGGCTCATGGGAATCAAGTCTTCTGCAGCAAAGATGGGAACATAGACCTGTGGTCTGAGGTTATGATGGGTGGTCTGGGGACCCGTGATCAAATGTTGCCTGGCCGGGTTTTTCGGAAGAATTTGATGGGGAGAGTGAAGGATATGGGAGGGGCAAAGGTAACTAATTTGGGGTTTGGAGGGAACAAAATGTTTGTGACTCGTAAAGACGAGCAATCTGTTGAAGTGTGGCAGAGTTCTGCTGCCAAGGGATTCTGATATCCTGCATTCTTAGTTTCTTACATTTGGTTGGTTAATTCATTCAAATCTGTAAATGTGTCCTGCAATTCATTTGATTTCACCTAGTAGAAGTACCTCTCAGTAAAGAGAATCAATCATTCAATTTTTAGTAGCTTCTTGATTTTGTTAACAGCCTGTCATCATCGTGAGTGAAGGTTAGTTTGTCTGACTTGTTTGTTGGAAGCCTTGGTTGTTGTTAGCATAATTAGCTGTTGATTCTTTGGTCATTGTGCTCCTACTATTTGATTCCTTAATGTTGTTGCATTGCGCCCACCTGTTTGTCTTATTCTTTAGTAGTTAACGTCTGAATATTTTAGCCAGCAAAATTGTGCTAGTAGTGAAGCTGGATCTTTGCTGGGAGATGCTTCCTTGTTGTCGTTATATAATCATCATCAAGTTTGCTTTTTCTATAACGGTCAGATTATGCTGGGTTTTAACTATAACGGTCAGATTTGCTTTTGATGCTTAGGTCCTACGTGAGCTTTAAACAAAACCTGAAGTGGTATAGACACATAAGCCTACGTATCTAACAAGGAAATCTTAAGAGATGTCGTTTCACGGTCTGAATTCGTTACACGAAATTAAACAACATGACTTGCTTTTTAGGCACACAAACTTGATCACATCAATAATCTCTTGTTAGGGCTTCCCACTCTCTATCTGGAGACTGTTGGTTTCGAGACTAGTTTGATTGACGGGTGGTTAAGCTCAAGCTGAAGTCCCAGAGCTTCTTGGCCAATTTCACGTCTCCCCCTTGTGAGTTGGGTTCAGCTAAATTACAGTCCATGAAGAATTTACCAGTAACTCCTTCAACTTTAGGGTGCAGCGCCAGATAGCAGCTAGTAGCAGCTCCCTGTATATATAAACATAGCATCTCCAAGAATCTTTTTAGTTTCATCGTATCGAGTTACCAAAGAGCGTACTTGAACAAGAAAACGAAGAATGAAGGAAACCTGTTGAACATTCTTGAGCACAAATCTAGCAAACATGTTCGCAATCCCTGCACACAGCCGGATTATGAGAAATTACCGAACTTGTTAACAAAGGAAGCTTCTTGTTTGGACTAATGCACGAAAAACATCAGAAGGTTTGATTAATTACCATTTACCAAACTGTGGTACCGCAAAAGGTTGGTAACTATCGACCCGGGGTGAAGAGAATTAACAGAGATGTTGGCACCATCTTCCTACGTGAAAAGAATTGAAGTCTTAAGAATTTAGATCACCTGCAACTTTGAACACACCAGGAAAGGAAAGAGGTACTGCAGCTTGTATTGTGGATACCTAATCGAAAAAACTTTATTTCACGACGATTTTGTGTACCTGGAGACGTCTGGCTAGCTCCTTAGCGTGCAGTATGTTTGCGAGCTTCGACTGTCCATAAGCACGCATAGTAAAGTATCTGAATTTTTTTTCATTGTAGAACAGCCAAAACCCTCAAGAATGAGAAGACCATAAGAGATGTGGGAGCAGTGTCAATCAAGCATATATATATATTTGTATGTTACCCCGATTCATCATTGATTCTGTCGAATCGGATTCCTTCACTGTACGCGAAGTTATGAGCAAGTGACGACACGATGACGATTCTTCCCTCTCTACGGCTATCATGAGCAGTCTTTTTCATGGTCTCCAACAACAGATTAGTCAGAAGAAAATGGCCTGCATAACCGATCATGGTTTGTCTTGTTAGGTTTTCCTCCTAAACACTTACGTAAAATCAAAGGTAGGTTTCGTCTATAAACGAATCTGGCAAGGTAACAAGTGAAGCGCATACCCAAATGGTTGGTGGCAAATTGGAGTTCAACGTTATCTTGAGAAAGTGAGAAAGGACATGCCATAATGCCTGCATTGTTACTGCAAGCAAATGAAACAGAAAAAAATGAACTCTTCACTGACTAGTAACACAACTCATTAATTCGCTTACATGAGAATGTGGAGTGGAAGGCCCTTGGAGGCGAAATCAGATGCGAATTTCCTGACTGATGCGAGTGAGCTGAGATCTAACTTCATGACATCAAGCTTAGCGGTCGGGATCTCCTCCATGATTGAACGTCTAACTTCATAACCAGCATCCACATTCCTTACTGCCATCACTATTTGAACACCTCGTAAAGCAAGGACTCGGGTTGTCTCCAACCCAATGCCACTCGATGCTCCTGCCATTTTTAGCCACAGATGAAAACAAAATCAACCAACTAAGGAATATCAAGAACATAACACATTTTCATTTGCTTCCGGATTCGAGTCTGTCACCCACAATATGTGCTCCAGGGGATTGTTTTAGAGAGCTAAAATTTGCCTAAAGAAGGAATTCAGCATCATAAAAGAGCAAGGGATCATAACAAAATTACTTTGTGCTTAACGAACTTAGGAAATTTAATCAATTTTGACGAGCAGCATCTACCCAGTGGTGAAAGGTTCAATCTTTATCGATTTTCCGCTTCGAGCCGGATGCCACACAGAATTCTGAGGCTAAGAACAAAACAGAGGAAGGAGAAGAAATACAGACCTGTAACGATGGCACTAAGGGAGGTGCCATCAATGCCGCTGGTAACTTGCTCGGCGGTTGAACGAGCTGAGAATCCAGATTCACCTTTCCACCCGAAAACCCACATTTTCAGTTTGGAGTAGAGTCATATAACATCAAACCCTCATCATTGTTCCGATGTTTTTATAAGGAACGGATTACTGATTACTCGTGAAATTCAGATCCCTTTTTCTCTCCGTCCGGGTTTTCGGGCAAAGGGTTTCATTTCGTCGTCTTCGTCATTGTCCTTGTTCTCTATTGCAGTGGTTGAATCAGTCAGGGTCTCTGATCAGGTAGATGTGAAACCAAACTTCTATTTTTGTTTTGCCATATAAAGATTCGATTGTTTAATTTGCCTAAGAATCTGCATTATATTTTACAAACAAAAAACAGAGTCTGCACTATATATACTTGGGGAATATCTTCAAACTTTGCAGAGGCAAATTACTAAACCAAGAATGGGAACAACATTGATAATATCAGTGATGATAGGGATCGTATGGCGAACTACTTATCATAACACCTTTGCAGCAGCAGAATGTTGCGAAATGCCGAAAGAGAAGGGCCGGCTAACATACTCGTGCAACACCGACAAGAGAGGGTATGAGCCTGCTTATCAGGACGCTATATTCCACATGCAGAACTACCTGATGGACTTGGTGGTTGAAGGACCTAACTCTGAATTTGATATGTATACGCGCCAAAAGTACAGACAAGTCGGGGATCTGTACGGCTATATCAAATGCTTTTTCGATTTCACTGGGATGAACAATTGCAGAACATGCCTATCGAAAGCTATTGAAGGGATCCAGATGTTTTGCAACGGTAGCGTTGGAGCTCAGTACACTGTCCCTCCCGATGAACAGTAGACACACTGTGCCTTTTTTAATGAACTAGTCTATATGGCCGCGCCATGCCGCGGAACATAAAATTAGTCGTGGTTACATTGTGCACACCCATAGAATATGGTATAAATGGGGACTGCTATGAGAAATGATGGAAACGTTACCATGCCGGCCTTAGATTCTCCCTAACTTTTGTGCATTAGGATAGGTTATGTTGTTAAAGTAAGCATTCAGTAACAGTAGTAATGGAGCAATTGCAAGTGAAGCTCGACTGTTAGATCTTCGTAGCTCAAGTGATTCATGAAAGGAACCCTCATAACATAATCATTAGCACTCTTAACATTTCAGTCTATTAAAACACACCATGTCTATGAAGAAGCACAACAAAACATCAGAGAAGTAAAAACATCATTAGGATCTGATATCTCCTGGGGATATTCTGCTGCAACAACAGAAAAATGCACAAAAACCTTCTCGTAAAGACCATCAAATGAGCTTCTTAGTTCACTATTAAAGCTAAGGGTAATCAACCCTTCTAAATCACATAGAAACATTTACCATGAACTTCCACTAAACAACAAACATACCAAGACAACAATGGAGGGGCACCGAACACTATCTTCAATCAATAAAGAACTTGATCACCACGACCAAAGTAAGCAACCAAAATGAAAAGGACTACATATATTGAAAGAGGTAAACTCAGCTTCGAGTTTTCCACACCCTTGCCTACTAAGATAGCAGGTTAAATCAAATATTACAGTTTGAACTCTTTCGTAACTACAGCTTACAGAACACAGTCAATTGAGCGTCCTAGTATTGCTTTGTATGATGATTGCTTCCCATTAATGGTCTCCCGGTCGACTGCCTCTTGCTAAGAAAATGTTAAATGGCTAATTGAAGCCAAAAATAAATAACCTATCGTGAATTAACAATAGCTTCCCATCGACGGTACTTTCCTAGTGGACGACCTCTTATAGTTTAATTAAGCCAAATCATAGTTAAATGTCCCCGATCGACTAGATAGTTGCTTACAATAGATGGTCTCCTTGATATGGATTTCCTTTATACGATTATTATTGCGTTTTACATCATTTCATTTATAGCCATAAAGCCTTATATTAATTAAAAATGGGTTGCGCTAGGCCATTTAGTTAATATATTTACACCAAAACTATAAGTTAAATAAAGTGCTTCCTATTGATGGGACCCAGCCGACGGTCCACTAACATCTTATCAAGCCATCAAACTGCAACAAGAGAACACACCGAAGTCATCGAAGAGAAGAAACTGACAACACCACGATTCCAAACGATTGAGGAAAAGAAGATTGCACCTATGTTGAGGACGTGGGAAGTAACCTCTGTGACAGTTGCCTCCTACTATGTACCCACGACTGCCTATATATACCAGAGACGATCAACAGAGAAAAGAGGACCGATACATCACACCAAACAGATACTCCGCCATAATTTATCTTTCATTGTAGACATAATTTTTAGTTTAGAACTCTCTCATAACCTCCATAGGAGAAGTGGTAGATAGCAGTAGATAGTCATCGTAAATATCAAACACCCTCGTTCAAACTTTGTTTGAAATGATGTGGATCATGTATTAATCCGTTCTTAAGAAGTGAAATAATAACACAAGAGTTGTTCTGCCAAAAACAATAATAATGCTCTCTCCTCCTCTATAATCCTCTTGTGCTCTGGTCTTTTCTTGTGCTCTTATCTCTTCGTGTGCTTAGTTTTACAACAAATTATAGTACATATTTTTATAAGAATTCTAAACATAGAGATTAGCTCTCAAATAATTGGTTGAGATTTGGAGTCTTTTGTACGCGCATGCATGGGTGTTATCAAAGATTCGATTGTTTAATTTGCATGCAGCTTAAGAATCAGCATGATTACATATTCCACCAAAAAATAAAACAGAGTACTGCTGCACATCTTCAAACTCTGCAGATCTAAATTACTAAACCAGTAATAATGATACCATCAGTAGTAACGATCATAGGGATCTTATGGTGGAGCAGTATAAGTACTAATAATTATAACACCTTTGCAGCAGCAGAATTGTGCGAAATGCCGAAAGAGGAGGGCGAACTAACATACTCGTGCAGCAAGGACAAGGGAGGGTTTGATCCTTCTTATGAGGACGCTCCATTCCACATCGAGAACTTTCTGATGGATTTTGCGGCTCAAGGATACAACTAAGAAAAGTATACGCATCAAAAGTACAGAGTGATCGGAGATCTGTACGGCTATGCCAAATGCTTTTTCGATTACGACGGTACGGACGGATGCAGAGCATGCTTATCGAAAGCTATTCAAGGGATCCAGATGTTCTGCACAGGTAGCGTTGGAGCTCAGTTTACTGTTCCTCCCCAAGCTGCTGGTTGTATGAGATATGAGAACTACGATTTCGGTCCCATCGATCATTAACCTAACATGCATATATATAGTTGCTCCATTAACCTAACATGCGTATATATAGTTGCTCTACTGGTAGACTTGTATGTTGGTTACTTGGAGGTTTTGTAATGTTTATTTTCCTTTCTATCTATCTTATATTGACCGAGACTTTCGTGACTGATCTATACCCGCGATATTCCTCGTTTATGATTCATCTATCTATTTTGTTTCGTCAAATGTATCGATTATGTGCCCGTATCTTGGCTTTTCTCTTCCGAATAAACTTTACTAATTTTGCTTTGCATCTGTTGACCGGGTGGATCATTAATGCGGTTCGGTTTGAAGAGCTTCTTCGAATGAAACGATTCGGCGTATGCGTACTTGTCGTGAATCATGATTTGCATAGGAGATATTTTTAGGCGTGTACCTCGTGAGCTATATTCCACATCCAGCACTTTCTCATGGCACAGCCGCTTCTAACATACATACTACAATGTTTGGTATTACCCTTCAAAACTACATTCTACTACGCTACGCATTTGGATGATCTATGATCTATCTACCAGTGGGCAAGCTCAGTGTCAATTGGTTGTTTGAGAAAACCGCAGGAACTTGCTCACCACTACTTCCAATAACAGCTCTCCTTGTGATGTAGGCCGGTTCGCCCGGCAATGGAAACGACTGAGAATCGTTGCTAGACAACATATGAGCGATGGAAGCCATTGTCGGCCTGTCAGCTGGATCCTCTTGCACGCACAACAGACCAACGTGAACGACCTTCACAGCTTCTGCAGCATTAATGCAGGTATCCTTCACTGATGGATCAAGTAGATCTTCTGGTTTACCTTCTTTCCACAGCTCCCATGCCTTCAATCAAACCACAGATATCAGAAGTGAAAATTAAGACACGAATTATAAAGGGAACGATGTTTAACGGTTTAACTCACCCAGCAAAGAAGGGAGAAGGGAGTTTCGGAATCATAGAAATCTGTGTTTCTCCTACCGCTAATGATCTCCAACAGCAGCACCCCGTAGCTGAATACGTCTGATTTTTCAGAGAACTGTCCGTAGAATGCATATTCTGGAGACATGTAGCCACTGCACCATCCCAATGAATGATAGTGTGTCAAATCAATTATCAAAAGGTAATGAACACGAAGAGAATGTTGAAGTAGCACATACTAAGTTCCAACTATACGGTTGGTGTTGGCTTCTGCCTGACCAATCCCGAAAATCCTGGCCATCCCGAAATCTGAAATTTTGGGATTCATTTCTGCATCCAGGAGTACATTGCTTGCCTTCATGTCCCTGTGAATAACCTTCAGTCTTGAGTACTTGTGGATGTACAACAGTCCTTGAGCTATCCCTTGTATAATCTTAATTCTTGTAACCCAATCCAGCTTAGCTTTCCCATATGAATTAAAGAGGAATTTGTCCAAGCTTCGATTTGGCAGGTACTCGTAGATCAGTATCTTCTCATCCTTTTCAACACAGCAGCCTATGAGCCTAACAAGATAAGTGTGTTGAAGTTTTGCTATGAGCTTCAGCTCATTCATGAATTCCTCTAATCCTTGTCCTGATTTCTTCGACAGCCTTTTTATGGCCACTTCTTGATCATCTGGAGGCAGGATCCCCTGAAAGAATGTGAACCAAGTGAACTAATATACTCCTCCTCTATGACAAAACTAAATCAAAGGAGGAGACATCTAGATACTTACTTTATAAACAGGGCCAAAACCACCCTCTCCTAGTTTGTTGACTTCAGAGAAATTGTCTGTTGCAGCTAATACACTCTTGATGCTTAGAAACGTCAGCTTCGTATTGTTTTCTTCATCTCCATTCACAATATTGTAGCTCTTCTCAACGTCTTTTCCTGTAAATTTCAGTGATATAGTTAGATCACAAGAGTATGACTGTATGAAGATTCCAAAGCAGTCAATATGCAATAGTGTAAAGTTTACCTAGCTTGTGCCGACGGTATCTCAATAGTGCAAACAGTACAAAGCCGATAAGAACAACCGCAGCTAGACAGCCAAACACAGCACCAAGAACCTTTCTCTTAGTTCCAGAATTTCGAATTTCAGCAGCAACTCTTACATAAATCTCTACTCCAACAGGGATATAATCAAGTTTATAAAGATCGAATACATCTCCAGACCAAGTTGAGCATCTACTGCCTTGATAAGCATATGCTGTACAGGAGCAGCGATTCAAACAAATCGATTCACATTCTTGAGCATTCCTAGCTGATTCATTGGCTCGAGAACCCGACCTTGTGTCCCTTACTACATACCCCGGGAGGAACTTATCCGTACTCCTCATCCCAATGCTTACATTCCCACAGTGAAGATTAGATTTCCTGACGCAACCACCATTAACATCTGTAGACTTTGGAACAAACCCTTCCAGGCAATGGCAGTAAGGCAGGGATCGATCATCACAAGACCCGAATGCACCACAATAGCCTTGGACGTCACATTGCATTCTGGGCTGTGACCAGAACAAAATCCACTGTTGACTAGTCTCCAGCCATGTTTGTTGTTGGATGTTACCACCACCACTCATCACCAGACGAGATATGATGGACTGATTGTACAATGAATAAGTGAAATAGGTCTCGTTCTCATTGTCAACAAAGGAAAAGTTGAAGATGTAATTCAACCTCATCTCAGGTACTAAGCTGAAGATACGGCCATTCCAAGGCCCACTAGTCCAATACAGGGAAGACATTTGCCATATAATTGCAAACGAGTTTGTACCATTCGGGTCAATTTGCAGCGAGAAGCTCCCAGGTGCAGGATCGTCAATGCCCTTCCACGAAACCAGATTTGTGTACTTGCCCGTGATCTTGTTGCGCCCAAGCTTGGCACCGGGAAGAAATGTATCAGTAGGGTAATCAAAGCTCTGCCACAAAACTCTATCCGCGCTTCTCAACACAAGATTCCCATCGTCAAGAAGTACAGCTTCCACAGAAGCTGATGAAGCGGAAGAAGCAGTTGCTGACCAAATTGGGATCTGGAACCTGCTCAGCAGGACTAAACTACCGCTGGAGATTCTCAATACAGTAGAGGAATGGTCGAAAATGGGAGATTCTCTATTTGCAACCCAGACTACTGTTCTGTCAGAGACTCCATAATACCAGATTCCAAGGTAATAGTTTGATGAGTTACCTGGCTTGAAGAAACCCAGTTCGAATCTGCTTCCTGCTGAGACCAAAGTCTGGTCTCCAGACAGAGATTGGTTTTGAGTTATCCTGTTAGCTCCAAGACAGAAATGGGGTTTGAGAGATAAGCAAATGAAGATGATAGCAGGAAAGTTGAGCCAGAGATGAGCAGCCATGGCAGAGAAGGAACCACTTACCAAGTTACAACATCAAGTTTCATATAGCCAGCAAAACATAAACTCGTCAAGTCAACATTGCTGGCTTGGCCAGCTAGAAGACTTCATAGCCCAGGAAATAATATTGTAAGGAGAATTAGTCAAAGAAAGAGTCGTAATAAATGATCCAACAATAAACTGCTGATATTTTCCTGCCGAAATCTTGTATGAGCTGTAGAGGGTAGACAACGGGTCGCTATCGGGTCTTGTCCTGTAACTTTCTCCATTTTCAATCGGGTGCTGAAATTCTCCATGATTTTGGTATGCTGCAATGAAGAAACAAAAGTTGGACAAGGCACCATCATATATTATTCAAGCATTTGCTTGAAAGCAAGTCACAGTCAATCTCCAGGTTGAAGATAATCACAAATTTGATAAACTCCCTCTTAGTTAGTTAAACAGGTAGATTCATCTTATACAAGCTTCATGATCAAAGAACCTTAGCTAATTCCTGCATCCTATTACTGAAGCTTCTCACAAAGAAGAAGGAAAATCTGAGTATAAACTAAATCAATTAGCCACAAACAACATCCAATGATTCTACTGCGCTCGAGGCCGATTTGGAATTTCAACTTCATATTTTTGTTTAGAAACGTATTCAGAAGCTCAAACATAGCCTAGTTCATGCATTACGTTGAAGTTATATTACCGTTTTACCCGAAAATACAAAGTTAAGTGACCATTTATGTAATTTATCCTAATTAGCTGCTGATATTGTGATGCAAGTAGGCTTGCCAACAGTTCGCATCGGCGACAGGTAGTGTATATCACCCCTGCCTCACCGCTTTAAAATCGGTTATAGTAAAAAAATTTCAAATTTGATAGTTTGAGTTTAATTTTAATATTATTATAATATTTAATTTGATTGTGATTTTAACAAATGATTATTATTAATCAAATAAATCAATTAAATTCTCTTTCAGTTTGATGTATCAATCATAGGTAGATAAATCAAAACCTTTAATAATTAATAAAAAAATTATTGATCATTTATCTACTACTTTAGAGAAAAAGATAGATCGATAATAATTATAATTGATTGAGCATAAATAGAAAAAGGATATAAAAAGTTTTAAAGTTAGAAAATTTTCGATCAAAATGTAAAAATATTCCTCCCTCCTTCCCTATATGAAATAATGTTATTTTATATTAGTGAGTTGAAGACGATGACAATTCAAATATAACAATATATATTATCTTATAAACACTATAAATTTTATGGTTTCATCAAAATCGTACTAAAATTGATTAAAGCAAATTCTACACATTTTTCATTTTTCTCGACCCTCTTGCATCTTGGTTTGACAAGGAAGTCCGGAAAATATCAAATTTATCTGAAACCAAAATCAATTAAAGAGATTTCAAATAAATTTACGATTTTTTTGAAATTCCTTGTCAAGCTCTAACAAGAGGGAAATGGGAAATGAGTAGTAGTTTAAGGATCAAAAGTTAAAATTTGTAATATAGCTTGGAAAGAGTCGATACAGCTCGCAAAACGACTCTTCCCAACCGAAACATTAAAACCACTATCTTTTGAAAATCTCTCTCTCTCTCTGGTTTTTGTAGCTGAACTGCGAGCAACACCCTGGTGGTTTTGGGCGATCTGCAGAATCAAATAGTAACCCAATAACTCTGCTAGCTGGCTGGTGAATGGAAGCCATAAGAAAGCAGGCTACAAGGCTTCGAGAGCAGGTTGCCAAGCAACAACAGGTCTCTAAATCTCTCTACAACCCTAGTTCTTTCAGATCCAAAAATGTCTGTGATCGCTTCCTGGTTTGATCCTTTTCTCTGGCTGATTTTATTTGGGAATGAAGTAATTGTTGAGGGTTTAATTGGGTTGAAGTTGATTTGGTTGACATTGTACTGGTCAGGATCAAGCAGAGGGCTTTGAACAATTGTGATGGGGTAATTTGTGAATGGTGTATCGGTTAAATGATTTATCAGTTCTTTATGTCTGAGTATGAATGTGATCTGGGGTTGTGGCATTGATGGGGAAAGGAGCTTCATTTGGAGAAATTTTGGAGCTTTATTAACAATCTGAGAGGGTTGTTTTTCACACTCTTGAGAATTGGAGTAATGAAAGGATTTCTGATTGGTTTCTGTTTGCTAAGTTTTCTCAATGGGATTTAACTTGATGGCTTTATATGGTTTGGTTATGCTTAAGTTCCATTTTTCCTGTTCTTGGATGGAAGCTCAGAAGAATTACTCACAAGGAGATGGGGGAGAAAAGGAAGATTGTTGTTTTGCTCTCTGGGTTTTGATCAAGATTCATGATTTATCTCTATCTTATGTTGTTGGTTGTCCCCAGATCGTGTTTTGATTGAATTCTTTGTTCTGTTGTCTCCCAGTTCCATTTTCTGTTGCTGTCTGATGCAAAGCAAGCATTCTGATGAAACTTGGTTCTCATAATAGGCTGTTCTGAAGCAATTTGGTGGCAGTGGATATGGAGGTTCAGACGGTGTCGTTACTGACGAGGGTGAACTTCATCAGCATCAGAGACTTGAGAAGCTCTACATATCGACACGTGCTGGCAAGGTTGTAACTGATTCAGCTAGTGACTCCTGTCGAACTCTAAAATGTTGTTCTTATCAGTGGATTGTTTTAGTTGGCTTGGGAGCTGTTAATTAATGGGTGTTTGTCGCTAATTTTCAGCACTTCCAAAGGGACATTGTACGTGGCGTAGAAGGATACATTGTTACCGGATCGAAACAAGTTGAAATAGGTTAATCAATGAAAAAAATTAATTCTGATCCTGACAGTTAGTGCCAGCATGAGGTTGACTTTCAATTGTGTACTACAGGAACAAAGTTATCAGAGGATAGTCGGAAATATGGCTCTGAGAACACATGTACTAGTGGCAATACATTATCAAAGGCTGCACTCAATTATGGTCGTGCTCGTGCTCAGATGGAAAAGGAGCGGGGCAGTCTGTTGAAAGCGTTCGGTACACAGGTATATATCATTCTATCTAGAGCTTCTCCTTTCACATGATTATCTATTTATAGATTGCTTGCAGTTGTTTGTCACATATAGAATACCTCACTAAGAATTGAAGTTTTATAAATGAAGTGTTTTGAACTGATGGGTTAATCTGTAAGATTTTACTTTCTTTCTTGATGTATCCCCTATTTACACTTCTTGACATGGCATTTCCCGTTTGTGGCCCTCTTATCTCCCCTTGCTGGAAATTAGTGGAGATTAGATTCGAAACTCTTTATGCTACAATCTTACTTTATTCACAGCTTCGTTGATTATCGAAAATCATTTTTTGTCAAAGTAATAGCTTGAGAGCCAAATGAATCGTTATATCCCTTTTTTAATTACAATGAGAAACGTATTCGCACCCACGTACAGAATCCATTTTTTTAAAAGTACAGAATCCAAATTGATGAGAAATTTTGAGTGATTGGATTCAAACCCAATCCCATAAACTAATGTTGGTTGATGGATCTGTCGCAGCAAATGCGATTTGTATGATACTTCTCTGGGAATGGTTATCCATTTATCTAAATTTATGGAATATGAATATTAAAATGGTATACTTCCTTCACATATGTAACAGAAATAGATTTTTCATTTAGTTGGCTCTGCTCTGTTCTATCACTCGAGGATATTAGCATGTCCTAGACAACATGAAAGCTCAAAGCTTTATTTCTGTACCAATAGGTGGCCGAGCCTTTAAGAGCCATGGTTATGGGAGCTCCACTGGAAGATGCCCGACATCTTGCCCAACGTTATGACAGAATGAGACAAGAAGCAGAAGCTCAGGTATTTGCTGATTGTAAAAGTTGAAGTTTAGGAGTTGCATAAGGAAGCCCCATACCAGAGCATGACACTTTGCTAAATTCTGCTTGGCAGGCCATTGAAGTTTCTAAACGCCAAGTGAAAGTGAGGGAGACGTCTGGCCATCCAGAAGCTACCATGAAATTGGAAGCTGCAGAGTCAAAGCTTCAAGATTTGAAAGCGAACATGGATATCCTGGGGAAGGAAGCAAATGCTGCAATGGCAGCTGTTGAAGCTCAACAACAAAGATTAACTCTGCAGCGGCTTATTGCTATGGTACACTAAATTCCCAACGCTGCTGTCTGTTGGGCATCCATGTGAAGCATAATCTTCTGATGTTCATGTTACTTTTGTAGGTTGAAGCGGAAAGAAATTACCACCAAAGGGTTCTTCAGATACTTGATCAGCTCGAAACTGAGGTATGTAATGCACTTATTAGTTCTTTTAGGCCACCCCTCTTTCGGCAAGCACTTACCATTCCGGTTGCGAACGCAGATGATATCAGAACGACAACGAATTGAAGCACCACCAACGCCAGTTGAGAACAACATGCCCCCACCCCCTGCATATGAAGAAGTCAACGGCGTGTATGCCTCTCAAGCACAAAATGGTGCAACAGACAGTATGGGATACTTCTTAGGGGAGGTTCGTACCGAGCTATCTCTTGTTATGATCATCAACTTGATGAAAATCCGATTCCTGCATGACAATGCTAATGAAAAATATCAAATGCTGTGTCATTGTGTCACAGGTTTTGAATCCTTATAATGCCGAAACCGACGTTGAGCTGTCTTTGTCAGTTGGTGACTATGTTGTGGTCCGCAAGGTTCGAAACCTTCCCAATATTTGTACTGTTCAACTTTTAGTAGTCATGCTTGGACGTAAGAATAAACGAATATAGTCTCGCTTTGTATGCAGGTGACGAACAATGGATGGGCAGAAGGTGAATGCAAAGGGAAAGCAGGTTGGTTCCCGTTCGGTTACATCGAGAGAAGAGATCGAGTTCTGGCCAGCAAAATAGCTGAAGTGTTCTAGCTTTTGTTACATTGTTTTATGGGGCTGCTTGTCTTCCAATGTATGAATGTGTGCATGTGTTAGGTCCCATTGTACTCCAGATGAGGTCCCCTTTTCTTCTTTCCCTGTCTCTTCTGTCTGTATTTTGTGCAATAGGGGGTGATGATGGTTTTTCCTTTGTGATATAGGTGCCAAACTTTGATGCTCTTCATCTGGTCTATGATAACCCTTTTTTCCTCCTGTGTATTATTTTCCCATCATTCGTGGGCGATAAGATCTGAAGCATCATGGATTTATACGGGAATGGTCTCTTGTTGTAATGGTAATTTAACCAAATGGCTAATCCTAATCCAACAAAGGCTCCTACTTTAGCTAAGGATAATGGTGGAAAACTTGTGCTGAATTCAAATGGGGAAGGAACCATTCGAAATGAATGTAAAAGGTACCAATCGAAATGAATGAGTAACTTCACATTGATCTTTTGTTGCTCAAACCAATATTTATGAGACTGACTTTAAAATATTTGATACTTCAGGGACCAAAAGTTAACTTGTAATTTCTTTTGTTTGTCGATAGCTCCTGATAGGAAAAATCGATATAGCAAACCAAACAAACTAATTATCAGCCCAACTCGTAAGATCGACCTCTATACGAATTAGTCTGTCTCGCTACTTATACAGCTTCGTTCGCACCGCATCGGACCACCTATACCACCACTCTAGGACAAACCATTAAGAAGATCAGTATCTTTGCGACAATTGTTTCCCTGCAACTTTTGTAATATTAGCTTAGGAGTTAGAATGTAGCAGGCAAAAACGACTATTTCGAGGCAACAAATTCTCCTGTTTTTTTTTAAGAAAAACTCTGCTCTCTCTCTGGCTTTCCCTATAGGAAAAACAACACGATAACTCTGCTTGCTGGCTTTGTGAATGGAAGCCATTAGAAAGCAGGCCACACGGTTTCGAGAACAGGTTGCCAAGCAACAACAGGTCCCCCCAAATACCTACAACCCTATCCCTTTCAGATCCAACTTCTTTTCCTTTACGTGATTGCTCTTGGTTTGATCCTTTGGTGATGAAGGCTATTGAATGATTGCAATGTGGTAATCTGTGTTTGAATCTTTTCTCTCAGCGTATGCACCTGATCTGCCATTTTGACATTGATAAGGGAAGGAGTTTGATTTTGGGAGAAAAGTTCGGAGCTTTAGTTAATAAAAATAATCTGCACGCAATTTAATGAAGGGAATTTCGATGGGTTTGTTTCTAATTGACGTAGTCGAAGGAATCTGGATGAAGGTTGATGGGTTTATATGGTTTGTTATGCTTAATAAGATATTTGTCTTGGGGTTTCTGGTTTTGATATTCATGATCTATCTCCATCATGTGTTGTTGGTTTCATGAAGCATTGCATCCCAACAACTTGAGTTTTTGGAAGAGGATTCAGATTGGTATTATATTATTCATTAACAGTATAAATTCTTCTGCATTTGGCTGACATGTTAGTTTTGGGGCTACAAACAAGCATTCTGATAGCACTTGGTTTCCTTGCAGGCTGTTCTGAAGCAATTTGGTGGTAGTGGCTATGGAGGTTCGGACGGTGTTGCTACTGATGAGGCTGAACTTCATCAGCATCAGAGACTCGAGAAGCTTTACATATCGACACGAGCTGCCAAGGTTGTCCTGATGAGAGATTTTACATTTCTTGCATTTATTAGAACGGTTGTTGGCTTCCGTAATTGTTAACTGATGAGTGTCTTATATCTTACAGCATTTCCAACGGGATATTGTTCGTGGAACAGAAGGATATGTCGTTACCGGATCGAAACAAGTTGAAATAGGTTTAATCAGCTGAAGTTTCAAAATATGTATCCCCTCAAAACTATGTAGTATATGCTTGAGGGTTGACATTCAGTTGTGTTCGACTTCGTCAGGAACCAAGTTATCAGAGGATAGTCGGAAGTATGGCTCTGGAAACACTTGTACTAGTGGCAATACTTTGTCAAGGGCTGCACTCAGTTATGGACGTGCTCGTGCTCAGATGGAGAAGGAGCGGGGCAATATGTTGAAAGCTCTCGGTGCACAGGTTTTATGAACAACTTTTGCTTTGTCATGTACTTCTCCTGATATAGATTGCTTACAGCCATTTTTCGAACCAATGATACTTGAGAATTGAATTTTTTATATGAGAATGCTGCTGTTCAACCCAATATATCATTATGGCTTATGGCTGACTTACCTTGTTTTGTCATGTTCTCTCTCCTAGACGACATGTATGCTCAATGCTGTTTTATGTTGTACCAATAGGTGGCGGAGCCACTAAGAGCAATGGTCATGGGCGCACCACTGGAAGATGCTCGGCATCTTGCTCAACGTTACGACAGGATGAGACAAGATGCAGAAGCTCAGGTATTTGATGATTGTTTGATCTTCATCTTTAGGAAGTTGAAGTTGCGGGAGCAACGTCAGGAGGGTGGCCAAAAGATGATAGATTTATTATATATATGCTAGACAGGCCATTGAAGTTTCGAAACGTCAAGCTAAAGCAAAGGAAATGCCAGGCCATCCCGAGGTTACCACGAAATGGGAAGCTGCAGAGTCGAAGCTTCGAGATATGAAAGCTAACATCGACATCCTCGGTAAGGAAGCAGCTTCAGCAATGGCCGCTGTCGAAGCTCAACAGCAGAGACTAACTCTCCAGAGGCTTATAGCTATGGTACTGTAAATTTTGCAAACATTATGGGTTTTGGATTTGTTATGAATTTTATGTTAGTTGGGTATCATTGATCTGAAAGCATTGTACTTTATGAAAGGTTGAAGCAGAAAGAAATTACCACCACAGGGTTCTTCAGATACTAGATCAGCTAGAAACTGAGGTATGCAACTCTAGATATATTTAGCTCCATGGGACGATATGCACTTATCTCCTTTCATTTCCACTGTTGGATGTAGATGATATCGGAACGACAAAGGATTGAAGCACCTCCGGCACAAGTTGAGAACGAGATGCCACCGCCACCTCCATATGAAGAAGTAATAAACACTGTTTATGCCTCTGAAACACCAAACGGCTCAACAGACAATATGGGATACTTTTTGGGGGAGGTTTGTATCCGAGTTTCCGTATGATCAAGCTGATGAACACTTGACAGCAGTAATGATTATGCCATTGTGTCATAGGTTATGAATACTTATAATGCTGAAACTGATGTGGAGCTGTCCTTTTCTGCTGGTGACTATATTGTGGTCCGCAAGGTTCGAAATGTGCAGTTTGATTTGTCATAGTCGTACTATATTTTTGGCTTAAGACAGCGAGGATGAATGAAAGCTATTTGTGTTGTATGCAGGTGACGAACAATGGATGGGCAGAAGGTGAATGCAAAGGGAAAGCAGGTTGGTTCCCGTTCGGATACATTGAACGAAGGGATCAAGTTCTAGCAAGCAAAATTGCACAAGTGTTTTAGACTCAATTTTTTCTAGAGACCTAGTGTATGTTTAGCTTCCCTATTTCAACTCCAATGGTGGAAGCTAAACAATATTCTCTGTATTTTGAGCAGTGAGCCTTGGTACCAAAACATTCATCAACATTCCTGTTCTTAGCTGGTGTATAATAGACCTTAATCTTCCATAATTTAAGTGGAAAATATGAAAAAGAAGCAAGATTTTGTAGAGGAACGGTCCGATTTTGGTGTCTAAGTACAGAAACTATCAAGGAATAGCCTATGCAATCTCCTGAATCGGCCGAATTTTAGAAGACTTGAACCTCTGCTCAGAGGAATCGAGAAAATGACATGCATAGCGAGACATACCGTTGTGCGGGTTTTTTAAAGTTATCTACATAACAAATGCAATATGGATAGATCAAAGTAGAGTAGCAGAAAGTGTTTGATAGTTTGTATTTTGTGTCATTCTAATCCTCACAACCAAACATTACAGAACACTTTCCATACTAAAAATGGTGTCAAGAGTAGTTATCTGATACAGATTAACCCGAATTACACACAAGACATGGAATTTTGCACTGGTTCACAGCTAGCAATTTGTGGAGCATATGACCAAATCCTGAAGAAGCAAAGCAGAGAGATACTTTGCAGTCAGGTTCTGGTGCCACGATGATCCATCTTAATCACTGAATACCAACATTGTTTGACATCACAACTGACCCTTAGGTACTTGAGCGAGTGCCGTTGAGACGAGAAAATATGATAGCCAGGATAATGACAAGCAGGACAATCTGCGTCACAGCACAACTAAAAATCAGTTGACGTTCTTCGAAAATGGAATTACTCAGAAGTTGTGATGCACTATGCAGGTGCCAGATTCGTTTCTGTATTATCGATGTCGCGGAAAGAAATTCCAACGTAAAATCTAGTAATCAGTAACTCACCAGGAAGCGATTGTATTGATTCTTGCCCTCCAAAATGTACGATTTCCTGGTGTGAAGACAGTAGAGGGGATAAGAAGTTGGCCCAAAAAAAGAGAGAAGGAAATGTCTGAATCCAGTTTATTGAAACGTCTTCATGTACCTTTTATTGAGGAGTCCAGATCCTCTGCAAGTCGCTTGAATGGCTTCCAGTCTGCTTAGTGTTTTTGTTGCATTGGGATCATTCTTATCAACCTGCAGATATTAGCAGCTTCTCATTGAATACATAACTACAGGTTGCTAGTTTGAGTTGAGTAAATAGATGAACTCTACCTTAGACTTCAGCATACAAGAGAAGTCGTAGAAAGCACCATAAACATCAGCCATGGTTTTAGTGTCGTTAATTACTTTAGCAGTAAGACCTAGAGACAGAGGAGGGAAAGAATAAGCCTACAGCCTTAATATTTAAGTCCCAAGTTGTACAGGTATGTATATAAACAAGATAATGCAATCCTCCAGAGATGAGCAAGCAAAAGAAAAGAATAAAACACTTACCGCGCCTCATCTTTACTACGCCTCTGAAGACTTCAATATTGTTATAGCACATTGCCAGGGTTCCAATTGCCATTATCTATAAGGTGATGCTCGACATCATTAGAGACGGATGTGAAAACTAAAGATTGCATCGTGTTAACAATGTGTACTGTCTTGTAAGAGGACTATGCCAGCAAACAAGAAGCAGGGTAAAATTCGATCCCGCCAAAATAAATCATTTGGAAATTTGCAAATTTATTTCCATTAGCAGGCATATTTTACAAAGAAAACCAGCAACCAAGTGGCAGGCATGATAAGGCTCTAAATTATTTGTGCTGGATAGAAAAATATGTATGTAAGTCAACACTTTCGAACACAAAATTCTTGATTAACTTGCAATATTTCATACCTGAGGAATAGCACAGAACCGAAATATAGCAGGATCTCTCAGAGCAGACAAGTACTTCACACAGTCATCCATATGTATCAAAGCATTAGTGACCATATCATTCAAACATTGCACTGCCTTGACTGAGTTTTCTTCATATTTCAAGTCCTGAGGCGCGACAGAGGAAAAAATCAAGTCAGACAAGGTGACTAGGGGGAGTCATTTCGTTTAGTGTACGTATTGTGGATAGTGTTGGATGCAATCGCATGTAATCAAACGAACCGTTACCAAATGTGTGATTTCATCGATAAATTTTATGTACCTCAAGTTTGCTGACATATTTACTCCAGATCTCACGAGGCCAAAACATGCGAGACTTAGGTATCTCGTTTATATCTTCCAAATAATCTCGAATGATGTTCGTTTTCTGTTTACCATATAAGATACAAGTGGGAAAACATAAGAACGTTAAAGCTTTTGAACAAAATAATCAGTCGAGTAAGAACCACGTCCCATCCCTGCACGATATCAGTACCTGAAGAAATAAACCCATTGAATTGGAGAGATCGTCAGGTGCTAAATCTTCCTTTCCTGAAGCATGGAAAAGCTTTGAGAGGCCTAGCCCTACAAGCCCAGCTACATAGTGGCAATACTCGTCATAATCATCAAGGGATTCCACCTGCAATATGTGAGATGCAAAGTTCAACAGTAAGTCTTACAGAATTGGAAACTCAAACAAACACCTCACTCCAGTTGTCTAAACAGTAATGCATTCTCCTACTCGAGATTATTAAAAGCATATTATCTGTCTTTTGTACAATCCATAAACTAGGTTCAGAAAAAATCATTTCCAGGTTCAAAACCCAACAGTTCCTCAAAATTCTCTATATACATGCCATTTATATTGCGACAAATTCACCACCCAAACAGAAGCAAAAGCCAGCTATCTAGAAACCTGGCTAGGTCGATTCAGAGGATACAGCTTGGTCAGTGGGCGATGTAGGCCCTTTCAATAGGTGGCGGCTACAGGACTTGAAATCCTGAGCAAACTGTACTAAATAAATGCTTTTACTACAACAGCCGCTACATGGGACACCATACAATGCCAATTAATGTTTCTATATAACAAAACCCAGTATGCTAACCTCTTTTAATATAAATTTTGCCATTCCATCGCCCATCCTTTTAGTGATATCCTCAATTGCCTCTTGATAGCTGCAGACAATTGAAATTAAGGAGACATTTTTAAGCATACTCAGAAATAAAGACAAATTGGGAACTGCTCCTAAGCTTCAACTGTTAAAAAGATTATCATGAAACTGCACTGAGGTTTACATTAGAGCTATACACAATAACTTCTACAAACTAGCTAGAACATACCAGTCTAACTTCCCCCAAAATAAAGTCATACTGAGTTGCTTCATACTTCTACCATTATATTGGAAAGTTTCTTGTCTAGTTGCGCTCATATACAATAACTATCCTAGAATCTGTAGCGGTTGATGACGATCACTATTACCAGCCACAAGCTCTTCAAACTTATGGAAAAATAAGTAAAACAAGGATTCATCCTACTTTATAAAAAATTGGATTCATGCTACTAAAATACCTAAAGCTGCAAACATATGATTTACTGTTGTATGAAAAAAATCTAAAAGAAAAAAAAGAGGAAATCAGCAAGTAAACAGTCCACTGATTTTTTAAGGAAGATACATACCCTCTCCCCAGCTCTAAGAAAGCAGTTGAGACATGGTGGAACTCGTCCATGAGAACTTTATAGTCCTTCGTACCACCTTAAACAAACGGCAGACGAATCAGCCATACATGCCACAGATGTCAGAAATAAGACCAAATAAGAGAACAAATTTTCGGTTGAAAGGTTACGATCAAGGTCTTGTCACAGTTCAGAACAATTAAGGGCTAATGAGATCAGATGACTCACACGAGAAGTGCCATTCCTGATCATATATGTGACGGTGAAAATCGTTTAGAATAGGCACCTTTACTTCTGTTGCTATGCTCGTATCATCCTCTACAAAACAAATAACAAACAGTACATAGAAAAAACTGATCAGTACAACGAAAAAGTATCATGTTCCTTCATTTTTGCAGGTTTACTTATCAGAGACAAACAAGAAAACGACATGAGAGCAGTACAAACAATTAATTATGTATTATTAGACGCAAGAATATACACAAGTGATTAGAAGCCACATCAAAGAGTCATAAGTTTGAAGTATGAAGACATACCAACTGTATCAAGGGCTCGAAGGACCAAGTAGAAGATGCATACCTACAAAACTCGAGATGAAAGTTGATTCAGGGAGTTACCAGAATGACTATTTGAAGATGTAGATTAGCTGGTAAAGGGTTTAAGAAAAGGGTAACCAAAAAATAGTCAACTTTGCGCTTTGCTAGTAGCAAGGTATAAGGTTATTATGCATAAGAAAATAGGCAGTGGCTCTCAAAAGCCACAAACATGGACAGGTGGTGTAGAAGCCTTGAAGGCTCCATAGAACGGAAAGAGACTAACAACTTGAATCCAACGACTAATTCAGGTTTCATTAGTAACTTCACTTACTTTCACATTAACCAAGTAGAAGCTAATCAGCAATACAGCAAGAATTAAGAATATAAAATTCATTACAAACCCATCATTGTCTTGACACATATCACTTAACCACCATCAATATCACTCTTCGATTCTTAGAATCCATAATACAAGGATTTCCCTCTACATATTGATCATACACACAAAAAAGTTCTCTTTTTGGAGAACCTTTCACCGTGTACATTGGAATAACTACAAACCAAGCCCACTGATTGAAGACAGCCTTCTCAAAGTTGAAATCTTTTTCATGAAACAATAAAGCCAAGTAAAGATGATATATTGCTTTCAGAGAACATCGTAAGATTACTGAACCCCAAAAAAGTATCTCAAAATTCACAGCTAGAAACAGTCAATTATCGCTGGCAAGTATAGAACTTACAGCGTCACGGAGCTCAGTGCCGAGCTGCTGAATGACAAGAGCGAAGCTGCGAGAGACCTTAAGAAGCATGGTGTAACAGAATCCCCAGTGAGGGTGTGGTGGTATCTGCTTCTCCGCACTCCTGGCAGCCAATTTCAGCTTCAGAAGCGGGTACAAGTCATCTGGGTGCTTCAGAAGTGCTCCCAAACTCCCCATTCTAGCAAGCTGCTCACAGATCAACTCCCTTCCTTCAATTCAGCTCAGAATACCCTCTCAGCGGATCTGAGAGAAGGGGAGGGGAATCGAATCTTGATTACGAATTGGATACAAAACAGGAGGAGGCCAGCAGAATGGAAAGGGGATCGATATATATATATATATATATATATGAATGAAATGAAAAAATTTATATAATCGTGGGGAAATGGGAAACTGTGGACTGTCACGGAAGAAAACAGAAAAATGTGGAACGAAAAAATATTTGCGATTGTTTGATGGGGAACAACAGGGCTGAAACGTGAAGTGTGGCGGAGAGAGCAAGAGGGAAGGAAGAAGAAGCTCTCTCTCTCTCTCTCTCTCTCTCTCTCTCTCTCAGGAAACTCTGTAGTAGAGATATTTTTCATCACTCAAGTTTCGGTCATGTAACATTTCTGTCACTAAACTATTCTTTTGACATATTTATGATTCGAATTTCGAGCTGGTAACGAGTTGTGATTTTGTTCAATTATGTCGGTTATGTTTAAAAAATTTCGTCAAAAATCTAATGAGGCTAATGAACTTTGATTAAGATATTGAATAGAAAATGTAATGTCATTGCTTTCGGTCCTTCTATCACACTTACCTGAATCATTTAAAATTTGTTTTCCTAAACCAAACTAATTTTTATGAGTCAATAATAAAACTCATATTTCAATATTTAATAAGATACCCACGTAGATAGTAAGAAAATCGAAAGACACTACCCAAATGAATGATCGAAATCGAAAATCTAGAGTCGTCCCACAAAGTTGAACAAGTGAGCTAATGTGAGCATTCTCGAAACCTAATAGCATCTACATCATCAATTAGTTTGAATAAGATACGATCAGTTAGTTTGACCCAAAAATTTAATTATAATTTCTTTTGTCGGACAAACCAAAACTCTTAATCTTCGATACAAAATAAAAACGGAATTACACACTACAATAATATCCATTTACAAAATATATTAAATTCTAATTTAAAACGACAATAAATTTGTACCCAAATTTGATATCTAATAAGGACCCCAATAATATTCCAAATTCAAGAGCATGTGCTCATTTTTTCCCACTCTCCATGTAGATAAATTATTTTGATGCAATTAGTAAATTTGTGTGAAATTTATTTTAAAATACTTACTAAATTTCACAAAATTGATAATACTAATCTCAATTTCGCAGAATTTAAAATTTAGAATTGAAAATGAATTTTTTTACAAATCAAACATAAAAACATTCATTTCAAAATGAATGAATTCCATAAGTTTTAATGAATTTCATAAGTTTTTATGGGTTCTTGATACCATGATTAATTTTTAGGATTTCAAATTCTTTTGTTCAGATACAAAATTGAATAACAAAACTGATTAGGAAACTGAATATTAAATAATTATAACAATGGAAAGACAAAAACAACCATAGTTAATCAACATTAACATCCCGTGTCAAAGTTAATTGTCAGTAAGGAAAGGCCATTTTGACAGCAAGAAAACAAACCTCGGCCGTTAGACCTAATCACCAACATCTAACTGTCCAGACTTTAGGGGCAGAACAGTCATGTCATCCTCCCTCCAACCAAGCTGCCTCCTGCCTCCGGTCGCTTGTCTTGCGCCGGCGCCACCCTAAGAAAGCAATCTGGACCGGCGTCTCCTCTCATATAATAAGTTACCATTCTTCACGTACAAACCCATCATTCAGTCGTCCTTCAGTTGCAACTTCATCACTAGTAGTTTACCATGAATCTACAGTGGCCTCTGCGCCCATGCAGCATTCTCGTCTATTTCATGCACAACCTGGAACGGCGGTCTGATTTGTGTTATGTTCTCTTGTTGTATCCTCGCCTGAGCTTCACGTGCCAGCCTCCTCTTTTCCTCCGCCTTCTCTTTAGCCTTCTGTTTAGCGATACTCGGCCTGTAAACGATCATGGTCCTTCCTATTCTACTAACCACAGTGGAACTGGGTAGCTCCTCCAGCTGCTGCACCACATCCTCTAACTCATCTGGGCATGTTTTGTGTATTTTAATCTACAACAAAGAAACAGAATGTATCAGCCACTATCATTATACATATGAAAAAGATAATAGATGAATTTATTCAAAAACAAGATGCACAAGTTGTACATCCAGGACCAAACGGTACAGAACAACAATCCGAACACCATCCTAAAGGGGAATCCCACACAAAAGGCCGAATCAGAAACAGAAACAAATGAGGCAACAAAGCAACCTCAAACCTAGAACAGAGCAGCAAACTCACAAAGCACTCATCTTCAACAATCAAATCTTTATAACCAACTCGCCATCCGATAGGGTAACTTATGAACCCATTTTGGCGCCAGTTGATAAAGAACCCAGGACCTAATATACACAAACGCAATACAACAACAGTACCACCCGACCAGGTACTAACTCTTGTATCAGTCGCTGTTATAGCATTAAGTAACTCAAGCTAATAGTTAGAACAGAACCATGCTCAGGGTCCATGGATTCCAACGGCTACTTCATAGGCAAGCCCTTTAAGTTTTCCCAAGCAATTCAGCATTAGGAAGCTTCCACAGTGATCCTACGGTTTTACCTTAACTGGTTATTCTAATAGTTCATTGTATTAGTTCCAATCTACGAGACCTGGCACTACATAGAGCTCCCGCAGAATTAGGAAACCATTTCCACACAGAATCATGGTTCCCAGCAGTTAAACATGTCAATAAAAATAGACAGGTAAACATCACACCAACCTAAATTATCCAAAAACTGACACAAAAACACATAACCCGGAATAGGATCAACAGTGATATCTTACCTTGATGAGCTCATTGGCTTCAAGATTCGCTATCAAAGAAGCGGCTACCTTCTCCGTGATGCCCGATTTCCCGACCAATTGGGACTTGAGCTTCTTCCCCAATCCCTGAGCGTACGAAGCTAGCTCTTTCTTCTCCCTAACAGTCAAGTTCAGCACTTTCCCTTCATTAGAAGAACAGGAATCATCGCCTCCATTTTCCACTAACTCGGAACTTAACCGCTCACCTTCTCCTCCTTCCTCGTCTTCGGAATCAAGCTCGATTTCGCAGCTTAAACCTTCGCCGCTTTCCTCTACTAAATCTTCTTCCTCCTCTTCTACTTCTTCGGTTGTACGAGAGTGTGAAGAGAAAGCACGTTTGGAGAAGAAGAGAACAGCAGAATGGGATTGGAGAAGAGTACCGGAGGAGGCGGTTGTTGTGCGACTGGAACTAGGGTTTAGCCTGAAGTAGCTATCGGCGTGACTGGCTTCTGCGGCGGATGACCGAATTGATTGGGATGAGGAGGAGGAAAAAACCGGATGCCTGAGTGTCGATCGGAGGAGTCGGCGGAGGATGCTGATGGTGACGGCTGACGAGGCAGAGACCGAGGAAGCCATCGCCGCCATTACTGTTTATGGCGCAAATCGGATTAAGCTTTCAAGCATTTCTTTAAAATTTATGTGTGATTACTAATTCCGCACTCTACATTAGTATTTCTCGCTGTTTTAATCCTTTAAGATATTAGACTACACATTTCAGTACACTGACAATTCACAATGTCTCAAAACAGTCAAACTTCAGGGGGCATTTATGATTAAGATACTAAACAAATATTTATAGACAATTTAGTCCCTGAAGGGATTGATTACCTAAATCTATCACAAAATTTTAGATTTTCAATCCAGTGATCACTGAACGAAAAAAAATCCTAGAGTAGTGCCATGAGTGTTAACCTAGTGATCACCTCCGTCTAGGGTATCTAATTTTCTGTTCAGTTATATATATCAAATTTATGTCATTTTGAAGATATTTCGTCTCAAAATCACACACAAATCACTCATTCAAACGGTCTATTTCAAAAATAGTAAATTTCATTCAAATATCTAATTATTTCAAATCTCTTCTATTTCAAATCACATACCCAAATGACAACCCGCAAAAATTGTCCATAAATTACCTATTCAAACGATCTATTCCGAAAATAAAAAATTTCACTCAAATTTCTCCTATTTCAAATCCCTAATTATTTCACCTACCTGAATCATACAAAAATTTAGTTCAGTTGACGTTGTAAAAGCAAATGCATGTCGACGATTAATGTACTAGTCGACAGGGTAGCAGATTATTATAAGATACTGGCATTTAATGCAAAAGTAGATTTGTTGCTAGCTCCATGCACCTAGATTTCATATGATCTAATGAATGCGGTTAGTATTCATTTAATTTAATTTATAGAAAAAAAAGTTATTGATGTGACAAAATTTTCTCATTACTTATAAATATTACGAAAAGGTGTGAAAATTTTGATCGGTTAATAAGAATAAGAGAAAAAAAATATCATTTATATATATAGCGTGATATATAAATTATTTCCGTGAATAATTGAGAATCAATGTGAAAATATATTTGTGCATGAATGGTGAGACAACAAATGACAAGTAAGGTTTACGTAACGGTAGTTATTCTTTAGGTAATAGGCAAAATTAAGCATGTTATGTAAGAGTAAAGGCTATTATGCAAGACTTACATAACGATAGTTGTTCCTTACGTAACAAACAAAATTAAGTTTGTTACGTAAGAGTAAAAACCTTTACATAAGTCTTACGTAACGACACTTATTTTATAGATAACTAACTCAAAGTTAAGTCACCTTATTTAAATTAAAACAAATTATCGTAGAAAATATCATAATATTTTAAAAAAGTTACCAACTATAAAAAACAAATTACATATTATCAAATTATATACAAACATGCACGTTCACGTCCGATCCGGTTAAAAAAACTCAAACTTCTTGCACCCTAATTAACACAATAGACGAGACCAAGATTTCTCTTGCACATAAAACCCAAAAAAGCACTACTCCCAAGTAACGTCGGGTTCTGCATGCATGCAAAGTCACAAAAGCACATCAGCCGGTGACCGTAGTACGCTTCCCGACGGTCCCCCGGTGAACGGAAGCCCGGTTGGAGCTGTCGCGCGGCGCGGAGAAACAAAATGACTATTATTTGGCTAAGTATTTTGCTTAACCTTTTTAATATTGTTGGAGTTAGCTGATCCTAACTCTCTCTTTTTTTAATTATGTTGACAACATTTTTAATTTATTGTAAAAGTGGTTTATTAATTATCCACATTAATGCAATTCATCTTTATTTTTAAAAATGATCCATATTGTAATTTTATCATTACTAATAAAAATAATAATGTAATTATTACAAGACCATCTCCAACCTAATAGGCTATGAAATAGATGGGTGTGGCAGACCCATAAACAAAAGGACCTCTTTGCTATGCTCTTACTTTTAAAAGGAAAAAAGTGCCATAAATATATAAAAAAATATGACTGAGTTATTTGTTAATTTGGCCAGTTAGCTATATATTTGCCTGGTCTATTGGAGCACATTTTAGTCATATTTAACTATTTAATCATTTAATTTACTGGGTTTGAGATAGTCCGACTCTCTTAATATTTTCAAGTTTAATATCATAAATATTGATATCTTTTTTAAAAAAAACTTCAAATTTAATTTTATTCAGTATAAACATGTTATGTTTCGTATAAAATTTTCAAAATGATGGTAAAACACACACATAACTCAATTTAGGTTATTTTAGATTAAATAATTATGCTATACAGGGTCTGATAATGATCATTTGAGATTATTTTTGTTTCATCTGGTCTACCTAAATTCTTTCGGATGACATAGTGTCTACCAACAAAAATCTAACAATGCTATATACAATAGTGGTGAATTTTTCAGTATATATTTGGCATATCGAAACTTTCGGTATGCCAAATTTTTTTTTGGTAATGTAAATCCATCACCAACGTCCATTTTCATAATTATTCAAATATTAAATTTCTATTTCACATTTTATTAACATAATCGCTCCATACAAACATATCTTTAATCTTATTTTCATAATTATAACCCCAAGCGTTTAAGATGTTAGAAAGCTTACGCGAAAACGACCGGCAAGTAGAAGAAATCATACGCTGCATGAGCCAAGTCGCCCAGATTCTCACCACTGCTAGATTCCTCGTCGACGACATTCCTTTTAATATTCCTCGTCGCCCAGATACTTTTTAAAATATGAAATCCTGCTAAATACAGTTGATACTTTTTAAAATACGGTGAAATTAATATAATATCTTAAATTTTATCTTACATTAGTTTCGAACGAAGTACATTACGAAAACTAACTTTATTATTTTCATTCAAGTTTCATTTCACATTCTACTTTGCAAACATATATATATCGCTAAATATTTATGAATGATGATGTTGAGATTCGAATATGAGAACCTGCTAAACACAATCGATATTTTTTAAATCACAATATATGACTACGAAGATTGACAGTTTTTTAATTTTGTTCTGTCGGAATTATTTGAATTAGTTGAAGATTTCATATGATTTTCTTCCAATTTATAATTGCAATATGACAATGAATGACGGTGACGTTCGTTTGGTTACCATATCGGCCATAGAAACGTTGCAACAGCAACCATGTTATTGGACATAGTTCTGCGGCAAATAGTAAAATAGTATTTCTAATCAGCAAGTAATTGTTCATTCCGAACGTCAGATTTGATAAATAAAAAAATAATTTTAAATTAAGGGTAAATTTATCATTTTTTTTTTCTTATAAATAAAAATATTTTAAATTTAGAGTCTAAAATATTAATATTTTTTAAATTTTGAATTTTTAAATTTTGAATTTTAAATTTTGAATTTTAAATTTTGGGTGTAATTTTTTTTTAAATGATAAAATTGTCCATGTGGGCAATTTATTTGCCGCCTAATTTGGTAGCCAAGTTGATGAGTGTAGGCCAAGTGTATCTTTCCTGATTTGGCCATTTGCTATATACCGAACGGCGACGTTTCATTTGTTTTTTTTTATACCTCTGATGACACATTTAATTAGCGGTTTCTAATTAATTACCCGCCTAAAAATTATTCAGCTGAAATTGATTTCAACTGGGTGCCATTTGAAATGTATAATGCGAAGGCACAATCGTTTCGCAAGTGGAGGTGTTGGACCGAGCTAGGGTTAACTTGGTGAGAGTTGGTGCAACATTGATGGCACCTTTCCAGCCATTTCAAACCTTTTCCGTAGAACTCATGTGCCCTCGTCTTGTGGTTTCTGACTTATAAATATGTTGCGTGCAAATTTTTAAGTGGTTTTGCTTTTAAGAATTCGACTGTGGGCGGTCTCATCTCCGAAAATGATATATTTCTTTCAACTCAAGGTTGGTCGATATTTAATTTTGTTTCCTTTCTAAAAGGTGCTATTCTAGTTTAGTTTATAATATCTTGCTCTCTATTATTGATCTTCTGCATAATTGAACTCGTTTTAGGAAATGTTGATCTTACTTCCACAGTTGCCATTCTTATCACTATATATGTTACGCCGGTACGATACGGTTTTGAAACCATTGCTTCTGATTAGAGAATTGAAGTATTATATGGCGTCTAATTCTTGCTTAGGGTTCTTAATTACTCTCTTAATCATGTTTCTGGTATGCCTAATTTCCCTTCTACTGATCATGTTTAGTCTTAATAATTACTCTGTATCTATATATATATATTCATAATTAACAGCCCTTTAACTAACTGATCATGCAGCTGGGTATGATCTATCCCACAAATGCCAGGACATTAGGAATTGCTGCAAGCGAGTCCTACTGGAGAGATGTCATGAAAGGTCAACCTTTGCCGGAATCACTCAAATCCCTCGTCGTTGCTGAGGTGGCGGTGGCAAACAATGATCGGGAAGGAAAGGGGTGTGAAGCCGAGGAGATTGTGTTGAAGGTCGACGATCTTTCATCTGACAAATTCAATATTGATATCGAGCCACAACCTCAAGGCCGTGACGTGGTTAGTACTAATAAGTTGATCACAACAAATATTGAGTCACAACCTAAAATTTCAAGTTATGTCGAAAAGATGACTAGGAAATTCGCAAAAGATATTGAGCCGCAACCTCAAGCCACAGATTACCGCGAGGGCGTCAAGCCAACTAAGTTTACAAAAGAGACTAAGTCGCAACTTCAATTTTCGGGTTTTGACGGAAATAGCAAGAAGTTTACCGAAGATATCGAGCCTCAACATCAACTTACGAATTATCGCAACGACATCCATCCAAATGAGTTTACAAAAAGTATCAAGCCGGAATTTCAAGTCACGGTTCATGGCAATGGCAATAAGTTTACAAATGATATTGGGTCGGAACCTCAAGTTTCGGATTACCGCAACGTGATCAACCCAAACAAATTCCCAAAGGGTACAATCGAGCCACAACCTCAAATCATAACTTATGGCAACGGTAAAAAATTTACAAACGATATCAAGCCGCACCCTCAAGTTACAGATTACCGCAACCACATCAAACCAAACAAGTTCACAAAGGGTATTGAGCCACAACCTCAAGTTACAGACTACCGCAACGTCGTCGAACCAAACAAGTTCACAAAGAGTATCAAGCCACAACCTCAAGCGACAAGTTATGGCAATATCAAAATCTTCACAACAGATATCGAGCCGCAACCTCAAGTTTCAAATTACCGCAACGAGATCCGTCGGAGCAAGTTGGTGATGGAATCTTGAAGTCGATGTGGTTTAGTTCACTTTTTACCTATGGTCTTTTGTCGGTTGGAGTGTAAGAAAAATAAGGTCAAGTAATTTCATCCTGATTATGTACTTGTAATGCTATTTTAGAAAGCAATTATAGCTTTCTACTCTATTTGTACAACTTTTTTAAATACGACAATAAAACGCTCTTAGTTATTATTCAGAATACAAGTAAACTTAAAAAAAGAGACGTCAATCAAATTAGAATAGAGCTAACATGACAAGCCTTGATAATATAACGGTTTTAAAACCCCTGTTAATCGGTAATGATTTAACAGTAGAAATAAATCTTTGTTAATCGGTAGTGGTTTAACAGATTAATCTTACGAGAAAATTAGTATGAACGGATGAGTCATATATAGGCTTGAGAATGGATCGGAGTTGGATTTATATGAATTCATTATCCATCCATTGTATTTTTGGATTTAGGGAATGCCCGCCAGATGATAACAATCAGATTTAGATTTTGGATTTGGTTGGGGATCCAAATTTAATCCGAAACATACTAAACCAAGATTGAAAATTGAGTTTAAACCAAAGCAAAATCAACCAGATAACCATCAAATTATCCAAAATACTAAATTTACTTAACAACCTTCATTAGCAAAATCCATCGTAGCAACTAGTAATATAAACCAAACAATAATCCCTTCAACAGAAACATAAACCAAACTAGTCTAGGATTATTTTTAGGTATATATACTTCCGAGCGGAGTCAGATCAGATACATGTGAATCTGATACACACCCGTTACCAGTCACCTTCAAATTCGAATCCGGACAAACTGAATTTTTTCCGGGTTAACCAAATCAGATTCAGACGATTTTTCGAATTTTCGGATCAAAATACCAAACCTAATCACATATCAAAATCTTATCAACAGTCTCAACCCAAAAATTTGATTGGGCCCAGCAATTTTGTTGTTGTTGGAGAGAACGTTTTGGATCAATGAGTTAAGGCCCAATGAAATATCACAGACATAAGCTCAAATCAAAGCCCAAGCTGATGAACGGTATAATCTATCGACCACAGACAATCTCTATATCCATGCATAAACCCTAGCCAAACTTTCCCCCTCAAGCAATTCCGGTTCAGAGATTCTCCCCGTCTCCGTTCTCCATTTCGTCCCGTCGTTCTCCAAGGTTCGTCCCTCGTGCCTGATCACTCTCTTTATTAAGCCATTTTCTTCGCTACGGAGAAATGCGCGTGACTTAGTAATCCCTAGGACAAATATAGCTTCCATGGTTCTTTCTGCTTTCATCTCATTGACTACAATATCTTTCCATTGTCCTGATCAATTAGAAAATGTATGATTTTCAGCTTCACAGACTGCACTATTTTTTGGGCAATTCGTGATTTTCTTATTTTTCGATCGTCTTTATAAGTTTCAGGCTTTCAGCTTATGTTTTGGTTTTTGTGAGATACTGAGATTCAGAGCTTCAACTACTGGTTCGAATAGTGATAATGAATGCTTATAGAGCTGTTTCAGTTTCTGATGTTTGTGTTTAGCACTCGAATTGGTCTCGAATTTTGTTAACTGGTTTTGGTTGTTCTGTGGATTTAGTTCAAGCTAAGATGTACACCGCTAAGCAGAAGATCCACAAGGATAGGGACGTCGAACCTTCCGAATTCGAGGAGTCTGTTGCTCAGGTTTGGAGGAAAAAACCTTCCTTGATAGTTCTATTGACTTGACTAGATTTGAAAATTGAGTCTGATTAAGCATGATGCTCTGTTGTTACTACAGGCGTTCTTTGATTTGGAGAATACCAACCAGGAGCTGAAGAGTGAGTTGAAGGATCTCTACATTAACTCGGCTACGTGAGAATTAAGAATTCATTTTGATTTTTATTTCGGAGTTATGGCCATTTTTGTTTTTTATCACTATTACTGATTATCGTGTTCTGCAGCCAGATTGATGTCTCTGGGAGCCGGAAGGCTGTTGTGATCCATGTTCCTTACAGGCTTAGGAAGGCTTTCCGTAAGGTTCATGCTCGGCTTGTGAGGGAGCTCGAGAAGAAGTTCAGTGGAAAGGTGAACATGAACTTTTCATTTGTTTTGGCTGCTACAAATTATGCATTTATGTGTGTTAGTAGTTGAGTTGGCTTTTTCATGAACGAGTTTTCAGGACGTCATTGTGATAGCTACAAGGAGGATGGTGAGGCCACCAAAGAAGGGCTCTGCTGCTCAAAGACCTCGCAGCCGCACACTCACCTCAGTCCACGAAGCAGTGCTTGAGGACATCGTGATGCCAGCTGAGATTGTGGGGAAACGAACTAGGTACCGAGTCGATGGTACCAAGATCATGAAGGTAATGCTGCTAGTTCCTTTGTTGTTGTCGATATTGAACTAGTGCTGTATAGTATAGAGAAATTCAGCCAACATTCGACATTTGTTCTTGCTTATGATTGACACAATGGGCTCATTTGATTGTGAAATCGATGCTGGTGCAGGTGTTCCTAGACCCAAAGGAGAGGAACACCACGGATTACAAACTAGAGGCCTTCTCGAAAGTTTACAGAAAGCTTACAGGCAAAGATGTCGTATTTGAGTTCCCAGCAACTGAAGTGGCCTAGGTAGAGGTTAGCTAGCTAGCTAGCTCAAAGCTACATGTCGTTTTCGAGATGATTACGGTGTTGGTAATTCAATTTTTGTGTTCAATGTTAACTTACTATGTGAGGAAACCAGATCTCTCCAAATCGGATTATCAATTTATCATTGGTAGAGTCACAACATCCAGTATTAAGCATCATATAGTGACAATGAAGTCGATACCTATGTGTTTTCTGATTACGGTTGTGCAAATTGGCTCGAAATGGTTATCGGAATACCCTCTTGCCTCTAATATTTACCTTGGGTATCGAGCCACAACCTCATTTATCATCGTATAGCAACAATGATCATCGATTCATAATATTTTCACACTACAAATTCACCATGGTTACCGAGCAACAGCCTCGAATGTCTCTTCATTTGTCATCGGATGGAAAATCGACATTTTAAAACATCAGTGTCATTTTTGTTAATGATGTTTCCACCATAGTGTGGCATGCAAATTGATAATTGATTAGTTACTAACTGTAGAAACCATTATGGTTAATCCATTTAACCATATCCGTGGCCTAACTCTACTTCACTCGGTCCGACCATCTGAGTAATCATTTTCCACTGACCATACGGGCCAGGGGGACGACGGGCCTCGCATTTTGCAAATAGAAGTTATAAACCCAAAAAGTCATCAGAAACATAAAGCCCAATTTTAGTCAGCCCAGGCAATCGAGCAAGCCCAGTTTTCGTATTCATCCTGCATAAAACCCTAGCTAACAATTAGCAGCCCTCCGCGCAGTTCTCCACTAGAGCAGAAATCCTCAGAACTATCGTCGCCTCCCTTGACGATTTCGTGCCGCCGCTCTTCTCGGTAGGCACTGCTTTTACTCTCTACTGGATCCTGTTCTTCGTCTTCCGTTGTTTTGTTTGTCTAATCTCTGAGAAAATGTATGCTAATAGCGTAATCCTGGGTTATCTTCCCACTGAAATCTAAGTTTGAGTTTTAGCTTCACGAAAGTCTCTGTTTTCTCTCATGGCTGGTTTATATCTTTTAATTTCCGGTATCAGTTACGGCTGTGTTAGTTTACCAAACCCTAGTTGAATCATAACGCCTAACTTTTATTTCTCTGCTCATTTGGTGAGGGAGGTCTTCACTTCTGCATACATATTTTCTTTTAGATAACCAGAACGTTGTCAACCTAATAAAGCTGCTGTCTTTTCTGTTGTGTGTTCGTGTTTAGCTGCCAATTCGGGTTTCAATGTTTAACCGTTTTGGTTTTGTGTTGTTTGTTCTGGTAAATGCAGTTCACGGTAAGATGTATACCGCAAAGCAGAAGATCCACAAGGATAAGGATGTTGAGCCTTCAGAGTTTGAGGAGTCTGTTGCTCAGGTATGCGGAAAAGACACATTCCTTCAGACTATTGACTTTAGAAGATTGAAATTTGATTCTGATTAAGGTATGTGGTCTTTGTCTGTGCTGCAGGCGTTCTTTGATTTGGAGAATACCAACCAGGAGCTGAAGAGTGAGCTTAAGGATCTCTATATCAACTCAGCCACGTAAGATTTGCATCATTTCTACTATGTGAAGTGACGACTGCGTTTTATTCAGTGACTGATATTTTATGCCTGTTTGTGTACTGCAGCCAGATTGATGTCTCTGGCAGCAGGAAGGCTGTTGTGATCCATGTTCCTTACAGACTTAGGAAGGCATTCAGGAAGGTCCACACCAGACTAGTGAGGGAGCTTGAGAAGAAGTTCAGTGGAAAGGTAATTGAACATGCAATTTGTTTTGTCCACTATTCCTGTTTGACCTTTACCTTCTGGATAAAGGCACTGAAAGTTACCCCAAAGCTGTATATTGGTTTGTACACTGCACTGTTGTAGACTTGTTGTTCTAAGTTGGCTCACTTTGTTGAACTTATTTTCAGGATGTCATTGTTATTGCTACCCGGAGGATGGTGAGGCCACCAAAGAAGGGCTCAGCAGCTCAAAGACCCCGCAGCAGGACTCTCACTTCGGTCCATGAAGCAGTGCTCGAGGACATTGTGATGCCAGCTGAGATTGTTGGGAAACGTACTAGGTATCGCATTGATGGAACCAAGATCACGAAGGTAATTTGTTTGTTTCTTGATATTGAACCTATTCTATGTAGTACACAAACATCCTACCAGCAGTTGGCATTAGCCATCTAGCTCTTTACCATCTTTGTACCTCATAGCACTAGCTCATCCGATATTGAAGTTCCTTGTAACTCATAATGTTTGGTCGTGTAGGTGTTCCTAGACGCAAAGGAGAAGAACACCACGGAGTACAAACTAGAAGCCTTCTCCAAAGTTTACAGAAAGCTCACTGGCAAGGATGTCGTCTTTGAGTTCCCTGCAACTGAAGTGGCATAAGGAGGTTAGCTTAGCTAGATGAAAGCTACATGTGGGTTATGAGATGCTGAGGGTGTTGTTATCTCTACTATCAAGAATTGTTGTTTCTTAAGAGATGTTTCAGTTTTGCTATTTATCCCCCCAGTGTTCTCTCTTGTGGACCTTTGTTTTAAAGAGAGTTTACCAGTCGAATCTGCAATGAATCTTTTGTGTTTTGCTATAATGTAAGGTCTTTGCACATCTTTCTGGATACTTGTCTTCATTAACGTGCTTGGCATTCCTCATAGGAATCCTTCGTCTTGTTATGTTTCGTAATTGCATATCATGCTTAAGGGTGGCCAACCTAGATGGGCAAATTAGCAATCCGTGCTTGATAAATGGTTTGATTTATTGCTTTCATGCTAGTTGCTAAGGTTCTTAGCTTTGGATTTGGTAAAAACTGAATTTTGGTTCGAACTCAAACTCGAAGTTGAGTTTTAACTCGAGAGTTTGCCGAGGACCTGGAGTGCCAATCAATTGTGCCAGCTACTCCATTACTACCGCTCCTAACAAACAAGGCTGTGGAATTCAGTTTAAACGCAAGTAAGTCTTGAGACAATCATCAGTGATGGCACCAAACTCTGTGGCATCAGTTATTGGCCTTGTAACAGCCATCTGAACCGCGTTTTGAGTATCACATTTTGAAAGGCTCGAGGCCATCATCCATTGAATCCCGATCAACAGTGCTCAAGCTTCACCTTCCTTGACTGCCGGAAGACCTGCGAGAATATGTTGATGCCAGCCCTTAATTTGCCCAGCCATGTCTCGAATAACAACCGAGTATGATATCGGAACATATGAAAGTGAGAAATCTGTTAATAAACATGGCCGCTGGGCATTCAACGTCAGCAGCAGAGCCATCTCCTTGGTGACCAATACTGCGGGACGCCATTGTGCGTGTCTCTGTCGTCCCTACAACGTAGACCAAACCTCGTGCACTGCATTTATTTGATAACTAATATGTAAGTGTAGACCCGAAAATAGGGCAGAGAGTGCTAATATTCTTTGTTAGTGGGGTATCTTTGTTTCCTGCTGATGAACTGCAGACACAAACACAAGAAGAAGAAGTGATCTGGAAGGGAAAGTATTATTATTATGATCATCATCTTCAGCCCCAAAAAGCTGTGAAATGCACGTGAGCCGCTTGTGGGAAAAGCACAACGAAAAAGAAATCAGTCAGTGGATAGAAGAAGATGGGAGGAGGATCCCTTTCTTGTTGATTAAACCTCCCTCCCTCCATGGCCCCAACCCAACTGCATATACAGCTCACATAACCACCACATCCTAAATCTACAAGACTACAACTATCCCAAGAGAAGATTAACATGATCACTACGCAAGGGAGGGATACGCAAAATTACTTGCATCGACCGGATTAGAAAGGCCGGTACAAAGAATACCAGCAAATGAGTTTAACTGCATCCGTCCCGTCCTCATATTTATCAACTCAAAATGTACTCTCGCCTATACAACGTCTTGCTTCCCACCATTTTCTCTTGTGGTTGGGTTAGTAACTTACACTCACCTTTCTCTATCTCCCAATTGGCAACAACTAAGAACTAATGAAACAGTCTCTAGCTATGCTTTGATTGCAGTCAACCGTCCCTCTCTCACACTCTCTCACATGTAAGATTAATTGTGCGGAATGGATGTGTCTCCACTATTACTTTGCTCACTTGCTTCAAATTCTACTCTTTTTTTTCCCAAACCTAACTTAGAGCTTATTGGAGCTTGTCTCGTTGGCTTCAAATCTGGGGCCCAAAGGTATCAATTTCCATCCAAAGTTTAGAAATAGTTAGTGAAGATACGAGACACTTTTTATGTGGAGTAATTTAGTTGATACATGAGTTATATAAATTATAAATTAAATTAGTCTGGTCATATATTAAATTGTTACAATGTGCTTTCGTATGCAACTCGTATCCAACATGACCATTTGATTATAAAGAGTGATGAATCGCCATATTAATGTGAAAAAATTTTGCCCGTAGGACATGTGACAAATTCCAAGTACACCATAGAACTACTATTAATATACACATGGAAGACGTGAAACAAGGTATCTACATGCGACGATAATGTAAATTTATCGATAGTATCTCTCGAGTTTCACCATTCACCAATCATCATTTACTAGTCAAAACGGTAATGTAAATTTACTGATGTTATCTCTCAAGTCTCGCCAATCATCATTTACTAGTCAAACCTCACCAATCATCGTTTATTAGTCAAATCGATAATTCTCATATACTAAAATTGGTTTTTGTATATAATTTTATCAATTAGTTTGCACAATTAAAACTAAAATAAAATAATGTTGGTTTTCAAAGAAAATACAATCATATAGCACCGTAAGAATTCTTAAGTATTCACAAAACTACGAAGTCATAATTCAAAAATTGTCATTTTAGTGCTACTTGGGGTTATCAGCGTGAACTCCGAAAGTCATGTGGTTGATGTGGTTCTTGAAGGTCATGTTATTTTTTGCTTGCTTCGCGGGAAGGAGGAGGATCAAATATTTGGTCTGATTACAGGGATGTTGTTGTTACGTGCAACTTGTCGCTTGATGAGTGTCCCTAGGAATGCACCGTTATGATTGATGCTGTGTGTGACCTGTTGACGATTCATCCTCAAATTCATGTTCTTCAGTGTCCGCTAATTTGTGTAATGTCTATTTGTTCTATATATTTTTAATAGAATGATTTATAAAATCACCATCATTTTTATAAAAATAAAGCTCTATATTCTCCTCGTCCATCAGAATATTGTTACGGACCATCAACCCAAAAAAGAAATTCTTAAATCTGATTTCAACTGGCCTGCAAAATAATGTGACAGCTGTGTTGTTTTGTACACGTGGCGCCATCTCATCAAAGCAGTCACAACGGCCAAAACCGTTGCCGTTATTTCTTTCCTACCAACTCCGTCGGCCGTCGGCACACGTCGACAAAACCCGTATAGGGGTAATTCAGTAACTTGGCCTGTTATTAAACAATTGTTTGGCTGCTATTCCCGCTCATTTTTTACTGTTGGTTTGAAAATCGTCTCTCCCCCTTCGTGGGCCCTCTCACCTTCTCCCACCATCTCACGCCAATCCTACCTTTTCACAGTAACCGAACCCTAATCCTCCGATTAAGGAAGAACTAATTAGTTAATTACTGTAAAGTACCTTAAAATGAATCCCATGTCAAATTTTACCCTATTTTTAACGGATGGGATAAATATATGATTAGCATAATTTTCACACACAAAATTGAATTGTGCGAAACAAAAATAAATCGTTCTAAAAAGGCGAATATTGAAGCATAATTTTCACATTTCTCGACACCAAACTCCATTTACAAAAATTGTATTCTATACTTACTTTTATAAGGTGAAACTTTATTGGAAAACTTTTTATATCTATTTTTTATGATGAATTTGTACGAGTGTATGTTATTTTGTTGGCAACAAATAGATTATGTCATAGAAATTTTTTGGGATGTATAACAAATTATTTTGTAAAGAAGGATTTGGTAGAATTTGTTGTTTTCTCATCATCTTAGCTTTAGTTCGAGTTAAAATCGAAAAATATAACTTGTATTCAACGCAAGGACATAATAACAATATTTTGAATATTACCGTTAAAATAAGAACGATTAAATTAATGCTAGCTTGATTTATAATTGATGTAATGCTTTTAATTAGTAGAAACATAAAATTAATCCTTTAATAAAATAAATATGATATAAAGTTATTTTATTCGTGTTAATGGATGTTTTTACTTTTTATTAGTAATCACATTAACATTTGATACTAAAATATTCATTAAATAATTTTATTGAATTTTTGAATAAGACAATAAATTAACTGTAATTTTAGTTGATTATATATATAAACTAGTCAATGTTACTTTCAAGTATCTCTTTATAGATCTCACTTATGAAAAAAAGTGATCATTTTAAAGAATTAAATGAAGGTGATAACTGATACCTCCCTTTGTAGTTTGAATGTATAACTAGCTTAACCAAATAATTATACTTTGAATGATTTTAATTTTAGTTTGATTACTAAATTGTATAATCTAGTTTTTTTATAAAAAAATTGTATAATTTAGTTATAAAATCTATTAAAAAATATCAACAAATATGTTGAGGTAAATTTTTTTTTACACAGATTGAAAATTGAATAAACATTCTAAAATGATCGATTAGTGTTCATACAGTATTAGGCATGACTATAAAAGAGGATCAATTTGTACAGGTTTAAAAACTGCCGTGATTAGAAAAGCAATAGATCTCAACTATAATGACTTCAAATTTTGCAAAGAAGTTAGAAGCACGATTGCTTTTAAAATAATCACACACATTAAAGAAAAGCTCTCCTTTCTCAACCCCCTTTCTGTCTCTCCATTTCTCTGCAACTCTCTTTGTCGTAAAGAAGACGAAAGACTCTCTCTCCCTCATTCTCCACTCCTCCTCCATTTTCTTCTTCACAGAGGTTGCTTACAGCAACGAAGCGAATCATCAATTTTCTCCACAATGCATTTCGCTTTACACCTCATCGCCACGTGACTCCTTCACTGACACGCTCTTCTTCTCCTTCCTGAACCATTCCAATTCCTCTTTACGCTTCCTCCGCCTCGTTCGGAGAGGTTATTCGCTCGCGAGGAAGAATTTAGGAGGTTTTAGAGAAGCTACGTATGGCATCTTCCTCCGGAGCAAGGAGCAGCTCACCGTTCTCATACCGCAAGTCATCCAGTCCTTACTCTTCTACTTCCTCCACTTCGTCTTACATGAGCGGCAGCAACCGTCTCATTCCGCGTTCCAGCTCTTCATCGGCTTCTTCTTACTTGAATAACTCAGGTGTGGGAGGAGGAGGAGGAGGTTACGGTGCTCGATCCATGGCTCCTAGCCGGTCGCAGTCGGATTCAGTTTACTTAGGCGGTAGCTCGCGCGGTGGTTATGGAAATCGTACGCCGGTTGGTTACGAGGAGCTGATTGCGGAGCCGGTTGAAGCTCCGAGGAGTGGTGAGAGTATATCGGTGACGATTCGGTTTCGACCGTTGAGGTAAGTGTTGGATCTGAGTGCTAGTCGACTGGATCGGACCTACTGTTCCATTTCAGTTTAGCGTATAGTAATGTGCACTTTTTTGGTGCTGTTTGGGTACAGCGAGAGGGAGTTTCAGAGAGGAGATGAAATTGCATGGTACGCCGACGGAGATAAGATCGTTAGGAATGAGTATAATCCAGCTACGGCTTATGCATTCGGTACTGTGAATGTGACTTCGAATTTTTTTAATATTTGCGGTGGCTTTTGAGCTCGTGATTCTTATTAATTGCTAGAGTGGAGTGGATTGGAGATGCTAATTTTGAGTTGCGTCGAGCAGATAAAGTATTTGGACCGCACACAATTACTCAAGACGTGTATGATATTGCTGCCAAGCCAGTGGTCAAGTCTGCAATGGAGGGAATTAATGGTAGGTTGTTTAGATATGCATTTGGTAGTGGGAGGCACTCTGAGCTCTCTGACCGCCTTGCTGTGTAGTTCCTTACCATCGTTCACTAAGTGATTTACACTCTTTCCTATTACAATTTTGTCCAGGAACGGTGTTTGCCTATGGTGTCACAAGTAGTGGAAAGACATTCACTATGCATGTAAGCTGAACTCTTGCTTACTGGTTGCTTTCAAATAATTTACTTGAAACCAAAGTGTGGAGTAGAAGGTTTATGATTGAGGTTTGAATTTATGCGTTGCAGCCAAAAATTTCTCAAGGTCTGCTTGCGTTGTTATTGACATAACTATTGCGTTTTGTTTCCCTTGTTTAATTATGTGCAGGGAGATCAAAGTGCTCCTGGTATTATACCTTTGGCTATAAAGGATGTTTTCAGCATGATCCAAGACGTAAGTAGCCAGTATTTACTTAGCTTTTCCACCACGAATGGTGTGCCAAACTGTGTTCCATTTCCCAGCTCTTCTGGCTGCTGGTATCTGTTGCATATGAGGCAGTGAATTCTGATCCAATAACTGCTAGCGCCTGTACAAAGATAACAGGTCTGAGATATTGGTTGGCTTGTGGCAATTCAACTGTGGAGATGTATGTGAAACTAGTAATTTTGCTTGATGATCTTGTAGTGGTTCTCCTTCTGATTTCTGTTTTAGGAAACATCACTGGTTGGTCAGGGATGTATAATTCATTTCAATGTTTGTTTCAGACTCCTGGGAGAGAGTTTCTGCTGCGGGTTTCATATCTGGAAATTTACAATGAGGTCTGTTAAATATAGCAGAATTTCTTTACAACTTAATTACATTGCATTGAGTCATGACTACATTGTTTGTGCTCAGTTTAGCTCTTTAAATACTGCAATACTATCTCAGCAGGACTGAATTATTTGATATTATCTATTATGTTTTGCGTTCTTCTGTTAGTTTCTACTCATCCATGCACATTAATTGTTTCCTTCATTGGGTTCTAATGCTTGCTCCCATATCAGGTTATCAATGATTTACTTGATCCAACTGGACAGAATTTGCGAGTTAGAGAAGATGCACAGGTATTCTGCTTATTGCATAAACATAAATGTATGAACGTCACTTGTTTGCTGCTTAATCCCTTATCTCCTTCTAAATCCTGAAATGGCAAAATAAATTAACAGATTGACATTTCTTCAAACTATTGATGGAGCTTTCTGTAACAAATGATCCTGTTAACTTTCTCTTTGGAGTGGAGTGTCTGCACAGACCATTGACATGACATGCACATTATTCCACTTACCCTGTCTCCATATTTTCCAGGGTACTTACGTCGAGGGTATAAAGGAAGAAGTTGTTTTGTCTCCAGGACATGCATTGTCTTTTATTGCTGCGGGAGAAGGTATTTAGTTAGTACATTCTGATGATGTGTGTATATATGTTTGATTAAGCAAGTTCCTTACTGTTGGTTTAATTGATATGTGATGCAGAACATCGCCACGTTGGTTCAAATAATTTCAATTTGTTCAGTAGCCGAAGTCACACCATATTCACACTGGTAAACGAATTTCCTCCGGTGATACACATACAAATCTGATAATATGTTAGTATTCTTGTCAGCGTAATTCTTTAATATTTGGCCAAGTCCGTAGTGACTAACTTACATGCCTTATGACTGGCAATGGTCGATTAATGCCTGGCTGAGTTGATGGGGTACCTTTTCCTAGAACAGATTCACTGTTTGGAAGATGTTTCTCATCTTTTTCAATCATTTTCTGTGTATACGTCGGATGTAGTATTGGTGTAATTGTATTCCTGTTGGTAAGGCTTCCAAGATAATGCCGTTCCAGGAATCAGGATACTAATGAATAGCTATCGCCCATGGCGTGCATTATGCTTGAACTCCCTAAAGTAATTATGACTAACCGAACTTCAAGTTTGATGTTGCCAATCGTCCTTCAGTCACTGAGCCTATCAATAGTTTATGTGCTAGTCTATCAATAGTTTGTAACAAGTAATATTCCTGTCCGCTCTTCACTACCACTCTTATTAGTATTAGTATAATTTGAATGTTGGTCTAGAGATAACATGGGTACAGAAGTTTCTGTTCTCTTAGTAACTCAGTTTGGATATCTAATTTAATCGTCTTGAAAACTGTTTTTGGTTCTCCAGATGATTGAAAGCAGTGCTCATGGTGACGAGTATGACGGCGTGGTTTTCTCTCAACTCGTAAGTTGTTTTACTATTTTTTTAGAACATGTGATACTGCAATATTCTACCTGCATGCTTCGTCTTACTGTGTTTTCCTTCCCTTGATCAGAACTTGATTGATCTTGCCGGATCTGAGAGCTCAAAAACTGAAACAACTGGATTGAGGAGAAAAGAAGGATCTTACATCAACAAGAGTCTTCTTACTCTTGGCACTGTATGTGACTGAAATCTTACTGCATATGCATGTATTTTGTAGTTGGCTCAACTGTAGGCAGTACAGTGCATTGATGGATTAAAAAAATGTTGTTCATAGTTAATTTGCTCATCAGCCCAAATTTACAATTTGGATTTTAGAGCACTATTTTTATTTCTCTAATTTTTGTGGCAGTTAAATGTGGCAATTTCTTTTCTTGATATCATGTAGTTTATTGGTCTGTATAGGCAACTATAGTCGTATTTTCTTTCTTCACGAAGTCACTGGCTTGATGATTGCACTGTGTAGGTAATAGGAAAGCTGAGTGAAGGTAGGGCTTCACATGTTCCATATCGAGATTCCAAGCTCACCCGTCTTTTGCAATCCTCGTTAAGTGGCCACGGACATGTTTCGGTGAGTTTGAAGCACTACTATATAATTTTGAATAATAATCAACAACTGTACTCCTTTTCATGCAGTTCAGTTATTGACATGAACTTTCGCCCAATTTAACATAATACCTCCTGAATTGTTATCCAGCTTATTTGTACAGTTACCCCTGCATCTAGTAATTTGGAGGAAACTCATAATACATTAAAGTTCGCTAGCAGGGCGAAGCGTGTGGAGATCTATGCCTCAAGGAACAAGGTATGTAACTTTTGCGTGTGATTTGTGTCCATCAGAATTTGTGTCCATTTTAAGGTAAATCTAACATATGCTCTGTTTTTATGAAAATAAACCTTCAGATCATTGATGAAAAGTCTCTAATTAAGAAGTATCAGAGAGAAATCTCAACTCTTAAAGAGGAACTTGATCAGTTAAGAAGTGGGATGCTCGTTGGTGTGAGCCATGAGGAGATTCTGACCTTAAAACAAAAGGTATTTAGTTCTCTATTGGCTTAGCTTGTCAACCTTCGTCAATCTGTGTAGCTGGTCTTCGGTCACTTTATCAGGTCATGATTACATTACAGCTAGAAGAAGGACAAGTGAAGATGCAGTCCAGACTGGAAGAAGAGGAGGAAGCAAAGGCTGCTCTCATGAGTAGAATCCAGAGGTTAACCAAGCTAATTCTCGTCTCTACAAAGAATTCAATCCCTGGATTGGGTGATGTTTCTGCTCATCAGCGAAGTCTCTCACATGATGTATGTTTTCTTCCTAATTTTTTGTATTAGTTTGTCTATGGTGTCTGCTAGCATCTGATTTTGAATAGTAAATGGCAATGGACGGACTTGAATGCATAATTTCTGTTCCACCATGATGTCTTATCTTTGATAATCCTATGTTAGAGCATGGCAAATTGGTTTGACTTCACTTTTGAAATTCATTTCGGAAGGCGAATGCTTAATTTCTGGATTAGGTATTTGACAATTGATTTTAAACTACTTTTACTTTCAATTATGTTCAATCACCAATTATTTTCTGTGCATGGACTACGAATATTCATGGTACACACTGTCTCTTATCATCCTCTTTAGATTCAGGAATATCGGACCCGAAATGATCTTTTGCTTTTATTTTGGTTTTGCCAGAAACTGGATATCCTGCGAGATGGCACTTTACTTTTGGACAACGAGCATAAAGATTCCCCATCTACTACTGCAATTTCATCAGATCTATCTCATGAATCCAGGCATAACAGATCCTCCAGCAAGTGGAATGAAGAATTTTCACCTGCCTGCAGCACGGTTACTGATTCTGCTGGTGAATATATCAATTCTTCAAAGTTGGCAACAGTACGTGCTACTTGTTTTATTCAATTCAAATGCTGTTATTGCAGCGTTAATGACCTACCTAATTTAGCTGTCATGTCCAGTGTTGCTCTGACGTTTAATAATCTAGCAATTTCGCTCTTACTCTTAAGAATCTAGCAATTAAACTCCCTTGAAAACCCTGTACTATGTACAAGCTGCTTATTTTTGGAACCGTTTGTGAAACTATCCTATTGCAGAGTGGACTCTCTCAAGATCAGATGGATCTTCTAGTGGAGCAGGTCAAGATGCTTGCTGAAGAGATTGCATTCAGCTCAAGTTCCCTGAAGCGTCTAGTCGAGCAATCTGTCAATGATCCCGATAGCTCGAAAACTCAGGTATGACTATCATGATGATTACCTTGGTATTAATATATATTTAATTTCATTAGTTACGCAAAGAGAACACTACTGTGTTATTGTTGATGAAACTTTCTTATACTGTTCTGTTTTTGTCTTGAGGGTACATATCTTCTTTTCCACCATTATGAGTTTGTGTTTCCAATTATTGTGTAGTCTATATGTTTCTGCGTGAACATATAAATGGCTGATATGTTGTTATCTGTGGTTGGTGTTTTTGAGCTCAAAGTTAACTGCATTGCAGTGCAGATATGGAAGTACATATCAAGGCTCTCTGATTCTGTCTTACATTTTATTGTGGACCTTCTAGTTCATTAGACTTTTGTACTATGCTAGCACATTTGCTTGGAGCTAAATTGCCTAGATTTTGATGATAGTTTGAATGTTTAATCCTATTGTCTAAATGACAGATCCAGAACTTGGAACGTGACATTGAGGAAAAGAGAAAGCAAATGAGAGCTCTAGAACAACACATTATTGAAAGCGGTGAGGCTTCAATTGCCAATGGATCATTAGCTGATATGCAGCAGGTAGTTTTTCCTTCTTCCTCATTGATGGATTTTGTTTATTTCGTTACACTACTTATAAACAATATATATTAATTTGGTTATCTTAATTACTTTTGCTGCTGCAGAAAGTCATGCGATTGATGACTCAGTGTAATGAAAAAGCTTTTGAGCTTGAGGTGAGAACTTGGTCTTAAATCTATAGTTCGCTAAGCACATTAGCTTGCATTTAGTTTAATCTTGAACTGGTGTCACGCTATCGTTCATCTTCATTGCGTAAACCGCTCTGTTTGGTTCGTAAAATGTTTTCTTGCTCCTACTTTAAGATGATATATGGATTTCCAATAATTCTCTTATGCTTAAATCTTAAAACTTCAGATGTATTATGATTACCTCACTTTCATCTTACTTGGTAGTGATTTCACTAACTGCTGCAAAATTTTGTCGACCAATGCAGATAAAATCAGCTGACAACCGCATACTCCAGGAGCAATTGCAGAAAAAGGTGATTTCCATCGTTGGTCCTGTCTGTGACTCATCTTATATGATCCTTACAAGTTTTTTTTACTTGTCTGAATTGGCTATGATAGAAAGTCCACCTTCGGCCATGTCTAATCCATTTTTATGATCCTTAAGGTTTAATTTACTCATTAGGATCGGTTATGAATTATGATCTAATGTTTTAGTAGCCAATGATTCCAAGTTGCCATATTTCGTTTTCTGAGTGCTAAGATTCGTCGATATTCGTAATCGTTTGTCTGCAGTGTTTGGAGAACAAGGAGTTAGAAGATAAGGTGAATCTTCTTGAGCTTCGTTTGGCCTCACCATCAGGCGACAAGTCATCGTTAACATCTGAGCAACCCATCCCTGAAGAATATGTTGATGAACTGAGGAAGAAAATTCAATCACAGGTAAAAGCTCAAATCACAATTCATAATCAGAATTTACTGCTATTCTGCTAAAGTGTGACGATTACTCGATCAGGATGCGGTTTATTGAAAGTCTAATGATAGTTTCTTATGTTCATACTTCTTGATTTGAGCAGGAGATTGCAAATGAAAAGCTGAAGATACAACAGGTTCAGCTTTCAGAGGAGAACAGTGGGCTACACGTACAGAAACAGAAACTAGCTGAAGAAGCTTCTTACGCGAAGGAACTGGCATCTGCTGCAGCAGTCGAGCTAAAAAATCTAGCTGGTGAAATTACTAAGCTATCCTTGCACAACTCGAAATTAGAAAAAGAACTGCTAGCTGCTCGCGAGTCTCTGCAGTATAGAGGTTCCGTTCCACAAAATGGTAGCAACCGTAGATATAACGATGGATCGAGATCAGGGAGGAAAGGGCGATTATCTGGCCGGGTAAACGAGATGGCGCTACACCCAGACGAGTTCGATGCATGGGATCTTGATCCCAATGACATGAAGATGGAATTGCAGGCAAGGAAACAGCGAGAGGCAGCCCTCGAGGCTGCCTTGGCCGAGAGGGAACTCATAGAAGATGAGTACAGGAAAAAAGCAGAAGAAGCAAAGCGTAGGGAAGAGTCTCTTGAAAATGACTTGGCAAACATGTGGGTACTTGTTGCTAAGTTGAAGAAGGAAGGAGGAAATATCCCCGAGTTTATCACCGATGAGAGGCCGAATGACGTTAGATCTAACCACACGAATGAGCCAGAATCGAATGGGTCTGATCATGAAATTGCGTCTAAAGAAAGACAAGTTACTGATTGTCCAAAGCCTGCAGTTGAAGTTCCAAAGGAAGAGCCGTTGGTTGTTCGTTTGAAGGTATGAATACAACCAACGAAAATACTAACATTGCTTTTTCACCGATTCACTTCCTCTTATTTTTTTATCAACCACTGTTTCTCAAATTCAGGCACGGATGCAAGAGATGAAGGAAAAGGAACTGAAACACTCAGGAAATGGAGATGCCAATTCGCACATCTGTAAAGTATGTTTCGAATCAGCAACCGCAGCCATTCTTCTTCCATGCCGACATTTTTGCTGTAAGCATCACCTTTCAACCTTCTGTTTCACAAAACTATATATACATAATACACTTCAACTTATCTATTGCATGAAACATAATATGTAACCTTGCGGTAAATTTTTCCGCAGTGTGTAAATCGTGTTCTCTTGCTTGTACCGAGTGCCCTATCTGCCGAACCAAGATAGCAGATAGGCTTTTCGCATTCACTTCGTGACATTCATAAACAAAAAGGTAAGCCATTATCTGCTCATTTTCCATCCATCTATCCGTTTCCAACCTCTATTTGAGCCCTCATTTCTCCAGTGTCTTGCAACAGGGTTTTTTGTCACCGCCATTTATTCCACTCGCAACACGAAATAGCGGGCTGGCAGGTTACGGATTCTTTCATTACTTCTTTGCTGTATATGTCTTCTATCGGATTCTATCTACAATAGTTTGGGCTTCTTTAAGATGTGTAAAAAACAATGCAAGATATGGCGGTGGTCATCATTTGCTGGGTTCTTTTTGTGTGTGTATATATGAAAACAGTCAGTTTATATCTTCGTTTAGCGATAAGCATGTGTGTTAGAGAGAATGTGATGGTGTTGAACTGTGTCGTTGGTTGGGTAAGCAGCCGTTAGCTTTCGATTACTGTCCACCCAGCAAATCCCACACGATCCACTGCTAGATTGTTTTTTTAGCTATACACGTAGTGGTCCTCCTGACAAGAGTTAGGCTTGTGATTTTGAAATCTTCCAATTGGATCGTTTGAAATCTAGTACGGAGTTCTGAATGATACTGCATAGTTGAGATACTGCCGCCGAGTGTTTGGATGATGGGCAAATGAACAGGTATGGAGATGAGAAGTTTCTCTGGAGTTCTTTTTTCTTTTTTGGAGTTTCTCTGGAGTTCGTAGTATGGGTTTTTAGCTGTAAAAGAGTGGTCCAATGCTTTTACGTTGCTATGTGCGTTTTTGGCTCTATTGTACTTTTGTCTTTTTGTCACTGCAACTATCATATCCACGAGGAAACCTCGTCTACACATTTTCAAGGGGAGAATTAAAGGTCGAATGGACGAAGAGTTTGTATGTTAAAAGTGCCGAAAGTATAGTGGGTCGACTGTTGAAATGATGATTTTATATATCTCATATAAAGAAAACATCACCAAACATGATTTTACAGTCAGAGCTGCACTTGAAAGGACAGTTCATCGAAACTGAAACTTGGGCAAAGGGAAAAAGAGTTGGTAAACAAGAGTTACAGTCCCCAAATGGAACTTGCATCCTCCTCTCAATCCTCATCCCACCACGGCCTTCAGGTCTTGTGTAAAAAAAAGAACCACTAACTCCCCACTAGGCAGTAGCTAGTAGGAAGTAAAAATGTAAAAGAAAACACAAGGAGAGGCTCGTAGTTAGTTTTACTTTTTTACTTCTCGATCACTTCTCAGTTTCTAACTCCGTCACTCACAAAAAACGGGGAAAAAATAGAAGCGAACGGAGGGAGCCGGGTCACACATCACATATAAGGCGTCGTCCAGAAGTCACCACTGTACTTCCCAGCAGCCGGTTCAAGGAAGTCGTCCACCCGCCAACCCGGAAGAGTATCCAAGTACTCGGAGATGTTGGACCCAGTGGTGTCGCCGCTGTAGCTGACGTGGGCGCTCTCGTCCACGCTGTAGGACCCCGGAGAACCCCCCTGGTCCCACTGTACGCGCCTTTTATTAGAATAAGTCACAGCTGGCTGCTGCGGCGGCGCCTGTGACGGTGTGGAACTGCTCCTACAACAGCTGCTGCCAGCTGTGTTGGAAGTAGTATTAATCTTGGCGGTGGTTGTTGGGTCGTAGTGAGCGGAAAAGGCGGAGAGCTTGACGCCGGTGAGGAGAAAGCGGCTGTGACGCTGTGTGTGTTCGTTGGCAGAGTGGATTGGGATGTCGCATTCTCTGCAGAGGATGGCTCTGTCTTCGTGGCAGAAGAGGAATGCTCTCTTCTCCTGTAAAAAATAAAAATTCAACCAATTAAGATCGGACCCCATGTTCACAAATTGTTGGAATAAATTCATAACTAGATTATATAACCAAATTCGTACCTGGCAGATATCGCAGAGGGGTGCATCTTGGAAGGAAGGGTGAAGCAGAGAAAAGCGGTGGTGTTTCCCGGCGAGTTTATTGGCATGGTGAACTCTGCGGTCACAGCTTTCGCACAAAGCAGCCTCGTCGGCGGTGCAGTAAACACTCGCCTCCGATCCGTCACAAACATCACACCTGATCTTCATCCCACCTTAATTATAATCGATACGGAATCTCAACCAATATACTTGAGCAGAGCTGATAGACTGATGGAGCAGAGTAGTAATGGAATGGGTGGAAGAACTACTTATATAGTGACAAAAGAAGATCGAGCTAGCTAGGGGAGGGTATGGGTTTGGAGATGGAAATGGATAGGAATTAGTGATCTTCTGGCCTCTGTATATATGCAATTTGTTGTTGTGATAGGTGGAAAAGCGCAGCAAAGAAGGATGAAAAAAGCAAAGGAAGTACAGGACAAAAGGGAATGCATGAATGAAATTAAAGAGGAAGGAAAGTTGGGGGAGAACTTGGAGGAAGGATGTGTGTGAATGTGATGCTTCCCTCTATTTATATTGTGCGGGGTTGTTTGGAACATAATTGACAATAAGTAAGAGGGTTGATCCGTAATTGTTCGGGCGGTAGAATTGTGTCGGAGATTTGAAGGCGTTTTTGAGTTTGAATTCAATGTAGTTTTTTTTTATCTTGATATCTTTATCTCATATATCTTCGATAAAATAGAAAAGAATTTATTTTTGCTATATATCATGCTTAAAATTAATTATTAATTTTTAGGTTTTTGTTTAGTTTTTAAAGGTTTGGACATAGTGATAAGTGTTTAGAGTATAATTAAACTATTTTATGATTGGTTAATTTAGATTTATGGTCCAATGTCATAGTTTGGAGTACGATTAAAATTTTGGTTTTCCGATTCAATATTTGAGGGTTAGAATTTAGTGTTTAGAGGTTTAACATTATCCTTTACTATTTATGGTTGCATGTGAGGTGTTTAGAATTTATTAGTACCAGATCTCCGCCTCAAATATATATAATCTTTTAATTAATTTCTACAATTCACTCATAATTAGTTATAATCTTAATAAGATATACAATATAGTCAGAAGGGAAATTATGGAACTAATTAATTACTATCTAATATTTATCTTATTATTATGCTACCACGTAATTTTTTTTGCAACAGTGGGTGTGTTATTGGCATGCAGTGGCGGATTCGGGAGGGTTTTCCCGGTCCCGGCTCAGTGTGTTTTTTAATATTGAAGTTCAATATTATGTAATTTTCCGTGATATTTTTAATTTAATGGAATGTTTTTATATACGGCTCAGTATATTTAAATTTTTATATAATTTGATACGGTATATTAAATTATTTTGGTAGTCAGGAGAAACTTTCATATATATTTTTGGTAGTTATTTTTTGATTCCTTAATGATAGAGGAGAGCCATTTGGTGAGGTAGGTTCTTGAATTGCTAGCTAGAGTCATCATGTATATATATATATATATATATATATATATATATATATATATATAGGCAGATTCAATTCATTTGTCCATATTCCAATTCTTAATTAATTAAAATGGAAAATGAAAATGGAAGAAAAAGAATTCGAATATCGACAAATGAATTCTTTTAGTTCCCACTCTTCTATGGGTATGATATGCCTGCCTGAGCCTGACCATATATGTGTATAAATCATTTAATGAGGATCAGAATCTCAGATTCGGTTCTATGGATTGGTAAATCTCATCTGTTTAATTCATCTTTCAACTATATTTATTGTCGATAGCAATAATCGATTCTTTTTATTATGGGTGAATAAACGGCCGATCATAAAATTTATTTTATTTTCACTAGACAATGATCGAACTCTCGATTTCAGAACAAAATGACCGACGACTAATATGACTTTACTAAGAACTAAACTAAGCCCGCTTGAGCAATTATCGCTATAGTTTTTTTTTTCTGGTTAGATTCCTATGGAAAAGCCAGAAAATATAAAGAGGGGATGGGCGATATGAGTGCAAGTTGCAGCTCATTCATTACTCTCAATGCGACCTGTTTATGTCCTTTTTTTCATAATTAATTTAATGCATTGGTTGGGTAGGTGATTTTAACGGGTGATTTAGATTTTTGAAAAAAATTTGTTTTAAATTACTCGTTTGGAACATAAAAAGGGGAAGAGATTTGCGGAGATTTGAAATCACCTTGTGGCCCTAGAGAAAATTTCGAGGGTGAGGGTGGAGATTTCGGAAGAGAGAGGGGAGATTTGAGAATTTTAATTAAAATTATCGCTTCTTTTTTTTGTAATTGATATGACCGTACATAAATTGGACGCATTTTATTTTTGTTGTTGTTTATTTTTCTCTCTCTATAATAATTACATTCAAACTCACCCAAAATAAATCACCCATTCAAACGGTATATTTAAAACATAACAACCTTTATTCAAATCTTTTATATTTCAAAACACCTACCCAACGATCCATAAAACTTTTCCTCCCAAACTCTATTTTGTTTTTTCCCCACAATATAATTTTGATTTATTATATGTTAATTTGTAAGTAACGTTGTATGGGTGTAGCAGATTATTGATGGACATGTCACACCTCAATACAAACAAAACACGACCAAAGTCCAACATCTAAGTCTTGTGTGAGAGTTAATTTGGGATATTTAGATATTTAGCCAAGATCTGGCCTGACAATGAGTACTGCACAAGAGCAACTGGTCACTGATTTTGAAGAATTCGTTACTCTGATGAAGATGGATAGACTTAATTTTATGCATTTCCGATAGTTTCGTGCTAGCTACGTATTAGCATGCAGTCTAGTCTCGGTCCTCTACCCTTCCATCTACACAATGGTATAATAATGATAAGGCAAAACCTACTAGACGTTCAGATCACCAGACTCTAGACGTAGACTACTACAAACTATAGGTGATTTGAGGGCAAAGCCTCTACGCCAACCCTGCAGACCCCGACGCTAACCGAAATAAAACAATGTTCAAAACATAAAACAATAAAGAACAAGGACTAGAATTTCTGGACGTGCTTGCTAATCTTCCCCGAGGTGGAGGTGTTGCCGGAGCGAGAAGCTACTCCGCAAGTAACGGACTATGTCGATGGGCGGGACACACTAGTTAACTTGTATATTACAGAGACCATCTTTCTTCGACGACTTGAAGGGTTTCAGACCTTAATGCTCCGCCACATTACCATCCTTGTATGAGACCTCTTCACGATGCCGTTTCGGTCGGCCGTTACATCCAAGTCCATTGGTTTCATATGGGCTATAATATAAATGGGAATGTAAGTAAAACTTTAATGCATGATTGGGAAACCCTAGAAGAAAAGAAGAAGAAGAAGAAGAAGAAGAAGAAAGAAGAAGGTGAGTAGTAAGTCTAAGACACGATGATGATTATGATAGAGAGATGTGGACAACTAGATTCTCCCCCCACCAATTGAAGAGATTTCGACAAATAACACTTTTCCATTTACTTTTTTGGACCCATCATCCACCACCCTTGCAACTTGTCCACTACCATTTAGGGATAATTTTGTCATTTTAAGAAAATTTGAAATCTAAATTCGAAATCCAAAATTCAAAATCCAATACTCTAGACCTTAAACCAAAAAATATAAAATATAAAATCGAAACTTAAAAAATGAGAAATGACAAATTTACCCCTAATTTAAGTTAGACTTTTTGTTCGTCAGATCTAATGTACGAAATAAACAATCCAGATTGTTCCTTGTCCCAACAAATAGACCTCCTCTATTTACCGCCGACCCAAAATCCCATAGATGCACCCTCCACCCCCAAATCTAAAATCAAACAATTAATTACCACATTAATCTAAAATCAAACAATTAATTACCACATTAATTAGATCATAATTAATGTTGGTGAAATGACTGACAAGATTTCATATGTCTATATATAATCGGTTAATATATAGCGGAAATTTGGTGCATTAGTGTATATGGTATATTCAACATTAAAAAAATTTATTCAAAAATTTAAAACCGAAATAATAAATCCTAAACACCTCACACGCAACCCTAAACCTTAAAAGATAATGTTAAACCCTAAACGCTATTATAACCCTCAAATATTAGATCATAAAACCAAATCCTTATTCATACTTCAAACTCTGACTTTTGACCATAAATTTAAATTAACCAATCATAAAGCTCCTAATTATACTCTAAACACTTACCAATATGTCTTAATAAACACCAAACAAGAACCTCAAAACTCTTAATTTCAACATAATATATAGTAAAAATATGATAGAATGTACCGTGTACGAACCAAACAAAAACCGACCTAGGTGGGGGCCACATTCGCATAAACAATGGTAAGAGTCCAACCCTATATAATAATATATACACAGAGGAACAATTGAAAAGTAGAGGGGAGTTAAGAATTGTGGTTTAATGACAACAGTGGTAAGGAGATAAGAAACGAACAATTCACTTTTTGAATAATAGCATGTATGTACGTGTGATGTTTCATTCAATGGCTTTTGGAATTTCAAAACAATGACGAATGAGGGAAGTGCCATTTGCCTAAAACTTTCGAAATCTCGTCAAAATTTTATTAATGTTATGTCGAAAGGCACGATACTTGAACGACACTAATAAATAACATTAGTCGCGAAGTGCATACCCCACCGAAAAATGTACGAAACAAGGATCGTTTTGGTCAAACGATACCTCCAAGAAAACAAGTCGCAGAAAATAAATCCCGGAGTGGTAGCAAAATAGAAAGAAGTGTGGACATGGAATCCCTTAATTTTAGGGGCTAAGGCGGCTCTGAAAACTTTGGCAAAAGCACATCTTTGGCCTTAAGTGGGGTTGTTGAATTCGAGACGTTGTCGTATTTAATAAAATATAAAGCCTATATAATATGCTTTTATTTTTTATTACAAACTGTCAACTTTCATTCATAGCAAATTACATTACTATCAAATTGTGTTATTGGAGGTGCAGATCCTACTAATAAGGCTATACGAAATGTGGGTTTTTACGAATAAATGACCTCACATCTTTCTCTTCAACATTAAGATCAACCAACAATAAATAAAAATAATCAAAACAAATAACGAGACAGTCTAAAAAGTAACAAAACCAATAAGGACTACTGAAATGACCTAGTAAGCACGTTGCATGTGACCTTGTTGATATCTTGAAAGAGGTTAGGATCTCAGGTACCCCAGCTGTGAATTAGAAAGGCAGACCAAGCGCTTTAAACGCTTCATTGGAAGTTACAACAGATGCAATTCTCCCTTCCTTGCGTGGTGATTCTTCTTGGTGTGGAGAGATCCGACAATACAAAGCTCGTACACTGAGCTCGGCGGGGGATCAATTAGAGTTGAGGGGGAGAGTACGACCCGTTCAGGAACAAGGACCGTCGGCTCATTCTGATTGTCTGCTGTCACCTGCAGCCGGATTCACTTTCCTCCTCCTCCATTCCTGGAGCCGACTCGAGACCGATGGTGATGAGAGTGATCGCTGGGGATGCGGCCTGCGGTACGAGGCTGTTGGCCAATTGTGTTTGGTGGCTGCAGCGATGTTTGGAGGCTGTGAGAGCAGCGATGGTGGTAGTGATGGTGTCGAGGAGGTGGCGAAAAGGATGAGTGTGACTTGGGTGGAGGATTCACGATTACGATAAAAAAGGGAAGTCATTAACGGTTGCATCAAAATCTCCTTTCCGTTAAAAGCTTTTTGAGACATCTAAATTTTTTATAACGCTCCTATATAATATACTTTATAAGTATATTAAGTATACGAAAGCATATATAATATACTTTATATTTAAATAATATGTGACAGCCCAATATAATGAATAACGATTATACAATAAATAATTAAGAAATGAGGAGGAAGATCGTAATGATTTTGTTGGTATGTATTTCCAGAAGCACCAAAAGAATGTAGGTTGTCCCCAAGAGAGCATTAGAACCATGTGACTTGTCTTCCTAATTCATCAACTTTTTATTTTTCGCAGTGGATATAGAAATGATGTAAAAACAGTGACAACTCACATTTATGTTCGATATAATAATTTAGCTATATCGTTGGAGAGATCTGTCAACTATTCAAATTTTTATTAAAAATTCAACTCTAAATTGTTCAATAAGAAACGAAGCTAAATAAATATTAGGAGATTCCGCCGAACCCTTTAACCGACATTTTATTAAGTAACTATGCAATCTTCTGGCACCAAATTATATATATATATATATAAATAATACACTAGTGGACAAATAATTAAAATATTCTGAAAACCCAAAATGCACAATATTAATAACCCGATACTTTTATGCGAAGTATGTGAAGAACGATTTTTTAAACTAAATGAATAATGATAGTTGGATAATATGTTCGTGATATATTAAATAAGATTTGTGTGTTAGTATATATAAAAAATGTGTTTTAAATTTTTTTCAAAATATAAAATATAATCGTTAATTGTTATATATAGTGCGTGATTAATTATTCAATTTTAAGAATTATGTTTTTTCACTTCTAGTTCCATTTAAAATTAAATTTTCTATAATGTACGTGATTGATTATTTTAGGATATAAATTCAGGACTCGTTTGGTCAATTTCCTGACTTCGCCTTTGTGTTAAGCGGTGAGATAACATAACCGCCCATTATACAGTACGCAAAACTCTTAAATATCTCCCGAAAATATTGCCTCTAATCTATCTCGAAATTGAACTATTTCAGAAAAAAACTTTATATATTCACCATAATTCACATTTTCTATCTTCAACCGGTTTTATAATGTGGGCTCTCCTGGGCCGATGAGCCTGCTAGCTTGGCCGCCGCCTCGACGTTAGTTTCAAACAGTTTGACTATCGGCCTCATCAGCAGTCACGTAAAAGCCCAGTAAGTCAGATCGCCAGGCCCAACTCGATAAGACTTTCCTTTCTTTTCCTCCCTTTTTTTCCGTCGGTACAAGCATTATCGGCCGTAAAGCCAGTTTGAACGGTCATCTCCTGCTTCTGTTGAAGCCACTGTCCACTCCCGCGCTTCCGATGGCTGTTCCTCCTCCTACGCTAGTTTCCGGCGCCGCCGCAACGTTGCTACAGTCACCGCCTCTTCTCTCATGTTCCTGTTATTCCGGTCATCATTTCTTGGTAATTCCTCTGTTCTAGTTTGGAGAAGCCAATCCTAACATTCGTAGCTCGTATAGTATGTGTTTGGCTGAAGGAGCGCTTCGATCAGGTGTCGAAACAATTAGAAACTTGGATTTTTTTTACGTTACCGCCATTTGAATTGCGAGGCAGTATGGACATTTGCTGTTGCAATCAGTAATCCAGCTAGGAAATGAAAGTGCTGCCGTTTTCTGATTGCAGGCATCTAGCTCCATGAGAACGATCCAAACATGGAGAATTAAGGCTTTCACTGTGCCGAGAATGAAGTTCGTTTTCCCCACCACCACGCCAGTACAATCTAAGAGAAGGTACTCGTATCAGTATGATGATGTTTGGTTCTCAGAGATGCATTTTGTTTCATTGATCACGTTGGTGCAATTTGTTTAAGATATTCTTTACCAAGATGTCATGTGAGATTAAGAACGAGGATAGTGGATTCTGACATCTTAATTCAATTCATAGGATGTGGATTGCAGTTTTCTCTGTGGTCTTATTGCTTGACAAGAAGGCTTAGAACTGTGATCTTCAAAGCAAAGTAGTTGAACCGGACGTTGGTACGTTCTGCACTATCAAGTATAGGAAAGAGGGGAAAGGTTTAACTTCAATTATGACGAGTGCGTAGCATGATGTTGGCTGTTTGTTTGTGAATTTAGTTTTTCTGGATCCGTTGTTTACCTATTTTTTTTGAGTTGGGAACTTAACTTGAAGCCAGCATCTTCCTGTGATTTATGAAGTTTTGCTGTACAGTGCGCCTTCCTTCTGATCAAGTGATTTCAATGACTCAACTTAAAACAGGAGAACTTTGATATGTGCAGTCGATCAAAATGCAGAAGCAGAATTCAAAAAGACAGTTGGACTGGATTTTCTGATAGAAACACTGAGGGTAGCAAATCCAGCAGAAGTAAGCAGTGATGTTCACTTTTCTTGCTTAATCTCATTCCATCTTGAGATTCCTAACTTATATTTCATGCATTTCCGTCTTATCTATCAACAGCTTCCCAAGATTGTTGCTGATAACATCCTTGCTTTCGATACGGGTTTCTGGATTCGACTTGCTGCAAGAGCAGATACATGCAAATCAGAAGATGATAAAGCACGACCTCCGACTTGGTTAATTATCCTGTTTCATGGCATTTCAGAGTGTGACATCATTTGTAAAAAAGTATGCCCGAATATCATATTTTGTTTGCATTACTGCAGAAAGATTACGAGGAACTGGCGACAACTTTAATGGGCATGGTTGATCGTTTCGTCCATAAAACCAATGTACACTGCTCTTCCTTGTGCTCATACAAACATCTCTACGAAGCAGACTTATTTGGTTGATTCTTTCCTATTGTAATAATTGTCATCTCATTGCTTACTGTAGGAAACGATCGATTCATCTACAGATGTTCTCAAGGATATATTGAAACCAGTGGTTGATCCAGAGGAAGAGGTAACATGGCCACCAAAAGACCCCCAAGCCCTTGAGCTTATGAAGAAAGTATGTATTCGCAACTGTTTAATTAATGCTTTTTTTGTTCTTTCTCTCTTCACGCTCAGATGTCATAACTCAGGATTAGGATTATTATAGTTTCGCTTTTGGTACTCCATATATTTGAAGATGTCTGACAATTACAATCTGTATTAAACAATGGTACATTGGTGTTGTTCCTTCATAATGCCGCAGGTGGTAATCCAAAGAGAGCAAGAGGGAGAACTAAATGAAGGGTTCCTTTCTGAAGTCAATGCACAGCTCAGAAATGTGAGTGGTCTATTGACATAACAGTTAACACCCTCCCTAAATTACTTATTTGCTGTTGTGGTGTGGAGCTTTGTGCCAATTATCTCGAAAAAGCCTTTGGCTAAGTAGATATTCTGGAAGTAGTAGAGCGAAATAGCAGTTGTCAAGGTTCAGCATAACGAACTTGCATATGGCAGTCCATCAAACGATTATTGTTTCTTCTCAAACATAAACTAGCTTCCTGTATGGGCGTGTCAACAGGCCGAAGAAGATGCCGAAAAGCCAGGGCTCGTGGTTATGCTGCAAAAGGTCCTACAATACTATGCATCTGCATCTCTTTCCAGACGTAGCTATGCCAAGAAAGGTAATGATCTGCTTTCAGTCTATCTGAAGCCATATTTGAATCCAGATATCACTAAACTCGGAACCATCTTCGTAACTATAGTAACAGTCTTTTCAAATCATCTTTTGTCAATGTACAGGAAACAAGATTTTGAAGGACGAGCAGTTCCTTGAGACCATAATCAAAGGTTTCCCCACATCACTCTTTTTTCGAGGAAAATGTTTCTTCCCCTTGAACGCATACCTACATGTATCAATGGTTTGGTCCATGCAGCTCCCGAGGAAGAGTGGAACAGGCTGTTAATCGATGGATTGACGGTTGCGAAAGGTGAAATCACACCCGAGGAACTCTATGCGGTCATCAAGAAACGAGTTGAACGGGTGATGATTCGAACGGTACGATGCTTTTTTAAACACGCATCTGTAACTTCCCTACAAGCTTTCTCTGTGTTTTCCGTTCTCAAAGGTGTAGTCAAATTATCAGGAAGGAGGGTCGTACCAGCAGCGGATTCTGGGCGAGTATCTAAAGAACATCCAATCTCGAGCTGAGGAGATTGTCAAAGTTCTTCAAGGTCAGACGTAAATGTTTTATGTACAGAACTGAAGAACTCGAACAAGATCGAGGACTACTAAATTCGAATCCAGAAGCAAAACATTCACTTTGCTTCAAGTGTAAGTTCTGGAGCACGAACATGAGACCAGACCGTACGGAAGCATTACTAAGCATGTTACCTTTGGACTTTGGTGTTGCAAAGACAAGCATCGATGCACTAAAAAATCCGAGACAATTCAAGGAAATTAGGTTCACCGTGACCGAAGTAATGAGAGATATTTCACCAAACACTTGGGCGTGCCATACGAAGGGAAAGAGACGAACAAACAAGAACAGCCATGTCCACCGCTTCCAAAAATATGGCGAAGCTATCAGACAAATTAACGAAGCAGAGAAGCAACGATCGAGAATGATTCACACGTCATCATCATAATCTGTACAAAAACGAGGAAGATTCATTCATCCATTTTTAACTACATGGTTTTCATCCTCGTTTCAGGGAACCAGATCAATCAAACCGAGAATTAACCAATTACCATCCCATAAATTGTACATTTTCCCCCAAATCCCCAACATAGAACCCTAAATTGACATCGATCGCGCCCAGATTGGAAGCTGATTATGCCTTGTGCTTCCCGTAGAGGCATCCACGCTTGACGTAGCGATACGGATCGCGCTTGGAGTTGCTCATCTTCGCACAGGCTCTCTTCCCCAGTTTCCTCATCCTTCGACTGTCAAGCCTCCCGTGAACCAGCTCGTCTTCTCGTCCGTACTCGTCCACCTCCTCATCTTCCTCCTCTTCCAGATCATCTTCATATTCCTGTCTCTTCTTCCCGTACAATCCGCTGTAATGATCAGCGTACGAAGTATAGTCACTCACCACGATCTGCCGATGGAAGACGGCACGATCCGCGACGTCGACGACCACTGCCTCCTCTTTCTCTGATCCGTCTCGAGATTCTTTAACATCTTCGTCTTTGACGTCGTCGTGGACCGCTTCCTCCACGGCTGTTGTCAGCAAGAAAGCCTCAGACAAGGCCGGCAGAGATACGAATCCGTTCTCGACGCTGAGAACCGACTCGGTGTCGGAGGAATCGGCGTCGGAAGCGTTGATGAACTCCCAGTACGACGACAAGTCAGCACTTTGTCCGTGGACCGCATCTTGGACGAGGATCGTCGGTTCTTCACCTGCGGTGACGGCGGCTGACGAAGAGGAGAAGACGGACTGGAGGAAGGCGAAGGATTTGGCCATTTTCTTGGATGATCGGAGAAGATTCTCTGGTTAGTCTTGTTTTTTTTTTGTACGGTGAAAGTTTTTTTGGGAGGTGGAGTGAGTTATGAGCACCGAGCACGTACTTTCCCCTCTTTACTCTTCTGCTGTGGCGTGGGATAATGGAGGGTATCAAATTCACGGATGCTTTTCTACTGGCACACGTCAAATAGCCAATTATATTACGACACGTGGAGTTCCTGACTTCCTGGGCAAGTTCTCTCGCCCACATGGGCATTTTACTTTCTTTTTTTCAGGTTGTAAGTTTGGTGGGTTACAATTGGGCCTGGATTGCTATCGTATAATCCAATTACTATTGGGCCGGGACCGAATAGTCGGGTAAATTCCATGATTCCATCACGATTTTAAATCATAAGCCATAATTTAATAGGAGACTGAAAACAAGTTTTAATAAATCAGAATTTAGGTTTATAAGTGGATATATGATTTTTTTAACGTCATAAGAAGATAGCAAAAAAAAAAAAACTTAATCAACCTACTGAGTGAGAACTGTCGACAATATTTTAGGAAAGATAATCGATAGGATGACGATCCCTGGTTAGTTGGTATGAATTTTAGACAAAGGTAATTGTATTGGTTTGTTGTAATGTTCTTTCCAATTGCTTTCTCAAACAAAAACAATTAGAGTATTAGTTGAGCATATAACTTTGATCACTATTAAATTATAGAACATACTTCTTTTTTCATACATGTAAAGTGGAAGGACCCTTCCTGTCCCCTGGGAAAGCAGATGACAAGGATAAAAAAGTAAAGTTTTAAAAATTGGACCGTAAATCAAACCAGTAAAGCCGAAATTCACCTCACTTTAGTCATTGCTAAAATTCGTAAATAGAATGCCCTAAATACTAGTTTTTGTGTGGGCTCAAAAGGTAATAAAGCAGTGGAACCACCGCCAACTATTATAAAGAAAGATAAGTACTTACTATATGCACAGTGAAGCAGCCATATATATATAATAACTGCATAACTACAGTAGTGAACAAACCAGCTAGCTATAGAGATAATATTATATCATATAGAAAGCTAGGCATGATGAACGGCGGAGGAGGAGAGACGTCGGCGGGGAGTCTGAGAGGAGGAGGGGCGGTGGCGGGGAGGAGGTGTGAAGACTGTGGGAATCAGGCAAAGAGGGAGTGTAGATATTGGAGGTGCAGGAGATGCTGCAGAAGGAGAAAGTTGGAGTGCCAAACCCACGTTTCCAGCACTTGGGTTCCCACTTCCTTAAGGCGCCTACAGCAAGCTGCTGCTAGGGGAAGTTCAACTACTCATCCTTCCACCTCCCACCAACAACACCATGTTCTTCTTCACCACCATCACCATATTCCCTCAGGTATATATACAACTAATTTAATTGATGATGTAAACTCAAAGTTGAAATTACCCTGAGCCATAGCTCTCTCGGGCTCCCCCTATGTCCTCCCCTGCGGAAAGAAATTGTAGTCTATAATAGTCATGTAACTACACAAGCGGAAGTATCTCGGTTGGTAAAGTTGTGTGTTACCAATTTAACTTTGAGGGTAACGTTTATGTATATTTTCTTCTTTCTGTTCCTATATGTCAAGGGAAAAAAATCGTATAACCGTACATGTTCGATGTCACACGTTCAAATTTACGTCACTATCGAGTATGGAAAACCCATATATAAATTTATAGGTTGATAAACATCATATCTCTCTACTACTCGAGCTGTGTATCATAAACTGGACAGTGATTTTATAACATTTTGTAGATCTGGAAAGTGAGAACTTCCCTGGGGAAGTGACTTCGATGGCTACGTTCCATTGCTGCAAAGTGAGGTCGTTGAGGTTGGATGGTGGAAGAAACCATGGAGATGACGATAGGCTAGTTTTCGACGAGTACGCATATCGAACGAGTGTGAGCATCGGAGGCCATCTCTTCAACGGAATCTTGTACGATCAAGGTCCCCAAAGTGAACGACGACAAAGCTCCGCCACGGCTGGAGTAGTTCTAGCTCCGCTTCCTCCTTTAGTTCCGTGCACTTTCCCTCTTCCTACTCTTCATACTCAATAAAATCCTGATTGCAGCCAAGTGTGATCCAATTATGAAAATAGAATATATTTTGCTTTATCCACATTTTTTTTATACAATTTCACGAAAAGTTATCGTCTTGTGATTGTATTATACTTATATTTTTTTCCCGACGAGAGGAATCAAGATACCAAACAACAAACAAATATAATTTAAGAATCGATTTAGATTGTGAGATCGATCTCAACACAGTCTCGAAGATATTAAAGAGTCTTTTTACGCACCACTATACGGGCAGTTACATCAGCAGACCGCTGAACAACCTGCACGCGAAGCCGAAGACAAGTAGTCAGGGACGAGCTCCAAAGCGACTACTTCGGTGAGCAAATCGAGAGAGCACCACCGTTTGCAAGAGCATGGATAGTCAATCCCATAATGGGCCATGTTGATGGTGATAAGTCCGTACGGGAAGAGAACCCGATTGACAAAATTAGCTTTGTTATTATATTAACTAAATTTGAAAACATTTTGTAAACCTATGTATTGAAACAATAATTGTTAGATTATAGCCACACTTCAAATATATATTATTACTTGGAAATGGGAATATATGCCGTCGTACTACAAAAAGAAACTGACAACAAGGATTCCACAGAATTACTATTGCGATGCATGCATTTAGATCATTGAATTCTTTAGAATAACTAGGATTCCTTTTTTTTTTTTAATGATAATCCATGTTGTACAAGTTTCTAGACGGTACACTAATGAAAAATAATAACACATAATAGAATAATTTGTTAACCCGGTTCTCTTTTGTGAAAAGAGTATGTCTTGAGATACTAACAAGCGAGGGATAGTGACTACTAATGGGGCGGATCCAATATAAAAATATTATCGAGCCGAACTTTGAGAATAAGCCAAATACCTAGTTCAAAATGATGCAGTCACAGATAAATGGAGGCATCGACTTGGTACGTTGTGATGATGCTGATTGCAATGATGAGAAACAAGTTATATACCAGCTGCAGGACAAACGAATAAGGCACGAAATAGTTCAAAATTATTGTAACATCAATATTTATTTGAACAATTACTCACAAGTATTCGGTCCATCAAACTCTATAACCTGACACATATCACCATTATATATATATATATATATATATATATATATATATATATGGTTGAGAGCATCTATGCAAAGTAGAACATATACCTAAACAACTAGAAACAACCTTTTGAACTGGTTGAAAACTAAACAATCCTTGTAGAGTAAGGATTGCTACAGAAATTAATTAGAACACATGCATGGACACCCTTTAATGTCTTATTCTCTTGCTTAATCATTGATGGTGTGAATCTAATTATGCTCGACTCTTGGAGAATGCAACTGACTATTCTTTTTCTGAAAGGGCAAGGCAATCATCCTTCAAAGCTGGAATCAACAAATAAAGATTATCGATGCTAACTATGGCATGATAGAATCCATTTCTAATTAATTATGGAATAGCAGGCTAAATTCACGGCAAACTCGTAATTTAGTTAGTGGTTAACCGCAAACAAAAAAAATGTAACTTTCGATAAAAAAATTTCTTCATTTATAATATGATTAACTACAAATCGAACCATTTCTACACGCCGAACATAAAATCGGGGCGCCAATAACACCTTATAACAACCGGCCCATGTCTCTGTCCACATGCGTCCGGCCCAAAAGCGACGACACTAGCTGATTAAGCCCACTAGATCTGGCGCGAAGATCATCCGTTTCCCGCTTAAAGTTCTCCCGATATACAGCGCTAAAATACACTACTCTTGAAGCTTTTTCCCTCCATTACACTCTGAGCATTCATTTTTCCGTCTCCGACCGTCCGACGTCTCTCTGCAGCCATGGCTTCCGACACAACTCCGACTCGCTTCAACAACAGTAAGCTCTCTTTCTTCATCTACTTGCACAAGTATGTGCGCAATTGCATTTTTAAACCTAACTAGTTGCAAAATCTTGTTAACAGCACCTTCTTCTCCGGATGACTCATTCTCGAGTCCAATCGGAGACACGGTTTCCTCTCCGGCAGCTGGAGGATCTCGCCGGAGCAGACGAGGGAGAGGAGGCAGATCCGCCGGATACGACACTCCTCCTAACCATAACAACTCGCGCTTCGCCAATTCAGAGTCGACTCCAACTCCGCACCATAGCGGGTCGACCTTCCGCCGGGGACGTCCGGCGACGCCTTCATCCACTTCGGAGGGTGCGCCGTCGTCTGAGGCCGGGGAGGACATGGACGAGGCGGCAGCTCCGACTTTTGTTTGGGGAACGAATATCAGCGTGCAGGATGTGAAGAGCGCGATTCAGATGTTTCTGAAGAATTTTAGGGATGAAAGAAGTAGTCGAGGGACTGAGATTTACGAAGAAGGCAAGTACATGAAGGCGATCCACAGGGTGTTGGAGATTGAAGGGGAGTGGTTGGATGTTGATGCACACGATGTGTTTGATTATAATACTGATCTGCATGGGAAGATGGTCAGGTATCCGCTTGAGGTTCTGGCTATTTTCGATATTGTACTGATGGATATGGTGAGTCTAACCAACCCGCTATTTGAAAAGCATGTCCAAGTTCGGATATTCAATCTGAAGAGCTCGACTAGTATGAGAAATCTCAACCCTTCAGGTGAGCTTCCACCCTACGCACCTTTGTGAATATGATATTCCAAGCATGGAATTGTACATTTGTTTGTGGTTCTATAGCATTTTTGTTTGTCTTAGTTGTTTCAGTGAAGGCTAAAGTTATAGTTTTCCTGACTAATCGATGATCCTTTGTATACAGATCTGCTTTTTACTAGAAAATTTGATTGTATTTTGGTGCAATATTTGTAGATATTGAGAAGATGGTCTCACTGAAGGGGATGATAATTCGGGCTAGTTCTATCATACCGGAGATCAGAGAGGCAATATTTAGATGCCTTGTGTGCGGATACTTCTCTGACCCTATTGTTGTAGACCGAGGTAAGAGTGCTTCAGCTGTTAGCTGGATGCCTTTTGTGTATAATGTTGTTTGAGATGCAAATTAAATGTGTGAAATTGGGTGGCAGGTCGGATCAGTGAACCTACCTCGTGCCTGAAGCAAGAATGTCAGGCAAAGAATGCTATGACATTAGTACACAACCGCTGCAGGTAACTTTTGCATTTGGTTTGGTTGCGTACAAATATTATCAAGGCAATAGTATAGTATCCAACTGGTCGGAATTCTTTGTTCAAGTAAGAATTTCTGAAACTGATGCTCCTATTTCTTAACTTCAGGTTTGCTGATAAGCAGATTGTGAGACTTCAGGAGACACCAGATGAGATCCCTGATGGTGGAACACCACATACGGTCAGTCTTTTGATGCACGACAAGCTGGTCGATGCTGGAAAGCCAGGTGACAGAGTTGAGGTAAGGTTATCAGTTGTTCACTTCCTGTGGATAATCATGATATGCCTGAACTTACCTGCTATCATTACTTTGACTGATGGAGTAACCTTTCTTCGGCAGGTGACTGGAATTTATAGGGCTATGAGCGTCAGGGTTGGACCCACTCAACGAACTGTGAAGTCACTATTCAAGGCATGGTTTAATCTTTCTGTGGCACTTGAGCAATGGAGCTTTTATTGGGATATAATTCTGTCTAAGTGGTATACCATATGTTTGCTGTGATTGCAGACTTACATTGACTGCCTTCATATCAAGAAAACTGACAAGTCAAGAATGGATGCCATGGAAACTGATAATGGCCCTGAAAAATGCGATGAAGATGTTGAATTTGATGAAGAAAAGGTCTTGGTCAAGACTTTCTCTTAGTGAGGCATAACAAGACTCATACTTCCTTTATATGATCTCAGTTTCGTTCTTGTTTGAAATTGTAGATAAAGCAATTGAGAGAGCTTTCAAAGCTGCCTGATATATACGACAGATTAACAAGGTCTTTGGCACCAAACATTTGGGAGCTAGATGATGTGAAAAGGGGCCTTCTTTGTCAGGTATCTTCTGCGTTTGGGTTTCTGTTGCTGTATCTCGTTGTGAAGAACTATCAAACTTATTGCACCTATCCTGGTTAATTTATGACTCGTTTTTTAGCTCTTTGGTGGGAATGCCTTGCAATTACCATCTGGTGCGAGCTTCCGTGGTGATATCAACATCCTATTGGTTGGTGATCCTGGTACAAGCAAGTCTCAGCTGCTCCAGTACATACACAAGCTATCACCTCGTGGTATTTATACCAGTGGAAGAGGAAGCTCTGCCGTTGGCTTGACTGCTTATGTCAGCAAAGATCCCGAAACAAAGGAAACGGTAATACTAAGAGGAATAAGTGGTCGTCCGTAGTTACTCCTTTTTCATTTGATCTGTGTACTTTACTCATGCAACCAGGCCCCGAACCATATAAGTGAGTTATAACCAAGTTATATCATTGCAGGTACTAGAGAGTGGAGCACTTGTCTTGAGTGACAGAGGCATATGCTGCATTGATGAATTTGACAAAATGTCTGAAAATGCCAGAAGCATGTTACATGAGGTATGATCCTATTCCCTGTATAAGAACCCTTAATAAGTATAAAGATTTTCCTACATTTGATTGCTTTTGAAAGTTCGCATCCTTTATAGTTTCTATTAAGGAAATTGTAGCAGAACAAGATAGGAGAAAACATCACTGTCACACATCAGTTGGAATCTGCTTGTGCTGCTTGTTATATGCTTTTTTGTGGCTTAGTTGGTGAACAATGCTTGAACTCTAGTCCTTGCTTTGCTTCTTGCAGGTCATGGAGCAACAAACTGTTTCCATTGCGAAGGCTGGGATTATTGCTACTCTTAATGCCAGAACATCAGTTTTAGCTTGTGCCAATCCAATTGGTTCTCGTTATAACCCCAGGTTATCCGTCATCGACAACATTCACTTACCTCCTACCTTGTTATCCAGGTAAAGAAACATATTTTCTACTGATATTATAATATTCGTTCTTGATGGCATGTTCATTTTTGCTATTGAAATTGAAATGACATTATTATGACTACTTATCGAGACAAGTTCTTTCTCAGGTTCGATTTGATATATTTGATCCTTGACAAAGCCGATGAGCAAACAGACAGGCACCTAGCAAGACACATCGTTGCTTTACACTTCGAAGATCCTGAGGTACCTAAAGACTGCAACAAGCCCGAGTAACGGACATTAATCTTGATCCTACCTTCATTATTTTGGACTGATCTTAATCAAGAGGCTTTTTCATCTACCTTGCAGATCGCACAACAGGATGTTTTAGATATTGGCACATTAACTACATATATAACCTATGCTCGTAACCATATTCACCCTCAGCTATCGGACGAAGCTGCTGAGGAATTAACTCGTGGCTATGTTGAAATGAGAAGGAGAGGGAACTTCCCCGGCAGTAGCAAGAAGGTATGGCGTGTCTCTAAAAACTAGTAGTATTAGTATATGAACTTTGCATGAACCTTGACAAACAATGGTGCTTTTCTTTGATCTGATATCCTTTGTATGAATACCCTTCAGGTCATAACTGCAACACCTAGACAAATAGAGAGCTTGATACGTATCAGTGAAGCACTTGCTCGAATTCGTTTCTCCGAACAGGTTAGTTCATAGTTTCTGCTTCAGCATTGTAACATTTCTTCTGTAAGTGGGTTATGATGTCATACCTTTGGGGTTATGCAGGTCGAAAAGAATGATGTAGCAGAGGCATTCCGGCTTCTTGAAGTTGCTATGCAGCAGTCTGCAACAGACCACTCTACAGGTAGCTAGACTCTTATTGCTCCTCCCACACCACATGGTTTTGTCTGATCATCATCTGGTGCTAAATGAACTTCTCTGGCATTGTGTAATGCAGGAACAATCGACATGGATCTCATAACAACCGGAGTTTCAGCCAGCGAGAGGATGAGAAGGGAAAATCTCGTAACAGCAACGACCAACATAATCATGGAGAAGCTACAAATCGGAGGACCCTCGATGCGATTAATGGAGGTACCATTCTAGTCTCTGCACCACATCTACTTAGACATCCTATCCCGATATATAAAATAACCATAATGTTTGTTTTTATGTGTATGACCTCAGATATTGGAGGAGCTAAAGAAGCAGAGCTCTGTGGTTGATGTTCACCTTCATGATGTAAGGCTGGCTTTCTCCTCTTGCCCTTTTCATATCCTCGTTATCTGAAGATGAGATCATCGATGGTAGAAAGCATAATCTGTCTTTTTTTTATTGCCTTTTATTTTCAGCTGAGAAACGCAGTTGCAACAATGGCGAGTGAAGGGCTTGTGGTTGTCCATGGCGACAGTGTTAAGAGAGTGTAAGGAAGAACATGGAAGGAGTCGATACTTTCTATGGTGTGGTTTTACTGGACTGGAGTTGATGAATGATTGCTAGATATGTTAAGACCTTATAGCCCATTTTGACATGTAAGAAATGGTCTAGAAATGAAGTACAGTATGCTGGGTATAAACTCTGGGATGGTATATTAATTTTTTTTGTCGAGATAGTTCCTCGAAATTAGAAGATAGCATTGCACATAAAAATTTAATTATCAGTTTAAATATCTTACAATAATTTTGTTATCGGATCGTCGAATTGTCTGAAGCTAAATTTCGAATAAAAATGTGAGCCGTTGACAAATCTTGTCGAATAATAAAACCACGAATATAAGTTATCTCCAAATGGAAAAGCAGGTAAACGATGTCAAGCATCCACTGTAAAAGCCCCCGCAAAAAATCAATCCAAAAACAACAAGCATATGGTTTGATTGAAATTCCTGCTTGGCATTTCGGTTCAGAAATTCGAAAAATCATCTGAATCCAATTCGGACAACGCGTATAAAATCCGGTTTGATCGGATGGCGGATCGGATTCGAATTAATCCGAATATGAAGGTGACGGGCGGCGGGTGGGTATCGGATTCATTGATATCTGATTTGACTCCACCCGGAAGTCTATATAATTGGAAAAAAAACTTAGATTAGTTTGGTTTATGTTGCTGTTGGAGAGATTATTGTTTGGCTTATGTTGCTAGTTACTACAATGAGCTTTGCTAATGAAGGTTGTTAAGCAAATTTAGTATTTTGGATAATTTGATGGTTGTTTGGTTGATTTTGATTTGGTTTAAACTCAGTTTTCAATCTTGGTTTAGTATGTTTTTTATAAAATCCGGATCCCCGACCAAACCCGAAACCCGACAATGGGTGAAGATGGTATAGAATCTAAATCCGATTGCTATAATCGGACAAAAATTTCCCAAATCCAAAAATACAATAAATGAGTAATGAATTTATATAAATCCAACTCGATTCCAAACCAACCCATATTACAATTTTAGGTGAAATTAATCGAAAGAATGGAAGATATTGGTCCAGAGTCCATTGTCGATGGATAAGTGAGGCCCATTATCGATGTGGTTGAATAATCACAAAATAGGCTCAAGAAGGGCCCATAGAATAGAACCAGAAGGAGGGAGAAGATTACTACGTGGAAGCTTGACGTGTGGTGGGCTAGCTAGCTAAGCAGAGCAGACGACGAAAGAACAATCAATCACCACATCTCTCTCTCCCTTCTATCTCTCCATCTCTCTGCTCTGGCCTGGTCTGTATACCAGAGAGAAGTAGAAGCACGGCTCGTGATAACTATATTTCCCACTTCTCTGTCAGACAAACACTCAATCTGATCGGCCGATCTGCGATCGGGAAAAATTCCCCGAGATCTCAACAACAATGGCGGGCGCAGGTGGAGGAGGATGCTGCCCTCCGATGGATCTCTTCCGCTCCGAGCCGATGCAGCTCATCCAGCTCATCATCCCCATCGAGTCTGTTCATCTCACCGTCTCTTACCTCGGCGACCTCGGACTCATTCAGTTCAAAGATGTTCGTAGTCCTCCCTCCATCTCCTTATCTCTTTCAGCTGCTGCTGAATTACTAGTTAGGGCATTATTCAATTTGCGAACGTCCTTCGCACTGTGAAGAAGGGATTTCTTCACGTCCGTCGGTGTACTAGATTTTTCTCGAGAGCGAGGAAATGGCTGTTTGGTTGGTTGATGGTGTCTGACGTTGCGCGCTACTTGGATTGTGATTGTTCATAATGTTTCTTAAAAGCTGACTCTAATTCGTTTCTTTTGTTTTTCTGCAGCTCAATTCCGATAAGAGCCCATTTCAGAGAGCTTATGCAGCTCAGGTGCAATCTCTTCCTTTCTTTCCCTGTTTTTTTGGAAATGTGGATTGTGTTAGCTAAGGCGATTGATAATCTTGATGGTGTATGTTTTTGTTCGATTTGATGTTTACTTTTCTAAAATAGAAACATTGGTCGATACAGAAAAGTTGAAACAATCAAGTATTATATATATATATATATATATATATATATATATATGTGATTCCTTAGAACTATGTAACCCACAACGGTAAGACACATTTGAAACAATCAAGTGTTACATTATGTTGCGAAACCCTGTGAAATCAAGGAAGTGGTAGAATCAAAGTAAATAAGTTTGTGTATCCACGGAGCGGTTTCTTGCTAGATACTTCAAGATTCAGATGCTGGTAATGTAATTTTATTTACCATTTGTCCTCTGGTATATGTATGCAAATTCATTTTGGATTTCGGTCTGAGAAATATAAGCTGAAATTAGTCTAGCCTTCGTAGCTTGTGCTGTACGAGTACATATATAGATAGCATATTCATTGCCTCATAACGCAGCAACAATTCACTAGCGTTTAAACCTCTAAGTTATCTTTGGGCTAACGGGGCTTCTCATTATTTTAAGATTAAAAAAACCGGAGAGATGGCCCGAAAGTTAAGGTTCTTCAAAGAGCAAATGGAGAAGGCAGGTGTGTTGCCCGTAACTAAACCCGAGGGGCAACCTGATATCAACATGGATGACTTAGAGGTATCTTTGATTGTTATATCCATGAATGCTTTGTTTTCCATCTTAACTTACTCTCTTAGGTCTCGTTTCACTGTTTGCAATGCTAGGTCAAACTTGGGGAACTTGAGGCAGAGCTGGTTGAAGTGAATGCAAATGATGATAAGTTGCAGCGTGCTTATAATGAACTTGTAGAGTATAAGCTTGTCCTACAGAAGGTTAGTTCACATATCTTTTGTGTCGGGTCTGTGGTTCGCCGTACCTGCTGTCTTGGGTTACTATTTCCATTATTAGTAGAGCATTATGAATTTTGAGTTATTGAATAAAGAGGATTGGGTGGCTTAACATTCTTCCTGTAATAACAGTTGATGGCATGAGCAGATAGACAATATCAGTGTCTTCTTTCCACTTACTGGTATTTTGAGACAAAATAAAGCATGAACTGGGTTTTCTGGAGTCTATCTATTCAAGATAAAGAACTAGCGGGATGTTATATGGCAGTTGGCACTTCCAACGTCAAATTTTGACCAGTGCACTTATATATATTCCGTGATTTTTTAAACATAATTTTGGGATTTGGACCATGCAGTAATTGCATGATTCAGTTTATTTGCATGTATGAAATTTGTAAGAATTAGCCTTTACCCTGGCTATTGGTTAAATTCTGAGTTAAAAGCATTAGTTATGCTTCCCTTGCTAATGCCAAATAATCACAAACAGCTGTGTGAAGATTTTATCTTCCCTCCCCACCACTCAACCTCGTATGCTTAATAGAAGATTTAATGTACAATTTATTGAAGTATTTGCATATTCATTTAACTTAAACTTGGGCTGTTGTCCTTCACTAATGAATTTTATTTTTAGGCTGGGGAATTTTTCTCTTCAGCTCTAAACAGTGCAGCTGCACAGCAGAGGGAAAATGAATCTCAATCTGGGGAAGGATCATTGGAGACTCCTTTACTGGACCAGGTACCATGGGATCCAGCCAATCTGAGCTTCAGTTATCGTTATATTTTCTTTAGCAGAATTTGAACTTGATGATCAATGTGTAGGAAGCAGCAACTGATTCGTCAAAGCAAGTGAAGCTGGGGTTTCTGACTGGCTTGGTTTCCAAAGAGAAATCCTTGGCTTTTGAAAGGATTATCTTCCGTGCTACAAGGGGAAATGTATTCCTCAGGCAGACTGCAGTTGATGAACCTGTTACTGATCCTATTTCTGGGGAGAAGGTCTGTATCTTCTTACTTATTCTGGTGCCGTTATACTTTCTCCAAAACAAGTTATTGAAACTGGAGATAATTTGTCGCATTCATTCTTAAATTATTATATTTTTATCATCATCAGTGGAGGTCAGTAGGCCTACTGTTATCCTCACTGGGGCTGATTCTCGTCTTTCTCAAGACGCAATGCCTGAAAAATAGAAGCCAAAATTGCTCATGCCGCGATACTGATCTATTTAAACTAAGATTATCTGATTTTTATCAAGTGACTTAATATCTGTAAGCTGACAGTTCCGTGGACCTACAACTATCCTTACTGAAATGCTGATTCTCATTTCCAGAGGCCCGATAGTAATGTCTGAAGGAAATTATGACACTAATCTACTTAGCTACATAATTTGAGTATTATCGAGTGCAATATTTTCCACCAGTTTCACTCGTCCATCCGCCATGCTTATGTTTTCTGGTGATTCTGCAACACTTCTCTTGTTTGTTGTTTTCTTGAAAACTTTGCACTCATGTGTGGTTCGTGAAGCAAATCATTTGTCATGTGTGGCATTATCCTCTTTGTTTCTCGCTTACAAATAGTGATATGCAGGTTGAGAAGAATGTTTTCGTCATATTCTATTCTGGAGAAAGAGCAAAGACCAAAATACTTAAAATATGTGACGCGTTTGGAGCAAATCGTTATCCTTTCTCAGAGGATGTCAGCAAGCAAGGTCAGATGGTTAATCAGGTATGAGTCGTTCCACAGTTATAGCTATCCAAATCTGTTGGCACTAGGAATAGTGCTTCTGTATGATCTGTGTTCAATTGCCTGATCTGAGCTCACGGCCTGACATGTTTCTGCTGATGGGTTGCTGCTTTTTTTATTACGTCTTATATGGTACTAACTTACTATACAAAGAAAGGTCCTTTGGTTATTTACTATGTTTATAGTTCCCTTGAATAATGCCCGACTTGTTCCTGCTCTGAAATATGATCATTTATTAATATGATTAATTCATTCCGCATGCTGATGATTACTCTACTCTTACTCTTAGGTCACAGGAAGGCTAACAGAGATGAAGACCACCATCGATGCAGGTTTACTTCAGAGAGACAGTTTGCTAAAGACAATTAGCAAACAATACGAGCAGTGGAATTCATTGGTAAGCACGAGCCAAATTAAACATCACCAATTGTTCTCTAGCTATAGTTTTTTTTACTGATGAGTAACTTTGGCGGTGGTATGTGTTCTTTTTTGCAAGAACAGCCATTCATCAACTTTTATTCAACTTTAATATCATTTTGGACTGGTTTGGGTCACTAATTGAGGTATTCATGAACGTTGAAGGTTAAGAAGGAGAAATCTGTCTATCACACCCTCAACATGCTGAGTCTTGATGTGACAAAAAAATGTCTTGTTGGTGAGGGATGGAGTCCCGTGTTCGCCGGTAAGCAGGTAAGACGTGTTGCTATTTCTTAAGGTCAATTTTCGACGTATATGTTAAACTCATTGCAGCTGAACGTCAGTATTTCATCTCTGCAGATCCAGGATGCACTACACCGGGCTTCAATTGATTCAAATTCTCAAATTGGATCCATTTTCCAAGTTTTGGATACAAAGGAAGCACCGCCTACTTATTTCCGTACAAACAAATTCACTACCGCCTTTCAAGAAATCGTTGATGCATATGGGTGAGTTAGTTAAGACATTTCTAAGTTAGCTGGTCCAATGAAATCCTAGCTGTGTTGTCGATCTACTTGTTTCTGCACTTTCCATCATTTGCTATGGTCTTCCTTTGTGGTACTGGCTGCCTCTTAGACGTTATGGAAGTGCCACTATGTGCAATTCAACTCACTGGTTGATGTGACCCAATTGAGATACCCATTGATATATGAATTGAAGCCTTGTACTTGTCACGAAGAACTACGTTTGTATGCTTATGTGTACTTTGTATTATCTCGAGTGTTTTTTGGTCTTTGAATTAAATCTTTTATCTAGAAATAGAAAGCTAACTTGTGACTTTGACCGACTTTGCAGTGTGGCAAAATACCAAGAGGCAAATCCAGGTGTATTTACTATCGTCACGTTCCCCTTCCTGTTCGCAGTCATGTTTGGTGATTGGGGTCACGGAATATGCTTGTTGCTTGCAACACTTGTGTTCATCGCAAGGGAAAAGAAACTATCAAGCCAGGTAAGCGCTTTGCAGCTCTAATCGATTCAACAAAATCCAACTGATGATTTATACATTTGTTGCTGCTTGGTTGATACATGGATTGCTCTCTAGCCAATCTTATCTAAATCTGACAAGCTCTAATCATACGGTCTTAATTTTTATATTCCCCTGATCTGAATCTGTTGAACCTGTTCTTCTTGACAACTGCAGAAGCTTGGAGATATCACTGAAATGGCATTCGGCGGTCGTTATGTCATCCTGATGATGTCACTGTTCTCCATTTATACCGGGTTGATCTATAACGAATTTTTCTCAGTGCCCTTTGAATTATTCGGCCGCACTGCTTACGATTGCCGTGATCCCTCTTGCGGGTAGTTATCCTTACCCTCTGTGTCTGTAATCTAATTGAAAATCGTGTACGGCTGCCTATGTATGTGCCTAATCATATCGGATCTCTTCTTTTGCTCGAATTCCAGGGATTCCACAACCATGGGTCTGATCAAAGTGCGCCCTGCTTACCCATTTGGTGTTGACCCTGTATGGCACGGTACCCGCAGCGAGCTGCCGTTTCTCAATTCACTGAAGATGAAAATGTCGATCCTTCTTGGAGTTGCCCAGATGAACCTGGGGATCATACTGAGTTATTTCAATGCACTATACTTCAAGAATAGCTTAAACACCTGGTGTGTATGCCGACCTCGTGCTTTTCTAAATTCGATATCTTACTATCTTCCCCGATCTGCTAAAAACAGCCGCATCGACCTTTTTGCAGGTTCCAATTCATTCCCCAGATGATATTCTTGAACAGTTTGTTCGGCTACTTGTCTGTCCTCATCATTATTAAGTGGATAACTGGCTCGAAAGCCGATTTGTACCATGTCATGATCTACATGTTCCTGAGTCCAACCGACGAGCTTGGCGAAAACCAACTCTTCCCAGGACAGAGAAATGCTCAGGTTACCTAGTTCTACATTACCTGTTTATAGATTTCGTCCAGATGTACGGAAGAGTCGATTATTAATTCGTAATTTGACCCCTTTTATCAGATGATATTGTTGTTGCTGGCCCTCGTCTCCGTGCCGTGGATGCTGTTCCCCAAGCCTTTCCTTTTGAAGAGGCAGTACGAGAAGGTAACAACAAACAATCTGGAATTCATCCTGCATTATTTTAGGTTCTCTACCTAGTTATTTTTTATTCATCCTTCCGTATCTTCTCCTGATGGTAATGTTTCATCAGATGCACCAAGGCCAAGCATATGCTCCACTCCCGAGTGGGGATGAATCGGTCGAGTTGGAAGCAGCAGCCCACGAACCACATGGCCATGAGGAATTCGAGTTCAGTGAAGTCTTCGTTCATCAGATGATACACACAATCGAATTCGTCCTTGGAGCAGTTTCGAACACAGCATCGTACCTCCGTCTATGGGCTCTCAGGTGTGTCTTCCGAAATTCAAATTGATTTCTCGGTGGTTATTCATCGACCATTTTGTTAACTCGGTATCTCGTGGCTGCAGTCTTGCTCACTCTGAACTGTCCAGTGTATTCTACGAAAAGGTCCTGCTCCTTGCATGGGGGTACGTAAACCTCTAAATCTCTCTATATTATTAACCGACCATATCCATCTCTCGAATTGAAAAAAAAATGTCGCAATTCCCCCACCTTTGCAGGTTCAACAACGTGATCATCCTCATCGTCGGCATCATTGTCTTCATCTTCGCAACTGTCGGAGTACTTCTCGTGATGGAGACTCTTAGCGCCTTCCTCCACGCTCTACGTCTCCACTGGGTAGAGTTCCAGAACAAGTTCTACGAAGGTGATGGATACAAGTTCAGTCCCTACTCCTTTGCACTAATCGATTACGAAGAGGAGTAAATCCAATCGACCGGGAAATGGAAACCATCATCGTCTTAGCATATAGTCTTGCTTTAATTTATTCGGTGTGTGAATAGATGGGGAGCTCGGGATTCGTTATATTCCGAGCTTTATTCCTCGTATAGAACGATGAGAAGGTGATTGGTTGATTACTCAGGAAATCTTGCTGCTGGAGTCAGTCGTCCAAGAGAAGAGAGCTTTCTTTCCCGAGGTAGAGTTTGTTGCCGTGCAAGGCAAAGAATTCGGGCAGTTTTTACGGCCATTATTGTGTAATAAAAGTAATAATCTGAATAACTTGTTCCATTGATTCACCATCTTCGAAAGTTTCGAAAGCTCTCTCTCATATATGTAATGTGGACGAGTTGCTTGAAATGAAGTCCCCATAAATGGCGTGTAGTGTTGAATGCTGTATAGTTAGTATAATAAACTTATCGCGAGGATTAACACGCAATTACATTATGATGCAGCAATTATTGTAGAGTATAAATAGTTGCTGGGAGCTGTATCTAACTCCAGAAACATCGTGCGTGTGACGTTTATAATATACAGATAGATACTGACCCAATTAGAGAACATGAGTTGCATCATGATACATAACATGGCCTTATTAAATGGAGATTCTTGGTAGGGGAAGATGATAAACATTAAGCATGGTTCAAACAATGGCAAGAACAAAGGTAATGTGGTTCAGTCAATTAAAAACCGCAATATATTAGCACATTATTTCGACGAGTGGTTCACGATTTGACGAGTTCGAAAAAAACCTATAGGAATTGGGTGTACATTAGATGCCAAGCCGTCCATTTTACACACAACACATTGGCTTTTCTTTTGCATATATGATGATATCAGCAAAGCAAATGGAGTTTCTTGTTTCTATATATAAAGTAAAAACTGCAACAATTAGCGTAAAACTAAAAACACCCAAATTCAGTTTCTGGAAATAGTGGATGATAAATTTACTCTATATACAAACAACCCCCAATTCTTCATCAATCCATCAATGCTTCTTCATGCTAATGAGCAGTGGTCTGAACGGCAGCGACAGAGGAAACCATGGAATCAACTCCGCAGACGTTCTTTCCCCTGCAGATCTTGTAGTAACCACTCTCTCCCCAGCTCTCCCCCCACGAGTTCTTTATGATCCAGTACGGCTTCTCCTTCATCCGAATTGGTGCGTACCCTGCCTCCCCATACCCCACCAATAACACACCGTGGTCCAGCCTCTTGGAGCATATGTAAGGGCAAGACACCCCGCCGATGTAGGTCTGCATGTACACCGCATTGATCGCCACTACACAATGCGAAAAAACGTCCAAGTCAGAAACAAGTTATAGCCTTTGGTCATAGGGTAAGAGAGCAAAGTGAATGAGCGGACTTGAGGAAATTGAAGCTTGACAAATATTTACCAGCAAGAGGGCCACTCTGGACGAGGTTAGCAGCAATCTGGTCTTCATCAATGGAGATGACACTAAAGTTCGCTACTTTGGCTGCGATCTTGCTCTTGTCAAACTTGCAGGTGCTGCGGTCGGTGCCGGTGTAAGGGTAGTCTTCCTCTCGCATGAGGCCTCCGGCTTTGAGAGTGTACTCGAAGGCACTGTTCATTAGGCCTCCTCCACACCCAGCGTCGCATGCTCCTTTCTCTTCTGGGTCACACTGTAAGATGGGTAACCAACCAATTTCGTTGATGTCATGAAAGTCTAGTTGAAGTTATAAACAATAGCAGTGTGAAGTAAGAAGATAATAAGATCAAACCTCATGGTCACAATCCACAAGCTGCTGCTCGCTGAGACTCACAAGCTCTCCAGTTGCCAGATAGTGAGCGCCTTCCAGTGCACCAGTTGTGCTGAAACTCCAGCATGATCCACATGAACCCTGGAATTCCAGAAATCAGAATCATTCACAGTATCTCCTTCAACTAATAAACCACAATCCTCTAAATCAAAGTTCAGCTCTTCTCTGTATCTAGAACAGTAAGACAAACATAATCCTGATCTAAGCATTTTCACAGTAGAAAGCAATCAACAATACACCTGTAGCCTTTAGAGTCAATTCAAGAACAAAAACAAATCACTAGTCTAATCATCAATTAAAACTCAGAATCAACTCTTCAATTTCAGAGTTGCATCAGAATCTTCACCTAACATCAGTCTCAATCTTCACCTACTCAAAATTCAAAAAAGTAGTTGAAAACTTAACAACTAATCAAAATTCCACCTAACTATCCGATCCAAGGGAAGAGAAAAACAATCTGATCCTGAAACTGAATTAAGATTCCACCTGATTCTTGACAGGAGAAACAGCTCCCTTCTCCCTCCAATCGAAATCCTCGGGCAAGTTATTCGTCGGCAGAATCGGTGCCTTGGTAGCGTCGCTGGGGAGCCCGAGCTTCCTCAGCCCTAGGAACTGCTTCCTGAACTCGCGAGGAGTCAAATCGGAGAAGCGAGTGACTCCGTGGGAGGCGCTGGGGTCAAGCCTCTGGTTACGAGCTGCGCGCCTCAGGTTGGCCTTGAAGACACTGAACCGGTGGTCGTGCTCCTCCTGCGAGGCGTACGATTTCCCGAACCTCTGCTTGAAGAGGTGGAAGTGGTGCTCCGGCGCCCCGAGGAGGTTATCGGGAGAGGACAATCGCACGTCGTTTGCATCGCCGTCGATTACTTGTCGGATCAGTGTGTCCTCGCCGGAAGCAAGGATAGCGGAGGCGAGAAGGGAGGAGAGGATCAGGACGAGGGAGAATCGTGAGGAAGCCATGACTGTGTTTGCTTTTCTTTCCTTTCTGTTATTGCTTTCGGATGAAGCTGAAACGAACTTGTGCAGGTGCGTCTTATTTATAGAAAGGGATGGGGTGAGGTCGCACGCAGAGGATTACTGCGTTTATATGGTATGCGAATACGTATCGGAAAGCTGGTGGGGCCCAGATATGTAGTTAATTATTAATTAATATATATTAGATTTATCCTAATCCTGTAATTGGGTTAAGCTAATTAATTTAAAATTTATGCACTTAATTAATAGAGTTGTTCATACCTCAACTAGACGATTCATATTTTTCGAAAATTTGTCTATAAATTGTCTGATTTTTAGTTGGTTTATTGATTTATTTGACAGTTATTTTCGTTCGATTGAGTATGATTTATAAAAAATAGTTGATTGTAAAAATAATTGTGGTTTTATAAAGTAAAGTTAGGGCATAGTTAGGTAAGTAGATGTATATAGCTGATGCCTGATTAGTTGTTGCAGGGTTAGCTTTCAAGTTTTATCAAATTTCTCAATACAGAAAAATAAGATTTTTTAGTATGAAATTGAAAAATAAAAGAGAGTAGATATTAAAAATACCATATCGAAACATGAAAATACGGATTAATATTATTAATTCGTTACGATGTATTCCACAAATAACTTCTCGTTGATGTTTGTTGGCAATACTAATCAGTACTATACACAAAATACTATAATTTGTACGGTAGAGGTCAGTTATCGAAAAACTAGTTTGTTGACATCATCTTAATAGATGTCTAATTGAGTACTACATCTCTAAGTATGAACTGTAGAGGTCGGTTATCGAAAAACCAGTTTCTAAATAAAGAATGCTCAAGAGGTTACAAGTCCGGTAGCTAATTTCATATTTATCGATGTGGTACGTAACTGGACATGACTTACTTTTCCGATCATTTTTTTTCAAAGTAGATCGAGATTATATTAGTATCCATTGTGTGAAGTATACGAGATTCTAACTCAAAATTTTCGGAAAGGGAATAAAAAGTTTTTCCCCGTTTTGTTAAAGAACGGGAGGTTGCTTCGGGTGGAGGGGAAGTAGAGGGGACCCAGTAGGAAGATGAAACGTGGAAGGCTGTGATGGAGTGAAGTGGCTGTGCATTCCAGAATCATCTTTGTTAGTTACTTACTAGTTGGAACCAAGACGCATTTCCTGGGTTCATACTGAGAGTCTGTCTCAGAGTCCGAGGAACCATTTTGGACCGGAGTTGGATAACTAACTGCTGGTTTTTGCTAACTTCGAGGTCGGATACGACACCTGGCTTAGCCTGATTGGGTGGGTTAAGGATGAGGGGCGGCCAGTCCATAAAACTTGGAGGATTTCTGGTAGATAGGGTGTAAATGGAGTCTGACTCTGGACCCTTGTGTTATCTGTTTCTGCCACTGCAACTACCTCCCTGTTTCCTTCTTCATCAAGTTCCAAGTTCCGAGGTCAGACTCTGTTCTTCTCCTTCTTTTCATTTCTGCTTTCTTTCTTTTAATGTGGTTTCAAATTTAAATTGATTCAGATATTTATATTTCAGAAGTTAACATTTTCAGAGTTTCATATCAACTTTTCATACAAATTACCCGACAATAATATGATGTTACTGAGTCATGTTTATACATTCAAACTGTCCGGTCGATAACGAAATGATAGTTCCTGTTTCTCGGTCGGAGAAAAGTCTCGTTCTACTTACTTTTTTGACAAGAACAATCACATTTTTACTAATACGGAATTCCTCCCTTTATGTATTCTAACCTCGAAGCTTAAATACACCCGCTAAAACAACCAAAGGCTTACAGGAGGGGAACGAAGCTTCACTTCCCTATTGATGCGTCCCATTAAAGGTGGAAGTGGCATCCTAACTTAATGCAACAGAATTCAACAACCAAGACTAATTCTACAAAGAACACTAATTCAAAGCTACTGCTACAGCAAACAATTGGACGGGGAGGTGGGGGGAGGGTGGACAACGATTGCGTGGAATCTGAATCGCTAAACCTAAGCAAAGTCATAAAATAGTACGCTTTTACGATTTAAATTCCGATTTCAGTTCCTTGACCGAAACTAATGGGCACATCCGCACATAGGTCATTAATAGATAGCTGAAAGAAGGTTCTTGGTTAGAAGGATATAGTGAAACTAAAGGCTCATTTGTCATTTCCTATGGTCTTAAAGCCCAATAAAATCCCTAGACTTGGGCCAACGAGTCTTGAGCCCATGCCCAGATTATTACTCTAGTCGGTCGATCCAATAGTAACAGACAGCAGAATCAGTGAAGAACACAATTACCTCAGGAAAGAAAGAAACCTTAAACAGTCTACTGCAGAATCTAAACCACAACCTGGAATCCTCAGAATATTCCCCTCCGATTAGCATCACCAAGCAACACTCGGATACTATAAATAAAACGTAAAGCAACCCAAAACCTGAAGACTGAAAGATGTGTTCTCAGGTTTCTTCCTCTTCATCATCAATGTCGTCTCTCTACTTTCTGTTAGCTTTAGGATTGGCTCTCATCAGCACTGCCAACGGCGGCTACACCAGCAGCTTCGTCAGGAGAGATCAGAAGTCCGTCGACATGCCACTCAACAGCGACGTCTTCCAGCCTCCCTCTGGCTACAACGCTCCTCAACAGGTTCGAAACTTGACACCATTGATGTAATTTGTTACATTTATGTCATATATATGTATATGGTTGAGTTTAGTGGCGGAGCTAGACAGTTGACCGGATTTTGTTGTTTGGTTCGATTAAAAGGTGCACCTAACCCAAGGAGACCATAACGGGAAGGCCATGATAGTGTCGTGGGTAACCGCGGACGAACCCGGTTCAAGTCAAGTGGTTTATTGGAAGGAAGATAGTCCACAAGACAAGAAAGTTGCGGAAGGAAAACACAAGACTTACAAGTACCATAACTATAATTCTGGCTACATTCATCATTGCACCATCCGAAAGCTTGAGGTATGAACTCGATATGAAAAAATCCGTTACATCTAAACTCGAACTAAAAACCTATAACGATTTATTTTAATTGTTAATGTCTAAATATGGCAGTATGACACAAATTATTACTACGAAGTGGGAATCGGTCATACGGTGAGGAGATTCACCTTCGTGACTCCGCCTCCTGTCGATCCTGATGTCCCTTACACATTCGGCATGATCGGTGAGTATTACCATCCCTATATCGATGATTGATCTTATCTTTAGAATATATATATTAGGACTAATTAACTTGGTATAAAATTGCAGGAGATCTTGGTCAGACATTTGATTCCAACATTACACTAACCCACTACGAGAAGAACCCTAGGAAAGCACAAGCATTGTTGTTTGCCGGCGACCTGTCTTACGCCGATCACTACCCGAATCACGACAATGTGAGATGGGACACATGGGGACGCTTCGTTGAGAGAATCGTTGCGTACCAACCTTGGATCTGGTGCCCCGGCAACCATGAGCTCGACTTTGCTCCTGAAATCGTAAGCCAATAACGGTTCGTATTTAATTACTTATAGTACAAGTAAACACTTATAACTAGTTTTTCTTTTCTGAAGGGTGAGAACAAGCCATTTAAGCCGTACATGAACCGGTACCACGTACCATTTAAAGCATCGGGAAGTACTTCTCCACTTTGGTACTCAATCAAGAGGGCTTCAGCTTACATCATTGTCTTGTCTTCATATTCTTCTTACGGTACATATACGCCTCAGTGGGAATGGTTGCAAGCTGAGCTACGAAAGGTTAACCGGACAGAGACGCCATGGTTGATCGTGATGGTGCATTCTCCATGGTACAACAGCTACGACTACCACTACATGGAAGGAGAGAGCATGAGAGTCATGTTCGAGTCGTGGATCCTCGATGCCAAGGTGGATATCGTCCTTGCTGGCCACGTCCATGGTTACGAACGATCTGTAAGTAACCCTCGATATATACTCGATACTATTAGTTCCGAGTTATGACTCTACATTGGTCTCTACAGGAACGAATCTCGAACACAGCTTACAATATTGCGAACAAGAAATGCTCACCGGTGAAGGATCTAAACGCTCCGGTTTACCTCACCCTTGGAGACGGAGGAAACATTGAAGGCTTGGCGTACAAGTAAACTTTCTAATCTCGAAACATTCTCGTCCTTTAACTCGGTTCAAACTTTTTTCGATGAGGTTTTGAAGATTGTTTTGGTGGGTTTCTTTGCAGCATGAGGAATCCACAGCCAGAGTACTCTGCCTACAGAGAAGCGAGCTTTGGGCATGCAATATTGGACATAAAGAACAGGACTCATGCTCATTATAGCTGGCATAGGAATCAGGATGGTGTTCCCATGGAGGCTGATTCTTTGTGGCTCCGTAACAGATTCTGGAGCCCTAAATTTGATGATTCTACTAGCAATCAGTCCTGATTTTTTCAGTTCCTGTACGTGTTTTAGATTTCACTCTGGGTTTTTTCATTTCTTTTTAAGTTAGTGTCGGATGTCAGGGAGTTTCTTTGAGAATCGGTTACCAATTGGATTCATAATGGATTCAACACTATTTTTTTTCCGAAGGGATGGTACCCGAATTTGTCATTTCTCTAAAACATTCAAAACGAGTAATGCCCACACGGAAATTTAAAATAAATTGCGGATAGAAATGTCATTAATAAAAGAACTCAAATTTATTAGTAGCAAAATAAAATATTTGGTTAAGTCGGCTAAGTTGCTTTCGTACATTATCATTTTTTTATAGCGTCAAAGCTAAACAACACCATTTGGAATCAATAGATTCTACGTGTCTTTTATCTTAAAAAAAGAAAAGGTTCAAAATTTTGGAATTATGCCAATGTACTTTTCATCAATGACAACATTTTGATTTCATGATACATAAAAAAATTTGAACACAACAATGCACTGCGAAAGTGATCATTTGTCTTTCTATCGATTCATCCAAAATTTGTATGATTGATTTTTTTCGACAAACGAAATCGTTCTTTTACGGTATAGCTCCATTACCTCTTTAAATTTGAATATGAAGCTTTTGGATTGAGACAATGAACAAGTATGAACCAAAGAATCAAACCTCGTTGACAATCGAAGATGTTGACAAGGATCTGAAATTTCAACTTGTCACAAAATGCTGGAAGGAATATTCCCTTCTTGTCCATATTTTTAGTCTCCGGGAAGACTTTCATTTTAGAGGCTCATACAATGAATCAGCTGTTCTTTTCCAATTTACTTTCTTTTTTAGAAATTCTTCTCATTGGCCTGAAAGAGAGCGGCAAAAGACGACAAAGTCCCACCATTCATTCAAAACGGATAAATAAATGCCTCCCCAAATGGCCAAATCTCTCAATTTCACACTGTTCCAGCCAGCAAAAATGGCTTCTTTTCTGGGTTCTTCTTCGTCTTGTTTCTGGGCTCTGGTTCTCCTTCTTAGCACAGCCGCAATCACCACCACCAATGGCGGCCTTACCAGCAGCTTCGTCAGGAAAGAGCAGAAGTCCGCCGACATGCCTCTCGACAGCGACGTCTTCAAACTTCCTCAAGGCTACAATGCTCCTCAACAGGTTTGGAAAAAGTTGAGTATTCAATCAAACATACTGTGCTGATTTCTGAATTGGGTTTTGTTTGAAAAAGGTTCATATAACGCAAGGAGACCATGATGGGAAGGCAATGATTGTGTCGTGGGTGACCATGGACGAACCCGGTTCGAGTCGAGTGGTTTACTGGAAGGAATCACAGAGCGAGAAGAAGAATAAGAAGACTGGGAAGTATAACACTTACAAGTTCTATAACTATACTTCTGGCTACATTCATCACTGCACCATTCGGAATTTGGAGGTAATTCATCATCTTCCCCAACCTTTGTTTCTCCATTCTAAGGGATTGTTTGAGGGTGATGTTCTGGTACAAGATTCGGTAGGAAATAATATGTTTGATTTTGTTGGTATAAAGATTTTATCTTTACTGAACCAAACGATCCCTAAAGATAATGAACGAGAAGCTGGCACTGGACCACTTAGGCGTCTTTGTTATTCCATTGATATTGGACTATATGGAAATGATTTCCTTACATAAATGGTGCAGAAAGACTTCTTTTTCTGGTGTTTTCTTTCCATTTTGTGTTTCATTCCATTTTTAACTTCATCAGATCCTGTGTGCCACTAATGATGTTTCAACTTACCATTTAGTAGGGATCGGAGGGAGGTCGACCTCTACTTAATCCACTTATGACTTCTTTAGAGGGTTTTAGGAGCAAAGTCGCTCGAACGAATGTGTAGCTTAAATACTCCTCCTCTTTATTGGTCGAGCGAGCTGCTTCTTTCCGGTACGAAATGAAGCAGAAAGGAGGTGGAGATATTTGATTATTTGATTAGTTGCAATTTGGTCAACAATGTTTAATCTATTGATTAGTTAATTAATGTTCCCTTGTCCTTTCTCACTAGCCTAAGGTTTCTTGAGTCTTAAGTAAAGTGCTTAGGCTACTGATTAAGACAGAGGAACCTGCTAAACCCCGTTTTCTGCTGTCAATCACGTGATTAAACAATAACACATCCATTTTGAAACTTTGGCAGTACGACACGAAAATATTATGTGATCTTATGTTTATTGTTTTGAAAATTTTTGGCAGTATGACACGAAATATTACTACGAAGTTGGAACCGGTTACACGGCGAGGAAATTCCACTTCACAACTCCCCCTCCTGTCGGTCCCGATGTTCCTTACACATTTGGCATGATAGGTGATCTTGGCCAGACTTTCGATTCCAACAGTACACTCACTCATTACGAGAACAACCCGAGTAAAGGACAGGCAGTGCTCTTCGTCGGGGACCTTTCTTACGCCGATAACTACCCGAATCACGACAACACGAGGTGGGACTCGTGGGCGAGGTTCGTTGAGAGGAGCGTAGCTTATCAGCCTTGGATTTGGACTCCCGGAAACCACGAGCTTGACTTCGCCCCTGAAATTGTAAGCACCACTTAACGGCGTGTTAAATATTTTAACGGTCAAACGGCTAAATTTAACCACACTGTTCTGTTCTTGATGCAGGGTGAAAACAAGCCGTTTAAGCCGTTTACTAACCGGTACCATGTACCGTTTAAAGCGTCGGGAAGTACTTCTCCACTTTGGTACTCGATCAAGAGAGCTTCAGCATATATCATTGTCTTGTCTTCATATTCTGCTTACGGTAAATACACTCCTCAGTACCAGTGGCTAGAGGCAGAGCTGCCGAAAGTGAATAGGACAGAGACGCCATGGTTGATCGTGATGGTTCATTCTCCGTGGTACAATAGCTACAACTACCATTACATGGAAGGAGAGACCATGAGGGTCATGTACGAATCATGGCTCGTCAAGGCCAAAGTCGACTTTGTCCTCTCTGGTCATGTCCATGCCTATGAACGATCTGTAAGTTTGTTGATCATTTTGCAGAGTCAATCCATCATCATTAACTCGACTTGTTGTGAGAGGGTTTAGAGTGGATCAAATGTTAACATTGAGAGTTACTAAGATATGAATCAGAGAGCTCTTGGTAAAAGCTCTGATTCTATGTCAAGGTCTAGTTCGTCCCCTCGATTTTAGGGTTTAGTGGTGTAAGTTTAGTTAATCCTGTCAAGAATTAGTTCATCTCCGTTAACTCGACATATTAGGAGAGTGTTCAAAGTGGATCAAATGTTAATACAGAGTGTTACTAGGGTTACCATGTTAATGACCAAATCGTCTCATTAACTCTAGTTTAGGGTTTAGGGCTGTAAGTTAGTTAATTCTCTCAAGAATCAGTTTGTCCCATTAACTAGAGGTTCTAGAAGAGAGATCATAATAGATCTAAATATAATATTGATGGCTACTATGGTTGGATCCAGAGACCTCTCGAAAAAATGTTACGATACCATGTCAATGACTAGTTCCTCATTATAGTGAGTCGTTGAGAGATTGGTCAATAATAAATCTTGTATCATTCTCTTACAAATCCACAATTCATTCGTGTCCAAGGATCAAAACTAGGAGTTCAAAAAGATTCCGAGATTCTTCAATCTCAACAAGAGCTTGTTATATATCTGCTTTGCAGGAACGTATCTCGAATGTAGCTTACAACATCGGGAACGGACAATGTGCCCCGGTGAAGAACCAGGATGCTCCGGTCTACATCACCATAGGAGATGGAGGAAACATTGAAGGCTTAGCAAACAAGTAATCTTCCATTCAAGTTTTGGTTCGTCTTTGATATTTTTCCTGTCTTTTTTCTGGGTTTTTGATTGAATGTAATCTCAATTTTGTTGTTGCAGTATGACTTATCCACAGCCAGGGTACTCTGCATTCCGCGAAGCGAGCTTTGGACACGCCATTTTGGACATCAAGAACAGGACTCACGCTCGCTACAGCTGGCATAGGAATCAAGATGGTTATGCTGCGGAAGCTGATTCTATGTGGTTCTACAACAGATTCTGGCACCCTGTTGATGATTCTTCTACTGGAAGCCAATCCTAATTTCAAACGGATTGGAACTTCCTCTGTTTTTTTTGTTCCATTTACTTAATTAGGTGTCTTGATCAATAAGCTTCTTCACTAATAATGATATGATTCTTATAGAGCTGTAATTTCTCGTATCTATTTAGATGCCTCCTTTTTATAGGTGAATCGAGATCATCTTTTGGTTCATGATACTTTAACTCATTGTTTTGTAACCTTCGTTGTATCGGAAAGTGCATCTCCAACTTGATTCGATTTGTGCATTACTGGTGTGCTATTTTTTTACTCTTTCTTGCATGGGATAAAAGATATCGAAAAGTGCATCTCCAACTTGACTCGATTTGTGCATTTCCGATGTGCTATTTTTCGACTCTTTCTTGTACGGGATAAAAGATATCGGAAAGTGCATTTCCAACTTGACTCCCAACTTGTGTACTTGATTTGATGATGGGTGATCCACCCGATGATCCTCGACACGATTTCTGTATTCGAGAAGCACGTCAACTCCTCAACCGTGAGTGGAAACTTTCAGTCTCACATATTTTTAGAAAAGGCAACCGCACAGTTGCGGATCTCCTCACCCATCATGGGTATTCCCTTAGTTTTGGGTATCATAATGTTTTGTCGTCTCAGAATGTATCTGTGCAGATATGTTTAAGGTTATGTACACACAATTAAGCTCATGAGAGTCAAAGGAATATGAACACACAGCCAATAGAATTTTAAGTTTGACCATCAAAAATTTTAGTTTGAATTTATAGACATTTTCCACCATATGCATGTCAAAGTAAGTCAATTTGAAAATTTTCAACACTAACATAACATTAAAAAAAAATTAACGCCATTTGGCCATTATTAACAGGGGTTACCATAGTGAAACCTGAATTTTTGTCCTTTCCAACATGTATATCAAATATTAGTCGATTTGAAAATTTAAAAATTTTCATGTCAAAATGATCAATTTCCATGGGTTATAACACACGAAAATTGACAATTTTCACATAAAAATTAAAATAATTCAAATTGACTAATATTTGACATGCATGTTGGAAATGACAAAAATAAGTTTCACCATATTAAGCGCTCCAAATAATAGCTAAACAAAGTTAAAAAAATATTTTTTCTGAGAATGTACGATAATGATGTTATGTTTAATTTTAAAGATTTTTAAATTGACTAAACTTTTTCGAAGCATCATGAGAAAAGTTAGAAATCTAATTTTCATACACTTTGACTAATATATTTAAATTTTTATATTCAATCAACACTATCGGGTCGGTACTCAGGTCGAATTGTCAGGCAACGACGGGCGGTATTCTTTGTGATTCACAATGGCATGTCCTTGCTGCTTTCTTCACAAATCTGGGGTATGTTTTATACCTGAACGGAACTTCGGGGGTGTTATTTTTGGACTCTCTCTTGCATGGGATAAAGAATATCGGAAAATGCATCTCCAACTTAACTCGATTTGTACACTTGATTTTATAATGATGGGTGATCCACCAAATGATCCTCGATACAATCCTTGTACCCAGGAAGCACGTCAACTCCTCAACTGTGAGTGAAAAGTTTCAATCGTACATACTTTTAGAGAAGGCAACAATATAATTGCAAATATTTTTTCGCTCATAATAAACATTCCTTTAATTTTGGGTATCGTGATATTGTGTTGTCTCAACCTGTATCCGTGTTGCTATGTTTTAGGATTATATATCCTCATTTCATTACTTTAAATAATTAGGGTCTCGCACGCACCGTTTAAACAAACTGGATCGCTGGGTAGAATTACTGAATTAGGAGTAGAGTGTTGATGACTGTTTTGAAATTTTGAAAAGGAAAATAAGTAATAATAAAGTAATTCCTTTCCGGATCTGAAACAGAAAGCAGCTTTCTCGTTTCATTTTCATTTTTCCTTCCCCGCGAACAACGGTTCTCCGATCGGCCCAACCAAGAAGTTCCTAATGCATTTCGGATTCAGGGAGGGACAGCGTAAACAAAACTTCTCCTAATTTTCTCACCGCCGTAATCACGATCGTGCCAGTTTGCAGCTCCGGCAACGTTTCATTCTTGGAGAATTTTCAAGGCCTTGCTCTGCTTAGGCGGTTTCACAGCTCGATCACTTGGCAAACGGACGATCAACGTCTCTGATGAAGCATCATCCATAGGGGGACGCTTCATAACCAAATGGATGAGTCGTCGGCGGCCGAGAATCAAAATTCCGGCGGAAGCAACGGAGTCGAGCATACAAACAAGGAGGAGCGGGTGGATGAGGAGGCGAAGAAGAAGACTGTAGATCCGGAGTTCTTCTGCTGCTTGCTTCAGCCTTCTAATGCTGATTCGGATCCTGATTATGTAGGCACGCGGCGGCTCCTCCTCTACCGCAAAGCGGAGTCCGGTTCAGTCCGACGATTTGTGAGTGTTTGTCGTCTCGGACGTTTTCGCTGCTTTTTTTTTGTTGAACGTTGAATTGCTATTGCTTTGCTGGCTTAAAATACTGTATACTGTTTTCCTTGTGTTGTGGATTTGAACAAGTGAGTTTTGAAACAGGCTACGACAATTTTGATTGAACGTTCTTTCACTTGATTGACTGTTCCATTTGCTCATTGATCGTTTGACAACAACTATGATGTGAACAGAACTCCAATGAGTGAGGGAAGCGTCTGAAGGTCCTTAAATGAGTGATATCAACCTGGTTTTAGTAGTCATTAAAGAATTATTAGCTGTTGAATGTGATGGATAGTCACTAAGACAAGTTTTTAGAGGTAGATTCGAGTTATTCAATGAGACAACAACAGTGCCATTAGTGGTTCATCCTATTACCTTCCATTTTAAGGCGTCAAACTCAGTCTTGGCACGTTTATTTTCGTTGAAGGATTGGAGATGCAGTGGAAAGGGCTACGTCAGTTACCGTAACTACATACGAAGGCCGAGAAATTGGGAGAAGTCGCAAGTTTCAAGCCTCCGAAGCACACCAGGAAACAGGTTGCTAGACTATACTTTATGCTTCCGGGGAAAATGAGCTAGTCTTTCTTGGTTGATTAACATGTAGGGTCATTTTTTTATGTGTATGAATGCATAAATATCTGAAGTTACACACATGCACTTGTGGACAGATATTATAATAGAACACTTGAACTTGTGATTCTTCCATTTTCGTTGCTTGCTTCGGGTGTTTGTGGCGGTGGGATGTTTTTGGTAATTTATTAGGCTCCTAAGCACATTTGAGTTTTATAGCAATGTGCTTCATGACAACTATGCTTTGTGATTCGTAAGTTCTATGATCTTCAACACAAGTCTGACATTTACTGGTTAATGCATCAGTGGACGATGGTTTCCTTCGGCAAGTCCACTTGCCCAATTATATGACGTCGAAAGTTTTACTTCTAGCCGGGTATGTACGAACTGTTTTGTGAGTCTTTCATGATCGTCTTTTCTAAAAGTTGAGTGTCTATGCTTTTGGCGCCAACCATCTGTGTAGTATGTAGTCATAAGAGCATCTCCAATGGTGATATTGAAATGGTTTAAACAAGACACCAAAAGGATTATCACCTTAGAAAGAAGAATGGTTGATTGTTTAACGTGTTCATTGAACTGATTACATTGTAATTTTAACTTGTAAGCATTTAAACGGGTAAAAGAAGCCAGATCTCTGGGTTTACGGGAGGGTGTCTGGCTTCTTGTTGTTCATGGACTTCAGTTGATCTTAATGGTAGATATATGTAAATAAATTGTTCTTCACATTGGATCTTGCCAATTGAATTTATGCAGGACGTACCTAGTGTTAATCTATCTTCAACCCGTAGGACAAGTGTCAGCTCAGGCGGAAGTGATATTGATCACCCACGTGAGCGACGACCTGAACCAGCCTATTCTTTTGTTGGAATGCATTGCATCTTTGATCAGAGCAAAGCTGCTGGTACTTTCTTTCGTGTGTCTGTCTATTGTTACTTTGCATTCATTTAGAGTAATCTAATTCTAAAATGAGAAGTGAAGTAACTTGCTCAATCTTGCAGTGACAGTTCTGAAGTTTGGTAAAAGGAGTTCTGATCTACTGGCATATGGGGCATCAGATGGTACATTAACGGTCTGTACAGTCTCCCAGCCACCTTCAGTCCTCAAACAACTTAATGGACACTCTAAAGATGTCACAGGTTTGATTGCCTGGTATTGTTTCTGTGTTCTTTTCATCTGAACTATGATTGTCTCTTTGATGTCTTGAAAAAAAAAATTTAGCTGTGACACTGAGACGAGTATCCCAAGCACCCTTCTGATTTTCGTTTCTGCGGACAAATTGGCTGTAGTTGTGCTGAGTAGTTACTGTGGTAGGTTTACCTCTGTGTGTGTGTGCGATAAAAGTAGTTTGAGCCTATTCGTGATGGCATATGGTATGTGTCTTTTCTAAACAAATAAACTGATTAAAACATGCTTGAGATACCGAGTACACAGGCTGTGTAGAAGTAGGATCATTGATACTGGGTTGAGTTCTCATGTATGGTTAACTTGACAGTCCTCGAGCAATCTTATAACCTATTTACGTATTTGTAGTCATTATTATTCCTCAATTAGAATAGTGGTGAAAAGTAAGAATGATTATCATTCCTCCATTTAGCATCATCTTCTCCAATTATATTGAAATATGTATCAATATGCTTTTGTGAAGTCTGAACCGTGATGTCTTTCCAGACTTTGACTTCGCCTCCAACAATCAGTACATTGCATCTTCATCAATGGATAAAACTGTGAGAGTGTGGGAGTTATCAAAAGGAACTTGCATTCGAGTCATTTATGGAGTCACCCCACAACTATGCATCCGTTTTCACCCTGTAAGTACACAAGACCACGCTTCTTATTTGTTCGGAATTGCTGAACCGCTTATCTAACTTAAAAGTACATTTCATCGGAAAAAGCATGTTCGGTAACCAATGATGGATGATTGTTCTTTGATGCAGGTAAATAACAACTTCCTATCCGCTGGCAATGTAAACAGAGAAATCAGCGTAACTACTGCTTACCTTTGCTGATGTGATTTGCTTGATCCTTCAGCTCGATTGTTTTCTGTTTCGAAGATCAGATAACTAAATCAAGTGACATTTCTCTATCTCAACCAGAACCAAATTTTCTGTTGATCCATGGAAGGCACTTTGTTCTCTTGCAGGTATTCAACTTCAGCACAGGCAGGACGATTGCCAAAACACTTCTCGGCAATGAGATAACCTCGATGGACCATGATCATACCGGTAAGCTCATCTTCTGTGGAGACGGACAGGTAATAAATCAAAATGCATCCTCAAATAGTCCTTTCCGGTTAAGCCTGATCTGCTTCTTAACCATACTTAACGGCGAATATAACATGCAGGGATGTATATACTCCATGAGCATGGACTCCCGTACAGGTGCCTTGTCACGCTCTCATCGTTATCGGAGTAGCGGCAAGACCAAATCCCCAGTAACGACTGTCCAGTACCGGAGCTTCTCTCTGCTGGCACGTGGACCCGTGTTGCTCACGTGCTCTCAGGATGGAAATTTATCCTTGTTCAGGTCCGTTCCGTAGATTCTTCCTTCTTCTATTTGAAGTGAACACGCTGATACGAAACTCTCAATGATTTCTGCAAATAATAATTTCGATATCCTTCTGTGAAGATAAAACAACCCTTAAATACAAAGACTACCACCGACTTAGAGCTTCCTATGAAATAGGAACTCCTACCCACTAACTGACAGGTAGCTTCCCAACAACGTGGAAGGTTTACCCTCTAACTGACTTCCTCAACCAGGAATGAAAACTGGATATTATGATAATAATAGTAACCCTCCAACTTCAACTCTTATTTCTTGCTGATATTGATATCCTATCACACACTGACAAGAGAGTGTTGTGGTTGTACGAAATTGTGCAGTGTGGCTCTGGAAATAAAAGGCTATCTAACTCTTTACTGCTCGCTAAAGTTGGCGCCACGAGTACACAGCATGCGAGCCTCGTTCTGCCCTCTTCTCTCCCTCGAGAAAGGAGAATACATTGGTTCGTATGATTTTACACATTTGCTTCTTGTTACTGGGAACAACAAAGCCTTTCGGATTTATATCGCTCATTTCTCGACTGCATTTTCGACATTTAGTTGCTGGAAGTGAGGATTCAAATGTCGATTTCTACGATCTGACTAAGCCAAAGAATCCTTGCGTCAACAAACTACAGGTCAGTCCCTCCCGGTCTTAAATTTTTTCTCTCTTCCTGTGATGTTATTATAACGCAAAATTACTTCTTGTGACGACAGGGTCACCAGTTTCCGGTAATCAGTGTCACGTGGAACTACGGCGAAAACTTGCTGGCTTCCTCAGATGAACACGGTGTTGTTATCGTGTGGAAGAGGGCCAAGACAAGTTAAAGGTACTGCTAGAATACGAAGATGAATGAAATTGGGCTTCTCTGCTGCCCTAATTTGTGGAATGTCCTATCTTTATCTGACTGCTGTTGTTATACTGTTATAGTTCATTCCCGTCGAATAGATTCGTAGGCGATTCATTTTTCGAAAGTACATAACATTCTTTTTGTAAGTGTTTCGATACTAATTGGAGCCGGATCTTACTATGCCAATCCGTTGAGCAACACTCCGCCAAGATCCTAACCTCGAATGGATGTGCTGATGACGCATAAGAATTCATTTTGGTGTTAGAATCACACACACCAAGAGAGATTTTCAATTCCCCAAAATCTCTTTCATTATTACCCCCAAGTACTCGAAATCACTCGAATTGCAGGGAGCGTTGTATGTGATCGAACAATTGGGAAAAAGAACGAGGTCATGGGTCCAGAAAGCACTTGGCTTGTTCCATACATTAGATTTGGTTCCTCATCAGTCAAGTCACAAGAAAGATCACAGTTTATACACAAAGTCCTAATTATACAGATAACTCAACCAAGCATTCACCGCCCCCTCTCTATATACGATACATGGCTTGTCGACAGCGGCCGAGGACTATCCATAGATTAACCTGATGGAAGCTAACTCTAAATCTCAATCCATACCATTCAAACATAATACACAAGAAGAGATGATGCTCTTAATACCCAACAGTTTCTTCGTTGTCTCTCCCGCCAGCAACAAAACCCGGCCACGATTCTTTTTCAGCGCCAAATTTATATCTGCCTGCCTGTTTTTTATCCCCTTCGACGCCTCTTTGTTTCGACCTGAGAAAAAAAACAATTGTGATCAGTCGATTTGAGTGCTTCGCGAAGAGAATATACGGCTGGTTACCTTAGTATCTGACTGTCTCGCTCTGGTGGTAGTATCATGTGAATCCTCCAACTTCTTTTGGACTTGGGACGAGCAATTCTCGCAGAAGAAGTGGTCTAGTCTTTTCGCTTCCTCTACTGTCATTTCTATACAAGCAGGGTGAAACCTGAATCAAAAAAACAGTATGCAAACAATCATGCATTGGTTCCATCTGAAGAAAATAATGTCAATTTCAACTATGCGAAGAAATATGATGATTAATATTATGTCAGACAGGTTCTGTTGACGTGAATTCTCGAAGCAGACCAAGTCTCTATTCCTAAGCTTTGTACTAAATGGCAGATGGTTTCTCGGGTTCTCTCCATAATCAGATACACTCTAAGTAACACAGTGAGAAAAAGCATGGCACACGTAGCATAGGCCAAATACTAATATGACCAGCCCAGGAAGTTACCTCACGCCACCTCCAAGGAAACTATAATGATAGGAACTCTAGTGAACGGTCATTTGGTTGTATTAACAATCGGATTTTCTATTTCCCAAACTTAACATCCAAAGCCTTTTCACAGAGGAAGGGTATGAAAATGGAGAGCCCTAACACGAGTACAGCAAGAGTTTCTTACAAAACAAATATCAGTCAAACAACCTCATGAACAAAACAAATTTAAAAACGTCAACAAACAATATCTTTCAAAACGAAAACTTTAGCAGGGAAATACGAGTTAAATAAGGTAATGACTTTTGAAAGCTGAATCATCATCTATGCTAGAGAATGTAAGGATAGCTTATAGGCATCACCTCAAGACTTCTGACCCTATGTTCATATAGACAAAGTCTTCTTCGGTGGTCCACGTTGTTATCTAAATGATCAACTAGTAGGTGACTCGCCTAATATCCTCCATAAAACACATGTTTTATCTTCATAAATAATCAAAGACTCAACCAGCAGCAACAAAATCACTTAACCCCTATCCACAAATTCGAATGAGCAAAATCACGTAAACATCAAACTATATGAGAGGACCACAACCAACTTTAAGGTATGTATCACCTATATAAAGGTAACAAAATCAATTTGCTAATATGGTGGTAACAAATATCAGCAGATCAATATAATGAATCCAGAACAATAAAGCACTGGCAATATGTCAACAGCTTCCTTAAGAGTATGACACGAATCGAGGGAAGCGTATACAAATAATGGCTATAAGTTAGAACCTTGACGCTATTCCACGCAGAATTCACCACAAGGCATAACATGGGAAAAGAAGCACACTTACCAGTCGCTGCAACCTTCACACTGCACCATTAGGTCATCAGGGTTATAAGGCATCTCACATTTACAATACCTGCCACAGTGAATTCAAATCAAAATCCTGAAACATGTAGCCATAGAAGACAAGAAGTAAGCATTAAGCAATATGCATCGAAGGTAATAAATTACTAATCTTTGACAACTTATGATAACCCATTCTACCAAATGCCACCAATTTCCAACGCAACGCAACAACCCCGCAATTAGTAGCTAAATCAACAACTTCTGAACAGTCAATACATCAAGTCAACTGAAGCAAAATACTGAAACGTACACGGCGACTCTATCGGGATTGAAAGCTCCGGTGGTGGAGTTATACTCGAACCGGCAGAAGAAATCCTCGTTCCCAACAGCGTCGAGCTTCGAGTAACTCTTGAAACTGTGGACCGTACACTTCCCTTCGATCGTATCCGCGCGCTGGAAATCGTAGTGATCGGACAGGAACACTTCTTTCGAGCCATGAAACTGCCGGCGGCCTCCGATCGATTCCTCCGGCCGGTAATACCACCTCACCTGCAGCTTCACGTTGGCGCCTCGGCTGTCGGACTCGATCCGCTCGATCTTGGCCACGTAGGACGGCTTAGACGGCTCGGAAGCTCGCATTAGCACGCAGTCCCCGGCTGCAAACACACAAAAATCGAAGTCCAATTAAGAAAAACTGGCGAAGATTGAGAAGTGAAGTAGCAAATTAGGGTTTTAGAATCACACGTTTGATGGTTTTGTTGTTGATGTGCTTGACAGAGTAGGAGTCCAGATTTCGACGAGGAGCTTTTGGCTTTGTCATTGGAGAAGAAATGGTACTGACGGCAGCGGCGGTGGAGGTGGCGGCGGATTTGAGCGTTTCGTGTTCGGGAAACTGATGACGAACACCCAATTTTTGAGCTATTGAATTTTGAAAAAGGTTGCTCTGTTTTTATTTTCTGAAAAAATCGCGCGTCATTGATCGCATCGACGGCTAGGAAAGGACGAGATATATCGTCCAAAAGTTAATCAACGCCGTCCAAGTTTAGGTGGGAAATGGTCGGTGTGTAACATTAATAAAGGCTGCCATTAATACATTATAATTTATTTTTGTCACTCGTCCGGTTTGATTTTGGATCATTTACAATAACCAGTTTTAATCGATGATCGTGAAGTAATTTGATTTAAGTTATTAAACATAAACGGTGTTATATGTTGTAGGTTATCATTCCAATACTTATGACTACAGATACGAAATACCTTTTTATGTGGTTGTCGTCTAAACATTAACAATATTTCACATTAATTATTGTAAAGTTTTGTTAGTGCTCATGGGCACATACATGAGAGGTATATGTACCCATGTCACTGTTGGTATTAACAACATAATGTTTCGTTGGCGTCATCCACCTAAGGAGTATCCATACTTCGAGGATATCTAACGTCTTCGTCATTACAAGATAGAAGCGATAAATAAACATTGTATAGATATCCGTATATGAAATATAACTGAATTCGAATACGATACTTTTAAATTGTCAACACACAACTCTATCAGCAAAACAATGCCAGTCTGACTTCTCAACTTAATTACGTAAATGTATAATAATCTACATTATCAATACCCAAAGGGTAAATTAATTAACCGGTTTGATTTTTTGGTACGGCAGTCGTATTTTATTCTGTATGCAACATAATTTATATTATTTCTTTTTTATGTATCCAGAATTTATATATGACTTCCTTTCGGTGGGTTGTGACGAAAGAAATGAGAGGTGCCTGTTTATCCACGTCAGCATTACACTTGGATATTCCGGTCTACAATTTTCTTGTTGAAAATATGTGCGGGCGGATTGTGTTTGAGAAATTAGAGTAATTAATTAATTAATTACTCCGTCGATGTTGTCCGACAGCTGCCACGTCAAAGCAAGCACGGGGACGAACGCGCCTATGTGGACGAAAATGACACCTCTCCCTCGTTGTAGTTTCCACCAAGGCACCACTTCAGTTTCAGTTCACACACCATCTCCTTTCCACGTCGGCATTCTCTATTTCTCCCACTTTTACAGTTTAAACAGTAGAAAAAATAGTCCCATGGCTGTTTGTATTTTACCCTGCATAGTATGTAAAATAATTAATATGATATTAATCATTCATGATGGTTTCAAAAAAATTTATAATTATCGAAAAATTTATAAACGCAACAACAATGATTTGGAAAATCTCTCTCTTCGTAAATTCATTTTTCACATTTTCTTGATAATTAATATGATAAAAAGTATTTTAGCAAAATAGTAAACAATAAATTACTATTTTATCGATGACTACTAATTCGTTTTTAGTGGAAGGATGCCTTTTTTTATTAAGATAATTTTTTGGATAAAAAGATAACAAGCGCACACCGATTAAAAATCAACAGAAAAAAAGAGAATTATCGGCAACACTCTCGAACGATTGATCCTCTAGCTGCCAGTCGGATTTGTCCTCCTTCAATATTCGCTCGTCAAATACCATGATGTCGACACCATAAGTATCACAGACCGCCAACAACTCTAAAATGAAGAAAGAAGATATGTCCTGATATGGCGTCTCCAACGCATGAATCACAATCTCAAATATATTTCGAAGAATTCAGCCTATCGCCCCTCTGGAACCTTGACGGACAGCACCATCCACATTGATTTTCAATCGAGGCGGAACCGGGGGAGTCCATGTGGAAGGACGCCATTACTCTACATGTTCTCAACCTCAAGAATAAATTCGGAAAGAGGGCAAGAGTCGTTTTCATTAAATTAGGACCCATTTTGTGTCCATTAATAATCAAAGAACTGGGCCCCCTATCCATCTAGCAGATAAGATCGTTCCAGGCTCCAGCCCAAACCAATGGGCCCAACTACCAGTCTGTTCTTTCTTCTCGTGATGAGTTTCAATGTTTCTACTTTTCACATTTGGACCGATGTCGCAATCACTTTCCGTAGTATTAGTATCGTAGTTGGTTCCATTATGTATTAACGATATAAAAAATATTTAGTTCAAATTTTATAAATAGACACCTATCCTATTTTATATTACCAAAGAGACATTTTAAAAAAATGAAAAAAATTCAACAAATTCCAATGTTTTAAAAAGATATGACTTTGATAGACAACAAAATGTCAAAATGTAAATTAATTTTATATAAATATAAGAAAAGGTGCTTATGTCATTTGGGTTAAACAAATCCTACGAGCCGGCCAAGGCTTTTGCGTTGTGTTGTATGTATAATTATATACTATAATAAACCACTATTAAAATATATGTTTTTTTTAGGTTTGAGTGTGGTAGACTCAATCAATAATATTAGAAAAACATATCCATAATTTTGTATCATAACAAAATAATTATATAATTTATAATTTGGATGACATCCTTTATCCAACTCGACACTTAAAACCTATAACGTATTTTTATTCAAATCTTAAATTAAATTTTTTTCGTAGGATATTTAGCTCTGATGGTTTAATCAACTTCTTTATGTAAAATAATTAAGCTATTTTAAATTAAGTATTTTGCTAACTCGAATGGTCTAGAGGTGCTATATGTGTTTGATTTCATTCTCTGTAAAAATAAAAATAATATATGTTATTTTTCCAAAGAAACAATTTGAATTAACCCAAAATATAATATCAGGCTGGTTTGCCCGCACAGAGAAAAGAAAAGACGAAACAAAGAAATGAAACACGTACGAGAAAGAAGAGAAGATCTAATTTACTTTAGATATGTTCACACGCACAGAGTCCCATAATAATAATAATAATAATAATAATAATAATAATAATAATAAGAATAAGAATCCCTCCAATCCCAACGACACAAAACCCAAGTTTGCAGTCTCTCTGTGTCTGTCTGTGCTGCTGCTGCTGCTGCTGCTGCTGCTGCCGACGGGCGTATTCATTACTTTTAACGTCTAACTACTCAGTAAACAGATGGACTGTGTAAGCCTGCCGTCTATCCTTTCTCTGTTCCGAAAGCAGCAGCCTTTTTCTTCTCTCCATACTTCCCTTTTTCTTTTATTCATTTATTTTCTTTAATTTATTTATGGGTGATTTGGATTTGGTATATTTCGAAATTCGAATATTATAGTATTTGAGATAATAATAAACTATTACGAGTTTGATATTTGTTGATATTATTTATTGTTATAGCAGGTATGTGGTTGGATTGGATGTCTGCAGTGGAAGATGCTCATATCTCAGGTTATGCTGCTAATTAAGAGTGAGATGTATTTTTTTGGAAACCTACATCTCTTTAATGGGTTGTCATTAATTTGGATGGTTCTGTTAATTCGGAGACGGGTCAAACAACTGTTGGAGGCTTGATTCGAGATTCAGCTAGCCATGTGCTTTTGGCTTTCAGTTTGAGCTTGGGTGTATTCTATTATTCGAATAGAGTTGAGGGTTGTTGTTACAGGCTTTAATATTGCTTGGGAGAGAAGATATTGGAGAGTACAACTCCAGCTCGACTCCCGTTGGGCATTGTAGTTGTACGCCAGGTGTCAGGGGTGATTCACCAGCACTCTCCTGTCGTAAATCAAATTTAGGAGTTGATGAAAATCAGGGTGTGAGAGCATGAGTTTATTCATATTTGCAGCGAAAGCAATTATGCTGCAGACTACCTTGCTAGCATGTATTGGGCAAGAGATGTCGTTTACTGTTTATTTTTTTCTATTTTAGATCCTATTTTGATTTTATGATGTACTTGGTGTTTCAAAAAATAAATTGATTATGAATGAAGGTTACCATCGTGCACCTAATATTTTCCAACAAAATTCTTTACTGTATGTTGTAGGTTATATCATATTCGAATAAACCCTAAGTCAATATCTGATCAAACCGTTACGAAATACTAATTTATATTTGTTGGGTGAAATTAAAGTGTCTATCTAAGGTGAAATTTGGCCGATTGAGATCACTATTTAAGTACTTATCAAATTGAAATTTTTTATCACAAACCAAATTAAAATTATTAAGACATGAAATGAAATATAAAATATTTTCAATAATTTTATTTATAAAAAAAATGGACCCACCTTCCCCAATCTTATATATGAAGTGTCTATTCCAAGGTACCCAATATTTAAACGTTGGTATTTTTGGCACCATACATATCAAATACATTAAATAACTATCTTTTAATTTCTATGAGATTAATTAACTAGTTATATAGCTACTATATATAGAAGGATGCCTTGACTTAGAAGCCAAATAAGGGTTAAAGTGTCAAATCAAAATGTTAAATATCATCGAAATTAATCTTGTTATATTCGTCTTAAATAGATAAGAATTTTGATATAAAAATTATTTAAATCGAAATCCAAATAAATAAGTTATGACAAAAATAAAGACGATAGGGCAATTATAAAGAATCACATATCCCCCATAAATCCTTTCTGGGAATACAAACGGTTAGATTACTGAGCTAAATTTGGCACTTTGACACTTGATTCGGCTAAAGTTGAGACTCTGTCTTTTTTTTTTTCTAAGATAGAAGACAATAAATAAATAGATGTCCGGTTTGGAATATACTGAATTCGAACCCAGAACCTCCAAGTAACCAGACACGTACTCTACCACTCGAGCAACTCCTTTTGGACAATTTGAGATTCAATCTTGAGTTTTATAGCAATTTGACACTTTTGGTACTATAATTTAGCACTTTGACACTTTAACCCCAATCGTTTGAGATGGTTTAAATTTACATGTCTTAGTAGCGGAACCATGATGATCCAATGTCCTGAGGAAATTTCAAGTTTAATGGCTTATATGAAATTTCTAAGATTAACAAACCCTAAACGTACGATAGCCAAGGTTAGCACAACCCCAATTCCACCACTGCATGGTAAATTAATTATCAGTTGAGAAGTTTCCCCACTGTGAAACAAAGTGTATAGTACTGCTGCTGCTGCTGCTGCTTTAATTTTGGAACTTAGCAATAAATTATGATAACAAAGGGAGAAAGTATCTGCTACAAAATCTGTACATGGTTCCAGGTTTTACTTCCAATCTGTGAAACCACAAATTCAAGTTTTTTCCTGTTACTTGGTGTGACAGTTTCTATTTGGTTCAATCATCCATAATTTCAATGTTGTACCACCTTATCATCTCACTTTACTTGTATTTCTGTCCAGACTTTACTCGTATGGAGCGAATAACAATGATACTCGGCCATGATCGTTGGATTTGAATCGTACGACTTTCTCCTGATTCATAAGATCACTAATATATATGGACTCCTCACAGTAAGTTTAGTGGGTGACATAAGATCGGATAGACAAGGAATACGTTCTAAGGGGAATGTTCCGATCTCTAATTATGACAACTTACCTTTTCGTAGTGGCAGCATTGTAGTATTAATTGTCTTGAAGTTGGGCATGTGGCTTAATCACTAGGTGGCTTCGTCGTTAAGACAATCCTAACCATCAAAATGAAACAGTCTCGTTGAGATGATATCATGCATGCCCCCGAATGATCACTTAGCAGTTAGCATCAACAAGCTAAACCCGCTAACTCTTTCAGGTTTGTCTCCTTGGAGTTTCATTAAGCAACCCATGTATTACAAGGCTGTCAAACCACAAATAGTCAACTTCCAAACGATTGACTCTCATTTGAGCTTTTACTTCGGTCGGTTTTTTGTACCGATTGTGATATCAATTTTTAGATAATTGAATTGTAGCCAATTCAACAGTAAAAACATCTTTATAAAAAAATTCATCATATGCGGAAAATAATAATCTCATATAATAAAGTCGTTTCTAATGTCCGGTATGATAACAACAATAGTACAATACTATCATAAGATAGTGTTAGAATGTACTTGTGCATCACGTAAGGTACACACATAATAAATGTTTGTGAATCTAGTAATGTACCACATCCAAATTAATTTATTATATTATTTTTGTTATAATCTTGAAAAGAGAATCATTCAATCATCATTTCACATTTTCATTGGCAGAGAATTGAATTAGAATAATGAAAAGAAAGCACAAATCCCACTTCTACATGAAAAGCTTCAACTATATTTGAAACAAATATAAAATTAAAATAGTATAATGTAAATCAATTATAAAATTAATTAGTAATTATTTTTCAATACCAAATAATAAATTAATAATATACAATTGTAGCGCTTTAAAAATTGAAAATTATAAATGAGTTATTATTACTCAATTATAATTATATCGTTCTCGCTTAATGACGAGTGTTCGGTTGTTATGATATTTTTCAAAAATATTGTCAAAATTTTTTTAAGAAAGGAATGAGTCTAAAAAACATGTATTTTAAGTTATAACAAAAGGACAAGATAGTGATATGGGGGCACTTACCTAATGGTGCTCTTCCCACCTTTTCAAATCAAAAAAAAAATCTCCCTTTTCCATGATAAAAAGAACAATCTTTTTTCTTTATTAATCTAAAAAAAAGAAATAGATGAATTCTCTTAAAAATTGATGAACAGTTCATGATTTGATTAATCTATAGCTATTAACTTCTAATTTACTAAATTTGTGTTCGCCTTAATTTGATATTTTTTTATGTAGTTTGGTTCATTTATGTTGAAATTGGTTGAAATTAGTAATTTATGACAAATCAAAATTAATTAAAATGGAATTTTAATTCCGACAGAATTGCATTCATTTTTTTGCATTTGAAAAAGAATTCGGCACAATTAAACGTGTCCAGAATTTAGCCCCGATTCGGACTCCAATTCCTGCCCGGAAAGGGTCACCTAAATCGATCCCTAATCTTCCAACTGCCTCTTTGACAAATTTTAAACTTTAAACATGAACAATAACATACCAAATCAAATGAATTAAAAAAAATGTTTAAAAAAAGAGAAGAATATGCTAATTTAGTTATATGGTGGAGAATGCAGCAAAGGGGGTGGGGGGTGTCCATGCTGAAGAGGATATGAGAGGGACAGCCAGCAATCAAGCTGATATTGCTGGTCTAGTGAGAGAATCAATCTAGTGAGAGAAACCTCCCCACTAAAACAAAGCAAAGAAGCTTTGGTATCCTTTTTCCCTTTTGTGTGAAGAAGGAAGGAAGGAAGGAAGAGGGTTTTAGCCATAGGAGGTTTTAGGTCTACCAACTGGTTGTTAAGAGATTGACACTCCTTAACCAGAAAACCCACATAATCTAACCAGATGCTGATGAAGATTATGAACAAGAGGGTTTCAAGCTAGAAGAAAAAAATTCACCAACCACCAAACAAAAGACTTCTTTTTTTCTTCTTCCATTTCCTCTGTCTTCCTCTCTTATCTACTTTCTCCCTTTCAACTAACAGTTTGATGAAGATTTGAGCTTTGAAGCAAACAATCTAGGTGGGGAGGGCTTTTTTTATCTACATACAGAAAGCTATCATTTTGAGATATGCTCACGTGGGAGAATGATATGATGAGAGGAGAAAGATCAAAAGTTAGTGGAGAATTGTAATAGCCCTCTCAAAGAGAGAACACTGTTCATTGCAGCATAGAAGAAGGGGGAAAAAGAGGGATTCTTTCTTCCCCTTTTTTTCACTTTCTTCTTCTTCTTAGGTGTATATTCCCTGGAGGAGGAAGATTGAAGAAGAAGGTTTCTTTTGACAGTGGTTGGATCGATCCATTGTCTTTTGAGGCAGTTTGTTTTTTTTTCTGCTTCCCAAGGTACTAATGTTTCTTCCATGCCATTAAATTAGGATTCTTGTTTGCTGATTGTTGTCTCTTTTCTCTTCCATGTGCTTGATGATGATGGAAATTGTTAATTTATTGGCCACTTTATTGGCTGAATGAGAGCTTGAATTGAATATATCATATATGTCCTCTGTGTTGGGAATTGCAGATTCTGGGGTTGTCTTGTTTATAGTTTGCTTTGAATCTTGGGTTTGTTTGGTTGGTGGATATACTTCTGGCTGAAAGTAATGTTTCCTTCAGGATTTTTACTTAATGACATGTCTCTAGGGAGGACTAGTTGTCAGTAACCCTCTATGGTACAATGATGTTTTGCTTCTTTTTCATGGTGATTTCAGTTCAGAAGGGAAGGGGGAGGATCTCATGATTGAGTAAAAAAAGTAATGGCAACTTATTATCCTGGTGCCAACAATCAGAGGGAGGGGCCTCCAATGATATACCATCTACCGGGCGGTGGTTCGTATTCGGAGACGACTCCAGTTCTTACTGGCAACATGATGATGTACATGAATGCTGCTGGTTCGTATTCGAATGCTCAGCAGCAAAACAACAGCTGCATTGATATCCAGTCCGTCGAAGGGTCAGCCTCGTCTCAGCAGGAGATGTTAGCGAATCTCGGAGGGTCTCGAGTTAGTGATCATCAGCACGATTACAACACATGGAGGGATATGCAGTCGATCGGTAGCACCGATGCTTCTGGCAGCATTCTTCAAGGTGGTGGACAGAGTTTGCAAGGGCAAGGCTTGTCTTTAAGCCTCGGCACACAAATCCCATCTGGAATCCAAATGCATTCCATCCCATACCGAAATGCGAACCAAGGATTCACATCGTTCTTGAGTACTACGAATCCATCCTCTTCGTCGAATAGGGATGATGAGTTGAGAAGTGCTGAGTATATGCAGCAGCATGTTGGTGGCTATCAGCCTCAGGATTCCAGTAAAGGTGATTTCGCTCAGTATGGAATGACGAGCATTGCAAGGACTATCCCTAATTCCAAGTACCTCAAGGCTGCACAGCAACTGCTCGACGAGGTTGTCAATGTTCGCAAAGCTTTGAGACAGCCTGATAAGGAGAAAAGCCAGAAAGGAAATGAGAATGAGATGAACAGCTCCAAGGAAGGTGACAGTGGTTCTAAGAACGGACCTTCGGACCCTCAGGAATCTGCAAGCAATCCAGCTAGTGAGCTCTCGCATTCGGAGAGACAGGAATTGCAGAATAAGTTGACTAAGCTTTTGTCCATGTTGGATGAGGTAAACAAACGCACCTATTGTTTTTTTCTGTCTGGTTGTTACTGTAGCAAAAATGATGATTCATCCTCATATACCTTCTTATAATATTGGAAATTAATCTTTGTGAAGATTTTCTGTTTCTGTTAGGTGTACAAATCCAAGATAAGGCCTTAAATTTTTTGTTGAATTGTCTCCAGGCAATGATGTTTGGTAGAGATACCAAATTTCTGATGCCTCCAAATCCATACCTTCACCTAACTCTCACCTTCTACTTCTTGAAAGTTTGTGAACCATACAAATCTTATGCATGATCGTAGCTCGAAAGTAGCTAACATAGGTTTCGGTGTTCGCCGCAGGTTGACAGGAGGTACAAGCAGTATCATCACCAGATGCAGATAGTGGTGTCATCATTTGATGTCATAGCAGGCTGCGGAGCAGCCAAGCCTTACACCGCACTTGCGTTGCAGACGATCTCTCGCCACTTCCGGTGCTTGAGGGACGCAATTAATGGACAGATAAGATCGGTGAGGAAGAGCTTAGGGGAGCAAGAAACGTCAGAGAACAGCAAAGGCGTTGCCATAACGAGACTTCGGTATGTGGATCAGCAGCTAAGGCAGCAAAGGGCTCTTCAACAACTTGGCATGATGCAACAGCACACTTGGAGACCACAGAGAGGGTTGCCTGAAAACTCCGTCTCGATTCTTCGTGCTTGGCTGTTCGAGCATTTTCTCCATCCGTAAATATTCGTTAAAAACTCCTTTTGTGAACGTTTTTACCACGAAATCTGCATATCTTCTGATGTTTTTTTCTTCTTATTTCCATCAGTTATCCAAAGGATTCTGACAAGATAATGCTGGCTAGGCAGACGGGATTAACTCGAGGCCAGGTAGAACAATGATTTTTCTGTTTCGCTTTCCCTTCATTGAAAATTTCTAAACAGGTTTATATTCTTGTTCAGGTCTCGAATTGGTTCATCAACGCACGAGTTCGTTTATGGAAGCCTATGGTGGAAGAAATGTACAAGGAAGAAACTGGTGATATGGAAATGGACTCGAACTCATCCTCTGAAAATGCTGCAAGAGCACTTTCGAAAGCTGACATGAGAAGCTCCGAGGACGGAGGAGGGGAAGAAATGCAACAAACTGCCAGCTCAGCTGCCACGGAAAGGTACAGTGGCGCTCAAGCTATGGAGAAAACTGATCATGTTCATCATAACATGGAGATGGCAGGCTCATCTTCAAGGGCACACTTCCAGTTCGGACCACACGGGGATGGCCTAACTGATTATGGCTTGATGAAGCTAAGGGAGGAACAGAGGCCTGGAGTCGTTGATGATTGTGGTGGTCTTTACAACGATGCCATTGTCGGGGGAAGTGATCGGTTTATGGCTGCAGCAGCTGCAGCTTACCAGATTCAGGAAATGGGTAGGTATGGAAGTGGAGGAGGAGTGTCCTTGACGTTAGGGTTGCAGCATTGTGAAGGTGGTAACTTGCCGATATCCGGTGCAGTCCACCATCCGGGTTTTGTTCCGATGAGAGGGAGTGACGATATGTACAATGCTGCTGCTGGAGCAACATTGTCGGTAGATGGAGAAACGAACGAGTTCGAATGTGTAAACCCGGGGAATAGGCAGCAGCAGCAGCAGAGGTTCAACTCTTCCCATTTGTTACATGATTTTGTAGCATGAGATGAATCCAGATTTCACAAGGATTGCATATTGAGGTTCATACAGAAAGCACTTGTGTATATCACATTGTTGTACTATATTCAGCCCAAAAAAGGTTGGGGGGGGGGGGGGGTGTTGGGTGGGAAGGGTAGAGAATATTGTAAAGATACATAATTTTTTGATTGTCTAAAATGTGTAAAATTGGCATATTTGTGAAAGTTGGAGAGGACACATACATTCATGGGTTTCAAATAAAAGAGCTCTATCTGTTGGACAGTTGTTCCTGCTTTTTCATCACGTTTTCTGTTTCTTGATTCCCAAGGTTTGAATCCAGAATGAAACGGGGTTGTTGACGAGCCAAACTGCTCATGATCGGCTTGAAAAAAGCTCGTTTGTGATTCGGCTTAATGTTTAACGAGCCAAGCACGAGTCATGGTATGCGCGATTTGATAGGCTCGCACACGAGCTCAAGCTCAAGAGCCAACTCAATTACTAGTTCGAATATATGACTCGTTAGTAGACTCAATAATACAACTTATGTTTTTATTAAGAAAATGCTACTTGTGTTTTCCCTTGAATACCATCTACAATAAATCATGCCTAATTTATAATTGTGCTAATGAAATTGTAAATGGTATATTGTTTAGGTTTATCTATTTTAATTGAGAAATGTAAAAATTTATAAATTTAAGAATAAATTATTGTTTAGTTTGTTTTGTCAATTTTTTTAGTGTACAACCTTCAAATTCGTCTTGACTCATCTAGAGGCTTTAGTTAGCGAAATCTGAGTTTGGCTCTTCAATGATAAGTTAATGAGCAAAGCTCAAATAATCTCTAACTTGTCACGAGCTAAAAATTTCTAGCTCAAATTCGCCTAAAATATAACGAGCCAAACTTGAATATAGTGAAGCTGGGCTCCTCTCGGTTTACCAACAGCCCTAGAAATGACATACTTTTCGTCCTCGATTCTTCAATGCATAATCGGTTTGGAAAACCTAAAGCAAGAGATAGAACAGCTTCTGCAACATTGCTTCAATCCAAAAATCTTGAAGTACATATAGTACACATAACTTTATTCTCAAATCGAAAACCGCGGCATCTAGCCATTTTCGTACATCATGAACTCAGCATTTGATGATCATCAATCTAACTAAGTCTACTCAATGCCTATTACACTACTTAATGCCTCAAGTAATGCTAGCTTGCTATCCGGTACCTGCTCTCATCAATGGTGTGAAGAAGGCTGCATCACTCGGAAGGATCCTCCAGAATAGAGCATTTGGTAAACTGGCTTTATTCTAATCGTCAAGATTACGCTCAAAAGAGTTCCTAGGCCACAGATGGCCGCCAGAACGAAGAACGTCAATTTAAAGCAGTCGTGACCGATGCAGGTGGAGCTTCCTTGCTTAGAGGCTTCTATATCATACATGGTCCCAGCAAGTCCTCCAGAGAAGAGAAGTGCACCAAGAGGGTTCCCCAGTTGCAAGAAGTTGTAAATGATACCAAAATGTTCCAAGCCAAAGAGCTCGGAGGTGGTCGGAACCACCACCGAATAGAGAATCCCGTAGCAGACACCGAGCAGAGCAGTTGCTAAATAGAGTATGCCATCAACGGCCAAACCAAACAGAATGAAAACCACAACCATGATTGCTTGTGCTACTGTGATCCACATGGTCCTTGGAGTTGTAGTACTCGACCTGACAAAATACTCAGAAACAACGCCAGATCCAAGGCGTCCAACAAAGTTGCAGAAGCTAAAGAGAGCGAGCAAAATTGTTGTGTCATTAAGTCCAAATGCGACTCCGATTTGAGCCAAGTTATTGAGGAAAGTAACTCCTGCACCGGTTCCGAGAAAGTACACAACCCAAAGAAGCCAGAAATCAGCCTTCACTAGGGCCTCGAGGAAGTTGAAGTCCTCGCCTCTCTTCGGTTTCCTCTTCTTCTTTACAGCTCCTTCCCCAACGGCAAGAAGTGTTTGAACATCTGAAGTATCCTCGTTCTCGATGAAGCTCCCGAGATAAGCCGAGGACGATTGTTGCAGCAATAACAAAGGCTCTGTTGATGTCGATTCAACACCTTCAACTGGCAGGGGGCTACGTTTCTTGGAAGAAGTAACAGGGAATAGAGTCATTTTAACAGGAATCACAAGAGGGGAGATCAAAAGAGCCACCATTATAGCAACCAGAGTATAGCAAACAGCATTGCCGAGGGGGAACACATCGGTTATTATCGTGGTTGTGAGAAGGTAAATGGCCAGCAGAACACTTGTGGCCTGAGTGAAGACGAAATGGATGTGAACCGATGAGTCTTCTCCGGAAGCTGGAGTGCACGCCCGGATGAAATACATCATCAGCAAGCATATAATGGGGATGCCAATGGTGAGGAACAGTAGGAAATTAGTGGCGTTGTCCTTGAGCACCATGCTGTATATTACTGTGTAAACTGCAGCTGAGACGCCAACGTAGCCTTTGAGTATTCCAGATACTGTGCCCCTGCTGAGGGGGAAGTTCCTCATGTTAGTTACGAGCACCGGTGTGCCAAACCATGCGTTGCTGTTTGTGGCGATAACAAGCGCGATCCATAACTGTCAATATCAGAGCAGGGTGAATTTCAAAATGACATCTTTCTTTTTTATCTTAAAATCTGGAAACAGGTAACCAATCTCAACTATTCTGCCAATGCTGAGATGAAAGAATTAACACGCAAATGCAATTTTCTTCATGACCTATTAACCTTTCATTTGTCAGCTAAAATGCAAAAATCTTAAAAGAAAGAATAGTTTCCCACACCAGCACAGACTACAAGAGTCGCAAAGAACGCCAAAAACTTTACGCCAGAAGTACATAATTTAGAAATGTTATACTGTTATAGGGCCTAAAAGCCAAGCTTTCTATTCCCAAATGTATTAAATTTGAAGAGGGTGATCGTTTCAACATACAGGGTATCAAGATGAGCCGCCCCAGTAACCTGTATAACCATTTTAACAAACCAGCATGGACTGAATGCAGATCGAAAACCCAGGTGCGGATGGAGGACTGCCAGGGAATGGGAAATCCTAAGGAGACTAGCTGCAATGCTCTAAACAAGCAACTGATGAAGCCAGCATCATTACAAGATCGAAAGTACTTCTCTTTTCGTGTTCCCTTGTAATTTCATCATACTAGTAACATGTTACCCTCAACTCCTCATCTTCTAACTAAATAGAGGAGCTTCAAATTAGCCAAATCCAATGCACAGCACTCATCCCCCTGCTTAATGATTTCCCCAATTTACAACTTTGGTTCAAATGTCTGAACTTATATAGCAACTTCCTAACCTCTATCAAAACTTCCATCATCGCGAGACAAATAGTAGCAGTCAATCGACACTGCTATACTGGTCAAACTTCGAAGTTGGGTGGTGATCGGTCAACCGGCATGAGTAGGGACTGATCTTATATTGGGGCTATGTTATGAAAGTTGTGTTCTTTACGTCATACTACAACACTAGATCGATCTCAATAATGTATGGTTGGTTTTGAGTACCAAATCATTTCCACCCCTAACTGTTCCCAACTAAGAAGAGCAGACTTCATTAACACAGGGTATGAATCAGTCGTCATTCAATTGTGATAAATAAGATCCAATCCCAAAACAAGTATCAAACACAAAACTGATAAGCAACAACGAAAAGAAGTAGAGTTCTGAAGAATCAACTAACCAGCCAGTAAGGCAAACCAGAGACGATCTGACTGACGGTAAGCCACAACACGCCGTACCCCAAAAAACACATGACGGCGCCGACGGAGAGAACAGCCCATGGAGGGAACTTGTTACAGGCGACGCCAGGGAGCAATCCAACGCTCTCCCCGATATCATTGGCGACCCCAAGTATGGTGACCTGCTGCTGGCTAAGACCCATCACTGATTTGAGAGCCGGGGAGTAGAGCGGGAAAGTGTAGCCGTTCCCTGCAGCTACTAGCACCCACACCGCCGCTGCTAGCCCCACCCATGGCGGCCTGCTCCCTCCTTTCACGATTATGTTCGGTGGCATATCGCTCTGGAATCTGGATTCTCAATTTACGTCTTGCTGCTGCTGCTCTTCTTCCTTGGGAGACAAACTCAATAGCAAGTAGAGAGGAGGAGGGATTCAAAGGGAGAGCTCAGCTCAATGAGACGTTTGGAGTTTGGACCAACAGAGATTTAAAACGTTGGGGGGAAAGCGCTTCTGTTTTCCTTTTTTGTTTATTCCTGGTTTCCCGGGAAATTATTTTTCTATTACGGTAAAGACACCAGAAGGCTCAAACTTTCTCCACGTGGACAACTCTAGTCACTCAACTTTTTGAAAACTTAGATCTAGCCTGACTTTCAAATGACTTAACGCCGTCAGTCCTTATTTGTTAAATATTACAAATATTTATCATAAGAAATTTGAATTATTTAAGATACCAAACACGTGTTCTATCATTAGAGTAATTTATTTTATATAAGATATTGATAATTATAGTTCATATATAATCATTATTAGAACATGTAAAAGTAAGGTAACATTCAAAAGAGTATGATAATTCGTAAATCGTTAAGAAAGAGGAATATTTGCTCTCTTCAAATCTCAATAAAGATGACAGGATGACAGGATAATATTTGAAGGAAATGCTACAGAGAATATTATATTACTATGAACCTCGAACAAGTCTAAGATTCATGCTGATGAGTATTATTAGTACGAAGATAAAGTTTTATTATTTATATTTTTAAATTATTTAGTTTAACAAATATAGTTCTCACCGTAAATCCGCCATGTCATAGAGTGAATATCGATATGAAGAAGACTTGACCTTATTGCCAATTTGTCATTTTCATATTTCACCCAAATCATGATACAAAATTAAATCAAAATTCAAAAGAATAAAAAAAATGGGGAGGAAGCAGAGTCGCCAAACCCTAACACCGTAGTCGACCCTTGTTTTTTTTCATTTCAATTTGAATTCTTGTTATGGTATTACTCTAATTGCTATCTCGTTGAAGAGACAGTTGCTCTCTAACAAAGAGAAAGCCACATCCTAAACCCTAACCGTTATGTGCCGACAACCGCCACTATGGCCACACCACCTCCCCTCGCCTTCGACACAAACAATGATACCTCCATCACCATTCACCACCATCCCCATCCTCAACACCAAGACTAGCTGGAAATGCCTCCTCACACCTTACTGACCCCATCCCACCGCAACACCACCAATCCACATCCCCTAACCTACACCAACACCAGTCACCAAGGAGACAGACTCATTACAGGCTCGCAACTCAGCTGCGACTCGATCGCGACCAGACCCCATCGTCACCGCCCTAAAGGTCGCGGCCTTGTCCCTTACCGACTAAGAAGCAGGAACGACTCCTACCCTCCCTTAGCAGTTCAATTCAGGCTGTTCGCATCCGAGTTTGCTAGGTGTTTTTTCTAGTTTTATTATAGTTTCAGACCTGTCTTTATCTTTTTTGTTTGTTTTATTGGTTAGTAGTTTCGATATATGACTTTCATTATCAAATAATCTTGATGAACAGAAAGGAATGAGATAGTTTTTGCTTTGCAAAATACCCGCAGTCCAGAGTACCTCTTGTTAGATATGAAGTACCATAATTATCAAGATCGTTAGTCACACTTGATGAGAAGTAGCGAGTGTTTTTTGCAAAACTAAAATTAAAAAGAATAAAAAAGTGGACTAAAATAACCTCGTCCGCCGGAACTGCATCCAGCATCCCTTCTTTCACGTACGGGGTTCGAGACCAGTATCCACCATTTTTAATTTGTGTTCCCTTTTAGTTTTAGTTTCAATGTCGATCAACGACTGTCGACTGAGATTATTAATTCCTGAAATTTCATTTAACGCAGACTTCAACTCCAACTTCTTTCTTCCTCTTTTCTTCTTCTACTACTGCCCGCTTCGTCTCCCCTTCGTCGTCGCACTCTTCTAGTCTCCTCCTTCCCTCCCTTCTAATGGCGTCCCTGCAACAGTCACCCGCCATAAAGGTATTCGTTTTCACTTCAAATCCCCCACCAAAAGAACCCCCTCAGTAGATCTCTCTGCAGAGTTTGTTTCTCTACTATAAGGGTTTCTTCTGATTCGTGCTGGGTTCTCTTTCTTCTTCTTGCTGCTTTAGGGCGCCAAAGTCCTGATGGTTGGAGCTGGTGGTATTGGCTGCGAGCTTCTCAAGACCCTTGCCCTCTCTGGATTTGAGGATATTCATATTGTATGCAATTTTTTTCTTTTCTCTCAACTGTTTCTGTAATATTTTACATTTGAACTCTTATGCTTGCTTACCTTATTTGTGACTTTTTTTGTCACGGGGTCTTCGAGCTGAAGGGGTTTTTGTGAGTCAAATTGCAATATTTGGTGGTTGATTTGAGATTAATTATTTGTCTTCCCTTAGGAATGACTCACTGTTGAAAATGAGTAGGCGTGAGAAAGCATCCAGCAATCTTCTTCTAGTTGTTATTCATTAGAGGTGGTAGAATTTTCTATTACCAGGGTTTCTGCATGCTGGTTGTTATTCATTTAACAGGATTTCTGCACGTGGTTTAGAAAAACTTGTTGGTTCATAAAAGGTATGCAGAGGGGCGGAGGTTTTGAAGTTGCAACTTATACTGGACGAACTTGGTGCTAGTTTTTAGATTTGAGATGTAAGTAAGTGCATCTATTGCTTAGATGGTCCATTGGCTTCCTGTATAGTGTTGTAAGATTCAATGATTTATTGCCTGGTGGTGGTTGTTGTCATGTTTGACGGTATTCGCATCATCAGGAGCTTGCTCTATGGTGGACTGGTTATGGTCTTCAAGACATGGAGGTTTAGTTAGTGCTTGTTTTAGAGTCAGAGCTAGTTGTTCACAGGGTAGGGTACTTTTATTGCGGTCGGTAGTAAGATTTGAAGTAGTCAACCCGATGGATTTCTTAAAATTGAAGTTACTGTATGACCATGAACGGCTTTGTTTTTGCGATTGACTCTTTGTAGTTTTTCAAGATTGGTCTGATGTTCTTTGATGCTATTTGTTGTTTAAGTTCTTCCACCTTGTTGCATTTGCATGCAGATCGATATGGATACTATAGAAGTTAGCAACCTCAATAGACAGTTTTTGTTTCGACAGTCACATGTTGGGCAGTCTAAGGCCAAGGTAAGCTTTCAAGTATATCAGTGTTTTATGTTGCAGTGGTTACGGTCAGTAGGTTGTGATTTAACAATTCGCAATTTCTTCTTCAGGTTGCTAGAGATGCTGTACTGAGGTTTAGGCCCCATATAAGCATTACTTCCTATCATGCAAATGTGAAAGATACTGACTTCAATGTGGACTTCTTCAAGCAATTCAGTGTTGTTCTGAATGGGCTTGACAACGTGGATGCAAGGCGGCATGTGAATCGCCTGTGCTTGGCTGCTGAAGTTCCTTTAGTGGAGAGTGGGACTACTGGCTTCCTAGGACAGGTGGTTTTCCTCTTCATGCTCATTTCATAAACATCCACAATAATAAAACTTAATATTCGTTAATTTACGGGCTTTCTTTCTGGAACCTTCCTGTCAATGGCGAATTTTTCGTTCTGGACAATCTTCTGAGGAAGGGAGAAGCACATTAGAGAATCCATGTGAGGATTAACTTTATTTGTTCTTGAAGACAGGTCTGGTGTGATTGTTATGTTTTGTTTCTACCTTTGATGTTTTCACTGTGCAGTATTCTCATCATTGTTTCTTTCGGATTAGAATCCTGTGTTGTTCTATGCAACTGTTCAGTCTTGATATCTTATCCTATAACTGAATCTCTGTGCAGGTTTCAGTACATGTGAAAGGAAGAACCGATTGCTATGAATGTAACCCCAAACCCGCTCCTAAGACATATCCAGTTTGCACAATTACTAGTACTCCTTCAAAGGTATGTGTTACATGAATTTGGTATTGTGGCCTGCATCTGGTGTTTCTGTCTGGCATAGCATATTTGACTTCTGCCTCATTGTTTGGAACTGTAGTTTGTTCACTGTATTGTTTGGGCAAAGGAGCTTCTTTTTGCGAAGTTGTTTGGTGACAAAAATCAGGACAATGATTTAAATGTTCACTCTGGTGATGCTGCTGGCTCTTCAGAACAAGTTGATGACGTGTTTGAACGCAAAGCTGATGAAAGCATTGAACAATATGGGAAGCGAATATATGATCATGTATTTGGTTATAATATCGAACGGGCTTTATCTAATGAAGAGACATGGAAAAATCGACACAAGCCTAAACCCATATATGTCAGGGACGTTATATCTGCTGAGCTGATGCAGACAAATGGAAGTTCTGATAAAGGGGGCCCAGGTGATGATCCTTTGTCAGTTTCTGCCATGGCATCATTAGGCCTGAAGAATCCACAGGAATTGTGGAGCCTCGACGAAAATTCAAGAGTTTTTCTTGAAGCTTTGAATCTGTTCTTTGATAAAAGAGAAAAGGTTAGCTGATCTGCTTCCTTTACTGAAGGAGAAGAATGATGACCTTTTATTACTTTTGATTCCGTTTTCGTATTTCATATGATGGTTGGTGTCCTGGTTGTCTTCTGTATTCAGGAGATCGGAAGCCTTAGCTTTGACAAAGATGATCCACTTGCTGTTGAATTTGTTACTGCTGCTGCAAATATCCGTGCTGCCTCGTTTGGCATCACTTTGCATAGCCTTTTTGAAGCAAAAGGTATTGCTGGTAATATCGTGCATGCAGTTGCGACAACAAATGCGATCGTAGCTGGTTTAATTGTTATTGAAGCAATCAAGGTGTTGCAGGAAGATGTTGACCAGTACAGGTATTGCTTATTTCTCAATTTGTTTCACTTTTTGTTGCAATTTAAGTGTGTATCAAGGCTAGAATGCATTGAACTATCTCTCAAGTCTTTAGATATGCTGCTGCAGGATGTCATACTGTCTTGAACACAAGACCAAAAAAATGCTTATAATGCCGGTTGAACCCTTTGAGCCAAACAAGAACTGCTGTGTCTGTTCCGAGGTATCTCTACTTTCCTTTATTAATAATGGTTCGATGTGGATCATTTCATTGTTGGACATGACTCATTCAATCTCGGTATGAATGGTACTAGACACCGCTAACATTGGAGGTCAACACTAATCGTTCGAAGCTACGGGACTTTGTGGATAAGATAGTTAAAGCCAAGCTTAGCATGACCTCTCCATTGATTATGCATGGGTCTGCACTTCTTTATGAGGTTGGTGATGATCTCGACAAAGACATGGTTGCTAACTACTCTGCTAACCTTGAAAAGGTACATTATGTTAGTCATTTGGCAGGGAGTTTGTAAGATGGTAATTTTCATTTCTGATTCTCCTCTGATCTGTCCACTGCTTGCAGGTGCTATCTAGTCTACCGTCTCCGGTTACTGGTGGGACAATGCTTACGGTGGAGGATCTGTTACAGGAGTTTACTTGCAGTATCAACATAAAACATAGGTTTGTTTTTTGTCTGTAGGTTTTGATATCATTTGTTTTCGATGTCGATGCATTGCCTGAATTACTGATTATGAATTGATTATCACTCTTAGGGAGGACTTTGATGAGGAGAACGAACCAGACATGATGGTTCTCCATGGATGGACTCAAGCTCCTCCTTCAAAGCCTATAGATGATAGCAAGAAGACCCCAGTTGGGAATGGGGACCGTACATTAGAAACCAAACCCTCAGAGGCCCAAGCTGATGCCGAAGTCAAACTCGATTCTGAGGAGATTGAGGTTGCAGGGAAGAAGAGAAAAGCACCAGATTCCGAGGAGATCACTGTCGTTGACCCTGAAACTCTCGTCGACGAAGCTGGAAATCACAGCAAAGTTCACAAGATTGATGACGAAAATGAAAACGACGACCTTGTCATGCTGGATCATTGGGATGTAGACACAAGTAAGAAGCAGAAATTGCGATAGTTCGTCGCAGCAAAAGGACTTGTTAGGCTCTCTCACACTAATTTTGTACCATTAGGGGGGAAATGGTGATTCTTTTTTCTTAGCAGGCAAGTGACTGACTTGGTTCCATTTAGAGGAGAAACGCTATAATTTGCTTTGTCCCTTTCTCCCCTTATCTGGTTCCCAGCTGTACAAACTAGGTACTGCTACTGTTTTTCTAGTTAGGTTTTCATGAGTTCTTGATCCAGGTACTAATTTGCTGCAAGATGATGGTGCCATGTAAATGCAGCCAGGTTGACGAACGAAAGAATGAAGCTTTTTCTTTGCTATGCTTTCTGTTAACATGCTCAAATATGTGGTTGGTAACTACAGGGATGAATTCTCAAACAACAAAAACACAAAGACTTAATACTCACACTTCACAATTTATAGTTCATAGAACAAATGGTGTTTGGTTTTTTGGACTGAGCCAAAGAACTATAAAAATCAGCTATGAACTATATAGAATTAGTGATTTTTTGTTTCTTGTAAATATTCAAACACAAAGAAAGAAAGAACGAAGGAGGGAAGGAAAAGACTTGTACATAGTATACAAACCCCACAATACAAAATATATCGAGGATGACCTCTCCAAATCCTTCTACACACTCTACAATTTTGTTACAACTTAATCCCAAACCATCCTTTCACCAATCACTTGAATCCCCCCACGATGACAATGATCACCAATAGCAGTATTTACCTTCCACTAAGGTCAGAGAACTGTGCAAACATGGCAGTACCAGAGTGTTCACTAATGGTACTGGTACCACCACCTCCAGGCTGCTGCACCCCCCGATTCTGATTCTCGACAGGACGATCATCGGCGGTCGAAGGTACCGGAGGAGGAGTAGCAGTAGTAGTAGTAGCAACAACAGCAGGCATACCAGGTGATGCTGAGCTTGGAGATGATTCCTTACTATCATCATCCTTATCGTCATCATCATCATCGCCATCTTTCTTCCCTCCTTGCATGAATATCTCCTGAAGCTGCAAAGCAGACTCCAAATTCCACAGCACATCCCCCATGCTAGGCCTATCGACACCGTAATCCGCCAAGCACTTCTCAGCAGCTTCGGCAAACTTGGTCAACGATTCAGGACATATAGTCCCAGCTAGGTGAGGGTCAATGATCTTCTCCAGCAACCCTTTCCTCTTCCACTGCATAGCCCATTCCCCCAAGTTCACTTGCTCCCTCGGCAGTGCAGGATTGATCGCCGGCCTAGCGCACAACACCTCAAGTAACACGACTCCGAACGAGTAAACATCCGATTTATCGGTCAGCTGTTGCCTCCTAAAGTACTCAGGATCCAAGTACCCAAAACTCCCTTTGACAGCAGTGCTCACATAGTTCTGCCCCATCTGCCCATCTTTCGACAGTCCAAAGTCCGCAACTTTAGCCACAAACGCATCGTCTAGTAAGATATTCGTCGTCTTAACATCCCTATGGATGATCCCTTGAGCCGTTCCGGTATGAAGGTAATGTAGCCCTCTAGCTGCTCCTATACTTATCTCCAACCTCTGCTTCCATGACAATGGTGGTAAATTCTTCCCATACAAATGGTCTCGAAACGGCCCTTGAGACATGAACTCGTAAACCAAGATCATCTCGTCATTCTCGTCGCAGTATCCGATCAACGACACCAAATGCCTATGTCTAAGCTTCGAAAGCATCTGGATTTCGGTCTGGAACTCGTTGATTCCTTGCTCGGATTGTGGATTCCCTCTTTTCACAGCAACCTTAGTAGCTCCTTCATCGATCACTCCAATGTACACGTTTCCAAACCCTCCAACTCCGATAATCGAGCTCGAATCGAACCCCTTTGTAGCCTCCTGTAACTCCACGAACGTGAAGAACCGTCCCAGCCCGAAAGTCGAGGAGTTGAAATTCGACTTCCCCGAGCCTTTCGACATGAAGCTAGTGTCGCTTGCATGGAGAGGAAGCAACCACGAAGAGAAGCTATTCCTCCTCTGCCAATCTTGAGGCCTCTTATGCCACTTAAGTACCATCGCGCCCAACCCTACAAAAGCTCCAAACATCATCGCAAATCCTACCGCCGCCACCGTCTTCTTCGTCGCCATAGCTTGCCGGCCGTCGATTCCGAACTCGCCGTCCAAGCTATCGACCGAATTGCTCATCCTCAGAATCTCCAACCCGTTCAAGATCGCGTCTTTCGATCCGGTATCCTCGTGGGTCGGGCCGATTTCGACGATGATGCCTTTAGTTATCAGAGCCGAGCTGACCACTATGTCTTTGAAATACGGCGACGCTAATTGGCCGGTGAGGGCCGAGAGATCGAGAGCGGAGATGGCGGTTCTGCCGTTGATGTAGACGTTGAAGTAGAGAGAATTTAGGGATTTGCTTATGATGTCGCAGAAATGGAGGCGGATCAAGTAATTGAAGGCGGCGTCGGCTTCAAAGTTCCAGGTGATGTTGAAATTGGCTTGGTTTGTTTGTGAATCAGCCATCTTCTCGCCGGAGGCGTACACCGGCGCCGGAGCTATGAAGGGGGAAATGTTGCTGCCGTACTTGATCGCCGACGTGGGGATCGTGACGTTTGAGGCGAGGACGTCGGCCTTTAGGTAGCGGCGGTCGTTCTCCCATGTCCTACCTAAGGTGTCGTTCCTTGGAGTGAGCACTTGCCCACCCATGTTCAACCTGTAAAATAAAGATCAAAACTTCGATCGTTTGGAGCATTTTTGCACTTAAGTTCGAATCAGCAACGTCCAACCTTACCTGTAAACAACATTATAAGCATACTTGCCCAACCCGGGAAACCCACTCACGGGGAAAAGCCCAGTGGCTTCGTCTCCGATCAACTCGTCGGGAGCAGAAACGAGTTCAATCCCATTAACAAACGCCATCGAATCTTCCCCGGGCTTGAAATGAATCGAGAAAACTTCCTCATCCAGATTAACAAGATACTCCCTCGAAACCGCGGTTTCGTTATTCGGGTTGAACCCGTGGAGGAGCACGTACTTATCGGTCGTGACAGAGAACCGAGCCGATTTGAGATCAAACCGGTCGTTCTTCATCGGGTAAAAATAGAGTCGGACCCAATGCCACCCGGGGGCTTTAAGATTGAAAGTATAGACAGCCTCTTTGAGAAAAACTCTCGAATTCAAGTAAATAGGCAGAGGAACGTTGGCCGACGAAGAGGCGGAGGTTAAATTCTTCTCGTCGGATTTGAGGAACTGGTGGGATTCGTCGTCGCTCATGAATTTCCGGCCGTCGGGGAGCTGGAGCTTGGACTTGGATCCGCATGCGATTAGGAAATTGTCTTCCGGCTTGAACGGCGCCGCATGGACGGCGGCGGAGGAGGAGAGGAAAAAGAGGAGGATGAGCAACAAAAAGGGGAAATTAGCTGACATTCGATTGACGAATGAATTGAATTGGGTTGAGGTTGAATCTGGTAACAGCGGTGGTGATGGAGGTGGAGGGTTCCCCGGTTTTTTTCGTGTTCTTTCCGTCGCCATTATTGGATTTTCCAATTTTTTTCCCCTCCTCGGCGAGAGGGAAAATTGGCGGAAGAGAAGCGAAATTAACGTCTTTCTTTCTTTCTTTCTTTCTTTTTTTTGGATGGGTGAAAATAGGGGGATTAATTTTTAATTAGTTTTTTAAAAAACATGTTCTAAATAAAGAATTAGGAGTTTTGGTTTTTTTTTAATGGCTTTTGAATTGATAGAGAAAATTGAGAGAATGGGAAGAGAAAAATTCTTTTTATTTTTGTGTGAGTTTTAATTGTTTGTTTTGTTGGTGGTTTAATTTGGGTCTTACACTCTTAATTTAGAAACTTGATAACAAAAGAAAATAATCTGAAAAATGATTAAATTCTTGTTGACAATGTCAAAATACCATCACCTTGAATTTGTAAAATACTTCAAATTATAAAGGATTTTAGTTGATTTGGATTGGTGTATACATGGGGTTTTTGCTTTGCATATAGCAAGGAGGAATAATATTAATAGACTCGCGAATCAGGTCGCTTTTTTAAAAAAAATCGTGAAGCTACCTCGTAAATGTAAATATTAGAGGATTAATCATTTATCTCCAGAATAAAACAACCAACTCTACAACATTAGCCCTTATTTATTATGGATTTTCTCTCTATTTAATCGTTTCATTAAAAGATCTCCTGCATTCTCCTCAAATCTTACTTGGTCTATCATCACAGCTCTTATAAAAAGGAACTCTCTGACAGTATTGTGCTTAATTACGATGAATCTGTCGTCTCTAACGTTGTAATAACAGTTCTGTATCTTAGCAATAGCCGCGGAACTATTGCAATAAATCAATATGATCGGTGGAGCCAGTTTTACGTATAAAGAAACCTCTGCTAACAATCTTCTCAACCAACTCGCTTCTTCACTAACAATTGACAATGACCTTTTAGACTCTTTAGACACAACTCCATCAACTATGTTGAAACATAACCATTAGTTGTAATGGAATCATCTAATAGGGTATTCCAATCTGCCGAAAATGCTATTGACCCGACTGCCTTTTCTTTTGGATCAATCCGATAGACAAATTTTACGACCAATGTGCCACGGAAGAAGTATTAACTAGTTGTATAGTTGATTTATGATCTGGTTTAAAATGTCTCTGAATCTTTGGAGTCGTCCATAAACACTTGGCAACATCAGGAACAGACAGAGAACCAAAGCAATTCACTTGATAACAAACATAGCAATTAATTAGCAATTACACATCAAAACACACACGCAGAAAAAAAAAGATGATTTAGAAGAACTTGGGATCGTATCCATTGCTGGTAGTGGCCAAGATGTAGTAAGCAACGATATGGCCAATGGATCCCCAAGCAAGAACATCAACGATGTTGAAGCCAACAGGGTCGTTGGACTTGAGCAGGCTAACGTATTCCTTAGCACGGACGTCGCCGGCCTCGAAATGGGTCTTCCCGTTCTGCACTGGCAGCCCTTGCTTGGCGATGTTCTCCCTCTGGAAGTTGAAAAACACGAACCTCCCCAAGAACAGTGACAGCCCCGTGCTCAAGCTTATCACCACTGATGGGCTCAGCTCTGCTCTCACAGCCACGCTCCGACGACGGAGGGCGGTGGTGCTGGTTCTGAAGGCGGCGGTGGAGGGGGAGGACAATCTCCTGAGAGGAGTTTGGATCGGTGAGGCGAGGAACATAGCTGAAGAAGTTGCCATTATTTTGGTTGGGAGTTGGAATTTTTTTATGGGATGAGATAATTGTCTGGTTGAGGATTTTGGGTTAAGTTTTGATGGGTTTGGGTGGAATTTTTGTGAGGTTGGGAGAGAGATTTTGGGTGGGTGAGTTGGCGTTGGTTCATTGGTTGAGATTCTGGATTGGAGATTTCTGGATCAGATCCTACTCAAACCATGTAGACCAGGATATTGAAGCTAATCGTTCGGTTCGAAAAAATATCGACCATGATTTGGCTCGATATGAGACGATCTGGTTCGCGAAGCTCCTTTACTAGTCAAGCTTGTAATTTAAGCTTCAAAGTAACCAGGCTCGAGCTCAATAAGGGGCATAAGTGAGCCGAGTTCGAGTTTCACCTTTAGACAGACGGGCCAAGCTCTAGCTCGAGCAAAGATATAAATTAACGAGCCGAGCTCCAGCTGAGCAAGCTCAGCCTTGGCTCGTCAACAGCCCTATTGCGAACCAAGCATAAGTAAATCAGTACGGCTATTCATTGATCTGACTTCTCCATTGTGTTACCAGAAATATTACGAAGATCTGGAACCCGTTGAAGTCTACACAAAATCATTTGTGTATGATCCAAGTTATGATTATACAGAATAGCTCGAATTGGGATTATATTGTGTATGATCTAAGTTGAATGTAACAAAGAACATAAGCTAAGATGTTTTACAGGCATTTGTCTGATCTTTGGAGATTCTAACCAGTCAAATAACAAAACAGAGATCATAGTACACTTAACAGCAAGAAATTTTTTGGTACCAGCAGAGACCAGACTTCTTCATACTTTATCAGTCCTTTCCAAAATCGGCATTATAGTGCGAACTGGATTCGAGTTTCTTCGCTTCATTCAACTTTCTCACAGCCTGCAAGAGGGACATAAAAGATTCAGAATCCAGCTATGTGTATATCATTGTCTCAAAAGTTGACAAGCATCCTATGTTAGTACCTTCATGAAATCTTCATGGATGACATAATCACGTTCTGCCCGGATCGCGGACATGCCAGCTTCTGTGCAGACGTTGCGAAGATCAGCACCGTTGAATCCCTGAAAACAATGAGGAAACAGGGTTACATCTTGCTCTTGGAACACGTTTTACATCGTGCGCTTGGAACACGTTAAAAGAACATATTATGGGCATGGAGAAAATTCTCTATTCCTTACCTCAGCTAGTTTCACAACTGCTTCGTAGTCGATTTCACCGTGTTTGGCGATGCCTGCAGCATGGATTTTGAGAATCTCCATCCTTGACTGCTCGTTAGGCAGGGGGATCTCGATTTTCCTATCTAGACGACCCGGACGGAGAAGTGCAGGATCCAGGACATCCGGTCTGTTTGTGGCCATGATCATTTTAACCTAGAGAACACGATCGGAGTTTAGAGATTGCAAAAGTCAAGCAAATATTAACAAAATCGAACTGAAAATGCAACAAGGTCGCGCTACCTTCCCCAGCTGGTCAAAACCATCCAACTGATTAAGCAACTCCATGAGTGTTCGCTGAATTTCACGGTCAGCACTCGTCCCTTCACTAAAACGGCGTCCACCAATGGCATCAATCTCGTCCATAAATATGATGCATGGCTTCAGAAAAATAAAAACTCAGTAAGCAAAAGCCTTGACAAGGATATCAAGGAAGTCAGAGCATCGTAACGAAGCTAGAAAACTCACTTGATGATCGCGAGCATAATTAAACATCTCTCGAATTAACCTTGCACTTTCACCGATGTACTTGTCGATTATAGCACTAGACACAACCTACATTCAGAACATAACCAATTTCCAGGATAAAGAGAATGCACATGATTAAATTACAAGAAAGATGAAAAAGGGTTTCACAATGTAACCTTCAAGAAGTTAGCGTCGATGTTGCTCGCAATTGCCCTTGCTAACAATGTCTTTCCAGTACCAGGAGGTCCATAGAGGAGAACACCCTGCAACAAAGATAAAACAGGCATATTAATGGAACATCCAAATCATTCATTCGGAAAAAAAAGATTGTCATATAAAATTACCTTAGGAGGTTTAATCCCCACTCTCAAGAAGAGTTCAGGATTCATAAGAGGGAGTTCTATGGATTCCCTCAGCTCTCTAATCTGATCTCCCAACCCTCCAACAGCCGAGTAGCTAACATTACCGGGGTCTTCGTGGAGCATATTATATACCACAGGGTCAACCTGTGGAGAAAGAAGAGTTGATGAAAACATTCAGACAAAATAATGCAACATTGGGAAGTGAATCATCATTTTCTTCCTGGTAACTTACTTCGCGGGGAAGAGCCCTCATAATTGTAAGAGTGGTCATATCGAGAACAACACGAGTCCCAGCAGTGAGCTTTTCTTTGTCAACTTTACTGCGGCAGCCAACCACATATCTAGGACCACTGCTCGCTTTAACAATCACTGCAGATAAGAACACCAGGCTAGTTTTCAGCTATAGGTTCTCAAGGGACTGGTAAAGATGCAGGAATATTTGAACAATGTACTCAATGAGATATAAAAATTTCGAAGTCTATAATGAAAGAGAAGGGAAAGTGGACTAACTGCGCTCGTTGTCAAGCGGCCTAAGCACTTCGCCGATTATCTGTCCAACACTCTGCAGTGACTTGAGATCATCCTCGGTCTTTGCAAATTCCTTCTTCGAACTCCGCAAGTTCTCTTTCACTGCAGCAGTACGATTGAAGCTGGTCATTACACTAAATTCATACATAAGTCACAAATAAAACAAATATGACATAATTGGTTGTAATGTATATCTTTCAGTGTTGAAACAATGGATGAACACCTCAAAAACCCAAATAGAAATCGTCCATCCAACTCTAAATCAGCATATAATGATCCAGTATGATAGAACTGAACAAATTTAACCCAGCATATGACCTAATGACCGAAAGCTTATTGAAGAATCAAACTTTAACAGTTCATTAGTGAGCAATAAGGTTATCTCCTTAAAAGAGCACACATTCCAGAAATCCTATCTCCTCCAAAACCCAACTGGAATTACAATCTCACCCACAAACCCTAAATTTTCACGACATCAAACAAGAAGATCGGCCAAAAAGATCAATGCTTTACCCCATAACGAGCTCAGACATTGATACAGAAAACACAAACCCTAGAATCCATTGTTCTAAATCATACGCAAGAAAACCACCAATATTGAGTTAATTCGGGTTTTCGGCTAGGGATAAATCTCACCTCCGCGAACTCTAGATTCAAGCTCCCTGCGTTGAAGGAGCTTCTTCCTGTAATCAGCTTCCACCGTGCGCCGCCTTGCAGCTTCGTCAGCTTCGGTCGACATTGATGCTGGGAACAAAAGCAGAAGAGGGGTACTAGCAGATCGATTGAGTTGGGGAGATGATTGAGGATTAATTCGGTTGTAATTTGTAAAGTCTGCAACTTTTTCTATCAAGCAAAGAAGACATAAGCAGCTTGGGCTAAACCGTACTTCCCCTTACTTCCCCTCTTCCTAGTAGGAACGGGAAGAACATAAATAGACAATGTAGTGAAAATTGGACCTGTTATTGGGCCAACCGTTATGGCCCAAGACAGTTTGGATTGGGCCGATTAACTTCGTAATTAATAATAGTTGGGGTAATAACGACGATATGATTTGATACTTTAATAAAAAAAGATTTCATTAAATTAATAGGTATTTTTATATTAAATTATTAGACACATCTAAAGATATCTAGATGGATATCACATTAAATTATTAGACAGCAAATTATAGTAACAAAATTAATGATAGATTTGGATTATTAGTATAAAACCATGTCACCACTCATCATTCAATCTTCGAAACATAGAAAACTACCTATATTCAAGTTATTCAAGTATGATCTTAACAAGAAATAATGATGCACACTTCTCTCTAAGCCAATTGGAGAGTATGGACAAATGTCTAAACCAATCGAATACAAACGACACACCTCAAAGCCAATCCAGTCAAATACTAACGACACATCTCGAAGCCAATCGAATACTAACGACACATCTCGAAGCCAATCGAATACTAACGATCAGTACATAAGAATAAAAGGTGCTCAACCATCCACACAATACTATTTAGATCACAGATGATGCAGCTGAAAAACAGGAGCTGCAAGCGTTGCTAGAATGTTAAACCATAATGATAGCCAATGCATTCACTAAGAAATATAGTTACACAAATTTCAGATTTGGCTGACTCGGGATCGAGGCAGACACGAGTAATCGTGACCGAATGCAGCATCACCAGAAGCAACTCGACAAAAGTAACTACTACAAGTAGAGGAAAAAATCCTGAAATAAGTTCACACTGATATGAAAACAGTTCCGTTCATAGTCTGACAGCATTTAAACTCATCATTCTTCGAATAACAAACATAAAGTTGATCATCTTTCCCTACATAACCAGAAATTTCATCATCCTTTTAGGTTTTTACTTCTCTGAAGAGTTTGGTCCCCTCTTCTTGCCGAATCCAACAACTGCAGCCAAAGAACAGAGTAACACTCTTAATCAGAAGCCGAGAAATCACAGAACATACGTCGGAGTGAAATTAAAGAAAGAAAGAACTGCTATGAAAAAAGAAGCCATGCTACTTCCCACCCATCGTATCATCAGAAACAGACAACTAAGCAATAGCTCATAACTTATTTAGGCTAAGAACAAGTCGGAACCCCAATGCTATGAACAGCAAAAAACCATTACAATCTGCAATCGAGGGAGCACTACTAGATGATCACACCATTTAATGGCAGAGAATGGACTAATTAACAAACAATTGAGATCAATCCAATTGAAATGACAAGAGAACAAATTCGATAAACAAAAGTATAGTAAGATAGATGCTGCCATTTCTTCCGATCAGAACAGCATTCACAGATTAACCCCTTCACTTATATAGATTAGTACACTGAGTGAAAGTGTAATAAGAAACATATAACTAGGCAATAGATCATAATCCAATTAGATAACTTAAACGAGTTAACCGAATATGACAAGTGCAACATTATATTATGCCAAAGGAGAAAAAATGACAAGTTTATATCACTATTTAATAGACAAGCAATAGACTGCGCAACAAAGATCTAGTGTCCCTGCAACTGCAACACCATAATAACAGATACTGAAAATTTCAAACTTGATTGAACAAAACAGACGCTAGTCCTCCATACCAGATCATCATTTGCATATTAACCGTCGAATTGAATTAACTTTTTCTCCAGTACCAATACTCATTTACGAACTTGCACAAGTTAACCAAACGCTGAGTACAGAAACACCACATCTCAATCAGGCATGGAGGAAAGATGGATAAAAAACAAAATAATATAACTCTCATTCACCATAAGAACAGATACAAAAAGACCTAAAGCTTGAAGGGAAAAACAGAACTACCCCACCACCGGCCATCGAATCATCAAATCATATATTAACCTACTACGATTCTAAACAGAGCACAAGATTTTAAAACCCTAAAATAATAACTGGCAACCATCTCCACCAAACCAGCTACAAAAAAATCACAGATACGAGGAAATAAATGAAAAACGTACCAGCAGTGACGAATCTGCGGTTGTATTGTTCCCTCTTGTGAGCACGGCCGCGTGGCCTCTTCTTCTTCTCCTGCTTCGCGACCTTGGGAGTCTGTCCCCTCACCTTACCAGCACGAGCCAAAGAACCGTGCACCTTACCTGCAAATCAAACACACCAACAGAAATCCCCATTCGCAATTAGATCGAAGTCAGAAGCCGAAGAGTAGCAACTGAAAGATCAGGAAGAACTCCCTTACCCATGGTTTCTCTTGTATCTTCAGATGCTGCTGCTGCTCTGCTGCTCCTGGTTGCGCCTGAGGATGCGGACGAGAGAAACTGAGAGGAATGAATAGGGTTACAGGTTTTGCCACTTTATATAGGACGATTGGGCTAGGTTTTAAATATCGGGCTTCATCTTTTGGGCCTAAACTTGGGTACTTGAACCCTAGCCAAATAACATTTTCATTCCGTAGATATTAGCAGATTTCAAGATCGTCCCCATCACATAATAAATTACTTTTTTTTATCCCGTATCTATCCGAAAATTTTCAATAGCGTTTGAAATTCAGCTCTCTTTAATTTTACGATTAAGTGAACTTTCAAATTTGTAGCAAGGAGAATGAGGCTTTAGTTTTGCGGGACGATGTAAAATGGTGCATGGGGATGCAGCTGAATAGAGTTACTTTTGAAGTTGATGATGCTCAGATGATGGTTAACACGTTTGGATGAGTTGCAATTGAGGATCGGTTGTAGTTTAGAGACATCGTATGTCGATATTTTAGTCTAAAACGTCTTTTGTGATTTGTTTTGTGAAGAGAGATAATAACACAGTTGCTCATATGCTTACATAGTGATCGAAATTCTTAAAGTTGAGGCTCCTTCACACTTTTTATTCAGTAGTTTGAACGATATTAGATGATTAATAAATTAGTACAACCTTTCTTGAAAAAAAAAGTGCTTTCAAATTTGATTTAATGACGACTCATTATCGACTTATTAAGATAATCATAAAATTTGATCCAAAATAACTAAGATAATAAAACGACATATGACGTCACAGCTACAACAAGTTCCTCCCCAACGAGGCGAGATCGAAATGGCCAAAAACGGTGTTGATGCATCAAGGAATGAGCACGTTACAATGAATCATGAAGCAGAGTAAATTCACGGCCATACATGTCTACAGTTACACAGCAACAACTAATCACAGAACAAAACCAGAAAGTGTGTCAAGAAGACTCTACAAAGCAACAACTACTGAAATACGATCCTCAAGGCTGCGGAAATGGAGCGACCCATTTGAGATCAGACTGGGTGAACTGAAACAACGTTGCAACGAAAATGGCACGAATTGAGATCAGACCGACTGCGACGTTGCACCATGGTTCACGATGTTAGTCTCGTGGCGCAGACTGTTCTCCCTGGAGTAAGCAGCTTTGGCACCCTGTTCCGAGCGGCACCAAAAAATCGATAGATCAGTTGGGGAGAGCTCAATTTGAAGTCTGTTGTAAAGGAAATGCAAGAAAGTACAACTCACTCACTTGAAAGACTGTTCCAAGTTTCTTCAACGCTTTGGCTCGTGATTTCAGAACATCTTTGGACACGCTAGGGTCTCGAAGCACCTGTAACAGGCAGCAATGTTCGTTATTGTTACAAGGACAAGAGAATTGACAGTATTAAGGTAAATTAAAGAGCTTTAAAGAGCTTTAAAGAGCTTTAAAGAGCTTACAGCTTGGCAGACGCGAGATAAAGTAGTCTCGATATCAACTACATTGATCTTCCAAAGAGATTGAAGCATGACATCCTTCTTTTCCTCCATAGCTTTCATCAAGTTCTCTTCTTTGTTTTCTGCTTGGTTCAGTTTCTTCAGATCCTCTTGTATCTGGATCAAAGAGACAGCACCTGCATATTCATTCAGATAAGCATTTCAACCTCTGCCGGATTCGCTATAAGAAGAGAGACTATAAACACTTATATATACCTGAAGCAGCGATTACTTGAGACTTCATCTGGTGCCCTTTATCTCGTGCCCACTCTGCTAAAAACGGTACTCGCATATACCGGTTGTCCTTTCCAATCTCTTTAGCAGCTTTGCGAGTGTATATATATCCAATCGTATGCAGCATAGCTTCACCGAATGCTGAACCATGATATGGCAAACTGTCAGTATAGAGATCGTAGAAACGTCTCTCAAAAGAAGGAATGACATTTCGAGGCCTTATTTAAGGAAACACTTACCAGCACCAGAGAGGCGTTGTGCCTCGGAATTGGCCCACTTCACAAATTCGTCCACTCGTCCTTGAACAAACGGTTCGAGATGGTTCTTGAGGTTCGTTATCAGTTTCTCTTCCCTCTCTTTCTGCATTAACTGCATATCTCCATGCAAACACAACCGTAGTGGCTTAAGTTACATACAAACTAAAAACACACACAATATCCAATTTTAGTGAAAGAGATGATAATCTTTCCACCTTTATCTTCTCCTGAACTCTTTGCTTGTGTGTCTCGGGATCCAAACCACTTTCTTCCATGTCAATCGATGATATCGTTGCCAAAGCAAGCTGACCAATATAATCTTCGAAGGAGTCACTACCAAATACCATCCCAAACACAGCTGCAGGGTCCATCATTGCATCCCTAGATGGGAGGAAGGAAGAAAGAATTCACTCACAGTTATTGTTCCCATCTTTAGCAAGGAGGTATAGTTTAATAATTATCCGGCACATGAACTTACTGTGTTACTCCATCCTTTCCATGCTTGTCGTAAGCTTCACGCTTCTCAGGATCGCTTAACACCTGATACGCCTCTCCAAGTTTCTAAGGTTCCAAACCACAAGAAGAAAGTGAAAAGTCAGAGCATGCATGCTAAATGAAACTGTGCTCAAATGACCCTTGTTAGACTGCTGCCTAACCTGGAAGTTCTCTGCAGCCTTCGGATCGCCATGGTTTTTATCCGGATGAACGATTCTTGCCTACACGACACAGAGAAGTGTTAAGGATGTTATATAAAACAACTATGAACATCTTCCAACAACAAGACTTAGTAGACCTATGTAAACTTCAATATCCTCTATGGAGCTTGCGTGTTAAGGAATGTTATACAAACCAGTTATGAACCTCTGAGAACAAGCTCAAAAAAGACTCACTAGCCAACCAAAACCAATAAATGGCGAGTGTTCCAAAAGATTGTAAGGGCTAACCTTGACGTAGTAAGCCTTCTTGATCTCAGCTGCTGAGGCGTCCACGCTGACACCCAAAGCATCATAATAAGCTGTTTCTTTCACCATTTCAGATTCACTGGTTCTGGCAATTCAAAGACAAGGTACCCCTAATCACATTTTAACAAATAACAGCGCACGAATCCTAATTCGTAAACCAGTACCTACATCCAAAGCGAATCTAGATCTTGGGGCATCAAACGAAGAAATCAACAAAACGGAATCTACTATTGGGCTTATGAGGACAAGAGAAAGAACCCAGTACTTACATCCAAAGAGTTTTGAGAGTTTGATTTGAAACTCGGGAGTGGAAATCAACCACCGGAATCTGAAATGCTAGCAGAGAGGGGGGAGAAATGTGGAAGAGATGTGGAGGTATTTATTGTGCCAGGTGGCGGAGGGAGGTGGGACTTAGGAGCAGAGTAAACGGTGTCGTTTCATGCAGCGGATAACCGGTGGCGGGAGACGGCATATGAGCTTCTTGATTTAATGTTGTCGTGTCGGTTAATTAACTGCCGCGTCTCTTGCCGCCTGAATCCCGCGTTAAGTAAATACGTAACTACGTGCGCAGGCTACAATACACGCTTAAGGTTTGTATTTAAATCATCGAAACGGCTTCGGTGTGGATACAAAAAATTCGTACGGCGGATTATCACATTTTACAGTTTATAATTGATTCAAGTAAATTTCTGTTTTTTATTATTTCTTTTTTATTTAATTATTTTGCATTTTTATCAGTTGTGAATTACTGTTTTATTATTTCGGTATTAGCTCTGTTTTAGTCCATTATCATTTGTATGTTACTCTCACGTTATTATATGATGGCAGTGGACAATATTTCATATGTTAATATGTTATTAGCCTGATGTTAGTTAAATGTTATTCTAGTATTGATTTTGTTGTAGTTTAGTATCACTCACATGTTATTTCGACGTTATTATATATTAATAATGAACAATATTTTACATATTACTCAAACGTATTGTGTATCTCAGCCATTATATTACTCCATCCGTATTACGGAAAAAAGAGGCCATCCACACGAAAGTCATGTCGTTAAATCACCAATATCATAAAAACTTAAGTCGATCACGTGTTAAAGAACCTATGTTTAGATGGGATGACAACAACAAAAAAGATGTATCCAACTCAAGTTGATCGTATCCGGTTCGAGTTTTGGCCCGTTAATTTTGTCGGTAAGAAGATCGAGCCCGTCTTGTAAGGTGCCTCATTGTGCGCGGTTGTAGTTCTAATGAGCAAGTCATAAGCTTCCGTTGAGTGAAGCTCGTGCAACCAACCTTTAATGATTTGAGTTTGAATTTGACTCGTAAAAGAGCTTCAAACGTCTCGAGTCCACCTCACTCGGTTTGATTTATTTATCATGCCAATTAAAATGCTAGTGCTCTGAACTTTTAAAAGAACATCAAGAGATGCTGCTTATGTCAAATGAGATTTTATATCGATGTCTCGTACAAATTTGTAATGCTTCCACCTCTCCAGCGATACCGAAAGCAGGAGCTTGAGAGAAATCCAAGTTCGACTTTCTCTTCCCTAGTAACAAATTTCCAGATCACCGGCACGACCAATATGAAACTCAAGGCACATCAGTGCTTCACAAACCCCCAGTAACATAATACCAAGAACGAAAACAGCAACACCGAGTCCAATCTCTCCCAGAGTATAACGGCGTCACTGTCAACGAGACGAAATATCACAACAATCTTAGGAACTGAAGAAAACCAGTTATCCAGCTAGCACACCCACCTAATAGCTGCTATGAGAGCATAGGATTTTGGTGGCCAGTCACTCCAGCCACCTATCCGTCTCTCTCTCTCTCGACACTCTCTCTCTCTGATCACTCGATTTCGTCATAGAGAGGACAGTGGGAAAGGATCACTCTTACCATCCTACTACGCTACATTTCTAACTTATATGCTCTGTAATATAGACAACTCAGCCGTGGATTTGATCCACAACGATATCTGCAGGCCACGCTTCCACAAGGGCTGATGAATAATTCGTTACCATCGAATCCGCGACTCCTCAGTCAGATAGGCCAGCTTTCTCACGGAGATGTTCCTTGAACGCCATGATGTCACCTTCCCAACGAGTAACTGCCTGATTCTCACACACCCAAATCTCCTCTGCCACCTGGTTAATCAGCCTGAAATCGTGACTCACAAGCACCAACCCACCATCCCAATCATTCAGTGCCTCCGCCAGGGAGTCTATGGTTTCGATATCCAAGTGGTTCGTTGGCTCATCCAGAAGCAGCATATGGGGCTGCCTGTACGCCAACCAGGCAAAGATCACTCTGCTCCTCTGTCCATCTGACAAGTTCTTCATCGGCATCACCTGAGCCTTTCCCGTCAGTCCGAATTTCCCTATTGCAGCCCTCATCCTCTCTTCTTCGTTCCCAGGATACTCACTCATCATGTACTGGAGAGCAGACATATCCAAGTTCAGTTTCTCTGCCAAGTGTTGATGGAACTGAGCTGTCCTCAGGTGGTTGTGCCTCCGAACCATGCCGTCGGTAGGGACTAACTCACCAGTCATTATTGGAAATGATTTTTCATTTTCCCGCCAAACTTCACACTCTCCAAGCTTCAAGTGAAACGGAGCGTTTCTTCCTCTCTACACCAACGACTAAATGAAACGGAGCGTTCTGTTAAGTGATGAAGATAAGAACAAAACGTCATCGTTGCACCGATCGAACGACTCATCGTCCTCTTCTCTCGTTCCTCTGCATTTCTCGCAAATTCCGTTAGAGCCTCGAAGCTCACCTACTCTCTTTTCGGCCCGGCTACCGGTATGCACATTGTCTTTTAGCTTCTCATCACTTTGTATATGTACCACCTTTCTATCAATGAGAACGTTGAGCCATTTCATTTGAACACAAACGAGTTAATATGGTATCGGAGCGAGGTTAGAATCCACAATGGCAGTGAATATCCCTTAGGCGATCCTTACTACCTCCATGGTAGTGAGCGACGGGGCAATCACTCGTTGCGAGAAGCTCACCACGAGCAACTACACCGATTGGAGCGAGCTATACACAACGCACTTGGAGCAAAGAACAAAGTTGGATTCATCGATGGAAGTATTGAAGAACCGGAGGTCATGGACCCAATGTTCGGCCACTGGACTCGTTGCAACATCATGGTTCTTAGTCGGTTGCAACAATCGGTCGAACCGGGCATCGGAAAGACGATCATGGGATTGAAGAATGCACGGGATGCATGGGAAAGCTTGAAAGCTAGATATGGTCAAGGAGATGTGATCGGGATTGCGAGAACTACGGAGCAGCTCTCAAATACGAAACAAGGTAACCAAGCGTTACCGAGTATTATGGATCAATCATCACTCTAAGGGATGAGGCGAGAAATTATCGGCCCTTGTTCAATCGTGATCGCATCTGCAACCGGTCACCTTGACCGTTTGGCAATGAGAAAGGTGTATGTGTATGAAGACACCAACAATGTCATTCACTTCTCGAGAGGTCCGAATGAAAACTTTTACGGCCCTCGAACACAAGTTTTGTTTGGTGATGAGCTACCAAACATAGATAAGGTTGTTCAACGCATGATACAACATGAAAGGCGGTTGTATGGAACACAACTCAAAGGCTCTAATGAACCTATGACAATGCTGGCTCCTTCATACAACATCAACTATGCGAGGCCGGCAAGTCGCTCAACCGGGAGGTTTTCGACCGGGACCTCAAAAGGGCAAGAATCTATTTTGCACCTTCGCAAAATGCAAAACCACACGGTGGATAGATGCTTCTTCAAAATTGGCTTTCCACCGGGAGTCACTCCCGAGGCCCATGCCACGGCAAGGACCAAGACAACAATATGGTCCTAGACCTTCCTATGCCGCAAATCATGGAGCCTTCAAACCACGAGTTCATGCGGCTTCACAATCAAGTGAAGGAGGCAACATCCAAGCGACACGGGATCGGTTCTCCCAACTTATGAATGCTTTGTGAGGCTCAAGGATCCAACGGCACAACCGAGCACATCCCAAACACCGGGTTCTCATAAGCCAACCGCACTGATGTACTCGGCGGGCAAGTATTGTTGTAGTAGTTTCATGCATTCCACACCAAATGAAATTATTTGGATTGTAGACACGGGTGCATCGGACCATGTAGTCGGCTCACTCAACCTAATGGAATCGAGCAAACAAATTGATGCTTTGATGATCACTCTGCCCTCTTGGACGGCAAGTCCAAGCCACTCATTCCGGAACCGGTGTTGATTAATGACACCTTATCACTACATAATGTTCTATATGTGCACGATTTCGTATTCAATTTGATATCGGTCGGTAGACTAACGGCTCAACAACCATTGAGGCTGACTTTCTCTTCCACCCATTGTGTGTTGCGGGACCTATCGAGGAACACCACGATTGGTTTAGTCGAACTGCACAAGGGACTCTACAAGGCGACAACCCGCAAACCGGTTAGTCACATCGCCTCCACTCAACGAAATAAGCCCTTTGATTTATGGCATTACCGTCTAGGACATGTTTCCCACCATAGAACTCCCTTTCTTAAGAAAATTCTCCCTAGTATAGAAACTTTCCACTTAGCCCCTGTGATGTTTGTCATTTTGCTCGTCAAAAACGTCTGTCTTTCCCTCATAGTGTCTCCAGCACTAAAACTCCTTTTGAATTAATTCATGTTGATCTTTGGGGTCCAAACTCCTGCCCCTCATATGATGGCTATCTCTATTTCTTAACCATTGTTGATGATTTCACACGAATGACTTGGATCATGATGCTGAAACTAAAGTCAGAAGCTAGATCATCTCTACAAAATTTCGCTCCTATGTCACAAACCAACACAAAACTAGTGTTCAACGAATACGTAGTGATCAAGGCAAAGAATTTTTTATGCCTCTCTTCTATCGGGAAAATGGGATTCTTCATGAAACATCTTGTGTAGAAACACCTCAACAAAACGATAAGGTTGAGAGAAAGCACCAACAAATTTTAAACATAGCTAGAGCTCTCAAATTTCAAGCCAACCTTCCCTTGACTTTACGGTCCGATTGTGTTAAGCATTCTGTGTTTCTAATGAACCGTATCCCCACTCACCTCCTTGACAATAACACCCCCTACGAAGCCTTTCACCATTCTAAACCCAAACTTGGAAGACTTAAAAATCTTTGGTTGCTTGTGTTATGCAAGCACACTTCTTGGACACGAAACCAAATTCCGAAACGAGCTAGAAAAGGAGTCTTCATAGGGTTCACACTCGGAATCAAGGGTTACAAAGTCTATGACTTAGATTCTCACCAAACATTTGTCTCTAGGGATGTCAAATTCTATGAAAATGTCTTTCCTTTTCACACCGGCAACGGCACCAACCAAGTCTACTCTTCCGCCGATCAAATGCCTTCCTTTGACCAAGACTTCACCGATTTACTGGATCTTGGCCACTCCACCAATCCTTCGATCATCCTACACGAAACCGAACCACACCCTATCATTCATAGTGAGGATGAGTACATTCCCGACGCGATAATGTCAATGATGACGAACACGGTAATACCGGTGACGGTGAACACAATATTCCTTCCCGAGTCACACCTGCCTCTCAAACCTCTTCTCAATCCCCTGTCCCTCAAAATTCTCCACACAACGAGAAAAAGCACCGGACATCACAAACCACCCTCCTACCTGCGGGATTATCATTGTCGGCTCCTTGTGCATCAAGGCAACCCCAGCTTGTGATGTTTCAAAGGTATGTCCTAATGCACACATAGGCTGGAAAGATAGCTCATCCTCTCAATACTTGTCTTGTCTTATGATGATATGGATCGTGAACATAAACACTTTGCTTTGAGTATAACAACGAAAGGGAACCTAGGTCCTATGCGAAAGGCTGCCCGAGACCCTAGGTGGGTCGAAGCAATGAATCGGGAAACAAAGGCTTTGGAGATTAACAACACATGGGAAGTTGTTGATCGCACTTTGAAGGAAAGAAAGAAGTTGGAAGCAAATGGGTTTACGAATTAAGTATAAATCGATGGCTCGGTTGAAAGGTTCAAAGCAAGAGCGGTAGCAAAGGGGTTCACACAAGAAGAAGGGGTCGACTATCAAGAAACTTTCTCACCGGTCGTCAAAATGACAACCATAAGGACCTTTCTTGCACTTGTGCTTCAAGAGATCGGTTTGTACACCGGTTAGACGTGAACAACGCATTTCTTCATGGTGACTGCATGAAGAAGTCTACATGAAGGTGCCTCAAGGAATGAGAGTAAGCGGTGCACTGAAAAGACCGGTATGCAAATTGCTAAAATCGCTCTATGGTCTCAAGCAAGCATCAAGGCGGTGGTACGCAAGCTTTCGGACAAACTACAACGGTTAGGCTACACTCAAAGCAAAGTCGATCACTCTCTCTTCTCGAAGAATGGTGGTATGTCGTTCACGGCTATTTTGGTTTATGTTGATGATTTGATTGTGGGAGGAAACGACTTAACGAGAGATTTTGAAGTTGAAAGAGGAACTACACGGTGCATTTAAGATCAAAGACTTGGGTGAACTAAAGTATTTTACGGGATTAGAAGTCACAAGAAGTGTGTCGGGAATACATTTATCTCAAAGAAAATACATACTAGAACTACTTGGAAGAAGCGGACATGTTGGAGAGCAAGCCACTTGCTACCCCAATGGACTACAAGACACATCTGTCCTCTACGGGTGATGATGAATTCCACAATCCGGAATTATACGGAAGAATAGTAGGGAAGGCGATCTACTTAAACAATACAAGACCGGACATTAGCTTTGCCACTCAACGGGTGAGCCGGTTTATGTCTAGACCCTTAAACGATCATTACAAGGCTGTTACAAGGATCCTAAGATACTTGAAGGGAGTTCTACTACTTGGAATTCTTCTATCTTCTACTTCAAATCTTCGGTTGCGGGCTTATAGTGATTCGGACTGGCGGCATGTCCGGACACCGAAAAGATCCGTGACGGGGTTCCGTGTCTTCTGGGAAACTCACCAATTTCTCGGAAAAGCAAGAAACAAAGCACCATTTCCGAAGTTCTGTGAGGCGAGTATCGTGCACTTGCTCATACTGCTAGTGAGCTGCAATGGCTACTCTATCTGCTCTCGAATTCCAAGCAAAGCACTACCAAGCGGCAACAATCTTCGTGATAACCGATCGCAATGCATGTGGCGAGAGAATGCGATCTTCCATGAAAGAACAAAACATATTGAATTGGATTGCCATTTTGTTCGAGAAAAGGTCCAATCCAAGATAATCAAGCTCATCCATGTCCCTACTTGGAGTTCGGGTTGCGATGTTCGACGAAAGCCCTCTCCCCGGCACCATTCAACTACTTAATATCCAAGCTTGGTACGCACAATCTGTGCCCACCGGCTTGAGGAGGGGTATTGGAAATGATTTTTCATTTTCCCGCCAAACTTCACACTCTCCAAGCTTCAAGTGAAACGGAGCGTTTCTTCCTCTCTACACCAACGACTAAATGAAACGGAGCGTTCTGTTAAGTGATGAAGATAAGAACAAAACGTCATCGTTGCACCGATCGAACGACTCATCGTCCTCTTCTCTGTTCCTCTCGCATTTACTGCAAATTCCGTTAGAGCCTCAAGCTCACCTACTCTCTTTCGGCCGGCTACCGGTATGCACATTGTCTTTTAACTTCTCATCACTTTGTATATGTACCACCTTTCTATCAATGAGAACGTTGAGCCATTTCATTTGAACACAAACGAGTTAATAGTCATCAGCTTCAACAGTGTACTCTTGCCGGCACCGTTTGGCCCGACCAGTGCAATTCTCGAATCCAGATCAACCCCAAAGTCGAGGTTCTTGTAGATGAGATTTTCAGGTGTGTAGCCGAATGCCACTTCGACAAATTGAAGTACTGGTGGTGGAAGCTTTCCGACATCAACGAAGCGGAAAACTAGGATTCTGTCTCGTGCCACTTTTTCGGTGAGTCCACCACGCTCCATCTTGGCTAGAGTCTTCTCCTTGCTTTGTGCCTGACGAGCCAACTTGGCCGATCCATGTCCGAAGCGAGCAATGTACTCCTTCATGTTAGCAATCTGCTCCTGCTCCCATTTGTACTGCTTCATTTGATTCTCTTCGAGCTCAGCACGAGTCTGAACATACTGATCGTAGTTTCCGGAGTAAATCTTCAAAGTCCTGTTTTGCATGTGAATAATGTTTGTGCAGACGCCATTCAGAAAATCTTGGGAGTGGGAAACCACCACTAGGATTCGGGTAAACTTCTTCAACGTTTCTTCCAACCACACACAAGCTTCTAAATCTGAAACCATCGCAGACAAACATATTACTTTTAATTAAACTCAGCAGACACCGCCCTTTCTCTTGCTTCTTAATGAAATGAATAATCAAATCTTCATCTTCAGGTTACAAGAAACAGGAGGAACTCATCTTAGGAGATTTTGACATTAAAGAACGTAGGGCTTCTTAAGGAGATACTGATGTTTGTAATTTCTGCTTCAGCCACTTAATTATTTGGCTAATGGCCAAGATGCTGAACTAAACTCGAGACTGGATAAACAGAGTCCTGCTCAGAGTCCTCCATTTCCATTGTCTCATTTGAACAAGAGGAAGCATATATTTATTATTAGACACGTCAGCATGTAACTATGGAAAGGTGACCGGCCACCTTAATTGATTCAGGCACTTACCAAGATGATTGGTAGGTTCATCAAGCAAAAGAATAGTGGGGTTCATGAACAAAGCTCTGGCCAGAGCAATCCTCATCCTCCAACCACCGGAGAAATCTCTAGTCTTCTTTGCCTGCATTTGCTTGTTGAAGCCAAGACCAAATAAGATTTCGGCAGCACGTTTTTCAGCTGTGGATGCATCCAAAGCATCTAAACGCTCATAAACACGCTCAAGTTGTTCGCCACCACCATCATCCTAAGCCACGACAACACAAAAGAAATTTTAAAAAACAATAAGTAAGTAGTCTTCATGAATCAATGTCAACACCTCAGCTTCGACTTCGAGGCCATACACTCAGATCGTTCGACATACTAATTTGTACCTGTGTAGCCAACACCTCAGCTTCTTTCTCCAGTTTCATTCTCTCCTCATCACAGCAAATGACAGCTTCAAGGGCAGACATATCTGAGGCTTCTATCTCCCTGGAAAGATGATATATATCCATGTGGTCGGGAATTGGAAGCTCTCGGCATCCTAGCGCAGTAAGCAACGTTGACTTCCCACATCCATTTAATCCAAGCAACCCATACCGTCTGAAACAAATCATTGGATCATGAATCAACCACTGCCTAAGCATCTACCTCACCTAAGACTAGGCAGATTAGACCACTGACCGTCCATAGTTAAGTTCCAACATGGAATCTACAATGAGATCATGTCCATGAAACGTCACTGACAAAGACTCGATCTGCATGAAAAAGTAACATGTTAGTATGCCGTGATCAGTGTTGCTATATATGCTTTGCGCGTTCTTAACTTCTATGCAGAAGGGGAATCTTACTTGAAGCACACATATACAATATATTATAATCACTCGTTCAGCGACAAACATAGCAAGTAATCCAATTTCGATAGAAGTTGGAGTACGATGCCCAAATGGGTGAACGCCCAGCTAAAAGTTTCTAATTACCGAAAGTTCGCCATATGGAGATCAGAAGAGAACTCACCCGAATATCTCTGGATAGAGGATGGGAGCAAAGGACGCCCGTACAAGTACGATCCGAAATCAAAAGAGCTCCAATTCCATTGGAAATCTTATCGGCAGAACTCCCATTCTGATCGGCGGCGGCTGCCGCTTTCGAGGTTGCCACGGCGGCAGGTGCCTTACCTCCTCTCTTAGCAGCGAGAGCGGCCTTCTTCTGCGCTGCCTTCTTCTTGCTCGCGTCTGACACCATCGTCAAGTATGTATCTACGGAGAAGCACGCAAAAGAACAGAAACCATTACATCATAATCCAATCACGGTGGAAAAAAGGGAAAGAAAAATAACGAAGGTGATGAAGGGGAAAGTCGTCGGAGATTATTTTGGTGGTAATCACCTGTGATAGAGCAGAAGCTTCTAGAGTGAGTGTTCAGGGATGGCTGATCTGGGATATTTTATATACGGTTAATGGGGGAGGGGAGGCTGAGGTAGCGGCGGTGGACGGTGGCGACGGTGGGCGGAAGGCCAGGGGGATGTGGAGCGAAGGAAGTGGAGGTGAGTTTGGTATTTATAGACGGTGGAGGTACGAGGGAGCGACACGTGTATGTGGAAGAGCAGTCAGATTTTTGTTATTTATTTATTTGTTTGTTTTCCTTGATAAAAGTAGTGCGAGTTTGGAATTGAGAATTGCGTATGTAAGTGAAATTGTATTGAAACGTCATCGCTTTACTGTGGGATCTTTCTGGAATTGGTGGTGGTAGTAAAAGGATAAGACCGATTACGAACCGCGGGTTCGGTTTGATAAAAAATTGTTTGTGATTCATCTCAATATCAAACAAGTCAAGTTTGAATTAGAATATGTATGATTCGATAGGCTCGCGAGCTAGTTCGAGGTTGAGTTCGAGGTTTAACTCGAACACTAACTGAATTAGCTTTATGATATCGTTTTCTTTTCCTTGACTGTTTTACTTGATTCGTTGGTATTTTTTTAGTTTACAAACTTCAAAATCAATTCAAAAAACATTTACTGACAGTTTTTATGACGCAAAGTTTGAGTTGAGCACGCGTTTACCTCGTCAAAAATAATTAACAAATCAGCTCGAATAGACTCGAGCTCGTGAGAAGCCGAAATTTTCGATTCGAACTAAAGCTCGTCTAAAACGTATCCAACCAAACTTGAACACATCGAAGTTGGCTCGTAAACAGGTCTAGGAACAGACGCACGTTGTGACGCAACAGACGTTAGCTTTTCTCTGAGCCTTACAACAATTAACACCATCACATTAGTCATTATATTTTACATTTGCTTCAAATCCGTGTGTACTAACATATTACAAAGCCAGCGATGACTTTAGTTACAACAAATGTAACAACATCATCACTGTTAATTACATATATTATGATTATGTACACAGACTGTACAGAGAGAAGGACGCTGTGGACTTGTGTTGGATGAACTGTAAATTAACTTTGACGGCTTCAGTGTGGCATGATTTTTGCTATTCAGGCAGTAACGGCAGTCTGCTCACACTTGTACCTTTTCCGCTGCTGCCGGGTAATGGCAGCGTACTGGTTTCCTTGTTCGAGGATGAACTGGATTTCAACGACTTGGAAGATGATGGTGCCTTCTTGTTTGTTGTTCTGAGTGGGAAAATCTGCAGCCTGGGTTCAAGTTCTGTGCCTGAGTTCTCCGCTGCTAAGTGATAGCTTTCCACAAGCTCCAGCTGTCGAGCAACAATCTCTGATCGCCTGGGGAGAAGCTCCACTGGTTCTCCTCCGGGGATGACTATGTACTCTATTGCGAGACGAACCTCCTGAGAGATGATGAAGCAAAGCAACAAACTTTTCAAAAATCATCCAAAAGGAAGGTTAACTCTGGTATCCATTATGAAACTAGGGAGAAAATGGAGGAGGAAGCAATTGGCACACCTCCAAGGCATCAATTTCTTCCAAGGTTGGCTTCCTTTTTGGTGCATCGTCTTCTATTTCTATGTCGAACATGTTCTTGACAGGATGCTTTGATGTACCGGTTAATGATTCCATCCCGAGAATCGTACGGACTGCCTTCACCATCTGCGCCATAGTGTTTGACTGAGAAAAACCCAAAAATAGTGTTCATAGTATCCGATTAGTACTATTCTACAGACCAAATTTGGAACAGGATACGTATAAAAGAAAGTTTATTACCTTGATAACAAATATGGGCAATTGATGGAACTTGGCTACACTGCGGATCCAGGGATTCTGCTTCATTTCTGAACTGGATACCAAAATAGCATCAGCTGTTCCAATGTCATCAGTCGCATCAATGTCATCTTCAACTCCCATTACCTTTGCAACTTGTAAAAGATCATCTTCAAGGATCTAATCCGCCAAAAATGCAATAACACAAACATGACATCAATACATCTGTTCCAACTTGATAATCACCAACAGATCACATTGGAAACTTAGATTGGTATACCTTGTAAGTGTAGACACAGACTGGTACAATCCTAGTGATTAGGGATCTATTAGATTTGCTTCGATTTGATTTAGATGGATCATAATCTCTATCTTCTCCATCAGGCTTTCTGTCATACTCTCTATCCTCTGCATCAGACTTTCTGCCGTACTCTTTATCTTCATTAATAGGTATGACCTCAGGAACCTCCAGATCACTCGGGGGGTAAACTGGAGTAGACTCCACAGGAGCATCTTCCTCTTTAGTTTCCATCCGTCGAATTTCAAAGAGAGGAGTCTTTCCTAGAATCCATTAAAGGTTTCGATGAGTCATGGAGCAGTTAAGAGATAACTTGACAAGATAAGCATGCCAAGGCACCTGCGAGTAGAGCATCCACTGTTGCATCTAACCTATGATGGACACGGCACTCAGTTCGTGATATCATTTCAACAGCACATGTAAAAGTAGGAGGCCCTTTCCGCTCGAGAATTGTCTTCTGTACTTTCCTTTTCCTTGCTTCTTCATCACCAAGAGTTACACTCTGTATCAAAGTTGTTGCCATAAGAAGGCAAACCAAACCAGTATAGAAGCTCAAAGCGAGCCAGAACTAATATATTCTAAACATGGACGCATTCTCATAGTCATTAGCTTATGTGAAGTGAAAAAGAAAACAAAATTGTTCTGACCTCTATGCCACCTACAAGAAGTTGCAGGGAAGGATTCTTAATTATATTGTCGATGGTCATTCCATGAGCCGTTCCAACCAGCTGAACACCTCGCTGAGCAATGGTGCTTGCGGCTAGGGCCTCCAGCTCAGTTCCAATCTCATCAATTATGATGGTCTCAGGCATATGATTTTCCACAGCTTCAATCATAACCTGCAACACAGGTTACCAATCAACTATGACAACAGCAAGCTACAAATCATTACAAATAAGGCAGCAGCATAAGTTTAGCCAATTCGTTCGAAAATTCAATACTCACGTTGTGCTGCAAATGAACATTAGGAACCTGCATTCTCCTTGCCCTGCCTATTCCAGAATGAGGAACATCTCCATCACCACCGATTTCGTTGGAGGTGTCCACAATAATGACGCGCTTCCGCTGGTCATCAGCCAACATTCTAGCTATTTCTCTGTTGTTTCCAGCATCACATGAAAATGCATCAATGATAAATGCATCTTCATTTCAAAAATCAAATCAATTAACGTCCTTCAATGACATGGAGGCTAAACTACCTGATTAACGTCGTTTTGCCAACTCCAGGACGACCTATGACCAAGATCGAACCTCCACCCGCGATCAAGTCACGGATAATCTCTGCACTTCCACCCACAGCTCGCCCCACTCGACATGTGAGGCCTATAATTTGCATTTTACGGTTTCTAATAGCACTTATACGATGCAAAGAACTGTCGATGCCCGAACGGTTGTCATCAGAAAAATCACCAACCTGAACATAGCCAAGAAACAGATTCAGACAATATACAAAGTTCAATATCTCGATCAGTGTTTCTATGGAACTCGAGTCCTTTGAGCTTCTAAGTTCTAAGCATTGATTTTGTTAGGATGGTAATGTTTAGTAGTGCTCTAGTATTAGAACACTGTGGTTAGTACAAACAGTATTGACAAAACTATTCTACCAACCAACTGTGTTAATATTAAAACATTTGTTTCCACTTGTAACCACATTAAACTCTGCAATTAAGATAATCAATAAAGATTCTGAGTATTCAACCAAATTAAAACAAATTTCTTATCTTTGCATCACCTTTGCTACTGCATGCTTCAAATCCTCATGCTTGACAGGCTGATCTGAAATCGGCCAATCTCCCGATGGAAACCTAGCAAGAGGACTCCTACCCAAGTCCATAACCACCTCAATCAAGTGATCGATCTCGCTATGCTCGGAAAGTGCCTTCCTCATTCTCGACGGCACCAATTCAAGAAACATATCCAACTCCGTAGCGTTAGCCAAGGCGGAAGAATTGGAGGTGGAAGGAGAATTCCCGAACTCGGACACCAATCCATTTCCCGGAGTGCACCGATCAGCCGGTTTCCGGATCTCAGGTGCCCAAACGGCGAAGGGCAGCAGCAATTTGGAAGAGGCAGCTCGCCTGCTGTGTACACGAGGTGTCCGGCGGAATGACGAGGAGGAAGAGACGTTGGAAAGGTAAGTAACGGTTGATAGGGGGATTTGACGAGCTGAGCAGGAGGTGCTCTGGCGATCGACGAGCCAGTAATGCGAGTTCAAAGCTTTCATTTTTGGGGGTGGGTCAGGTACTCTGCTTTGTGTGGTGGTGGGAAAGTGAGGAAGTTTTTGGTGGGAGAATTTGGAAGGAAGGGTAAGAAGTAAGAGCTAAGAGAAGAGAAGATTCCAAAGGATCTCCCTTTTCAAACTGTTTGATTTGTTCTTGTGTGTAATGTAACGTTACGGCTGTGCTTAGCGCAAAGAGCCATGTGGTTGCTGCTGCGAGCCAGAGCCACATGTTTCTGTTTCAGTGAAAAAATTTCGCCTTTGAAATCTATGGATGTGAATCTCCTGAGTCCTGAGTACAAATACTCGGAAGCATATACGCAGAATATAAACTTTGACGGAGTTAATTAAGTGATTAAACTCAAGAGCTAAACTGGAAATTTGCACTGATGAACAATCGAACTGTTCATAATCATACCCTTTTGATTTATAAATGGTAAAAAGAACATTGGTTCAACCAGGCTAGATCCGGCAGTCAAACTGCCCAAAATCAGCGGCCAAACCGTATGAATGCAATGAGGAAATTACTGAGTGGGGTTTTGGCCTCACATTCGGTTCTCTGGATGACCAGTACAACCGGCCAGTTCGATACAATGTTTTTTTTAGTCGAATTTATCAATTCGTGATACATTAAAAGATAGAAAGGGGGATACGTGAGTTAATTGCACCAAATGATGAATGCAATGAGGAAGAGATAGCGGCTGAATCATATCTAGATAAAACGCGGGACGCGAGCGACAATGGCAGAAGGAAGTGATTGAAGGAGAAGATCCGACATTCGGATAGTAGCAGCCCGACGCAGATATCATCTTCACCCGCGAATTGACCAATCGCATTGTCTCCGCTGAATTATCCGAGTAAATGATGATGAAGTCTTGAGGAGGAGAAGTAGCTGCAAGCTTGCATGTAGTGCTTGTCGGCCATGAACTCGAGAACCAAAGGATCAAAGATAGAATGAATGACATGTCGTCTGGCCGAAACCACCGAGCCGCGTGCCCTTTCCCATGCAAATAAACAAATAATTACTTCTTGAGACGAATTGGCAAGTGGTTCAGGAGGCAATCAGCACGATATCGACGATATTATTGAGTTTGGAGTTCTTATACAAGAGTGTAAGGTGCGGATGGTTTCTAAACTGAGAATTTCGATTAAGTTGGTTAGGAGAGATAATGGACTACTCATGCCTTAGCTATTATCTCGACTATAACGATTAAAGGCAAGGTCCCTCCTGAATGATTATCTACTAAGTTAGTTCATACTTATTTTATGGATCATTATTAATAAATTTTGCTTTACTGTAAAAAGAAAGTTAAATATTTATTAATTAGGTCAAATGGTTTCTTTATTTCTCAAGCTTGGTGACTGAACTATACTCTACTCCAAGTCATTATAATTGACTTTTCAAACTGTGTTGCTAATACGAAAAGTATTTGGGGGGGGTGGTGGTAAACTTGACTTGGTGCATACAATACAATCTCCAGCACGCAAGTGTGACAGAAAACGATGTTTCCACCACTCTGCTTGCATTATGAACAAGTCTACCTCACAGTTCCCTCTAGGATTAGCAAAGAACCTCCCATATGAAATCTAACCAAAAAGAAAACAGAAACTCAATAATGTGAGACCAAATGGTCAATGGATTCCTATGGAAGACTGAGAAGGGGCGTAGTTGTTGTTACCTGTATGTTGTAATCCTTTAGGGTTCGCATGATATCGTAAATGAGGCCTTTGTGATCCTTGCAGAAGATCTGAACAAGGGTGTGAGAGGGACTGAGGGTGTTGTCCACTGTCACTGAAACCGGAGTGGATGTGAAAAAACCGCTCTGCTGTCTGTTGTCGGCAGGGAGCTCTAAGTTGAACATGTCTGCTGTGATTGCAGAAGGAAGAAATGAAGATACTTGTGAACATGCAGTAGCTATCTCTGTACCAACCAACTCGATCTCGTAACTTGTCAATGCATCGCTTAACACATCTTTCAGACGGCTGAATGTCTCCTCCTGTCTCTTTTTCGTATGTAGCAGCTCTTCGAACAAAACGCAACGGTCCAAATATCAGTACCAGGTTCGCGACAAGGTGAAAAAAATAGAACATCATGCATGCCACTGAAGTATGAAGTCCAGCACTTTGATTCGAGAAGCAAAAAGCTATATCTCTGCTGCAAGCAACGGTCTCGGATCTTAAGATCGGGGCAATAATCGGTACGCGATCCTCATTTGCTCTGAATGTGACACATGCAACCAAGCGGTGCCGACTAGCTTATCATGTATCGATCAGAAAAATTGAAATCGAAAGGTAGAGATAACTAAGGAAACTAAGATAGGATTTGAGTAGAAGAGAGAATAGCAAACCTAGCATCAGTGACAAAGAAGAGGTCCATAACTCTTCCATCTGGTGTTTATGGTCAGTTCCAGCTCGCAAAGAACCTCCGTGACATCTAACAACCAAAACAAAGTCCTGTTAGTTAAACCAATGAGACTATACGTACAGCTGATAGTGCCTGGTTCTATGGGTCATACTGGCAATATGGAGGAAGAGGTCAGCTGATCTCTTGATTATGAACTTAACCAGATTTACCAGCCGAAGTAGAAACCAAATGTCCAGTCATTCAAAAGATCGCATTGAACTATAAGAAACTTAAACCTATTACAAATAAAAGCACCACAAACAAGTTAAAAGCTGTTTTAGGATATCTGAAACTTCGAAATTTTACCATCCAGGAGGCCTCTCCTATCACAAGAACACCAAAACTTCAAGAGGAAGACGATTGGCGGGGTAGGCTGCTGATTCTCTGGACGATAGTAGTAGATCCTTGATGTGGAGAAGTGGGAAGGACACTCCTCAAGTAACTTCTTCTTCAATAAATTCCACCTTGTTTTCTGCATCCCCACCACCCAAAACACTAAGTAACACCATTTCCCATCCGTTTGAAAATCTGTTCATGAGAAGAAAAGAAACAGTCTTTTGCCATGTCAATGATCACTTTCCCACTTAGGTTTCCCCTAACTACAGATCCAACCTCAAAATCACCAAACTGATCCAAGATCACAACAAACTCATCATTGATCTTTGCCAGAATCTAAGAAATTTCAACAGATCATTGAAAACTCACCTCCTTTGGAAATGCTGAGGCCAAAGAGGAGAATAACCCCGCACAAATCACACCCCAGCCCAGTTTTATCAGGGCAATTGACAGTAATCACAGTAGATTCACCTGCCTTCTCAGCTTGATTAATCAACACCACATCTTCATGCAATATCCCCATTTTTTCCTTATAAAATCATTTATTTTCTTCCATGTTTATAGGAATGAAAATATAAATTGTGCAAAGTAAATACCGATGGTAGCCTTAAGACGTAAGGGACAAAGAGCAAAAGTGATAAGGGTAGATATGTAACTTTGAGCGTAACCGTTAGAATCTGCCAGTATTAGCTCCCCTTCTTTCTCCTTCACCGCATCATCATCAGTTCCAAAGTCTTGTTCAAGTTCAGCTTCCGCGGACCAGGGGGAGGAGGAGATCGCGGCTGAGAAGATCGTCGAGGAGCCTGTATTTTTTTCCGACATTGTTTGGCCTTGAATGAGTCTCTGATTCTGTATTATTGTTCTACTTTTGTGTTCGTAACTATAAACTTGTGAGAAACCACGAAACAGGGGAGTATTGCAGAGTTTTGTACGTCAACTATGAACACAATCAACTGAGTTATGTATGATTATACATGTACTGTTTACATTTTGGTGGGTTTGCATGGAATTGATGGATGATGATTGTGGTGTTGTCAATGAGATTAATAGGTTGGTGTTTCTTTCGCCGGAGAGATGACGATCCCCGTCCTCGCCGGCGAAGAAGGCTTCCAGCCGACGAAACAGCTATCTAACTCGGATTATATTTTTATCATTGGTTCGCAAACGGTGCCGTTTTGAAGTATGAAGGCTGTTTCGTGGGTATGGATTTCGCGGCAGCGACAGCGGATGGGAATTGTACGGGTTGAGTAAGTTTATAAATACAAGTATCGGGGTATTTACGTCATTTTACGTTCCAATTTTAAATGTTAAGGTGTTTTTTAATAAAATTTAAAACGTTATATAGCAATTTAAAAAAAGTTTAGCTTTGAGCTCTTGCTCCAGTTGTTAGTATAGCATCGGGTGTTTGTGGAGTCGGATTCATTGGAATTGATCCGTCTAATTTTTAGCATTGACGTAACCACTCATCCATTTTTCCTCACTATTATGGATATTCAGTTATATACAAAGGAAAAGTCGAATTTGAGTTGAAACATGTTTATCGAGAAGCTAATAAAATGGAAAATTATTTGGCAAAACTTGGTCATGGCCAAAAGTTTCGAGGGGAGGTTCTGTTACCCCTTATGCCGCCAGAACTGAATGATGTTTTGGAGGAGGACAACATCAACTCCGGATGTGAATTTTATTTGCTGCGGCAAAAAATAATTTAAATCGTTCATCTCAGATGCTAGATTTAACGGATAAAAAAATTAATTTAAATTAGGCGTATTCTTATAAATAACAAAATTTTAAATTTAGATTGGGTTTTTAATTTTAAATTTTAGATTTTGAATTTCAATTTTAAATTTTAAATTTTTTAGTTTAAGGTCTAGAATATTGGACTCTCAATTTTGAATTTTTATTTTAGGTTTCGATTGTTTTCTAAATGACAAAATTACCCTGTCGTGATTTTGTTTGCCGCCGTAAATAAATCAATCCGCAATCGACAACACCGGCGTAACACCTTCTATTGTCTAACCATCCCGCGGCCTCATTTTTCTTCACTTTTATTTTGTTTGTTCTTTGAGTTTTGTTTATCCTCTGTTAGAAACCATGGTTGAAAATCCGCCATTAAATACCCAACTAAGTTGCCGTTGGACGTTGGTCATAGTCTGGTACGAGGCTGCATGATAAGGTTAATTGCTCTCCGACATGAAATCAAATACCGTAGGGACGTCCAATTTGCCAGTAGACGATTGGACCCTCTATTGCCCAGCTAGGTCTTATCATGTTATTAATATCCATCCATAAGACACCTATACGTAGTACTCTGTAACTTATGGCCATGCATGCATCACTCTGAAACCAAACTGCTGCCACAACCTTATTGCTCGCTGTACGTAGTGTCGGCACCAATCAGTAGTATCGGCCGATGGCAAGGGAGGGACTGAGGCGTTGGATTACCTTGGAGGAGAAAAGGATGAGTGTTCTCGAGCGAGATGCTCAGTTTTTGAACGAGGCTACTCATCCGTACGTGAACACAAATATCTAAATAATTACGAAATTAAAATGATGAATAATTGATAGAATGGCCAAATAAGTGTTCATTACAGGAAAATGTAGTTCTGAGGATCGTATAAAAACATTCCCCAAAACCGCTAAACAGTCACTGATAACTTAAAATAGTCTCCAGTACTTTTAGGACTAGTAGGTTACGTTTTAATGAAACGGTTTTATAATTACAGTCTTTAAAACTGCATTTTTTTGTGGGTGATTGCAAAAAATCAGCCCATGTAATGGCTTCGCCGGTTTGACCTGGGCTGAAGGCCGGGAATCCGTCATTTTCATAATGGTGGCATCAATAAATGTGGTGCCCGTCGGAAAGATTCTTCGCTATGAAATTTTTTTTTAGAGTGAATATAAGACAATACGAGTACGATAATTCTTATTTTTTCAGATTCGATTCGATTTCTTAACTGCTAGTTTCCTTACATTTGTCATATGAATTTTAGTAATTGATTCCTATGATGAAGAAGTTTCATTATAATGCAAGTTCAATGTAGCTCTGTCAAATTATAATGCAGCTCTTGATGATGGGTTCGAAGATGACAATGTTCCCCTAACCACCATGAAGAAAGACATTCAAAAGGGAAAAAGTTGCTTAATTACATACTTACGATGACGACTGCTGAACATTCCCAGACCAATATACACTGCGAGAGTTTGCTGTTGCTGAATGATGGTGTCCTCTGGCGTCTCGGTAGTTATTGAACGGGTTATGAGGCGGGTATGGTAATACCTGTTAAAAATGAACGTCGGAGATGGATTTAGTTATTCCCATCCCATAGACATACCCTACCTAATAGGTAAAACCACCCTACCATCCTTATTTAAGTTACCAAACTAACCCTAAACCTAAAATTCATAATTTTATTTTCAATTTAGAGCGGCTCTCTATTCTCCATGATTATAATTCCACAAATTTTTCTTCAAAGTTACCCTGACGATTATATGATAGTTTTATTTTTAAAAATTTTAATTAAATTATGCGGGAATGGAGATACCCACGGATATTCGAAACCCACAAATTTAAGGATGGATATAATTATTGAAATTCGAATGAGAATAAGAACGAAAATAAAAATGAATTTTTAAAACAAAAATAAAGATAAATATCAATATCCTACTTCAAACCCGTCCCATTATCAAACCTACTCTCGACCAACAGCCGAGTTGCATACTCAAGCGATTACGATTGACGTGTAGTAATATTCCAGGCAACATGTGGTTGTTGACGTGGGGGGACTTGCATACCTAGTCAAGGGACCAACTCGAATTAAATGGGTAAATGTTGTTATCATATTATTATTATTATTATGAATTCCCATCCATAAAATTCAACTTGCATGAACTTATGGGACTCTCAAGCCAAGATGGAGTTAGGGGTGGCCATGCACGGTGCGGTTTAAACCGCATCGCAACCCAATGGTTTACTGCACCGTTAAATAATCGGTACAGTTAAGCTACATGCACCGCATTATTTTACGTTTTGGTACGGTTTAAACTATAAATTTCATAACACGATATTTGATCATATGACTTGTTATTTAGTGGTATAACTAATTATTTAGTATTATAAAATAGTATCGCAAAGCACAATATTAAAAAAAAAACGAGGGTATTGTAAGTGAAAGGGGCTTCGGTTAAACCGCTTTTAATTAATTCCATTTGATTTCATGCTTACATTAGCAAAATGGTTAATGAGAATGTAGAAGATTTGGATATCAGGGCCTAGGGGATATGAAACGGAATAGTTTCCGAAACTTTTATGCGGTTTGCGATTTTGGTTCAGCCGCACCGCAAACCGTTAGAATGCAGTTGCAGATAAACAGCATATGAAAAACATGTGGTTGCGGTTTAAAATTTATGCGGTTCCGATTTGATGTCTACCCCTAGGATGGATAGACTCATACCCATATTATTAATTCCTACCTTATACATGGTCCTCAATACAAATTGAAGAATGAATTAACATTTTGCTCTGCATGATTATCACTCCAAACCAACGGTAAATCTAGTATGGCATGAAATGATTGTACATTTCGGATTTCGAATTTAAAATTTCTAATAGTAAAATCAGATGTTAGGAACGAAGCTAGGTTGAGCTTTGGCGGCCCCCGAAATTAATGAATAATTAAGTTACTATGTAAAAAATGATCACAAAGGTTGTTAAGTGCATTTACTTTCAATCATGTTGGGTTCAAAATTCATTAGAAGCAAAAATTCCTAACTGTCAAGTATTTTTCTCATTCTTTTGAATTAATTGCTTGAACGTTTCTCGAAGTTATTTACTAACTCTACATTTTTTGAAGAAATAAATTAACGTTTTCCTAGCAAATTAAGCTTCTGAATTTCTAGTTTTTTAAAAGAAATCTGAATTCTTAGTCGCCAGGGTGCGCCGGGCCAGTAGTGCTCCTCCTCGGCTTGTTCGTTTTGTGCGTTCGCTGGCATCGCCCTACGGCGAAATCCCCCGGCTTGATTCCGACCTCTAGTCGATCGAGACGTCATAGGTGGGACGCGTTGCAGCGGGTGGGATGAGGTTTCGGCGTTGTTGTTGGGAGAGGGTACGGTCGGAGCCATTGATGTTGGTAGTTGGCGGTTAGGGTCATGTACTCCGGATTGAGATTTAAAACTCTCTAAAAAGAGTTGCAGCAAAACTCTTGTAAAGAGAAGAACGAGTTTATTTTATTTAAGATTACTGATAATATATAATTGATTAATTATTGGCGGCTCCGAAAATAAATTTCTAGCTTCATCACCGGCTACAACGCCTCAACTAACAACATTTGTAGGGTCGCTTATTATAAGTGTAGTTCAGCATAACAAGTAGTATAAGTTAAGTTAGCCATGATCATATGCCACACACCTCAAGCAAGCAAATTAAACCCTTAGAGAAGAAACTTGCAATCAAAGATGTCAAAGATGGAGGTAAGAATCATTTCAAAGGAATTAGTAAAGCCATCTTCCCCTGAAGCCACAGAATCCAAACCTCCACACAAACTCTGCCTCTTCGACCAGCTCACTCCCTTAACTTTCGTCCCCAACGCCCAATTTTACCCATACAATGATCATCATTCCCATTCCAGAAATATCATTCCTCACCTGAAACGCTCCCTTTCTCAAACTCTGGACATATACTATCCTTTTTCAGGCAGGACTGACCAATCAAACTTGTTCGTCCACAGCTTCAACAAAGGTCTCCCATTCACTCACGCCCAGGTCAATTCCGGCCTCTCCCATTTCCTAAAACTACACAACAACACCGAGCTTCTCAACCTCTTCCTCCCCCGTCAGCCCTTTCAGAAAGAAGAAGAACCTGAGGCTCAGGAATACCCTGTTATGGAGTGTCAGGTCTCTGTTTTCTCCTGCGGCGGAATCGCATTGGGTTGGACTGCTTCCCACAAATTGGTCGATGGCTGCTCTGCAAATTCCTTTCTCACCACTTTCTCCGCATTTTGCCGCGGTTCCCCAAAAGACGTCGTTTCTCCCAACTTCACCCTCGCGGCGGAGCTCTTCCCTCCGATTAACCCTCCCCCTGAAAGATTCGTCAAATTCATGGACGCGCTTTGGTTTACCGAAGCCAATTACGTCACCAGACGATTCGTTTTCTCTCCATCTTCAATATCTCGGATCAAATCCATGGTTCCGGTTAAGCTGTCCAGAGTGAATGCCCTGGCCTGCTTTATATGGCAACGCGCCATGGCAGCATTGATGGTTGTCTCCTCCTCCTCCGTCACCACCGGCGAGAGAACGTCGGTTCTGGTGGAGGCGGTGAACTTGAGGGATGCGACGGACCCACCGCTGCCGCAGGGGTCAGTAGGGAACTTGTTCTGGTGGGCAACCGCAGCCGGAAGTCCGGACAAGGAGATGGCGGAGCTTGGGAGCATGGTGAGCGAGGCAGTCGGGGTGTACCGGTCCGATTCAGGCTACGTGGAGTCGATCCAGGGGGAGAGCGGGTACGATTCAGTGTCGGGTTACTTCGAGCAACTGGAAGCTATGATGTCTCAGGACGGGGAGGTGGACATAGTGGCATTCACTAGCTGGACCGGGTTCGAGTACCCGGCTCTTGATTTCGGGTGGGGGAAACCCATTTGGGCGACAGTGATGGGGAAAGTGGGTCGGGCATTTCGGAATATGACGGTCTTAATCGATTCGGGCGATGCGAATGGAGGAATTGAGGCTTGGATTACCTTGGAGGAGAAAAGGATTAGTGTCGTTGAACGAGATCCTCTGTTTTTGAAGTTTGCTTCTCCAAATCCCAGGATCTCAAACCTTTGACCTCACCAGTCACTACTACACTACTTATGTCTTATTATCATTGTTGTTGCTGTACTTTGGATTGTATTTGTAAACAATATAAACAAATAACGTCATCTCCTGCAACTTTCCAACTGTTGATACACCTACCCGCCGGTCACTCCTCCGACGAAAGACGTCCATCTAATCCTTCAACATACTCCTGACGAAATAACTTCAACCGCCTGTTATTATCGGCTACAAGCATTGCAGCAGCACCTTCAATAACCTGACGTCGACTAAGTCCCGGTAGCTTGCCCACATCGTCGATCACAGAGGCTCTCATGTGAACACTTTCTTCATTTTCTAGTCAACTTTTTCACCATTATGTTCAGAAAGCTCCCTGCTTATACCAGTCGTGGCATCCTCAACTTGCACATGATGCAACCTCTTAGCAGGTCCGTTAGCCTCAGAATCAGAGTCGGATTCTTGAGCATTTTCTTCTTCGTCCGAGTCAGAGGAGTCGGAGTCATCACTGTGAGGCCCTAAGAGCAGTCGCAACAAGAGTTGACATAACCTCAATCAGTAGTGTAATATACATCAACATCAGTTTCAGATACAGTGCAAGCACTGCAACAACCACTTTGCGTCAATACATACAACAATCAAGGCTGGATAGAGCAGTTAGCAATGTGGATATGCGAATACATTTTGAAGAACTGAAGTTCCACTGAAGAGAGAAACAAAGCAAAGGCAATACACCATTCCCTAGTCTACAGAATCGACATCGAAGAAACCAGTGGGGAGAAGAAACTTGATTTTCAAACCGTTCCCTAAGCAATTGGTTGGCCATATTAGGTAAAATGCATCGGAGTTCACACAGAGGTAAATATAGCATTGAACATGGAAGATATCAAGCTCCAAAACTGCTTCAAGAATCCTAATGATCCAATAGTATAGCTTTATTCAGCATAATCAATGTTTACGGCGGGAACACCACCTAAAGCTTTGCTCTCGTTTCTTATACTGCACCTATGGTTCGGAAGAGTAGTATTACAAATCCTAATCGATTCAATCGTATTTCCTACCTAAAGGTTTATAACGTCACTACTATGAGGTAGGAAGGACGATTGCCGACCTAAAACTCTATGAATGTGGGCTTCTTGACGAGAAAAGAGAGAGCAGAGATATTTCTAGAACAGAAGTATAATAGCGACAGTTGCGGAAAAACGGGGGAACGGGGACGCGGACGGCTTCTTGCAACTGGCGCTGCTCGGGAGGATTGGCTGGGGCGGCAGTAGGCTGTGAAGATTCCGCCATTTTTGTTTTAGCTCCGGTAGAAGAGAAAGAGGAAGCAGGTGGTGAAAAGGGAAAGGGGTAGTGTGGTAAAAGGTGATTTTGGGATATTGTTATCGGGAGTTAATTGGGCCCCTTATCTTTCGAACAGGCCCCCACTTACACTCGAATCATAAATCTGATCAGTTTAGAAGTTTGGGCCTTCGTGGGAAGGAATAGTAGGAGTAATGCGGGCCATATTGTTATAATCTTAAATTTTATATCGGATATCATTATAATAGTAATTTGAATATACTTACTTATTTTTATAGATTTCGTGAGATTCAACAGGTTATCAAATTAATGTAGCTGCCGCATCGATTTTATAATCAACGGTGAAATATGGGGGTGGGATAATATATAACATTGTAGATGTATATGATTGAACAAGTTGCTATGCCTCTTTATGGATATCCCCAACAAAATCAGACTAGAGAGTGACCACATGTTTTGGCTGGCTTGCTATGGCCTATGAGGGACCAAAATAACACTGGAAAGAGTTGGCATTGCACGACCACATCTAACTAACTGCATTGTCCCTTTATGGTCACTGGCCAATCCGGGGTCCTTCCCCGTATCATGGCTCAACCTATTTCCGAACTTACTATGTAAATTTTCTTATATTATATATATACAAATTGATTAGTATAATTATATATATATATATAATTTTAGATTTTTGGTTTGAATTTTAAGATTTGGATTTTTAAGTTTATGATCTAGAGTAATGGATTTCGATTTTAGATTTTAAATTTTAAATTTCGCATTTGAGTTATAAAAAATAACAAAAATACAAAAAACTTGAAAATAAATATTTATATTTCAAAAATACCAAAAATACCCTCATAATCAAAACTATTTTTCTGAATTTAAAACAGCTCTCGTTTTTTTTAATCAAATAAAAAAGGAAGGAAGGAAGGGTAAAAAGGTAAAAGAAATACTAAATCGTTACTCGATAGCATTGCATGTGCATGTGCATTTATTGATTTCATGCATCTCATAGCCTTTAATTATCATCAACTATTTATTTAAAGCATCTTAATTGGTGGATTCCCATGTCACTATACATATACTTCTATATGGGTTGTTGATGGAGAAAGTTAGAAAAGTGTTTAATTGACATCTATTTAGGGATTATATTTCAACAATTAACTTGTTGAGAGAGAGAGTTCAGATTGACTTTTATATCATTTATCAATACGTATGTTAATCTCTCAAACATAAGCTCGATAGATATTTACACAATTTTAATAAATCATATATCATGATTTAAAACGAAGACCCCTCACTCTTACTGTTACCTGCCTTTTAATTTTTGGAATGATTAGAAAAGAGTACATGTTAATAATTAATTAACTTTTATACTCACCAACCAATAGTAATCATGGTTTGATTTAAGCATGCAAATATGTTGATAATTAGTAATTTATGATCATGGGGTAGCCGCCGTCAACGACCAAACTCTCATTGAAAGAGTGTACTCGGTGTCCCATGCTTTGTTGATGCCTAGAATTTAGTGATCACATGGGAATTTAATGATAAGTAGTTAGTAGAAGCACTCCCCAATATGATCCATGTACAACTAACTCCACTCTTATCATACAATTGGCAATGTCTTCCACACTAGCTAGTACTCTATTTTGTAGTTGTATAATTATCAGAATGACTCCGAGTCACCCTCTAAGTCTGTCCCTGCCGGTGGAGTGAGATAGTACAACATGAAAGCGGCTACACTCCATTCAAACATATCTCTACTATGTTGTTGTGTCAAGATACATATAATCTGGTACAACCATTTGGGTAGAACTCATTTCCAAAAATTAGCTTTTGAGGAAAAGGTGCTCAGAAAGTTATAAACCCACCCACTAAACTCATACTTATTAATATAATATTCAATTAAAAATGTAACCTTAATTCACCCTTTTAAGTACCGCTCCCAACACTACTGTACCAATACTAATAATTAACTACTAGTTAGTTACAAGTTACAACTGCCTTTCCTAGGATGGGAGAAAGTGGGCCTGATTTGGGGCCGAGAAAATCAAGGGATATGCAAATGTTAGGCTGAAGCCCATTATGGCCCCATGCTCAGCCCATTTTCATTTCGAGAAGTTCCCCATCATGGACCCATCACCCCAGAATGGCAGAATTAATTACTTTTATTCTGCCACCCCCGGCCAATTATTTTCTTCTTTTTTTCACCCAAATAAATAAATAATTATCTCTTGGAAATGTCAAATATTATTATTTTTGTTTTTTTTAATACAAGTAATGCTGGATGGACACGTATTGAGGAATTTAATAGGCATGCAGCATTTATTCCTCTACAAGTCCAGTCTTCTTTCTCGAAAGAGTTAAAAATAGGTGATTTTAAATTAAAATATATATATATAAATGGATTGTAGGTGATTTTAAATAGAAAAAAATTGAAATAGAAAAGATTTAAATGGAGTTTATTATTTTTTAAATAAATTTTTTGAATGAGTGATTTGTGAGTGATTTTAAATGTAATTTTTGTAAAAAAAGAAAAATAAAAAATAATAAAAATATGAAAATACCTCCAATTTATTTATGGTCATATCAATTATTAAGAGAGATAAAGGGTAATTTTGATGAAAATTTCTTAAAATTTTCATTTCTTTTCTGAAATCTCTATCTCTCTTATATGATTTGAAATCACCTACGAAATTCTCTTCAGACCCATAAAGTGATTTCAAATTTCCTTAATTTTTTTTTTCTTTTTTATGTCTCAAATGAGTGATTTGAGACGAAAAATCTCTTCGAAGATTTAAATCATCACAAATCACCCGTTAAAATCACCTACCCAAACAACCTAAAAGTAAAATGACAAGTGTACAGTTTTAGTAAATACTAAATACAGTAATTTGTGAATTAATTTCATGATTCTTTTCAGAAAGTAAGAAGACTAAATTTCAGGCCTAATTAATAAGTTGGTATGTGGATTGATTTGATATGAAGCTTGAGTATCATATGATAGTATAAAACAATCAAATTCTTCGAAATTGCCAAATAAGTCGTAGTCGGGGATGTAGTACCTTACTTTATTCCCGGTAATCTCGGATTTAAAACTCGACATATACAATTATTTCGATACTCCTATAATGACATTGCCGATCTCATCAACCCAGAAGCCCCTGTATTTAACTAATGACGAAAGGACATCACTTATTCGTCGTCGGAACAATGGGGAATTTAAGAGGGGAAACGAAGGGCTTGAGTTGTGTAACATCGCATTATTAAGAGATATTTAATGTCAATGGCAGCGTACGTAGGGACAAGCTGGGGCATACAAAATTACTGCTTCAAACACTACTACATCTTTTTACTGTTTTATAGTTCGAGTTTGCTCAGTTTGAGCTTGACTTGTTCGTTCGAAATAGCAGCTCGAGCTCAGCTAGACAAAATAATTTTGACCTCGAGTTCGGCTCGACTCGTTTAGAGGCCTTAATGAGTTTGAGCTCGGCTCGTTTACAAGTCCTAATGAGCTCGAGCTCCAACTCGGCTCGGCTCGTTTACAATTATTAATAATCCAAGTTAAATTTCGAGCTAAACTCGGGTCAATTTAAAAAAAATTACAAAATTCTAAAATGCACACAACTTGTATAATCTAAATAAGTAATTAACCGTTAGAATAACATCATTCATCAACATAGTCTTATTTTTAAATTTTAAAAAGGGCATTCGAACCATTCAAATGTATGAAACCAATTCACGAGCTACACTAATCTAGCGAGCCGTAATCGAACTTGTACCCTCAAACGAGCTGGCTTGCGAGCTTGCCGAGCCAGGGTCAACTCGAGCTCGGCTCGTTTATTATCAAGTCGGCTCGCGAGCTAGCTCATTAAGATCGAACTGAGTTTCGATCAAACTTTTTCCGAACCGAATGCCGAGCTGCTAGCGAAGGACTTGGCTCATCAACGGCCCTAGGTAAAAACAGTAATAATAGTGGCACCAGTCAATGCCACCCGAGGGTTAGGGTCCTGCTGAACAATTAATGATCCAACTCGGTAAAAAAAACAGTACAATCCTTGACAATCCTTTGATTGTTTTGACAGATTATCATCTTCAGTGCACTTCTCATTCCAGTTGCAGACTTACTTGACAATCTCAAAACCACGGCTCAAACAGCTGTAATAACCGGTAAATCGTCTGATAATTCGGACGATCAAGGATCAGCCACTTTGAACCAAACTGTAGAGATGATTTTAGTCGATAGTATACCATCACTTTATAGCAAAATTGTCCCAAAAAATGACTCAAACACCTATTTGCAACTCAGGATTGATGCCGATAGATGCAAGTGAACACTCAGAAGGAGAGTATGGTATAGTTTGATGGGATAGTTAGATGTTGCTCCTCTGGATATATGTACATATTAGGCCCATCTCTGTACCTGCAATCGTTAATTCCTCCACCAACTCCCATTCTCCCGCCATTAACACACCTCCACCCTTTACTTAAACACTCCACTCTGCACTGCAGCTTTCCTCAATCATTTCCAACCTCACCAAACAGAGCATTATTATAGTTACAGATGCAAGAAGCTCCAATGGCGACCAACAGCTTCCAAGTGGCCATCACTTCTAGAGAAACAATCAAGCCGTCTTCCCCTACAATACACCTCAACAAGCCATACAGTCTCTCCTGCTTCGACCAGCTCGTCCCATCCACCTACATTCCCCTTCTCATCTTCCACTCCTTGGCCAACGCCAATTTCGACATCTCCCATGTCATCGAGCACGCCAAATTCTGCCTCTCCGAGACCCTTAACGTCTTCTACCCTCTCTCCGGCAGGATCCAATGCAATTCATCTGTAGGAAACTTTGACTCCGGCATCCCGTTCCTCACCGCCAAGGTTACCTCCCCTCTTTCACATTTCCTCGATTCTCACCAGCACAATGGAAGCTACCTCAACCAGCTCCTCCCTTGTCGTCCCTTCGCAAGGGAACTGCAGGAAGACATCCCACTGATGGCTTTCCAGATGAATATATTTTCTTGTGGCGGAATCGCCCTGGGCTGTGGCATGTGCCACAAGATTGGCGATTCCGCCACAGGACTGTCCTTTGCAAGGACATGGGCGGCTTTCTTCAGCGGATCCCGTCGAAGAATTGCCCGCCCTGATTTTGTCAAGGCGTCTTCCCATTTCCCTTCTAGATCCCCGATGCCCGAGCAGTACACTTCCTTGATCGAGAAGATGTGGTTCAAGGACACGAATTTCGTCACTAAGAGGTTCTTCTTCAACCCGGAATCCATCGCCTCCCTCCGTCAGGAATCCCGCGACGGATCCTCCTTGACGCTGGCTCTCCCAACCACTGTCGAGGCGTTGTCAGGTTTCGTCTGGAAATGCTTCATCTCAGCATCCAGGAAGGCAGCAACTCTGTCAGGGTCGCCTCCGAAACCTTCCATGCTAGGGCTGGAAGTGAACCTGAGGAAGAGATGTAACCCGGGACAGCTCGAAGCAGCGTTCGGAAACCTGTTTTGGCCGGCGACAGCCGTCGTCGGTCCAGAACAAAGCTCCATCAGCCTTCAGGAACTGGTGAGGCTGATTAGCGATGCGGTGGCTGAATTCGACGAGGAGTACGTGACGAGCCTGCAAGGGGAAGAAGGGCTGGAGAACATCTCGAGGAGCCTGGATTCTCTTCAGGAGATGTTGGAGATGGAACCTGATGTTCTGGAAATAGGGAGCGTGTGCAATCTGGGGATGGACCAGATGGATTTTGGAGCAGGGGATCCGGGAATGGCGACAATAGGAGATGTCAGGAAGGAGTTCAGCAACTTTGTGATCCTGGCGGAGGCCAGGCTTGGGAAAGGGATCGAAGCTTGGATGATCATTGAAGAAAGCAAGATGGGATTCCTGGAGAGAGATCCTGAGTTTCTCAAGTTTGCTGTCCCCATCACTAGCATCAAGATGTCCAAATTGTGAAATTTCAGCAATTTTTGAATTTTTTTTCTTCTTAACCAATATTTGTTTTGTTGAATAAAGTAAGGGTGACTTGTTTTATTAATGAATGGAAATGTGACGCTTCTTCATGTGGAAATGAAACCACGAATGAATGAAACAGATTTGCCAGTTGTGTTCCTCCCTCTGTCTGTATTTTGGGTTCTCTTTGTTCAGAAATTGGAACCGACAGCAATAAATTGGTTGGTAGGTGGAAAAATGAATGGTAAATTTTGGGTAGATGGCAAGAAGGAACAATCTCAAAGAGCCAACTGGAACTGGTTCAAGCAACTGCTCTTGTATCTGGGAATGTACAAGCTTATGATGCATTGAGATTTCCAAGTTATTGAGACTGTTCGTAAGATCATTCATGTCGCAAGTCCAAACAGCTAAAGCATTGAGATTTCCAAACCCCAGAGCGAAATGTACTGGTGCCAGAGAGGCAAAATTACACCAGGAAGCAGCAGAACGAACTGTACTGCTAAGCTATGGATGATCTAACAGAAAAATGAGGCCTCTTTCATCTTCGCAGGGAGATTCAATAAACATTTTAGCAGGGAGATTCATTTCATTGGTATTCTCTAACCTTAAGAGGTTGAAGATGCTGATGCAGCAGGCGGATTAGCGGCAGAAGGAGGAATGTATATGCGGGCTTTCTTAAGAATGTCAGCAACAATCCAACACTTGTGTTTGCTCAATGGCCGTGAAGGATCCAATTTCACCTGTAAAGACAAAACATTTTTTCAGCCAGAATCAACCAATGTTGCAGAAAGAAAGCGGGGAACAAAAGAGAGCGCGTTACACACACGATCGCCAATGTTGCATGCGTCATCGATGTCATGAGCCATGAACTTCGAGGTGCGCTTGACGTAGCGATTGTAGACCTTGTTGTGGAAGAGTCTGTCGACGGCTACCACCACCGATTTCTGCATCTTGTTGGAAACCACCACTCCCACCACCGATTTCATCGGCGATGCCTTGTTTCCAGCTCGTCTATGCTTGTTTTTGCCGTCCCTTCCAAAATCTCAGGTGACCCCTTCTAAACCCTAGAACCTCAAGTGCAGTTAGGGGTGAGCACTAAATCGGGTAACTTATCAAACCCACCCAAATTCACTCGTCCAATCCTAATCCAACTCAAATAAAAAAGGGTGGATATGGGTTATGTATCGATTAGTGGGTGGGTTGGGTTAGATGGCGGGTGATCCGCTAACCTACCCACAACTACGTTGTTTAGAGTAAAATCCTGATTTGTATATTTTATTCAATCTTTTGTTAATAATTTGTGAATATCATTTTTGATTGTTGGTGTGTGAGATTTATGATGGGAAGCTTATTATCATTCAATTTTTTAGTAGAGTTTATATTAACCTACTATTCAACCTAAATCTACTCATCATCCGTCAAAATTTACCTTCATCCACCCATCGTCAATAAATAAGCGGGCGTGGGTGTCTAAACAGTCGCACATGAATTAGTAGGTATGTTGATTTTATTGTCAAACCCAACACAATCAAATGGTCAACCCTAATTACGGTGCAACATGTATTATTATTCCTGATTCTCCTCTACGTTTTAAAATTTTTATTTTTTTGTATAATTAAAGTGTAATAATTAATATTTTTATCATAAATTCTCGTACAAAGCAATAAACAATTGATCACAAACTGTAATCGTGGGGTTGTTTGTGTTTACTGCTACCGTTACTTAGGGGAAGGGGCTATTAGTCCAATTATTTCCCAGGCTAAAAGCCCAATGGGTGCTTAACGCAGGGCTCTATGACAGAAAGATATGGGCTTGGATAAGGCCGCAACCTTTGTGGCTACTGACTTGTGCAGTCGTCCTGATCAGTGATCACACCGTCGTCATTAAACCAGCGATTGATGCAATGATGTCAAAAGTGATATTTGAAAAGGAGAATCAAAGTAATGGTAAAATTAGGATTAAGAAAATTTGAATTATCGTTCAGGATCCTTCATTCGTAAAGCTTCGAATTCCCATATAAAACGAGCAAGTTTTCGAATCTTGTTCATTATGTGTCCGAATCTCGTTTAGTGTATGTCCAACTAGCTCAGTGTTGAAGCATTATTTCAAACCCATTTATTATATATGGCTATTTTAAACTAGAGAGACAATGTTATTTTCTCGTCTCAAATATTAAAATATATGTGAAGTTTTGATTATTTCATAATTCGACGAATATGTTAATATATATATCTGCACATGTAATTACCAACTAATGCTGTCTAAATTTCATTAATCATTTCCGTGAAACTAAACAACTTAGTTCAAATATGTAAGAGCTTTCATCCGAAACAGCAACCGTATGTCTTTATAATTCGTTTATGGCTTGCACCATATGCCCATATAATCTTTAAACATACTGTATATAGTAAAATAACTTAAAACTATAATAACATACGCCGTGAAACTTTTCCAATCACCTGTATTATTATTGTTACAACTCAAGAGTTGCGTACACACTTCTCAACAATACACCCTACCACACGCCATCCTCGCTTCCCATTCCCGCCTTTTCCTCCCCTCACGTTACCGCCCGTCACTCACCGCCCCCTGCCAACCAACCTTTTTCAGCCCACCACTCAGCAGCTTCGTCATCATCCCTTATCTCACCGCCCGTTACTCCATCTTATTCCATCATCATCCTTCTCCGTTTCCATCGCCTATAAACTTTCTCACTCAAACCTCTCCTCCTTCCATTCCATGTCTTTCCGCTCACTACTGTCATCAAAATGTTGAAGTCGACGGCGTCGTTTCAGCTCACGGTCTTCCTCCTGTCGCTTCTGCTGTGTTCTTCGGCGGCGGAGGAGGATTACGCTGACTTGGCCAAGTCCAATTTCCCGTCTGTTCAGGCCCAGAAATTCATCAGAGATCTCAATCTCTTCCCCAAGGAGGATGTCAATGTCGTGAAAGCTTCCGGTGGCCTCGTTGGTGAGGCTCCGCCGACCGGGAAGAAGATCGTCGAGAAGCGTCTCAAGTTTCCGAACTTGGTTGGAGAAGGCAAGGATGGTTTCGCCGCCGAGGATTTGGGCCACCACGCTGGTTACTACAACATTGAGCATTCTCATGCCGCCAAGTCAGTTCCTTTTCCCCCCCTTTTCTGTTTTTCCTTAGTTTTCTGTGGAGTAAGTTGGTATATGATGGCGTGGCTGCTTTCTGAATTGGGGGAAAATTGGTGGTGTTTTCTGATTTTAGGTTTTAGCTGAATTGATTGTGCGCAGGAGATGCAGCTGCATGTGCTTATCAGTGTTGATCTTTATTAGAACTTTGTCTGCTAGTACAGTGATTTTTGTCATTTTCCAAGTAGATGCTTGTTAGGTTGCTGGATACATGGTGACTCTTCATTACAAGGCTAACAAATTGTTGATGTTGGGCTGTGTAGGATGTTTTACTTCTTCTTCGAATCCCGCAACAGCAAGAAGGACCCAGTGGTCATCTGGTTGACTGGGGGACCTGGCTGTAGCAGTGAGCTGGCTATCTTCTATGAAAATGGCCCTTTCAGCATTGCAAATAACATGTCTCTTGTTTGGAACAAGTATGGCTGGGATCAGGTGTGTGCCTTCTTCCTCTTCCTTCATCTTGTAGCCTTCCTCCTTGTTTTTGTTTCTTCTGTAGTGTGGTTGGACTTGCTGCATTGCATAAGGCTGTAGTCAATTATCAGTATAACCATTTCTCCAACATCTACTCTAGTATCGATCTAATTTGCTGCAATCTATCTTGCCGAATTTCCCTGTTTAGCATTCCAATTCTCCGTAGGACATGGGATCATGGAAACTCTGGTTCAAGCTGTCCACAAGTATAAAAGAATGTTTTTTCTTCCAAAAACTAAAGTGCTCATAGGGCATGGGTCATGAACTCTGGTTCTCTTTTTTTTCCCCGCCTTTCTGCTACTTCAGCTCTGCAGCAGGTTACTAAGGATGGATGGAGTAGTTAACTGGTGTAACCATTTTTGCAGGCATCAAATCTTATATATGTTGATCAGCCGACTGGAACTGGGTTCAGCTATAGCTCTGACAAACGTGACATTCGACATGATGAAGATGGAGTTAGTAATGACCTCTATGACTTCTTGCAGGTAAGTTTCTTTTTTTTGGATAAGTCAGCTTGTGAGCTCAGATCTACCATCTTGATATTCGGCTGAGTGGTTTTAAGTAACGGTTAGGAGCGAAAATATAGTTCCTGCAAGTATAAAGACCATTATCTTCTAAGTCGTTGGTTTCTTCTGTTTTAACATTATCGTTAGATAAGATTGATAGCTAGTTCCTCTTCTTAACCTCTATGTTGAATTAATATTTTAGGCCTTTTTCAAAGAGCATCCTGAACTCGCAAAGAATGACTTCTACATCACTGGAGAATCATATGCTGGCCACTACATTCCTGCTTTTGCTTCTCGAGTTCACAGAGGGAACAAAAATAACGAAGGGATTCACATTAACTTCAAGGTTTGTTGTTGATATTTCTGAATTTGAAAGAGATTTCTGCTCTACTTATATCTTCTTAACACAAAGTAAAAACATTATGCAGGGTTTTGCCATCGGTAATGGCCTTACAGATCCTGGAGTGCAGTATAAGGCTTACCCAGATTATGCACTAGAGAATGGGATAATCAAGAAAGCACAATATGATAAAATTACCAAGATGATCCCGGTGTGTGAGATGGCTATTAAGCTTTGCGGTAATGTCACATTCCAGTAATCCTGCCCTTGGCTTTGTCATACTTATTAAAATCCATATGTTGTATCTTCACATAATATATGATGATCCAGAATCTTTCTCATCAGCCTGGACTTAACACTAATACACTATTATTACTGATTTATCTGTGTGAAATTTATTTGTAGAGTTCTTGAGGTTAACTTGAGGTTTTATTATGCTATTGTTGATATAAAGCTCCAGGAATCCTATCATCAATGTTAATTTCTATTATCCAGTTTAATAATATACATTTCTTTTTGGTTTCAGGAACTGACGGGTCCATCTCTTGTATGGCATCCTATTACGTTTGCACTGGCATATTTAATTCTATCATGTCTGCTGCTGGCGGTATAAATGTAAGGTTCTCAACTCATCCGTATATGAACTGTTCTGTTTACAAACTACTCTGAACTAGTTCAGTACTGCCCATTTATGCTTCTGACGATTGGATTTCAAATTTATTATCGAACTTATATCGGTTATGAATACCGTTAGGGAGTCTCTCGGAACTGACTGGCACTTGTACTATCGCTGCAGTATTACGATATCCGAAAGCAATGTGAAGGGAGCCTTTGCTATGACTTCTCCAACATGGAAAAATTTCTCAACCTGAATACCGTTAGGGAGTCGCTCGGTGTGGAGGATATAGACTTCGTATCGTGCAGCCCAACTGTGTACGAGGCCATGTTAATGGACTGGATGAAGAACCTCGAAGGGGGAATCCCTGCTCTCCTTGAGGATGGAATCAAAATGCTCATATATGCTGGAGAATATGACCTCATCTGCAATTGGCTCGGTATGTAAGCTTAGACAATTGCTGGGCGAAAAGAAAATGCTTCGAACTGAACTGTTAAGCTACATGCAGGTAATTCGCGATGGGTTCACAGCATGGAGTGGTCTGGCCAGAAAAAGTTTGTGGCTTCTCCCGAAATCTCGTTTCAAGTTGACGGTTCGGAGGCTGGCGTGATGAAAACTCATGGACCCCTGACCTTCCTCAAGGTAAATCTCCCTCCCTAAATGGCTTCTCCACATTGTTCATTGCCTTTTGTCTAAATGGCTTGATCAAGAATCTGCATCTGTGAACTTCAGGTCCACAATGCCGGGCATATGGTTCCGATGGACCAACCTAAGGCTGCACTGGAGATGCTGAAGAAGTGGACTCAAGGCAAACTAGCTGATGCCGACGAATCCAATCCTGAAAGTCTAGTTGCCGAGTTTTGATCCGGGAAAATGTTCATGCCAATCTGCTGGCATTTCCTAATGTAGTTTGTGTTTGTATAGCATTTTGCTTTTATAGTGGTTGGTTGTAGGATCATGTAATGTAATATAAGCTCCCCGTGTGGAACTGTCTTGAAAGATGTTTGTTAATCATCCTGAATAATGGAAGCACATTGGTTTGCATGTTGTTCTACTTGTTGCGTCCATCTCCTCTCTTTGAGTACTTTATAAATAAACTGAATTCCTATTCGACGTCCTCGAGGCAGTGAATTTACGCAATTGTCCTTTCGTCAATATAATTACAACGAATTTCAATAAAAAGCACTTCACTATGAACGGAAACGCACTCAATTTCCAGCGTTCAGAAGTACAACCAGAAAGCGAAGCAGTGAATTTAAGCCATTGTCCTTTCGTCAATATAATACAACGAAATTTCAAGAAACACTGATTTTCAATTTTCGACGAACATAATCTCCAACGTTCCGAAGTATAACGAGAAAGCGAAGCAGTGAAATGTTCGTGAATATAATACAACAAATTAAACACTTATTTTTAATCTTTGACGATGAATGGAAACATTCTCAATCTCCGACGTTCAGAAGTAGAACGAGAAAACGAAGCATCCGACAAATCTCCCTTCCAAATGATTGTGAAAAAATTTATTTATGTATGATATGTGTTGAATTCGAACGCAATATCTCTCAATTGCGACCACACCAACTCTACCCCTAAACTAGGTTTTTTTATTCGATTGTTTTTGCCAGCGCGCTTTTCGCTTCTGCATGGCTAGGTACGTGTAAACCCACTCACCGCCACGTAGCCGGCATGCAAACCCGCTGATCAACGCTATATAAACCAACGTATCGATCAATCATCATCAGTAACTAAAACTAATAAATTAAAAAAACAACAACACAGAAAGCAATGTCCGGCTGCGCGCTCCTCCGCTTCACAGCCTTAGCGGCGGCGGTAACTATCTTCCTTTTGGCACCTGACCAGGTGGCAGCTGTCCGCACCACTGTGATCATCGACGCCGCCGCCGAAAACTGGGCCTGCTCGAAGGGGACTCTATGGCATTGCAAGGAGTACATGATGGAGGAGGCTGTGCGAAGCGTCGGCGGTGACGTAGTGAACGGCGCCATTACAGGGTTAAGCCGCCGGGAGATTGACTTGGGGATGTGCTGCTGCAAGCTGCAACTGATGGCGGAGGCAGTGGAGGCGGCGGAGGGAATCAGCACCGCCGTGTGCTCGGGTGTGGAGGAGGCGATGCGGACGGTGGTGGCGGAGCAGAAGCAGCGTGGAGAAGTGATAATGGGGAATGAAGAGTTGAAGAATGCATGGAATGTGGCGGAGGAGCTGCCGACGAAGTGCGGCGTCGTCACTTCGCAGCCCAAGTGCCGGTTCAACACCAGGCTCATCATTACTTCATCCACGTGGATGTAGTTCATTATCAGAACTTGACGCCTCTGTAGCTGTATGTAAATATCTGGCTGGCTCAGGCTGGGCTCGGCTAGCTATATATGCTCGCCGGAAGTAGTTTCGTTCAGCAGACTGAATAATTACTAAATAAATAAATGTGCTTTGGGCCAGACCGGGTTTTCCGCCCTTTACAAAGTCTCAATAGCCCTGGAAATACCCCATCCATTGGAGGTATAGTTCTCGTTAATGAAACTTGAATTGCGGATTCTTACGAATAAGTAACATCAACCTTTCTTCTCCAACCCAACAGACAATCATACGAATTAAACAACCCAAGCGAGATTAAAAAGCTAACTAATAAAAAAAACTAAAGTTATTTGGAGTAAGATTAAAACTTAACAAATTTGGATGAAGCTCGTCCTTATTAGGGCTATCGTTGAGGGAGTTAGCTCATCCTTCCACGCTAGCGGCTGACTTACCATCGTCGACAGCGATAGTGTGGCAAGTTTCGGGAGGCTAGGACTTCAGCTGGCCGACTAACGGATGTCAGTGTGACTTCCACACTAGCGGCTGACTCACCATCGTCTACAGCGATAGTGTGGCCAGTTTGCGGACGAGGACAACATGTCCCTGATTAAGATCTGCCGCGTTCGTCTGCCCGGAGGTCTCCTTAGCAAATTTTGTAGCTCCATTAGTGTTCGACGAGTTGGTGAGGCCGAGGCGGTGGCGGTGGTGTTGCAGCTTTTGTGGTGTTGGCGGCAGTGACAAGTTGGTGAGGCCGAGACGGCGGTGGTGGTGTTGCAGCTTTCGTGATGTTGGCGGAGGAGTCAAGACGGCTGAGTTCGGTGACGAGGCCATGGTAGCGCAACTAGAGTTCTCTTCTTGTGAGAGCTTTCTTAGGCAGCTATGTTATCATCGGTGGGTTTTCTGCCCTTTTAATTTTATATTTAAAAAATTAACTTTGGTTTTATATGTATAAATAAATAAATAATAATAACAAAGACAAGGCAGAGCCCAGCCAGCCAGAAAAACGATTGATTAAACCTCTCCATCGAAAATGCAACTGCTGAAGTAGATACCCGATCGAGGAAGAATTCAGCTGCACCAATCAACGGCCGGATGATCGCCGGTGACCTTCACCTAGGTATTTCCAATCATTCCTTACGGTCAACTTGTTCATTTCTCTTCGTTTCCGATTTCGAATGATTTTCCTGTCAACCAATTTCATTCATCATTGCTATTGGAATTTCGTCGATGCTGTAATGCTGGTTAATTGAAGATTGCTCAGGGAAGATTGTATTCATGAATTAGGCCATTACGACAATATCTAATCTATGATTTTCCCCTGCTGCTTTTTGTGTCTATCTGCATCTGGTCTGTATTGAATTTGATCGCTACTGCCTGCTGCATCAATCGAAATCTCAGTTTGTGCAAATCCAATCCACTCTAACGTTTGTTAGGCAAATCTCTTTCTGTATCACACTGACTTGATTTGTTGTGCTTTCCCATTTCGTGCAAATAGATTTCTCAAATTGAGAGACCTAGGGATGTCCAGCTACTTGGCTGGGACAAAATGCACGGATTCTCCACTGTAGATGGATTCGTGGAGATAACCGAATGCATGGCCGAGATGATCAAGTACGTAGCCAACGAACCCTCCGTGGGGCTTTACTACGTCCAGCGGCATGTGCAGAATGCAGGTCCGAACGTCATCAACATCAGGAAGAGCCTGATTGAGAGGTCCCGCGAAACAAGCTTGAACACCGAAGACATGGAGGATTCCATCACCATGGTGAGATCAATGAAAGAATGCGGTCTCTCCATTGCTAACGAGATGATCAACGACATCAAGAAGTCTCTCCTGATAATGTCTGAGAAGCAGCAGCAGAAGGGAGGGTTGGTTTCTAATTCGTCGTCTGGGTTTTTCACGAGGCGGTCCAGCTCGACAGAGCTGCCTTCTGGAAGCGATACAACCGACGAAACTGCTTCCCTTAACGATCTTAAGATTTCGGGTTACTATATCTCCACCATGTTCAAGACGGCCAAGGAGAAGGCCAGCAGTTTCAAGTGGCCGCAGATTAACCTGAAGGATACGTTGCCGAGTTTTAGTCCTTCGCAGTTCATTGCATCGACCAGTGCGACATACTCTGCTGCTGGTAAAGCTGAAGAACAGCTAGCTTCATCTTCATATCTGACGGCTGCAGAAGAGCTTGAAAGTGACACGAAAGATGAGCAACTGGGGATGAGCTCGAGCTTCTCCCCACATGGCAATGTAATTTCAGGGCTAGTGGATTTTGATGTTTTCAAGGCTACTAGAGAAGCCAAGCTAGAGGAATGGCTGGTGGAGACTGCTGATAAATTGCGAGATAAATTGCCTCGAAGCAAATGATGCAGAGCCGTACTTCTTATTTTGTAGACTGGAATAGTGTGGCTTTTGTTGTGCAGTTTTTGATCTAGGACTGATAATGTCATTCATTTGATTCATTGAAACAAATTTTGTGGATTTTCATGCACATATAGTCTAAAGGCCTTGTTTAACTGCGAAGAGTTCGTTCGTTAATGACGAGAAACTGAACTTACATGTTGAAGAATAATCATGTAGCAGGGTTTATACTCTATACACTAGATTTGCAACCCTTCATCCCAAAAGGCAAAAGATGTCACAATTCTGATTATACATGCTGCAAAAATATCAGCACTTGTATAGATTACAGTTCCAGACTCGCTACCCATACTTAAGTTGAATCTCCCCCCTTCAGCTCCGAGTCGAGGATACGAATCCATAACACATGGCCAGTAGCATTTAACGATCACAGATCTTCAACTGTAGTCATTAGCGAGGAAGTTATCTGACTACTGAGTGTCAGATTGGTCCACGAGAAAATGATCGAAAGTTGGCAACCCTTAATCGTTGATCCTTGGAGTGCAAAATCTCTGAATGCTGAATAACTCGCTAAATCGTCATCTGAATCTTGGTGTCTCAGCATTATAGAGTTCTTTCCAGTTTTTCGATCGACGGCAAGCATTTGCAGTTCAGCACCGACTTCGAAACTCCAGTTGAACACGGTGCATATATACCGCCTCAATGGTCCTTCTCAGTTTCCATCTCTCACCGTGTTTCCTTTCATCGGGTTTAAGTTCTAGTATCTAGCATCCTTCACGATAGAAGTTCCTGATAATCGAGATGCCGCCTAAGGGTTCATAGCGGCATGCAACATTCATCTGTTTGAAGGAACTTAGACGAGCATTTTCTGGTTCCGAGCCTCTCTCTGATTTTTCCAAGTACTCCAGGACAACTTCAATTGTTACAAGACCAGCGAAGGTTCTTATAACTGCTAGTTGACAGGATCCAAGAGGAACTACAATCTATTGCGGTATTTCTCTACACCATGGAGGAATTCCATCCATGGGCAGGACCTGCACCATTTACATCAAGTTCCTCAAAATGAAATCTAGGTGTCTGAATTAATGAACAAATATTGGTGGTAGTTAAAATTTGTTACCTAAGCAGTATGGCCTTTTGAACATGCCAAACTTGCTCGTCTCCAATGCTTTTTCAGGTGTTACCTTTATACTCTGTGATAAAAACATGTAGGAGAAACATTAACACAAGATATTAGTGAGGCATAAATTGACAATGAGAAGCTAAATATTATTTGTGTACAAACCTATACCATACATTTCGTGGGGAGCCTGATTCGCCGTTTTCATTTCTACCGACACTTCTCCTGTTACCATGTTGGAATTGAGAGGACGTCCCATCTTGCTGTTGCTTACTATTTTAGCCCTCCTATAATATTAGCCAAAACGCCAATCAATACTCACAATCAAGAAGTTCCATAAGTTATCAGAAACAGCAATGCTGAAATTGTCAAACCATACCTGATTAATTTCCGCTTCAAAGTACCCGTTTTTAGCTTGGGATTTGCTGTTGTGAAGCAACAAACAAAAAACATCATATTAAAATTCGACCAAACAGAAAAGGAAGGAAGTATCATCATAGAGACTGAAAAATAGAAAGCCAAGATATCCTACCTGATTTCAGAGTTGAAGTAGAGGTCGGCTTGCGACTGCCCCTCTCAGCTTTAATGGAAGCAATAAGTAAATCAGCCGTAGGACCTAAACCCTTTCTCCCCACTAACTTTACTCCTAACTTTTCGTCTAGATAATTCAGCCTAGCATCATCACCTCCCCTGACTTCTCTCAGCTCAAGTGCCTGCTGTTTGGATAATAATGTGTACACATGAAGCTCTTGTTGCTGATTGAAGTGTGACTGAAGCTGTTTAAATAACAACTTATTGCGAAGCTGTTGACCATGGTTAGCACTTCCTTGACTCTTCTTATGAGGCTCATTTAAAGCAACCCTTAAAATTGCTGTTGACTTGGGATCAGTATCCTTCCGAAGAAAAATAACAGCAAAACTACCAAATTCTATATCTGGCTCTCTAAATAAATCCATCAGAAGTGAAGCACAGGCATGGGAGTTCTTAAACGGAGTATGATTAACCTTCATCTTTAAGGCTCTTGCATGAGCATGGTTTGCAATATTAGCAGCTTCCCTTAAGCCCGTTAGAAAAGCTCCATGCATAGTTGCAGGATACCGCCTAGTGGTGGCTTCCCCAGCAAAGAACAGTCTTCCATCCCCCACACTTTCCGCCAATATGTCATAATCATCTCCAGATGCCCCAACAGCTACATTTGAATAAGAGCCTAGAGAGAAAGAATCACTACCCCATCTTGTACAGACAGTTTGAATAGGCTCCGGGACAATGATTCCACGTGGTTCATATATACCTGTGCGCATTCATGCCAAGCACCTCATAAATACCATAGTGATGCAATCATACCATAATGAGATTCCCCTTGTAGGAAGTTCTAAATATTAAAACATTCTATAAATGAATGCATCAAAATGGCCATTAAAAAGCAAAGCATCAGATAAAAAGTCTGAATCTATACCTTTCAGAATCTGAAGAACGTGTGATACAGCATCTACCGGAGGCATACTCTCAAACTTCAGAGCAGCCTCACCTGCTACAAGTGCAAGCAATAGTGGTCCACCAGAGACGGTAGAATAGCTATAGAACAAAAAGAACTCTCCTCGATTGCTTGACTGGTCAGTCAAATGCCCAAATGTATCGAGATCACTTTCCCAAAATACATATGGGAAAAGCATTGCAACTTTGTTCAACAATCCATAGCCCATCCTCTTTATGCTTTCAAGCTTCCTCTGTGGTAATTCTGGAACGAACTTTACTGAACCACTCTTCAGAACACCAAGAGGAACTGTACACAACACCATATCACCCTCAAAAGTCTGACTCCCAGCAATAACTTGCACGCCATCAACACCGTACCTGATCGTATGCACAGTCTTCTCATACAAGATAGGGACATTTTCGGCCAAAGCTTGAACCAACCCTCCATTCCCTCCAGGCAGAAAACAGTGATCCCCACCCATATCATACGGATCATCCTGGTCCCAGAATGCTAGTGAAAGTTTACACAACAAACCTGCATTGGCATATTCCAAATTAGCACAATGCCAATTGAATAAGTTCATCTCCTCCTCGTTCACTGCATCCCCATCTACCTGCCTAAATGTCTCTAAAGCCGCTCCTAATGATACATCCACAGAAACCTCTCCCATCAGCTGCCTCAGCCTGCTTGCCTTATCCAACAACCGATTAAAAGCTGCCTCAACTTTCCTGTCCATGTCTAAATCAACTGGCTTCCCATCAGTTCTATACAGAGGACACTTATCTCTCACCTTATGTAACGTATGTCCTAACTGCCTTGCCAAAATCGCAAGAGGATTTCCCAAAGTTCCAGTCAACACACTACCTCCTAGATCAGCTGATGCACTAACTTTGTTTGCTCCACCACCTTCCAATTCCATTTTCTTAGTGTAAACTCTTCCACCTGGCCGTTTTCTCCCTTCCAAAACTGTGATCTTAAACCCTAACCTCATCAAGTGCTTGGCTGCAGACAGCCCAGCCAACCCAGCACCAATAATGATCACCCTCCCCTTAACAAACTCTGAAGGAATTTTCTCTTTTATGGCTTGTGAAACTCCGAAATTGATATATCCACGGGAAACCAAGTAATTATAAGCAGAATCCAACATTCCATGACAGTGAGCCGGCACCGAATTCAAGAACATCTCTTTCCTAATCCAGCTGTTTATATTCTCCCTCCATTTCGAAATGATATGATTCCTAATAAGCGTATAATTTACCTGCTCAATCCCGCCGATCACCGGAATCACGCCAGCTTCGATTTCCTCCTCGGTCAAAGAATCGGCGGGGAATCCAGCAGAAAGCGCAGTTATCGCCTCCGTGGTGGCTTCCCTGTTGATGACGATTATCTCCTCTGCAATGTCGGGAACCTGCGCCTGTTGCGAAGTTAACGATGTGGAATTATGATTAGGATTAGGGTCAATCCCCATTCCAACGTTGCTATGCTTGTGCGCTAAGAAGGGAATTTGAGAAAGTTGAAAGGAGGTAGTAGCAGCGGAGGCAGAGCGCGTGGGCCGGCCACGGCGGCGTTTCTTGGGGACGGAGAAGGATAGGAATTGATTAGGGTTAGGAGATGCATCGGAGTCGAAGCTTGAGGCTGGGATAGGGGATGGAGTTGGATTCGGAGTCAGATCGGAACAAAGACTAGGAAGAGGAGGGAAAGTTATGAATTCCAGAGGAAGGGAAGAAAAATCGTCCGCCGGTGGAGTAGCCGAATTCATCTCCCTTGTACTTCTTCTTCCGGTGAATAGTAGCGCCGGAGACGGTGGTTGAATGCCCGAAAGCTGCTGTGAGTTTTGCCGACAAGTCGTTGAATTCGGGTTGTAATAATTTCGAAATAGTCCTCAAAGTCAAAGGGATTTAGTTATATTCAGAACCTTATTTTATTTGCTTACCAAGACGCACACTAGATTTATGAAATTATTACAAATCAGCCCACAGTTAAAACTTAAAAGAAGGCTTCTACTTGGCTGCTAACGCCTACCTAGGACCAAACTGGTCCTAGTTCAACAATCTAAACTTAAGTTAAGGCATGTTTGATTTGATAGGCTCGCGAACTGATTCGAATTCGAGAACTAACTTGAATACTAACTCGTTAGTAGACTCAAGAATACAACATGTGTTTTGCCTCAAAAATTATATACAATATAAATTCTATATAATTTGTGATTGCGGTAATGAAAATGCAAATGATACATTATTTAGATTCAACTATTTGAATTGAGAAAAATCCAAACATATAAATATTAGGATATCTTCTTTTTTAGGTTGACTCGTCAATATTTTTTAGTGTACCGGCTTCAAAATTAGTTCAAAATAAACTCGTTGAAAGTTTGTAATGACCCAAAGTTCGAGTTGAGTTCGAGTTTTACTCGTCAAAAGTAGTTAACAAGTCAGACTCGAATAGACTCGAATTCGTAACAAAATTAAATTTTCTCGCTCGAGTTAGAGCTCAAACTCGCCTAAACATTATAAACCAACCTTGAATATAGTGAAGTTCAGCTTGGCCGGAAGTCGAATTCGTTTTGCTGAGTCAAGGCTTGCAGTCTGTTAGTTAACCTTGCAGAGATCTCTCCAACCAACTTACAGTAGCAGGAAATCAGCAACAGTAATGGGAAAGAGACGTTATCCTTAGCATAAATACACAGCTCTGTGCATTCTCAAGCTATCCTTCGAACTCAGCAGTCTCGTTACTAAGAATTAAAAGCTCCAGGTTCCAATTCCATGGCTGTGAACAGTACCTTGAGTTATTATACTCTGCAATCGATTTATTGTAATTTACTAACAATCTGGAGTGATGAACAAGTTAATCGAAGGGGTAATATAGTCAAAGACTACCCCGGGGTTTTGGGTTTCGTCCAGTATAAGCAAAGCAGCCTTAGTGAACTTGCTCTTTGCTGGTTAAGTTTGGCACGCTAGCTTATCTCAGCAGCTTGTTGGTACAGTACTAAGTTCCTTTCTCACCATCATTTTCTGATCTGTTGCTACAGTTTGAAGATGTACAATTCTCTTGTGGAGAGATGCTTCGACGACTGCGTTGATAGCTTCACACGCAAGTCGCTGAACAAGCAGGAGGAGACTTGTGTGACGCGATGTGCCGAGAAGTTCTTGAGGCATTCGATGCGTGTTGGGATGAGGTTTGCTGAGCTCAACCAAGGAGCAGCCACTTCGGATGCCAAACCGTAGATGGATTTTGTGTTGGGATGGATGAATTGCCCTCTTCTTTTGTAATTTTGTCAAGCAAGAACCAAATGTTGGGATGGATGAATTGCTTAGGATCGTCCACCTACAATGATAGATTTTTTTCTTTCAAGCAGGGAGGCGATGAAGAGAGTTTTTAATTAATAAGTGGGAGCCTCGTGACAACTGGTCAATTTCGATAGATCCGGCATTTACTTTATTGAAGTGATATATACAATTAATATTGGCTCATGTCGAATCGAGTATTTTGAGAGTGGTGCAGCAGCTTGACAATGGCCGATATTTGGGGTTACATTCGATGATTGGTAGGAAGAGAAAGGCGAATATACACTTCTTGAAAGACCGTATGTGGGTGAAGTGCAATGGTGGAGACAACGTTATGCGACTACTGATGGGCAATGAATACTTATTAAAACAGTGGCACTAACGATTCCTATTTATCACACGACGGTCTTCCTTATCCGGCCATCTTTGTCGGATGAGCCGGAAAGAATGGTGAACAATTTTTGGTGGGTTACTGAGGGAGGGGGGAGGGAAATCCCATGGCTGCGATGAGAACGGTTGTGTACGGAAGAAGTTTGTAGAAATGACTATTTTGTCACCGCAGTTAACGTTAAGTGACCAAATTTAAAGGAAGAAAACTGCATTTCCGTAAGAAACGGAAATGTATTGCGTTGTTTCGTTATGGAAGCAATCTTTAGTGGCAATTTGTGAATATTTGCAAAAGTATGGGTTAGTGGAGTACAGGTGGCAATCAAAAGGGGGGAGGAATAGATGTTAACGACCATCAACGACTGCTTCTGATCAAGCAGCTAAAATCCCAACACTTGAAAACCTAAACGCGATTTCTCTGGAAATCCGTCTGCTCTTCTGGTTCTCAATTCTCCGTTCATCCTGATTCGTCATCCACTTCTTAGTCAAACCCCCCGGATTCTTCACGCTAATCGGAGACTAGGTCTCGGATTGTTTGCGTGCTCTCTTGGATTTGCCTTTCAACATCGCCTATGGGTTGTGCTTCTTCTCTCCCAGGTAAGAATATTGAACCCCTAGGATGACGATCACCAATTGAAAAAACTTTGTGTGTTTGATGGCTGCTCACTGATATGTTTTGTTGGTTTTGTACCGGTTGATGAAATGACCACTTACAGATCGGAGTCCTGGGTCGTTGAGTGGACTAAATCCTGATTCCAGCGGGAAATCTGATGCAAACTGCCTTCGGGCAAAGGTAATTTTTTGGACTTGATACATCCAGAGGATTTGTGGAAAAGTATGCAGTATTGATTTCTAATAAATGGCCAGAAGTTTGGGCTGAATGAGTTAACTAACACCTCTCTGCAGCTACAATATTTAGTACCGAACTGGATTTAGTTGGTAGAAAGCTATCTGAGGAAGCAAGTTTCAGGATTTCTACTTGTGTCCTTATTGTTGTATTCTGCTGAAACAATATGACAATCGACAAAGGCTGTTGTGTTTGACGACTTTTCATCCTCATACCCTGAACAGCTAGTTCTATTAGGTGATTCTGGTGTGGGTAAAAGCTGCATTGTCCTTCGATTCGTTAGAGATCAATTTGATCCAACATCTAAGGTAAGTTGATGTTGTCATGCTCTGTGTTCATTACATATTGAAATCTCGTTTATGTACTACAAATCATATTGGTTTAGAAGCATGAAACTAAAGGTATACTGTCCCAAAGTCATTGAATGAACAGTTGTATTTATCATTAGGTAACTATTGGAGCCTCTTTTTTGTCACAAACATTAGCCCTCCAGGATTCCACAACAGTAAAGTTTGAAATATGGGATACTGCTGGACAAGAGAGGTATGTGGCCCTTCATGTGCTATTTTCAACCAGAACATAAGATTTCCAGCTAAATTAGAGAATTAAGTTGATATATAGACTTGTGCATCTTACACAACAGGTACGCTGCATTGGCACCGCTCTACTATCGGGGTGCTGCAGTTGCTGTTATTGTCTATGATATAACAAGCCCGGAGTCCTTCAGGAAAGCACAGTATTGGGTTAAGGTATCTATGTTACTATATCGGACTTCTTTTGCTTTATCCACAACCCGGCCTTTTGATTTCATACACAGCTGGCTATAGTACATATGCTAAACCTCCGACTCTGCTAGTTCTAGGTATTGTAAATATATACCCTCTGTGAGAAAATGGCGGAACTGCCTAGATTCTTTCTGTGGATATTGTGAAACGATTGAAGTATCAAGTATAGTGTAAAATTGTTATATTAGTGAAGATAATCTGATATTTTTCTCAATTCTGAACTGAGAATCCCGTGTCAGTTGCATTCCCTCAACAATTTTAGGACCTATAATCATGAGCGGATTCTTGGCATAATTGCTGTTAGATCATCGGTATTTTAGGACCTATAATCATGAGCGGATTCTTGGCATAATTGCAGATAGATCATGGGTTACGTAACTTATGTTTATCATACTTGTGTAGAATTTGTTAGTTTGTGGGCTTGATGCAGGTTACTGTAAGTTTCAGGTTCCTTAGATTGACAACTAAGATTTGCTGCATCCTTGTTCGCCCATAATGGCATAAAATGATTATGCTTTTTTAGTAGTTTTAGAATGCAATGAGTTTGGCTAGTTTGCGAGATCTAAAGGAATCAACATAATTCAGCATATAGGTGGTGTTTATGGGCTGGATGGGTTAGTTTTATGCCCCTTGGTCTGTTTCAAGTTCCAACTCAGTTAGATGGTAAAAAAACGATTTTACCACCGGGCAAATGCAAATGAAAGCGTCCAGTGGAATTGTGTTCATCTGTAGTGCTCTGGGATTTTCCTGATAAGGAGGACATAAATTTTTCATGAAGAACTGATTCTTATCTTACAGAATAGGCATATAATTGCGGTTTAGGCCCTGCGGTTGGAATAATATTTGATGTTTGCCTTCGTAATAAATCATAGTCTGTGTTATTTATTTCATGGTGGCGTGTACTTATTGGTTGTCTTTGGCTCTGTCTCAGGAACTTCAGAAACATGGGAGTCCTGATATAGTGTTGGCTTTAGTTGGTAACAAGGCTGATCTTCATGAGAAGCGGGAAGTGCCTACTCAAGTAAGTCCACCCTTCAATCTCCAACATTATCAGCAAAAATCTTTTCAGTTCCGGGTTTTTCACGTTCTAACATACCCACAATCCCTGAAGGATGGCATTGACTATGCTGAGAAGAACGGAATGTTCTTCATTGAGGCATCTGCCAAGACAGCAGACAATATCAAACAGCTCTTTGAGGTGATTCTGATGCAATTTCTTCAGATAGGCATGCTTTCTGTGTGGATAATTGATTCGGTTATGTCCTGACAGTTGGTTTGTTTGTTCATTCTGCAGGAGATTGCAAAGCGGCTGCCTCGCCCAGTTCCGGAGCAAATACCTTCAAGATGATCTTATAGGTTCCTTGAATATGTTTGCTGCTGCAGCTGATATTTGGAATGGAACACCACACTGCCTTTGTTGTATCACGTGTGTACATATTCATGGCGCTTCTGCCGACCATTAACTGCTTTGATTTCTTCTGTTGGCATACATACTGCAATTGTGAAATGATTGAAATATATCTCTTCCACAAAGAGCTATGAATTTTACATAAATTTATCAATCTGGAGCCCGGATTCGTCCATCCCTGATTCTGCCCTAACATCTAATCTCGTAACCACAAACTAACATGGTTGTAAGCTTAAACCAGCTGTTTTGCATTCATGGATTCGCCCTATATTTCTACGATAGTACAATAGCGAAACTAAGATGGTCGTCAGAGATCCTCGAACAGATTTCAAATTTTCAATGAGTGAGTTACAGTAGACGAAAGTCAAATATACACTGAACAAAAAGTTCAATTTTCAAAAAGATTATATAAAATTGTGGCTTGGGAACGAAATGACCGAGGATAGTGGACTCGCATGGCCCATTCCGCCAACTGGGCCAAGTCCGTTATATAGATGGGGGCCCGGGAAAAGAAAAGAGGGGACCCGGGAAAAAAAGGATTCAGCCTAGTCCGTCCTCCTCCGGCCGCCATGATCATAAGTCAGAAGTGATCAGCAGAAAAATTGCAGATAGTGTTGACACTTGAGACAATTGCAGAGATCTTGATCAGATTGATTCATCCGGATCATTCATGGGCCTCTTCTCCTTCACCTTAGCAGGTGCAGGATTCATCCTCATCGGCGCATGGGAATCTCTTCGATCTTCCTCCACTTCAAATCAATCTCCCGAACCTTCAACCTCTAACCAAACTTCTCCTTCTTCTTCCTCCTTGACGTACGCAGCGGTTTGCATCTTCTCCTTCCTTTTCATCGCCGACTCTCTCGTTTCCCTATTCAACGCAGTTGACTCCAACGACGGTATCGGCTCCGCCCTCCAGTTACAGATTCTCTCCATCGCTGCCGTTTTCTTCTTCTACTCCGTCCTCGGTTTGGCAACGAACCTCTCCTTGACCCCGATCCGTTTCCCTACGAAGCTCCTAGATTTGATCCTCCTCTTCGGTTTCCTAGAAGAATTTCTGCTCTACTACTTGCAGAAGAAAGACACCACCGGAATTGAGAACAGGTACTTCGACCTTATGCTGGTCCCCATTTCGATTTGCTTGGTTTCCACTCTGCTTGAATTGAAATCCGGAGCAGAAGATGAGTCGTCGAATTACTACTACCCCAGATTGGCTCGCGGGGTTGGTTTGATTTTGCAAGGGACGTGGTTTGTTCAAATGGGGATTTCGTTTTACTCCATTCTTATTGTTCAGGGCTGCACTCTGAGGGCTAGAAGTAGAGGCAACTATACTATAACCTGTAAAGGCCATCATGATATTCACAGGGCTAATGGGATTGCTACTCTTCAGTTCAATTGCCATCTAGCATTGCTTGTGCTTTTGGCTTCTGCTTTCTACTCCACTACTATAGTCAGCAAGGCTGGTTCAGAAAGGCAGTATAACCCTGTAGGACTGGAGATGGTGGAGAATGGTGGAAGGTTCACTCTTGACTCAGATGAAGATGAGATTAGAGAAGAGAAAGCAGGAGTACTTAATGGTTATGGTTCTCATGAATGAATGAGGTAATACTAATGATTATATATGATAGCTTCCTGCTTCTTTCTTTTTAATCAATCAAAAGGGTCTGAATCAGTAGTGATGATGACTTCCTTTTGGGGCTCTGTATAGTTTACTTTTGGTTCCTCAGCATCATATCCAAGCAAACCCAAGTTTTCTTTTTTAATCTTTCACAATCATTGGATTTTGAGGTGTCCATCTCTTGTCTCTCTGTGTTATGATTGATCATACTCACTTTTGTAATTGTTCTTCCAATCATTTGGCTTTGCAGAGTGTAGGAAGACTTTTGGTTAACTAGTCACAATCATTTATGAGAACTGACCAGATACATAAAGTAAGCCTAGCAGCAAACCCTTCCTTATGTTGCATATTTTTTACTTGTTCAGGTGTAAGCGTAGCAGCGAAGCCTGTGATTACATTTCGATGTGAATCCGCCATGCGCTCTTGTTGAGTTGAGCTTAAAGTATCTGAGTTACTTTTCCCAGAAGCTGATGCTTCTGTGAATGAGGAGAGGAAGAGCATGGAAGTTAAAAGTAAGGGAAATGAGTAGAATGTGGCTTTCATCTTTTGTTTTGAGTAACAAACTCTGTAGAAAGAATGAACCTGTTCCATAGACACTCTGTTTCATATTTGTCGCCAAAATGCTTTCCACCTCCCTGGTTTGGTCTGGTCTGGTCGGGTCTGGTTAGCTTTTGACTCACTCAGGATTGAATGACTGGTTGAACTCGAACATAAACCAGTGATTGAGGAACGAGTTGAAGTGGTGAACATGTGAACAAAAAGAGATCGGACTTTGAAGAGTTATGGTCGGTGGTCAACTCACAGGTATCAAATAATATATACCGGTGGGATCTGGTAGGTTTGGATTCTGATGAAGTGTCACACGTGGCAGTTTCTGAAATGAGCCAGATTATAGTCTGATAATGTGCTGTGCTGGCAGGAAACAGGTAAGCTACTAATGATCCGACGTGGCACCTTTTGACTCCTTTGGATTGAAATTGAATCACAGGCTGAAATGAATTACCCAGCTGTTACTTAATTCCGTGTGATTTGGCCGACCTTGGCTGCCAGCTGCCATTTTGACTACTTTTCAAATCTCCATAATTATCTTAGAAATTTACAATCACAACCTAAAGAAATCCTAAAATTAATTAAGCCTAAGGTTCAACTTTTCAAGTACAATCTCGAAACCGAAATAATAATAATAATACATTTTACTCAACTTAAATTCTTATGCGGAGTTTATTTGACAATTCTAATCGTTTAATTTAATTTTATTGAATTTGGTGGTTATTAATTGCGTTGATTGGGTAAGTTAAGGTTACGGTATAACCGTTAACCGTTAGGAACGGGTAAGGTTAGATTATTGGTTTTGTAGTAACCGCACCATCACTGTAACGATATTCATAACCATCACCGACTCGCTATATAATCATCATTTACTTGTCAATACATGAGCCCAATAAACTCACTAGATAACCTAAATGTACATGAAATTTATCGAGAACATATTTCTCAAACATATTTCATTTTTCGTTTTCGACATCAACAGTATCTCTTTGTCTCCTCGTTTTCTATAAAACTCAATCATTATTCGATGATATCTCATCCACCACTTTAGATATGAATTAAAGTGGATGTATTTTGATTTTGATTTTTTATTTTATTTTTTCATAACGAAGAGTGAAATGGTTATAATCGTTAAAAAAGCGGATGGGTAATGGATATTGCCATAACCATCCTTGAATCTCCTGTTATCAAACCTAGTGCAAAACTATGAACAGTCATTAGAGTTTTGAGGATTGATCGAAATATAACGATAAACATTTCATTGGTAGGTGTGACACATATTGTGTAGTCCGTCTCAATCTTTAAAACGAGACATAATTATGTGAGTTTTTGTTTAGCTCTTCCAATGTTCATCAACACAATACAATACGTGTAGGGTGTGACACATATTACATGATAATAATATTAATGAAGATCACAGGCGCGCATACAACTTTACAAGTCTAGGCAACGCAACTATACATTCAATCCCCCAACTCCCCCAAATTAAAAAGCCCACAAAAGTGCATAATAATATGCCAACTCATCCATAGGGTTTTCGGCAAATAAGCAAATGGTATTTGCGATAGTAAGAAATAATCTGAACTGTCTATCTCGAATGTTAAATTTTACATTAAAAAAATCAATTTATATTGGGGTAAATTTGTCATTTTCTCCTATTATGATTTTGTTTGTCACGGATTCGCAGTCCATATATGAGGTGTAAGATAATGAATTGGATCTAATTAAATTTAGTACAAATCTCTACATTACGGAGCTACATGACTTCCTCTTCATTTCCTTCACGAGCTAGCTCTACTCACCCTCTGTCTTATGTAAACCCCTTCCTCCATCTTCTTCCTCCTCACAACACTAACTAGCTACTACTCAAACCCATATATATACAATAACAATGTGTAGCATGGTTCTCTTTCACTTCATCCTCCTCCTTCTCCTCTCCCCACGTTTCGGAAAGATGGTCGCAGATGCGAGGCCATTATCGGTGGCCTCGTCGGATGCGAACTACGCCACGTTGAAGAAGCCACCTGTACTGGTGGGAGGACGTGAAGGAAAGATGGGGGCTTTTCAGAGTTGCTTGCCGAAAGGGTTCCATCGCAATTCAGGGCCGAGTCGTTACATCAACTACCATCCTCTTGGAACGTCTAGTAGTGGTACTAGTACAACATTGATAGTGTGTGACACCGACAAAAAGCACTGATCAAGTGTTACTATAGCTACTTTCCAACTCATGAAATCATATGGATCATCAACAACAACAATAAGTCTTTCTTTGCTTTACACTAGAGTAATGTATGTATGTATGCCCATTACATGTATGTAAGAATCTGATGATGTGTATGTACACACACAAGGATATACGGTTATTTGGTTGAGATTTATATAAATCTCAGCGTTGCATTTTAATAATTTTAATTATTTTTTTTAAGTAATAATTTTTGTATTATTTCATCCACTTTTAACCGATATATATACACAAATCAATTTATTTGTTTTGTCTCTTTTGATAGGGATGGTCATCCTTTGTGGCAAATTATTTTAGCATTTTTATTCCCAAATTTTTAGTAATTTTTAATTAATGTGGTGGGTGAAATAATATCCGATAAACAATTATTAAATTAAAAAATTAATTAGTAATGTCATCTAAATTAGTATTTATGGATAAGCAATTAATGAACTAAGATATTATTTTAGAAAAAACTAAATAATGTTAGAAATTGTTAAAACTTTCTAGGAACGAAGGAGGTTAGAAAATAATTAAATTGTTAAAATTGTTGATGTGACGATAAAATGATATTAAAAATTATTAATTAATTTTTGAGAGTTAAAATTCTCTATATCCGGAGTTAGGCATACTTTTTGGGTTAGAGGCGCTGAGGTTCCATAGTACAATCTAGTTTGTAAACCCCGATTTTCTAGAAAACCGAAACAGTAGTTTGAACCACGAAAATCCGGTTTGACCTCGTGGATTTAGCCCAACTCAGCTTGAATCTCAGCCCTATCGAACATGATTTTACTTAGAGAAAAATGTATGTACAATAAAAAATATGTAATTACGATATCCATATTATACAACGTTACCAATTGCGCTATTCCGAAAATCATTGTAACGTACACTTAGTACATTGAGGAGAACAATGGAGGAGATGAATAGGAGTATCGAAGTTGGCATCCCAAACCCAATTCACTTCGGAATTAACGGCGGAGTCATCACAACAGAAGACGACAAAAATTAAATCTATGGATGAAACCTTTTGCATGCATGACAAGCTGCTCAACACGTGCCTCAGTATCTCGCCACGTGTACGTTCCACCTCATCGCCTGCTCACTATTATTATTAATATATATATATATAGTAACAAAATACTCATCATCCCCGGAGACCAAAACGATCCACCGATCAGACAAACTATCGTACGAACGTACATTGACGAAATGGAACATCATGATCAGATGACACACGGCGGAAGCAGCATGCAGCAGCAATACCAACCTCGGTCTCGGCAGGTGGTGAAGGCCGCCACCGCCGCCACCGCCGGCGGATCCCTCCTAGTCCTCTCCGGTCTCATCCTGGCCGCCACCGTGATTTTGCTCACCATAACCACCCCTCTCCTTGTCCTCTGCAGCCCAGTTCTGGTGCCGGCTGTCATCACCGTGGGGCTCTTGATCACTGGGTTTGTCGCCTCCGGCGGGTTCGGAGTGGCTGCCATCACTGTTTTGTCCTGGATCTATAGGTAACAAATTAATCTGCGTTGATTTTGATTTTGATTTTTTTATGTTTATTCTAGCTAATCCGCGTTGTTGAGTTCGGGTCTAATTAACAGGTACGTGAGTGGGAGGAAGGCGGTGGGAGCGGATTCACTGGAGCAAGCTCGGTCGAAGCTGACGGGGAAGGCGAGGGAGATGAAGGATAGGGCGTCGGAGTATGGACAGCAGCAGACTTCTTAATCAAGTTACTTATAGTAGTCGTCGTCGTCGTCTAGATATACATATGTGATGTTTCGCTAGCTCCCCTGTGTCGTGCCGGTTGGTGATTTATGTATGCGTCGGATAAAAACCATATGTACTGTTGCTCCCTTATTAATTTTAATAGTGTGTGTTTTGGAATTTGAATGCAACTTTGGATCGGTTGTTTGAAGGGTGCTCTGCCCTTAGAGTTGGGATATGTTGAATTGTTGGATGCTAGCAACGGGATGCTAAAGCTCTAAATATTGTTTAGATAACATTAAAGGGTGTTTGTTTGTTTTGTTTTTGTATGAGATAGCTCCATAGCCCGCACACACAAATCTAATTAGAATCAACCCAAAGACTTAAAGACGAGAGTGAGGATTATCGATAACATTTTTGGAAGCTTGCCGCACAACGGCAACCGAAGCTTGCCTTTGATCTAAGCAGCGGGTAGATTTCCTGGATGATAGGGCCTTTGATCATAAGCAGCTGGTAGATCTCCTGGATGATAGGGTCTTTGATAATGATGTTGTCGCTGCAGTCTCTTTTGATGTCTTTATGATCGATAAACTGTCTTTTGATGTCTTTATGATCGAAGATAAATCGCGAGTATGTGGCCTTGCATCTCTTTGATGTCTATCTGATCGACAAACTATCTGAAGATAAATCACGAGTATGTGGCCTTGCGCGTCTCTTTTGATGTCTATCTAAACGACAAATTGTCTGAAGATAAATCGCGAGTATGTGGCCTAAATGTGAACAAGTCTCTAATTAAAAATTGCTCCTAAATGACAACAAAGTGTGTTTGTTCTTTACTTTGCATAGCTTTTGTAAGTGGACTAATATACCTTTAATAAAAATTATTATTAATAATGTTTTTATTTTGCATCGTGACATCGTCCGGTTTTTACTCTTGACGGGTTTGGTATATCTCCATTTAGCTGTTGGGTTTAACTCGTGCCCGCCTAGCCGTCGATAATGACATAGTCATTCATGTCGTTGCAAGGGAATTCCAATGGTCAGATATGCCTTGCTCTCATGGACTTCCCGTCTGCAATCATATCAATGTCGATCTTTATTGTTATGTGCATAGGAATTATGATGTTTTGCTGGTATGATCGCACCCGGAATTAGGATGTTCGGGCTGACCGAGTGTTGGTCGAATTTTGTGAACAAGCTTTTATCCAATTGGAGACATATCATCATTGTGAAATGCAGAGCCCAGCCCATATTTCCCAGTCCACTCTCATTAAGGCCCACGCATTTCGTATATAGTATTAGCCGCCACCTTTCTATCAGACTTGTCACTTCCCGCAATCCGCAGATTTAAGCCAATCCCAACTGTTGTTGAAACCCTAATTAGTCGCACACACTGCTCAGCCAACCTTGCAATCTTCTTTCACGAAGCATGACGGTCGATACAGCTGCTCCGAGCAAGCTCCGATGGGGGGAATTGGAGGATGACGGCGAGGATCTGGATTTTCTCTTGCCGCCTAAGGAGGTCATTGGACCCGATGAGAACGGGATAAAGAGAGTGATTGAATACAAATTTAACGATGATGGTAGCAAGGTTAAGATTACGACCACCACTCGTGTGAGGAAGCTGGCCAAGGCCCGACTCAGTCGACGTGCAGTGGAGCGTAGAAATTGGGCCAAGTTCGGCGACGCCGTTCGTGAGGACGTTGGGGCTCGACTTACCATGGTTTCTACCGAGGAGATCTTGCTTGAACGGCCTAGGGCTCCAGGTTTATCACCGCTCTATATGTTGTTTGATCTGCTTGGTATTTTTGTTGTCAAATTGGTGTTCTTTTTTTCTGCGTTCGTATAGCATCGGATATGAAGCTCATCGATTTGAGTCATAAACTAAACATACCGTCTGGATTGTACTTCATTATTGTGTTTTCCTGCTTTGGATGTTTATACGTATTTGTCACTGATTTTCTAGAAGATCAGATTATTTCATCGTCGTCAGTATCCATTACACTGATTTGTAAGGAATGGTTGTTCAATTTCTCATGTAATAGATGGTAAACGAGCTAGTCATTCTGAAATGCCTTCTGATTCGGATAGGTAGAATATCAGAATTCATGAATTTGAACATAACATTGTGAAATTCTTCAGTTCGTGCTCTTTGTTTACGTGTTGATGGTTTGCTTGTTTGTTTGATTATGGTGGTCAATTAGCCAGTCACATGTTAGCCTTACTGGCTTCTGCTTTGTGTGAATGGTCAGTATGCCACCGAAATTGAGATTTTGTTGGTAGGCATAACAATGGTGGACTATAATCAATATGGTTTCACTGTTATCGTTTATCAACAAACATGCCCAACTATTCCCAAATGCTTAGAACTGTAGTATTGCAAATTTTGTTATATATAACTAAGACCAACATAACTTCCCACTCTCATTGACCGATTGTTTATCTGATCTTTCTCTGTTTTCAAGATTTGCCTGATTCTTTTGAAGCTATCTAATCTTTTCATGTACAGGCACCAAAGCAGAAGAAAACAAAATGGGCGGTGATAACTTGTCTCAGCTCGGCAAAGCTGGAGCAGTACTTATGCTTTGCAGAACCTGTGGTAAGAAGGGAGATCACTGGACATCAAGGTGTCCATACAAGGATCTCGCTGCTCCAACCGAATCATTCGTGGATAAACCCCCAACATCCGACGCTGGTGCTGCTCCTGGAGGAGCTGGCAAGGCTGCTTATGTTCCGCCGAGCATGAGGGCAGGAGCAGAGAGAAGTGTCGGATCAGATATGAGGAGAAGGAACGATGAGAACTCGGTTCGTGTCACCAACCTGTCGGAGGACACTCGCGAGCAAGACCTGAAGGAGCTGTTCCAACCGCTCGGTCATGTAACCCGTACTTATGTTGCAATCGATCAGAAGACAGGTGTGAGCCGAGGCTTTGGTTTCGTCAACTTTTCTAACAAAGAGGATGCAGAGGGGGCGATACGCAAGCTGAACGGGTATGGTTACGACAATCTAATCCTTCGTGTCGAGTGGGCTACTCCTCGAGCCAACTAGCAGCAAACAGCCTGTCAGATCTAGGCAACAGGGTTTTGGGGGATCTTGCTAAGAGTAATTGTAGCTAGTTATCCTGCAGATTGGAACTTTGTTCTCCTGTATGCATAATGGTAACTCTGTGTATATTCTTCGCTGCGTATACTATGCATATTCAATACCAATAGCTATAAGATGTTGATTGTCGATTGTGATATTCAATATTCACCTATTTAGGTGTGTAGCCTATATGTTTCTCGCACTGACCAGTTCTTCGTCCCACCATACAGTTCAACAGCACCAAGCTACAAAACATATACAGTTCAGCTGCACCAAGCTGCAAAACATAGATCGAGAGCATTTGGGGAGTAGTAATAACACAAACGATACCCACCATTGTAGTTATCCTGGAGCTCAGGCAAAGTAATTAGAGGAGAAAGAGAGGCTGTGATATTTTTTCTGTCTGAGAACCATAGAGAGTGAACCATTCCGCAAATTATGAAAACAAAGTCATCCAGAGTTATCCTGCCTGGTATCGAAGTCCTAGACTAGGAAATGGACTAAGTTGCGGCCCGGAGTAACGCACATTATCTTGCGGTTTAAGAAAAAAAATGTTATTTACTTTTGTTTGGCTATTATTTGGAGGGGTTAATATGATGAAATCTCAATTTGAAGTCATTTCCAACATGTATGTCAAATATTAGTCAATTTAAAATTTTTAAATTTTCATGTCAAAATTGGTCAATTTCCGTGTGTTACTAAGGATATTTGACCATTTTCATCAAAAAAATTTAAAAGTTTAAAATCAACTAATAGACATGTTAGAAATTGCTAAAATATCAAATTTGACTATGATAAATCTAATAAATAATGGTCAAATGAAGTTAAAAATCATTTTGAGTACCCTTTCCAAAAAAACTCGAAATTAGTGGGATATATGTCACTGTCATTGGTCTTTTGTCCAAACTGTGTACTCGTTTGCACTCAGTATTATAATGTAATTGTAAGTATCTCATATGCATCTAATTTGTGCTTCTATGTACACGGTAGTACAATGTATACAAGGATTATGACTAACAATTCAGTTGTGGTTAACAGTTAAAATCAATTTACTTCTTGTCGATTAATGGGTTAAGAATTTGGAAAATATTTTTAATCGATTAGCTTCACATTTATCCTTATTTTGATCGATCTACTTCTATGGTTAATTAACCAGTTAATCAATCATCACTATATCAGTCGATAGTATCAAAGCTCTGAGGCGACTGGAAACTGGCAAAAGAGTCAACAGTACTACTCGGCAGCTCTGACTTGGAGTGCCAGCTGCAGCAGCAAGCTTAGAACCACAGGTTTTTGTGTAACTAGTTATAAGTTATAACACACCCTGAAGCTAGCTAGGATTTCTTTTCTCTGCAATGGAGTTCCTAACCTTTGTTGCTTTTCTAATTTACCAGTCAATGGCGAAGGGGGAAGCTACAGTAAAACCCCAATGTTGAACCTTTCTCAACCACTTAATTTACTATGATGCAATGATCCTCGTAGCGTTGAGGATGTACCATAACTGCTATAATGTTATACAGAGATACAAGGGTGTCAACAAATTGCGGCCTCTGCCTTTCCATGCTTCTGAACTGGCTGCAAAACCACAGAAGATGATGGTGATAATAACCGGTGCAGGGCTGATTGTAGAAGAGATGGCAACGTCATTAGCTGTCCCTTGCTTCGCATCGAAATCGCTCCTCGATCGCCGTCATAAGCCTGCTGTTCATGTAACAGTTACAATGCTGCACAAGACCCATAATCCTCCTTGGTGGATCAGCAGTGTATTCGACAAAGCCTGCATTGATGGCATACTAATTAAAGAACCTTAGTGCGAGTACTGTGACGAGGGAAATTCTAGAGCTGTTCCGACAGCTTTTGAATTCGAAACTGTTGAAAAGATTAACGTCGCTGCTTTTGTAACTGGCAGATTTTGCCCCTTCCGATCTGCTCCATACAGAGGCGGCGGATGATGAAGAAGATTTTTATCCCGCCGTCGAACCTGGTTCTAACGCAAAAATAAAAAGTAAGGAAAAAACACCGAAACGCAGCGAAACGTCATGATTTACCGAGACGAAACGCGAGACGGGACGGCAGTGGGCCCGGCTGACTTGAAATGCCGAGGACAGGGGAAAAAACCTCAGAAACGCGAAACGTTTCGGGTTCCTCAAACTGAAATCGAAACGCGATAAATTGACGAGAAAGAGATATTGACGATATGAAGATATATCGCGGGATTTCGGCGGTATGTTGACTTTCTCCGATATATTGACCGGGCCTGAATTTTGGATTAATAACTGTATTATTTTGTGTTTTTCCGGGCTTAATCTGTAGCGGCTTTGCTGGGCTGGGCCAGAAAATAAGCAAGGAAGTTGGTGACCTGATGGGAGCCGGCGACCAAGCCGTAGTGAACAGTCCGGCGACCAAGCCGTAGTGAACAGTCACCGTAACTATAACGATCCTAAGGTAGCGAAATTCCTTATCAGGTAAATGTCGACCCGCCCGAAAGGCGTAACGGGTATTGTCTGGGAGAGGCTCAAGTTTCTTCACCAATTTTAACAAGAAAGTAAAAGAAATGATATAAGTCAGTAATGATCGATTGCCAGTTCAGCGTCACCTACAACTGCGACAGCAGAGTGCTATCTATTACCGTACAATGATAATAATATTCCCTATCGTGTATTACTAAAACCAGAGGGATTCATTCCATTCCACTCCACACGTCACTTCCCTCTATCTATCCGTCAAATCAAGCCTTCTTCGCTTCTTCTTCACTTTGCGCAAATGCACGTCCCAACCTTGTAGCTTACAGAGAGTACTAGAATCCAGAACAACATCAGGAACAGCGACATCCTTGACGTCGAACCTGTCTTCAAACTCTCACCTTGTGGCCAAGTAATCGACATCACGACGTTGACTCCCATGCTTTTACCAAACATCATCTCATTTCCTCTTACGCCCATGTCCTCTATTCTTATCATACCAGCAGTGACGCGAATCGAGCTCGAAGCTTCCTGTGCTGAAGCGAAATGAAGAGCAGCTCCCTTCACAGGGGACTCTGCAGCATAAGCAGGTGGTGCTGGTATATCACCCAGCATCTTGCTCGCTTTCCCAATAAATGGATAGTTTGAAGCTGCATAATCACCAAAATATACGAATGAATCCACCACCAACTTGAGCACCAACATCACAACATACTTGACCAAAAAATTGAAGAATGATGTGCATTCGAGAGTTACCGAAATCTGATTTCATTGGGTAGAACTTTGGTATCATAGCATCAGTTTTTTGCTCAGAGGACGATGCATGACCACCCATGCTCGGAAGATTCTCACTTCTTATGTCAGCATTATCAACTCCTCCATTCAAATCCTGCCACAAGAATCAAAACTCAATTAGGTCCGGGAAAGACAACAATCTGGAGGAACAGCAAAAATTTCACACAGAAGTTCAGTTCAATTCAGTACCTTGTTGGATTCAGGTGACGGATCGTAAATGGAAGCATCATTCTCCATTGGATCGAAAGGATCAAAGGACATGTCATCGAAATCCAAGTATTCCTCCAAGTTAAAATCTGTAGGGTCTTCTAAGCAAGACCCTGGCTCCATATTGTCTTGAAGTTCGAATGCTTCTAAGGAAAGCCCATCAGCAAATTGAGAACTTCCACCAGCATCCACAAAAGAACTATCAACCATATCCTCGATTTTGGGAAGACTCAAGTCCTTGGTTGAACTTCCAACATAATTTACTTCTTCACAGTTGTTATCCACCTCCTCATTTTGAGCGTAAGGTAACTGTTGATCAACAGGCACTGCAACAGTAACTAGAGCGCCATCTATCAGAGGGTTTGAACCATCTTCACTGGAGCTCCCACCATGGTCTACATAGTTTTTAGTCTCTTCATAGTAAGTGGCTACTGGAACAGCAGCAGTCGCTCTCTCATCCCCCACTTCAAGTTTCTACAATGTCGTCAGCAAATAACAATAAAGTCAATCTCCCGTCGAAGAAAGAACACATTTTCTCAAAGCAGTGATCCTGGTACAAGATAATAACCAAATATCACATGCAGATATGGATTTGGTGAAAGGATAACGAAACACGATAGTAATCTTCCCACAGTTGTAACATCACTAGTAGAAAGAAACTGCAATTAAATTGTAGAGTATTTGAATGCATTGCATTGGGTCATCTGAACTAGAACAAACGATGGTTCATAATGTAATGTAATTAAAGCAAGACTGAAATAAGAAAGGCACCAACCTGATCAAAGTCCACTGCGTCGAGATATTCACCGTAAAATTCATCCAAACCATCAGTAACAACAGCATTTTCACCAGGTAGGAGAGGGACATCCTCATCTTCCCATTCTTCCTCGACGAACGGAGCTCCATACTGTTCTCCATTCTTTGGTCCAGTTCCGCTCTTTTGAAAGATTCTACATAGGACATAAGTATCCTTTTTGCAGCAAAGAAGCCAAAGAAGTTGAAGAAAACTAATCAGTAGCAACTTCCCAGTTAAATCAACCAGACAAATCAAAATTTCAAATGCATAGATTCCAACACACTCACTTGGCCAACTCCAAACTTCTCCAATTCCTCCTCGGAAAGGCGGTACTCATGCATTACCCAATTTGAACGCTCACCACGCGGAGCTCGCCCGAGGTGGTAGACTAGAGTTTTCTTCATCCCAACAGTGACCAAGTTGGAGCGAATAGGCCTGTCTTTCCCAGTTGTTTTCCAGTATCCTTTCTCCGTAGCTCGATTGGTCTTGGATCCATTTCCATACTTCCTATCCAACAAGCTGAAAAAGTACCACTCCAAGTCCCTGCTCTTCAACTTGGCACGAACTGATCCAAACACAACATTGAAGCAAAAAAAAGAACCACAATTGAGTTTAAAAGAATCTTAATTCATAAAATCAGCTGCCCAGTTTGCCTAATATATCGAGGAAACAATCAGCTCCTACAAAACACATCTAGGTTTCGCAGTAATTGAACGAAATTGAGTCCCTTACTAGGCTGTTGTTCAATTATTACTAATCAGACTACACTGGCTAATACTTAATCCACAGAATTCCCAAAATAAAGAAGAAAGAAAGGATCAAGAAAGCAAACCAGGAAGATCCCAGGGCTCCGATCTGTAAACATCGACGACGGAAATGGGGTCAAAGCGAAGGGGCTTGTTAGTGACCTTCCGCTTGAGGTAATAGCGTAGCAGTTCCTCGTCGGTGGGGTGGAATCGGAAACCAGGTCCGAGAAAAGCTTCCGAGTCTCCACGGGCCATCTACCCAGTTGCAGCTAGGTCGTCAAAGAAGGTTACGCCTGGAGATTGATAAACTGAATCGAGATTATCCTTTGATTGCCCAGAGTAGGGTTTGGATTCGTGGAAATCGACGACGGAAAGGGGTATGGAAGGAATCCGGTCAGCGGTTGAATCAAACTTGGGTGTTGATGGAGGATGCGTGAAAACTGAGGAAAGCAGCCATCTTTAATGGAGAAAAATAAATACTAGAAGGTTCGGCGATCGAGAACAAGGGAGGTCTGTTTGTACTGAATTCTGCAGGGGAGGATGGGAAAGAAGCTAGCGTGACAGGAGGAAACAGAGCCCTTACATCACCTCCACCCAACTTGGGGCGGGGCCTACGAGGGAAACTTGGTTAATAAGTCAGGGCCAGACCAGCGTGGCGCGTGAAGGAGACGCCACGTGTAGCAGTTGAGACTGCAAGTGTTGGTGAGAAAATGGATGCTGTATATTTATTTATTATTTTTAATGTGTTTCTATATCGGATTATTTTGATAGATAAGATTTGGATTAAAATCTGAAATCCTGTGGAAACTGAATTCACAAATAAACACTAGTTTTTGGTATTCGCGGATAGGTTGAATTCGATATTTTTATATAGCATTGTATATGAGTCAAGTCGAGTCGAGTTAAATTTTTACTTGGTTTGAATTTGAGCTCGTTTAATGTTTTCCCTATCCGAGCTCCGTTTGAAAAACCGAGCTCAAATCTCTGCTCGTTTAAGAAATTTTGAGATCGAGCTCGAGCTCGATTGCAAGCATGTTAAAAACTTTCATGAGTCGGGTTCGATTGAGCCAACGAGCCGAGCCGGCTCACGAACTAGCCATTCTGATACCTTGTGGCTCAGGCTCGATTCGTTAAGCTTTCGAGCCGGCTCGCGGACAGGTTCAATTCGATCTCGCAACAGTACTGTCGCAAAAGGATTGGTCCTTCATTTGCCGATCGTTCGCGAGTTTCACTCGCTCTCTTGCCACGCCTTTCCTCACTCGTTTGAGTTGGACTCAATCCATTCTTTTTGTTTGGAGGATCCATCCCATCCAGCTATGCTAGTCCTTTCTTTCAACCGGAAGGATATTAGTTGTAAGCCGCTTGGGAGGAGGAACTCGCCATACCTAAACTAAAAGCTTACTGGAGCAGCCATTGAACTAGTAACATAAAAAAAAAAACAAAAAGAAAGCTGCTTTGAGTGCGAATCAAGTTAACAAATTTGTACAGAGAATATCATTATGTCCCCAGGGCAAATGTGATATCACGTCAAAGCAAAATGTTTTAGTATAGCTTCTGATATGGTCCAGCTATGCCCTTTCGGTTCAGTAATGGTTCGCTGTGTTTTTTGCTCGAGTCTCACCCAGCTATCCAACGCCACGCTCCACCGGAGCTCTGCCTTTCGCTTTGACTGGCAGCATTGTTCATCTCTGTCTCTTTCTCCAAAGCAGATTTCTGCCTCCGAAGTAGTTGGACTTCGTTCTCTATCGTCTCCAGTGATTCCAGTGCCTTCTGCAGCTCAGCTATCTGTGCCTGCAAATTACAGGCTCCTCCCAGTGATCAAGAACAGCAGGAGACAAAAGATGAAGATGTAGATTGGAAGGGAACTGAAAATACCTCAAGCTTGAAGCATCTAGATCTTTCAGTCACCAATTGACTTTGGACAGAATGGAGTTCCTGCAGTAGGAAATGGAAACAGAGGTATAGCAACCAGCAACTCTGGAAAGCAAAACAAATTAACTATATGGGGAAGCAAACCTTGGATAGATCAGCATGAGTAGAGTTCACTTCATCGATCTTTTCTCGGAGACCAGATTTCTCTGCGCTGACATCTGCTAGTGACACTTCCAGCATCTTTTTCTCTTCCTTTATTGTATCAATTTCTATGGTGAGATCTTCCTGATAACGTCTTTCATCTTTCATTTCTCCATAACTAACTTCTTTGCTATATACATCCAACTTCTCAGGTTTAGACAAGGCATATGCAGCTGAAACGGAAGCAGCTGCAGCGGCTGCTGCTGGTGACTTGTAAATCTTCGGTTGCAGAGTGTTTCTAGGTTTCAGTCGCATAACAAAGACCTGGGAACCACGAACCAAGAAAAAACGTGTCACTGGATTTCTTTTGATTTCAGACAGAGAAAGTAGCTGCACTTGAAACGGATTGTACCTCATTAGTATACTTCCCATTATAGCCACCAAAAGCAACCAAGTACTTCTCTCCTTTGATCAATGCTGAGGAAACACTTAGTCCCTGCAGTTGGCCAACAAACATTAGATAAATATTTCTATATAAATCTGAATAAAAGAAGCTGGACGAAGTACAGACCTCACTGGCAAGTGGATGTCTTTCCTTTACACTTGTCAATGTTGACCAGGCCAGCTTGGACATATTTAATTCAAGCGTCTCTAGAGAACCTATAATACATAAATCAAGATTTATGAGTTATGCTTGTTGATCATATAATATAACATCTAAGTTGCAGTCAGAATTTAATCGTTTACATGTCGGCTTCCATTTGATGAATATATATATCAACAATGACGCCAGCATTGACTTTCTTGATGTTTAAGAACCATATATAAATTATAATTCTGTAGCCGTGAGGTACATAAAAAGAATAAACAACATAGGGGAATGATCTGAAAGCGCACGGCATCATATATGATATAAATTCATAGAACAAGGATAGATGCCGAGGTGTTCCATACCATTTTTATTATCTCCACCACCAACGATATACCAGTTCTCGTCGATGGTTATACTAGCATGACCAGCCCTAGGATTCACCAAATCCCCTCGAATCTCTGGTTGGGTCCACTCCATCTGCAATGTGGAAAGAAATCATGTTTAAATTTTAATCAGCAGGCACAAGTTCAGTATAAACCTGATTAACATAATCTACCGAACACCTAAAATCCAGTGCATCAAACAAAATGTCCGTATTTTTATCATTTGTATAATTTGTAAAATAAGGTAAAAACTTTCTAAATGAATACACCAGAACCGCATTTATATCACTGAAAGTATCAATTTATTTGGGGGATGGGGTTGCATTTCTTGGCAAATAATCAAGCACGAGGAATCAACTATCAAGTTTTATAAAAATTGTTTACACTAGTAAGTCTACCATAAAGTCTACCATAAACTAAACATGATATTATCTCAGAATCTCATTCTCACACAGCTGTACCACCTGAAGAAAACAAACGGAGTTGCATAAACTAAATTCAACTGATACGCTTACTGTCTGTAGGTCAAGCACGTGAAGATCACTGAAGAAGATTGAGTGAGAACAACCGCCAAATACAAGAAGGTATCGCCCTGCATGTACTGTAGCTGTGTGGTCAAATCGCGGAGATGGAGGTGTCTGCCTATGAAACATGAGAAAGTGATGGAGAAGGTTTTGCTGGCATGAAAGTACTTCAAAAGAAAAAAATAGACAACTGCATACATTGTTTGCACCAGCTCCCACGTCAGTGTTTCAAGATTGAGGGTATGAATGTCATTAAGCAGCTTCCTATTCCGATCCTCTCCACCAAAAATCACCAGCCTGGAACCAACAAGAGTGGCAGAATAGCCCCCTCGTGCTGACTGAAACATATCTCAGTACTTTTACTATCAAAACCATTTGTAAGGCAACTATTATATTTATAGCGAGATTTTTTCTAGAAGCAGGAAACTGAAACTATGTCGTAATGGAGAACATAAAACCAAAAGAAATACAGAAATCAAAATTAAGAGAGTGGTAGGTAGTACCGGAGATTTTCCAGAGGTTTCTGGCATACTACAGCGTTGTGTTTCTAGATCAATGAAGTGAACTACAGTAGAAGGATGGAAAGAGATGAGTCTAAGCAATGCCACATGGGCCAAAAGAATATACTCCATTGTGTATAACAGAAACAAACCTATCATGCTATTAGAAGAGTTTTTGGCATGTCCACCAAGTAGCAGCAGTTGGTTTCCCCACTTGACCTGCAGTATTTAAGAAACGCTATCAGTACAGGTCACACATTGCTCTAAAGGTTCCTCCTCGAACACCTATTAAGCAATATGGCAAGTTCCTACCATGCTGTGGTCTGACGTGGCTGGAAGAATTTCTTGAGATCCACTCTCCTCAACTTTAGATGGTCCATTCAACTCATATTTCGGTCTAAGGCTATACCATGCCAAACTTCCAAAATCAAAAGCCTGTACAGAAACATTAGCATGTCAATGCAATAAAATTATTCGGACGGGCACTTCTATCTGCTGAAACCTGGTCACATCCTTCACCTGTATATCAGATAGGTAACGACCATTACGACTTCCACCATAGACATATAACCTATCATCAGCAAAGGCAGCGGCATGCTGCAATTGAGTAAGGAACAGGATTGTCAATATTGCTGGAGAATGAAATGCTTGAAAGATGAAATTTTTTCTAAAAACCAGTCCAACCAAATCGTTGCAGGAAAAAGAAACGGTACCTTGAAGCGAGCTGATGGTCGGGGACCAAAAACAGGAATTACCCCCCACTCTTCATATGGCAATTGTGAAAACCAATCACCGACATCTGCGCCTCTAATCTCCCCAAATCCCATAGAAGCTTTCCTGCGCTACCTAAAATCGAAAATCAATTTGACTCTATAACTGAAACAGTATGGTGAAATGCAGAGTGTCTCTAGAGCCAAAAAATATTTCTCCTTTTGTTTTACTCAAGATCCGAATGCAGCCACAATAGGAAGACCCAAGGTAAAACCATCATCCAGAAACTATACAAACCAATGCATGGAGGAAGCCTAAGTTCATGAGGATTTGTAATCAAAATCGAACGAAGCAAATACTAAACTGGACGCATTCTCAAACAACAAATCATCTGACAGCTCCACAATCTTTACTCGAAACACTACTGCCATTGATCTCATCAATGCCAATCGAAGGATAAAGGAATAATGCAATTGCTCAGGAGCTTAGATGAAGCCAGTTCTGATGAGAATTTGAATCAAATGATAGCGACTGTCTGCCTCATTCCCAATTGTCAGGAGAAAGAGACGATGATTTCAATACTTCAGATACAGAAGAGTACACAGTGTATGAAATGTACCTGAATCCGCGCGAGAGGAGAATGATAGAGCAAAGTCGGATCGGGTTATCTGCAACGAAGCAGAAGGTGAGGTAGTCGAATCGGAGATCGAGAGAGCGTGACTGACGGGCGACGGAGAAGTGTGTAGCTGTCGGTGTTCGTAAAGCTCTGAATATTCTCTGCTATTTTCTTAGCTTGAACTGTCTGAATTGAATTTCCACCTATCTCCAAGTGTGAAGACTGAAGATTCTCTATTCAAAGTTAACCAACACACCCATTTGCTAATTTAACCGGTTCGGCCCTTTGGAATTTAACGATTTTAACACACATTCTTTCGATAAGTCTCCATTCAAATTCCCGTTAAGCCTACTAACGTCACGGAAAAGTTGAACTTTTTCGTACACATAGATGTTGGCTCGAAAACTCACTTACTTATTAAGTTTTGTAATTTTTAAAAAAGCCGGAAATAAACATAAAAAAGATTTCCTTCTTCACCATGTACACTCTAGTATCATTTCTCACATGCAATTTGTAATCTTACAACTCCTCTTGAGTCTCAACTCGGATGGTTGAGCAAAATTTTCAAGTTATTGTTGAACGTTGCTAAGCAGCATCCTGCATCATGGATCACATAAGGTTTATGGAATGGTGAAATGGTCGGTGTTACGAGTGACCCACTCGGATGGCGGTGACGAATATGAGATATCCAACCACTGTCTTGGTGCATGGGTTGACCGTATATGAGTGACTAGTCAAGTATTTACACATCCTGTTAAATTTTATGTTACTTAGACTTAAAATAACATATTTTAATATCATTTGAAGTGATAACAATAGGAGATTTAGTAACTTTAATTGTTTAATTATGCTAGTTTGAGTTTGATTGTTTAAAATGTTATTTTTGTAATGTTGGGAGTTTGATTACTTGATAAGTAGCTCAACAAAATTATGTATGGAGGAGACACTTGATTACTTAATACTACCTCGACGATTTTATAAGTAAGTCAAAACTAACTTAAAGTAGCTAGAAACATTTTATGATAGCTAGAGACACCTCATGTTAGTTTGAAGCATCTAAATGTAGCTCAAAATAAAGCCAAGCCATTATAACTCTATATGATTGTTCGTTTATGACTTATGAGTAGCTCAACTTACGGTTGAATTGGTATTGTTAGGTGTTAGCTCACAAGTAGTAACAACACTTACTTTGCGATAGTGACGACTTTAAACTTTCGATTATTATGGCTACCCTATTGCTAAAATTAGTTAAAAACACTTTGATATAAATTGTACTGAGTTAGGAGAGTGTTTCTAAAATATATCAAGCTTGAACTCAACAGATAGTGATATTCTTTAATTTTTTACGAGTTAAAGTGAGCTAGTACAGAGTGTAGATATAAACTACTCTCCCTCATATTTATCGTGTGACGTGATCATATTTAACGAGGATCAAGATGGAGGTTAACATAAGGATATCTTTGTTACAACGGTCAAAGTCCAGGGACTAAATCGGTTCATCTATTCGATCAATGGGCTTTGTTTAGGATATGTATTACTTTATATGGACTGGGTTATTCGCAGCCCAACAGGAGCCCGTCTCTATTTCCTTTTGCCGTGTTCGGACCGGCCGTGGGTTCTCCCGAAATCCCGCCAAACCCAAACTCAGAAGGAAATCGAAGCGGCAAAAATTTCCGCTCATTACGTACTCGCCTAATCCCACCGTACACGTCATCGATCCGCGTCTCCAACAAAGTAGCCAATAACCACTCATCCGCAAGTCCTATATAAACAAACCATCCCTACTTTCCCGGACATCATCTCAAACATCAGTTAAGCCGTCCCTCTCCGATTCACCTCTCCTTAAGTTCTTGTCAATTCTAGATGGCCCCCAAAGCAGAGAAGAAGCCAGCAGAGAAGAAGCCGGCAGAGAAGTCTCCGGCCGCAGCCGAGAAGAAGCCACGCGCCGAAAAGAAGTTGCCGAAAGACGGAGGCTCCATCGACAAGAAGAAGAAGAAGGCCAAGAAGAGCGTTGAGACCTACAAGATCTACATCTTCAAGGTCCTGAAGCAGGTCCACCCAGACATCGGGATCTCCAGCAAGGCCATGGGGATTATGAACAGCTTCATCAACGATATCTTCGAGAAGCTCGCCCAGGAGTCTTCCAGGCTCGCCAGGTACAACAAGAAGCCCACCATCACGTCGAGGGAGATCCAGACTGCTGTCAGGCTTGTTCTCCCTGGAGAGCTCGCTAAGCACGCTGTCTCCGAAGGAACGAAGGCTGTTACCAAGTTTACTAGCTCTTAGATTTGTTAGGGTTTCTCGTTTGGAACTGTTTGCAATGTTTGAATTTTGAACGAATTAGGGTTTCATGGATTGTAAAGTTTTTCTTAGTTGCGATGTGATAATGTTACGGTGGTTTTAATCAAATGAATCTCTTTGCAACTTACCTATTGTTGATCGAGTTATGTTATCTTCATCCCCAGTCTCTCAGTTTGTCTTTACTGGCTTGACGGTATTACCAATTACTGTTTGCAATTGCTCGGAGTCCTTCATCTTGGCTTTCTTATTGTCGAGTGGGAAATTTGGAATTTCGACAGATTTCAGTCTGGTAGGGTCACTCTGTCTTATTGGTATTCGAAATCCTGGGGTTAAGGTAAGCTGATTGAATTGCCAACATTATGCAGTTAGCTTTGAAGGGGTTTATTATTTGTCTTCTGCTCTGAAAAATTGAGAACATCACCTAGTTTGAAACTGTGGGATGCAGCAGTGATGCTATATGCGAGAGTTCATTTTGGTAAAGATGTATGATGTATCCCAGTCGGCGGTTGCTCTGTAAATCAGAAGTCAATTTCATTTCTTTAACCCTTTTCTGTAGGCATAGCTTCTGGTGCAAATACCTCAGAATGATTTTTCGGATTCGTCCAAAGGAGAAAAGCTATCCATCAGCTTGAACATAGATCATGCGACCATTGCCGCGGTTTGACACTATAGGAATGCATAGACTTCATCCTCTGCTAATGCTGCAAATTGCAGACCAGACTTCTCACTTGGATGCTTGACAAAACTTCTATCTTTGAACATTGCACTCCTTGCAAACTTGTCTTGGGGGATCTTTCTTGCGGGATTTCAATCTAAAATGTTACTCATCCTTCTGGACAGATGTATCCGTCATTGCATCATTGCTTAGGTCTCCGTCTGTAACTTCACTCTTCAGTAGATAGTCACATTCACAACCTTTCTGAATTCTGGGTTCTTTCCCCCCTCTCTTCAAAGGAGGCCTTCTTACTTGGTATGCTTCGTTTCCATTCATACTCAACACGTGGTATCTGCAGATTACAATTTGAGAAAAGGACTGGTTTTAAATTTTCGATGCTCAAACGAAATGGAGGAAGGGGGTGAGTTCGCATTGCACCTTGGCTCCTCTGGTTCGGTCAAAGATTCAGGATTGTTCTTATGACTGTAGTCTTATTACTGTACATATGGTCTCTATCATACAGGCCAATGCAGATTTGAAAGTGTATGAACTGGAATGTAATAGAGGTTAACATAGCGGGACTAATAAAGGAGATTATGATAATGATAATGACAAAAGTTTCTAAATTTGGAGTGATTGAGGCTCACTCATTTGTTTCTCTCTCTGTCAACGTCTCTCCTGTAATTTCTGATTTCCACTTTCTTTCTTCTACGGTTCTTCCGCTTCTTCTCCCACAAATTTCCCGTCTCTGCACCTGCAACATTGCCTTTTCCCCCTTTCTCCATACATTAAGTTAGGGTTTCCTTTCTTCCTCATCCTTGTCCCACCACTTTGACAATAACAACGAACCGCATTTCTTACATTTTCCTCTTCCAAAAAGGCCAAGTAAGTCGTTTCCTTCATATAGTTCTGATTCCAGTTATTATCTCGCTGAATTCTGGATGTTTTGAATGGTTATTTCCCAAATTCATCTTCTTTAATGTCTGAATTGAATTGTGATCACCTGTGTGCAAATTTCTTCAGGTCGATGTGAATCCGTGGCTCTTGCCATCGGAATCCGAACAGGGATGATATATTTGCTCTTTCCCCCTTTCCGCTTTTGCTAGACAAGGGATTCAACCAGATTTTTTTCCGGATGCTAGGAGTTTCTTTATTTACTTTCAGCTCTCTGTGTTCTCCCTTTTATTTTCCTCCGTTGGTTCCATATGCCCTAGGTTAAGAGAGATGTTTTGTATTGCGATTGCAATGGTGGTGGCGGATGAGGGTGTTGATTGAACCAGGGTTGCTGATTTTGAAAGTGTAAGAAATCCATCGGTTTTTTGGTCAATGGATGTGTGAGGAGGATGACCGACTTGCAACCGGTACAACAAAAGCCAGAGTCCACCACAAACGATGCTGGTGTGGATTTTGAAGGGGGATGGGAGGAATTGATTCGAGGACCCTTAGATGAATGTACATCATTTGCGTCATGTAGCTCCGCTCGTACCCCGGATAGTGAGGATCATGAGGAGGGAGATCACCTTGTTCGAAGGAGACGAAGGTCTGATCTCGAAGGTGATGATTTGGCCGAGTCTTCAGCTGCTAGGAGGCGCCACTCCCGCATTCTCAGCAGGTGGGCTGCTCGGCAGGCGCAAGAGATGATCACCACTATCGAGAGGAGGAATCGCGAGTCAGAGTTAATGGCGCTTGCTCGTCTTCACACGGTCTCCATGCTTGATTCCTCGTTTTTAAGGGAGTCGCAATCGCCCCCTCCTACTTCCAGAAGGCAGGGTGCAGCAGCTGAACTGCCAAGCACTCGGGCATCGGCAATTCTGCAGATGTGGCGAGAGCTGGAGGATGAGCATGTGTTGAACAGGGCCCGTGAGAGGGTGAGGGTGAGGGAAAGGTTACGGCAACAAAGAAGTGTGGAATCTACTACCACGAATGCAAACATGTCCGAGACTCGAGGAAGTGAGGGATCCCCGACTCAGCCGGGAGATAATAATGACTCTGTTAGGGAGCAGTCTCCTGATCTTGGGGAAGTTGAGAGGGAGAGGGTGAGGCAGATTGTTCGAGGATGGATGGGCAGTGGTGTGAGTGATCATACATCTAATGTGTCCCAACGAAACGGAAATGCTAGAGCAGAATGGCTTGGTGAAACGGAACGTGAGAGAGTGAGACTTGTGAGGGAGTGGGTGCAAATGACAAGTCAGCAACGTGGGGCCCGTGGGGGACGGAGGGCTGATCACGATGAAGTGCAACCAGAACACACCCGTAGGGATATGCTCAGGCTACGTGGTAGACAGGCAGTTATTGATTTGCTTATGAGGATTGAAAGGGATAGGCAGGGGGAGCTTCAGGGATTGTCGGAACATAGAGCTGTTTCTGAATTTGCTCACCGCAATCGCATTCAGGTTAGTTTGTGCTCATCTGTTTCTTTGTATGTCTTGTTTCAGTATCCCATGTAATATGATGAAGAAGCTCCTAACTGTATCTAGGATCCAAGTTCTTGACAAGATTGGCTATCGTAGTGAATCTTACTCTTTCGAATACAGTGCTCCATTGTCGTATCTATTAGATTATAACTAGAGGTCTTTTTCCTTCTGAACTTTGAATTTTATGTCTATCAAGGAGTCTCATTTGTGTGCTCTGTAGTCTGTTTATCAGGCTTCCCTTTAGTTTATCCATTTTCTTTGTGGATTGGCTATTGATTCTAATCGGATGATGATGATATTGGTCCATGGTTGTTACATGTTTCTTTGCTTAGGAGAATTTTGATCTGTTGGGCACCCATGGTTTATGATTACAAATCTACTGATATTTTCGATATGGATGAAATATGGTATTGATTCAGTTTTGCTCGTTCGCTATTTTCTGTGTGAAGATTAATGTATGATTATATGCTCTCTGTGTATTCTGTTATTTCAGTCCCTATTGAGGGGTAGATTCCTCAGAAATGAAAGAATTTCCGAAGACGAGAGACCACCTTCAGTGGCTGCAAATGAATTACTCCATTTAAGACAACGTCACACTGTTTCTGGTATAAGGTATGCCATTTCAAGATTCATTATCTAAGGCTTTAGAGAACTAGTCTCGGTTTGTTCATTGAATGAATCATTTGATTAAATCAAGCGAATGGGTGGCAATTTGCGGTGATGAGAGCATTCCGGTGCCCTGAATTCCGACACTGTTGCCAACAAGGCAACAATTACCACCTATAAAAATTGTCACATACAATCACCTAGATAGGAGGAAAATTAGCCTTCAAGTCTTCAACTAAGTAGAGAATGCTGCTTACTAAGATAAGTATTTAATATATAACCCAAGTTCAATTGCAAGCAGATCATTTTGCGGGAGTTATTCCCCTGATTTCTGAATCCCATCTCGGGGCGTCCTTGTTGGGGAAACAAATGTAGTCTTAGTTTATGGCGTAGTTTTTTGTAATATGAAATATCTACTGAAGTTCTAGTAACACGAATCATTATTATAGATGGCAAGATTGTATTTTTGGGTCTGTCTATCACCGAATACTCAGAAAAAGAGTGCTCTTGTTTCAGGGAAGGGTTTCATTCAAGATCGGAAAATATTGTTCATGGTCAAGTAAGCAGCCAATCTTATACTTCTATCGATCATGACAATAATTCTAGAAATGGTCAGACTCAAACATATATACTTCACAGGGTGTTCAACATGAAGATAATGTTCAATCTGAAACTAGGGCACAAGATGAGGCCCGCTCCTTACCTGATCAGCCTGACACCTCAGAAACAAATGCTGCCGTTGATCATATCAATTGGCAGGGAAATGTTAATCAAGCTAGGGCTTGGCAGGAAGAGATTACGGATAATGTGGGAGGAAACTGGCAACAGTCGGATTATGGTCCTTTCAATGAGTGGAGAGATGACAGTGCTGAGCCTATGGATCGAAATTGGCAGCGTAATAGTGTTGACAATTGGCCTCCAGAAACACCTGGTGATGTACATAATGAACCAGGCCACCTACAGGAAGCCCGGGGAGTCTGGCGTGAAGATGGCTCTCAGGAGGCGGTAGAAACGTGGATAGAGGGGCCTTCTGATCCACCAAGAGCTCGTCGTACTGTTCCATCTAGAAGGTTTAGTAGATTTCACCCATCAGATGATGAAAATGTGTACAGCATGGAGCTTAGGGAGTTATTGAGCAGGTAAGTGCCTTTTGTAGAAGGATTGAGTCCTGCCCATCACTTGGTAAGGTACTGAGTTATTGTTTCGCCTTTTAGGCGAAGTGTATCTAATCTGCTTCGGAGTGGGTTTCGCGAAAGCCTGGACCAATTGATACAATCATATGCGGAAAGACAAGGCCGTGGTCCAGTTGATTGGGATGTTCACAGAAACTTGCCTCCTTTACCAGAGCAGGATGAAGAGCAGCAGAGAGATGAACATCGTGAGGCTGTAAACAGACCTTCACTGGTTCTTCCATCTCCACCAGTGCCTCCACCTCAGCCTCTTTGGCACCAGGATATACATCAGACTGGATGGTCTCGTCATAGCATGCATCGATCTGAACTCGTGAGCTTATGAATCGACTAGTTTTACTCGAATAATTTAGCATGATCGCTGTCCCTTCTGATTGCATGTGTTGGATGTCAAGCAGGAGTGGGAAACGATGAATGTCTTGAAAGCAGACATGGCTAGGCTTCAGCAAGGAATGACCCACATGCAGAAAATGGTGGAAGCTTGCATGGATATGCAACTAGAACTCCAGCGTTCCGTTAGACAGGAAGTTTCTGCAGCTCTGAATCGATCCGCTGGTGAAAGAGGTTTTTACTTCATTTTTTATCCAAGGTTATGGTACCTGAGTTAGCTTTCTTTTCACTTATGTGTTTGTTTCGTTGCGAGCAGGACTGAGTGCTGAGACATCAGAGGATGGCTCTAAATGGGGCAATGTGAAGAAAGGGACATGCTGCGTGTGTTGTGATAGTCACATAGATTCTTTATTGTACAGGTACTGTCCATCTTCTTCTTTGATAGTTGCGCATTTTAGCGATTCGTAGATATATTGACCTTCCGACTTTTGCTGGCAGATGCGGGCACATGTGCACGTGTACGAAGTGTGCGAACGAACTGGTGCGTAGCGATGGTAAGTGTCCGCTGTGTCGAGCACCGATCGTGGAAGTGATAAGAGCATACTCAATACAGTAAAGAGATATATAGAAAAAAAAGGTTAGAATTCTTTGCATAGGGAGATGTAAGTAAGAGCTCGTGGAGGCAAATGCCATATCCCTCTCTGTCTCTTAATTTTGTTTTGTTTTCGTTCTCATTGTATAACTGGGGAGTAATGTCTTAACACTAACTGGATCTCATTTGTTCATTTATACGCGTAAACAAAATTACTTGTTTGTTTGTTTGTTGTACAATCAATCAATATGAGTACCCCCATTCCTGAGTTAGATGTTAAAGGATCGCAAATATAATTCTCGACGAGCCTTCGCGTATCATCCGACGACTTTCTGGAAACCAACAACTTAAGCAAATCGAAAACCAACAACTTGTTCCATGATTTGATGAACCTCAATATCAGCTCCAGCGGAGATGAATTCATCACCAAACAACCTGGTATACTCCAAGGCCAGACTAAACCAACAAAAGTTAGGTAATTAGTCATATACAAACTGAGTTTGAGACTATAAAAAAACACAATACAGGCTTCAACCATAAACTCAAAATCTCCACCAAAACAACCCATTATTGTCACAACATTCAGCCAAAATTACTACAAAATATTCAGTCAACCTTCTTAAACAAGCTACTAAAAAAAACAGTTATCCTTACGCACAAAAATTGTTGTCAAACCTTAAAAGTATATCCAGAACCCATTTCTTATGTATTTTCGTGTATTCGAGTTATTTGGTCTAATAAGTCTACGAAGTTGATCTAATATGTAATTTAATTAGCCCATATATAATCTAATCAAATCACGCCCTTTCAGGTATGTTAATTTGCTACCTATCTAGTATTCTAGCCCGCTCTTTCGAGACAAAGATCTAAAACCCGCTAGGTGATTTACCGATTTAGAATTGCTCATACGACAGACTAGTTCATTCGCCCCTCATCTAGTTATTTGATTTTGGCGTTCTAGACATGCAAACTCTTTCGAGTCTAATATAAATCTAACCGAGATTCATTCAAGTTGATCAGGCAAGAACAAATCGAAAACGAAATCAAATATGCAACGAAATGCATCCAACTCGCATAAATCGTCAAATGTATCAAATCTCGTTCATAGGAATTAACCTAGGGTTCATCTAATCTAAGTATGAGGAGTTTAACTACTCATAATCTCAAAGAACAAATCAGATTCAAAGAAGGAAGATATTGGAGTTAGGTTTACAAGAAGAAATCCGAAAAATCTAATTTCGTTGATTCCCGCCGAAGAACTTGATTCGCCGATCTTGATTATGTCTTCTGATCCGAACTCCTTGAAGTTGATGCCTTCTCGTCGCTCCGAAGTCTCTGAAATATCCTCTGATTTTCGTCCAAAAAGTAGTCTTTGAATGAGTGAGAACTGTGCATAAATCCTTATTGTTGTCGGTCGTCACACTATGCGCCTTAACTTGTATGTTATAGGCGCATAGTGTGACATATGCGCATAGTATACCAAATTTCCAGAGAATCCATGCACCTAAGGCGTCACATAATGCGCCTAAACATAGGTGTCTAATGTGACAGTTTTAGGCGCATACTATGACTAACTTCTAGAACAAAAATTGTAGGAAATTGAATGAGCTGTCCAACGCCGCCAACTTTGTATTAATTGAAATTCTGAGCTAAGAGATATGTTAATTAAAAAGCAAAACTTGCAATTAAATTATTTAAATAGTATTTCATTTTGTTTTAAGAATGAAGTGGAAAATACAAGGTGTTGATTCGAAAAAATCTGCGGCGGAAGCCATTTTAGGCAGAAGCCAATCACAGGGGGCAACGTCATTTAATGAAAAATCGGAGTCGTGAAGAATACGTCCTTATGTTTCAAGCTCTTAGGGGTAGTTTTGGTATGGTGATGGAAATGTTGAGGAGAGAAATATCAAATCTTAATATTCTTTTTCTGAGTTTTCACAATTAAACTCACTTAAGTATTGGTTTTTAAATCTAATCTCATTAATTTTTACATTAAAATATTCGTTATTCAAAGACGAATCCAACAAAATTAATCTTGATTATTTTTGAAGTAATAATTTTATATTTTGTATTCGTTCGGAATTTTGTATTTGTGCTATAGGAAAGTTCATGTTATCCATACGAAAGATCGTGTTATACATAAGAACATACTTTTGGAAAGTATGAACGTATATATGCAAAAGTTAATGTTAATCATATGAAAATGACGCATTATCTATACCAATTTTTTAATGAAGTAAACGAACGTATAAACCATAGGAAAGTATATATACAAACATGTAGTTTGTATTATATGGAAGTTCGTGTTATCCATACGAAATGTACGAGCATATGAATACGCAAAGATCCATCTTGAAGAGGAAAAAATGAACTCAGATCTAGCATTCATTCAAAAAAATTGAGAAAAAAGGGGGAAACTATAAAGAGAAGTGGAAGAAAATTTGAATATAGAAATTTTGAATTAGAAAAAGAAAGATATGAGTGGTTAAGGTATTTATAATATTTTTATTTATTTTATTTTTATTTTTTAATATTCTCTCGTATGCTTATCGGATACAAACATATTTTCTCGAGTGGTTTTCGGATTCGAACGAATGAATATATTGGTACTTAACATATGAATTAATAAATATTGGTATTTAATGTTTGCATAACGAATACGAACGTACGCTTTCTACAGTCAGGACACTGTATGCCTCTCTCTTCTCTTCTACAATTGTGAAAATACATGTCAAATCAACATTAAAAAACGCACATAAATTTCTCTTCTACGTTCGTATACTTTTCGATTCCGCGGGTCTCATATATATAATGGATGGTTGTGATTGGCTTCAACTAACTAGCTAAAGTCTTTCCGCCGTAGGATTTACCCCGTGTTGATCCGGGTGAGTGGGATTTAGTAATAAAGAATAAAATAAATAAGAAAAGCTTTTTTCGATTCAAAAATAAATATAATGAATCGAAAAAAATTGAATATTTCCACATGAACTGTTTCCCCATCATTACTATCACACGTCTGCTTGTTTCTTCTTCCTTACAAGTCAATATATCTACAAATATCCCCTTAATTATTATATATTCATCTGTAAAACTTGCATTTAATAGCTTCTACTCTGCCAATAATTGAGGTGATATGTACATAACTACCATGAAATTTAAAGTTTGTGTAGTCTCAATTTCTTCATAAATTTAATTTAATTTGTTAAATGTTAATTTCTATATAATTTAGTCATAAGTTGTATTCGTTAATTTATATATATTATTTCTTCCACGTCACCGCGCTTGAATTTACGTACCGCTAACCATAGGTAATCGCGAGGCCTCCTCACACAAACGACGGGCAAGGCAACTGCGATCTAGCTTATCCCTAGTGATATTCCAAATTGTCCGGTTCACACGACCGGTACGAATTGGTTGATTAGTGTCTACGACAATGGATTACATATTGATTTCTGAAGAACGTACGATAAATTTTGTTAGAGCTGTAATAGAGAATGTACTTAAAAATATTTGGACTATGCTTAATAAAATTTCCTACATATATAAAAAGAAAGAGTTGAAGTTGTTAATTACTTACTTTCCATTAGAAAGGATGCATGTATGAGAATAGAGGAACACAATAAAGCAGCAGTATTAACTTAGTACGTCTAATCGCACTTAGACAATGCTTAATCACAAAACCCCATCGCCTTGTTTACCCCTTACGTCTTCTTGAACATTGATACTAAGCTAAAAGCTAAGTAATTAATCAGCCAGCACTACACACACTCTCTCACTGTATGTCTCTGGAGACCCAAAATCTTCCAATTAATTATTAATTTGTTTTAGATCAAAATCTTGCCCATTAATTATTTGGGGGGATTCATGCACGTGTACACAATTACCAAGAGGGATGTTCCAAACAAAACAGATAACATAATTTTACTTATGTGTGTGTTGAGTTTGCAAACCTCAATCTTTTTTCGTCCAGAATTTAACAAATGAGGTTATGACTGCTCGTAAAGCCTCGAGAAGCGGGTTGGTTTCTGCGGGTGAATGCATATTGGACGATCCTTGCCATGACCTGCTATTCACAACCAAACTCAAAACTAAGTCAAGAAATTCCCATACGAGCCAACATACAGCTTCTTGCAGCATTCAAACTCTTTACTTACATGTTTATTCTTTCCAATGTTGGATCCCTTCTCTTCTGCCCATCTCGGGTTCTTCGGTTTGGGTGATTCAGAGTCGAGTTTTCCGCAATGTTCTTCACACTTGACACCTGTGAAAGCGTGGTATTAACGAATATTCGGGCTGCAACCATTTGCGTACTTAAACCTAGGCACATCATTTCACCTAAGGGTTTTAACTGATGGACACTGCTTAGTTCTTCATTAACGCTATTCAGCACATGATCCAGTTATAGCATTTTTTTTAGGGGAATGAGCAACATCACATCGAAAAAGCCTCCAAAAGAAGGCCAAGAAAGAAAACTATAGCCAGGCCAAAAAACATAAAAGAAGCTTCGTGAGTCACCTGGTCATTAGATAACTTTGACTTCACTTCACCACTATCAGAGCCATCCATCGTTGAAGCAACCCCACTTGCAATCGCTTGCTCATCAGCTGTGACCGACTTTTTTCCCAACAAAGATATTTGGCCGTTATCTAGATCATCTACAACAGATGAACTTGAACCATCTTTACTTGGCCCTGATTCAACCTTCTCAGCATCCTTTCTTTCCCATGTTCCATTTGAACCACTTACTACCCCATTACCATCAGTTCTTGAAACAATGGGTCGTAATGGAAAAGTTTCCACCACGACATCTTCTGTTTGAAATACTTTTGGCCTAGATGATGATGATCCCACAACTTTGACACTATTATCTGCACAAACACTGTCCTCCGGTTGCTTTACCACATTTTCTGCTTGGAGTTGTTCTCTAGATGCTTCAACTTCTGAGGAAGGGCTATGTACAACTGAGCCACCCACTTCGTTATCAGTTTTTGCTGTTCCCATATCTTGACCTTCTGCTACCACTTGACTGTCTATGACTGCATTTCCCACATTATCACTATTCTGTATCCTTATTGTTTGTTCTTCTACTATTGCTTCCATTTGTTCATAAGATTCTTCAACTTCCAGAGAGTTTATCTCTTCGACTGAATTCCCTAATTCATCCGAACATGGCTGTTTTCGTTGTATCGCTATTGCTTGATCTTCTACTTTTGCTTCCATTTGTTCATAAGATTCTTTAACTTCCAGCGAATTTATCTCCGTGACTGAATTCCCTACTTCATCCAAACACAGGTGGTTTCCTAGTGATTCACCTACCTGAACTTCAGAGAAGACTGGATTCACAAACGCATCATCTATTGAAGGATCAGCACCTACTATTATATCTTCTGTTGGACCCACTTCATTATCTTTTTGTTGAAGCTCATGAACCTTTTCTTGATGAGATTCAACATCTCCAACAATTACAAAACTCCCATTAATATCTTGCCCAGCTTCAGCTTTGTGCTTCTGATTTTCAGAAACATGCCCATGATAAGTGGATGAAAATTCTTGTAGCGAGCTCTGATGTTGATCAGGTGATAGTACATTTCCATCTGGTATCAAAGCTGAAGAAGACTGAGGTTCTGTCGATATTGTGCCCAGGGGATACTGATCCGACCACTCATGAGAGTCTTGGTCCTCGGGCAATACCTTACCAGGACCCAACACCCGATTTTCTTGGATTATTTCTCGTACAATCTCGCGGACAGTGTAGAATGTCCCACCAACTTCCTTCTGAGTCAGAGTAAGAGAAGGAAAGTTCCCATTGTGCAAGCTCTGATACCTACACGCAGATCAACCAAGTCATCAATACGAAAACCAAGGGACAGATTAATTTCGTTAAAAAAACCCCTATATTCAAGACGAAAACCAATGAACTACAAGGGGTAACAGATAAACAAGAAGCTCATTATTTTAGCATGAGAACATCTGGTCCAAACAAAGCAGGGCCTGGGGTAACAGAAAGAGGCAAAGAAAGAAACTGCCAATAAGGCCTGAGAAAGCTAACCATTTAGCTAAAGAAACTGATCATTTTTTTTACCCTCGATAATTCAACCAAGGTCTGAACCCCACCTTGAATCAGAATATCAGATATTATATCCTTCCTAATAGGTAAACCCCTAAGTTAAGAGATCAACAGAGACAAAAAGGAGAGGGGAGAATAAGTAATATGTACTTCTTTATAAACAATTCAACCATGCCCTTCCTTTCCTCCTTGGAACGCCGTATGCGAGCCTTCCTCCCGCCTGACTCGTTGGACTTGGATAGAGCATATGTTCGGCCAACCCAGCTGCCCTTTATAGCAAGCATGGTGCTATATGCTATACGCCGTCTATCACCACCATACACCTACAACGTAGTAAATAAAATCAGGGCATACTTATAAGTTATAACAAGGTTAGCTATATAGTAAGTACACATTGAAGCACAATTCAGCAGAAGCTTCTACAGAGGAAATGCAATGATCTGACGGGTTCAGTGAGGCTGATTCATTCAACTCTGTGAGATGGCGAAACAGTGAAACGCGAAATGCCAAACTTCAAAGAAATTTCTAAGCATAATAGTGTAGGGATTATTTATACACACACTTTAAGCAAATGAGTTGTCCAGCCGTCGTCACTACTCCAGAAGCATTTCATGTCACTGTGACGAAAGAAAGCCCAATGAAGAACTTTCCCCTAACAATTTCCTACAATGAAAGTAAGACACCTCTATAGACCGCATGAAAAAATCCTCTAAACTGTGGTTATCAGAATCGAATTCAACATCGCCTAGAAATGGAATCGTAACACGCAGCATACTGGGTAGACTTCAAAACAAAAACAAAAAACTCTGCACATGAAAAGGAAGAACAGACGAGAAAGTGAAAAAAACAGGCTAGACTAGAGAATAAGAGGAAGAAATGCAGAAGACTTACAGAGAGCTAGAAGATGAAATTGTGAAGCTGCAGTCAGATGTTGGGGAGAGTGACTGATTTCACTGTAAAACTTGAAGAAAGGGTTGGGGAGTGTCGGGCGTATCAACCTGGGCCGTGTCACCGGATCGAACTCACAAAGTTTCGTAGCTCGTCAATTTATCAGGCCTGGCCCAACAATTTTCATTTGGCCCAGGTTTATTTCTCTAGTTTGAGTTTTATTTTATTTTATAGATGGGCTTGAGTTACCATTTGATTTTAAGCAATTAATTCGAAAAATCAATTCAAGTTAAAATCGATTTCAACACCACCCACCAGATATCTAAGAGCATGTATTCATTCAATGGACATCATTCATGTTGAACCACCTGCAAATGCAAACAAGGACAATCCATCAAGAAAATCAAAACTTCGATCTACAATGATCACGCTACCAGCCTACCGCACAATGAGTGCACTGTTGTAATGGCCAATAAACCACCAGCTCATGTCGGCAAGCGTTGGGGGGAAACCGGTACAGGAAACCCGAGGCCTCATGGAATAAGAGAAGAAGTTAAAGATTACAAATTTCCGTTTATAGGATGTAACGGAATTCGAACTCAGTATCGGAATTCGAACTCAGTATCTCAATAAGTAGTTACCCACCATCAATACAATCGGTTCACTCTGTCAAAAATAAGAAAACTTTGGAAATGTACTATCTCAGTACACACCACATGGCATCATCAAGACCAAAGTTTCATGAAGGCATTCACTACGAACGACTTCAAAGAAGATCCTATCGTCTTAGCTTTCTCCACAGGAACTACTTCAGCTCGTCTTTCCTCCATTAACCTACTACCAAAGAGAAGGGAAAGTAGTCAATATGGACCTCAAATCATCTAATCTGTAAAGTGAGAGAATGACTTACGCATCGCTTCTGTGCTGAACATTGTTTGAGGTTCCTGTTTGTTGATGATTTGATGAAGTGACATCAAGAATTTCGCTCGTGTTATGGACAACAGTTTCCACCTGCGAAAAGAGCAACAGTTTCATGCAAATTAGTTTTGGTTAAGGCGGTGCATCAAAATTGAATATGACAAAAGCATTATAGAGTAGCAGCCCATCGAGCAAGCGTCACTGCAGTGATTTAATCCCACGTAGGTTCTGACAGCAATGCATTCTCAGAAACCAAATCCTTAGATCCTCTGAAGTGATCAAGAAAGAGCCACATACTGTTAGAGAGATAGGAATTACCTTGTTACTCTTGATACAGGGTTGCTCTACAGATCCATCTTTATCTGATCTGGAACCTTTGTTTCTTGTATCGAGTTCAACCTTTTCCTCCCTATCATTAGTTGGCACCGTAATAGTCTCTACACTTGTGTTCTCTTTAGGAACCACTGACCCCTCAGGTGCTCTCTTTTCAATAACTGTGATAGGTTCAACAAAATTCTGGTTTTCCAATGAAGGGGTGCTTACAACTACCTTCGGCAACTCTTCAGCATGCTTCATGTTTTCTAGCGATCTACCACTACCTTCAATCTCAGTATCATTTCTCATGTCAAAGGTCTTCCCGCCAATAAGATGCTCACCCTCGCTACTTCCACCTGATAGTGTCCCAGCCACCACTTCTGATTCATCAGAATCTACATTCTCAACGTTTATCAAATCGTCATCGATTGGATCCTCAATAACCTCCTGTTTAGATGCTCCACTAATTCCATTAGAAATGGGATGATGCTCCTCTTCTCCGTCCAGCCTAGAATGGTCATCAGATACTGGCACTGTTCCTTTCATCAAAGACGCAGAGGATCGAGGTTTTTTGGATATTTTACCTCGGGAAAACTCATCAGAAGGACCGGTTTGGGATCCTTGATTCTGGCTCCAAGTAGCTTTTAGTTCTTGAAGAATGTGGCGCACGACATGGAAACCACCACCAACTTCTTTCTGGATCACATTGATGGGAGGAAAACTCCCATTGTTTGACTCTTTATACCTGCGGCAAAAGAAATCAAGCTGAGGATTAGGTTGATTGGGATCCTCATATAAGTTGAAACTCATATATTTTAACTCCCATAAACAACTAGGATGGGCTAGGAAGTTGGAAAACTCTAATTCAAAGTTCAAAATCCATGGAAATCCCTAACAGTGAAATTATGACACAAAATCATTGAAGAGGTTTAGGTAGATTACTCCATTACGAAGGATTCAATAATGGTTTTCCTCTCCTCCCTAGAATGCCTGATGGATGACGGAAATTCACGTCCATGAATTGAATTCTCAATAACCTCTTGTTTAGATGCTGTACTAGTGCCATTAGAAGGATGATGTTCTCCTTCTCCATCCAATCTGGGATGCTCATCAGATTCTGGGACTGTTCCATTTGGTGACAACGACGCAGAAGATTGAGGTGTTTCGGATATTGCGCCTCGAGGAAACTCATCGGCAGGACCCGTTTGGGATCCTTGATCTGGTGTCCAAGTAACTTTTAATTCTTGAAGAATGTGGCGCACGATATAGAAACGACCACCAACTTCTTTTAGGATCACAGTGATGGGTGGAAACCTTCCATTGTTTGACCTTTTATATCTGCAACAAAAGAAAGAAATGAAGAAGAGGATTTGTGTTGGTTGATTGTGATCCTCGTATAAGTAGAATTCCTCTTTTAACTGCTATAAGCAACTAGGAATGGCTAGGAAGTTGAGAAACTCTAATTCAAAAATCGATGGAAGACCCTAACTACGAAATTGACAAACAGAATCAATTGAAGAGTGTAAGGAAAGATTACTCCTTTACGAAGGATTCAATCATGGCTTTCCTCTCCTCCCTTGAACGTCGGATGGATGATGAAAACCATCGTCCAGATTGACTAGTGGACCAGGCTTGGGCGAGCACCCGGCCATATACACGGCCACCGCTTATGTTACGCATAGTAATGATGAGTTGAGAGCAAGTTCATCGTTCTCTAAGAGACACCTACGTCAGAAAGAAGGAAAATAGATCATACCATAGGCCCCAAAAATTGAGTAGTTTCAGCTGGCCATGGAAGCGAACAACTCCAGGCCAAAAATAAAAAGGAGGGAGGTGCACAGAAGAATAGAGGGAAGTTTGTAGAGAGTAAGATGAAGGAACCTGATCCAGACGGAGAAAATGGAGAACGCAGGAGCTGAGATTTACAGAGCGTTTGGGGTTTAAGCGTCGTTTCTCCTCTAAAACCCTACCAAAGGGCGAAGAAATGAAGAAGCCAAAGGTGGATAACATTTCAGTCACTCGACGTTTTTTCTTAACGAAATAATCACTCAAGTTTTCCTTAAATAACACATCCATATAAATACTATATAGATGTCCATTTCGTGGAATGCATCCATTTCGTGGGGTGTGCTAAATTCGAATACACAGCTCTATCATCGAAACAACTCTAGCTCCGGTAACAGACTAACAGTTGATGTTGAATAATACTAAGACGCTATATTTCCTGAAGCTAAAAAGTTCACCAGAACACACAGGAAAATGAGGACGAATTTTTCATCTGATGCAGAGTGTCTGGCAAAAAGATGACACCATCAATAAAACAAGCGAAAGAAGTGAAAAGTTAGAACAAAATTCCCCTAATGATGTGGTGAAACAAGTATATACAATACAAGAATTACACCATTTCTCCAACCAACTAAATGCTTATAACCAAACAAACAAAAATGTATGAATATGAATTATCACTATATTCATGGCCACCCTCCCCTGCAACAAACTAGCAACCCTCATCTTCCCTTCATGGCTGTTGCTGCTGCAAACAGCAGGGGGAGTAAGTGCTCCTTCTTCTCTTCCACCATCTTCACAAATCCCCTTTGTTATGCTAAATCCCAACTCCGAGGAAAATAGTTGAATACATGTAAAAATGCTGTTAGAGAGAGACGAAAAGAAACAACAATTCAGTTTCCTCACCTGCATATGAATAATTTTCATCACTTGCTCGTGTATCTATCTTCACCATCTCAAGTTAAGGAGAGTCAAAACCGTGTCCCAATAGCCGGGACTTGGAGGAGGAACCAACATCATCATCATCATCACCCTTTTCCATTCTACATTATCTTAGGAGTGGTTTCTGCTTGTATCCTATCCTACTTCTCTCCGCCAGTTTCTCTTTATGTTTCCTCTTCTTGTCCATTTTCTGTCGATACCGTTCCACTCTTTCCCTCTCGTAGATCCCTTGCCAATGAACTTCCCCTGTTAACGGCCATAGCCATCTTTCCCTCGCCAGGTCGCCGTCGTCAGCAGCCTCAGCAAGATCTTCATCCATGCTCTTCAGCAATGTCAGGTTAAAATATCTTGCCCATATAGTCCCCTTTCGTTGTTCGAGTAAGTGCTGCTCTTCGAGATTGCCGGATACTGGATCTATGTAGACCATCTTTCTTCCACTTTGGTAAGCCCATACATTCACGAGTATCTCCATTATTCGACAGTAGCAGTGTTTTTCCTGATGATGACATCATTGGATAACGTGTATTTTGTTTCAGTAAAGTTCTTAAGAGAACTGTTTGCGATAAATCGACAGGAAGTGAAGTATCTCACCTCAACTTCTGAGGAACTCAACAGACATGCTACGCCGGAACTGGCTTGCAATGAGTCCAATGAATCGACAAACATTCTGCGACAAATTTGTAAGATATCAATTACCATTGCTTTCACTTATAGTTACTGCTAAATAGATAATCTTTTGTTGCTTACCTGGAAAACATGATGAACTCCAAAAATGAAGGGGTTGGCATCACCCAGCTATGCAAAGCAGACCAATGACCATGATCCTCCGGCATAGGAGGAAGACCTTCTAGATGCGATGGCAGGGAAAACATCTGGCGGAATGCATCTTCAAAAGTTGTTCTGCATGTATGAGGTTTAAGCGATAAAATATCTGTAGTGAATATATAATGAAGAACTACGTTAGATGCAAATATTCTTCCTGCGTTCCTTTATTTTCCCCTCGAAGAAAAAGATGAAAATGGCTTTCGCTAAAATAACAGTATACATGCACAAAGAATTAAATCAGGTACCTGCAGCGTCCTGCATTTAACCCGTCACAGAAGGACCAGAAAGATAGTTCGCCACTGCTTCCCGTGGCTTCGTAATCCATGTCTAATTTGGCCCAGAAGTATATTACGTCTCCCACAGTCTCTTTCTTTATTTTCTCTTCCAGAACTCTTTCAGCGTTGGGAGATAGTGAAACCTGCTCCACAGAAACCAAGGCTAGGTGGAGTAAACAGGCAAGGCATCAACATCGAAGCTAACTATATTCTGACACTCAGTCATCCAATTCAATATATTACGACAAAAATGTTGAGCATAACTGAAGATACCTTCCTATCTGTGGTACGCCAAGACTGAAACCCAATCCAAGGTCTCTTGTGGATGTTATCCACCTTATTTGCAATTGAAAACATTCCACCCATCTCGCACAATACGTTTCGATAATATGAGTCATTCAAGAGAGGAAGCCGGGCAACTGCATCCACATCGTCTGATCTTGGTCTAAGGGCCCTTGTGGACTGCCGGAATCAGATACACCCAAATGCACAATCAAGCTATTAATATAATGGATATGAAAACTTGCAATGAGGACTCGCAAGCCATTGAAATTGAATTAAATGGCTAACATAACATGTTGAGCACAAACAGGAAAACAGAAAGAGATGGCGTGTGGGCCAAAACACCTGTACTTGTAAATGCTACTATGTATGCCGAAAAAGAATCACAAAGAAAGAAGTGAGAATAAAAGAGCAAGGTAAATAACTTACAAGACTTAGACCACGGTATAAGGAACCATGGTGCAAGAAGGACCAGGCCCCAGCTCCAGGATATATCTCATAGATACATACTGGTTGCCCTGTCCGCTCTAGCTCTCCCTCATCCCTTTCGTTTGCTTCAAACTTTAGTTTTTCAGCTTTTCGTGCATTGCGGTATATCTCATCCCACACGCCTGGGTGTTTGTCCATCCGTTCCTCAACCTGCAGATGCCAACGCTACAATTAAAAATATCATGGGCACAAGGAAAGAGAGAATTATTGTACAGCATTGACAAAGAACGACCATGTTCCATATTCAGGTGCCATGGCCATTTTTAGAATTTTATCCAGGTGGGTTTGAAGGCTGTTGGACATTGAAGTCTGGGTGATAACACAAATTTGTGATTCCAAGGAGATCATAAAGTACCTGTTGCAACTCTACAGTCTCGAATTCTTCATAATTTTCTATTTCGTTCAAAACATCCCAATCTGACTTCATCACACTATCTGGCGCCCATATATTGGTTGTATTACCAGAGATATTTGTAGATGTGACAAGGTCCCAAGCCTCTGTTTCAAGATACTGAACGACATCCGAACCTTTGATATTATAGTCAGCAGCTTCCTCTTCTATCTCACCAAACAAAGCCCATTCCCATGTGATCTCTTGAAGCCGACTCACAGAAGCTGGGAGCAAAGTATCCGAGGGGTAGCTAAGAATGTTCTCTAAGAGCTTTGCGTAACCAGATACGCATTCAGTTGAAAGCATGTTTTTAGCAAATAGTCGTCCAGAGACAGAAAGAGTTCTGGCAAGTTTGGAAATAGTTCCATCTGATATCAAAAGAGAGAAAGTCCTCATCAAAGCTTCAGGATCATACTTTGGGAAAAACAGGACATGGGCTTCATCAGTGACCTGCAGTTGTGGAATCACATCAATAATGGCAAAGAACGAAAGAATGGAAGCATTGTGATAAAGACATCACAATTGTATAAGACTATCAGCTATGGACTCACATATTTTTTCATCATGGAGGTTTCAGGTGTCAGGACAGGAATTCCAAAGGTCATGGCCCGGACAATCAAAGGAGGAAACCCCTGTTCATCCTGAGAAGAACCATAAACAACTATGTCTGCCATTAACAATACACTATTGACATCACCATGCAGACCATAATGCCTAACGGAACCATGAATAAGTCCCAAACGAGAAGCGACTTCCTGCAGAAAAGGAATGAACTAACGATCAACAAAAATAATGCACAAAGTCGAAAGGAATACAAACAAGAAAGATATATATCAGTATTTTCAATAATTCAAGGACATTGTAAGAGTAACCAACAAGTTGACACCACAGAAAGGGTTATGGACCAGTGTGAACAAGAAGAATCAGAGTTCATGAATATTTTCTTTCATCCACTCCCAATTCCAGGAGTGCTTTCTCTTGCAGATAACAAGCAAGCATTGTTTTTGCACTTTATCTAGTTTCAGATTGGAAAAGAAAAAATATGATGTCACATACAGACAGAAACAGGCTAGCATAACTGCATAATTCGAGCTCTTCTAAAAAAAATAAAGATAGTGCTTCAAACGAAAAAATGACAAATGAAAGGTCACCTGTACAGCGCCACCATCAGTTGAATTACCGCACAAGAAAACAAATTTAAATGATCCTTCGGCATCACTTCTTCTGGCATATTTGCTAAGTAAGGGACCTAGGGAATGCATTGCGACAGCATAGTCCCAAGATAATTCATTGTAGAAGAAGGAACTCCCAACAACTAAAACTACAATATCTGTTCTCTCAAATCCATTGTCCACCCTCAGCTGATGTTTGTCATGGGTCTTCCTGTAAATTTCAGCGGCCCAAACATCTACCGGTGATCCAGGAACCACAATGAAGTTTCCAGGGTCGATCACACTGTATAGCATCTGATACAGAGGAACATTAATTACACACCTGATTCATGAAAATAAAAAAAAGATATAATATGATGTCATATGTACCGGAAGAGTGAAATCTGGAAAAACTACAAGACTAGCTCTGCTAAACGCACTCCTCCAGTAAGTCACAAGCTTTGTCCAGCCCATTTCCTCATACGGTAAAAGACGATTAGCAAGCACATCTTCCTGTATTATCCAGATGACTGGTATTGAGCAGAAAGGCTCCTGCATAAGGCTGCACAAATATAAAACTCACTATCTAAAGCATTTCAAGGCCAAAGCAACAGAAAACAAGCATCTTGGTACATGTACATGAAGGAAGACAGATCATAGAGAAATTGATAACAGCCATACACAAAGCATTACTCAATTCAATCTAAGCACAAATAATCTTTCCAATCTTGTATAAAGTCCACCATATTCTGTATCATTCTATATAAGAACGCTAACAGTGTCTGATCATTACAAAGTGTAAAATAGCTCCTCATATTACCAAAATTTTCAAGATTGTTGCTTTTCAGATCTAGGCAGGTAGGAAGTGATTAGGACATGTAACAGCAAAAAGAGGAAGAGGAATTCTGTAGCCTCATATTGATTATTATCAGCCCAATATGCACAACATCTAAAAGACACCGCAAGAATCTATGGTCATATTAGTAACACAACAAAAGCATACACAAGAAGCACACCACTAGAAACATTAAGGCATCGGGCTCTTGCCAGTATATGTTGAATCCATAGATTCCCAAGCTGAAAACAAATAATTAAATGAAACATGGAAATTCAAGCATACAGAGCAATTGTGACTGCTGAGAGAAGAATAAGCTGACCTTGGCATAGCTTTTTCTGCTTGGAGCGAATCCATGATGATACCATCAAACCTATAAAAAAACATAAATGCACAAAACTCTAAAAATAACAGCATGCGTAAGAAATTTTTATAAAGTGCATAACCACATGAAAGTCACATTGTGGTAGAAAAAAACTAACACACTGAATTGAGAAAATATAATGAAGAGTATATACATTGACCAGTCGACAGTATTGTAGTTCTCAGCTGGTAATATTGATATCTGGCCACCAGTTTGCTCCAAGACTGCCTGTGTTCTTCCATTTTCGGGTGCATAGATCTGTAAACCATACATTCCAGAATGCATTAGCTCTTCAAATTTACAGTTCAAAACCCCAAATACAGATTATTGGCCCCACAGTACTTGTTACAGGCTTACTTTAATTAAAAATGGAATAATTTAGCATGAACAACTCAGATAACAGGGTGATGGGACAGAAAAATAGGATAGGAAGTATAGAAAGAATAGCATCGGTGAGTCACCTGAAGTGCATAGCCAAGTTTCTTCAGATTCTTCATTATTGTAACCAACATCAACAACTGTGGATTTGTCTTCACATTTCCTAAAACCTGGCATTAATCAGAATTAAGTCTCTTTTCAATAGCTTTATTCTTTCTTAATACTACAAAACCATCATTCATAATGGAAAAACTGATCGTATTGATTATTGAGTATGAAACAATGAGTAAATCCAATGCATAAACTCAGTGCTTACTGATTAATGACGGAGGGAAGTAGTGTCATAAATATTGGTTGGAAGTTACCACTCGATTCAGTAGTATTTTTTCAAGTATTTCTTCCCAGAGTAAAACACACAAACGACCGAAACCAAATAGGCCACAAAAAGATTAGACTAGTATTGTAGTGGTTCTTAAACGGCGAGAACCATAAAATTCTCTGCACAGAAAATTTTATGTAGCTGTAACGCCCACAATTTCTCATCAAGATCACAGAACCGTCCTCCTTAGTCAGAGAGATCATATCGTAAGCTCACTCATCCCCACCACAATAATCCCTTACTATGTCCTTTATATCCTACACTATAAATTAATCCATCTACTACCGAGTCTAATGGAAAAGTGCATACAAGAAGGAATTAGCATGCATTTGCTCCGAAAATTAAAACTGGGTTCCATTCAGAATGAAATACGCACATTAATTGCAGTACCATCTCACACAACACATAAAACACATGATCCCCCCTGAATTAAATAAGCTCTTACTGAAAGCTGCAACCCTTCCAGAGCTAATAGAACTTTCTCAGAATGAAGTTGCTTTGCTCCATATCAGGAAACCTCAGAGTCTCGCCTACTCAATGTTATACTACGAGTGAAAAACAAATGCAACTGGAAACCATAAAGTAGATAACAGTAAACAAACAGACAACGATTAGAGCCGCTCTGTTCATTGAAAAGTACAGCATTCATAAACAATGGGCAGACTATTACTAACTGTTACACAGGGAAAAAAATGTCACTGAGAGGGAAAGAGAGAGGGAGGGAAGTGCTTACGAAAGCAAGCCTGGGGGACCGGAGGCCCACCCTAACACTCTGCTGCATTCTGATTTGATCAAGTCCAGGCCCCTCAACCAGCCGCCGCGACCTTATTCCAGGTACAAATTTCAACGTCGTCCCCAACCTGAGCCCTTCCCTAACCGATCTCCTTTGCTCGGTCCATCCTCTACTGAACACCATCGAAGTAATGGAGCTCTGCAACAGCATCGCCCCCATGGCGAAAGCGAAAACCGTGAAAACGATGACGAAGTAGAAGAGATAAACTCCGCGGAATGCGAACCAGCTCTTCCGCCGGCCAGTCCCGTGGTGGTGATGCCATCTGCGAGAAGCGCGATCTTCTCTAGATTTGGAGCCGCGGCCGGAAGTGGTGGCGGAGGAAGATGCGAGGTGGTTAGTGTTGCGCTTGAAACGGAGACGATCACGGATCGAGTGAGAATTCTGATCGGCGGTGGTGGCGTCGGCGTTGGAAGGAGGGCTAGTGGGTTCGGCGGCAGCTTCGTCGACTTCAGACGGCAGAGAGTATCGAAACATGGGTGGACGGAGTTTTGATAAAAAGAATTTTGCTGGGGAAAGTGATGGGAAATTCGTGTTAACGGAGTTGAATCGGAGTTGGCATTTTTTTGGGGGAGTGGTGGACAGAGAAGAGTGAGAGAGTTTTCTCTGATCACTTTCCGTGATCTGATTTCTTTTTCTTTTTCCTTTTTCTTTTGGCTGAATTCTGCATTTATGAGATTATTTTAATTTTTAAAACGACAGCCACGCGCCAAGTGGAGAGTGGAGACTGCCAAACACCGACCAACTCGTTTTTTTATTATTAGGAAAATGGTCATTTTGGACCCTCTACTTTACCAACGTACCAATAGGCCCTCCTATACTATTAAATTGTTTATTTATCCACCGTCCATTAACCGATTATATCATCCTGTCATGTTTTATATATATCGTCGTTAATATACAAGTACATAGATTGGTAAACCAGATTTGTAGAGGAGGTCAACGGATTCTCGGCATCGAACATCGGTGAGCTACAAGTACTGCTCTCGGTAATGGCTGGTGTTTATATACCAGCGTCAAATAATTTTAAGAAACTTTATGGTTGTATTTTTTATAGGTCTACTTAATTCTAACTTCGACTTTGAACGTGGATCACCATTCATTAAATAAATACCCATTGAACCTCTATTTTTTCAGAGCGGGTACTTCATCTAAAAGCACCTTTTGCGTTGACTTGCATCGTTCGTCATTGCTTGTAGTTCACGAACCAGATCATTATTTGTGTGTTTCTTGCACAAGTTTGCAGACCTGTATAGTTTGTTGGGGGTGGTTAATCATCTAGTGGGTAAAATCATTCGTTATTGAATTGGTTTTACGATTTGTTTCAGTTCAATGATCTTTCATCTGGACATTGAATTGGTTTATCTGACGGTATAGTTCAATAGTTTTGGTTAAATGAGAACACGTAGATGACAATTGTTATAATTTCGTTGAATACGCATGCTGATGAGGCGAGTTTGTCGGAAGAGTGAGTCGCGGACGAGGTTAGGACATTTCATGTAACAACATTTTATTTGAGCTTAATAAATTATTATTAATCATATGAAATAAATTATTATTAATCATATTAATGTCTCCCGAGCATATTATGCATTTATCACTGATAAGACAAGTCCTAGGACTAGTTATGGATTTATTTATTTATTTTATAGGGTTGTTAATTTGAGAAATAGATCATGGTTACAGCGTATGAAATATCTCTGTGTTTCCCTGAACCTCTCCTTCTCTGGTAAAGAAGAATCAATGACACAAGAGAAACACCAGATGTGGCTAACTGACTACCTGCACTTTTACAATTGTCTTTTTTCAATTCCTCAAGGATCCATCTCAAAACGTGTTACAGAAACTCTCCCTCATTAATCGTCATCATTAGCCTTTCCTAAACTAGCAATCTGAACGGGAAGGGGTCAATCACAAGTCTAGAGGTCCAAATGGATCTTCAGCAGAGGAATGTGTCTCCTCTAAGATGGGCTGAACCCTTGGTCTGCCCGGTTGATCGCGCCCTGTCGGGAAGTTCCAAAACGAATCTGATTTCTGGAAGAAAATGTAGAACACTACAGCAGATGCTAAGAACAGTGCTAGAAGCAACACATAGATTTGCCATTCTGCACATGTAAAGAGTACAAAATTATCAGATTTTGCTCTCTACTCTTGTCCACGAGCAGCAGTGAAAAGGGAGATAGAAACAGAGAGAGACGGACCGACCTTTCCAATCTACTGGAACAGTTAGCTTTGTCACCACGGCACCCCATTGATTCGAGGTGGTAAGCACAACCCTGTTCCAGATTAAGGAAAGAGTAGCAAAGTGACACTGAGCATTATTTATTATTGCTCCTAATTGGATTCTCAAAGCTAAAGAATTTGACGCTAATTGATTGCATAGCAAAGGGAACAAGCAACAAAAATACAAGAATCCACAGCTTATATACCTCTGGCTAGGGCAGAACTCGAGAGATGTAATGGATGTACCAAGGTGCAGCCTCCTACTGTAGTGGCTAATGTCCATCTTCTTCACTTCCGCTACAGAAACGTCACCATCTTTACTTCCCCTACAACATGGAGATTTTTCAAATTCATGCTAGGGAATATGAAACAAGCTTTTGGATCATAAGATAACTCGCTCTCTATTAAAAGAATGGGACGTCAATGACCGAACTCCAACAGACAGCTCAAACTACTTACAGCGCAAGATACTTCCCATCCAAGCTCATAGACATGATAGAAGCAGGCTTTTTAAGAAGCTTCTTGAATCCAATTTTTCTCCATGTGCTTATATCATAAACTGAAGTGATAACCGTATCACCTATTCAAAGGATCAAGAGTTGAGTGTAGGCCAAACTTGATGAGGTTAATCATTCCAATGCAACCAAAGTTCACTATTATACCAAGGCACCCCGATAAGTATTACCTTTTTGAACAGCACAAAATAGGAATGGCCTTGTTCCATCTTTGGAGAATCGGCATAACTCAATCCTCTCATCCTGTCATATTGACAGAAGTCTGCATCAAGGTGGGGGACAAAAAACAACATTGGCCAAATGAGAAGAGCTTTAACTTGATTAGCTTAACCATACTGCATTCCGAGCCAAAGAAACCACAGGTGAACCATCCTCTGTCTTCCATATTCTTGCAGAACCATCAATAGATGTTGAAGCTAGGAACTCCGAATCTAGGCTACAGTATGGAACACCGAAAAAATAAGGATAACATAACAGAATCCAAAACCTACTAGGAAAGTTAGATTCCCTACAAGTTTACAGCTCTCAAAAACTGAAAACATGAAGGAAAAAAACAGTATGAAATGTGAAACTAGGCCAGATAGAAGTGGAATTCAATTCATAAAGACTGATGCACCACTATGTCACACACGTCAGCTAATCCGTTCAAATATAGAATGTTCTATGAATTCCTATGCATGACCGAAAGAAATTCTGTAATTTGTAATCCATCTGGCCATCGTCAGATCCAACATGCAACGTATTACAGTGTCTGCGCACAGCCCCTCCCAAATTGGTGACGAAAAATGGAGAGTAAGTACTGACCTGAAATCCATATCCCGGAAGGATTTGTGAGCTCTTGGTTCATCTAGAATGGTACTGAGACTAGGCCACTTCAAAATTCTGAGACGTCCATCCTGTATTTGATTGAATTAACAACTACATATCAATCCTAGCACGAAATATAGCGTAAGCAATCAGTGGGCTTAACTAACGATACGGGGAAATTTGCTTACCACACCGCCAGAGGCAAGGTTAGAACCATCGACACTGAACGCAAGGCATTTCTGGGGACCGACACTTTGAAGAGCCGGTAATTCCTTAGCCAGTAGCTTAAATTCTGTTTCTTCACCGTGCAACTCAAATAATCTGACAGTTCACCAAAAAAAAGGCCAAGTCTTCAGGCCACCAAGTTGGTATTTAATTAGTACTAAATTCGTTATGAACAGAAAGAGTTTCACCCACTTGCAGCCACCATTGGTAGTGGAGCAGACGAAATCGTCTCCGCTAGGATGAACAGCGATTAAAACTAAATCGCCATCTGCTTCTTCCAGCTCATACGAAGCCTGAGAAATAGAGAAAACAATTAAAACAAACAGCAATGAGAAATTGAAATCGTATGGTACAGAGTCAGGGTAAAAAGAACGAACCACGGAAGATGAAGAGAGAGAGGTGGTGGTGTGATCGAAGGAGAAGATCTCGAGCAATGAAGCTGAAGAAGAAGAAGAAGATTTGGTTCTCGACTTCCCTAAAACGACTAGATTAGCGTTCTCCGGTCTCCGGATCCACGACCCGAACACAACGGTCCCCTGCCCCGGCTCCATCAAAAAGCTGTCGACTTTGGACTGAACTTGAGAAGCAAAACAACGTGAAAGCTAGATTTGGATTCGAACTGCAGCAGGAGCTAAGCTCGTAGTATGGATTATGAATGGCGATTGGAAGAAAGTAAACAGATAAAATAGTCAACTATAGGGGTTTTTGTTTGTGGATATTCGGATTCCATTATAGCTGCACTAAATATTCCCGCGTTAATAGCAAATAGCCAAAGGGGTGGGAAGGATCGTGTGCGACAATGCCTCCGACAAATCCCACATCGACTCCTTCAAACTGTGATCGTTAATTTTTAATTTTTAATTTGACGATAATTAAATCCAAAAATTGTTATGTGTGGGTATGGATATAGAAGTATCCGATCTTCAAAGCCATCGATGTCCTCCTTCACATTACTTGGAATTGGGAGATATGTAAGAATCGTTCTCGTCAATGTGGGGGAGCAACTCTATTAACATGGCGCCGAATCACCTACAAGTGTAGCACCGTTAAGTAACCAAAAAATTTCCCAACAATGATGGCACCCGAGCTGTACAGTAAATGCTCGGGCAAGCACGCACAGGAGACAACACTAACTCATCATCGCCTCTAATATCAACTGTCCAATGGCCCTGTTGGAAACATTAAGCACAAACATCCCTTCTACATCTCGTTGTAACAATAACAAAAATTATTGCTAAAACAATATATCATTTCGAGGGGGTTCCTGTTGGAAACATTAAGCACAAACATCCCTTCTACATCTCATTGTAGTAATAAAAAAAATATTGCTAAAACAATATATCATCATGAGGGGATCGAAATCGGATGAAAAATGCATTAGCATCAACATACAAATAATAAACTAAAAAAACAAAGACGATATTTAGGGAAACTTCCACAACACGGTTTGATCGCATTTGTCTACATAATGGTGAAGAAGGCGAGTGGAACTTCGAAGAGAACATTGGCGGAGTTGAGGAGTGTATCCGTGGAAGCGTTGAGATTGGTGGGGTTGGAATACATTTTTGGGGGTTAGATATCCTTCCATTTCGATATCGTGAATGTCCTTTTGCTCCGACAGTCTACTCTGTGTTTCTATACTTGCATGCGCTTGAAGTGCGCCACAAACAACACCACATCAAATTTCATGATGCTTGTACCCCGCTAACTCCGGTAGTCCACATTGAACTTTGAAGCTTCCCCAACACCGGTTGACCGCATTGCCTTCAAGGCGGTGAAGACGGTGGGTGGAACTTCGAATAGAACATCGGCGGAGTTAAGGAGTGTAGAGGTGGAAGCGTTGAGATCGGTGGGGATGCAATCTAGTTTTGGGGCTTAGATGCCCTCTGAATCCAATCTCGCAAATGTCATTTTGCTCCGATCGACCACTTTGTGTTTCTCTATTTGCCTGTGCTTGAAGTGTGCCACAAACGTCTTAACATCATATTGGACTTCATGATGTTTGTCCCCGCCAACTCCGGCAGGCCACATCGAATATTGACCCTGCTCTAGGAAGTTTACGCCATATCGGAACAAGCCCGAACGAGAGAGCCCCAAAGGGAAAGAAAAACAAGATGTTTCTATTATTTTTCATTCCACCGTACTGCAATTTTGTCATGTCTGCTTTCTCAGGTCAACAATTTCATTTCTCAAGAATTGCTATTGTCGCCCTAACTTCTATAAAAACGCCCTAAAATCTGAATTCGCCACTTACAATTACGTGTATACCCTCACCCCTCACCCCTCACCCCTCACCCATTGTCCTTTTAAACCCACTCGACCAATCCACATTTCTATCACCACCGCCGCCGCCGAGTCGTCGCCGGCAATCCCAAACAAAAGACCCCCAAATGTCAACGCATGCTCGCAAAGTCACGGATGGCAAAATTCCCAGTTTAATAGTTTAAATTCAGCAATCTCAGACGGTAATTCTCTGGATGCGCCAACACCCGAGCCAGGTCAGTCATGAGTTCACTCGAAACAGATACCCTAGTCGAAGCGGCCCTCCTGATCCTCAACACACCCGACCCGTTTGAGAAGGCACGATTGGGCGAATGGGTTGCTTCTCAATGGCTCAAAGGCTCCATCTTTCGGCCTTACGACCCCAATCTCGCCTTCCCAGTCCCTGACCGTCCTGCCCGGCTCTCCGACGTATGTTTACTGATGCAGTTCTGATTTATTCCTGCTTATGTTGTTAAACGTGTTTGATGACATGCCTGAACGATAGAGTTGGAGTTTTGTTTTTTTATGGTTGCAGGTTAAGTTGGTGGCACCTGGTTTAATGCCGAAGCTCGGCAAAGCTGGTAGCCTGCAGAGTAGACGGACTATTGTCCATAGCCTTGCTCACACCGAAAGCTGGGCCATTGACCTCTCCTGGGTAAAATGCCTATCTCTGTGAATTTGATGCTGTAAATGTAGGGGGGCTTATTGGGGGAATGCATTTGAATGTGCAGGATATAATTGCTCGGTTTGGGAAGCAAGAGGCAATGCCGATAGAATTCTTTACAGATTTCGTAAAGGTAGCTCAGGATGAGGGAAGGCACTTCACTCTCCTTGCTAAACGTCTTGAGGAACTTGGCTCTTCTTATGGAGCGTTACCTGCTCATGATGGCCTTTGGGACTCTGCTATGGCGACATCCAAGAGTCTGTTAACTCGTCTGGCCGTAGAGCATTGCGTTCATGAGGTGAGCACTACTTGTAATCTCTCATCCTGATCTTATGGTTTACCTTACTACTTTGTAGCTTTGGTGTGGTTCCAGTTGAAGAAACAAGTAGGGTTAATAACTGGAGATGCTCTAATTTTTATATTCAGACGTGGTTTAAGCCTATACGCATGATGATTAACAAAGACAATGGGCCTGCATGATGGTGGCATTCTAATTAATTTTAAACTGAGTTCATCTTTCTAGTTTGGGGAAAAGAAGATGCTGAAGCAGCCTACTCGATTTTAATAATGTTCATAGCATTCCTCTTTGGTGTACGTAGGTCCTGTTAGATGTTACCTGTCTTTCCTGTTCTTAGCTAATTGTGAATACTCGAGATTTGTTCTTATAATATTGCTCGTCTTCCTCTCTTGTTGCTCTTGTTTTGTCTTCTTATAATATACCTTGCCCCGTTCCGGCCTTGTTTTTAGAAGGTCATATAAAGTTCTGAAGAAGTTCTTGTATATTTGTTACTACTCTGGCTTGATATGATAACACTTTAGAACAATGCTTACAGTTATTCAACTTTATGTTTGAACTTTGTAGCACTTGAAACTCGCTACCTCTTGGTACTAACATACCTGCGACTTCATAGCTTGTTTTTTCTTCTTTCTCTTACTAGTTTGGTGCAACCATGTGTATGCTAGGACTTCAAACTTAGATCAGAATGTTCCATTGCAGAGTACATGATGATGCTAAAATCGTACACACCCTGAGCATATTTTCGTTCTTACGAGTTTCTAGAATACCTGAGGTGGTGCTAATGTCTTGTCTGCAAACTAGTTTTCAGCAAACAACAGGGAAGCTCTGGCGAACCCTTTGATACATAGAATGATCAGATGTTATCATATTGAATGACTGTACCATCATAACAATCTTTTTTCTGTACTTTGAATAATAGGCCAGGGGACTTGACGTGCTGCCAACAACCATCTCTCGATTCCGGAACGGAGGTGACAACGAAACTGCTGATCTATTGGAGAAGGTCATTTACCCTGAAGAAATCACGCATTGCGCAGCTGGAGTCAGGTGGTTCAAGTTCCTCTGCTCAAGGTCGACTTCTCCGTCTTTGATCGAAGGGAGAGAAGAACCCGATAACACCGAAGAGGAAGAAGAGGAAGAGGCAGTAATCCGGAAATTCCATTCGGTTGTTAGAACTCACTTCAGAGGACCTCTGAAGCCACCATTTAACGCTGAAGCAAGAAAAGCTGCTGGATTCGGCCCTCAATGGTACGAACCACTTGCCATTAAAGCATTCGCTAAAGAACCTGAATAGTAAAAGCAAAAAAGGGGAACATGCAACAGTCATTCTGTATGCGGGCGATTTTGGTTCTCGCCGGCGTTTGAGATGTGTATGATCTCCTCTCAAGTCAAGAGAAAGGGTTTCAAGTCGTTGGAGAGTTTTCTCTCTGCATCCCTGGCTTTGTAACGGCTCAGTAACAAATCAATTACTGGATTTTTTTTGTAATAGCTTCATGACTCGATATATTTGTCGACTTTCATTTCATTTCTATCAATCCGTACCTTAAAGGTACACTTTAAGATCAGCATCCACTCAATCGGAGATACACCTACTCAAAAACTCACTTCTCTGCCAATGCCATCCGAATATCCAATCAAAAAGGCCAAAACTCGAACTTAGCCGAATATCTTATCCTCCGGAGTCATCTTCTTCCTTTTGCGCAAACTCGACAAAGATACATTTTAGTTATGAATTCACTATTGAATTTTGCAGTCCACATGCAGTCTAGTAGGAATTTAAGAGTTGTATGTACAAAACCCCCCATCCAATTCAAACAGTCTAAATTCATACATGACAGTCAACTATAATAAATACAGCAATTTTGTTCATACATGAGAGCTACAAAGAAACTGACGATCTCTTCACTATTAAACCACCAGGATTTCTCCCTACTGACATCGCTACTATAATCACAAACTTGTTTTCCAGCAAGCAATCCTCTCTCTAAAGTTGGTTATTTATATACCATCCAGTTGTTTGGGTGAATTCACCCATCCTCAAGAGTTAGTTCTGAACCCCCCTACCCTGCACAATTACAAGCAGAGTATAATCGATAAGTCCCTTAACAAGAATGGCTCAACTGCATCACTATTCAACAGTAGGAAATGCAATATACCTCCCCAACATGAAAATTTGCAAGTCAAGTGTCGCCCCATACCCCTCAAATTGTAAATAACCACTTTAGAAACAATGAACAATTGGATGCCACTCATTCTTAGCCTGCTACCCTAATTGCGCCCATTTCATCCATCTTTGAACTCTTGTGCTGCAGGATAAATAAGCACATCACTTACAGGGGAGAAATGAGTGAAGATCCAACGTTAACATCACTGTCAGGAGTTCAACTCATTCTCTTACCTTACTTTTCTTGTGCCTGTGTACATCGTTTAGATCTTCATCTCCATCGTGTTTCCGTTTCTGAATTTGAAGAAAACCGAATTTCAGAGAAGCTGTGAGTAGTTGACTAATCATCAAGATGCTAATTTCAGATGCATGTGCCATCGGGCTTGGGACCAAATTACTAGTACATTCAATTAGTCTCGGAAGTCGGTTTCACTGCGTTTAAAAATTGAACACTGAAACGCACATGAGAGAAAAAGGAAAGCAAGGAGTGATTATAGTAACCTTTTCATGGTGCTTTCTGGTGTGATCACTAGATTCTTGATGGCCACTTCTATCCTTCTTCTTCTCCTTATCTTTACTTCGATCTTTATCTTTGTCTTTATGACGGTGCTTGTGCTTCTTATGCTCTCTATCCTTGTCCTTATCTCTGTCCTTATGCTTTTTATGCTTTCTGTCTTTGTCTTTCGACTCGCTCTTTGATTTTCCAGCAATTGTAGGAGTCCCCTTTTCCGACTGCGGTAGATAAAGAAAAGGTTCAACAAGCTCAGTGTGGAATGACCAAATTACTTAAGATCCAAGGCACTCCAGCACAACATTCACTAGAGCCAAATTACTTAAGGAAGCGCCTTTGATATACTTACAGCAGGTAAGTCTACAGGAGTGGTTTCCTTGAGCTGGAATGCCTCCCCTAGCACATCAAGATCGAAAGGCTGTATCCGTATACTTCCATCGATTGGCCGGGAATTATTCTGGATAAGCTGATCCAACTGCATCCCATCCCCTTTTCTGATTTCAGTATCTCCAGCCACATTATGAAGGTAATGTGTGTCCGCAATTGAAACAGGAAGTGATTTCTTGCAAAAATAATTGTGATGGGGCAACAATTTGAAATGACTTATAAGATCAACAGCACCGGTTAGCTCTCTGGGTCCTGAAATTTTGGCAACAGATACAAACAGCTAATACCCTTGAAATTTCTACTCTTAAGGTTTTCAATGAAGTGAAAAGAAACGCAAATCACAAATAGAGTAAATTGTGCAATAGTTCAACAGAATTAAAGATGAATTTACTGTAATAGTTAGAAATATTAAGATTTCCCATTGAATCACAAAAATTGATTTGCAGAGAGCACTTCAACATTCCAGATTACCAAGAGATGAATATGGGTCAAAGGTGAAATGAATAGATACAAGAAAAGCAAGGACTAGTTCTCTGTTTCTCTCAAGAAGTATAGAAAGTAAAGAGGTAGCTAGGAACTTGCAGGTGTTGAGGGCTTAACCAGTGAATCAAAGTAAGTTGAAAGCCACTTCCTTTCTTATTCATCTGATTTAGATGGTAGTCCAAACAGAATTTATCTCACTAGAGAAAACAATGCTTTGACATAAACGTCTATTATGCTTGATAAAACATGCAGTTGAAAATGGCATGGTCGGCCTAAATGGACGAATTCCCGAAAGTTATTAAAAAGTGATTATCCAGTTGCGAGAACAAGTTCTTACCACTTCCGAACTTCGTGCTATTAGGATCCATGTGTCAGTGTTTCCTGAGCTGGGTGATACACTAACTGCACATCAATTGCCATACAGTTAAATGGCTTGAAAGTAACAACATTGATGCTAGAGTAATTGAAAACGAATGGAAACCGCATTCAAATTATGCCCTGACACATACAGCATATGCTAGAAGATTCACAGTAAATATGATTTAGGGAGCTATAAAACTAGTTGCTGCCGCTTTCCAAATTCTGATATCTACCACATACGTATAGTAAATCAACAGCAAACATCAGCCACATGATGCTTGCCGTAATGATGAAAATGACTTTGTTTGATCCTCAGGTCGCATATTCTGCTAAAGCACTCTCCCTAGTCACCTCGATGGAAGAGGATGCTAACTATCATTAAAAATCAAATTGAATGAGCTCTGCCACGACAGAATATAACACGGCAACTATTTGTCCTCTCAAACAACCAGGCAGGCCAGTTCTTGAGTTTCTTTCAGCTATTTAATCCAAGTCAGTTAAGGATTCCAGGATTTGTTGGGACGAAAAACCAAATCATGCCAATTTAAAACCAACAATCAAACAACACAGAATCTACCAATATACAGAGTTCTTAGTTGCATCGGTAGAGCTACGGAAACTTACTAATTTGACTAAAAAAGACTCATAAGTTAATTCCAGAAAGGCGAAAGTTGGTTCCTTTATACTCTACTACCTATATATCCTCCGTTTGTGATCCCACGCCTTCAAATCTAGAACCCTAGACAGATAATAATAATAATAATAACTAGGCTGAATTCATCCAAGAGAATAACAAAACCCAGGACTGATCGCAAAGGAAGCTGCAATGAAGAACATAATGAGATTGAAAAGTCGTAACGCCGCGGCACTCAGACAAAGCAACAAACTCCACAGGAAGTTGAGACACACACCATTGACATGGATCCCGAGACGTCTTCAACTGAGTAACGATAAAGATCACAGCTTTTGCAGGGGGCGACGATATGGCTTCTGCTGCAGCTCCACAAGTAAAAGCCCAACTGAGAAACAGCAATATAGGGTGGTGCGTCTGTTCTACAGTGTCAACCGTAACCTGAGATTCGAAATTATCTGATTTCGGTGTACGAATCCTGAGCTGACAGCAACAGCCGATTCCGCAAATTAAATAACTCCCAGTGGTTCCCAAGGATTGGGAGACGGGAGATTGAGGGAATAAATTCAAAAACTGCGGACTGGAGAAGATTGGAAAGAAACCCGAATTGCTAAACAATCTAGAGATGATGTGGAATTTGAGAGATCAGGGGGGTAGGAACGAATTTCAAGATTAAAGCGGATTGGAGGAAGATGAGAGGGCGTAGAAGAATTTTGTTGGAATTGGTACGACGAATTCAAGTGGTTCGCGCGAGCTAGGGTTTGGACAAAAGGGCGTGAATTTAGATTTGCTTTCGTTTCTCGCGAATGAATAAATGGGTTAAATACTTCAAATGGTCACTCAAATTTGAGACTTATGTTAACGTGGTCAGCTATATATCAAGTTTCGGCTCATTCTACTCAGACTCGACAGAAGTTGTTCGCCTCATCAACTCTTCCATCTCGGACATCAGGATGAGACAAACATTTTCAAAATGTCAATATCTACTTCGGGCTCTTCCTTTAAGTCTCTCTTGTTTATGTATTTCGTTCTAGTAATTGTGTCGCCCATCTTGTAGCATGTACGCCTTAAATACCCTAACCATAACACTTTGTTTTCCTTCACTCATGTAATTTTTACTACTTTGTAAACTCATTTTTCTCTCTTTAGTGTAATAAAACATGTTACCTTTGGAAGAAAAAAAATTCGCTTATTCTATAATGATTTTAGTCACATATGCCATCTCAATGTGCAAGGTTGATCTACTCTAAAAATTTGTGTATTTAATATTGCGATATTCGTCATTGTGAGATAGTGTAGTTGATTGTGTTGTGTGACCGGATACGAACGTGATATCTTAAAATCTTTAGTCATATCCCATATATAGACACCTATATTTTATTTGTTTTATTGTAAAAATAATTTTGTCCTATCTATTTAGTATGAAACCTAAAAGTGAAATGTGAAAAAAATAGTTTGAAGGAAGAGTGGGAGATCTCAATCAACTATTGAAGTAACCATTTTCCAAAGGAACATGAAGTCTCTTGTTTTGGTGATTTTTATTGTTTATCATTGGTTATTCATTACCAATTTGTTGTTTTAGCTATTTTCTATATCAAATAGTTATTTTTGTTTGGGATAATTTATTTTATTCTAATCGTTTAATTATTTAATTTATTATAAGATAAATCCCGAAAAAGTATCAATAAATAAAATTTCAAAGTGATGAATGTGACGAATGAGGAGATAAGGAAGATTATTTGGATTGTGAATACTTGATTTTCCAATGGAAATAGAGATTTCAGATAGGAGTCGAATTTATACCTCATCTGGAACTTTAATACGAATTGAACACATATTTTATAACGAAAAAAGCAAGGAATTGGTCAATTCTACCGAAATTGATTAATTCCTCCTCCAATTTCATAACAGACTCTCAAATATTAACGAAATAAGTGAAACATTAAAAAAATCTTTGTTATTGCATGAATTTGTATGTATTTGAGGACTCAAATACATAATATTGAAGACAACAAATAAGAAAATGTTAAGAAATTAAGAATGGAGAGATACAAAAATACGAAAGGAGAAGAACATTTTTATTAACGTCTTCAAGTAATACGAATAAAAACTCTATTTATAAACTCATAATATCATAACCTATCTTTTTAAATATTATTGCATATCAATATGAAAAATTAAGTTAATACATTAATTATTATAAAAAAGGAGTTATACAAAATTACCACAACGGGGATTCACCACAATAATAATAATCATAATTAATAAACAAAAATTAAGACATGAATTTTAAACTAAATTGATCCTCAAAATGTCTGTGCCAAACAAGACCTAAAAAGTCACGGTACCCTTCTTGGTTCAGTTTCTGGTTCACTTCAGCGTTTCGCGGGAACCCTCTTCTTCTTCTTCTTCTTCTTCATCCTACTGATCTACTCACATGCTTCTGAGAATATCAATCAGTAAAGCCCCCAAATTGAACCCCCTCCATGGATCCTTATGGACCGCCATTGACGGAGCCTTTGACACCTCAAGATAAACAGCTCATGAACGAAGTCATTTTTCTTCATTACCTCTGGCATCAAGGTCCTCCTTCAACCCAATTCACCCCTCCCACTCGCCCTTACTCCAACCCTAACCCCAATCCTCCTAACCCTTATCCTCAATTTCCTCATATTCATCATCCCCAGTTTCCCCATCCTCATCCTCACAGTCTATCGAGGAATCTGGGCGCGTCCAACTTCCCCAGCTTCAAACGAACGAAAAAAAACAAGAGCAAGGGCAAGAGAAACCGGAATTCCAATGCTCAACAAAGGGATCCCGGTCCAGATTGGCCCGTCGACTCGCCTCCGCCATCACCGCCTCTTTCCGCCTCCGGCTGGCCCTCATCCAACCCCAATCACGATCGGAAAGTTTCCGAGCCCGATAACCAGAAGCTGGCGAAGATCGCTGCAATGCATTTGCAGCAAAAAGCTGCGAAACGGTTAAAGGAATTCCTAGCCGCGGCCGATTCCGACTCCACGGATGAGGAGAAAGATGAAGACGATGACAACGACGGCGAGGAGTATTTCGCCGGCTCCGTGACCGATGTTGAGGCGAGTGAGGAGTACAAGTTCCTGCTGAGTGCGTTTGTGGAGGATCATGAACTGAGAGAGCTGTACGAGAGAAGCCAAGAGAATGCGGAGCTTATTTGCCTTGCGTGTGAAGCCATGGGCGTTAAATTGGGCAGGACTTACAAAGAAGCTATGGGACTTGCTCGCCATGCATTGACTATTACGAAGACGGGGAGGATAATGGAGCATAGTACAGTCGTTTGGAAAAGATGCCATAGAGCATTGGGGCAAGTTATGTGCAGAGTTTATGGATGGGATGTCAGCCGGTATCCTGTACTTCTTGTGACGAAGGAACCTCTTGGTTTTTCTTTGAAGAATTCAGGCCACCAGACCCAGGTAGAGGTAAATATGATCTCGATTCATATCCTGTACTACTGTGTGCATAGAGGGCTGTAATTCATATCCTCTTGGCTCAAAGAAAGCTAGTTCATGACTCGGCTTGATTATAAATAAGCCAAGCTTGACCCAAGGTATGTTTGACTTGATAGGCTCGCAAGTTGGCTCGAAGCTCGAATACTAACTTGTTTAATTGAAAAAAGTAGAAACTTGTAAATTTTAAGATAACTTGTTTCTTAGCTCCTCGATGTTTTTTTAGTGTAGAAGCTTCAAATTCAGCTCAAATTAGACTCATTAGGGGATTTAATTATCGAAGCTCGAGTTGAGCTCGAGTTTGACTCGCCAAGGTTAGTTAATGAGCCAGAATCGAATAGGCTCGAGCTCGACATGAGCTAAAATTTTCTAGCTCGAGCTCAACTAAAAAGTAACGAGCCAAGCTTGAGCACGGTGAAGTTCAGCTCAGCTCGGTTCGTGAACAATCCAGTGCATGCTTTTACTTTTGTAATTGAGAGGGTGGTTAGGGTGGTTAATTTTCAGAAAGAAGCTTGGTCAATCTTGAGGTAGTAAGCTTGGAATGTATACTTAAGAGGAGCCGAGGAGGCCTTACATCTCCCATGTTCCTCTGCTTGTGACTTTATATGTTGTTGTATTTTATGTTCTTGTGGGTAACGTTGCTCATTTATTTCAGTGTGAGCCGGAGGGCGATGCTGATTGTATTGACAATAGAACACAAGACCCTGACAGCAGACTTGAATCTGTGTCCGGTAACAATGGTGAAGTAACTTGCGGAGAGCGCTCTAGTGATCAGCAGAATAAGAGCATAGTCAAGGTAATCACTTTCTGCAAGTAGACAAAGATGTGAAACAGAATAAGAGTTCAAGAAAATGACTGATCTGTTTTGCTACTGCTAGACTTGTGAAGTTGGAAATGATGCCATTGAGAACCCAGTAGTCTCGATGGAGAACATAAAAGAGGGGACAGCATAAAATGCAGAGGCAACCCATTTTGGAGGCGAGAATATAATGGTAACTACTAACTAGTATATTGCATAGTGAGCTACTGGCATTGGCACTTCTCCAATCTCCATATCGCCACATCTTCTGGTTATAGAATCGGTGAACTTCGGCTTACTTTATTTTACTCTTGAACAGAAATCTGTGTGCAGGACGTTTGGTGGAGATGAAGTGAAAGGATGACGAGGTATTGATGTGGGAAGAAAAGAACAATGGCTGATGAATAATGATGTTCATCCGAAGGAGACAGGAACACCGCTGGATCAGAAAGCTTCGAAAATCATTTAGCTCCGGAGAGTCATTCGTTCATTCAAACTCTTCGTACAGCGAGTATACGCTCCTGCATCTGCGTGAATCGGCATGCCAGCAGTTCTTTCAAATTTATTTATTTTTATTTCCTGTTACTTCAACATCGTCAGTTTAGCTTGGCTTAACGTTACTAATAAGCCAAAATGCAGGCAAAGTGTAATCTGTCATTATGCCATCCAGAATTTTATTGCTGTAGGACTGGGAAGAATTGGGCAGGAGTTCATGTGTCTAAACACTTGTGATTTAAGGATATGAAGTTTACAGGAGCCGTCGGATTAGATTGACAAGCAAGCTCATTAAAAAATATTGATCGATAACATAGACTGTGATCGAATGCCCATTTTCTTAACTATTCATCTGAAAATCTTTGGCAGAGGGAATGAGACGGAGACATGTCCACGTAACTTGGTGATGAACTCCAGAACAACGTTGGCAGTGTTAAGAGCTGCGAGGCTGCCAAATGTCCGAATCGCATTGGTTCCCGATTGTTTCCCGGCTATGTCCGACATCCCTCTAATCACTATCACAGGATACCCATTTGACAAGCATACCGTTACAACTGCAGAGCTCTCCATGTCAGATGAAGAAACCTGGAAAGTTTGGAAGAGAAAGTCTCTGTAAGCTTTGTTGTCCACAAAAATGTTGGACGTTGAGGCTCTCAGTCCCACTACTACTTTCGGCTTTTGATCGAGGCAAGTCGTTGCATTCACACACTGCTCTAGCTCCATCTCCTGGCATGATCAGAAACAACATCGTTATCTATAAATCAACCGTCTTTTCAGCAATGTCCGATACGATTTCACAAGCATCGAGTACTAATTTCAGACCTGAATAGCATCAGCAAGATGAAGCCAGTGGCGAGTGACGTTCATCCAAAGCAGCGAATCGGGAGTGTTGGGATGAACTGAAGAAGCAGAGTACAACTGCTGTAAACTGTACCCAATTTGTCCCAACTCATTCACAACTCCATCTCCTTTCGGAACATTAAAGCTCCCAACTTCCAGGTGAGCAATATCAGCTGGATCCACATCTACATCTGGGTTCTGTTCAATTTTCCCGTTTCAAGAGAAATGTAGCTAAGCTGCTAAATAGAAGAACAAAAAAGATAAAGATCGTTAGTTTGTTAATTACTAGTACCTGCCAATTCCAGAGACCAGTGTCGGCAATCTGGCTGGGAACAGAGACGTCTCCAATGTTCATGGAGTTGTTCAAGTTCCCAGATATCCCGAAATGGACAATTCCAGTTATCTTGAAATTGTCCACCATCTGTTGCGTCGCTGAAGCAGCGTTCACCAATCCGACGCCGCATCTCACGTACACTACTCTCTGCGCGTTTACAGTGCCGATCTTGAATCTGCGACCGGAGAGATCGAGAAAGGGGAGAATCGGGTCGGGCTTGAAAGCTCCGGTGGAGAAGAAGGCAGTTTCCTCTGGGGAGTAAACAGTGACTAGACCCAGATATGATCCTCTTCTGTTTATCAGATTCAATAAAGATCCAGTCTTTTGGTTGAATGATGGTGATGGTGACACAGATGAGCAGAGTGCTAACCAGGAACATAGCAAAAGCAGAGGAATGTGTGGTGGTAAAGCCATGGTCAACCACTGGATTATTATATGATTGGTGTTTATTTTGTTTCTCCTTTTTCTAGCTCTGTCTGGAGGTAGTTGGGAGTTAATAACGGTATTATTAAATGGAGTGATCATTTGTTCTCGGGAGCAGTAGGTTGAAAATATGAAAACGAATCAACCAGGAAAATGATGACAAACTGAAATTGGAATGGTCGGAAATTTTGGATAGGATTTCAAGTTTGGACTCTAGTTAGTGATTTAGGTTCAATCACCTCGATTTTGCTATTGGTTGAGCTTCACGAAAACTCATTTTAGGGGAGAATAGTAACAACTCGTCCTAACTTGCGGTTCTGTTCAAGGTAGGTAACTTAGCCTTGGTTTGCTTGCCAAAGTCACTTCGGGATCTAACTTTCCTGTACGGTCTAAAATATATTCAAAATTCCATCCTAACTTTACACGTGTGAAACCAAAATTCGATACCTGCCAAACCATGCTTAATGATTTGATTCAATGCCAGAAGCAGAAAGGATGAAAATCTGCCAATGTCTCTGAGTGAAATGCTGCAACTGTTGCTTGTTGTAGTGTTACATAAATACAGTAATTTAAGCAATAAAAACAACCTTAAAAAAATACTACATACACAGAACTCCCCTACATTGTACAGAAACGAGCTTACAACCGCCATTACAGAACCTCTGGCAAGAGAAAAAGAATTTGCCTTTTTCAGGAAAGGAGAAACTACAGGGGAGAGGGTAGGTAAGTATCCCTTTGCTATACTTCAACGAATCTCTTCTTCTCGTTTCAGTGGGAAATAACGAATTGAATGAAAGTGTTACTTCGAAGCTGAACTCTCTGCCACGATCCCCATTCCTTACTGTCTCTACCGTTAATATACTGTACTTTCTTTGTACCAACTTCCAAAAAAATTACAGATGGGTTTCCTGGTGAGATGGTGTGGATAAGATTTCTCACCGGTTTTGAAAACTCTCGATCGCCTTTTTCCATTGCCATGCTCTTTGCTTTGTATCTTCAAATGACAGTACCTTCTTTGGCTGAAAGAGAAAGAAGATGAATATGATTGATTATAGACATTTAAAAGCAAGGCAAGCAGTTACAGAATCTTGAAATTCAAAGAAAGCTGGAATTATTACCGAACAGATCTTGAAATTCGAAGGACTGGTCACTTGAACGCTAAGGTCGTCGGAATTGTCGGACCATATTATATTGCCTTTCACCACAAGCTTGGAGGGGTCTACGTAAATCAGCTTCGGTTTGTTGGTGAGAATCAGCTGCACTTTCTTACTCGTCAACTTCTGTAATTTCTTCACCATGGAGATCATCATTACAGATTCCCCGGGATCCAGAAACTGTTGCCTGATGGACAATATATTGTAACAAAATAATCATGCTTTGTCGAAAAAGAAAATAAGGGTAAGATCCGATCCAGAGAAACGAAATACCATCTGGAGTCGAATGAATCGATCGAGGCAAGGCGTGTTACATGACCAGATCCTTCCGGAGTTGGTGAAGCTGGAACATTCAAATCATTTGGTACAGAAGAACAGTCACCAACATGAGTAGGATTCCACGAATCAGGTTCGCTCCCTTCACTAGACTGAGCCTGCAAAATTTCGAAACTAAAACCATGAGCCAAAGACTAATGCTTTCCAATTCAACATCCTTGTGATAGTTTCCAGGAGATCAGAAAATCCTTACTGTTGGGTCAGCAGCAAGTTCAGGAGGGGTTTGTGATCTTAAATTATCCCAGTCAACCCCTTTAAAGAAAGGATGCATCTTTAGAGCTGCATAACCATCAGGCCCTGCTCCCGGTCTTCTTCTGGGTTCCATGTCCTACATCATGAAAATATAAGCATGCAGTTTGGGGCTACAGATTTCGTCTTCACAGTCAAGATTCGTGAAATGTAAAATGTCAAAACTAACCGATTTTGCCACGAGAATTCGAAACTTAACGTACCAATAGCCTATCTATGAGGTCTCTAGCTTCTTTCGAAAAATACTCGGGAAAACGTACGTCCCTGGCTACAATTCTTTGAAATATAAGCCATTCACTAGCATCTTTGAATGGAGAAGTTCCTGAAAGCATCTGGTACAATGTGCATCCAAGTGCCCATAGGTCATTTCTGTGTTTATTTGGTCAAAACAGCAAAAGGGTTAAACCCATGTAAGTATACACAGTAAACATAAATTCTTTTGTTTTCTCCAATCCACCCAATTTCCACGTTTAGTATAAAAACTAATCACTAACCCAAAAGTTGCAGGAGAAGAGTTGAGTACTTCTGGAGGCACATATGCGGCTGTGCCCACAAATGTGCAAGCTTTATCATCTGAAAAGGAGGCAAGACCAAGATCATCAGACCTTGATAAGAAAGAAGCATAATGAGTTTGAAAAATAGAACGCGACAATCGCTACCAGAAGCTGCGTTTGGCAGCACAGTAATTCGACTATCTTGCATGGGCTTCACACTTCCAAAATCAGCAATTTTTATATGTCCATCTGCCGCGAGAAGCAAGTTCTCTGGCTGCCATAAAAACAAAAATGTTCCAATGTATTTCATATACCAAGAGAGAGCATCATGATGAAAGCATTGTAGTCTGAGTAGATACTACCTTGATATCTCGATGAATCAACCCCATATTATGTATGTATTCAAGAGCATCTACGATCTCAGCAGCGTAAAACCGAGCTTCTTCCTCTGATAAACGGTGCTTCTGCAAATATACACTAGTCCGTTGATTGTTAAAATGTATACACATTGAGTTTTGGACAGAATAAATAACTGGTTATAGGAACTTACCCTAGTTATTTGGTCAAAAAGCTCTCCCCCTTCGCAGGATTCAAGTGCCATATCTACAAACATAAGAATACTGTATAAGATACAGAAAGTTAAAGAAGCTTGTAGCCTGAAAAAATCCTGGATACGTACACAAGGAAAATGTATCTTGAAAAGTAAAATGCAGGCGAACAACTCCTGGATGATCCAATTGATCAAGCACTATTCTTTCCAACTTCACATAAGCTGTTTTATTTTCTTTTGTGATAAACTTTTTGTCCATAATCTTCAACGCATACACAATTCCAGTATCCTTCTTTTTGGCCCTCACCACCTAACAGATTCAAATATCTGAAACGGATCAGATAACAGCAACATTATTAAGGTGGGGGGAAACGGAGTTACCTTTGAGTAAGAACCAACTCCATATATCTTCCCAAGCTCAAAATCCTGAACTGAGAAATTCTCTTGGGGTGCTCTAAAAGAAAAACTGTTAGATCTGGGCGGATTCCCACTATTACCAGCAGCTGAAGAAGAAGAAGTTGATGTGGTAACAGAAGAGCTATTATTGCCACCCTGAATCCGTAGCTTAGAATCAAAATCGTTCTCCATTGCCAACATCTCATCCAGGTTCCAAGTCTCTCTCTCTCTCTAACCTCAAAATCCAAATCTCTGCATCATTATCAACAACAGCTTTCCCACAATTTCTCCTCTTTCCAAAAAGCCCACAAACCCAGAAATGAAAATGCACAAAATCAAAAGTAAAAGAAGCCGACTTTTTCTTCTATTGAAAGAAGGGTAAACAATGAAGAAAAAGAAAACCTTGGGAAAGAAGACTTCAAGTCAAAAGAGGACGAAACCGAAACCAAACCCTCCTCCTCCAAATGGAAAGGAATCAGAGAGAGGGAAGCCTTTTATATATTCTCTTGTACACAAAACAATATGTACAAAAACAACAAATAAAGGGAAGGAAGAAAAAGTGAATAAAGATTCCCCAGCCTATCTTCTACACCATCACCAGCTTTCTTTTCCTCAGCTTAACGAACCCTAAAGATATTGAGAGGGGAGAATGAGCGAATTTGGAGGAGAGGAGATTTTGATGGAAGAGGGCGATTTGGATGGAAGGCAGAGGATGTTCGGGTTGATGTTCATTAATTTTCATTTTGTTTACCTATCTGCCAAATGTGCTATCTTTTGCTTTCTCCCAAATCTAATTATATCATTTAATGGATTGGAAAGTTCGGTTTTCCACGTCGGAGATGCAATGTTTCTCGATTTTTAGGACCGTTGACGAATCAAACCGCTCTAGAGTTATGACTTATGAGCAACTTGGTGATCGGTTTGGAGTTTGGCTCGGTGAGCTCCGCTCGAAAAAATAAAAGAGCCGAGCTCGACCTTCACCTGGCTCAGCTCGTTGAGCTCGCGAGCCAGCTCTACTCGTGGGCTCGAATGAACAAGCTCGTTGAATACCTCGTGAATGAAACTCGATAGTGGCTAGAACAGAAGCTCTGATGGAAGCCTGACTTTAATGTGGTGTCTGAAACATCTTAAACCATGCCAATGTGCCTATTTGAGATCGTGCATAGAGCGATGGAGAATGCGTACAATGTCTTGATTACCTTTATCATATACCAGATGTAACGTGAAACCAGCATCTGGTATATGATAAACTAGTCGATTGAATAATAGGACATATAGAGTTACGCGATATTCATATCGAATCTTATAGGTCGACTAATAACCGGAGAATGATGAGAGATTTTATTAAGAGCTACGGCGAAGGCAATAGCCAATTACACGGACAATTATACACTTACACATTGTTACATGAACTTAACTTTCAGCCTATACTGTCCTGTTGTGTATCAAACTACACTTGATCCTGCGTCTGATTTCCAGCAATTAATAGACCGGAACACAGATAGAGAATTATACGAGACATCGTCAAAGTTTGAACCATACAAGTTGTCACATCAATAAGCTGCTACTAACCAAAACTCAAGTATACATGCAGATATCATGCTAACTAAAGGAACCGATATATTGTCATCGACTACATTCGTTACCGGAAGAGACTCCATTGCTGTTGCTGTCAAGGCGACCAGCGCAACCCCGGGAATCACCACACTCCAGTCCATTTGAAAGTATCCCAGCTTTGAATAGTAGTACAGCGTCCTGCATTTATTATTATTCACAAATCACAATGATTACGAATCGAGTCGAGCCGGAGCTTAAAAACTTGAATGACAGATTGGTTAAAGTTCTGGTGGCACACCCGGTAGAGATGAAGAAGCCGCACAAGAACATGGACAGACTACCGACCCAGCTCTTCTCCTGATTGTATGGGAGTTTCATTGACCCAAATCTTCTTCCTATAATATCAGCCATACCTAAATAGCAAAAAAAAATTGTCAATGCTACTACGAAGTACAGTGAAATGAGAATTAATCTGTTCAAGCTGCAAGGAATAGAGAATATCTTACCATCCCCACCGCACATCATTGCCACAGAGATGATTCCAACTGGAGATTCGCGCCAAAAGACGAGAGTGCATACGATCAGTGTGAGAACATAGTATAAAGGACCTCTGAGCAACTCCCTAAATATACACAATACAAGAAAGCAACACATTTATACACGAGAAATGGCATGTAGCAACTAAGCTGAGAAAAGAATAGGAAGAGGGGTTGGTCACATACTCTGGCTTTCCTTCTCTGGTAACTGACTTGATTAGAGATTCATCAGTAGCCAACGAACAACCGTGGATAACAAGCCTCACGCAATTGATGAGAGGCACTATTGCCGCGAAGTAGCGCGCCTCTGTGGAGGTGCTATTCTAGAATCAAAATGACCATTAAGAGAGATTCAAATTCATCAAACAGCCTAAGTATTGAAGCAAAAGAAAAACAGGAGGGCTTGTTAATTACCTGAAAATTGGCCAAGAAATGACGAATAGTAACCCAGAAAGAACATGAACCAGTTTTCTGCTTAATTTCTGTTCCAAAACATAGCAACTACATCAATGAGACTCAGAGCCACAATATAAACTATTTTCTGCAACACTGAAAATAACGAACAGGAAAAGTCCAACTAGGCCTCTGAGATACCAGTGTATCGTAGGCATTACTAGGCTCTACTTTTGGTACTTGGGAAGCAAGCTAGGAGTACAGATATGACTGCAAATTCCCCAAGGTTTGTGGGATTTATCTATCTAGCTAAAGAATCTTGGCATGTCAGCTTTTGTGGCTTGAGGAATAGTAAATTGGCAAAGAAGCAAGATTTCTATATCGGAACAAGGTAAGCAGTAAAGGGTCAAAACAGTACGCTTAATTAACTTCCAGTTCACTGCCCGGAGAATTACCTGCTGGATAATCTGTCGCCGAGTCAGGGCATCGAAAGATCGCACGAGAGCATAGGCGCCGGCGAGGACAGCGACCGTGGCTCCGGCGTCTTGAATTAGATCAGATCCAACTCCGATGGCGACTTGAGGAAGGCGAAGCAGATAAGAGCCCTTGGATCGGAGGAATAACGGAGAGGCCGGCGGGCGGCGGAGAGGGAATATTAATCGATTCGGCGAACATGAAGAAGAGAAATGCAGTAAAGAAGATTGAGTGGTGTAGAAGCAGGTGGTTGCGACGATGAAGGACGACGAGGAAGCCATTAATCCGGCACGGATAAGGGAAGCCCTCTGGTTTCTCCTCCGAAGATAATATTTTTTAAAAATCAAATTATGGAGACATCGCCATTTCTGCTTAAGAGCAAGGCTAGAGCTTGAGAGTATCGACCTCCACTCACTAGTTTGATTTATCATCAGTGATTATCACTTGTAAGCTGAATATTTGTATTTTTAGTGTTGGAGGCGTACACAGAGTTAGGAAGATACAAACTTCGAGAAAATTAGGAATATAATGAGAAAGTGAGAATGAATATCAAATTATAGGATAATGAAAAGTTTTACGTGTTTTTAAATAAGTGATATAATTATCTGTATGAGAGATATGTAAAAGTGAAATTAAGAATATAGAACAGAAGAAGGAGGGATATTCGTGAAGAAGTTGACTCATATTGATCGAGATAACATCGAGAGATTCAGATCCTATTGCAAAAAAAGCAAGAAGGCCTGATACCTTTTTTTTATCGAAATATATCAAAACTCTCCGCTAATATAAAATAGGAGAAAGAAAATAAATATTACCTTGGTGTCCATTTTACAAGGTATATTGGGTTCGAACCCTAAACCTTAGAGTCACCAGATACAACTCTATCACCAAAGTAACTCCACTTTCAACATGTGATACCTTAATAGGTCATTTGGATGAGGTATTTGGGTTAGGTATTTTAGCCGAAATAACTCGTTCGGCATCCAACACACAATCTGTGATATTCCGGACCATGATATTTCGTTTGACATCAAATACCTTATCAAAATGACTCGTTTGACGATCACAACGAAATATATGGTATTTTGGGATATGATATTTCGGATATGGTATTTCATATTTAAAATGATTTATTTTTTAGTTATTTTAAATATCTAGGTATTTCAAATACATCACTTTTTTGAAAATGTAGTATTCCCGTTACAAAATATCACATTGAATAACTCATTAACCAAACAAGATAATTCTTACGCCATAATACCTTTACATCTCATCACATTCTCAAATAACCCATCATTTTATTCCAAAATACCACACATCCAAAATATTTCGTGGAAAAAAAATTGTTTTTCTTACCATTCATGATATATAAATTGTTGACTCGCTGTTGCAAATTTATTATATCTATCCTCGTACATTGTAATTATAGCTATTTAGTGCACTGTCATTTCTTTTTCTTACAGCTACGGTACTGGGTACTGTACGTACAGTCTAGTAGGTTTCTCAAGTGAGGTAGCTGTAAAAGTTAACTGTTCGTCTGAAACATTGTTGTTTCACCATAAACGTAAAAAAGTAAAAAAATAACGGTGGTGAAGTTGACACTGAATGAGTCATCGCTAGTGCTGACGTTTTGCATGCAGTCACGTTGGTAGGTTTGTACTATGCTATTACTGTACGTACACAACCATGCATATTGAATTATTATTTATTAGTGAATTTTGTAATGCTAAACTTTTTTTTAAAATATCAATTTTCATGTCTCGGAATTTTGAGTTGGAGTAACTACGGATTTGTTAGGAGTATCGAGACGGAAAGTCTAATAACAAGTCGAAATTATCAACGATGTTGTATGATATTATAAATGATAACGAAGATAATCTCTTCTGATAAGAAAAATATTACGTATAGAATTAAAAATTATATCTTCAAACATTCATAATTACTATTTAAATAAAATTATTTCGACTCAAAAATTTCGAGTTTGAATTTTTTTTAAAAATTGTACTTTCACTGGATAAAAAATTGTAGATAGAACACCATAGAAAGGCCAACCTTTCCCCCTCGTTTTGAGCTTGGGGAAGACGACGAGCTAATAGGAAATGAGCTCGAAGCTCGTCGTTCCTCCTCTTCCCATCAACGCCGCAGTCACCAAAGCTCACCTCCCTCCATTTTCCACCTCCGTTTCTTCTTCATCCACAGCTGTTTGCCACCACTCTCTTTCCCAGAGAGTCCACATCCCGTCTCATATCTACAACCACCCAGCCGCCCTTCTCCTGGGGCTCTGCACTTCACCGGCGGAGCTGCACCGAATTCTCCCTCTCGTCATCAAGAGCGGCCTCTACGGAGAACACCTCTTTCAGACCAAGTTCGTCAGCCTCTTCTGCAGCTACGGATGCTTGACCGAGGCAGCTCGAGTATTCGAGCATATTGAGCACAACAAGGTGGATGCTTTATACCACACCATGCTTTAAAGGCTATGTCAATCATTCGTCTATCGATACTGCATTTTCGTTTTTCACTAGGATGAGGCACGACGGAGTTGTTTCCGTTGTGTACAATTTCGCGTATTTGTTGAAGCTCTGTGGGGATAATTCGGATCTTAAAAGGGGGAAAGAGATTCACGGGCTGCTGATTACTAGTGGGTTCTCGTGGAATTTGTTTGCGGCGACTGGGGTTGTGAATTTGTATGCGAAATGTAGGCAGATTGATAGTGCACATAAGATGTTCGACAGAATGTCTGAGAGAGACTTGGTGTCCTGGAATACTATCGTTTCTGGGTATGCTCAGAATGGGGTTGCGAGAGTTGCATTGGGGTTGGTTTCCAAGATGTTTGGGACGGGCAGAGGCCTGATTCGATCACCATTGTTTCCGTTTTACCCGCAGCTGCTGATTTCGGGTCGTTGAAGATTGGCAAGTCGATTCACGGTTATGCTATCCGGGCAGGATTTGATGGGCTTGTGAATGTTTCTACTGCTTTTGTGGATATGTATTCAAAATTTAAAGATGTGGGAACGGCGAGGGTGATTTTCGAAGGGATGAAACGTAGGAATGTTGTTTCATGGAACTCGATGATTGATGGGTATGTAGAGAGTGGGAATCCTGAGGAAGCAATGATGATATTCCAGAAAATGATGGAAGAAAAGATACAACCAACGAACGTCACCGTTATGCAAGCTTTACATGCATGTGCTGATTTGGGTGACCTTGAAAGAGGGAATTTTGTTCACTAGCTGGTAGATGAATTGAAACTCGGTTCGGATGTTTCCGTAATGAACTCCTTGATTTCTATGTACTCCAAGTGTAAAAGAGTCGATCTTGCTTCGAACATTTTCGAGAAGTTGCAGAAGAAAACAACTGTATCATGGAATGCTATGATACTAGGTTACGCCCAAAATGGATGCGCCAACGAGGCTTTAAATTCCTTCTGCGAAATGCAGTCTAAGAATATAAAGCCGGATTCTTTCACAATGGTCAGTGTGATTCCAGCTCTCGCAGAGTTGTCGATTCCTCGACAAGCAAAGTGGATTCACGGGCTTGTGGTGAGAAGGTTCCTGGACAGGAATGTTTATGTGATGACAGCTCTTGTGGATATGTATGCAAAATGTGGAGCCATTCATATTGCAAGAAGACTCTTTGACTTGATGGATTCAAGGCATGCGATAACTTGGAATGCTATGATAGATGGGTATGGAGTTCATGGACATGGACGTGCTGCTGTAGATTTGTTCATGGATATGCAAAAGGGAGATATTCATATTAAGCCGAATCACATAACATTCCTATGTATTCTATCAGCTTGCAGCCACTCAGGTCTAGTGGACGAAGGTATGCGATTCTTCGATAGCATGGAAATAGATTACGCTCTAGAGCCGGCAATGGACCATTATGGAGCAGTGGTCGACCTTCTTGGTCGAGCTGGCCGGTTAAAAGAAGCATGGGATTTCATAAAAAAGATGCCTGTTAAACCAGAGATTCAAGTCTACGGAGCAATGTTGGGAGCTTGTAAAATCCACAAGAACGTCGAATTTGCAGAAGAAGCAGCTGATAAGCTCTTCGAATTGAATCCGGAAGAGGGTGGCTACCATGTACTTCTAGCAAACATCTACGCCACATCATCGATGTGGAAGAAAGTAGCGGAAGTGAGAGCAACAATGCAGAAGAGTGGGCTTCAGAAAACTCCAGGGTGCAGTTTGTTGGAGCTGAGAAATGAAGTCCACAGCTTCTACTCAGGGAGTACAGAACACCCACAGTCCAGAGAAATCTATGCTTACCTCGAGAAGCTCGTTGGTAAGATCAAAGCTTCCGGTTACGTACCGGAGACGAATTCGATCCACGATGTGGAGGATCACGTGAAGGAGCAGTGGCTGAACACTCACAGCGAGAAGCTGGCGATTGCTTTCGGGCTGCTGAACACGACTCCAGGTACGACCATACACATCAGAAAGAACCTGAGGGTTTGCGGGGATTGTCATACTGCGACGAAGTACATTTCGTTGGTGACTAAAAGGGAGATTGTCGTACGGGATATGCATAGGTTTCACCATTTTAAGGACGGAGTTTGTTCATGTGGTGATTATTGGTAGAAAGAACAGTTTCAGGAAATTGTATGTGATGCAAAATTGGTATACGTAATAAATGTAATTAGCAATAGTCGTCCTAATATAATGCTGCTGAAACTGAAAAGTAAGATATTTTATACTCGTATGTGATATCTCGAATATCATGATATTCAAGATATTATAATAGTAAACACATTGATAACGAGTTTCACCAAACCACTTTGTTGCTATCTGTTGGGCGTCAATGGTTTGGGGACAATATTGGGGAGCAATGGGGTGCAATAGAGTGGTTCGTATGAAGAGTGAGAGTTGATTATTTGTTCGAAGTCACCTTAGTAATTTGGAACAGAACGACGTTTGGTTTGAGCTAATTTTGCAAAAATAAACAATATAGAGGTAGTGAGTGATTAAGGGTGAGGCTGAATCATAAAGAGAATGCAAAATATATGAGAAACAGAGAAGTACGGGGAATTCACTTACTAAAACGAATATGAAAGAGTAATAATATGAAAATTCCATATTATTTGTTGCATATAAATAGTCTTTCTTGACATAGCACATCACGACCAGGATTTGCCTCCACATGACATTGCCCTGAGTGGCCAAGGATGTCACAAACAATTAAAGTCGAAACTCTAACGGAAACTCGGAAAGGGATCATCCAACAGCTAGATCTAATATGGCATAACAACTACTAAGAGGATCCTGGGTGGACCTCCTATACGACATGATAGTGTGCCTAATCTTAGCCGTTTGATGACGAGAATAACAGTGACCTGGACGAGCACGCTAGTTTACCCAAGTGACTAGTGATTCTCTTCGTTGAACCGAACCCTAATAAGGGCTAGGCGTGAATCATTCAGTGGGTTAGGGCCCATCAACATCCTCTGTAAAAAATCATATTTGATTAACCGAAAAGTGGGCTGAGTTAATTTCGAATTGAAACTCAAGCTCACTAGCCTCCAAGTAAACGCGGCGACAGACATATAATATGGGTCGGAGTTAGAGAGGAAGGGAGATGCTCAGAAGTCAGAAAGGAGTTGCCTGCAGCGAAACCGCATAACCTTATTCCTTCACAGTCAAATTTCACAACTTTCCTTGATTCTCACTCCACCCAACAATGGCGAACAAGAACGGAAGCATAGTGGCGACCGGGAAAGACCAACTAGAATCCAGGGAGACCAACAAGGGACCCTTCTCTTTCCTTGCCAACTTCAACTTTCCGAACCCTTTCCTCAACCTGGATAAACGACCAGATTCTCCTTCTTCTACTGAGCTGCGCCCCAAAGCGGGTGAAACTGAGAAAGAAAGTCAACCCTCTAAATCTACAGTTGTGAGGTTTCCAAACCCCCGTTCAGTGCTTCCTCCTCCGATTGAAACTCAGGGTGAAGAAGACCGCTCTGGCAAAACTCACAACCCCATTGTTATCTGGCAGGTTTGTTCCTTTGTTTTTATAATTCTTTACTTTTTCCCTGCTCTTGATTGAATGATTGCAACTTCGTTCGTGAAAAGTGTGGCCTTAATAGAAGGCTCTCAGTGACTTGTAAAGGTCGAAATAAGTTCGAATTGATTGGTTGACTGCAAGTTTCTTACTTGGTTTTTAATACTTTGGTCTTATTCTTAGCTTGGTGATAGTTGTTTCGTTTTGAAGAACACTAGAGTGTCTATGTGATAGCTTCATCCTAGTTCTTTCTTGCCGTCATTCTTGAGTATACGCTTGGTTTAGTTTTCTGTTGATGGCTCAATTGGTGAAGGTAGGACTTATGTACATTCGTGCTTGATTGATGTACCTTTGACTTTGATGATAGATTTCAAGCACTTAAATTGTTTATCAAGGGCATTGATCAAAATAAAAATTGTACGGAAGAAGGCATGTCATGCAAATAGTGATGCAGCAAGTGAAGTGTTTGTTGTACCTACTTGAGGTTAGCTAGAAATGCAGGATGAACTGGATGTAAACTCTTAAGTTAGTTGCGAAGGACATTGAAGGCTGATTTTTTCTTGAAAGAATTGTATCAAAAGGAATTGCTAATGTAGGCGTTGAAGGGGTGATTTTGGGAGCAAACTTTTCCATTTCCATCTAAATTCCATCCAACATTCTACCTGCCAAACCAAGCCGAAGTGTTTTGTTCCTTCTTGAGGTTATGTTTGAAATGTCTTGCATCTTTGATGTCATTCTAGATGATTTAACTTGGAACCTAAGGAATTCCCTTCTGCTAGAGTTAGCCTTCCTTCTCTCTGCAGTAAATGCTTCTAACCGGTGCTCTTAGGATTCTGTCGTCTTTAGTTTCAACTTTCATGTCTTCCGAGCCTTATTCACACTTTGCTGCATTTGTGAAATACCGATTATTCTACAGGTGTATGCAATTGGAGGGTTCCTCGTTCTCAAATGGGCATGGGCGAAATGGAATGAGCGGAATGAGAGAGCGAAAAAGGGATCATCTTCGTCTTCATCATCGATGGAGGAGAACCGGTCTCCAGAATACCTGTCACCGACTGAAGGGGACGACTGATTTCAGAGCTGGGAAAGGAGGTGCAGCTTGCTGCAGATGTGTTTAACTGGATTTCTGATTGTATTCATAGAATTAAGCCAGGGGAGTTTTACTTCTTAATCACCTTATGACATACTTAAGCTTATATAATACAAAAGCCACAAACTCTTCTTGAAAAGTTGGCGAGTTCAAGGTTTTTCTCTACTGCTGGCTTCCTGGTTTTGAAATGGTACAGGCGACATAAGTTGCAGTCTGAAGAGTCGTATATCAATGTGATATGTGGCTTGAGGAAAAAAATAATATTCGCTTTCGGTAAGGGTAAAAACTAAAAATAAGAGTGACCTAATTGTTAGTGAAATGAAAAGTGTAAGCATGCTAGAACAGCAACCTCAACATCCAGTGCGGAACATTCGAGGGTGGATCTAGGATGGTTTGTTCAATACATTAGTGAGTCGTTTGAGCAGGTGATTTTGACGAGTAATTTGAAGATGATTTGGACATTTGAAGAGATTTTGTCTCAAATCATTCGTTTGAAAGATTTTGAGAGATTTGAAATCACCTTGTGGGCCCGGAGAGAATTTCGTAAGTGATTTCAAATCACCTAGAAGAGATAAAGATTTCGAATGAGAGAGAGGAGATTTGAGAATTTTAACTAAATTTACTCCTTATTTCCTTTGATATTTTTATTTTTATTTATTATTGTTTTATTTTTTTCTCTCTAAAATAATTGCATTTAAAATCACACATTCAAACGATTTATTTCGAAAATAACAAACTTCATTCAAATCTCTTCTATTTCAAATCACCTACCCAACGACCCGTAAAAATTTCAATTTGATAATTTGACATAGAAATTATACTAATCAACCTATAAATATAAGAAAACTTATGTATCATTTAGATTTTATAAATCCAAAATTGAGTTGGATTTGTGCCCCGAATTAAATTCTCGTATTTGCTACTGCATCCAAATTATTAAACATGACCCATAACTATAATTTTTGTTTAACAACAATAAATTATGAATACTAAATAATATAGATCATGGGCTTAAATTAAATATGATAATGACCAAATGGAGTTGTAGAAGTGGCATTGATTAATTAGTTAATTGTAGAGGTTATAATTAGTTAGATTACTAGATTGTAGTTAATGAAAAGTAAAGAGTCATTACGGAAACACACAAAAAGTAGAGGGGGTTGTAAAAATACGAGGCACAGATCCAACCCCCCCACTCCTTCCGCCGTCACCCTTAACTCTAACGTCGTCATCTCCGTCCCCCCCTCCAAGCCCTAAAATTTCCCAAATGGCCACTGAGGATTTCCCGCTAATCGACGATCCCAACGCTCCGCCGCCGCCTCCTCCTCCCCCGGTCGTCCAGCCCGACTCCGAGTCCGCTCAAGGTGGAGGAGATTATTACCCTACCTACCCCGACTCCGACCAGGAGAAATCCGGATCCGCCGCTCCGGCGACGCCGTCGTCGAAGCGCAACCACGACCAGGCCGAACAGCAACCGGATCCGGCGGCGTCGCAGTCGCAGTCGCAGTCGCAGCAGTACTACAACAACAACAATAGTAGCAGCAGCAAGAGGCAGAGATCGAACGGGAAGAGCGCGGAGCCGGAATCGACTCCGAACGCCGACTACAGGACGGATTATCGCAAGGACAGGGAGGAATGGAGCGATTCAGCGATCTCGTGTTTGTTGGACGCGTACATGGAGAAGTACAGTCAGCTGAGCCGGGGGAACCTCCGCGGTAGGGACTGGGAGGTGGTGGCGGAGACGGTGAACGAGAGGGGAGGGCCCAATAGCAGGAAGAGCGTGGAGCAGTGTAAGAACAAGATTGATAACTTGAAGAAGAGGTATAAGGTGGAGCTTCAGAGGATTAACAGCAATGGGGGTGGAGGGAGTAATTGGCATTGGTTTAAGCAGATTGAAGCTATCATAGGGCATTCTTCTTCTGGTGGAGGTGGCTCTAAGGGGGTTTCAGCTGGTGGAGCCTGTGTAGCTGTTACGGCGGAGAGTGAGCCTTCTGCTGATACTGCTACTGGGTATGGGCCGTCAATCGTTTTGGGGATAGCTAAAAGGTATCAAGTCATTTTGGTAATGTCTATACATTACTGTGCATGTAAAGCAGAGGTTTATGAGTTAGAGCTTTGGTAGCAAGATTCAGGGGAATTGCAGGTTTTGTAGGCTGGCAAGCTGACTGTAGTTTTGCTTAAGATTTGACAAATTTTATTCCACAGATATACTCGAAGCAGTGCCGCTGCCTATGCAAGCAACTTCAAATCTAGTAAATCATCAGAGCCGACCTTGAAATGGAGAAGAGTTGTGTTTAAAATCAGCGGTGCTGCTCTGGCGGGTACCAGCCAGAATATAGATCCAAAGGTGTGTAAGTTTCATCACGTACTAGCTCTGTGAATTGGTCATGTTAAGCTCTTTCTCCAATTTTCCAAGTTGAAACCTTTTTTTCCCCACAACCAGGTTGCAATGCAGATAGCAACGGAAGTAGCAGCAGTTCGCCGCCTTGGATTGGAGGTGATGCCTTGATTCTTGTCTTTGTTGTTTGTTGACTTACTGGCATCTTTACACTAAATCGTAGTGGCATTCATTGTACATCTTCAGGTAGCGATTGTTGTTGGTGCTCGTAACTTCTTTTGTGGAGATTCTTGGATATCTGCCACTGGCTTGGACAGACCGACAGCATACCAGATTGGGTAAGAATTTGAGGCACAGGACAGGATTCCTGGTGCCAATTCTATTATCAGTTGATGCATGGTTTATTGGGTCAGATTGAAATTGCTATTCCATGTACTTTGAATTTATCTGTTGGTATTCTTGCCTACAGAAAAAAAGAAAGTCTTGTGTAATTCTTGGGGACTGGTGTCAGTTTTATGGTTTTGAACTCTAGTTGTTATCTTCGGTCCAGTTTTCTGACCACTTCCCTCTATCTATCATATCAGCATGATGGGAACCGTGATGAATTCAGTATTGCTGCAATCAGCTTTAGAGAAACATGGCATTCAGGCTCGCGTACAAAGTGCATTTTCAATGCCGGAATTGGCTGAGCCTTACAGCAGGCTACGAGCTATTCGACATCTTGAGAAAGGCAGAGTCGTCATATTTGGTGGAGTGGGTGCGGGAGCCGGAAACCCTTTGTTTACGACAGACACTGCAGCAGCTCTGAGAGCTTCTGAGCGTAATTTCCTCTTCCTTCTGATCTGTCTTCCTCTTTATCTTATTCCCATCCCACGGAATAGTATCTCAGTTGCACTACTTTTTTTTTTGTTTCTGGATCCAGTCAATGCAGATGCTCTTCTGAAAGGCACAAACGTAAATGGAATCTACGATTGGCAAACCAGCAATAGCAATATAATACTGGATCATACAACATTCCGAGACGTGGTATCGGGCGGCGCCACCTCGATGGATATGATGGCGATTACCTACTGCGAAGAGAATGGAATTCCAGGTACATAAACCATCATCATCTCACATGTTTTCTACCTGATTCTTCCATTAGTTTCTCAAACTCACTGTATGTGTTGTGGCTAGTGGTGGTGTTCAATATGCTGGAGCCTGGGAATATATCAAGAGCACTGTGTGGTGAACAAGTCGGGACTCTAATCGATCAAGCAGGAGGAGGGATGAGTCAATAACATTTTAATAAACTATGATCTTGTTGTGTGTGTAGATATATGCATCTGAGTTTTTCCACTGATGTGAAAACCCTAATTTGACTGGATAACTTGAAACATGTCCCTCCCTCCCTATCCTGCTCTTGCTGTAGCTAGAATAATGGCCTGTGTAAAATAATTGAAGATTTCATTGTTTACTTGCTGACTTGCTGATGATGACGATGATGATGTCACGGTCACTAAACTATCAAGATTAACCTTAATAGTACCAACCTATTTCTGACTTAACATTTTAGTTCCGTTGAGTTGATAGATCATCCAACTCACAGTTTTAGTTCACATCACTCTACCCGTCCGACCAAGTACCAACCATCCAAACTATTTATTGACCTTGTTTGGCCCGATGTAACTTAACCCAAACACGACGTAAAATGTTTGGGTCAAATTACAAACCCATTCTCATCGTATAAAAAAGTAACGTAGTCATCTCTTTTTGTTATCCAATTTAAATACTGTGCCGTTAAATTTGCCAAATCAGCGTTGCTTTTGGATAAACTTAATGTTACGATGAGGACGGGTTTGTGATTTCACTACTGCTGGTTGACAAGTCCAATCACTACTGAGAAAAGAAAGAAAGCAACAACCAAAACAAACAATAGCTTTCAAACCAGAAAGGAAGCATCGCACTGTTACACTCAAGAACAGTTTTATCTATACACAATCAAATCATGAATGGAACAGAAAACCTTGTATGGTAAGAAAGTACCATTTACACTTTATATAGATACGCATTCATTCATTGCTGCTGTTTAAAACCAGCAAATTACACAAAACCATCCCCAATTTTACACTTGCAGCAGCTTTTTGTCCATCATCAACTTGCTGGGAATGTGTAGCCTTGATGTCAGCAAGCAAGTAGGAATCTCAAATCTCATCCAAACCAGAGTTAACATTGTTTGCAAAGGATGAGCCCAGCTCGGGCTGCCCTGTGCTCATGCAAGCAGCAGTCTCCAAGGTATTACCAGGGATCAAGCTGGCAATAATTTTTACATACAAGTTTGACACCACGGACACCCCCTAATCGTCATCAAGCTCCACACACTCATCAAACGTTCTCCCAGCAGCGCACTCCCTAGGAGGAGGACCACTCCCGTCAGGATCCCGACTCGATCTCCACAGGTAATTCAAACCGACGAGAAGCTCAGCGATCGTCGCTTCTGTCTTTTCCTGGTTTGCGTAGAAAAGCGTCTGCACCAGGTAAACATTCGTCCTCGAAACGAAATTCTGCTGCTCGAAACTTCTATCCGACTGCCATCTGATCATGTTATGAGCCAGCGGGGATAGCCATTCCAATATTGAAGCTATTGCATCAGTCCACTCTCGCGCCAGCTCATTATCGTATCCAGCAGAAGAAGCCAAGCTCTTGGCATATGGTTTCAGCTTCTGCCGTAGTGAATTCCTCACACTTGCAGGTAACATACTGTACAAATCGTCCCTGGCATCGTGGCTAATCAAATGAGGAGATGCGGCCAGCTTCTCGAAAACGATTATAACGTTCGCATAGTGGAGGGCTAAAGCAGTGGCGCCGAGGGTTTCAGGAAGAGCTACTACGAACTTGGTCCCATATATCGACTGACCGGTAGTAGAAACTGCCAAGCTACCAGGATTACTTTCCGTTACAGCATCATCGAGAAGTCCGGTATAAAGATCCAGAATGTGGCTATTGACAACAGGGCCGACATGAGACGATCGACTTTGTTTCGAGCGACGATTGTGCCAAATCTTGCTGAATTTTCCGGATTCGGACTTTGAATTCGCAGGCTTCGTCCCAAGGGGACCTGAAAAGAATTGGAATCCTTTCTTCTTTCCCAAGCTAGGAACAGCTTGCTTGGCAAGCAAGCCACTACCACCACCACCTATAGGACCCGAGTAGAAATCGGTTCTCTTATTCGACTTCGAAATTGGACCGGATTTCCCAGTGTACATGCCAAGGGGACCAGAAGAGAATCTCGGGATGCTTCTTCTAGTTTCGGATTGAGCAACTGAAGAAGACTGCAATATCGTCGAAACTGACTGGCCGCGATAATTGTAATCAGAATCTCGTATTCTCGAGTCAACCGAATCAACCTTCATCGGATTAAAACCAAAAACATGATTGATTCTGCTGAATATTGTGAATAGAGATCTTGCTAAGAGGCCAACTGCATAATCATAATTCCGATTCCAGAGCGACATCTCCCTCAAGCCTTTCACTTCGTGTTGCTTCCACAGAAGCTTCTTGTGATACTCGGGAAAACAGTCCGGAATCGGTTCGCTGCATTTCATTCTTCTTACAGTCTGCTCAAGATCGGCAAGCAACTCCATCTCCTGATACAAACTACCGTTGATCGAAACGAACCGCTCCATCTTCTTAACCTTTTTATCCATTTTTTTCAGTGAAAACTCCCATCCATATTGGTCAATGCCGATTTTCACCAGTTCGTGAAAGGCAGTTTCGAAGCTCTTAAGGGTCGGATCGCTGCATTTCTTGCCTAACCTTGCCACCGACTTGGCAACATGTACCAAACTCTCCATCATCTCGGCACAAATCAATCTAATGACGAAATCGTCGTCCTCGGACACGAGTTTCTTGATCCCTACGCAATTGTTGATCTCCTCTCTCAACCTGGAAACCTGCTTATCACTCAGAGCATGCCATAGATGAACTACTTTCGACATTAAGCTCGAAACTTCCAGTGATAGAACACCAAGAGGGAATTTATCGTGACTGGAATCATGCTTCCGTGGGAACTTCCACAGGTTTCGAAACCATGATTCCGCCACCATCTCTTAACAGACCTGATAATTCACAGGAAAGAAAAGATACACAAGATTACAAACCAGAGATTGCCAATAGAATACAGCATCAAACCCTAGGCAGCTGTATCAACCTAAAGAGGAATCAAATCTCCTTTTGTCCCAATACCAATGAACACCCTAATTAGAGTAATTCTCATTACCTCTTCAACAGGAAATCTCAATCTTCAAAATGCAAACTTCCATTGAGGAAACAGATGACCCTTAAAAGCTTGATCTAAACATTCAAATATCTGCAAATTCCCATATCTTAATTCAGCCAGTTAAGCTATGGGAATTGCTTAATTCACAGCAAAGAATCCCAAACACTAGATAGCCAAAACAAAGGAAATAACAGAAATTCCTGAAAATATTGGGGAAAAAAAAGAAAATCCACAAAAGAGTTGAATCGAGAAAGACGGAATCTTTTTGTGTTACCCATCAAATCACAGCAAGAAAATAACACTGCATTAACTATCAAAGCAAAGTCAAGACAACCCATCACAACAAAAGACAAGAGGAATCCATGGCGGCAACGGAGGCTCAGGAAGGAAGAAGACATGGGAGACAAACCGAGAGAGAGAGAGAGACTTACGGATCAGATGAAAAGGAGGAAGGGAGAGGTGGGCAGAAGTGGATGATTTTAGAGAGAGAAAATGTAGAGGAAGGTAGAGAGAGAATGGGAAGGAAGCAACTAGGAAAGGTGAAGAAGAGAAGACTCAGCAAGCAGCCTACAACCACATGGAGATAGAGGGAGAAAGGTGAATACTTGGGAAAGCATGATGGGATGATGGAGAACCCAGAAAACGAGTGAAATTAAAGATTTGTTTTTCTTTTATTTTAATTGGGGAAATTTTAATAAACTATAAAATTCCCCTCCCAACGGAAAAGAAATTATTGGGACACGGAATCATAACAGAAGGATGAGGATGACAAGTTTATAAAGTGTGAAGGATTAGACGTAAAATATACTAGCGCCTCATTTGGTATCGGTAATATCATATTAGATATCCCCTATATTATGATAATTATGATATCATCGCGTTTCGAAATACGAATATTATGATATTGGTTGATAATCTAAATCGCAAAAAATGTATTGCCTGAATAAAATTACCCCTCTAGTTCAATAAAATTACACGCCATGTCAACAAATCAGCCCCTCATTCCCCACCAGCCCACTTGTCGGCCCTCAATCCTCACTTTTTCTTTTTTTTTTTTTGCAACTTCCCTTTCCTCCATTGAAGAACATCATCCCTCCATTGAAGAACTCAAAAAAGATAAAAGACTCTTTTTTTAGAACATCCTTCCTCCAGCATGTGAAGGTGCTGCTACAATCGACGACGTAAGCCCAGGCAAATCATCGTGTGATTCTGGTTTTGTTGCTTCCGTCAACGTCGACGATCCAAATTGGTTCCATCTCGTTTGTTTACAAAACTATCTCCGTCTTCTCCATTTCTCGTCGACGTATCAGCTTCTGCCGTCGTCAGATTTCGCAATCCGAGAACTTCCAAGGTTACGTAACGGAGAGAATGAGATTTTCATAAAAGATTTCAGGGGTTTTTATTATTTAAGATAAAGGATTCCAGGGGTGGAAGTAGAGAGTGGGAAATGGGCAGATGTCACTATTTCTTCTGGTTAAAAGGTAGTAGTCCCTCAATATCAATTTCCGCATCAGTGCAATCAATAATATTATGAGGAAGAACATCAATCTTGTGCATTCCGAAAGGGAGGGAATGTCCAGGGTGCGCGAGAATATCGATCACTCGGTTACCTTTTCGATAGACATGGGTGACGAACACCATCCAATTCCAACGGATGAATTGTTGAAGTTCAACAATGCTGGCGTTGTATCGCAAATCAGCAGCTTCTTGTTTATTTGCTTATGATTCAACCACAGCTGAATCAAGTTGTAATTCCACTCTACAGTATCCAAGATCCCATGCAAGCCAGAGCCTCAGGATAGTCGCTCTAATTTCTGCTCGAGCAATGGTGCAGTTACCAAAATTCGCTGCAAATGCGCCTTTGCACGCACCCCTCTGCACGCACCCCTCGAGTCTCACAAAATACACCCCCAGCCGAGCTCTTCGAAGCTTGTAAGACCGATCCATCAGTATTGATGATAATTTGGACATCCTCCCTAGTTGTCCACCCCACCATAGTCGCAGCTGGTTTCGGTTTATTATTAGAAAGCAACAAATCTCCCGCTCTCATTATCTCCCAAATTCCGGCGATTCAGTGAAGGACTCGTAGGCAAAACTAATCGCATGAGGTTGATGCATTCCTAAAAATAAACTCGTTACGATATTTCCAAAGTAGCCAACTTATAATACCAAACTGTCGAGAGTTTATGTAATGGTGTAATAGAATTTTTCGAATTTAGTTCGGAGTTTATGTAATGGTGTACTAGATTTTCTGTCTTTATTTTAGACTTGCATGATGAACGTAGGCGTGGACGAATATTATTGAATGCATGGACGAATATTATTAATGCAAACAATTCAACACTTGAGCTTCATACAACGAATCTCAATCTGAAACAACTGCAACAACCACCCTTGCTCGACTCGAACTGTTTTATTTGCTACTTCTCAACTGAGCTGTATACAAGCCTGAAAGGAGGATACAAATTCACAAGAAATCCTTGAAGATCATCAGTACAGATTTTCCCCTCTTCTACCTGTTCTTCAAGTATAAACGCTGAACCAGCAACTGGACTGAAGCTAATGGCACAATAAGGTATGAATGATGCGCCCCAGAAATGGCGACCATTTGAATCAAATTTCGAAAACTCTTAACAAGCCTACTGCTACTGAACTCCAGAAAACAAGTAAACAAGAGCAACAGTTGTCCAAGCTGAGAGAGGCACTGGTTGATTTATTTGGATCAAATCTATTTGAATGACGGTCAGTAAATCATCATATAAACCACTGGCAAATTCTTCTATACCTTGGCTTTCTGCTGGTAACTCTTGCTCAACCCCTCCAACAAGTCATAGTGACCATATCCATGGAACAGCACGTTGATGGGGTTCTCTCCATCTTCCCCATACTCTTCACCATAGCTTGTTATGCTCACAAGATCCCCAGATATCCGGTCCATCATGAAGACCGAGATCATCGTCCTGAAAAGCAAGAAAATTGCATCAATTAGAAGCACATGAATGCAAATCCACCTGCAAAATCCAACTTCCATGCATAACCACCACCAATACCATTTCCAAATGTTGATCACTACACTAACATTTGAGGACCTCGTTCAAGAAACACTTGATAACTTACTTCAGAATATGGGAGGCCATCAACAATTCAGGCTCTCCACCCCATACATAGGGCTGCTGTATTCTGTTGACATATGTATCGAAATCTTCTTCTATGAAGCTGGAACATATCAAAACCAAGGGAAATTACTAATTACAAAACTCAAAACCAGCACTAAAAGCACTAGCTGATGCATTGAAGATCAAGGAAACTGCAATAGAACTTCCAGCACTAACAGAACCTTACCATTCGACTTCTTCCCGCCTCTTCGAAAGCTCCTTAGCTACCTAGGGTTCATTCAATTAGGAAACAAACAGAGAGGTTAGAAACAATTAGGGGCTGTGACTGAGAAGAAAGCATTCTACTGTTAAGAGATGTGCAAAAAAGAAAACTCTACTCGAGCTCTTAGTTCATCAGCTAGTTGTCTTTGGCAATCTTCGTCAGGAGCTTCTTTCCCATTCCTTAGGCAATCACCATGAGCTATTGCTCTAAACAAACATCTCCCATCAGCAAGCACGCCTGCAATCATTTTCCACCACATTCAATCAGTAATTGAAGCGCACAGGGATCCATTTCTCGAAATCGAATGTCATATCACTCAGAAAACACATTCATAGTCATAGATATCAACTCTGAACAACAAACAAGAACAAGATAAATACATAACAATAGCGCAATTGATTCATTCTCGAGAGGAGCAATCTAACCTGTGACCTTGTAATTAGCAGACTTCTCCTTCTTGACTTCAGAACTGGAAGCTGGACTAGCATCATCATTTCCTTCAACTTCCACCACCTGATCAGCAGTCGCAACAGTACTATCCGTTCCGTTCGCAAACCAGAATTCAATCGGAGCATGGCAAGCACCGAACAGAAGCCAGGCGGAGTCCGAACGGGTCAACCACCGCGCAGGACGTGCATCCCACGCCACGTTCCACGAGCCTTCTCCTCTAGGCGGCTCAACGAGGGAGCGGATGCAGCTGCTGCAGGCTGAGGACTGGATATGCCATAGCGAGTCTACGAGGCGGCAAGAGTTGGAGAAGCCGCCGAGGACAGCAGAGGAGGACTCATCCGGAGAGGATTTGAAGGGAGAGGTGCCGAGGTGGCGGCTATAGTACGCCGGAGAGTGGCCGTCAAAATGATTGGCCAGAGAAGTTAGAATCCAAGGCTTAGGTCCCGGACGGAGAACACCGAGCATATCAATAAGGGTTAAATTACGGCGGTGGAAAGGGGAGATGACGGCAAGGAATAAGGGCGACAGGGAGCTAACCTATGCATCCATAATAAAAGGGGGTTGAGGGGAGGCTTAGCTGGGGAGAAGTGGACGGAGAACTCAGAGAGAAAGCTGCAGATTATTGGGTTTGTTCGGTAGAGAAAGCTGCAGATTATTTATTTATATTAAAGTTTATTTACCTTTTTACCAAATATTATACCATCCAAAATTAACAATGTGTTATTTTCTTTTAGAAAGTTAATTGCCATTTGTAATGATTAAATCTATCGGATCGTATGAAGACGAATCTCACGATACAACTTTAAGTTAATGATTTGTTTTTGTTTGTATTTGTTATTTTGATTCCTTCCGTTAAAAGTTATTTATTATAAAAAAAAATTATTTTAACAGTAAAATATTTCATTTGAATTATTTATTTTTTATATTTATTTGTCATGAAATAATACCATTTCCAGGTGACTTATAAAAAAGGGTAAGAAAATGATAAAGTCCATACATTTATCGAAAAATAAAAAATAATAAAAGAAAGGGTAAGTACGTATTTAAATAAAATTATTTCGATAATAAAATTGCGTTTGATGATTTAGAGGTTTTTATTTTATATATTTTTATTTTTATTTTGTAAAAAAAAGTAGGTGGAGACGAAAAAAAAGAGGGGTGAAGTCCTTTTGTTGCACGTGAGGTGGGCATCTATACTTTTGTTATTGATTCTGATGGTATTCGCATCTTCTCTGGAAGCGATACGTTCGGCGGCTCCTCCATCCCGCATTTACGGCGACCGGCGGTGGATCTTTCTCCGCCCAGTTCCAACGCCTGCGCGTCAGACAGCTAGTACATACTATGACAAGACACAGTTTCCAGATTTTGTCACCTCATGATATTTTCTTCATTTTTGGGCTAAGTTGATTTTAATTTGAACGCAAAAATGAAAAAAATATGATATAATGTTTTCGTAAAATTATGATTTATGAGTTGAAAATAACCATTTTCTCGTGTTGGGGTCAACTATATAATAATAGCATGAACCACTTTGTTCCGAACCAGCCCGCCTAGCAATAACATGAATAATTTCGTTATTTTCTCTTCTAATAATTAATAATTATAATATTGAGAAATGATAATAGCGTTAATGTGGTATAAGTTAACAATTATATATCTATATTAATTTAAATGAGTTTGACTTATTCATTAAACATGATAATATCAACGATTAATCTCATCAAATATCAACAATAATGAGATAACGAAATAAAAGTTCAATCTTTACATATTCCGTCCCATCCGAATCAACTGATAACAAATTTATTTTCCTAATCAACCACTTAAACAAGTTAATTAAGGTAGTTCTTGAACTTTACATGTGTGAACATTTGACATTTTTTTTTATATCTAATCACATACTGTTAGTTTCAAAACTATATTGACCAAATAGTTATAAAAAAAACTATAATGTCCAATACGTTAATTGCCAAAGACTTGATGACTATTTTAGTAACTAATCCCACCTTTCTCGTGCTTTCCACTTGATTCCTTCTCCCCGCCGCTCTCCCTTTGTAACTTTGGCGGAAACCCATAAATACCCTTCTGAACCTTCAAGTTGAATCCCATCTCGCCCTTTTAGACTGAAATTAGGGTTCAAATCAATCACAGAAGGATACATCATTTAATGAAAAAGTAAAGTCGTAAAGTATATATTATAAATGAAAAATTAAATTCGTAAAGTATATATTTGGTGAAGTATAAGATTTAATTAATAAACAAATTTTAATTTTTTTTCTTAATTTTCACAATTAAACTCACCCAAATATTGTATTTTAAATCTAATTTTACTAATTTTTATATCAAAATTTTTATTATTCAAAAAAGAATCCAACAAAATCAGTCTTGATGATTTTTGAAGTACACATAAAATTAATAATTTTGTACTTTGTATTCATTCAAAAGTTTACATTTTGGGTATACGAAAGTTTGTATTATCCATACGAAATATCGTGTTAGCTATGATCGATTGTTGGTAATTCTATGGCCAAACTAAAATTAACAAGGATTGTGTGATTTGGAATTTGGTTTCCAACATTGGTTTTAAATGCACGTGAGGGACTCTTTCCGAAATTAGTATTGATGATGTATTTAAACATTTCTTTTTGTTTTGATACAAGATTACTATTTATATTGAAGGAGTAACTGCCCCTTGTAAGTTAAGAGGTTGTCTCATGACAATTTATTTATCTTTATTTTCAGTTATAAAAGTTGAGGTGTTACAACTTTTTATGAATTCCTCAAGAACACAAGAGACATGAAGAACATGAAGAACCCATAATATATATATAAACAAACTCACGAATATTTATATATTCGTATGAGACGAGAATGAAAACAAACACACGATCCATGCCTACGTTCGTCCCAATAGGTCGTAAACACGTTTGTATTGGCAAGTGAAAACAAATGAATTACAACATCATGCATTCTTCTAGGTGGCGTGAACAAAATATTCGTATGTGGTAGTGAAACAAACGCACCGCTACGACCTTTGTTTGTCCCGATGGGACGTAAACAAAACGCATGTATCAGCCACAAAAAACCCACAAGAAATTAACAAAGAACATAATGAATAACAACAAAAATCCAGAACAATCAAATCCACAAGAGCGCGAAAAATACGAAGAACAAAAGGTTAAAAGAGAACTTATCTACCTTTTCAAAATTTGTGTTTCTCCTTGCAAAGATCTGTTAAAACGAATCGAAAAATCGATCATTCATTCAAAAAATCAAGAGAGAGAAACTCAGATCAAAGGAAATCATAAGAACTCGAAGAACATGAAAAACAAAAGCAAACACTAGAGATAACCCACATTTACGAGGTTTGTTTACACTATTCCTATGTTTCTCTTGTGCAAAGATTCATCTTGATAGTGCTAAAAACGATTTTGAAAAGTAAAAAACGAACTTAATTCTAACATTCATTCAAAAAAAATTGAGAGAGAAAATGGGGGAAACTAGAAAGAGAAATGAAAAAAAAAATTTAAATTAGAAAAAAAAGATATATGTGGTTAAGGTATTTATAATATTTTTTATTTTTAATATTCCTCGTATGCTTATCAAATACGAATAAATTTTCTCGTATGTTTTCCGGATACTAATAAATGAATGTACTAGTACTTAAATATGAATTAATAAATATTGACAGTCAATGTGTGTATAAAACAATACGTTTTTTAGAGTCAAAACACTTTATGATTCTCTTTTCTCCTCTATAATTATAAAAAAATCATCAAATCAACATTAAAAACGCACATAAATTTCTTAAAATATACCGAAAATACCTCAACATCAAAAAAATATATATTCATATACTTTTCAATTACGCGAATCCCATATATATAACGGGTGATAGTTGTTCGCTTCTAACTCTTTCTTTTCGTCATTTCAACATTTTAAAGAGTCCCAGAAAAATAATATCCGCCTGCATTGCTGGCAACCTCCCAAAATCGTTTTAGTTTCCCTCTTCTTTTTTCTCGGACTTCGGTCTCCCCATCGGCCCACCCGCCTCATATTCGGATCCCCTAATTAAACCTAACCGTCCATATCGCCAATCGAACGGCTGAAATCACTCATCGCACTTGTCAACCCTAATTTCTCCTACCCCCTCCCACTGGTTTCTTCTATCCATCTCATAAACCCTAGCGCGCCACTCTCTCTCCTACTCTTTTCTCCAAAATCGCCGCCGTTACGGCCGACATCATCCTAATCATACCTCTTCGTGAATATTTTCTCTCGATCTGCCGATCTCCGGTATCTATCTCTTCTATCCTCAGTCCCGACGAGAAATTAGATAGTAGACTTCGTAGGTTTACTGGTTTTTGCTTATAAGCGTCTGTACAAAATTTGTGTGTATAGCCCATCAAAGGTTATTTCTTTTTTCCCTTCCCAAGGTTATTTTCGATTTCTGGTTTTGGGCTGTTCAGTTGTTGTAGGAGCGGTCGTATCTGGTGTTGAATTTTCCCTTTTTTCCCCTCCTGCCTACGGAATAAGTAACTGAGTTGTTGTTTGACTTTGTTGGGAGTTCTTGAGGGAATGGAAGTTTTTGGACAGTCTGGATAATGAGTCCATGTACTAGGAGGACTTCCGGTTGCTTATCAACCAACGACTCCAGTAAGAAATTCAGACGCGATTCTGGGAAACTGAGTCCGTCTGATAAGAAATTGAGCTGGAGACTCAGTGAATTGAGGGCGGAGAAGATAGCTGCCGCGCGAATTGGGCTGAACCAGCGGAACAGAACAGCCATCATGCCTTCTGGAGAAATTCGTCGTGGGACAAGGGTGATTGGGATGGTGAAAGGTTCGGATGGAGTCCGGGTTTTGCGGTCTGGCCGACGTTTGGCTCCCGGATCCGGATCGCAAGTCAGGAGGAGTAAATACGACGAAGAGGAGTGGCTCAGCAGCCACAGTATCAAGAAGCACCAGTATAAAAGCAAGGAGAACGGTTTGAAAACACTAGAAGTCAGTAAATTCAAAAGGAAAGCTTCTGAAATTGTTCTCCCTAGTGAAATGGAGCCTATGAAGAAGAAAGCTCGTGTAACTACCAAGAAGAAAGCTCGTGCTTTTCCTAACAAAGCTGTGGAGAAAGCGGCGGTTGTGGGAGTAGTAGCTGACATTGACAAAATGTATGGGATTGTTTACCAAAGGAAAAGGAAAAGATTGGTTCTTGGGAAGCAAGAAAGGCTGGGAAGTAAGATGTACGGGCTTCAGTTTTCCAGGAGGCAGCCAAGGAAGAAGGAACCCGGTGGTGGTGATAAAGGTTTTGTTGTTGTTCAGACTTGTGCCTTTGTTGCTTCGGTGCAGAATTCTGATGATGGGCCAGCTTCTATTTTGACTACCATTTTGAGGTGTATCAAGAATCTTGAAATGGGCTTGAACGTAATTGCTAGGTTCTTGTTATCTGAGCCACTCAACAGTGTTTTTGCTTCAAGCGGTGTCAGGTTCTTGAAGGTAAGCTCTTTCATTTTGCTTTAGAATTACGTGTTTGTTTTCCAGATTTTATTAGGGTTCATATAGTTTTCTCATTTGGGACTTTCCATGAGTTTTGGGTTTGATTTCGTGTTGGATGGTTATCTTTGCCGATACAGGATGCACCTGCTGGTAGGAATGGGATTTGTAAATTTTTTAATTCAAGGAGCTCGGTGCCATTGTTTGTTTTGGACTTCTCTGTGGTTCCTTCATGGTTTACATACATGCATATGAATCTGGTACTGAGGATGTCTCGTGTTCCTGTAAATAAGTCTTCTGAGGAGTTGGATGATATGATGAGTGATGATGAAGATGAAATGGTCCAGTCATACATCAGCGTGGATACTCTACAAATTGACCCGACATCAGGTGCCGATGTTTCTGAGAGTAGGCCTGTGTTGACTCCTTTGGTTAGATATTCCAGATTGACCACTAAAAGTACTCAGTCCAAAAATGGCTACTACAGTCGCGGTGTCCAGAAACGACGGAGCTCATGCAGGAGGAGAGCAAGAAACCCTGCAATGCTTGGATTTCAGAAGGCCAATGGAATGGTCTCTGCTAATTCTGTTGGAAGCCGGAAGAAGGGTCTTCCCTTTTCTTCTTTTGTGTCCAAGTACAAGTTAAGGAACACATCACCAGTTGATGGCGAGCACGAATACCTGAAAGAAGCACATTCTGCTATAGTTGGGGAATCAACTCTCATGTATCAATCCAGCTGCTCAGCAGATCTACTCGTTATTGAGTCAGACAGATGTTACAGGTTGAGAGGGGCTTCCGTTGCTATTGAATCTTCTGATTCAAAAGGTTCCATGCTAGTCTTAAAGAAAGATGGGGAAACTAGGTTGTCCTTGTTGCCTCAAAGATACATGAAACCTAGCTCCATTAACCGTGTAACTCACAACGTAATATGGTCAGGGAACGAGAATTGGAAGCTAGAGTTCCCTAGTCGGCAGGATTGGTTCACCTTCAAGGAACTCTACAAGGAATGTGTCAATCTCAATGTTCCTGCAACTTCAACAGTTAAGGTCATTCCCATTCCTGGAGTTAGAGAGGTGCCAGATTATGAAATTCACTGTTTCGCCGCTTTTTCCATGCCCGATGCGTATATTTCTGTAACTACGAATGAAGTTGGCAGAGCTTTAGCCAAACAGACTGCGAATTATGATATTGATTCTGAAGATTTGGAATGGCTCAAGGAGTTTAATTGTGGAGCTGCTGAGGGTGTTGGTGAAGCTGAACTTCTTTCGGAGGACAAATTTGAGTTGATGATTGATTTGTTCGAGAAGGCTTTTTACTGCAGTTCAGATGAGTTGGTTGATGAGAAAGCAGCCATAAGTCGTGCCAGTGAGTTGGCTGGGCCAGAAGTGGCTGAAGCTGTGTATGGTTATTGGGTGAATAAGAGGAAGCAGAGGCAATCAGCGTTACTTCGGGTTTTCCAGGTAATCATTTGAATCCTCAGTAGTCAAGTTATCTATTTTAGTAGTTTCCTACTTTACTGTTCTGATGAAAATTGATCTTTTTCACATCCTTCAGAGCCATAAAGTCAAGAAACCTCCAGCGATTGCAAAACTTGTCTTACGCAAGAGGCGTTCGTTCAAGCGACAATGCAGTCAGTTTGGGAAAGGGAAGAACCCTTGTTTAGTTCAAGGTAGGTTCTCTTTCTAGCTCCTTCTTTCGATACTGATGCATGCCGTCCACTGTGGCTTGGTAAGTTTGATGATTATTACTGATTTGTGGTAAGTTAGTGCGAACAAAGTTCCTCGTGATCTTGGTAGCATCATAAGTAGATAGTAGATGCTCGAGCTAGTTCCCAGAGGTTAAAATAAACCATTTGGCTCATAAACTGTAATGCTGCTTTGTTGTTCTTCCTCATTGTTCTTGCATTCTCAATTTGTTTTCTGTTCACTGCAGCTATGGCTGTCGAACAAGATGCCCTGGAGGAGAGGAATGCCATGCTTAAGGTGGAAGAAGCGAACAACACTGCAAAAAGGTCGATGGAGTTGGCGATAGCCAAGCGAGCCAGGGCTCAGTTGCTGATGGAGAATGCTAATCTGCTGTGTTACAAAGCGATGATGGCAGTACGAATCTCTGAAGCCCGTTCTGCTTTTGATTCTGTAGATGATGCAACTTTCGAGATGTTTGGTGTGGCAACTGACAGTGCCGATGCCGGTGCTGATGCTGATGCTGATGCTGGGAAGTGAAGCCTTTAGCTTGAAGGAAGAGAAATTGGTGTAATTTTTGTACAGTTTTTTATCTTAAAATTTAATGTATATTCTGTACCACTCTTTGTAATAATAACCTCACAACCAAACGACGACTAAGTAGGGATTTGAACTTGGTAGAAAGGAAAATAGGGAGAACGGAGAAAGGAGAGAGCGGCTTGGAATTTTTAACTGAGCTTTTTGTCTTTTGATACTTACTAATCGTTTGCTTGCAGGCTGGGATTCTGTTCGTCTCTGGCCCCCGATACATAGAGCTGACTTTTGATCTTCTTTTTTAATCATTGAAAATCTCCTTTCAAATCCGTAACGTTACGTCAGTCTATTAGGTTTGATCCAAACACAAAACAACTGTACGTAAGATAACAAGAACATGAGTGGTACGGTTCACCGTCGTGTAGTGCCGACAACAATACGATGAAAAGAAACACAGTCTGACCAAGTTATTTATCTCACAACGTCTTCCTGTTTCCTCTGCTGCATTGCATGCAAGGTTTGAACCGTATGTAACATAAAGCAAAATCTAATCAACCCTTCCGCAAAAATATCGCATCCGTCGTCTTCGACTTCGGCAATATTCCTCTGTTAGCTTAGAGATGACAAACAAAAATCACACCCATGGGTGTTCGACCCTTACCGATGGTGATGAAGATAGAGTTAACAAACTTGTCGGAACAGACCAACAGTCAATACAAGATAGAAGGAAATAGACAGTACGTTGGTGTCTGCTACGTGGGATGTGCTAGATTCGAACCCGGGACTTTCAGATCACCAATATACAACTCTACCATCAGAAAAACTCGACAAAGACATGATAGTAACCTATAGTAACCTTTAATTCGTCTAATGTTCTGTTTTTTTTCCTGACAGGGAATTCTTGGCTTCTTCCGGATTTTCCCTTCCAAGAAACGGGTTGTGAAAATTCTTCATGGAATAAGCGGAATTGTAAAGCCGTCGAGGTATTCTTGATACCCTCCTTCAGGAATTTGAAATCCGTTCCATTTCTCTCTACTATTTCGGAATATTGATGAACTTACTTGGATATTTCTTCGGATTCAGAATGACTCTGCTTCTGGGACCTCCAGGATCAGGAAAAACTACACTTCTGAAGACACTTTCAGGGAAAATGGACAAGAACTTAAGGGTCTGCTTCCGAATCCTCTCTAATAATCAAAAGTCTTCCCCTTTCGCCCTTTTTCGTATACTGGAATCCATTTCTGCAACGGGTGTCGGGAAGAGTGACTTACTGCGGGCACGAATACGACGAGTTTGTACCGCAGAGAACTTGTGGTTACATCAGCCAGCATGATTGTCACGTTGCAGAAATAACCGTCAGGGAGACCATGGAATTCTCGGGGTGATGCTTGGGGGTCGGTACCAAGTACGATTTGCTGGCCGAGCTTTCGAGAAGAGAGAAAGTAGCTGGAATCAAACCTGACCTGGAGATTGATGCATTCATGAAAGCTACATCGTTTTCTCGACAGGAAAACTCATTAGTCGTTGATTATGTCATCAAGGTATTCTTTCTATGATTGCTTCCTCAGATTCCGAAGCTTAGATGAAATGTCTGAACTATTTGTTCTTTCCTGCCAGCTTCTCGGATTGGACATCTGCGCAGATATTATCGTTGGAGATGACATGAGAAGAGGAATCTCTGGTGGCCAGAAAAAGCGTGTCTTTACAGGTTTGTTTCATTAGATATTATGAATCATTGATTAATCGAAGATTCGAAAACGATAACAATTGTTTTATGCAGGGGAGATGCTGGTCGGACCGGCAAAAGTGTTTCTGATGGACGAAATATCAACCGGGTTGGACAGTTCAACAACTTACCAGATAATCAGGTTTATGAAAGAAATGGTTCACATCATGGATGTTACCATGATCATCTCCCTTCTCCAGCCTGCACCCGAGATGTTCGAACTTTTCCATGATATCATCTTAATCTCAGAGGGCCATATTGTTTACCAAGGACCAAGGGAGAAAGTTCTCGATTTCTTCGAAAGTGTCGGATTTAAATGTCCAGAAAGGAAAGGTGTTGCAGACTTCCTACAGGAGGTAACCTCGAAGAACGACCAAGAACAGTACTGGTCTTGAACCAATGAACCTTATAAATACATCTCCGTGCTAGAGTTTGTCACACATTTCAGCTCGTATTCTGTCGGTATAAATCTTTCGGAGGAGCTTCGAGTACCTTACGACAGAAATAATGTCCACCCTGCTGCACTGGTGAAGGAAAAATATGGAATCTCGAACAAGGAACTGCTGAAAGCGTGTTTTGCGAGGGAGTTGCTGCTGATAAAAAGGAACGCTTTCATTTATATCTTCAAGATCACGCAACTCACCGTCATGTCTATAATCAGCATGACTGTGTACTTCAGGACTGAGATGAAGGTGGGCAGTTTGGAAGATGGAAGCAAGTTTTACGGCGCAATGTTCTATAGCCTTTTGAACATCATGTTCAATGGAGCATCTGAAGTTGTCTTGACTACAAAAAGGCTTCCTCAATTCTACAAGCAGAGGAATTTCTTGTTCTTTCCAGCATGGGCTTTTGCCTTGCCAGTCTGGGTACTGAGGATCCCGATTTCGTTCGTCGAGTCGTTCATATGGATCGCCTTAACCTATTACACCATTGGGTTTGCTCCTGCAGCAGGTAGGTATGATGTCCTTCCTGTCAGGAAACATTACCAGAATTTTTGTTGTTGTTGTTGTTGTTAATGACTTGATATGGTCGTTGTTTGATTTCAGGTTCTTCAAGCAATTAATTACTTGCATTCTTGGCTATCAGCCAGATGGCTCAGGGTCTATTCCGATTCCTCGCTTCAATAGCAAGATCGGATGTGCTAGCACCAGTATTTACTATGTTCTCGTTGCTGGTCGTTTTCGTCATGGGTGGATTCGTTATTTCCAAAGGTTGGTTCTTTCTCTGACGATTTGAAAAACTCGACTGTACCGGTACTAATCATATACGTCTTCCTACAGACGACATTCAATCATGGATGATCTGGGCCTACTACATTTCTCCAATGATGTATGGACAGAATGCTATTGTCATCAATGAATTTCTTGACGACAGATGGAGTGCTGTAAGAATTCACAATGCATTATTATGGTTGACAGGCTAAAAACCTCGTACCTGAAATCAAATCTGAGTGATGCTATCCTCTTTTTGTGCAGCCAAATCCAGACCCTAGGATTCCGGAGCCAACCGTTGGAAAGGCGTTCCTGCGAGTGAGAGGCATGTACGTAGAAAACAAATGGTATTGGATATCAATCGGGACACTCATCGGGTTGGCAGTGCTCTATAACATCTCATTTGTGTTTGCCTTAACTTACTTGGATCGTAAGCTTAAACCAATCCTCTTCTCCTTTCTGCGATTTTTCGGTGTTGCTGAAATGATGCTGCATTTCTTGCTCACAAGCTTGTTTCAAATTCTGTTGCAGCTCTTGAAGGCAATACATCTGTAGTGTTGGATGAGAATGAGAAAAGTAAGTCATCATCCAAGGATGGAAAAAAAATCTCAACTACCATTCAAATGTCCTCGGAAACATCATGTACACCGATGATAGGTACAAAACTAGTCACAAGCTTACCGGATCGATTCAGAGAATATCGCAACTGCTTCACTTGAATGATTCCTTGAACCCGATATAATTGCAGGCTGGGATGAAATATCTCAAAGGAAGGGAATGGTGTTGCCCTTCCAGCCTTTGTCATTGGCATTCATCCATGTCAACTACTATGTGGACATGCCGCCGGTAAGGACATTTTTTAGCTACGCAAGATTTCATAGGGTGTCTAACCTTTGCGATCGACAAGACATCTCCGCTTAATCTTCATTTTCTCTGACTGGTTCAATAGGAAATGAAATCCCAAGGAGTTGAAGGTGAACGACTGCAACTGCTACATGATGTCAGCGGTGCTTTTAGGCCGGGTGTTCTGACAGCATTAGTAGGAGTCAGCGGTGCTGGAAAAACCACCTTGATGGATGTTTTAGCGGGAAGGAAAACCGGAGGCCATAGTGAGGGAACCATCAACATATCAGGCTATCCGAAGAACCAACAAAAATTTGCTCGAATCAGCAGTTACTGTGAGCAGAACGATATCCACAGTCCACGGATTACTGTTTACGAGTCACTCCTGCACTCTGCTTGGCTGCGCCTTCCTACAAATGTAAACAAACAAGATAGACAGGTATGCATTTTTTCGTACCTAGCTTATGCCAGACTCAACTTTGTATTCTGATATTTTTCTACCTGTAGATGTTCATTGAAGAAGTCATGGAGTTGGTTGAGCTAGATCCCTTGAGGAACTCCATAGTAGGTCTTCCAGGAGTAGATGGTTTGTCAACTGAACAAAGGAAGAGACTCACCATTTCCGTGGAACTCGTTGCGAATCCTTCCATAATCTTCATGGATGAGCCTACATCTGGTCTCGATGCTCGAGCTGCTGCAATTGTTATGCGCACAGTTCGAAACACAGTGGATACAGGAAGAACTGTTGTCACCATACATCAACCGAGCATAGACATCTTTTCATCGTTTGACGAGGTAATGTATTCGAAAAGCCAGATCATGAAATTCTCTTGCCATTCCCAAATTTTTTTTTATTTCACTTTCTTTCTTTCTCCAGCTGCTGCTGATGAAGAGAGGAGGGCAAGTGACATATGCAGGTCCCCTTGGACGCCATTCTCACAAACTAGTAGAATATTTCGAGGTCAGTGCAGAAATCATCTTGCCTGTTTGCTGTTACTTCAACAGACTGAATATAAACTTCTTATACTAGGCTGTGCCGGGGTTCCGAGGATACAAGAAGGTATCAATCCTGAATACATGGATGCTTTGATATAAGCTCTGCAGCTGTAGAATCTCAGCTGAATGTAGAATTCACTGAAATTTATTCTCATTCTGAATTATATAAGTGAGCAATTACTGATCTTTTTCCAACTCTTATCCTCAATCCAAGTTTTCATCTTTATTTGAACTAAAACGTTGATTCATACCTTTGTTTTTTCCAGGAGGAACCAGAAGCTGATTGAAGAGCTAAGAATACCAGCACCAGGGTCAAGAGACCTCTATTTCCCAACACAATATGCACAGGATTTCTTAAATCAATTCGCTGCTTGCTTCATGAAACAGAACCGATCCTGTTGGCAGAACCCACAGTACAATGGTACCAGATTCTTGCTGACAACGGCTTTTGGTCTTCTCTTTGGACTTATCTTCTGGAACAAGGGACAACATACGTAAGTATGGGATGAAAGGAAAACAAAGGCATCCGTTTATCTTTTACAATTAGAATCTCCATGGAACATCAGCAAACTAACTAAAACACTTTGACTGTGGCAATAGGAAAAAGGAACAAGATGTATACAACTTACTTGGAGCTACATACTGCTCCGTAGCGTTCCTTGCAGCCTCCTGTTCTTCTGGTGTGATGCCGGTCGTGTCTATCGAAAGAACAATCTTGTACAGGGAGAAAGCAGCAGGGATGTACTCAGAACTAGCTTATGAAACTGCCCAGGTGAGATAAAAATGAAACAAAAGAAAAACACAATCATGGTTGGATTTTACTGTGCTCGGCTCTCGAAAATGAATAACCCGGTATGCTTTTGGTGTTTCAGGTCTCCATTGAAACAATCTACGTTGCATTGCAGACATTTATCTACTCTGTAATACTATTCCTGATGATTGGATACCCATGGGATGCTGGCAACTTCCTGTGGTTCTATTTTTTCACATGCATGTCAGTGAAGCATGCCAGTGAAGCAGTTCTTGAAACAGACTTTTGGGTCTGATTATGATTTCCTTCCAGCTGTTGCAGCTGCCCACCTTGGGTTTGTGCTCCTTTTCTTGTTTGCTTTTTCATATGGGATGGGATTAGGTTTCTCAGAGAAGATAGCATATACCAACTTCCAAAGTAGTATAGTTTCAGAGTCTGTTTGCAGGATTCTTTCAGTTTTATTCCAGGGAAAGAGCGGATGAACTAGCTGCCTTTCAGTCATTAGAAGCTTTTCATATATTTTGCTGCATCATTGATTCGCAACTGAAATTTCAGGAGAAACACAGTAGAATGATATGAACCCAGAAAGTGCATTATTTTGCTCATTGAACTCTGGATTCCGGAGTTCGATCACTTCTCAGTTTCGGAGAGGAAGTAGCTTTGATCCATCGCCATCCCCCTTCTGTGCTGATGATGCTCCGATAACACGTCAAATCCTGGAGTTTGGGACTCCATATTTGAAAACAGAGTGGCAGAAAGATCGTTCCTTCTTCCATTGGCTGAAACAAATAACATTTCAAAATGATATCAAATTGGAACGGAAACGAATGGAAAATACTAAAATATGAAAAATAGTTTAAACTAGTAGAATTGTCCTACACCACCGTCTAAAGTAGTACAAACTATATGCAATGTCGCTTAAGATGAAGAGTTCGAACATGGTAAATCTAACTTCATATATTATTGATTGCAAGATCGAATATAAAAATAAACATGAAAAAAGTCCACACCAACAAGAGTCGTGCATGTATGTTAACAAAGGTTGAGGTGTGGAGTAAGGTTCTCACGATAAAATTCAAGTGATTATTAAAATGCTCGATTCTTCCCCATTATAGATTGGAGACAGGAGTGGAATCAAGAATTTAATCCGGGAGGCATCAAAAACGACAAAGATAAAAAAAATCTTCTAAATCATATTATAAATTAAAAAGATAAGCATTTTTTAAAAGTAATTATAAAATAAAATTGACTTTCAGAACTGTAAATTCATGTAAAATTTCACGTATAAATTGGAACATGCAATTCCTAAAAAAAAATAAAAAAAATAAACACTTCAACTGGCAATTGGAGGTCGCCATGGCATCCTCTAGCCATATCTAGCTCCACCCCTGGTTGGAGGGCTATTGATGGGTAACCAAACCCGAATTCATGATAGTTTATGAGTATTTGAACCCCAAACGAGTTTGAAATTTGACTTTAATTTCACTCCATCTTTCAGTTATGGGTACCAACTCAATACGAATATTGATACCTGAACTCATCCCAAATTTCAGCCCCATACCAAAATGCCATACATCAGAAATTTTTTTGATCAAACTCGACTCCGTGACTACTAACCATAATAAAACTTAGTCAACTAATTTATTTTACAAAAACAACAGTTCATGATCAATCTGTCGAGAAATATGAATAAAATTATACAAAAAGTAAAACTTTGGTGACCATTTTGTACAAGAAATATGCTCCGGTGACATGACCACACTTTCTTTTCTCGAACCCGATTTATAAACCGAGTAGATCACGATTTTCCAGACCCGGTTCGTGGGTGCAGCAGCACACGCCAGCACTGCTAGAAATAGAAATGACTCATACTTCATTACGTTGAGTTGAGAGAGGAAGGAGGAGGGTTCTATCCTGTTCGCCATTCATTCATTCATCACCGGTTCGATCAAGCAGCAAGCGGCTCTGCCTCCTTACCAAAAAGTTGTCTTCTTTTCTAATCATAAAAAAGAAAAGAATTTTTAATTTTACCTTGCCTTTCACTTCAGCACCTTGTCCCAGATTGTCGACTCATTCCTCTTTTGCCTCTCTCTCTCTCTCTCCCCCGTTAATTGTGGTTATTGGTATCTGGGTATCGAGCAGCCATCCAATTGCAGAAGAGGGCTTTCCTCGCCTTTGATTTTGCAGTCGCGGTTACCGACTCCGATTCGGCTCCCTGGGTAGCTTGTCGATCTCTCATTCTATTACCTTGTGTTGTTCTCCGACGTGACTGATAATTCCCTTCAATTGGGTCATCGGAGAAGGGTTTGCTTGCTTGCTGCAGAGTTGGAGTCTTCTAAGCTTGGTACGTCTCTAAATTGTTTGTGGGAAACTATACAGTGCAAGGACGACTGGATTTAATGGAGTCCTTTTTAATTTTACCACGTATTTAATGTTGAATGTTGCAGTTTCTGATCTATTGTAACTGTCCGTGAGAGTTGGGGCGTAATGCTTTACGTTTTGGAGCTTTCTTATTATTTTCCGATTGATGTCACTTGCTCCATTGATGTGGAGTAATCAGTAATGTACCTTCTTCGCTGCAATTGTCCTTTGCTATCTTTTTTTATAGTGTCATTACTGCTGTTTCTGAAATTCTGATCATAAATGAGCAGGCTAAGATTTGTTTCATGGTTCACATAGGTGATATTTGGCGATTCTGAGTTTTCGTGATCTGTTTGCAATAGTGAACTGTATCCAAGTTCACATAGGTTCTAGTTTTGATCGTTTCTAACTAAAAATTGACTTGGGGGGATTACCTCTCTATTCCGATTTTGTCAGATGATTTGCTTGCTGATGTTATGAGTTATGACCACTCCTTTCGTTTAATTGAATCTAATGTATCTGGTGTTTCAGTTCTTCAAGGATAACATGGGGTTACTTTAGTTCACTTAAGTGAACTGTTCAATTACTTAGCCCCTAGAATTGCTGGATTATGGATCATCTTCGCGGGGTTATGAGTAAAGGATCCACGTGCAGAGTCTTTCCAAATCCTAGTTTTCTTGAATGATCAATAATACATTTTCGTAATGCAACCGCTCAGATAAAAAAGTAGATTCTTTTTTGGAGCATCAACATAGCTGAGATATGGAATGCAATAAAGATGAGGCAGCTAGAGCGAAGGAGATTGCCGAGAAGAAATTTTTAGAGAAGGACTTTCTCGGGGCACGGAAATTTGCACTGAAGGCCCAAAACTTGTATTCTGAGCTTGAAGATATTTCCCAAATGATAGCATCACTCAATGTCTATATTTCTTCGGAGACCAAAGTGAATGGAGAAGAAGATTGGTACGGGATACTTGGAGTTCACCCGCTTGCTGATGATGACATGGTGCGAAAACAGTACAGGAAATTGGCTTTGATGCTTCATCCTGACAAAAATAAGTCAGTTGGAGCCGATGGGGCTTTTAAACTTGTTTCCATGGCATGGAGTTCTTTATCTGATAAAACAAAGAGACTAGCATATGACCAGAAGCGAAAGAGTCACATTTTCTGGAATGTCTCCAGTTCTGCTAACGGGACGACAGCAACTAAGCCTGCTCCCACCAAAGGAGCTGCAAAGAGCAAGGGTGTTCCTCGAACCGGTCATTCTTCCACTGCAGCTTCATCTCAGAGGTCGAAGCCAAATACTTTTTGGACTGTTTGTCAGCAGTGCAAGATGCAGTATGAGTACCTTAGAGTTTATTTGAATCATAATCTCCTCTGCCCCAATTGTCATGAGCCATTTATAGCTACTGAAACAGCTCCTCCGTCTTCACATGGCTATAAATCGGTAACACAATGGAATTTTTCCCAGCAATCACAGAAACCAAATGCTCAAGCTTCTAGCAGAAATGCAACGAAATCTAATAATAAAGGTAGATCTTCGAATGGAGGAACCAACTTCCAATGGACTCCATTCTCCGGATCAGGTACTACTTCATATGCTGCTCGAGCTGCAAGTGTAGTTCAGCAGGCATATGAAAAGGTGAAGAGAGAGCGGGAAGAAGCGCAGGCAGCCACGAGAAGAGACGAGACTCTTAAAAGGAAAAGTAATGCTTCCAAAAGAACGGGGAAGAGAAGGAGAAGCATGGAAGATGGTGGTTTAAATAACAACAAAAATTCTGTTAATGAACAAATGGGTTCAACTTCCGGAAGAGATGGCACAACTAATGTTGCTGGTGTCACTAAGCTTTCTGGCTTCGGAGCTCCCACTCAGGTTGATATTCAGTACCTTTTGGTGGATAAGGGGAAGATTGTAGTCAGTAAGAAACTCGATGAGTTGAATTCAAGCATTTCGATTGATTTGTTGAATGCAAATGGCAACTCAACTGAACAGAGGGTACATGGTGGTCCATCCAATCCAGAAGAGAGGTTGTGCGAGACTGATATTTCTCCTGTTACTTCTGATGCAAAAACAAATTCCGAGAAATTTGATACAATGTTCATTGATGTGCTAGATCCAGACTTCCATAACTTTGACAAGGATAGAACTGAGACATGTTTTGGAGAAAACCAGGTATGGGCAGCCTATGATTTTGGCGAGGGATTCCCTCGGCACTATGCTATGATTAACGAGGTGATTTCTCTGGATCCATTGAAGTTGAGGATTAGTTGGCTCAACCCGAACGCTAATAGCGATTTTGACCCACTGGATTGGTTTTGTTCCAGCTTCTCGAAAAGCTGCGGGGAATTTCAAGTGGGAAGGCGCGAGATTTATAGGTCCCTCTATTGTTTTTCTCACAAGGTTAGGTGGACTAGAGGAACCCATGGGTCAGTTCATATATATCCCAGGAAAGGTGAGGTTTGGGCTCTGTACAGAAACTGGTCCTCCGATTGGAACGAGCTGACAGCAGATGAGGTCATAAGGAAGTATGCTGTGGTGGAAGTTCTTGATGACTATGATGAAGGGCTAGGGGTCGTTGTTGTTCCCCTGGTAAAAGTTGCTGGTTTCAGAACTCTGTTTCGGCAACATTTAGATGTGGGGGAGATCAGAAGAATTCCAAGAGAAGAGATGTTCAGGTTTTCGCACCTTGTTCCGTCTTACGTGCTTACTGGTCAAGAAGGTCCGGACTGTCCAAAAGGTTGTAGGGAATTGGACCCAGCAGCCACTCCGGTTGAATTTCTTCATGTCGTTATAGATGTGAGAAAGGAGGATTTTTTGGAGATCGAGACCGAGACCGAGACAGAGAATGTCGAATAATGAAGATATACGATGTAAGCTTAGAGGAGTTTAATTGACCAAGATTCGGGGAAAATGATAACCTGAAATAGGAGAGTGAAGAAGAAAAGGTACGCTCTATTGCGTGTTACTGAGATTGCTGCATGTTAGTCTAAACAGTAAAAGAAGTTACATTGTATGTAGTGTTACATCTCTTGATTACAAATACCTTATAGCATGATTTGTTCTTGTTCGAGTTGATCTCTACTTCATAACATCTATTTTACATACGTTGCTTTTCTACGTCCTACTTGTAGCCTTTAGCAACAAGGTTCATTCCTGCTTGTCTTGGTTTAAGAATATTACCAACAAGTTTGAAAATGACTGCTGACAGTTGGATGCAGAGTCCAAGAATCGTGCTCCTATGGTAGTCATGTTCTTTGGCATTTTCGTACCTAGGTACTATGAGTTTGAACTTGCTCGTAAATGACATGGTACACCTGCTTTGAACATGGCTGGACAATGTATGCCAAGAATTAGAGTACAACCTGACCAGATATTGCAACTCATAACTAGTACCTAGACTGTTACCAAAGCTTACGGGAGAAAATTAGCTTGGTGCATCCATAGATTGAAATAGCTATCCAGAGAGAGGCTTCCTATTTTTCAACCGGGTCGAGTAGATACCATTTGGACTCACTGAAGATTGGAAGGTGACATCTGATTTTTCTCTTTGTTTGGCTTTGTGCTTGATATCCATCTAGTATCTATGGTGCTATAATCTATTGGCTAACCTGGCATTTCAGGGTCAGTCAGAACATATGTTGGGAACGGTTTTGCGATCTCTGTGGTGCAACTCTGTTGGTATGTCGCAAAATTTAGTGCGTAATGTGGACACCTGACCCCTTGCTGCAGATGGCAATAAGAAGTGACCACCCACTCTCGGGGAGTTCTTTCATCTTCATTTGCCTCTTGTTCATGCATACATCGGCTCTTTTTGGTCGCAAATTTGTTATCTTAGAAGTTCACACATATATATGATTAGTCCGATCATACTGACTTCATCAACGATAGATCAATATGAGGTGATAGGGTATCAAAGCGAAGGACATGAATACAAGGAAAAAGAAAATCCTGGCATACGTATCAATGAACAATCTTGAAATCGCCAGAAACCATGATAGGACTCCTAACATAGTGAACTCCATCTGTCCAAGTCAGTCGGCCAAATTCAAACCCTTTAATGGAATCTTTCCTCTTGGATGTCAATGTTACCTTGAACATCTTCTCCTCTCCCGGGGTTGCGAACTCCAGGACTTTAGGCTCCACTTTCACTGAAACTCCAGACGGCTCCTTGACCTTAGCAACAGCAGATGAACCCGCATTCGTGACTCTCCTTGTGACAGTGACTGAACCTGTCTGAAGGTTAGGGACCGAGATCTAAGGGTAGTTGAAGTCAGATACACTCTGACTAGATTCTGGACATCTGTAACCCTTTTGGAACTTGTCAATGGAGGAGCTGGTGTAGCCTAGAGAGCAGAAAGTACTTGTGGTTAGCCACCTCGTAAACAAGTCCTGGATCTGCAGCCTGATTCGGCCTGATGTGTCCTGATCCGTAACCTAATGGGTTGGCCTTCCGTCCTGCCACGTCGGTCATTTGGCTTCATGTATTGTCCTTTTTCTTGCTGCAAAGAATCAAACCAGTCAAAAATGTTCTTGCCTAAAGCTACTACAACACCAATCAAGGTAGTCAAACTTGTGATTCCACGTTGATTTTATAAGATTCTAAAACTTCAATCTAGATCTCATATGAATTCATAGACCAACGATTTTGTGTGGAATCAAGATCACTAAACACAAATGTAATCGTAAAACCGTAAGATTTTAAAATCAAAATTGCGATTTTAACTACATCAATAAACAGAAAATACAGACATAGTACACACCAGTGGTCATGATGGCTGAGTGAATGGCAGAAGGACTCCAGTCAGGATGAATCGACTTAATCAAGCCAACGAGTCCAGCCACGTGAGTAGTAGCTGTCGATGTACCAGTCTGAAGCTGGTAAGGGAACGCTCGGTGGTCCCGTTCGTCCGACAGGCTGGAATTGGAAGCTTTCATTGTGAAGGCACCCAGGATTTGCACACCAGGAAGCCATCCTTGTATCTAATGTGGGCAGTGGGAATGAAATGAGCATCAGAATCGATTTCTCCGCCTGTCGAATTGTCGTCGCACAGAATCATCCCAACTGCACCTGCCTTGGAAGCCTGACGGCCCTTGTCGATCCTGTCTATCTAGCCTCTCGAAAACGGCAGGATTTTGCCTTTCCCCTTGCCAGGATCCAATCCCCCTGGTTTACCGAGCAAGGCATCCTGAACGGTCGAATTCGGAAGCCTGGCGTCTGCATCACTCATCAGAGGGTAGAATTTGTGCTCCGCCAGAGTCTCAGCCGTGCTGGTTCCCCTGATTCTGAGTCCGTTTCCGAGCACAACCGAAGTGTCGAACGCCCTGTCAATCGTGCTAGCAGAAACGGTCAGGATCCAGGGAGCAACGTTGACTACCGTTCCGAGCCCTGGCCCGTCGTTTCCCGTCGCGGCAACGAAGGGAATCCCTGCCATAACCGCGTGAAAAGAGCCGATGGCTAAAGCATCCTCGAAGAAGTCAATTTTTCCCTGGCCGCCGAGGGAGACGGACAGGACATCCACGTCGTCAGAGATCGCAGCTTCAAATGCGCAGAAGTCGCGGCTGCTGTACAAATCGATCGGAAAATCTACGGCGGCGCAGGCTCCTCCCACCTCCAGGATTCCCTTGTTGAAATATCGAGCACCGATTAGCTTCCTGCATACGAATTACTTGTTGGAGAGGACGCCATATTTGGTTTTATTGTCTACGCACAGACCCTTCCACCTGGATGGCACTGGGCCGTAGCCATCATCGGCGAAGCTCTGTGATTCAGGCCAAACCCCTGGAAAGAAAACAGTAGTAAGATCTCTAAAAATGAACCTGTAAATGAACGAACGAACGAATGAACAGATGGCGAACCGAAATCGAAGTTGGCGATGATGACATCTTCGCCAAACTTGGCCGCCTTCCAGAGACCAGAGGGGCGAGTGACGTGCTTCTCGGCCTTCTTGGACGTCTTTCTCCAGAGAACATAAAATTCCACGAATGAGTCGTCAGGGGTTTCTTAGCCCTGTCCAGGAAAACAGACAAGACTCCAGGATGCTCTGCCACAGTTAAAGCTTCAACATTTCATTGATCCGATATTATTAAGCAAGGCTGACAAGAGCCAGCAAGCTAAAGCTTCCTGGCGATCTGTGCGGCTTCATCCTGGTCTAGAACGGCAGTGAAGCCATTTATACGTTGGAGGTGGAGTTAGTGGACACTGTATTCTTTTGTCGAGCTAGGAAATATTTTATGGCAGCAACTAGAAAACGTGCAGATTTCTTTGAAGATATATGAAAGTTAAGCTATTTACGAGCGGTTTGGTCCTTTTAGTGGGTATATGAATTTGATTTTTGCTCGCTTAGTGATTTGAGTAAGCTTGTTACAATTGGTTTATTTGAGCCGAGCTCGGAGCTCAAGCTTAGTTCTTTAACGACGAGCTAAGCTCGAGTTTCATTTGATGAGTTTGTTTTAAGCTCGAATCAGAATGTTTTTTTTTCGAGTTAGATTAAAACTCGCTCGATTTAGTTTCTCAATAACCCTATTGAGAAGCACAATTTCACTTGGAATTCTTATATCATTTTATCTAAGTTTCTTTCAACAATCCCTCAATAGTCTAATTCAACTTTTTTATACCAGTTTCAACTCAACTTTTTAAAAAATCATGATTTATGTTGCCAAACTAAGTCGAAGATTATACAATTACATCGCCCTAAAACCAAATGTGAAATGGACTGCAATTAGTTTTTTTTAGTTTCCTATCTAGCTATCAAAATTCTTACTATTGAATGAATAGTGTTTGATTTTCTTATGAATGTTTTATTTTGAGTTTATGAGGGCTTTATTTTGAGCTCACATACTTTTTATGAGCCTTATGGTATTTTTTATTCTTCAGTTGACATGACTTCAACTATGTCATGCTTCATTTTACTAATACTTTTTTTTATAACAAAAGAAAAGATCATCTATCTCCACTTATTCTCTAAAATTTTCCACAACTTCGAAAAATTATAGTATGGAGTAACAAGGAGTAGCAAATAAACTTTTAAATTTGACCACAAAAAGTTTTAGCTTGGATTTCTAGTTGTTTCCATCATGCATCCAGAAAGTAATTAAGCCAATTTGAAAATTTTCAAAATTAGTAAGACCTTAAAAAAATATTTTTTTTAACTTCATTTGACTATTATTTGAAGGGTTTAATATGGTGAAACTCCAAGTTTTAGCTATTCCCAACATTCATATTAAATATTAGCAAATTTAAAAAATTTCAATTTCATGTCAAAATTAGTCAATTTCGTGTGTTATATACTATGGAAATTTGACAATTTTCACAAGAAAAATTCAAAATTTTGAAATCAGTTAATATTTGACATGCATGTTGGAAATCGCTAAAAAAGAAGTTCTATGATTGTAACTCCTGTAAATAATGACCAAATGAGGTTAAAAATCAATTTTATCTAGTGTTATGTTAGTGTTGAAAATATTCAAATTGGCTTACGTTCAGTGTGTTGAGCCGTTGTTACATGAATTTCATTTTGTTAACTTCGACCATACACAATTTTGTGGAAACCAAAATGTTTTACCATACATTTCAACACATACATACAATTATAAAACACACGAATCGATACATTTTAACATGTAATAGCTACTAAACTAGATATGGACGGTAGATTTGTGTTTTTTGGGATACATTTCATAGTTATTTTAGGTAAATCATTAAACACAATGATTATATCCTATCTCATAGTCATAAATAAGTAATTTAATACCCAGATTTGTATCCTTTTACAGAAAGCTGAGGTTACCAAACCTGATGGTTGCCCAGCCACTTGGGTTATCCTTAAGAAAAAATATGTTGAATTGTGTTGAATTTTGTCTAGGAGGACAGTTTTGTAAATTTATATAAATGCTGTCTTTTATTCCCTAATTTCTTATTTAATTAAAAAATTTATCATATGAACTCGGATTTGAATAATTTTTGCGTTAAAACCATAGTTTGTAAAGACGATTAAAACAAACGTAACACAGTTTTGATAGAGTTTTAACGAATTTATTTTTTGAGATCAAACACATGAGTTGATTGTAAAAAAACTAGACTTGATAAGTATCGCCAACTTAGAGCAGCAACTTAAAGGTAGACATACATACATATCACCAACTTAGAAGTAGTTATTTTCTTGAGATAGTTATTAGCAACTTAGATGTCATATGTATAGTCGATGAAAACGTAAAGTAGATATAAGAGAAGAACGTAGTTATTAGTCATTTAGACATAGTTATCAAAAGAATTCAGACGTGCGTAATTATAGGCAACTTAAAAGTAGTTATTAACAGCTCATATGTACTTAAGAATTATAATAAAAAATATACTTAAGGTAGATATAAAGGAAAAAACGTAATTATTTGCCACTTACAAATAGTTACGAAAAAATTTAAACGTATTTATTATCAACCAAAAGATAAATATTAGATAGTTAATATCTCTTAATCGCTCCATATTTCCGATTTATATTTTATGTTGAAATGATATAAGACGAGACCCCTTAAAAATGTAATAATTACCTTTCTTAAATTCCCAAACTATTCACTTGAACCGGGCCGGCCACTTGGTAAATTGGGGTTGGTTGGTTGGTCTTTCCATTTGTAATTAGTAATAAAAAAAACACACCTTTAATTAATTAATATTTCGGTCTGGTTAATGACTGGTTAATGGGCTATAAATTCAGAGTGCCAGTGGTCTCTTCAAGTCAAGTGTCACCCCACTAAACAGTTTACACAGACGACCGATCAAGCTAGAGACATTATGGAACGTGGCGGCGGAGATATTGAAGGAGTTGAGTCCTCCGCCAATCGTTACACTCGACAACATGCACGACAACCCCCCGCCGCCGCCGTTATTGGTGGACCAGCTCCTGTTCCCACCGGCAATGCCTTTTCTTCACTTTCATCAATCACTGTACAGTATATATTTAACCCCCATGTCTAAGTATAAATTACACCTTCATGATACCAATATTGGGACTATGGACTATTGTTTTGTTGCTTGTATTCTTTCGTTTCGAATATGAATTGATGTGTTGATGACGTGGCATACATACACACAATAAAAATCGGTATATCCAACCATCTCAAATTAAATCTATTTTTCCTTCTTTGCCTTTCATCATTAATTAACTATTTATCAATAACTCGGATTATTGGGATGTAACTTCAGAACATGGTATCATAACATAGTTTAACCAAATGGTCGTTAGTTCAAATCTCTAAAACCATCAATATTAACAATTGATTTAACCACATGGTATTGTCGGTTTATACAAACTTTAAGCCCATGAGATAGACTTTCGTTTTGGGTTCTTCCAACAACTCGAATTATAGGATATAACAGTTTATGACACAAATGAATATTATCATAAACCCATATTCATTCACACCAAATTGGAACTACAGACTACGGTATTATTGTTTGTATTCTACCATTTTGAATATGAATTGATGTGTTTATGACGTGGCATGCATGCACGCAGTAAAATCCGTTACGTCCAACCACCTCAAATTAAATCTTTTTTTTCCTTCTTCGCCTTTCATCATTAATTAATTCTTTTTTAATGCTAATTAATGTTAAAAATGATAATTATTTTTGTATGTAAAAATCATTATGTTCAGTCATCTCAAGTATAGATTACACCTCTGTTTTCATTCCAAAATTTTATCTTTATAAACCATCTTCATCCCAAAATTTTAAAAATTGCTAAAATGATATGGCGGTAAGGTGACACCTAATTAACAATTAATATGACTCCATATAGGCTTAATAAGTTAGCAAACTTTCTAAATCAGAAAATCAATTAGCAATGCCACGTAAGTAAATGGACCACCTTTTAGGAAAACAACATTTATGTTTTGAATATATATTATGAATGTTGTATTATTATTGGTGGAAAAATATTATTACCGAAGATATAATGATGAGTAGAAATTGCTAGGGATGGAGGTAACTTGTAATTGTTCATTAAATGAATGGTTAAAGTTACTTATGTGGTAATATAAACACAATTACAAATTGCAAAATAAGTTTTACGATCGAGATGACCTCATCATAAATTAAACTAATATTCATTCACACATAAAATTGTGACTACAAATTACGGTATTATTATTTATATTCTTCCGTTTTGGATATGAATTGATGTGTTTATGACATGACATGACATACATGCACGCGTAAAAACGGTTACTTCCAACCGCCTCAAATTAAATCTGTTTTTTTTTCCTTCCATGTTTAATTAATACTCATATATTCATAGTAATTATCACTTGAACTGCATATATTTTGTGAAATCTAAAATTAAACATACAATAAATTCCGACGGTCAAATGAATTTTGACTTTTTATTGTTCACAACCACTAAATCTGAAATAGCGGTCTACGCATTTTGTAATTTTGTTGGTTGTTACGCTTGCAGTCAGGCATGTTTGTGGGCCCTACTTCTTTACTCGACTTCGAACCGAAACTAACCTAATTGCCACCCTTTATCTACAACCATTTCTTTTTATCGACTGCCACCTCAAAGGAGCGTGTTCGAAAGTGTTATAACCATTTCCTACCTATCATTCATTCAGATTTTTCTTCCTCTCATCTCCGTTGATGAAATGGCCACAAATCCGCTTTCTCAAAACCCAATTAGAGTTGGTTTGTCGTGAAAAAATTAATACAATCGGTATTTTTTTTAATGTGATGGATAATACATAAATTCGATATATCATTATCATTGGATTTCGTTGTGACAATACGGAATAAATTGTCACATCGGTCTCTTAATTAATCACTTGCATCCGTGGCTATCAGCCATATGGCTCATGTTCTATTCCGCTTCCTTGCTTCAATAGCTAGATCGGATGTGCTAGCACCATTGTGACATTTTTTCTTCCGTTTGATCATTTGTCGTTCTCTGCTCCCGCACATTTCTCTTTGAGCGCTCTCCGCAAACTTTGTGTGGCCTTCGATTAGTAGGATATGTAGCGATCACAATATAAAAGATCCGAATCACTATATATCAACGGTCACTCTTCGCGCCTGACCGGAATGTGGCGCTGGATATACTTTCCGGCATTCTTTCTCGCCCGGAAACATTCATCAGTCACTATAGAAAAAAGAAAGATAATTTCAACACATATCAAATTGTGATACTGTAATTGAAATCCTCTGTTTTCAGGGTCTGATACTGGAATGGAAGTCCTCTGTTTTCTGGGCGTGGACTATAGCTCAACAAACCCTCTGGTTTTTCTTTGTGGGTGTGGACTGTAGCTCAACAAACTCTGATTCCAAACCCAGAAAAAAAAGAAGTGTGCGTGAATATCGAGGAGGCGTTTGTATTTGTTTTCCGGAGCTACAGTCATTAAATTTTTACAGGTAGAAACCCCATTTGTGGAGTTGACTACGTGGGCAGCATGCAAGCACAGTAAAGCAACTGACGACGGCTCCTTTCTCCAATCACCACAAATTATAGCTTCCCAACGTCTAATTTAATCCAAAAACCAATCGCCTTCTTCTAGTTTGGTCTTGCTAATCAAGTTTGAATCAAGTCTACTGCCTCACCATTAATGAACGTAACTGACTCTGTCCAACTATTTACTACGTACTGAACGACTATATCTCTCCTTCCTCAGTTGATTCCTCCTCCGCATCAAGAATCGGCAAGATTCGTCTTCCACCGATGAACCCACCACCTCGGCAGCAGCAGAATCCTCCTCCTCCGGGGGGAGGAGGAGGAAGAGGACGTCCGTTGCAGCTGAGAGAGCAGGACCAGTACATGCCGATAGCCAACGTCATCAGGATAATGCGGCGGATCCTTCCGCCGCACGCCAAGATCTCCGACGACGCCAAGGAGACCATCCAGGAGTGCGTGTCGGAGTACATCAGCTTCGTCACAGGCGAAGCCAACGAGCGCTGCCAGCGCGAGCAGAGGAAGACCGTCACCGCTGATGACGTCTTGTGGGCCATGGGGAAGCTAGGGTTCGACAACTACGTCGAACCACTTTCATTGTACCTCGCCAGGTACGTACCCGAGGACGGAGGAGTCATCTGTGTCTAGTACTTTAAATTTTTATTTTTACCGAGTAATATTTTGAAAATATGTTCATCGTCGATCTGTGCTTGACAGGTACCGTGAGACCGAGGGTGACCGTGCTGCGTACCGTGACCCTAACTTGCTTCTCAAGCGAAGTGCTGCTGCTGCTCATCATGATCATCATCGTCAGGATTTTGGGCCCTCCATGATAATGCCTCCTGCTGCTCCTCCCCTTGCTCCTAATTTCCAAATGCAGCAGCAGTGTCATAATACTAATTTCCAGATGCAGCAGCAGGGTCCTAATGGTAATTTCCAGATGCAGCAGCAGGGAGATCATAACAATAATATTAACCAGGGAATGTATGATGCTGCTGCTGCTGCTGGTGGCTACTACAGGGAACCGTTGTTGTTAGGGTCCGGTTCGGGTCAGGGGAGCCACAGCGGCGCCGGCGGGGGTGAAGATGGAGGGGCTGGGATGCCCAACTTTGATCATCTGTATTCCCAGTTCAAATAATAATGGCTCAAGAAGAAGATCATAGCTTCGGCATTGGAGAGACAAAAGAAATAAAAGCAAAAAAAAACTCGGTTTATTTCCGTTGATTTATTTCGTTTTCTTATTAGGATGAACATGTATGGATCCTGTTGAATGTTGATGCTCAAGATGTTTAATTTTCCAGATATATATCACTACTGTTTTTCTCCAATGCAATTAGCTAGTCATCCTTTTAATTTTTATTTTTTAATCTCGAACTTATCGTCCTTTAAAAATTAGATGAAATTTAGATGATAATTAAAAAAAAATTAATTTATAGAACAATAACTTTTTCGACATTCAATAAAAAAATACTCAAATTTTCATCCAAATTTTCTTCTTGCCAAACTAAATGTACGTAACGATGTTCGAATATGTTATAACCATTCATCATCACGTCACTTCATTCGAGTTTTTCCGTCCCTTCTCTGTTGATGAAATAGCTATTGATGAGAGAGGCTCGCCGGTTGCTGTTTAGTAGAAATGTATATGAAACAAAACAATCTCCGACGAAGCCAAGGAGACCGTCCAGCAGTGCGTCTCCGAATAGATACGCTTCATAACCGGGGAGGCCAACGAGCACTGCCAGCATCAGCAGAGGAAGACCGTCACTGCCCCCGACATCCTCTCCTCCATGCTGAAGCTAGGGTTCGACAACTACGTCAAGCCGCTCTCCTTGTACCTCACCAGGTAACCAGCACCATCGATGGTGTGACGGGTCATTGTCCTAGGTCAGTACCATCCGTCATCTGTATCAAGTTTTTTATAGTTAGTTGAATATTTTTTAGTTTTAGCTAAATAATAATTTAAAAATATATCCATACTGAATCCATTCCTCGTCAAATATCGTGTGAAAAAGAACGACCGTGCTGCTTACCGTTACCCTAAATATAATTATCGGAATTTTTGACATCTGTCGAGATTGTAGCTTTTCTTTTTATTGCCACAAGCACTGGCCGAACTACTTGTTGGGTGGGGGAGCCATGACACCCCTAAGTAATTATCAATAACAAAATGCACTAGTCAAACATTAGTTGCTTACTAACCTAGTGGTAAAGTCAACTAAATGGTAGTAAGAGGTCTCTGTTTTGACCTACTGCCACAGCCAATTTTGTTTTACCTTTTTGCATTTCTACCCTTTGAACAATCCTTCACCTTTCTAATTTTGCTAATTTAGTCATTGAAAGTTCTAATATATCATTATTGGTTGTTATAGTTATATTGTAAATTCCGGCCCTTCCCGATCAAAATTACGTGTTCTTCACCATTCCTCAAGGGCTCATAATTAGATTTGATTCAATTTCATCAAATTCTTATGCACGTTTTTGTGAGGATTTGGTATTTATCGTTCAAAAAAGAAGATGTTATTGTATACAATTGTCAGGAGTTTTGACATCTGTCAAGATTGTGCCATATATAATTTTTCTTTTTATCAAACTTCAAAAACCTTAACAGCGAATAGTATCCGTCGGAAGCTTATCACGACAACAACAATACTTTTGATGTAATCATAATTTAGGACGAATCATGACGAGATGTTGGAATAAAATGTGAATGTGATTGAATAATAAGAAAAATAAAAAGAAAACATTTAGTTAGTTCATAGTTGGGACTTTTGGGAGGGAAGCAAATATAATAGGGATAATGAAAAATAAAAACAAAGCACCCGTTTTTGTTCCGACGCAAGAAATTCAACCGTTAGATCTATGGTTATTTGATGACGGCTGAGATTTATTCTGAGGCTTGACCTCGTTACCCATTTGGCATTTACTCGATCTAACTTGGAACAAAGTGTCGATTTTTTAACTGGCGGTGGAATTCTGAACCAAATTCCGGCGATGTACGAGGGTAGACCGAGTGGAAGTTGAGCACTTGAGGTACTCGTCTCTTCGTCGCGTTTGTCGAATAGGTATCATCAGTTCCCAATTTCCAGACGATTTCCTTTTCCAGTCAGCTTCTCTCGTTTTAGGGCTGAAGGTTTCTCGTCTTTCCTCGCTAATTTTGAACCTAGGTTTGCCGTTGAAGATGGACGGTGAGCAGCTGACGGAGCAGGAAACTGCTCTGTACGACCGTCAAATTCGAGTTTGGGGAGCTGATGCCCAGCGAAGGTACATAGGCTCTTTTCAGAACTTCTACCGTTCTTAGTTTTAGCTATTTCTTTTGTATTTAATCGTAAATTGATGTTATTTTGAATTTCTTCAGACTAAGCAAGGCTCACATACTAGTCTATGGGATGAAAGGTACTATTGCTGAGGTATGTACAATTTACAGCAGTTTCCAAAAATTTAAGTTTCTTGGAATCAAATGATCCATTTGCCTTCTTCTCTGTTCTGTTAGTTTTGCAAGAACATTGTATTGGCTGGAGTTGGTAGTGTGACATTGATGGATGATCGGGCTGTGACGGAAGAAGCATTAGCGTCCAACTTTCTTATACCACGTGATGAGAACGTTTACAGTGGAAGGTCACTTGCTGAGCTTTGTTGCGATTCTTTGAAGGAGTTCAACCCGATGGTCCGTGTTTCAGTTGAAAAAGGTTTCTGCTTCTTCCACTTATATGTCTGATTTCTGCTGCACTTCTTTAATGTGCTAGCTAAGTTGAGTACTTGTTGTGACACTGTTTAATTTTACGCTTTGAGTGACTGAAAAAAACATTTGACTTTCTTTGTGGAATGTGATTTCGCAGGTGACTTGGTAACAATGGGTTTCCAGTTCTTTGAAAAGTTTGATGTTATTGTCATTAGTTGCTGCCCTCTTGCCACCAAAGTACTGTAAACTCTCGTTTCTATTCTTTTGGACTACACAAGTAGCCAGTAATTTCGTGTCCTTCGATATCTGATATCTTAGTTATCCCTCTTCTATCATTGCAGATATTGGTCAATGAAAAATGCAGGAAGTTGTCCAAGCGTATAGCTTTTTATACAGTCGAATGTAGAGATTCTTGTGGAGAGATTTTCGTGGACTTGCAAAACTATAAGTATATGAAGGTAATGAGAGGAGTCTCTTGTTTTAGACTAAAGGCATGCTTCCTGCTCTCCGTATGCTTCTGTGTGATGATTTTTTCTACTAAGTTAATAATAGTTTAAAGGACAGAGAACAATGATGAAACTGGGCGTCTAACTGCTTTTTTCTATGACAGAAAGCAAAAGCAGATGGATTGGCTGCTGAATGCGAAATACCGTATCCAAGCTTTCAGGTTTTACAAAGAATATTTCTCAGGCTCTTGTTGATTTTGTAGTTGCATTATTGGTTAGACTAGCCCCATGAGATAATATAGATTGTGGGAAATATGTGAAGTAACGGTTTATGTCTGGCACCAGCTTACTAATATGTGAAATAATTGTTTTAACTTTACTAACTGATTGTTGCGTGTAGCATCTCAATGGAGAATTCCTTTGCAAAAACTTTTTGAGTGAATATTTTGAGGACGCATGTCAAGCTTGTTTAAAAAATCTTTCCCTTAAAATGACAACCACTTGGGCATTCTATTGTCTATGTAATCACAGATTGTTCTTTTATTAAATCAGTCAGTGGTCAGCTGGATCTTAGCAATGTTAGCACTTAGTAGTTCACTAGTTTGTACCGTGCGAGAATAATCATATTGGAACTGCAGGAAGCCATTAATGCACCTTGGGGATCACTTCATAGAAAAACGTCGAAGCTTTATTTTGCCATGAGAGGTTCGATCAAGATTTGCAGCAATTGATTCCTATGAATAATAATGAACTAATCTCTTCACCACTGACCTATCATTTTGTTGTTTTCTTAGTGATTGAAAGGTTTGAAGAAGCTAACAATCAAAATCCTGGAAATTTATCGAGAGAGGATGTTCCTGCTGTTCTGCAGTTTAAAAGACAACTCTGTGAGGCAAGGGTATATAGTACTAGCACTTAGTTCTTTGTTGTATATTGTTTGTGCATAATGCAATCTTAATAAATCATAGCCTTGTTGTTGAAACACTTCCAGTCAGTGAGTGAAGCACTGGTCCCTGATACTCTACTTGAGAGATTGGTGATGGGTTCAATAGAATTCCCACCAGTTTGCGCGATTGTCGGAGGAATCCTCGGACAGGTGCAATCTCTTAGTATATGAACCATTGAGTCTGTTACTTAACACTTCTACTTAACATGATTAAATCTGTTATTTGATTTGATTCAGGAGGTAATCAAAGCTATATCAGGCAAAGGGGACCCTCTCAAGAATTTCTTCTACTTTGATGTTGTGGATGGGAAAGGTGTGATAGAGGACATATCAACTAGGCCACCAGAAACTGAACCCACTGCCGCTGTTCCCTCGACTGTTTTGGAACTGTAGATCTTAGAATGTATTGATTAGGGCACGGGCTTCTCTGAACATTTCATAGTCGGGTCTCAGACTCTGTAGGTTAAGCTTAACTTCAACGGCAGTAAAAGTACATGTTGTTAGCAGACTTTTTTAACAGTTGAACTGGTCAGGCCATGAAACACTACTATTTTGTGTTGCCTTGAAAGTTTCTCGATTTTGAACTGGTTGGTCATTATGAACACCAGAGTTTTGGATCCAACGTTTTTCAGTATTCCATTTCATTTCATAATCCTAATGAAGAACTAGCATTCCATTTCCCCTTCCCTGAGCTAATTTTGTGGCTATGAATTGTAAGCTTGCTGATGGGGAGTTTGGTAGATGAATATATTCCAGGCTTTTTATGCGGAATACTCGTTGTGTGGCCGGTGGTGTAAACGTTTTGGCGGTATGTCCCTGACGGTAGATGCAGATGGTTTGGCGTGGTGATATTATAGTTGACCATTCAATGACGAGATAGATTCATATATCTTTCAGAGTGCGTTGGAACCATTCTCAAACTTTAGATAGACTTACTTAGACTTTTGATTTATTTGCTGGTTTGCAATCTCCATGCTTCCCAGAGAGAGTTTGCAGACAAGGCTTTGTCACTCCGGTGCTACCCGGTTACTGTCGACAAGATTAGCTACTGTAGACGAGAACCGATTGAAGATGCCTCTTGTTGTGAGGGTCTTTGAGTATGCCGTCTCCCATGGCACAAAACATTTGATGTTGGACCTGGATTATGATATTGACGATACCGAAGACTATATATTCCCTAAATCCTATGGATGTGATCTTGAAACTCTGACTTACGCACTTTCGGAATCGACAATCGATTTCGATCTTTTGGTTTCCAAGTGCTGACAGATTTAAGATTGGTCCAATGCACATTCGTGTCTAGTCGGAAGAAGCTTCTCGACCCATTCTCGGAATTTCCATGTTTGAACAGTTTGGTCTTGGATACTTCCTTTGAGCATATGGCATTCAGGATTTCCGGACCGCAGCTGTATAGCTTGGAATTGTCACATTTCAGTGTCGAAGGGATGGAAATTTCTGCACCAAAACTCAAATTGATGAGAGTCTACGATGCTGAGGCAACCCTAGCGTTTGCAGAGCTAGACCTTCCTTCCCTTGATCATGCTGATATTCAAATCATTAATCATGGTTATGCTGAAATCACAGCGGTCATAGCTTGGTACTTGCTGTTCCAGGGTTTTCATATTGTGAAATCTTTGACGCTGTCTAATACATTCATCCAGTTATATATGGGGGGGTTCGATATGTGCATTTTCTATTTCTAACTACATGTGTTCTTACTTTTCCTAGTTGGTTCTGCTATTGCATAGGAACTGTGCGATATTTCGGAGTTTCTAGAGCAGTGACCCTCGCCCTTTACCAGATTGGAGAATCTCTACTTGACGGACAGATCATATGAGTGGGACATACCTGACAAGGTGATGAGTTACTTTTTAAAGGATCTTCGCTTGCAGATCCAAGAATCAAGATTATATAAGGATGGCAACTGTGGTATAGCAAACAGATTGCTTTTGAAGCCATTGCTATGTACATAACCTTATCACCAGATATTTGCAGGAGTGGTGTATTGGCAGTAGATTTCTGGGTGTGAAACCCGTTTGTAGATGCATCCTAGCTTTCACTTATAACCCACCTCACTTCCTGGAGCTATGGATTGTAACATCTTTCTTTGAATCACTTTGATACCAAATTTCTGCGAAACATCGATCCAGACTTTGATTTTTGAACAACAGTCAGAATATTTTCTGATACTCGTGAAGACGAATAGACGATTATTCAGGATGCTGTTTTCCAATAGCTTGGGAGCATTGTCTTAAGTGCAGAATCAAGTAGCAGTAAGGGTTAAAGTATGGCCCTTTTTCCACATTCTGTGACTAGAATCCTTAAAAGAAGCTGGTATTGATTCACTTGAGCAGGTTTATTACACAGGAGAAACAAAACCTGTAACTTTTTCATTAAGCACCCCTGAAAGTATATGAACTTACAATTAATTCTTTCATTATAGCAATGAAATAAATACCTTCGGCAAGCTAATTGCTTACCTCGAAATGAATAGCTTAGATTAGCAATAATCAATCGCGGCATTATCCTAACTGAGGTATTTTTGTGTAAAAATTATTAATTAGGCAGAGCTTTCTGTACAGCATCCACCTTTGGCCATCATCATCTTCACTTTCCTGGCAAAGTTCTTTTCACCATAGAAATTCCAGTGGGATCCCCTCCCCATTCTTCAAACACAACCAGTAAGTTCCCTGTTGGTTTCAGCCATGACCGCGGAACATGATACCTGTATCAAGATTCGATGCCATTGTTAACGTAAGTGTTTTGAGCATCACGAAAGTATAAAGAAGAAAGATAAGCAAGAAGTTATTTTACCATCTTTGTGTAGGCTGTCCACAACCAGTGAGACATTTCTTCTCAGTGAAATATCCGCCGTAAGAACAGCCACCGCAGTTACCTTGTGCAGTATATGCCGGCCAGTAACGCCCTATGCCCTGACCATTAATCCATATCTGGCCCTTTCCCATGCTGATCATGTCCAGAGCTACTGGATCATTCCCTTCCGGTGCATTGAAAGTTGACTGCAAAATTTTCATCATTTTAGCAAAAGAACTGCATATCTCCTAAATCAAGCTCAAGGACATTCAGTTCATTTTTTACCTTGTACCATGTTAATGGCTGCTTTTTAGCTAACATCGATCCCTTTACCCATTCAACAGATGAACTTCCCGCAATAGTATTAAGCTGCAATTTTTCACCTTGTACACCAACCTGTTCAAGGACGATGGGATTCGGAGCTCAATTCCCGTAAACAGATAGGTAGCAATCAAAATCAAAACACAAACACACACACAAACCTTGTAAGACCATTTCCATTTTGTCATATCAACTGTCCCCTGATTCAATCCCGTCAGTGTCACTGGTCCAAGAACTCCAACATTGTAATTCTCGAAGTGTAAGCCAACATTCTGCAACACACGTAAAAATCATGGTTGTTTGTTAATATGTGTTCAAGATAATATAGCAAAAATAGAGAAATTTCTCCAGAGATGACTAACCGCAAGACCAACAGAAGCGCTCAATAATGCAATCTTGTTAACACCAACATTTAGCTTCACACTCTGGCTGAAGGTCAACTTTGGATTGTCGTTGCTACCATAAGCACTACCGATGAGCTTTCCATTGATAAAAACATTCAAAAAATGTCCTGCTGATTGGACATTGAGAAACGGGTCTTTTCCATTCGTCAGGAATGCTTCATCACTTCCTATCTTAACACTGTTTTGTAAGAAGGAAGAGAAAGTATCAGGAAGAAACAGCAGTGTTTCATGAAACAAAGTAAATTGAGCTGTTGATTGGTTATGTTATATACTTACTCTTGCATGTACCAAAGGTAATCAGAAGAATCCTTAGTCATGTATAGCTGTTCCCACAACCCATCCTCGGTGGTTGTATCGCTGGCGAAACCAGAAGCAACTTCATCGATGTATGAGTCCCATGTAAATCCGCCCAGAGGAGTCATCTTCTTGTGCACTCTAGAAGCTAAAACCTGTTTTTAAATTTATGAAACATGTAACCGAAAAGTTACAACTTTGGAGTCCTGTCAATCAATGCTGAGCGAAAAGCATGCACCTTTTCGGTTTCCTGACTGCTCCCCACCTTTGCAGTGTTGTAAACTTCCGTTTTGCAATCAGGCAGTATGCTGATAGACCAAGCTGGGAGATCATACTGGCCATTTCCAAAGTTCACTTTCACCGAGTAACTCACATCATAGTTTGCTAGGAACGCTGCACACCCTGAACTTGAACTATACACATGAGCCTGAAAAAAAAGTCCACAACTCGATAACCCGTTTAGACTCCTTTATTCAAAGCCTGGAAAGATAAGTCAAAAATCGAAAGTAGATTGAGTTTTTACCTCTTGATTTGTCCCTAATGATGTTACTGTGGCATCAGCAGAAACTAAAGCCTTCTCACTTTGCTTGATTGCCTTATGCATGTGTTTCAGATGTGTGTACTTTGGGTCATTTGTTAAGCCTGAAACATCCAAACACACAACAGGACATGTTTACTTGCAAGAAATAGTGTTCTTTTTGTGTGTGCCCACAAGACCCTTAGCTGTTACCAGCTAGATGAAGGCCTGCATTTTATTATTTCAAAGACTTTAAAGAGTAACATTGGGGAGGTAGTTGGAGCTTTTAAGATGTGTGAAGGAATGGCAACAGAATAATACCATATTCATCAAGAGGAGCGTCGTAGTCATAGCTGGTTGCTACAAAGGGACCACCCGCAGTTCTACCGAAATTCGTTCCACCATGGTACTGAGATACACTCAACAAAATCGACATCAAGATCACATTCGACGAGTAAATACTTACATGTCTTGCAGCATTGAAGTTCGAGAGTTACCATGTAATAATTCGCGTACGAACCACCACTCTGAATGAACTTGAGAACGGAAAATGCCTGATCCTCTGCCGGTCTGTATAACACTGGGTTCCCCCATGATGTGAACCTGTGAGAAGCCATATTAGCATCATCAAATTCGATCGATCACTCGGAAGTTTCTTCAGTATGACTTACCAAGCGGTCCAAGCTTCAGTCCACATTTTAGGCTTATAGGACTTGTTTGGTGTGAATTTCTCGCAGTAATACGCGTTGCAGGTGTCTATCTGCACAAACATCAAATAAAAACACAGAAACAAGAAATGGTCAATCTCCACACCAGAAAATCCGGGTCGACATTTCGTGACATGCATCAAAGAAAATGACCCATCAACCATCGCAACAGAAACATTACAAGCGCAACAAATAGATAGAGGTTCGGATAAAGATATGCTAGATATGGGCCACCCAAAAACGTAGACACACAAACTGTTCGAAGAAATGCCGCAAAGAAGAATACTCGCGTGTCATCTCTCTACCCGCTCAAGACAAAAATACATGCCAAACTACCCAAAAAGAAGAATTTGGAACTGGAGGAAAATACCAGAGGGTCAGGGGCATCCTCTTGCTTGCACGCAATCCATGGAACTCCTGTGTTGAGTCCCACCGCCATCTGAGCTGCCCACTGTGCGTATGCTTTCCCCGGTGCTTTCAGCTCCCATTCTATCGGCCCGTACTCGTTCTCTATCTGCAATTTTTTAATTTGCTTAACCCAAACCAACCAGCTAAGCAATCTAAACAGACAAAATAAAAAACACTAGTTTCTGGATTCGTGATAGAGACTTGGGTTTCGGCTGATTTCAGTTTCTGGATTCGTGATAGCGACTTGGGTTTAGGCTGATTTTAAAAATCTGATCAAAATGTGGGAAAAGAAATTGACTTTCAAACCTGGGAGAGAATAATTGGGCCTCCCTGTGGTTCAAAGAGCTCTTCTTGCTTCATCATGTTGACGATTTTCTCTGTGAACTTTTGCATAGCCGCCTTTCATGTCAAAAGTCAAAAACACATTGTAAAATCCGTCAGCTTTTTTCAACAAACAAGAGGGTAAAAGTAAAAAGAATCAACCAGGATCCAAGAACACGCCTAATTTTACCTTGAACGGTTCATTGTCAGTTCTGAAAGACATTCCAGGGACATACTTTAGCCAAACAGGGAATCCTCTGCATCCACGGAAAAAAACAGAGCATGGTTCAAAACCCATAAAAATAATGCAGAGAGAAGGAAAACAGAGCAAGGGATCGCTTTAAAATATACCCAAAGTTCCATTCTGCACAAGCGTAAGGACCGATTCGGAGATTAACGTATAGGCCTGCTTGCTGAACCACCTTCACGAACTTCACCAGGTCGAACCTATCCTCGAAATAATACTGCATTTCCGAAAACAAAGATTAAAAATCAGTTACATCTCCTTTACAGGGGAGGCCAAAACAAGAAAGAGAGGAGTGAAGTAAAGTAAAGTTTGGTTTTCTTACATTCCCAGGAGAAGGCTCGTGGCCATTCCAGAAAACGTAAGTCTGAATAACATCCAGGCCTCCATCTTTGGCCTTCTGTATCAGATCAGGCCACATCTGCATTTACAAATGAAACAGATAAATGTAAAAACAGAGTCACAATGGGGAGAATGGAATGGAGGAGAAATGTAAAAACTAGACCTCAGGGGTACTTCTGGGGTAGTGAATAGAGCCAGCGATGAGAATCCTACGCTGCCCATTGACGACGATAGCTTTTCCGTCGTAAGTGACGGCAGCTGTGACTGGAGAAACCCAGAGAGAAGAAGAAGAACATAGCAACAGAAGTAATGAAAACAGAGCCAGGCTGCTGTGGCTCAACATTACAGAAGAATGGAAATGTCGCAATAACTATTCTTTTCTGACTGTGGTTGGTCTGCTGCTTAAGCCAGTGGCTTGGCGTAAGTTTCAATGAATAATAAATGCAAGCACCAGATGGTCCAATTAGCTAGCTAGCGAGAGGGTGCCATAATAGAAAGAAAAAAAAATAGAGAAAGGAGAATCCTTGACTGGAGGAATTGTGGGGAAGAGATGATATGAGGTTAGGAAATGGTGGGATTCCTCAGTTTTTTATAGTTGTTTTTCCTCTCCATTTTGCTTCTTCTTGGGTCTGTCTGTCTGTGTTATAAGATGGATGAAAGAGTAACGCTTGATTGCAGAGCAGGGGACGTGAGAACACGAGAATGTAAGTTGCAACAACAAATAAAAAATGTTGAGGGTGGGTCCAGATGTTTGCTTGCCTTTGTGTCAAGGAAGACTTCTCCCTTGCCTTGGCTAAGTTGGCCACAGAATTCGGATATCAATTTCGATTATCGACGAAATGTTTAAAGTTTAGAGGTTGGATTGGAGTTGGATTGTTAACCATTTTAAAACGCCGGTCGCATATTGAAGGTGATTACGGTTTGTATCTGGCCCTTGGTTTACTTGGACAAACAAACGACGGCATATGCACAATTTTGCTAGAAGACTAGATAGGGTTCTTGTGACTTGTGAATGAAGTTTGGCAGGATTGTTTTCTTGAAAACTTTATGTGGACATTTTCCTGACCATGTGTTTTTTTTATCAATGTGGCCTATTGATTAAAATGGATGAAGTCATGGTTTCTCAGCCAAAACAAAAACTTCTTCGTCGGTACAAATTTAAAGACGTTCGTATGAAATGTGAACACTTTGTGGACTCCTTTTAATTTATAGATTTTTTTTGCTTGTACTTGCACATTACATTTTTGCTATGTGGACAAAGGAGATAAATGAATAGGAATGCAAAGAAGTAACAACTTACAAATCGTGATCTCAAAGATGAAAGGAGACAAACATTTTGGTATCTTATACGTTTGGAGATTTCCATTTACCCTTTTGTTTCTTGAAGTTATACTCCACGTATGCCGAAAATGTTATGATTCGAGAGTCCTTTTTTTTGGATTAATCTGACAGCCAATTCAACGGTCCAAAATCATTTTTGTCAATTTTAATTTGAGGGTTGGAATTTTACCAGGACTATAACGGGAATTTAAAAAATAGTCTCTCTCTTTCAACTTTTCTTATTCTCTCCTCTCTCTACTTTTTCATGTAAACTAGATGTAATAATGACATAAAAATCATGTAATAATGACGTAACATGGATATAACAATTTTCATATGAAGTCGACATAATGAGCCTATTAAAAGGACATAATAAAAAACGCATAACAGACTCGTAAAGTGTATATATCACTTACATAAAAGAGTGGTAAACTGGACATAGCGATGATGAATTCAACTAATCGTAAGGTGGAAGTAACAACGACATAACGAGCCTGAAAAATGGTCATATTAGCGACATAACATGCTCGTACAATGACCATACTCATGTGATTTTTTTCCAATTTTTTTATTCCAAAACTACCTTATTCAAGTCAGTTCATTTGACTTATTTTCAGCCATTAGATAAAAATTAGTCCAACAATAACCTGATCCAATAATTTTTGATCATTTTTATAGAAATGGCTCTCCGATAAATAGCCGCATTGCACGTATGCAATAATGAAGATTGCTTTCAACAATCATTTTTATAGATTTGGTTTCTTTTCCAAACACTTGTCCACCCTTTTTCATAATGGGAATTTCCCACTTGAAATTTGGTGCACATTACCAATCTTGGGACTGCTTTCCTTTTCCATCTCAACATCACCCTTTGCCAATTTACTTATGACAAAATCTCTGTGAGAAAACACAAAATAGCCTCTAATTTCTTATTTGATTTCACCTATGTTTGAGTAATTTAAATTAAATATGTAATATGAATGGACATACATTAAGGTTAAATCTGTGTTTTTATCTGCAAATTGTTTAATAAAATGTTAAAAAAATTTATTTTATTCAGTTGTGATAAAAAAAATTATGTATCTCCTACATTGTATAAAGATCGACCTTACAAGTTAGATAAATTTTTTTAAAAAATTAATTACTTGCTATCTAATATGTAACTCAAAAATATCTATTTGACATTTGTTATTGGTGATGGTCTTGCAGATTGACAAAAACCAAGTAAAATAGTTTTAGACATAGCACTATAGAACATCAGAGACCGCATAGCGCAGTGGATTAGCGCGTTTGACTTCGGATCAAAAGGTCGTGGGTTCGACTCCCACTGTGGTCGGTTTTCTTTTTTGTATTCCACATTTCTCGATTGATCCACTTGAATTGGCTCGCAACGGAAAGGATGGTCAGATTGCTACACTGAACTTTTTCCTTTCTCGTTAAGATCAAACTGTATTTCCCTCCGAAAATATATGCAGTGGCGTTTCGTGCGTAATGTTCTTCCCACGGGGCGACCATATTAGCAGCAGAAGTAGGAGACCCAGATTCATCTTTATGGAGAATGTCAATGTGTGTGCAGTGTGCAGCATTTGGGAAAAGTAATCTCTTCCACACTGCTTCGATTCATAGGCCGAATGAGAACTGATGAGTTCGAAGCATTCTCAGGTTAGCTGGGGTTGGAAAATGGCAACATTACAGACCTGAAGTCAATATGATAGCTCAAATGATGGCCCATATAGTAATGTTCTTTGGATTAATCATGTTATTTGGGTTGATAGACGTCCAATTTTCTCGATTGATCAGTTCAAACTGGACGATGTAGCCGTTAATTCTGATTAATGTTATTTGATATGAGTTAGACTTCAGAGAATAACAAAGAACAGTATACCAGTGCATGCTCGAGATGATTGATATCTGGACTCTTGTGAGGATCTTTGGTACTTCATCATGTCCTTATTAAAACCTGAACTACATATAAGCAATAACTGATGTTCTAAAACTTCTGGCTTCCTATAACTGATCCTGAAATACTACCTGACTTTCTCAAACCAATGGTTAGGGAAAAATTATAATGACCAGATCATCATAAAATCCCATGCAGTCGTGCGCTACACTCCTGTACTTCTTTATCTTCAGCAATATCTGTAAAGACTACCTACGGGCGAGCAAGAGCAGCTTTGACCTCGAAACGGGCACTAAATCCGGTGCCATAGAAGTTCCATCTGAAATACTCACGAGCTGTGAGTTGGTAAGAGCTGAGATACCAGATTCACTACTCCCCACAGTGGTGCATCATTCTGAAACATAGTGACATTGTTAGCATGCAAACAGATGTCAGCCAAGTAGATTTGCTTATCATTACGTACAGCAAAGCATATCTCATATCAACTCGCCAGGTATACAACGTCAAATGCTTTTCTGTATCCGGGAAGATTGTTCTCAATGTCGTCATTCCTGAAGCAGAAGAAACAAGACAAGCGAATTGGAGGAAGCAAAATTGTACAGCGTAACCAGTATAATTACCGAGATTGGTACAGCTTGTGTACAGTTTTAGATGGCTAGTTTCTTGTACTTACAGGAATCCAGCGGAGATTCGAGTTCTTGTAGTCCAAGCCATCAGACATTCTTAAGTCTCCCAAGTGATCACCAAGAAGGAGCACATTGGTCCTCTCTTTCACCGAGGCTCTAACAGCATCATTTAGCCCGTTGGAGTCCCCAAGACGCTCATGAAGAGACCAGCCATATCAAGGGCGTGCTCATTTTTATTTAGACCGTGAATCAACTTCCCTGCAAAATGAAGAAAATAAGTAAAGACTTTTTCTGAGAACTCGTTTGATACGACATGAAAATATGAAACACCAAGCGAGTCTGAGATTACACCTTTAAATGAAGCGAGCCTTCCATCGCTGTCAAACTCCATTCTATTAGATACAATCCTAACATTCTTAGAAGGGCGATGAATCTTCTGCCTCAGAACCTGGAACATTCAAATCAAGGTGTAATGGTTAACTAAAGGATGTACCGATGACTGCAACCTACATACTGCAACCTACATATCGGATGCTGATATAAGAAGGCATTTCGACTAACCTCCTCTATGATATCTGCAAGCCCTGCTGAGAAAATGAGAACTGGAATCTCTCTTTCCTATTTACAAGAGAAAGCAAATTGTGGATGACAGATATCTGCAGAGACTCAAGTTCCATGGAAAAATAAAGGTACCCAATTTCTTACACTCACATGCATAGTAACAGATTTGACAGCAGCATAGAGCTGAAACAGCTCCTAGAACCACAGAAATTTACCTCTAGATACTCAAAAAGGTCAGTTACTCCCTCCTTGAAAGCAATTGGAGAACGCTTCAAACACAGTCTCAGTTCCAAACAGAAGCAGCCACCTTCTCAACTTGTTAGTTCTTCTTCTTCTTCTTCTGCAGGTTGATACTTGTGGTCTTCACAAAATTGATGGATGATTCGTTTTTTTTAGGCTAAGGTATGCATCGAGGGCTACGGCTGCAGACTTCGAAATATATGCTGAAGATGCTTCCTTTGAAGATCCCCTCATGTCTGCTCATGGGTCAGTTCTACTAACTAGGGTCAACCTCCCCTGTATTTTTTATTTCATAATCAATATATCAATGCTTTGTAGGGCGAAGAAGATCAAATCAGCATTCTATTCAATTCCTAAGGTGTTCAAAGAGTCCCAGATCGTGAATTACACTGTCCAAGAGAACCAAGTATCACCTGGAAAGCAGGAGGTACTGATCGACAACAAGCAGCAGTACGTTATCTTTGCAAAAAGTATAGAGATGATCTCACTCATCAAGCTCCAAGTCGAGAACGGCAAGATCATCCGCCATGAAGACTGGTAAAAAAGATCAATGGTTTACATTTTTCTATCTATATGTGTTCGCAAGAACGAGTGACGTAACTGTCAAATTCGATGGTTAATTTCAGTTGGAAGAAGAAGCCAATTGAGAACAGAGACACAGCAAAGCTAAGGATGATTGGGCGGCTCAAGGAGATTGTCAGAAGAGGATCCATGTTTGCTACTCATGCTGCCATGGGCTTTGGTCAGGACCCACCGGCCCAAGCCCAAGCCCACACGCCATCCACCTAATACTACTATTACCACTTCATGTTGTATTTTTTTCTTATCAAAATTAAATACCTGAGTTTGTGATTTTTTTTGTAAATTTTTTGATGTTATGTAACATTTCATTGGGTGAAATAATAATAATAGACAAAATGTCAAAAAAAAATGATGCCTCGTTTGTGAACCATCTTTGTTAACTGAGGTATCAGACGTGATACACAACAATTATAATGTCGTTTGTAAGAGGAGAAGGGTGGTATTTTTTCGATTTCGAATACTTAGCGAGTTTGTAGAAGACAGCTCGCTAATGCGAGTGATCCTACAAAATTTTTGGATGAAATTTCGATCACTCCATCAACAGATATCTACAGGATCGACTACCTTATTTTATTTTCATATGTTTTTCTTTATATATTCAATTTTAACTTTCGGATTGCACCACGAACATAACTATATGGTGACCGGGAGGGGCCATGACCCCATACTTTAATTATATTTCAAAACGTATCACTAAATGGTGTAGTGGTTAAGATCTTTCTAATTCAATAAAAAGGTTGCTTGTTCAATTCACACCCCAATAATTTTATTCAAGTTCTTGTAAACTTTTACATTTTATTTTATAAACAATCCTCCAACTGTCTAGTTTTACTGATTTAATCATTTAAAGTGTAAAGAATGACTATAATTTTTTTTACAAAGTTTATATTTAATCACTCATTTTTTAACATATGCATATATTATTATCATAATTAATTATTACTATTATGATATAAATTTTACAAATATTGACCCCACGGTCAAAATTCCCAACTCCTCCCTTAAATTTCAGTATTTTCATTTTTGTTACATCGTCGATATTAAAATTATTTTCTTTCCGTTGGAATTAAATATGCTTTTCAGCTGTTTCTACGTTCTTACTTTAGAAATAATATCCTTTATTTATTTATAAGCTCAAAAAGTGTAGTGATGAGATAGCAATAATATGGAACACAATGATTACGAAAATGTAATGATGAAAAAGGACATTCTTCTTCACCCTGTCTGTTTATTCATATTCTTTTTGGATGCTCCCTCTCTTTTTGACCGGTCTCCGGCTAACCCTTTCTACACTCCCCACCCACTATCCCTGTATTTAACGACTGACCTTGCTTTGTACAAATTACAAAATCGCCCTCTTTTTATCTTGTTGAGTTTTTCTTTTACGGCGCTTAACTTCCATTCACAACCAACCGAGACTGGAAAATCCTCCGTAAGTCATATAAGATGTGTAGTAATAAAGTTAGATCAACAATGAAAATATAATAAACACCATCAACAAGTAATGTGTGACCTAGGGCCATGAGGTAGTCGGCCGCCTCCAATAAATATGTTCAATTTTAATTAATCAATCACGATTTAATATCTCATGAAAATTGATAACCTTAAAAGAATTATGGTGTGTGAGCTCACCATCCCCAATAAAAGGTGAATAGTAGAATGCGAGTCCAACTGCACATATACTATAGTCGGTACCCTAATCTCTCTCTCTCAAACAATCTTTAACCTCTATCACAGCTGCTCTCAATCCAACCTTGTCATCGATGAAAAATCTAACCTTATGTAGAGCAGAGTTTCAAATAATGGAGCTCAAGCTAGACATTTCGACTTGATTTTGACTGGTGGATAATTAGATAGAATTTTGAGATTTTTTTAATTCGTAGGAAAATTAAATCCCGACAAAATGATTTCAACTAGAGAGGCCAGGAGACTTTTATTTTTCCATCTAAACTGTATATGATTTTTTACTTGTCGAACTAAATCCTCGACTCATCGAGGTTGGATCGAAGTGAAAAGTTGTAAAAATTAAAAAAGAAAAGTGAAAAAATCAAAAGAGAAAAAGCATGCAGAAGAATATCTTTATAAATGGCAGTAAGGGAATCTGATCTCTTGTGATGATTGTGTAGTAAAAAAAACACGTAGATGCTTATCAAAAGATTGAATTATTATTATTATTATTATTATTAGTGACTAAAATGAAAAGACGAAATGAAACGGTGATGACAATAATAATGATGATTGAGGAAATGAGTGCCATATACTTGTTGTTATCACACTTTCACCAGATCCAAGAATTCCCCCTTTCTTTCTTTCTACTTTATTGCTTGATATATCCATTGTGGTCATCAACTTGTTTTGTTTGTGACAATATGATCATCAACATACATGTCACTAACCTATCTCAATTCTAACGATGTAATTTAATCTATATTAAATTTAATTTTTTTGGTGTAAATTCTGATATTAGACCATTGATCGATTAATTCAGTTGAGGAATTGTCTCGGGTTAAGGTTTTACTCATCTTCCAACGTTGTTAAGAAAAACCGAACCTTGGTTCGCCCTTTCAAATGTAACCTTTGACACCACTGCACCAACAGATCGTTGGTAAGCTAAACTCAATCTATTTTAACTAATTTGGGTTGATTTCTGTTATATTTGTGGTTTGAATTAAGTCAAATTCGTCGGATGGGTCGGTTTGGTTCAAATTTGACTGTAAGTTAGGTTGTCATATATATTGTAGTAGGACAGTTTGGAGTTCAAACAATCCATGAGTACTTAATAGATGTCATCACAACAAAACGGCTCGTCGGAATTAGCTTGACTAGATTTCGACCCTTACGAAGCTCGGACGATGCAATCTTTTCAGTTCTGATGCCAGCAACCATGCCCTTGAGATGATGCCTAGTCTTACCGTAACCCTCTGATTTGATTGGTATAAATGAATTTCTCAAAAATTTATGGAATTTATTTCGAAATAAATTTTGTTGTGTTTGATTTGTAAGAGAATTTATTTTCAATTCTACATGTTGAAATTCCGCGAAATTCAGGTAAATGTTGAATATATCAAATTCGACGATTAAACGGACGAACATTAATATTAACACTAAATTCATTTTTACATAGTTATGTTTTGCACTAGATAGTAGATAGTGATGAAAAAAGTAATAATTAAACTAGTACACTTTGTGATATGCACTATGTCTAGGTTATCATTACACTTTTACTAGTCGATCTTATGTATATTAATCCGATCTTTTAATCATCATCACATCATACATCACCAAGCAATTCATGATTTGTATTTTTTCTTAATAAAGGTTTCATCATGATTATGCCTATTAATTAAAGGCTATTTAACGATAAATTAAAAAAAAATCACGACTAGATAAAGAATTAGAGATAATTTGATTTATCTTACCAGTTATATTAAGGTGCATGTTGCATGATAAAAATGCATCATATCAAGGTATATGAGACATGATGGATGTACATTATACCAAGGAGTACAGTGAATGATGTATGGTGGAAGTACATCATACGAAGGTGTATGATGCATGATAAAAGTGTTTCACACCAAGATGCATGGTGCATAGTGAAATTATTAACTCGAGGGTATCTTTTCGTAGTTGCTCTAATTGTTGATTATACACAATAGATTTGTTTTCATATAACAAAAATAAACGAACTGAAAACCAGAAGGTGAAAATCAAACTAGTAGTATTACATAACTATTGACCAAGATCATGAACTTTGAAAACAATTCTTCTGTCCACTAACTCCACGATCGGATCCCTCTTTTGATCAATAGAATGCTCATAATCATCGTTGAGGTCATCTCCACTGTCTTCAGCGCCACCTTCAATGGCCATATTCAAGTCTAGCGACAGAAGAAGTGCTTGATCGCCACGCTTCCGCTTTCTTCTGAGAGATGAGGATGACGATTGGGAGTCGTTGCAGCTTAGGACAACAATGGCGTCCTTTAGGGGCACAATTTCTCCTCCGGGGAGTCTCGCAGTTCCAGTTCGGATGGCTTTCTTGATGCCCTTTTCAACACGCCTCCAACAACCTGTTCGATGGAAGTCCTCAAAGAAAAACACCCTGTGAGGATTCTCATTCAGGGCCAGGCCGAACTGTTTTAGATATTCTCCAGCAGCCAAATCATCATCATTAACGCATTCTCCGCTGCTTGACGACGCACGCTCAGTTGTCGAGGCTATTGGCAATTTGTTAATGGTTACGAAGCTGGTTTGGCTGCTACCGTACACAACTCTAGCTAGCTCTCTTGCAACCTTCTCTTTGCCTTGTGGATCGGCTCCAGAGAATAGCAGCCAAGTGTCTTCTCTTTGTTCATCTCTGTTGTTGTTGCAATTGCTTAAATTTCTTCTGTTCATTCCTGACCTGCACTCCAGGACTGCAGTTGCTATTTCTGAGATGATCTCTTTTTGTTGCGGGACTTTCTGCTCCAGAGCACTACAGAGGATCTTCAGGTTCTCTCCGTTGAACTCCTTGAAGCTCTCTAGGTAATCTTCTCTGTCGTCATTTGCTTCGCTTGAGGAAGCAGAGTTGGGGCTGGAGTTTGGGTTGGATAGAAGGTCTGGTTTGGTATCATCCAGTCTAAAACTTGTGCTTAAGTTACTACTGTCAGGGGTTTGGTGAAGGGATCGCTTGTTTGGTTTGAAGATGTCGAAAAAGGTGAATACTTTCTCTTCAGTGGCGGCATTTGTACTGTCGTTACTCCTTGCTTCAGCAGCAATAGTGTCCTCCTTGCACTGTTGGAGCCAAGGAGGCAAGTTGGAGATTGGGGTGGAGGTTGGTGTTGTGGAAGCACTCTTTTGAAAATTACCTTCATAATTGCTTCGAAATACTTTGCTTCTTGGAGTGTCCAGTTCACTGAAGGATAAATAAGTGGGAATTCGTAAGTTCTACGTAAAGTTCAACAAGTAGATAAAAAGCATTATGATTAGAAGCTTTGAAACAAAAGTAGCTTCAGTTACCTGTTGAGATTGAGGCTAAGGCTGAGACTGCCAACTGGAACAGTCAGTGGAAAAAGCTCCCACATAGTCTCAAGAGAAGGATGCCCTGCTTTGCACTTCATGTAAGTCTGGAAAGAAGCAATCCCCAACACCCACAACTTCCCAGCTTCACTATTCTCCCTCACCAATCGCTTGATCTCCATGATTATGTACTCCATGGATCTGTAGTACAAGATACTGCTCATGTATCTGCTTTGCTCCCCGTAGTTAGACCAGAACTCAGCGGCCAAGTTAAGATCTCCCACATACAGAATAACCCCTTTGGATGATCCACTACTGTTCTTTATGTAATTACACCTCAACTCCATAATCTTCATATCAATCTCCTCCTTCGATAGACTACATAGAGAGAAGAGTTGAAGGCTCACAAACCGCGCAGACCTCAACTCCACAGGGACTAGCCCTCTCTCCACATTGTCCATCACAGCTCGAACCACTGCCTCACTAGTATCTATACACTCTCCTGTCACCACAATGTTCCTCCTATTATTTCCCCCCATTGTGTTCAGAACAGCCTTTACATCCTCAAAATTAACATTGTAATGATCCAAAGGCGCCAGCTTTGGTATCCTAAACTGCTGCTGCTGCTTCTGCCGATGCTGATGTCCGAAATTGGAAAGGGACTTCATCGGTTGAGGCTTGTTGTTATCACCACCAGTGTTGACTGCCTGCTCAACTCTGTTCTTGACATAGGTGCTGGAGAACCCGGCTTCCCTCATGACTCTACTGACACTAGGATCATCTAAGATGGAGATGACAAGCTGCTCAGCCTCAATCTTCACAGCTAAAAACGGCTGCTGCTGATTGTCGACAGAGCCACGTCGCTGGTGAGTCTGAGCACGCTTGAAAGCAGCAACCAACGCATTGGAGAGGGAAGGGTAACCAGAGGATCGGTGTGGCGGGCCACTCAGGAAAGTTGAGGCAGTAGGGAGACGGTTGAGGGAAACATTGAAGCAGAGCTCAAGTGCTTTGGATTGGAGAGGGTGGGAGTGGGATTGGAGGCAGGCTAGCTGGAAAAGGCCGCCTGGGGAAGCAAGCATAGTGCTGGCTACGTGGAGAGGAGTGACTTGGGCATGGCCACGCCGTCTTGCTAAGGTTAGTGCTTGCTTCACTATCCCTGCTGCCTCTGGAGTAAGCCCTTGCTGCATGCTGCATATTCCTGGTCTCATTGCTTCTTTGTTTTCTGTGTTGTTTTGTTTTGTTTGTTTGATTTGAGATGATGTTTAAGGAAAGAGGAGCTTAGGAACTTGAGTGTCTGTGTTTGGCATACGTGGGAAGAGAGAAGTGAAGAGGATTAGGATGGTGCTAGTGTGTATATATATAATGGCTTTATAAGGAAATGGAGTCGGAAGATTGATCAATGATTTTTTATGGGGTGCTTTTCTTGTTAGGGAGGCAAAACAAAAGGGGTCTATGAATGTTTTTAAATAAGTGGTTTGCATGTGAAGTTGTTTTTCCTCACATTCATCTCTTTTTCTTTTTATTTGTCTTTTCTATCTTTCTTTCATTCTGTAAAAGTTAAAGACCCCATATTCCCATCCAATTTTTGTTTGGCCAAAGACCAGAGCTTTGATGTATAAGACTAGCTGTCTGTTAAAAGCAATGATTTCAAACTTTATTGATAATCGAACCAATGACTAGCAATATATTGTAGTGCTTAAATCGTGGTTGATCACAGTTACATCTTTGATTATACAGTATCTATCTTGAGTACAGAGCGAAATGCAGTATTTTACTTTGCTCTTTGCTGGGAAATTGGGATATTGATTGCTGATTTATTTTGAGCTTTGAAGAAGGAGGAATAATCCTTTTACGATTGAGGAACGGTTGATAACTATTTTGTTTGATAAAAAAGCTTTCTGAAAAGAAGAAAAGGGAAAAAGAGATTGAGTGATACTCACTCACAGACAGATCGTCCGAAATCTTTGTCAGAACTTGAAACATTCTTTCTTTTGTCACTTTGTTGATCCATCTTTTTTTTTTTTTTTTACATCAGAACAAAGCAACAAAAGTTGGATGGCTGGGTATTGGGAGGGAGGGCCTGCATTTCAATTTTCAAAACTCCTATTGGGCCACAAACTGTGGCTCCAGTACTGATGAACTCAGAACCTCCTATCAATATCAAGGTAAATGTTCTAACTTGAATACCTGAGATGGTTATGATAAGTTTTTCCAGATGTGTTCTATATGAACGAAGGCGATATTGGGATGAAAACATACATAAGAATAGTAAAAATCTTGGATCAATCTGGGAGTAGATTAGCTTTTGTTATTTGTTTTGAAGGGCATAATTAGTGTGATCAGTCGAGGAGCAGATTCCCTTGAAGAGCTCGAGCTGTAATGAAACACTTATATAACAATACAAGTGGAGATTTCTCAATTACAGTTAGGAAATCTGTTTATTCTCTCATCACTAATACTTGGAAGTATTCGGAGGCATCTAGCTCTACAAAGCCTCCACATTACACAGTAGACAAATTTTTCTACCTACAACTGAAAGCATTCTGAACCTAACAATCTTTGCTCCGAAACGCCATCGCCTGTTGCTGAATCTTTACGGTTTTGGCCAGCATTGTCCAGTTCGTCATCATCATCATCCATACCTGATTCAGAACTCGAGACGAGAGCATGGCGAGCACTCCAATCCGGAGGGAAGGTTTTCTGCAGAGCTCCGGTGATCTCTCCACCACTTCTCTCAATTTTGCGCAAACACTTGGACCAGTGGACCGCGGTACCCATGTCAACAGTCAACTCGGATTCCACCATCTCTCTGCATATCGACAGAATCGCAGCGTAAATGTATGGCTCAGCCACAGTAGCCCTCGAGAGAAGTGATGTCATCAGGCAATGATATACAGCCTTGTCAGGCTTCAGTCCCTCGGACTTCATTTGTTCGAAGCATCCCAATGCTTTCTCGGGGAGAGACCCTCGAGCCCAGCCGTAGATTAGTGTAGTGTATGTTTTCACATTTGGCTTCACTCCGTAGGCTGCCATTTCTTGCATTGTGTTCATTGCTCTCTGCAAGAAGCATTATCAAGTCATCATTTCAAATCAGTAGCCTAATCAAATTGTCAAAGCTAAATGGGGTTAACCGGTTAACTGCTTACCGCCATATCACCAGCCTTGCTGCAAGCGTTTATAAACGAAGTATAAGTGTGTACGTCAGGCCGGACTCCTTCTTGTTTCATTTGTTGCATAAGGTCAGCAGCTTCCCATACGTCACCTCTTCGCGCCCATCTGAAATTGTTAAATATGAACGAATTAATCATCAGGAGTGTGAAGGAACACAGATGGGAAACGAGAGATGCCAGTTGTTACGAGGACAAGAATCTAACCCGTCGATTAATATGTTGTAGACGAAACAGTTTCTGGGAATGTTCAGGGCACTCATCTCTTTAGTGACTGCTAAAGCACTTTGCATCCTCCCTGACTTGCAGCATGCCTTTAACAGTGCCTCATATGTGAACACATCGGGGTCTAGCCCTTCGTGTATCAGTTTGGTGAAATACTCAAAAGCTTTGCTGGTGTCACCTAGCGAAGCAAAACCATGCATGATGGTTGTGTATGTATACTTATTTGGATTTACACCTGCTAGTGCCATCTCATCCAATATTGCCACCGCCCTTTCCATCTGCAGGTTAGCAGGAATATCGGATTACGTATAATTCAAATTTGTAGCTAGCGAAAAGAAAACTAACAATTGCTAACCAAAAAAGGCCGATCAAGTACAATTTCGAAAATTGCATAGGAACACCAACTTAGCATGATCTTTCATCTCACTATCCCCAAGGGATGAATAGACGATTCAGAAGTTACATAATGAACCATTCAAGTCCCTAGAAACTCTTAGCAGGACTGGCCGGTTTGGCGACAGGGTGAAATTGTGCATGGAAATACCAACATGCATAATTATATTTTCAGAATTAGCATTTAAGGCTTGGTCTGACAACAAAAACCATGATTTCTATGAAAGTCTGAGTTAAGATTAGTGGAAAATGTTGAGTTGAGGTTAGGAGGGTGGTGAAAAGAACCTTAAATCAAGGTTTATAAAGGATTCTTAGAAAATTTTATTTCTCCTTTGAGTAGATTGAGAAACAAAATTCCACTCAGAATCCTTATATTTCTTGATCCAAGATTCTTTCAACAATCCCTCCATACTCCAACTCAACTTTCTTACACTAGTCTCAACTCAACTTTTTCAGGAATCATAAATTCTTGTTGCCAAACCAAGCCTAAGATTGCAGACATAAGCAAGTTGCGAGCAGTAGCATTAGTTTACCTTACGCTTCTCGACAAGACCAAGGATCAACGAGTTGAAAGTGTGCACAGTTGGAATGCACCCACTCCGTCTCATCATATAAAAAGTTTCAAGGGTTCCTCTCATGTCCCCGGCCCTTGCAAATGCATGGATGATGGGCATAAATGTACGCGTGGTTGGTGTATGCCTTTCCTTGAGCATTTGATTGACCACCTTGAGGGCGCGATCGAAATTTCCCATACAACAGAATGCTTGAATTATGTTATTATATAGCACCACATCCGGCTTCAGACCGTCTTTAACAACATCCTCAAATACTGCAAATGCATTTGCCCAATCCTTCAACTTCAGGAATCCATTGATCAACATGGAATATGTCTTCATGTTATGTCTTATCCCATCAAGTTCCATCAATTTGCTAATTTCCATTGCTTTAGAAATTTTGCCCACCTGAGGCATACTGAATACGAACTTTTAGCAATATATTTGATTTCCCATAGCTGGGAACGTAAGGATACTGAATGAGTTCCTAAAGCACGTTTAGATTCCAGCCACACATAAAATTGGCAGCACAAAATCCACAAACTAAACAAATTCTTTACCAAAAAATAAAACTAGGCGGTTGGAAGATAGAAGATAGCAACGGTTTGAAGGTCCAGTAGGAGGTTGGAAGAGCTTTAATCTTCCAACACAGAGCCCAACTGTGTCATATGAAATCAACTTCTTCTATGAGATAATTTTACTACTACCCTGCTCTTCGGCTTTGCATGGTAACCAAGCTTCCGAAAGTGAGTGGTGTAAAAGACAGGCTTTATAGAAAGATCTTACACGTCCGCAATTCAATTTGAAGTTTCAGTTGGAAATATATTCTGCATCTTTTCTCTAATACAAAAGATTGTACCTTCTGACAAAGAAAAACATTGTAACCCCAACTCCTTTCTTCAACTAAAAACACATTGTAAAGTTTCAGCTTTTATTTGAAATCATTCAGAAAACCAATAACGAGATAGGAAAATTAAAGAAACAGCTTGCCTTGATATAGAGGTTGATGAGACATCCATAAGTGACAACTGAAGGTGAAAATCCACATTCCTGCAGGAATACAATTTTATCACATCGTGTAAAAGCTGATGGATGAAGTTGTAGCTTACAATAGGGACTTGATTATTCCAGGACACCATTCTGTATGACAGTTCACTGGTTTTGACATCCTACAGTTTTTGTTATGCCTAAGACAGTAGTTTCTTAGCAAGCTCTATCTACATTCTCCAACAGGAACCACTTCATGCAAGAAGGAGAAAATATAGCCATTTTGTTGTATGATTTCAAGAGAATGGACACGGATGAAAGTTCTCCAGGATCAGAATTTCAACACTATTTGATTCTCCCCAGTTCACATTCTTGTTCCCTTGACGATAGGAACTCCTAATGACGTAGAACTATGATTTTAGTTATCACTTGGTTTGTTCATTCAAGCAGCATATGAAATGTCGAAGAAAACACCAAAGAATAAAAGAGAGAATGACATTTGGTTTGTTTTAACAGCTTGTAACATGTAAGAATATCTAAATGCAAACTCCCTAGACATCAACATGGTCGTCTTTTGATGAAAGAACATAGACATGGTCATTATTTACCTTAAGTCTTTGAAATACAATCAGACATGTCTCTTCATTGCCAATCATAGTATATCCATCCATCATCGTGTGATATATGTCCATAGGAGCATCTATGCCTTCTTCTTCCATGTCCTTCACTAATGCTTCAGCTTTATCCATATTATATGTTTGACTACGATTGACAAAAGAATATTTCGGACTTAAAAAGCCATATTCACGGTTTGAATAGAATTGTTAACTGTTCAACAAAGTGATGAGGGATGAAATGCCAGATTGAATGGGGAAGTAAAAAAAGTTACCAATGAGCATATATAATGCTCCCATATATGATTGCATTTAAGTTCGCTTGTGTCTCCTTGGCCTTCATGAACCAATAGTCAGCAGCTCTTTAGAAAACGAAAAACCAATGTTAGTTTTCAGAATAAATAGCTGGAGAAACAATTGAAATTCACCTAGAAAATTTGGAAAAAAGAACTGCAGGTAAACGTTCAAACAATTGAAAAGCTTTTTGTACGAGCATAAACATAAAAGTAAAACAGAGGACCAAAATATCAAAACCAAAGCGAATGACAATGGCAGCCTACACTTCATCTACCATAGGACATCCTTGCTTACTGAATAGGTGCTGTTTGCTTACTCAGCATTGCCAATTTTAGCGAATCCAGAAACAAGAATGCTGTAAGTCACCAAGCTCAACTCGACACGCTCCTCCTTCATTTTCCGAACGCAAGACAGAGCTTCTTCCATGTCTCTACCAACTGCATAAGCATGTACAAGGCTGCATAAAATAAATTATCTTTTTAATTTCAAAAGCAGCAGTATATCATCCACATGCTTCTCATTAGTAAACATAACTACATCCTCCTCCTCAAATAACAATGCCAGGCATCAGATAGCAATCGGGACTTTATCATTATCAATGATAACTCAATGGTTTGAAATCCATCCCTGGCCTGGATACCTTGTGTAGACATGAGAGCTGGGTTCGATTCGCCTCGCTAGCATGCTTTCGAAAGTTTGTCTAGCTCGATGCACATCTCCTCGCCTCGCGTAATATCCCACCATCCATCCAAACTCCCTTCTGGAAGGCTAATACAGAAAGGGAAAATGAAGGCAAATGTTTAACCAGCTTCTTCTTCTAAGTTACTATTGATGATTGAAACTCGGAAAGTATGAACATTTTGCTCAAGTAAACCCAAACAGCGATCACATTGTATTAACACATTCAAATATGCACAAACCGACTTTTTTCTCTTACATTCTTGACCTTATCGAATGCATCAACCACCGCCTGCCAATTCTCCGGCTGCGTATCTAAAACCCTCCTCAACGCCTTACTCGAACCGTCCCTTTCCTGATGATGCCGCTTAGGTTTGTAAGCCTCCGCATTGTCTTTCAGACTCCTCCCGTCATCCAACTTAACCGTGATAACCCTCCCGTGGAACTCCATCCCATCAAACTCCTCAGCTTTCGCTGCCGATTCCCCAGCAGTGGCTCCGTCGTAGACAACGAATCCAAATCCGGAATTCCTCTCCGTCTCGTTGCGTCCTTGACACAGGATTACGCTCTTGATCCGGCCGAATCGCTGGAAGAACTCAACCAATTCGTGCTCCTTAATCCGCGTGGGCAAATTCCCCACGAAAATCTTCCCCTGCTCGCGCAATTCGGGTTTTTGGACCTCCTCCCGAGGTACAGAAGTTGGGGCTTTTTTCTTAACACGGGTCCGCCGCGGCGGAGGTGGAGACGGCGGTGGCGGCGGAGGCGGAGATAGCTTGCTGGAGAGCCAGAGCTTGGAGGAAAGAGAGTGAGAAGCGGGAGAAGCAGCGCGGGAGGATCGTATTGGGTTTTTGAAAGGGATAGGGGATTTGTCATCGGGAATGGGAGGTGATTGAGTGAGTAAGTGAGGGCGGGGGACTGAAGGGGTTCTGGTATTTGAGTTGTTGAATTCCGGCGGCGGAGTTGGTTTGGCGGAGAAGGAGACGGAAGTGGAGGAAATGAGAGGGGCGGTGGGTCTTTTACCGGCGGCGGGAGAAGATGGGGTTGAGGTATGAGGGAAGGAGGAGGAAGTAGCAGAGAGTGAAAGGATATCCATTTCATCCGTTCCAAAGAAAATAAAACTGAAACAGAAATGCTGAAGAATTGTAACGGCTCTACCGGTGGTTTGCATTTGTATACAGTAATTTGTTTTCCACGGTAAAATGGTAAAAATGCTGCCGTGAATTTAAAATGATTCAATGTACGTAATCGAATTATATAAAAATTTAAAATATATCAAATTGCATGTAAATAAGATATTAATTTACTGTTTGTTGTTCAAGATATAAAGAAAATTGTAGATCATGATATTATCATAACTATAAACTCAAAAGATGAATTGGTGGATCTTAAATTTCACATTGCTAATGATCCATTGTTCATGCTTGAAAACTTGTTATAATAGTTTTTTTTGGAAAGCTTAGGTAAATTTCATTAACGGTAAATGATTATTAAAAATATCAATTACATTATAATGAGACAATAATTGATCGTATAAGTGAGCATCAATGAGGATCTCCTAGTGCTAGCTAAGTAGTCACCTCCATAACCTCAATTTCCCGCAACATCTCCTTTAACTGCATCACCACTGTCGAGTGTTGGTGGCTCGCCCGATTGGGGTAATAAGCTAACAACACGCCTAGAGTACTCGACCGACACAATCCCCTCACTAGGTTTCCTATCTCGCTCTGTTATAACAGCCCTTAACTTGGTCTAGATAATAAAAAACATATCTAAGTTAATAAATAAGGGAATAATTGTCTTATGTGAGCTTCGGAATAGCGAGCAAAGGTTTAGCTTTTTGTAAAGTGATTCCAAACTTCTCTTCCATATTGAAATTTGTTGGGCCAACACCATCTTCCAACTTCCACTCAAACCAATGAACCAGCGAACCCAACACCATATGCAACATCCTCATTGCCAACGGCAATCCAAGACAAATCCTTCTTCCACCTCCGAACGGTATCAGTTCGAAACTGTTCCCTCGAACATCAATTTCGGATTCTATGAATCTCTCTGGCATGAACGAGTTTGGATTGTCCCATATAGTTGGATCTCTACCCATAGCCCACACATTGATCATAATCTGTGCTCCTTTTGGCACCATGAATCCACAAACGTCCACATCGGATCCTGCATTCCTTGGAATTAACAAAGGAAGGGCCGGATGCAGTCTGAAGGTCTCTTTGATTATTGCTTGTAAATAAGGTAACCTCGAAATGTCAGATTCCTGAAGATGATTCCCCTTTCCAATTGTTTGGTTTAATTCCTCCCTAGCTTTAGCTAATTTGTCGGGGCTGCGTAGTAACTCGGTCATAGCCCATTCTAATGTCCTTGAAGTTGTATCAGTTCCAACAACAAATAAATCCTAAAATCAATGAATGAAGGAGAATGTGTTGATCTCGATCCCAGTTAAACATGCACTAGACTTCATTGTGAAGAAAAATGGTCGTAGTATTAATTACTAAAGAACTCAGAAGGTTGAAAGCTTACCAAGAACAAGTGTTTGATGGCATTTTGATCCATGGAAGCCTGGCCATTCTGTTCATTAATGTCGAGAAGAGTATCCAACATGTCATTGCCAGTTACATAACCTTCCGACTTCCTATTCTTCAACCGTTCCTCAATTATCCTTACACATAGATTCAACACCTTGCCGTTAAGACTCCTCGCCCGCCTCTGTATGCCTTGCAAATCCAGAACACCGAGAAACGGGAAATAGTCTCCCAAGTTCGGCTTCCCACATTCATCCATTATACCCCTCGTAACACTTTTGAACTCCATCACATCCTCCGAACCCTCGTCCGTCAGATCCAACGAAAAAACCATCATCGACATAACGCTAAAACTCGCCCTGAAAGCCTCTCTGCCAACATCCACTGCCTTCCCCTCAGAGGCCTTTCGTCGAACACTTTCAAGAAGCTCCTGAATCGTCCTCCTCCGAATCTCCCGGTTGGAATCCAGCTTCTGGGTAGTGAATAGATGCGTGTTGCAGACTCTTCTGATGCTCCTCCACTTGGATCCCAGGGGGAGCAACGCTACACTAAATTCGTGGTGGTCGCACGCGCAAAAGGCTTGGATATGGTGGCGGTTGGCGAGGACCTGGTCGTGCTTTTGGAGAATTTCTTTGGCTACCGTCGGAGAGGAAGCGACGATTGTGATGACCTGGCCGAGCTTGAGGCTCATTAAGGGACCGTGAATCTTGGCAAGTTGGGCCAGCGATTGATGGGGTTTGTCGCCTAGGTTGTGGAGGTTGCCGATGATCGGAAGGCGGGAAGGGCCCGGTGGGAGTCTGGACGGAGTTTTGTCGGAGAGGAAACGGAGGATGGCCAAGGTTGCGAGGAGGCAGAGCAAGCAGGTGATGATTGGTAACAAGTCCATTTTTTGTTCCAAATCTGAACTCTACAATTACAGTGAAACAGAGCTTGTAACATATAGACACAAGACTGCAAGAGAGTGAAGAAACTCGGCAATTTCACTGCTTCTGGTTGCCAGGTTGTGACATTCCCCCTGTCAATTTCCCATGACTCATGCATGTTGATGGAGGTTTTACTTTACAGTTCCTGGCTTCTAAATTTGCGTGGTGATAAGGCGATAAGGGTGTCAGAGTCAGACACAAAATGCCACCGGACGCTGCAACGACAAACGTGAAATGACTTGACGTTATCCGCTGGTCCTAATTATTAATAGTAATGGCTCTCGGAAACGAGACACCAACCAATTAAACAATATTCTAGCCGCCGTGGCTCTTTATTTTGCCAATCACTTTGTAAATAATATCTAAGCCTTCTATTTATTTTGCTAAACATTTATTTCAATTTTTTACTTATTCGAATATCAATCCTTTTATTTTACAGTAAATAACATACGTGCATTCATTTTATTTTTTAACCGTTAAAGCATAGTACAAATGGTAATTTGGGAGGTGCAATCTACAAAAGGATTACAAAAAGAATTGTACTGACTTAGTATTCATATATATATATACCAAATCTTAACAAGTTATTTAATCTATAATTAATTATTTCATATATAACTAGTTACACTGTCAAGTAAGAAATTGTTTTTTTATACAACTAGTTTACTTTACAATTAGTTATTTTCAAATATAACTGGTTATATTATAAGTGCATAACTAGTTATTTAAGCTGAAAACTTTCCAGCCGGTCGCCGGAGATTCACCAGCAGCAATGGTCGCATAGACTTTGGAAGAAATAAATAAAAAAATTATTAGAGAAATAAATATACCTACATATCCTTTTAATATAGATTAGGTTGCTTGTTTCGCAGAGCCAATTAAACGTATCGATCAGTGTGTTTTATTACTGTCTGTAGGTGTTGAAATATATGATAAACCATTTGGTTCCCACGGAATTGTGTATGGTCGAAGTTAACAAAACGAAATTCATGTAACGATGGCTCAACACGCAGAACGTAAGCCAATTTGAAAATTTTCAACACTAACATAACACTAAGTAAAATTGATTTTTAACCTCATTTGACCATTATTTATAGGGGTTACTATCGTAAAACTTGATGTTTTAACCATTTTCAACATGCATGTCAAATATTAATCGATTTTAAAATTTTAAATTTTTCTTGTGAAAATGGTCAAATTTCCATAGTATATAACACACGCAAATTGATCAATTTTGACATGAAAATTAAAATTTTCAAATTGACTAATATTTGACATACATGTTGGGAATGATAAAAAATTGAGGTTTCACCGTGTCAAACCCTTCAAATAATAGTAAAATGAAATTAAAAAAACATTTTTAAATATTTTAATTGTTATTGTTAGTGAGGATGTATGTACTTTCAACTACATAAAATTTTACTTGGATTTCTAGTGATTTTCCACCACATGCATGTAAAAAGTAAGTAAATTTAAAAAATTTTACCATTAGATTTTCAAAAACGATCTAAGCCGTCCAAAATCAGCCTTCTCCACCGTCAGATCTTTAAAAACGATCTGGATCGTCCAATACCAATGCTACAGTGTTTCCCCTATGGTTTTAATATTTCTTAACCCTTACATCAATCAAAATGTCAAATTCTTAAGTTTATGGTTGATTTGAGAGGGAAGGAGAGGTCCAGAAAACCAAATTATCCAAAGTTATTAGTATCTGAACTGTCAAATTCGGAGAGGTTAGGTTATCCTAGTTAGTATATTGGGTATAATAACGTTGTAACTTATAGGGTACTCAGGATCAACGAGTAAAACGAAATTAGGAGTTTATCTTAATAAGATAAGTGGGTATGCACTAGTATCCATACCATCCAATTTACATCATATATTCATAACATTTGCGAATAACAACGAAATCAAAATAATATAGGAATTTAGGGGTTTGGTAGTATGAGTTTGTGAGCAACTTTATCAAAAAGCAGTTGGCTTTGTCGCTGATATTCTTTAATCATCCAATTTTCTCATTCCCATCCATATTCCATTTTTCATTCCCACCGACAAACGGACCATTAGCCTTTTTTTCACTTTTCAGCAAACTTGGAAAATAAACCCTAATTAATTAGTCGGTTGGTTAGTTGCTTGTTCAGTGCAGTTGCTTCTTTCACAAGTTATTTCCCATACAATTTTCAACTGTTCTCAATCTACTGTTAGAAAGATCTTCTCTGCTGCTCAACATTCCTTCAAATCCAAGCTTTCTTCAACCTCCAACCCAATTCTTGTCCTTTCACCAATCAAACCCGCATTATCAAGTCCCGAGAGAGCTTGATTTATAATCATGTTACAAGAAGTTTCAGCCACGGCGGTGATCGGAATCGGAATCTTTACATGGATTCACCGATCTTTCCTCCGTCCACCTCCTCTCAACATCTGCGGCTCCCCCGGCGGACCTCCGGTCACCGCTCCCAGGATTAAGCTCCGCGACGGCCGCCACTTGGCATACAAAGAACACGGCGTCCCTAAGGAAACCGCCAACTTCAAAGTTATATTCATCCACGGATTCACCTCCAGCCGCCTCGATCCCATGATCGCCACCTCCATGTCTCAGGTAAACCTTATCAACTAATCAAAATTCTATTAATCCGTTTTTTTCACAATGACAGAAATCAAACTCAATGGATTCCCTCAATTGATTCATTGAATCAATTTTCTGAACCAGGAAGCAATAGAGGAGCTGAGAGTCTACGCGGTGACTTTCGACAGGCCGGGTTACGGCGAGAGCGACCCGGACCCGTACGCCAAAGAGCTTGGCGTTGGATATTGAGGAACTGGCGGATCAGTTAGAGTTGGGGGAGAAGTTCTACGTGATGGGGAAGTCAATGGGAGGGCAGGTGGTTTGGGGATGTTTGAAGTATATACCACACAGGCTGGCGGGGGCGGCGTTGGTGGCGCCGGTGATCAATTACTGGTGGCAGAGTTTTCCTGCGAGGATGAGGAAAGAGGCGTATAGGACGCAGCTGGTTCAAGACCAGTGGGCGCTGCGGGTGGCTCATTACGCGCCGTGGCTGAACTACTGGTGGAACACGCAGAAGATGTTCCCAGCCTCCGGGGTTATAGCTCGCAAGAGGGAGACACTTTCGGCACAGGATGCAGAGTTCATCTCGAAGCACGGCGACCGGCCTGACTACCTCAAGGTAACTTTTTCAAACTTGGTTAATTGGTCAATCGGTTAATCTAAAATAATTAGGTCGGGTTAAGGATTTGCAAATGTTTTACCAGCATTGACTCACAAATATGAGATGTTGTTTGTGTTGGACCGATCTTGCAGAAAGCAGCAACGCAACAGGGAGTGCACGAGTCGCTGCACAGGGACATGATGGTGGGGTTCGGAAAGTGGGAATTCGATCCGATGGAGATCGAGAATCCGTTCCCGAATAACGAAGGATCCGTGCATCTGTGGCAAGGAGATGAAGATAGGAAGGTTCCGATAGAGTTGCAGCGTTACATTGCGAAGAAGCTGTTGTGGATTCAGTACCATGAGATTCCGGGAGGGGGACATATTCTTCTTTCCCCTCCGAAATTGATGGAGGATATACTCAGATCTCTTCTGGCCAAACCACAAATCCAGACACATTACTAAATGCATAAAGCATATGTAGAAAGAATCTCAAGTATTTGAATGAATTAGTAAGTATCTGTTAGTAGCTTGTTATCCAAGATAGCGTGGAAATTCCAGTGTGCTGTTACTTACTAGTCACGTAAACGAACCCCAATTCCAACCTATTTGGCCACCATACAAACTCTTAACAAAGTCACACATCAGCTCTCTATTTCTAGGGGGGAAAAGTACGAATTTCGTCAGGTGAGCTAACTTAATGTCTTAATTAACTCACCCATATGCATGGACGATTTCTTGAAAGGCAGTGCTTCCTTTGTATCCGGGACTTGGGAAATGGAACCGATTCAATTGAAGCCCGGTGGAGTGCATCCTGGATCTGCAAAGACGACATTTGTTGAACCTTTGAAACCGCTGAATAGAAAAGAATCCATAGCTTAGCACAACGTGCTTACCAGCGAACACAGGACTCCATCCCACTCGCCAAGAATACATTTTTCTGTCACATATGAGCATATTTGGGGTGTGGTAGGCGGATTTCAACTTCTTAACCTTCAAATGTTCACCAACACCTCATTCAGTGAGAGAAATATAACTAGCGAACAATTTGTAACGTTTAATTTGGCTGGTGCTTACCAATGAATTATTCCACAACTGTCTTTATTAAGTAAACTTGCATCGATGGGTTGTCTTCATCTCTGATAGCCTTCCAGAGACCTAACAGTAGGAGTAGAGCAATCCTCACCATGCTGAATGAACTAATCATATTAGTAGAAGGATCAAATTTCACCAGGAACAAGTCAAGCAGTATGCCTGGAAATTATATACATAGTACATAACCCAATGAGATTATGACCTCTCTTAGTATAGTAAATTGAACATAATCAAACCATATGATCACGATTAGGCAATCTAACACAGATCATGCAGGTAAGCTACCCCTATGCTAGCAGAGCTGTATCATAATAAAAGTGGAATGACTCGCACCTGATTAATAACATGCCCTTGCTTACTGACAGCATGCCTGGAAAAACTTTGATGCCCCAGCTCCCCATGTATGGTTGAATGTTTATTTTGAATGTTATCCTACATTCACAGACCCGAACCCATGGGAATGCATCGGAAGAAAAGTTTGAGCATAACCCTCTTTCCTTAGCTCTGGAAGGAGATTCTGGAGCAATGAATAAATTTCTGTAGACTCAGGGTGGTTTCCATCGGCAGCAACAAACATATGAGTGGTATGGTTGACATCAACCCAGCTATAACCCGGTACTTTATTTACGCCTCTATCTTTCATCATAGTTCTTATGTTACGGACGCTTCTCCATTGATTAGCATCTGCATGCATGTTTGCAACAAGTACATAGTATCCAGAATTTTTCGGATCTAACTCAAGGAGATATCTTGACGCCTCTTCACCAAGCTCAACATTGCCATGGACCCGACATGCTCCAAGCAGTGTCCCCCAAACACCTGCATCAGGCTGGAATGGCATGCTCTTTATGAAATCAAATGCTTCGTTCAGCCGACCAGCACGGCCAAACATATCAACGACGCAAGCATAATGTTCCATCTTTTTCGGGATCCCACACACTTCAGTCATGTAATGGAAGTACCGAATTCCATCATCTACTCGGCCAGCATGCGCACAAGCAGATATTATAGCTAGAAACGTGACATGATCCGGTTGAATTCCATTATCCAACATCTCATGGAACAGAGTTAGAGTCTCGTCCAGGCAACCATTGTTGGAATAGGCAGCTATGATGCTATTCCATGAAACCTCGTTCTTTGTTGCCATGTTGTCAAACACGCGTCGAGCAACTTCCAAGTAACCGCATTTGGCATACATGTCTATCAATGCACTTTCGGCAAAGACATCAGAGTCAACTGCACTCTTGACTAAGACGTTGTGTATCTGTTTCCCATAGTGGAGTGCTGGCAAGTTTGAACAAGCAGATAAAGCAGCCGAGATTGTTACTCGGTTATATGTAAGTCCTTCCCTTCCCATTTGACGGAACAGATCTATGGCCTCTTCTGGACTACTATTCTGAGTACAACTAGTGATTATTGAGTTCCAACTAACAGTATCTTTTACAGACATTCTTCTAAAAGTTTGGTGAGCGAGATCCAGTCTTCCACATTTTGCATACATGTCCATGACAGCACTTTCTAAGTGAACATTACCCTTTAATAAGCCATTCTTCATGATATTACCATGTAATTCCTTCCCCAGTTTCAAGGCTGCCAAACCGGCACATGCAGGTAAAACACTTGTCATGGTAAGAGAATTTGGAGTCATCTTCTCCAGAAGCAACCACCTGAAAACTTCTAATCCACTGTTTTCTTTTCCATTTAGCACATAGCCTGAGATCATAGCTGTACACATTACCAAATCAATGTTGCTACCTTGGCTAAAAATCTTATGTGCCATCTCCACATTCCTGCACTTACAGTAGATGTCAATCAGTGCACTTTTCAAGAATACGTCCAGACATATATCATGTCTAATTATATAACCATGAATTTCCTTTACAAGTGAGAAACTCATAGAATCCGTAACTGATGGAAGGAAAGTGGCAAATGTCCTAGAGTCTGGTTTAATGCCTATAGATATCATCTCATTGAACAAATTTGAAGCATCTTCCATAAACCGGTGTTGCACCAATCCCGCCATCATGCCATTCCACTTAACCAAATCAGTCTCTGGCATCCTATGAAACATCTTTCGTGCATCAATCAAATGTCTGCTTTTTGAGTACATGGAAACTAGCGTATTTGCTACTTGCGGATCAAACTGCAACCCGTGAGTAACAGCAAGCCCATGAATCAAACAGCCAAAGTCAATCATCGCTTCAGCATTGCAGACAGAAAGAACACAAGCAAAGGTAACTGCATTGGGTATAATTCCTGAATTTCTCATCTCATTGAATGTTTTCAGGACGCCACCTAACTCCCCATATCTTGCAAAACTGCTAAGCATCACATTCCACATAACACAATCTTTTTGAGACATTCTACTGAATAATAAACGTGCATCTTGAAGATTCCCGTTCTCAGCGTACAACTTCACTAACGAACTACCCATGTACATATCCAGATCAAATCCCAGTTCTAAAACGTCATTATGAATCAGCTTCCCCAATGCCACATTGTTCAACCCACAACAAGCTTTCATTATAGAAGGAAATGTATACTTATCGGGATAAACCCCACAAGCTGACATTTTGAAGTAAAACAGTAAAGCCATATCAAAGCAACCCAGTTTGTTAAATCCTCTGATCATCCAATTCCAAGGCATGGTATAACCCAAAGGGATCTGATAAAACATTTTCACAGCATCCCTGAAGCTGTCATGGAGAACATATATCCCCAAAATCTTCGGCCCCAGCAAGCCAGCATCCAGTAGTCCATGAATTATCAACTGGGCATGAACTTGTTTCCCTTGTCTAAGATTAGATGGTCCAGAACAAAGCTGCAAGACAGCTTCAAGTCTGCTTACTATAGACTCATCCGACCATTCCCACTGATTTGATACAGAAAGCGAGTGAAGTGAGCTTGTGCTTGAGATGCTAGCTTTAAACAACCCACTGACACTAGACGAGAAACGTGGACGGAAAAACTGTAGTTTATGCATCCTATTCCCTTTTTCTATGTCACACCTATAATTGGATTATAACATGGATCCAGCCTCTCCACCCGTTGATGCCATGCTCGGTACTGTTGTGGAAACAAAAAGCAAAAGGCTGGAAATGAACATGAATTCAAAGGGGTGCAATCAAATTCGACAAAAACACAGGACAAAAACACAGAAATTCGAAAGTACACATCAGAAAATCACATTGTTGGAAGGCGAAGGGGGTGCAATCGAAGTGTTTAACTCTCGTCCTTATGACAAGGTACTAATCAGAAAAATCACCTCTTTCCGCTTTTGTTCCTGTAGCATTGTATGTGTTTTGACATATTGACATTTCTATGTAAATTGAATGGCCTTTTAACACATTTTTAGTTGCGGGAGACGCTGCTAAGGTCTGCAATATCAAGTTCAGCAACGATGGGAAATCAATGCTGTTGATGCACATGGTGGGGAGAAGGTTAGATTTCCAGAATGTGGTCTTAGGAAGCTTGTGTTTATGCGCATAACAATATGGCTAAAGATTTTTCCGTGAATTCAAGTAAACAACAAGTCATCTATTCAGAAAACATTCAAACTAAACTTTCAAATTAATAAATTAAAGCACGGGAACCAAAGATTAATGTACCTGCTTAGAGAGTGAAACCGAAGATTTAGCAACGATGAGAAGTCGGAGCTTAGGTGAACTTAGGAGTCGAAGCTCAGGTGAAATGGAGAAGTCGGAGCTCAGGTGAGCTGGAGGCGGAGCAGCCGCCGCCGATCTGAGGTGCGCAGAGCAGCTCTTCGTTTCGACGATAGCAGAGCACAAGAAAAGCAGCAGCCTTCGTATCAACGAGAGACAGCAGCTGTTTGCTTGGAGTGAACTCTCGACGATGAAACAAACTCAAACTGGCGACCATCAAGGTTTTGAAAACCAGACCAGAAATCAAACCGGTAAGGTTGGGGTTTAGGATTTGATGATCAAACCGTTCGCTAAACCAGGTCATACCATTTTAATAATTTGTGTTATGACGTAACAAAATTTTCATACTTTGAGATAGGTCATGTATATTTGGATAATAAATCGCGATTTTTGCCTTGAAAGTTGAAACAATGAATAAATGACCATACGGTTTTACTATTTGCACACAGGCAGACAACACTAAGCAATACCGATCCGCTTTCGGATCAGCATCACAATGCATGCATCGCTAACAGCAATTTCCAACACAACGCTCGAAGGTCAAGGTATTTGAATAAATTAGTATGCATCTTTGGGTAGTTTATACTGGGGAAATTCCAGGGTACTTCCTAGTCAAGTAATTGAATCCCATTTGAAACACAACACAATGGTCTTTGTAACTAAACACCACACAATCACGCAACCACTGTCATCCTTCTTCTTGAGATGCTACAACTAACTTATCGGCTTCACTTCGGCAGCCCAGTTTCTGGATTCAGAAGAGACTGGCTTTCATCGGTGAGCAACACGGGGCCTCTGCCGGGTTTTGTGCAGATGAAGTAGCTTACGCCATCTTCGTACCTCTGAGCGTCCTTGCTTTCTGGAGATGGGGGTAGGGCTTCGATGTCCTTTACGCTTTGTATTCCAGCATCTTTGAGGATTGACTTGTCTCCAATTACATAACTAGAGGTGAAACATAAAGATTTCGGTTAAGGTCAGACTAGAAGCACACGCTGAGTTCTTATCGGTATTGAATCGTAGTAAACGAAGAGGTAAAAGTACTTGTTTAAGTCTGTATTGGAACTCGGAGGGAAATAGAAGAGCAGTTTTTGCAAGAGCTGAGCAGCAGCTTCCCGGTTTCGAGCAATCAGAACAGCATTCGGCCCAGCATCAAAGGTGTAAGCTACCTGTTACAAGACCACACAGTTAATTTCTATCGCCGGCAAGACAATATGGAAAAGTCTTTAACTAGTTATAGACGATTCATGTAACCAGTTACAGACGATTCATTGTGTCAGGTTACAAACGAATATAACTAGTTATGCAAAGGTGGTCGGACCCTCAGTGGTGTCTCGCTGGTGATTATAGCAAGTTACCAAGTCGCGTAACAAGTTGCAAGTGTCCTGGAACTTGTTATACACACTTGTAACTAGTTAGAGTGCACATAACCAGATACAGACACTTGTAATTTGCTACATGTGACTGCCTTAATTTGTTAGAATGTTTGGAATTCTATTAAATACATTATAAGAACACTTGGAACCGACCTGAGCTGTTGCTTGAGATCTATTCCATTTCTCGACGCAGCTGATTATCCTGTTAACACACACTTCTTTCAAATCCAAAGGCACATTTACTTTGATTGAGAGTAACTATATAAACCTTGCGATTCGCAGAACTGATTTTCGAGTTTGAATGAAGCAACAGATCAACGTACCTATGGGATGTATCGTTCATGTAGAATATCGGAGGGCAAGTGTCTAGGCAGACTGCGTGGAACTGATTACTATCAGCACAGGTTAATGCTGAGAAAGAGGCAAAATCCTTGGTTTTTATGGCTTCTTCCATCTGGACAATCCGTTTTGGTACAACTTCCTGTTAAAAAATGTCGTCGGAGACAATCGTTTTAAATATAACATAAAATGATCGCAGTTTGCTGTGGAATCCGCCATTTTTACTGAAATAAAAGTCGGGAACTAATAAGTCGAATAAAGAACTCAAAAGAGCAGTGAAAGAAAGAAACACCTTTGCTCGATGCTGCAAAAGCAAACTAGTTTCAACACTTTCCCGCATCCCTGAAGTGCTACTTGTTTCTTTCTGCCGTGAACTTACCTGCACTTGCAGTCATGCCCATTATAGCAAATTGTATAAGTAGAACTGGAAAACCAAGGGATTGATCTATAACTATTGAGCAAGATTTTTAACATCTTGCACTGTTCTCACTCGCATCCCAAAAGACTGAGAAATCGTGGATGAGGAGCAAAAGAGAGTGGAGTCTAGATCAAAGATACAGACATATGCAAGATAGAAACATACCACGGCAATAATAATAACGAGTTCATCCCAGTGCTTCTCGTCTTCGAGCTGAACAGCAAGGCTGTCGCGACCATCCTTATCCTGAAAAATTATTCAAGTAGAAACTATCGGCGTTAACACCTCAATGTCATTTGTTCATCACGAGTACCAAAAGATAAATCGACAGAACTAGTCTCACCTCTCCCATGATCCACTTCACAAATCCACCAAACAGACTGCGGCATGCACTTCCAGAACCTTGTCTGTCATGTAAGGGACAAAGAAAATCATAGATAGACCAACCAAGGAATGTAAGTCTTCTACACAGAACGAGAAAATACACCTCGATTACTTGTTCATCAAGCTTGCAGAATAAAGACAATTCTTGTATACAAATATATGTCACATTTTAACAATTAGACAGAGGTCACACCAAAATTTTATAAATGAAAAAAAGACTCATTGCTTAGCATGAACTATATTAGAAAAGTTTTACCATAACGTGAAGCACAAACGAGGGGTAATGTACCAACAGAATTTTCAGGAAAATTGAAATCGACTATCATAATAGTTTATATTGTCGTTACAACAAGCAGTTCGCAACTTGAAAGTAAAATTTCCGTAAGCTCTCACCTAGCAATTGCAGAAAGATCACTGTTATCTTCTTTTGCATTCATTAGCTTTGCAAGGGCAAAAACTGCATATAAGAGAAAGAGTAAATTTTATAAAAATGATGGAGTATTTTGTTACCGTTTGTGTGCAAATGTCCTACTACTATGCATAGGTTTTAGCCCCAGACATGGCAGAATTGGTTTTTTCTGGAAGGTTCGATATAAGAAGTGCAACAATGTACTGTGAAGCAAGAACAATGTTTTTCCTAAACAGATTTGAGTATACCAACTTAGTAAGACAGTATGGAGGTATATAAACAAGGGAGGGAGATCAGAAGTTCATACTTACCAAGGCATGCAAATCCAGCTGCAGATGAAGCCAATCCAGCAGCAGTAGGAAAGTTGTTATACGAAACTATATGTACACGCAATTTTTCCCAATTCTTCTTCTCTATCTTGATACCCTTTTCCTCATCCTCGATATCACGAGCACGAGCACGAATCTCTCGTAAGCAATTCTGATACCGGGCTCCAGAGAGGGAAACCTCCTACACTAACCAGAAAACCAAAGGAGTGGGGATAGAATCACAATCTAATCAAGTCAAAATCACTGGAGGCACAAGTTAAGAAACAAAATATGCTCGACCTTGATGCATCGTGCATCTAAACATGTTTCCAAGTTTATTTTACCTTTCCATTGAGCCACATCCGATCCTGATCAAAGGTGGGACTAACTGCAACAGTAGTGGTAGTGCAGAGATGAGCCGGATCCAAAGTGACACTTATGCTGTCATTGACTGGTAAAATCAAGTCTTCATCCCTCTTTCCCCAGTACTTAATCACTGCTATATTGGTGGGAGTTTGCGCTGTCACCATCCTCACCCACTTATCCGCCATTGAATTACTGATGGTTAGTTTGAGAAGAATATACAGAAAAAACTCCCAAAAGCTTCCTCTTTCCCAGGCACAAATAACGAAAGGTACAGAGGAGAGAAGCACAAGCTAGCTCAATGCAGCTACAACCACCAGTTCCCGAATTCAGCTTGACTACTGCAACTGATTCGTGCACGAATGTTATTCCAGAGGAAACGAGATAGTTCAGAATGCGCGATACGACTCCGCGCCAGCACGGATTATGTTGGGATCAAATGCGCGAAAGAGACGACTCAGCCGAGTGCTGGATAGATCATAGATGGCGACTGAGAAGGAGAGTGAAAGAAGAGACGGACGAAATGAAGAGGGACGGTGGGTTTGGTGCCGCGATTCTAGGTGTTGGTTTGGTTCGAAAGTTTTGGAATTTGGTTTTTTCAGTTCGGCCCCAAACCATGAGCCGAAAGGCTGTGTCTTTACAACAGAGTCCGGCCCGACCAACAGGTCCACTGAAAAAGAGCGGGGCTTTGACGCGGGAGAAATTGAGAAAAGCTGCAGAGCTACAAAGGAGTGTGGAAGGTTGGGAGAGAAAGGGAATCTGGTCGGTCGTAGAAGAGGAGGATGGGGTCGGAGGAGGTAACAGCAGCTCTGCCTGAATGGACATCCACTCCTTGCATTATGGGCATCGACGAAGCCGGCCGTGGCCCTGTTCTCGGTAAGCTCACTCATTCACTCTCACTTCTTCTTAGTAGTTATCATCCTTTTTTCTTTTTTGTGTGTTGATTCCTTCTGAACCCTTTTCCGACTTCTCCTTACAGGCCCCATGGTGTATGGATGCTTGTATTGTGCTCGCTCCTACCAGGAGACTCTATTAACCTTGAGTTTTGCAGGTCCTTTCTTTTCCCCCATCTAGGTTTTATGAGTTTTGTCCTGAGTAAATTTGAAAATTTTTGTCCGGTTCACCCACTTCCTAATTTCTAACATTCATACGAGATATGGAGTTGATAGTACCTCACATTTTGCGGATCTTACTATGATCAGCAATGCTATGCAGCCAATTTACAGTTCCACGCTGCTCTATTATTAGTATCTCAGCAATGCTTGCTGTAGGGTGTTGAGAAGATAGTATATTTCCCTTTGTAATTTGTGCAGAATTTTATTAGACTTGATTTGGGACTTATTGATTCATCAATGTCAATGTATCTAAGTTGCCCTCAAACCCATTGTTTTCTTTTCTTTTGATATTAGTGTTTAGCGTAGGGCTAGTCAGGAGTAGAAGCTTAAATTAGAGATGAATGTGTTATTACCTTCAACATTGACTGAAATGTTTTGATCTTTTATGCCCTGCAACTCCTGTTTCTGTATTGAAATTGTTAGTGCTTGATAATGATATTTAGTTACATCTCTTGACCATGTAGTTTAGACTTAAGACATGAGGCTACTACTAATAATGTTGCCTGTCGACTGGTTCCAGACTCAAAGACCTTAAAGGAAGAGAAGAGGGAGGAATTGTTTGAAAGTCTGAAGCTTGACGAGTCAATTGGATGGGCTGTTGATGTCATTGATCCGAGAGAGCTGTCTGCGAAAATGCTAAAGAAGTGAGTCGATTCTGCAATTAAGTATTTATTTGTTTGATGGTTTCTCTTTTTAAACAATTTATCTTATGTACTTCTTATACCTCATGAAACAGGAATAAGATCAATCTGAATGAGATATCTCACGACTCAGCAAGTGGTCTGGTCAAGAGAGTTCTGAACATGGGAGTTCTTCTAACTGAGGTTAAAACTGTCACTTTCTGTAATGTGTCTCCTCGTGTGTGTAGAATTCACAGATTCTTCATACGTTGCCCTTGGAGTATCAGGTCTATGTTGATACAGTTGGAGATCCAGAGAAATATAGAGTCAAACTCTCAGAACGATTTCCATCCGTCAAATTTGTAGTCGCAAAGAAGGCTGACAGTCTTTACCCGGTTGTTAGTGGAGCCAGCATAGTCGCAAAGGTACCAGACACCGACGAGCTCTTTGTCATAGTATTGTTTTGATATACATTCGATATATTTGGTGATAAAAATAGGTCACTAGAGATAGATCCCTGCGAGAATGGGCGTTTGATGAAACAGACAAAGACATCGGCAGGAACTTCGGTTCTGGATACCCTGGAGGTCTGAAACATCTAGTCCTCCTTTCATTTGTTTTCATGTATTTTCTCTGTAACTTTAGGTTTTGAAGTTTATCTTTTTCTTTTCGGCTAAGACCCTGAAACAAAGACATGGCTGGAGCAACATAAACATAAAGTGTTTGGGTTCCCCAAATTAGTTCGTTTCAGTTGGGGAACATGTAATTCGTACTTCAAAGATGGTGTAGAAGTCTTGTGGTTAGTTCTTCTTCTATTGCCCTATGTCCCTATTCCGATTTATGTGCATTTTGGTGTTTGATCGCTGCTTATCATTCTAACAACCTTGCGTTATCAGGGAGGCTGACATCGACGAAGACAGTACTAGCAACAGTAATGGAAAACGACAGTTGAAGTTAAGCAACTTTGGAGTCACAACCTCCAAGAAGAAGAAGGAAGAAGTTGAATCGAGCTGTAAAGGGCGTTGCAAGTTCTTCGAGACAAGGAAACTTGAACAACTTGCTGATTTCTAACGTTGACATGCTGTTTTGTGGTAATGCTTTAATTCTGACATTCAGATCTCTGTCTCATTGTTGAACTAAATTGATGAGGTCAACGTCCATATTAGACAATGATGCAGACAAATTATAAGAGATAAGCTCGCTTTTTTTCCCAGATATCTTTACATAATTTGCAGCAAGACAGGATTGTGATCCTTGTATCTACATGAGAAACTTTTATGTTACAGAAGCAAACCCAACCCAAGTACAAGCATATCGCAAAATTTGAGACAAGCTCTCAACAACACAATCAACAAGCAGTCTTATTTCAAGCTTCTCAGTGCAAAGGCTTCCACATAGAGGCCAATGTGGCGGCTATAACCAAGGTGACCACTCCTCTCCAGTAGATGTTGTTCTTGGCACTGTTGCAGGGGGCAGCACCTCGTCGTTGTTGGTGGTGGTTGTTGTTCGCTGCACCGGCTATGATGACAGGTACTGCTGCTCCTCCACCTTGCGTGTTTCTGCCACCACCATTGCTATTGTCGGAATTACCACCCGATCCTCCACCACCATGGCCGTGAGTTAATCTGTTGACACTGTTGAATTCGTAGAGATGGTGGTGTTTAGCTGCTCTCGGTTCTTGATTCTCCGAGGATTCTGTTATCAGTGATATCTTTGTCAGTTGCAGCCAACAACCTTCAATTGTTGTCTGTGGTGATCAAGAAGTTAGCTTTTTATTTATTTATTGTGATAGTAGATATTCAATCTGATTCCAAGCTGATTGTTAGTACAGTAAAAACTAGAACTAGTTGAAGAAGATGCTATTCTTTCCGTAGGATTTAGTTGAGATAGTCTGCAGGAGAAAGTGCTTCCAGCTTTTGGTCTAGCTAGGATGATAAATAAATATTCCTCATTCCAGTAGTTGAGGTCTGAGGATAACAACCTCAATGAAACCAGATTCCAAAAGCAGGAAGTGGAGAATCTGATTCCTTATCAGTGGTTAAGAGAATAGCAGCCATTACTGGGTTTCTAACTTTTCCAGAAAAACTAGGAACATATCAATCAAATGATTGATTGAACACTTTCATCTACCAGTGAAGTTAGTTGTAAAGGGTTGGGAGAAGAAATTAGCAGAGACATATAGCTGCTGCTGCTGTAGTTTGCCTAGTAGCTACTAGAGAAGGCCTATTGAAGGAAGTGAGTGTTGCAAAAGTTGAAATCTTTATCCAAATATTAAGTCGAGCGAACTTACAACACAGGGTTTGTAATTGTGGGTGGGAGAGGAGGAATCGTACCAGAGGAAAGCAGGATGCTGTGAGTTGCAGAAGAAGAAGGAAAGTGGAAGATGAAGAAGGAGATGGTGAAACATGTGATGAGGAGGAGCAATGATGAACTAGTCATCTTTCTTCTTAGCTGCTGCTGCTGCTGCTTCTTCTGTCAAGGCTAGTAGTATTATAGTGTTGTTAGTGATGAGGGAGAACATCATAGAATTTTATAATTAGTACACTCAGTCTTCTCTCTCCCACTCACTAGTATTTTTCCATTATCTTTAATATCTTTGGGTTTTTCTTACAAAAGAATTAAAGCATATTTAGCCTTTTTCTTGTCCAATTAATTCTGTATTCCAGTTGAGAAAACTACCACTTCACTACCATTCTTCTCTATTTCTTTGACCAAAATCTGGCTACAGTTGAGTTCTACCATTTATATAATTAAATCAAGTACATTGTTGATCAGACGGTCAGTAAGTGATGGGGCAAATCCGTCAAAGAAAAAAATTCCAATATAAAATAAGACAAAAATATCATTATAAGAGTTAAAAAAAATAAAAAAATACAATTATTATATTTTCAAAGAAAATGTTTTTTAATTTTATTTGATTATTATTTAAATGGGTTAATATGGTTAAATTTGGATATTTAATCATTTTCAATATGCATGTCAAATATTAATCAATTTGTAAATTTTAAATTTTTATGTGAAAATTGTTAATTTTTATGTGTTATAAACTATGAAAATTGACAATTTTGATATGAAAAGTAAAATTTTTTAAATTAATTAATATTAAAATTTATATATTAGAAATAATAAAAAATTTATATTTTATTATGATATTTTCTATAAATAATAATTAAATATATTAAAATTTATATTTTGAAATATTACGTTAATGTTGAAATTTTCAAATTGATTTAATTTAACCTCGGAGAAAGACTCGATCAAAAATGGTGGCGGGGAAGATATAGATTAGAGGCCTGGCATTTTCTACGTAGATTGGATTGTTGTTTTCCCAGTTTGGAAGATACGTTAAACTCCATTAACAACATATGCATGACGACCATGACATGGCCATAACACAACGTGGCAACTGGAAACATAACAAGGGCCACGTCCACTGGCGGCCGCCATTAATGTGCTGATTCATATATCCAAATCCAAGTTTCTTTTCTCTGTGTATATAACAAGTTACGTTTATTTGCTTAGGATCCAAATCATATCCAGTACCTAGACATTAACAATGGACTTGTTACTGATCATGCTCACCTGTTCACTCTGCCTCCTGATCACCACCTTGGCCGTCCTCTTTCGTTTCCCGGCGTCGAACAAAAATCCGGCTGTGAAACTACCGCCGGGCCCATCACGTCTTCCAATCATAGGCAACCTCCTTAACTTGCTTGCCGGCGGCAAGTTACCCCACCAATCCCTAGCCAACCTTGCCAAAATTCATGGTCCCTTAATGAGCCTGAAGCTCGGCCATGTCACCACGATCGTCGCTTCCTCTCCGGCGGTAGCCAAAGAGATGCTCCAAAACAACGACCAACTTCTCTCCGACCGCTACCTCAATCGAGCCATGTGCACTTTCGGTCACCACAAATTCGGCATGTCGTTGCTCCCCGTGGGATCATCCGAGTGGAGGAGCCTCCGGAAAGTCTGCAGCACGTATTTTTTCGCTAACCAGAAGCTAGATTCCGACCAGGACACTCGGAGGAAGAAGATGGATGAGCTCCTTAAAAGTGTTCGACGAAATTCCTCAGAAGGGAAAGCCGTGCATATTGGGGAAGCGGCGTTTAGAACAAGTGTTGGCACCCTGTCGACGACGGTTCTTTCGTTGGATTTGACGGACGAGGATGTTGTGGACTTCAAGGAGGCTAGGGGTATAATGGATGAAGCAGGGAAGCCGAATTTCGGAGACTATTTCCCGGTTCTGGGTGCGATGGATTTGCAGGGGATAGAGAGGCGGATTGTGAGTCATTCCAGGAAGTCGTTGGATTTGTTCGGAAGGATAATCGACGAACGACTGAAGAAGCGGCAATCGGAGGCATATGTCTCGGCTAATGACATGCTCGATACCCTTCTGGACATTGGTGGTGATCAAGAGGCTTCCATTGATCTAAATCTCATCAAACACTTGTTCTTGGTAAGCGTTTTAACCCCTAAGGATCAAAACGGACAGCCTTAGTAAAAATAAATTGCCTTTATAAACAAAATAGAATGCGTTAGTTAAAACAAACGGCTCAAATTACAAATAAATTATTTAATAAAAACGAACTAAGCAAAGTAAATACTCAGTAAACGCAATTAATTCTTTCTTGTTTTTGGCTCATTGATATTGATTTGAGTTTATTCGGGTGATCAGGATCTATTCGTCGGTGGAATCGATACAATGACGAGCACATTAGAATGGGCGATGGCAGAAATGATCCGCAACCCCCTCGTATACGCTAAAGCAAAAGATGAAATAGATCGAACCATAGGGAAGGAAAATCGTCTACTAGAATCTGACATCCTTCAGCTACCTTATTTGCAAGCCATACTCAAAGAGACTTTCAGGTTACACCCGGCTTCTCCTCTACTGATTCCACGAAGGGCAAGAGCCGACTTGGAAATCTGCGGGTTCACCGTGCCTAAAGGAGCACAAATTCTAGTCAATTTATGGGCCATTGGTAGAGATCCGGACATATGGAACGATCCAACTTCATTCATGCCAGAGAGGTTCATGGGATCGGAGATTGATTTTCGCGGAAGTAGTTTCGAACTGATCCCTTTCGGGGGTGGACGAAGAATTTGCCCTGGGTTGCCGTGGGCAATGAGGATGTTGCCATTGATGTTGGGATCCTTAGTTCACGAATTCGATTGGATGTTGGAGGATGGAGTTGAGCCAGAAAGTTTAGATATGGAAGAGAAATTTGGAATCACTTTGGAGAAAGCCAAACCTCTGTTTGTTGTTCCCATACTTCGATAATTTGAGGTGATGATACCTTAATACATGGTTTGGTTGTTTTTCGATTCAGCACCCTTTTGTTATGTAACTATACAATGTACTTAAATTTCTAGCCTCATTTGTGTATACGATTTTATTGGTATTCGATTATAATCGTACATGTAAATGGGTCAATATTCGAGTATTTCATAGTTAAAAAACCCATAAACACAAAGTGAAAATAGTAGCAGTTGAGGAAGAGAACACACAACTTTTTTAACGTGATTTAGTTCACATCATGAGATATCACTTGAGGGACGATCCAAACCATTTCGAATTTTTTCCCACTGTTACCATTTTCATGGCGAGGTGGAACAAGAAAAGGTCCAGACCTTTTCGACAAGTGAGGAAGAAGAAGAAGCCGCCAAGAGAAAATGGAAAATGGAATCCGACACCGTTTCTTTTTTTTTCTGATGAATATTTGGATTTTAATCAAACGAATAAATTAAACGTGACATGCATGTTATGATTCCGTTTGGCCTAGGCAAAGTTCGTTCATTTCATCGTAAAATTTCGGTCCATCATCTTAACAGAACCGTACTTAGCGTGATCGAAACTTGACATGAGTTGCACCAAATGCAATAAACTTAGTTTTATGGTCAGTCGTAAATTTTTAATAGTTGAGCGGTATATGACGGAATTAAATCGCTAATATTAGAGATAACTGAACAAAATTACATTTCAGACTTAACCTACCAACAAGGAAAACAAACAGAAAAACGAACGTGATTGGTAAATGGGTTCATATGATACAAAGTAAGCCTATCTGTGTTGTCTTCATGCAGGCTAGCTATTGATCTATTCAACAGTTTGCTTTTGCTTTGGAGCGAAATTGTAGAGCGCGAGACCCAACACGAGAGTCGCGCTCCCAAACATAAAATAGGGGCTCAGGGTCGAACTCTCATCAAGATACGGTAATGGAAGCGATAGAACGTAAATCGACAACGGCACTGCAAGCAACATATTGCAACATATTGCAACATATCAGTTGGCAAAACAACAAACAGGAAGAACCCAAATAAACAGCAGAGATAGAGATACGAAAACCGACCTGCTAAGGTGGTGGCAAGAGAGGATACAACCGCAGATGAAACCTTCATTAGCTTTAGCATCGATATATTGAACGTCAAGTTAGCAGCTATGTACAGCATTGGCAGCAGTGGAGCACCCGTCGATTCTACAGTGTGATTCCATAAACAATCAGATAGAGACAAGACGTCTATATATAGCTTTTACTGCAAATTATATTGACAAAACGAAACCGGAAACGCGAGAACTTGCCTGGCGAGTCGGACCAGAGATTCAGGAAACTACCAGTCCCATTTTTCAAGTACAGTGGAAGCTGAGCAAGTGGAATACCCTTGAAGTTCGACATGAGGGGAAGAAACATCAGCACAAAAAGAGCCTGCAAGTTGAACACAGGTTATCGAATCAAACCGGTTAATCATAGTAGTTGATGTGATGCCATAGAATGTGAAGCCACAAACCAGAGCGTGTTCATTTCAACTACTGCTCTAGAAAAAAGACGATAGCTTTTGATGGTTTCTTGCGGAATAAGGTTTGTGTTTGTACTCATATATTGTGAAACTTAATGCTTTATACTTGAGTAGTTTTACCTGAAATCCAGAACCTAATGTATTGACAACAAATATGTCAAGCGATTTCCCCTGCATATCAAAATGTAAGCACTGTCTTTGTTAGGCATCCGACTCGTGCCAACTGATAAATAACAAAGGTCAGCTGAAGGTATACCTTCAATTTTTTGGCAGCATCAAGAAACACGAATTCCTGGTACACAAAAAACAAACAAGGCAAAGCTAAATTGTTCAATTTGCTGATACAGAGGTGAATTACTTCAACTAAACGAGCCCATTTCCGAGGAGTAAACCTTTAGTATCATAGCACCGGAATGAAGAGCACTGGATAATATCATGACAGCTGCCCACATGTACTCGTCACCAGATAGCATCTGCTCATCACTGGATCCACTGTGATCATAGATGATATGGAACAGAAATGTTATATAACCAGGAAGCAGGCAGGGTTGTGTTTTAAGCAGCAAGAAGTGAATCAAACGTTCTTAATGGAAATACCTTGTCACAGCCATGACTACACCAATAGCTACAAGCAAGCAGCCAGCCATTTGAGCATACGAGTACCTTCGGCCAAGGAAAATGCTGGAAAAAGCGAGTTGCCAAATCAAGAATGTCTGCAACAACAACGGGCAAGCATTTGAAGAAGCAGTGGAGAGTGATATTATAGAGAAACAAGAAAGAATCCAGAGGCTGGAGAAGGGTATACCTGATGCAGTATAGGTATAGAAGGTCCAGGTAGATTGGCTGGTGGAATTGACATGAAATTTGAAATTTACTATTAATAAAACACAATTTTGAATATTCAGTAGAAGAAGAGGATTGATGGTAAGTTTACCAGCAGCGTACATTCCAATTAGGGTTCCAACGGCTTCAAAAGCACCAATGGCAGCATACCGAGATTTAGGAAGCGCCAACATCTCATCACTCACAATCCCTGCACGGTACCTCATATGCAATATCGACGAGTAAATCACCACGTACCTGTGTGATCCGATCATCAATTTCTTCTTCATCATCACATTACCAAAATATCAATTAATTCAAAAAAATCTCTTTACCCGAAGGTAGTGAACTGAGCTAGGAAGAAGGGGTAATCCTTCATCGGAACAAGGGCTAGCTTGTACAGCACTCGATTCGCCACCGCCAGAGCTATCGTCGCCGCCGAGCTCGCCACCACCAGCTGGGTACTGCTGCTGCTACTGTCACCTGACCTCTGCTCCGCCCGAGCCGAGACATCACGTGGTGGAGATCCGAGCAGAATGTGATCCCGGCGGCGAAGAGACGGGGACGTCAGATTGGAGCTCCCGCCGGCCGGGAGAAGAAGCGGCGGGGGAAGAAGAGAGTGGCTACTACGACAAAGCGGTGGTGGGGCATGGTGGAAGGAGGAAGATGACCGGGAAGAAGAAGAGAGAAGGGAGGAAAACGAGGCGGCGGAGAAAGTTCCCATTGTTGTGGAAGAAGAAAAATGGAGAGCTAAACCAAAAAACAACAAACTTTAACAGAAAAAAAAGTCAATGATATGGCTTGCTGCTGCTGCTTGCTGTGGGTGGGAAAAGAAGCAAATTAAGTAGAGAAGACTGAAGAGTTAGCTTCTGTAATGGAGAAACGTTGGCAATGCGTGAAAATGAAATGGAGGTAGCTTGCTTGCTAGCTTGGTATTCGTTAAAATTAATGAAGATTGGAAGCCACGACAAGTTGGGAAGAGGGAAGCAGAGGCGTGGAAGTTAAAGAATGAAGACCTTCAGTAAAGGACTAACAGACTAACAGAGAGAACCGGCATTCTGCATAGGAATGAAGTCCATAAAGTTGAAAGGTTTCAAAGAACATTCTGCATAGGAATTACAGTAGTTGCTCCTCGCCTCTTAAGATACTCTCAGGAAAAAGTTGAAGCTTCACAGATCATCTTGAACGTCTGTACAAGAACAAACAAAAGGGTTTGCTGCTTTCACTGCTGAAGAGATGTTATGCCTGAACTGTAGAGCACAGGGATAACTCGAGCGAGCTGTGGTTTTCCATACATGTTCAATGTTTTCAGCTAGGGTGTAGGTAGAATGTATGGATCTGTTGTACGCAGGAACAGCGAGGTTGGTCAGATTATGAGCAACAATTGGAATGTATTTGGCTACCCTAATAGTTGGCAATAGTTCCGGTTTCGTATGTCATTTTGATTCATTTCCAGAAGAGTAAATAAAATAAGTACTGGACAAGTCTTGAGATCATATGAGACAGTACTCATTCTGGAAGTCTACCAAATTGAGGCGATTATTATGTGCTTACAATTCTTCAGAAGAGAAATTTGCTTCCACTACCACTGGTACAACAAGTGCAAACAGCAAACCATACAAGTTTTCAACAAACTGCATCGCGAAGGGAACTTTGTGCTACTCCCAAGATAAGACGATCAGTTCAAGCAGTATTTGGGCAACAGTCTAAGACTCGGTGGGCTTGACTTCGGTTGCAGCACCAGCTGCTTCTCCTCCTTCCCAGAATGCAGTTTTCTTCCCAGTCTTTGACACGGTCTGGAGCACCGCCTCTGGCTTGACGTTTCCTTTCACCGTGACTTTCTGTTCCTTCATGTCAATGTCAAAAGACTCCACACCTGGAAAGTAAATGCATGCAAGATGATTAAATTGCAGTTCATGGCCAAGCTAACCCGGTTCAAGACTTTGTATTTCCGTTTTCACAATTGAGATATACAAACAAGGCCAAGTGACATACCTTCCATTTTAGTCAAGACCCTTTTCACAGCTCCAGAGCATCCCTCGCAGGACATGGCTACCTTGAGGACCACAGTCTGCAAATGGAAATACAAATCAAGAGTTCAACAACTCCTTCCTCAAATTGCTTCACAACACGAATCATGACGAATTCAAGGCAAGAATTCTTATACTAACACCCGCGATTGGTATAAATGAATTCCTCAAAAACCTATTAAATTCATTTTTGAAATGAATGTTTTTGATCAGGATACGCAATCTGACAAAGAACGGCACTTAAACACATTTGACCAACCTTTATGCAATCCAACAATGGAAAAGATTACAGAAACTTTAAGAATCCAGTACCCAACAAACCCAGAAATGGATCCATCCCGTAACATAACCAATCTCCAAGCTTTGACCATCGGAGATCCAGATCAGAAGGCGAAAACGAGAACGACGATTTGTGGGTCGACAACATAACGCAAAACAATCAAGCAGAAGCGACGGAATTGACGGGTGAGGCGGAGGGATTGATACCTGAGACATGGCTAACGGAGAAGAAACCTTGGGGAGATTGAAATCAACAGCTGAGCGGAAAGTTGGTTTGGAAAATTGACCGCGATAGTTTAGTCTTTGAGACTCACAAATCGCGATCCTATATTCCTATCTAAGTTGGACGGAGAAGAACGGAACGACCAAAAATGTCTGAACAGCGTTTGAAACGGCACCGTAATCTAGTTAGCAAAAATCCGTTTAATACACATTTAGCGAATTTTTTCATGATCCTTGTTTAAACACGTATATGTATGTTCGTTGAGGTCTAAGCAGCTTCATGGATGGTCGCTGCCATGAACAGAATTTACATAGATGATTAACTGGGTTATTTATTTTATTTGTGTTTGGATTGATGCACCCCGTGAACTGTTAATTGGAAGTAAGCACTGTCACTGAACCTCATATTCATAAGGTGACCAACTTTTCCTCTCACGACTGACTAGCAATATGAAGATTGATGCTACAATTGCCAGCCGAGTGAAATTAAATGCGGCTAGATGGGAAGCTTGAGTTGAATTAAGGATTTGTCCAGATTGTCTGCGTTCAAAGCGAGTTGAATGGGAACCAAATGAACTCAAAATGTAATTGAAATCTGAACCACAACAGCCTAACTCTAATCTAAGGAAACAATTTGTGGTAAGAGTAAAAGTAAAACAAGGCTATGGGATTCAACGGGGTTAACTCGTACTAGGGTTTACCGAAATGTTTATTGAGATGTTCTAGTTGAGTTGATTGTAGCCTGGTTTACCTGCTATAATAGTTGGACCCTAATAACTGCACCTTATTCGAATAGTCATAATTTAAAAAGTCAACATAACATGAGACATGGTACTAATACATAATAGTTAAACATAGCAGCAGCATAAACATGTGTTGTTAAACTAACAGTGATTTTGAATCCGTCGTTAAACATGCAATTTCTTATAATAATGAAAGTACAATGCAAAAAAGGATATAAGCTTTCCATTCTTCATTAAAACCACAAGAAAGCATTTGTTTACAATAATCCACTCTTTAAGTTTAAAAACATCCTGGGTGGAGATGTTTCCAGAAAAAGAACCAGAAGCAAAACAATGCCAGAATTTAACCAGTAAACCGGGGACGTGATGTCAATCACTCCCATCCCCAAACAACCGTCAAAGTTCTAACCACTGAACCAACTCCAGTAGACGGTGAGACTAATTCTGATGGAGAAAAGCAAAACAACAAGGGACAATTTACCTTCTCCGATTCATTCCATCATCAGCAGAAGCAGGGTTTAGTGATGGCGATGGCTCTTCTCTAATTGGATGCAGAGTCAGCCTTTTTTTTTTGTCGTTCCCCTCCGCTCAATAATAGTTTAGCCAGCAGGAGAGCAGGTTCCGGTTCCATCGATCATCCCGTTCTTCGCTGACAAATAACTTTTTCTGGAGCAGCAGCGGTAATGTTGTTGCATCATTGATCCTGCTGATATTCATGGTAAATTAATGATCCAATCTTTCTTTATATCTAACATTGTTCTGTCTAGCTAGCTACATGTTTATGTGAAGTTTCTATCCTGGAAAGTCTTAAGCATGATTCTGCTGTCTACATCCTGTTCCATGAACACTCTTGGTATCATATTCATATCCTATTCGAATTTGATGCTTCAGTAGTGCTCATACATGCAGACTTTTCAATTTTGTAGATCCAGCCAAGGTCCAAAACGGTTGTGCATATTGCTCCAACGATTTGGATACAGTACCTTCATACCATCCTGTCGGACGACACGAGCACGGTGTTGGTCAGAGTAGATGATCATCATAAATATATATTTTGTTGAAGAAGACCCTTGGCTCTTGTCGAGCGTGGAAACAGGAAAATGACTGAGTAGCTCTGTAACTGCTGCTCTGTTCAGCCATTATATATTATTAGTACCATGTGTTGTTGTTACAGAACGGCCACCGTAGTTCAAACTCTGTAACGTAACATATATTTTCATCCGTCTCCGTCACATATTTTTGTTAAGAATGTTATGTGGTAAATGTGGTTCAAGCCTCAGAATGTTAAGAATTTTTGTAAGTTAACAGAACGGCCAGTACTCTACGTAGTTCAAACCTCAGACGATGATGATAATGGTGATAACAGAGCCGTCAGAATGGCCTGAGTTTGTTCAGGGATAAATGGGAACAGATGCCCGGCGCCGGCCAATTCATGGTAAGTTATCCATGGCAGCTTCTCGGCGATGTAACGCTGCAATATGACCGGTACCATTCTGTCCTCATCGCCTTGCCACAGCTGAACTGAACCTTCGTTGTTCGGGAACGGATTCTGAATGTCCATGGGGTCGAATTCCCAGCTCCCGAATCCTACCATCATGTCCCTATGCAATGCTTCATACTTCCCTTGCTGTATTATGTACGCATTCACCTGCCACAACATATACCAATGTCTTCAAATCATCACTCAACATATACCAAGTTCTTCAATATTCAACAAAAAATTTCGATTTCAAATCCGACTCAGTTCACGTTTCAATCTTAACCGTCTCCCTCCGTAGTTAGTAGCTAGTTACCTCGTCGGGTTGCTGTTTTGTTTCGGTCCTTATCTGCACGTCGTGCGTGGAGAAAGTGTCAGGGTGGCCAGCTGCAACACCAGATGAAGGGAACCAGTTCTGGGAGTTCCACCAATAGGTGAGCCATGGAACATAATGTGAAACCCCGAGTGTCCATTGATCTCTTGGTAGCTGCAACTTATATGCTTGTGTTGATAAGTTGGCTGGAAACCCTGGCCACCAGTAGTTCACCGCCGGAGCTATTAGTGTGGCTCCTGCTACCCTGTGAGGGATGTAGTTGAGGCAGCCCCAAACAGCTTGACCACCCATGGAGAACCCAACCACATAGAATTTGGGGCCTAGTCCCAACTGATCTGCAAGCTCCTCCACATCCAAAGCCAAGCTCTTGGGGTTACGGTTAGGGTCCGGATCGCTCTCTCCGTACCCCGGTCTGTCAAACGACAGAATGTGCACTTGTAGCTGTTGGTAAACTTCCTAAACGCAACATTAACCAGCAAGTTTACTTTGTTGTAACAAAGTTGGATGTATAAGATGAACAAAGAAAAGAGTAGTTACCGGAGGGAAGGTAATGACAGGGTCATGGCGGCAAGAGAAGAAGCCATGGATGAATATGACCTTGAATCTGGCTGCATCTCTTGGTACACCATTTTCCTTATATGCTAAATGTCTGCCATCTCTAAGCTTGATTCTTGGAGCCGTGACTGGCGGACCATTTCGGCTACCGCAGATTTTGGGGGGTGGCGGGTAAGTGATTTGATACATCCACACAATTAACAAAACCACTGCTATTGACCCTCTTAGCATCTTTGTGTATCCAGAAAACAGAACTTCTCAGAGAACCAGAGAAAGGACTTGGCTGATATATATATATATATTTTCTGTAACTATGAAGACTCGATACAAATAACATAACAAGTCCAGGTCAGTAGTACGTCCGATTGCTATCTGTCGCTGTCCTTGAGCTGCAACTGTCATCTTGTGGCTTTGATAGAAGACGAAATCAAACTACCTTCACTACTTTGTCGATGGTTGCTAAGCTATATGTATACCCTTTGCCTGCCAATTGTTGGCTCTATTTTGAATTTGGTGATCAATTTTGAACCTAATTGCTTTGAAATTCATTGTTTAGTTTGTCTTAGTCGAAGTGATTAAGTACAAATTGGTTCAACCAAAGTATTTTCTGCATCTAAAATACCGATGGCAGATAAAATTAATCTAGACTTTTGAATTCTCACACGATTTAGACTTATATTAATCGAGACAAAATGGTCATGTTGCATTTAAATAATTATATATGTCTATAACGGAACGAGCACTGATCACCAGACCACCATATCCGGCCATCGTGAAATTTCCCTAAAGAGAGCGTGTGTTCAAATCTCACTTCTGATATTTTGTAGAGAACTACATTGTTGGGAGTTTAGCTTTTAATCATTGTTATGATATACATTAAAAACTAAAATGTAAGCTCATCGAATTAAACCCTTTTCAGTGTAAACACATTGCAGGTCTGCACTTGACCCAACTTCTTCTCCGTACATCCAAATAGCAATCCTAAGTTTGGGGGGGGATCCGAGGATGCTTGCGAGAAACCAGGACAATGCAACGATTTCGAACACTTATCATAAGAAGCTTTCTATCGGTCCTGGTTCCGCCAAAGTGATCTCCAGTGCCTTTTACTGTGCGGTTCCATTAAACGAAAGAAACCGTAGGGGAGTGGAAGGCCTACATTTATAAGCTAGTAGTCACAATCTTATATTACATCGTGTCGACGGGCCTTTCCCCGCTACACTAATACATCTTTTCAGTATCTCACAAAATTTGCCACAAACTTACAGTGACAAGTTTCAAACACTCGGTTCCTCCTCTATTGACTTTTAACGCTTTTAGATAGCAGCCTCTCCCAGCGGACTCACCACCGCTGCATTTTCCTAGCCCTCAAATTTAGCCTGAAGCAATTCTAGCTAAAATCTTCAGCACCGTAACTACGACTCACGTCATTGATCAATGACATTGTCGAACAATGCCAATTCACCTCTTCCGATTGCTTTTCTTCACTTTTATGATTCTTCTGTTACTCTTATCACCACCTGTCCCTAATGAAAAGCTGCCTCCCGCATTGAACTCCAGGCTCCCGCTGGCTTGAAATGGTGAAGCATTTTGTGGAGGAGCTGCCGGCATACTTTGATGGCCGCCAAATTGGAATGGTGATGCTGCACCAAACTGTGGATTTGCCGGAGTTGTGGAGCTGAATTGCAGAGGTCCACTAGGTGGAGCTTCCGAACCGAATACAAAGCCAGAGGAAGGGGGTGCAGATGTTGGCTGACTGAAGAAGGGAACAGAATGTGTGGTTGCCTGAACTGTGTCTTCTGCCATGCTGTCTTCCATGCTCATTTGATCATTGTTACCTGACGGTGTCGAGCCAAAAGATGGAGTCGAATTGAACGCAAAAGATGTACTAGGAGGAGGATTTGCTGCAGCTGCACTGAAGGAGAATGGGGAACTGGATGTAGAAGATCCAAAGACAGAAGTTCCTGCGGTAGCTGCACTTGACGACGCTCCAAAGACAAACCCACTCGACGAAGCTGTGAAGTTGGGCACAGTACTAAACACAGATAGTGTAGGCGTTGACCAGCTTGTACCGAGTATTGGAGATGATGTGCTAGCAGTTGAGCTAACTGAGTTCGGTTCTGAAGCTGGGCAGGAAGGTGTTGCTCCAAAAGAAGGACCAGAACTAAACATACTATAAGCAGACGATGAGCTGAAAAGTGAATTACCGGGAGCAGCAGAAGAGTTTGACAACCGAAAAGGAGACGGCAAAGTAGAACTGAATGGAGTAGTGGTACTCGGGTTTGACGAGGCAGAGCCAGTTGCAGCTACCTGGGTGCTGCCTAGAGTATTATTCATATTCTGAGACTGATTGCTCACACCTGACGGTACTGATTTAGCACTGAAACTAAAAGGACTACTCCCAGTAGCCGTACTTGGAGCTGTTGCACTGAAGAGGTTGTTTCCACTGCTGGAACCACCAGTGGTACTAAAGAGACCACTTCCAGTGCTCGTACCAGCAGAGCTAGAAGCACCAACAGGGTTACTGCTGGTGCTTGTACCAGAAGTAGGTTTACCACCAAAAAGACTGTTTCCAGCGCTTGTACTTGAAACACCAGTACCACCAATTAAGGCACTTCCCTTTTCCGTAGCTGAAATATCACATGAGGGGCTGACGGTACTGTTCTCAGCAATTGTGACTGCAGGTTTGGAATCACCGGTGGCAATACTAATGAAACTTCCAAAGCTAGTGTCTGCTTTGTTTTGGCTAATGACACTACCAGCATTTGTTGAAGCCAAAGAAACTGAACCTGAAAAAGGAGTTGACCCAAATTTGAAAATGGATGAACTCGAGGGAGGTGCTAAAGCTGATTTAAAATCGCCTTGACTATCAGTTTTTGCTGCATTCGCAGAGATGTCTGCGCCAATGGTGCCAATGGGAACAACCGAGACGGAACTGTTGGATACAGTTTGAGCAGTTCCATTTTGTAGACCGGACCCAAATGAGAATATGCCTCCAGCAGGTGGTGAGGCCAACAAAGATGCAGGTACAGTTTCATTATTATTCAGGAATGAGATGCTAGATTTGTTTCTCTCAACATCTTTATCAGCTTCAGGTTGTTTTGCCACAGGATCAACTATTATGGAAGCAGCAGTAACAGTCCTACACAAGGCAAATACAGTGTCATTAAAAAAAATTGATATACCAGAACAAAATGAAACAGCTAAACCGAAACACCATCTAGGATATGGAATTGGGTTGAAAATACACCACCTATCCCATTGGATAGACACAAACTATGAAAAACAGACGAACACTATAAGCCAGAGAGGAGATGTCAATCTATGATGTAACTTATGGAGGACTCGGATCTCACTCAATTATGGTTGTGAACTACATTTAGGTAACAAAATGGCTACCTTGGCAAAGAAGCTCAACATTTGCAGAATGCCACTTTCGACAGGCGTGCACTAATTACTTAATTACAATTTTGTAATACCTCTAACTAAACTACCTGAAACTCACAGTTAACATTGTTAGAAATAAATGCACACTAGATCAACCATTCTAAAAATGTCGCAGGACTTAGATGAGGTTCCTAAAGTTCCAGCACCATTCACACTGCATAGGTATAAAACCATAGCCTTGACATCCATGCAGCTGAATCTTTGAAAGAAGGTTTATACCCGCAAATAAAAGACAGGTAGATGACTCAATTCAAAATAGTATGTTACATGTCTTCATTGTAGAACTAACAGTACTTTCGCAACCAAGCAAGACAATCCAAATACTCAGCAAATCCATAGTTTCATCAGTAAAGAAGAAAACAAATATAACAAACCTCTCTGAGCTTTCTGATTGGGAGTTTGATGAAGCACCAAATCTATCATTTGTGGCTGTCGGAGATGAAGACGAAAACACAGGGGTTCTCTCATTGGCAACATCAAGCCCAATTTGAAAAGCAATCTTCTCCCCGGATACTCTACCGTCAGTCTTATCAGAAGCTCCAGCTGATTGACTTAAGGAGGCCGCATGCTTCACAATTCCCATGGATGAAGCTGCATCAACTGCAAAAGTATTGCTTTTTCCAAGGATTGTCGCATCATCATTCTTGATCAGTGTAGAATTTGTCTGGGGAGTCGCTTCAAAAAGAACTGAAGGGTTTCCCATCGTAACAGTTTCAGCAGCTTTACCATTAGAAGAACTAGAGATGAACTTCATATTGTCCTTGTCACCGGTAGCATTTTGCCTGACACCGTCATCGTCATCCATCTCCCGGAAATCCTGCAAAATTAAATCATGAACCACAAGTACAATTAGTTGGTAACTAGAGAACGGAAGATCATTGCTCATAAATCTACAAACTACACCAACGTTGTACTCATTAATTTTACCAAGGATGGAAAGATTAAAACCTCGAGGTAACTTAGAAACAAGAAGGCAGATGAAACTAAACCATTTAGAAGTATAAGATTGAATCTTTCTAACTATTATAAGCTCCCGTCAACTTCAATAGAGGGACAAACGAACTATAGATCATTTACAAGATTTCTCTCACAACCATCATAATTCACAGCTAAGTGATTTAAAAAACCATATGTAGCCAAACGTTTATATAGCACCTCTCCTTTCACACATACTACTGAGGAACAAACATACAAGAATGTAAAATTTTAAGTATGCAAGAAACGTGTAGTACAAATAAATAAAGACAGAATTCTTGAAAGTATAAACAAACAGACCTCATCTGCACTTATACTAAATCCAGGTTTTCCCACCTGAGGGGGCTTGATGGTAGAATCAACTCCTTTAGCTGCTCCATCACCAGCTGAAGTAGGTGCCTCTACAGTTTTTCCAGTACCCAACTTGCTACTAAGATAGTTAACTTTACCCGGACCAGTTTGTTCACTCATGTCCTCATTTTGAGGCATACGGGGTTGAGAATCATCTAACATACCAGCATCTGGAGCATCCATCCCAGGATTCTGAAAACTCTCCAAAAACTTTGAAGAATCTATTTTCTCTAGGCTTCTAAGAGCTTGTCCACGTAGCTTCGATGGGGACAATTTACTAGGGGACTTTTCCCTAGATGAGACCAACACATCTAGCTGTTTGAGTATCTTTGAAGCCATCTCACTGGATTGAGAAGAGATGGGAGTAAATCCTGAACTATGAATGTTATAGTCGTTATTTTCCTTGGAAGGTTTATTGTCTAGAGCAGGCTTTGAGGTCAAGGATAGCTGTCTCTCTGCATTCGAAGTGAAACGAGTTCCACGGGAGGAGAGAGCTCCAGTAGGCATTAGATTTGATTTTTGGCGAATCCTGCGAATAGGACCAGTAGATCCTATATCGTTGTCCAGTACAGAACTCCTTCTCTTCAAAGTCTGACAAACAAAAAGAGTAATAATTATAATTCAAATAAGTACACAATATTAAGCAATATGAAATTCAAGAATTCTATACCCCTTGTTTCGATCCATAAACTCTGCCATTCTCCAATGCACTAAGAGAAGGAGAATCTCGCCCACCCCAAGCATTATTTGAGGTACCTATAGCCTAAAAGATGAACAAAGATGGTCGATATGGAGATTCCGACATCAGAGAGTGGGAAAACATAAGAGTAAGCGACAAAGCATACCTGAATCATTTTAGTTGACTGGGTTCTGGAGTATGGAGTTCTAGCCATGCTGTAAACAGCAGATCTACCACGTGAGTTTGGTGTCATGAATCCATTATCTGTCAATCCAGCTTGACTGGAAGACCTGTAAATGGCGGATGGAGTTGGCCATTTTGAAATAAAGTTTGGACTTAACTGAGGAGCTGAATCTTCCTTCCATGGTTGACTGGGGAAACCTAACATTGATGGAGATACCTTGGAAGGTCTACTGCCCATGTAAGCTTTTGCAAGCTCCGCTGGTGAAGTAACATCTTGATCAAGTACCTGAGGAAAATTAAATCATTTAAATGTCATTCTGCGATCAAGTTAATCCATCAATTGAAGAAGACATGTCACACTTAATATTCATAAAAAAAACGTCACACTTAACAGTTGATTGACATACATGAATGAACCAACATTTGCATCCATGCATCACTAAGATCACTCGGAACAAGAATATATCATTCATGAACTTAGGTATGCAAACTCGCCTGTCAAATTTGATATAAATTGCACTCATTTAACTTGAATGAAACTCCATAGCGCAAACAAGGAATCAAACGCATAATACTAGCAGAAGTGTTACATGCGTTCTACACCTTCATTGAAACAACGTCATAAAATTGGCACAGTTGAAGGCAGGGTGATTCTACGCACTAATACTTACAACAGGGGTTGAGAATAAGTTGTTCATAGTCCCACGATTTTTAACCGGAGTGATGGCCAATTCATCCTTGTCCCCCAGCCGAAATAAATTTGATGGAGCAACTTCAGCATTCTTCCCAGTTTCTGGAGGTGAATCAACCATTCTTGACTGCAATAGAGCAGTCAATCTATCAATCTCATGCCTGCAGAAGATCAAAAACCATTTATATTACTGAAGCATGGTCGGTAAGAGACACTGTCTCAAGAAAGGAGTTGAAATAACAAAACCTTAGACCAAGTTTGCACCAACGATATACATGCAGTTAGATAAAGAGTAGTACAACTGGACCAAATAGCTGCAACTAGATATGATTCATATTTAACGAAACAAACCTAAATCTTTGAAATGCAAATTTACATGAAGTCTATTTCAGTCATAAAAAAGAAAACATGCACTTTCAACTAGGAGCACCAGATTACTTCATCAAGAAATTGCAAATAATAATGATCTCAGAAACTTTAACTGCTTCCTGCCCTAAATGAATCAGTGTCCGTACACATTTAAAAACAACCCAATATGTTCATATTCCAATCAACAAGATAGTCATCATACAACAAAAGATTGTGTAACAAGAGGTCTAGATCATTGCATCATGATTAAACAGTACTTCTATCAACAAGATTCAGTGCAATGCATGCACACTTCACATAAATTTGCCAACAAATAATACCTATATCCAGAATAATACACTCAGGATGTGTGCGAAACTGTCAATTTAAAGCAATTTCAAAAGCTATTTATGGATACAATGAAGGTTCTTAACCTGGTAAAACTTTTATGCTTCAACATCGACTCCAAATCAGTAGCCCCGCCTCCATTTGAGCTACTTGGGCCATCATACACGTGGCTAGTTTCTCCCCGAGAGTCTACATGAACCTTGGAGGAAAGCTAGTAAAATGAAATATAACATAGTTCGTCAAAAATATTAACGATTAGCCATAAGATACGCTACAGTGACTCCAAAGGAAGGGGAAAATGAACAAGTTGTCAATCCAAGGACTGCAACTAACAACTGGAAAAGCGTTTTAATAAAGAAAACAAAAATATAATCAGAACAAGCGTACAATGACAATCAACAGTATAGTATTAACCACTGGGACAGATTCCAACTGGTTTCTAGAACCCACATTAAAGTGAGCGCCGCATTTACACTCTCTTGTTTGAAATTGATTAATGCTTCAATTAGGATGAGAGGTTGGCAGAGTCTAAGACCAAATCATCAATTCCACCAAAGATCAATGTGAGCATAAAGTCCCAGATGAGAAAATACTGTTAGCACGTTCTATAAGGTAAAAACCTAAACAGCCCAAGATACGCAAGTTGAAAATACGGGTAGCATTTCCATTAGGTAGTAGCATTACACATTGTACTTCACAAAATAAGAAATTTACTATAACACCTGAAGCTTCATGATACTTCAATACTTAAAAATCTGTACATTACCTTTGAACCAAAGATTATATTAAGCATCTCAAACACTAGGAATCGAAACACGCAGAAAACCTCCAGACAACAACAAGTAGTATGTGTAATTACCATGGGAACTGTTTCATCTTGTTTATCCTTGGGAATTGTTATGACTTGCTTGTCCTTGATCGTCGTTTTGACTTGTTTTTCCTTTGTTCCCTGCTCTGCTTCTACAAAAGCAAACCAGTTCAGAACATTGAATAAACCAACTTCAGAACATATAAGCTCATTAAATCTACCGAAGCACGATAAATAAACAACCCAAAGGAATCAGGCAGAAAAGAGCGCAACAGAAGCAATGGGACCCAAAGTTGATGAAACCAGATAGAAGTCGATCCTGAGAGCAAAAAGATATGATTGACGCAAAGAAACGGCAACAAAATGAAGGACCAAAAGAGCGCTGGCGGAAGCTAGTTGTATCCAATTTCAAACCAGGCACTAAGCCAATTGCATCAAGCTTCATAACATGCCACCAAAATTAGCGGAGGGAAATAAAAAAGAGAGAATGCAGGACTCGTTCAAGAACAACAAAAGAAAAGAACCTGCTTCCAGAGGCCGCGTCGGTGGAGGAGGGGCAAGGCGCTTGCGGAAGACAGATGCAAAAAACCTCTGAGCACCAGAGGAGATGAGCTTCTGCGCCGGATCGACCAGTTTCGAGAACCAACCGCTACCGTTGCCGTTTGCGGTTTGGAGGCCAGGGTTTCGAATTGAGGTCGACGGCCGATCGTACGGCGTCGCCTGGCTCCGGCGGAGGGGACGCTTCCGGAACTTGCCGTAGCCACCTCCATCCTCGTAGGGCTGGCTATGTTTCCCATCTCGACTCATCGTCGGCGCCGCCATGAGGAGGAGACTCGCGCTCACGTCGGGCACAGAGGAGAAACGAAGAGCGAGAAAATAAATCCCTAGAGAGAGAAAACGAGGGGGAAAAGGGAAATGAAACTATTCTCAATTAGGGTTTTAATGTCACAAAGAGGAGAGGAGAGAGAAGACAGACGAAGATCATCTGACCGTTAAAGCGTAAAATTAAAGTCACGGAGTACTGTGATGTAAAATGGCGACAGACGAAGCAGAGCCCGTTAAACATTGGCAAGATAAATGGTTTCGATTCGAGTAAGCAGCCATGGACGGTTGAGATTCGCTTGTGATCAATGTGCAGAACAAGCAGATCTACGGATCTAGAGGTTTGTCCGATTAAGGCTTCACTTGTTAACTATTATTATTGATGATTAATTAAATTTGAGTTCATCTCCAATTTTATTTATTAAAACCTCTAATTAATTTCATTTGACCTAATTTTAAAAATTAGTACACTATCGACGAGTCCAACTAAAAGAAAATTATTCTAAAATTTACAAATTTAAACTTTTCTCGAACAATCACTTAACATTTTCATTAGCACAATTTACATATAATTTTTGGGTAGCATTTTGGTGAAAACTTGTATCGGGTACAAACGCGACGTGGCGAGTTCTGATTTGCCCTTCTAATTTTAAGCCATTAAAACTAGTAAATTTGTGTAATTAATAATGTCGTCATAAAAAAAATTTATCATGTTGTCGTCGAATATGTTATTTAACATCATCTTTCTTGAAGTTATGATTTATTATTTTCCTTAATTAATTAAGGATCGTCTTTTAAACAATGACAAAAGGAGCAGAGCTGTAGGAGCTAGAGAAGTGTACGCCTGCTGCACACATGCTGTCTTCTTGTGCTGTTGATTTCTATTTCCACTACAAATTGAAGTTTCAGTTTGCCTGTGAACTTCTTTGGTCCATTCGAATGATTTCATTATTTTTATTGCGATGCTAGTCCTCCTGCGATCGAGAGGCTGTCAAGTGGCCTGTTCAAGAAGTCATCGCGACCAACACGATTCCGGTGGCAGAAAAACCTACTTCCCCGTTGACGATTCTCTCTGTAGCAAACCTATTGGGGGAAACGATTTGGCGTGTGTACGACGATTGTTCTGTCAGCAGCATCTTCCAATAACGACTCGTGTGGGTAGTTTCCAATCGGTTATGAGGGTGTTTTTGCGCGCTTTTTGCTGGTTTATATGGCTGGAACGCAATCGACAAACTTTCGAGACGAACACAACTCATTAGAGAGCCGGATTAATGTTGGTTGTGATGTTTATTGATTGTTAGGTTGGTATGCGGGCACTTCTGCCTTTTTGGATGGTTTTGTACCCAGGTCTATAGGGGTTTTGGCTGCTTTTTTTTATGTGTTTCACCGGAGTGTCCGTCATAATTTTTTTTATATGTTGGATTATTGAGTTTATTAGCGAATCATATATTCGAGCTAGTTCAGCTCTAGAGCTCAAACTAGCTTGCGAGCCTATCGAACCGAGCATACCCTGACTTGCTCAAACTTTGCTCATTTGATATCGAGCCAATTCACGAATGAGCTCTTTCCGAGTCGTAAACATATTCATTCCAACTAGACGAGAGCATCAAAACTTATAACGAGTGGGAGTGTTACAAGAACAAAGTGATTAAGGAAGTATAATAAACTAGAGCTAGCTACACCACTTCTATTCATAGTTTCAGACATTTCGTCAAACATATAGGAAGCCATTGGATGGCGTTGATTCTGTTTAGAAATGAAAAGAATGGATGAAAAAGAAACCCATTTCCACGTACAAACACCACAGTTCTTTGTATAAACTAAAACATGTCTGCTGGTGATGATAATGACCGGCTCCTCATTAATACTACAGCTTTAGTAGTTCTTCGGAAGACGGGAGGCCAAGAACCAAAAACAAACACTGAACAAAAAAGAAGCTTATAACACCTTTCGCTGCTACTTGCTGGTGCTGATTTTCCGCGCATCTTTGAACGCCATGCTGAAGCTAGTCTCTAGTCCTTTCCTTCCCGGGGTTGGTGCTACGTTTCCCTTCTGCATCATCGCCACAAATTCGTTGTAATCTATGCGCCCGTCCTGCAGAAAGTTTCATGCACCAGTTAGTAACGATGTTCTATTATCTTTTTTTATTGGAGTTGTGAAGGGAAAGAGAGGGTACTTATTAGTACTTACATTGTCCTGATCAGCTTCGTTGATCATCTCTTCCAAGCGGACGTCTTGTAGGCCAAACTCCTCGCAAGCTTGTTGAAGCTCGTCTTGAGTGATGTAACCACTTCCATCCTTGTCGAAGTACGAAAAGGCTGCAAATAGATGATCCTCTTTCTCGATTTTGTTCAGGTGCAACGTTGCAGCGATGAACTCGGCGTAATCAATGGTGCCACTGTTGTCTATATCTGCCTGCAGTGTCAGTCAGTATACAAAAAAGCTTCAGAAAATGGAAAGAATTGCCACGGAATGTCACAGTGCGGTCTCATCTGCATACTTCAAACTTACCGCTTGCATTAAATCGTAGATTTCTGATTCCTTGAGAGTAGCACCAACTCTTTTTAGTCCAGCCTTGAGTTCTTCGAATGTGATCTGGCCGCTTCCATCAGCATCTATCATCTTGAACATCTCCTTCAGGCCTGCAATTTCCTCTTCGGATAAACTCTCAGCAATGATCTGCCAGAAAACCCCCATAAGGTTATAATCTAGCATGGTATAAGAGAACTAGCATCGTAGTGAGTAGTTAAAACTTGGCAGAGGACTCACAATAAGAGCCATTTTCTTGAGCTTGTTCATAGCCGAGAATTGCTTCAAACGACTTAGTACGGCAGAATCCAGAGGCTTGTCAGGAGCTACACCTTCTTCTTGTACCCATGGATGGCCTACAAAGATGAAAGTTCAACAGGGTCGTAAAAATACGAGTAAAGAACATCATATTTCTTAGACTCGGTATAGTTTGAAAGGCCAGAACGGAACAGAAAAACTCACAGAGAACTTCATGTGCAGTTAGTCGCCTTCTGGGGTCTCGGACAAGCATTTTCCTAACTAAATCCTTAGCACTCTCGGAGATGTTAGGCCAAGGTTCAGATTCAAAGTCAAGATCACCCTGGAGAACCTGCTCAAATATTCCCTGCTCGGTCTCTGAACATATGCATAGAAAAGAAAAACAAAACAGAACGCTTTAGTACATTTGCAATGGGATTCGATTTCCCTTGTATCTTACTTAGTAATAAAGAACTCACCTGCCCAGAAGGGTGGCACTCCACTTAACAGAATGTAGAGAATAACACCAGCACTCCATACATCAGCTTCGGCACCATAACGCTTCTTTAAAACCTCAGGAGCCACATAGTATGGACTGCCAACTACATCACTATACCTTTCTCCTAAAACAACAAAGCCAGAAAGAAATTGGTATATAGGACTTGACATGAGCTTCCTAACACAGTTGAAATTTAGCTGCGTGAAATTTGAAGTTTCTTCAATCAAAGGTGAAGTCTTTAATACAAATTAGTATAAAACAAGTGTGATGGTTTCAGGTATTCCAAGCATTGCCTCCACAAGATATGAGAAACAGCCATGAACTTGAAGTTGATTGCATGAGTATCTTTATCTATTTGGAAGTAACATTTGACCAAAAGTCTCTGACAGGAAAGAAGCAAAATGAAAAAGAAACCCAGTCTTGAAAAATTAGATTACACTTTCCAGGAATGAAAATGAAATATTTGCTAAGCATGCATGTACTGACCTTAAATAGTTAATGAAGACGGAATCGTCCAAATTCAGGCAGAATAAATGGAAAAACAGCTTGACAACAAATTTTTGATTGCATAAAGTATGATATTAAGGCTGTACATCAAGTGCCTGATAGCAGAAAGCTAATAACCAATTAACAATATAGCAACTGACCATTGATTGACACATAAAGCCATACATTCATGAACAATGCTTAAAATTGGTTTCATAACAAAGTATATATGCCAGTTAACAACCAACAACCATCATAACAAATATAATTTACAACATCAAAACTGCAAAGGGACAAACGGTATACCTGGCTTGAAGAAGATTGATAGTCCAAAATCAATAGTTTTGAGCAACGAATCCTCTTGTTGACTCACAAACAGAAAATTCTCCGGCTTAAGGTCCCGATGCATCACACCAAGCGAGTGACAAGCTTCAACAACTCCAACTATCGTCCTGGTAAGCTGTGCAGCTTTTCTCTCCGTATAATGACCACGTTGAACAATCCTGTCGAAAAGTTCGCCCCCAGCGCACAGCTCCATAACGACATGTACCGCCACAGCGTCCTCATAAGCCCCCTTAATGGATATAACATTCGGATGGCCAGCCAAATGATGCATTATCTGAATCTCCCTTCTCACATCCTCCACATCATCATCCGTCAACAACTTCCTCTTGGCAATCGACTTACAAGCAAATTTGTTCCCAGTAGCTTTCTCCACGCATAGAAACGTGGTTCCGAACTGCCCTTGTCCAAGCTTCTTCCCCATAGTGAAGAACTCCTTCAAATTTCCAGTCCTTGTTTGCAAAACCGAACCAACTCGAAGACCAGCGCTGCCAACTCTCTTCATCTCAGGCAACACCCTCTTGGGCTTCTCGGTTGGTTCAGGCTGCTTCTGATCTGGTTGTTGTTGTTGTTGTTGTTGTTGTTGTTGAGGAGGCGGCTCCTCTCTTTTCTCCTGTTTAGGGATGGTAACTTGCTCTGGAGGCTTATCCTGAACCTCGAAAGGCACTTCTTTATCAGTCACAGTTTCACCATTTCCCTGAGCAGCAGCTGCTGCTGCTGCATCATCTGGCAATCTGGATCTCCACATTGCAGCGGAAACTGTCTGGAGAAAGCCATTCTTGGTAGCGCTTGGTCCAACGCAATTATTACCCATCTGATCGAACCCTAAACCCCCTCAGATCACTTAGAGATTCCCAGTTGATATCAACATCAAGATCTGGCCTTTTCACTAAAGGATGCTGTACAATCGATCCAAACTAAGCATTAAGCTTTGGGATTGCAGATTGTGAGCTAAATACTTCAAATCCGTGGATTCAGTAATTAAAGAAGCAAACTTGAATCGAACTTGGCGAATCCAAAGGTGAGGAGGATGAAACAATCAGCAAACTTTGGCAGATTTCGGACACTTCCTTCCTCTAGCTAGACCAAGTCAACTCAATTTCTCAATAGTAGAACATTAACAGAACCAGCTAGGCAATCTAAAAAAAATTGTCCAAACTTGTGAAAACCCTTTGAATCAAAAGTAGAACCAACGTTCCAGAAGGCAGCGATGAAGGATCAATCAATCAAGCAATCGGTGAAAGAAGCAACAACGCAAGTCAGACAGCGGAAACCAACAAGTAGTGACTGAGATGCTAAGAAGAAACAAGACAGAGCTAGGAATCAAAGGAGATGAGGAAGGAAAAGGGAAAGTCAGAAGGAGTTTGGTTAGCCAAGGGAAGAATGATGGATAGATAGGAGGAGAAAACAGACGGGGTTTTTTGGTGGGACGCGGAGTGTCTGAACTCTACTGTCGTCCCGTCGTGGGAAAGGGTCTTTTTCGGATTTGTTTATTCAGAGGAAAGAAACAAACAACCCCAATAGTTTATGAAGCAAGTGCATATTCAACAATGGAAAACTTTCAGATGAAGCACACCCAGCATTTTAGCTGCTCTGGGCAAGCTCTTCTACAGTTGATCTGAGGAGGGGGGGAAATGGTCGCGGCGGCTTTGGTAATGTTGAGTATTAAAAGTGGAAAAGCGTGTTCGTGAGGAATTATGATGGTCCACTTTCTCCCAACTCCTTAGAAAGGCGGATATGGAAATCAGGATCATTCGCATCTGCTTGCCATTATGATATTGGGACTGTTCGATTAATTTCTTGACACTTTTAGATAAGATTGCGATATCGTAATTACTAAATTAACGTCATCATTTCGCAAAATCGCAAGATTCTACTACTTTTTTTATAATATTTAAATATTTTAAAAAATTGAAATATATAAATGTTACGTAAGTTCATTATCGACACTCAAATTAACATAATAATCAATCTAAAAGACTTAAATTTTTCATCAACACAACCTTTATAACCATTTAAACAAGTTTATCATTTAAAGTCGGAAAAATGCACATTTGCACTCATGTACTATACAAACATTACATCAGCACATTTTTATTAAAATTTATCCGATCAAACCTCCTAAATTTTAACGGTTTTAACAAACACACCCTACTGTTAGTTTTAACAAATTTTTTTTAGTATGCTGATTGTACACACTACATAAACTTATTTTTCAATATGACAAAATTATTTGTTAACCGTAATTCCACTAACCTCAAAATTATTATTTTAGGTAAACTTAGAAGGGTTAAAGTTTGTTGTTTTTTATACTTTTGAGTTTAGTGAAATTTCCAATCAGCAAATAATTATGTTACGTAGATAGATAAGCTGATATGGTGTGTACAATTAGCATACTAAATAGAGTTGGACGGAAAAACTAACGAAAGAGTATATTTATTAAAAATCATCAAAATTTAAAGGGTTTTATCGATTAAAATTTAATAGATGAATGCCGATGTAAATATTACATAATACAGAGTTGCAAATTTTCACTTTAAAATATAGATTGAAACTTCATCCACATCATATTTGTCATTTAAATTTTCATTAACATCTAGATTTTCATTATCTTCACAACTTCACCTCTTACATGCTCTCCTTCCATATGTCACTTCATCTACATCTTGATAATCTATAAGATAATCTCCAAATACATGTCCAAGTGAAACCCAAATTCAGATCCATCAAATTAATGAATTATTTTATGTCATATTCAAAAAATATAATTGAGAAATCGGTTTACGGTTCACTTAAATATGTGTTTGGTTCACTCAAATTTATGTTCGATTCGCTCAAGTTTGTGTTCTGACCCGCTCAAATTAGTTTCCATTTTGCTAAAATCTGTGTCCGATACAGTTGACCCGCGAAAATCAGTTTCGATTCGCTCGAACAAGTGGAATCGACCGATATCACTCCCAATTTCACTTGATTTCACATGTTTCCTATTTTACGTGGAATCTAGATCACTAGACCCAAATAAAAACATGAAATCATAGTCGATTTCACTACACATTTACATTTTTTATGATTAATACACAAATCTAACCAAACTTATTAAAATGTTGACAAATCTAGCCAAACTTATACAAAATACAAAAGTTCAGCCAAACTTTTACTATTTACGACAAATCTAACCAACAACAATTAACGACAAATTTAACCAACAACAATTAACTTTTTTAACACCATTAGCAATGTGACATTTCAAACTGAGTTGTATATTTATTGACCGATCAATTTATCACAACTATCATATATAAATACTAAAATATTACCACAAACTCCGGTGAATTCCGGATCCGGATGTTCCCATGGCTAGCTCACGGTCACATCATCCCATTCCTGGAGCTGGCCAGCAAGCTTGTTTCCCACCGCCCAAACTTCCAAGTCTACCTCTGCTCTTCTCCGATCAATGGCTCCGAAAATTCGCTACAAAGATGAACTAGACGTTCAATAGCTTCGTCAATGTCACGATCTCCTTTCTCGACTAAGCAATTCTTAATCTCTTTCGCCTTATCCCTAAACTCAACCTTCCTTTCTCCAACCACGACTTCCTCGATCACCTTCGCCAGTTCTCCCCTCTCGATCTTCTCAACCTTCAAACCAACTCCAATTTCTTCCACCAGTCTAGCATTCATCGGTTGATCAGTGCGCAATGGCACCCCGACGATAGGCACTCCGTACTTCATCGCTTCCATCACCGAGCTCCATCCGCAGTGGCTCACAAACCCCCCGACGTTCCCGTGTCTCAAAATCCTCCGTTGCGGTGCCCAACCTTCCGCCATGTATACCTTATTTTCCAGCCCCACCGCTTCCATAAACCCTTCTGGCAGCGCCTTCGATATCCCCAACTCTTCTCCGATAGGAAACCTTAGTACCCATATGAAATTGATAGGGTATGCTTTTTCAACCAGAAGAATCAGAAGCGCGTGAGCCAATTCCTGGATTTGAGAAGTTGACAGGTAACATTCGCTTCCGAATGATATGTACACAACAGAGGATTTGTCTTTATTGTTTAGCCAATTGATGACATTGTTATCTGTTTCTTGATCTCCCTCGTCGTCGTCGTCGTCATCAGGTACGAGTGGGGCAACCGTGACCATTGACTTGCCGATGAATTTGGACACTCTGTCGATGTAACGTGCTTCGATGTCTCTAAAGCTCTTGATCAGTACCATTGTAGAAGATCGCTCCATGGACCAAACGACGCGATTGGCTAGGCTAGGAGTAGACTCAGCCTCCACATAATCGATCACATAATTGGAACGGAGTGGGAAAGCGCCATTGAATTGTGGGGAGGCGTTCATGGAAGTAAATGCCAAATCGTAGACAATAGCAGGGGAAGTCATGAAACAGACGGTGGGGATTTTGAGGAGGGATAAGGCGAGTTTAGGTGCCCATGGCTGGAGGAAGTCACATATTAACAAATCCGGAGACAGTTTCGTCAAGATTTGGAAGAATTCACCGCTTGCCATGTCCATAGCTTTGAACAGTGTTGGGATGAGGTGAGCTGGGAGGCCTTTGGTGGTGTGGGAGTGAGGTGGGAGGTCAGGTAAAGAAGGAAGATGGAGCTCTATCAGCTCGATTCGCGAAGGGTGCTTGATAAGTTTGGTGGTCGACTCGAGATTGATTGGAGAAGAGCAGAGGTAGACGTGGAAGTTTGGCCGGCGGGAGATGAGCTTGTTGGCAAGCTCCAGGAATGGGGAGATATGGCCGTGGGCTAGCCATGGGAACATCAGGATCCGGATTTTGCCGGAGTTTGTGAATTCTTCCGCCATGATTGTTTGGAGCTGTGGATTGGCGTTTGTGCAGATTGTTGAGTCCCCTGCATCACTGTTATATAGACCGGATGGATGCCTAATTATTCTCCGCCGAATATACTCGTATAGTTGTTTGCCTTTGGCCTTCTCTTCATGTCCGTTGACATTTGGCAGATTTAAATTTTTGGCGGGGTTAACGATAACATTTTATGCTTCACGTAAATCGAATATAATAATGACATAATAATTACGTAATATGAATATAACAATTCAGGCCATATTAAAAGTAAATAATAAGATTGATAGTTAGTGAAATTAAAACTAAATTTTTAAATATTGCGTGGTATATAATGTAATTAAGTGTCGCTAAACCGAAAACTCGGTACAATGATGAAGCAGACGGTTAATAGCTTCATCAATGTCACGATCTCCTTTCTCCAGCAAACAATGCTTAATCGCCTTGGCCTTATCCCTAAACTCAGCATTCCTTTCTCCAACCACAACTTCCTCGATCACCTTCGCCAGTTCTCCCCTCTCGATCTTCTCAACCTTCAAACCAACTCCAGTTTCTTCCACCAGCCTCGCATTCATCGGCTGATCAGTACGCAGCGGCGCCCCAACGATCGGCACTCCGTACTTCATCGCTTCCATCACCGAGCTCCATCCACAGTGGCTCACAAACCCTCCGACGCTCCCGTGTCTCAGAATCCTCCGTTGTGGTGCCCAACCCTCCACCAGGTATACCTTCTTTTCCGGCCCCACCTCATCCATAAACCCTTCCGGCAGCGCCGCTGATATCTCCACCTCTTCTCCGCGAGGAAACCTCAGTACCCATATGAAGTTTACGGTGCATGCTTTTTCAACTAGAAGAATCAGAAGCGCGTGAGCCAATTCCTGGATTTGAGAAGCTGATAGGTAGCATTCACTTCCGAATGAGATGTACACTACGGAAGATTTTTCTTTCTTGTTTAGCCAATTGATGATTTCGTTATCATCTGGTTCTTGATCTCCCTCATCATCGTCGGGTACGAGTGGGGCAACAGTGACCATTGACTTGCCGATCAATTTGGACACTCTGTCGATGTAATGTGCTTCGATGTCTGTTAAGCTCTTGATTAGTATCATGGTAGAAGATCGCTCCATGGACCAGAGCAAGATATTGGCGAGGCTTGGAGCAGACTCAACGTCGGTGACGTGATTTGACCGGAGAGGGAAGTAGCCATGGAATTGTTCAGAGGCGTTCATGGAAGTGAATGCGAAGTCGTAGACAATGGCGGGGGAAGTCATGAAACAGACGGTGGGGATTTTCAGGAGGGATAAGGCGAGTCTAGGTGCCCAGGGTTGGAAGATGTCACAGATGAGCAAATCGGGAGACAGTTTCGTCAAGATTTTGGAGAAATCCGAGCTTGCCATGTCTAAAGCTTTGAAAAGAGTTGGTTGTAGGTGGACTGGGAGTCCATTGGTGGTGTGGGAGTGAGGTGGGAGGTCAGGTAAAGAAGGAAGATGGAGCTCTATGAGCTCGATTCGCGAAGGGTGTTTGATGAGTCTGGTTGTTGACTCGAGATTGATCGGAGAAGAGCAAAGGTAGACGTGGAAGTTTGTACGGCTGGAAACAAGCTTGTTGGCGAGCTCCAGGAATGGGGAGATGTGGCCGTGAGCTAACCACGGGAACATTAGGATCCTGAATAATTCGCCGGAGTTTGTGGCTTCTTCTTCCATCTGTTTAGAGTTGTGGGTCGGTGTTTGTGCATAGTCCTCCATCAGTACTGACCTATATATAGTCCTCCAAGGGCCGATCGCCGGCCATTGGCATTTGGCTGTTTTGAAAGCTTAAATAAGTTAAGCAATGGAGTCCATGTCATTAACGTTTCGAGCCAGTTTCTTCTGGGCAGCTAATAATCCATGGCTCAGTATATAGCACCATGTATTATTTCCTAGTTTGCAACACCTGGGCCGATTTTGTATTATTTCTGAGCTGATTCCTTCCATTTGACATTTGACGTTACTCAAAGAGGGTAAGTAAGTAAAATTGCAGCCAATAATCGCCGATGTACGGGTTTTCCAATGAAGATTACAGTCTACAGAGCCGGAAGAAAACCTGGTTCACTGTTATGCTGGGAATATTTGAGGCTTGGCTGTATATGGCTAGGAACTACCATGCAACGGAATCTAGCCTACCACAGTTGACAGGTGAGGTTTACTGTCCTTCATTTAGTTTCGAAAAAATTACAATTTAACTAATTTGGAAGCAATGTTCTGTGTTTCAGTGTTTGATTAAGAAAGATGTCATAGTTACATGCAACCCATTGTTCGAAAACTCATGTGAAAGAAAAACTGGCCACTCATTGTCAATTTGTTGTTATGTTAAAACTGATTTCAGAGGTCTAGAAACTTCACAACATCCGAGTTGTTGTTACTTTGTTCTTTGCTGTATCTGGGTGAAGTTTATTCTTTCCCTGGTTCTCATGTCTTTGCTTTCCTTCTTGTCTGTTGCATGGACCGGAATACGTTGAGTTAAACATGAAATTCAATGTTAATCTTGTTTCATGGACTGGAATTTGAACATCTTGTTATTGCTAATGTCTTTCTGCAGGATTGTATGGTGGCTTTGACTGGATTTCACATTGATACTTTTGCAGGTGACATGATCTTGGTGTTCCATCTACTCTCTAAACTGAAAACGTCTTACAAAGATGAACCAGGCGATCAATGGCTTCATCAATCTCGCTATCCCCTTTCTCCAGCAAACAATCCCTAATCCCCCTAACCTTATCCTTAATCTCATTCCTTCTGATCACAACTTCTTCAATCACCTTCGCCAATTCTCCCCTCTCAATCTCCCCGACCTTCAATCCCACCCCGGCTTCCTCGACCAGACTCGCATTCGTCGACTGATCATTCTGCAACGGCATCCCCACAATCGGCACTCCGTATTTCATCCCTTCCATCACCGAGCTCCACCCGCAGTGGCTCACGAACCCTCCCACGCTCTCGTGTCTCAAAATCCTCCGCTGCGGGGCCCAACCCTCGGCCATGTATCCCTTTCCTCCCACCGCCGAGAAAAACCCTTCCGGCAGTGCCTCCGATATCGCCACCTCTTCTCCTCGAGGAAACCTCAGCACCCATACGAAATTGATCGGTATCGCTTTCTCAATTAGGATTAGAAGCGCATGAGCTAATTCTTCGATCTGAGATCTCGATAGATATGATTCGCTGCCGAATGAGATGTAGACGACAGATGATGGGCCTTTGTTGTTCAGCCAATTGATGATCTCTTCGTCAGGTTGTTGATTTTCATCGTCATCGTCAGGAACGAGCGGTCCGATTGGGAGGACTGATTTCCCGAACAACTCCGAGACTGTGTCGATGTACTCTGCTTCTATCTCTCTGAAACTCTTGACCAGTAAAATCGGCGAGGATCTCTCCAAGGACTGGAACACTCGGTCCTTGAAGCTAGGAGACTCCACTTCCTCGTAATCGAAGATATAATTTGACCGGAGAGGGAAAACGCCATCGAATTTACCGGTGTTTTTCATGGAAGTCAAGGGGACGGCAGTGGAGAAGGCGGCGTTGGTCATGAACAACACGGTAGGGATTTTGAGAAGCGAGAGAGCGAATTTAGGTGCCCAGGGCTGGAAAAAGTCACAGATGAGGAGGTCTGGGGATAATTCCGTCAGGATTTGGGAGAATTCGGAGCTGGCCATGTCTAGGGCTTTGAACAGTGTTGGGATGAGGTGGGCTGGGAGGCCTTTGGTGGTGTGGGAGTGAGGTGGGAGGTCAGGTAAAGAAGGAAGATGGAGCTCTATCAGCTCCATTTGTGAAGGGTGTTTGATGAGTGCTGTGGCTGACTGGAGATTGATCGGAGAAGAGCAGAGGTAGACGTGGAAGTTTGGACTGCGGGAAACAAGCTTGTTAGCGAGCTCCAGGAATGGGGAGATGTGGCCGTGAGCTAACCACGGGAACATTAGGATCCTGAATAATTCGCCGGAGTTTGTGGCTTCTTCTTCCATCGATTTGGAGTTGTGGGATTGGTGTTTGTGCAGAGTCCTCCTCCATCGCTGTTATGTAGAGGTGGAGGTGGATGGATCATGCATGGGTGTAGTCTGGTTCAATTCTCCACCACAAATAGTGTTTAGCCGTTTGGTCATTATTCTTCTTTTCTGTGTACAACGACGCGAGAGGTCCGTTTGAGCCTTCAGGGAGAAGTAGGGCGGGCTCTTCAGGAAACAAACAGCCAGTGCACAGGTCGGCATTACCATTACGTGTCTCGATCTTCCTGCTACCGTACGTAGGCAACCTTATTACCACTTCCCTTAAGCTCTCATCCTATTTTGTGGTGTTTTGTTGGAGAGTGAAATTGCTAATGATTTTAGAGGCCAATTTTCTGGATGGTTCAATAGTCGATTTAACGGTTCAAAAATTAGTTCGATCTAACGGTTCAAAAATTAGTTTCGTCAAATTTAATTTGACGGTGGGAATGTTATCGGGATATAAAGGGAATTTAAAAAATATTCTCTTTTTTTTTCAATTTTCTCTCTATTTTTCTCACGTAAACTGGACATAATAATGACTTAACAATGATGTAGTGATGACATAACGTGGATATAAAAATTTACATATAAAGTCGACATGATGAGCCTATTAAAAGGATATAATAAAAAACGCTTAAAAAACTTGTTAAGTGTATATATCACTGACATAAAAAAGTGAAAAACTGGACATAACGATGATGAATTCAACTACTCGTAAGATGGACGTAACAACGACATAACGAGTTCGTAAAATAGTCGTAATAGCGGCATAACATGCTCGTACAATGAAGAGTCTATTAAAATATGTAATAAAAAATGCAAAACAAACTCGTAAAGTGTATATATCACCAACATAAAAGAGTGGAAAATATAACGATGATGAATTCAATTACTCGTAAGGTGGACGTAACAACGGCAGAATGAGCCCGTAAAATAGTCTTATTAGTGACATAACATGCTCATACAATGACCACACCTATGTGATTTTTTTAAATTTTTTTATTCCGAAACTATCCCTTTTCAAGTCAATTCGTTTGACTCGTTTTTAGCCGTTAGATGAAATTTGATCGAAAAATGACATGATCCAACGGCTATAATCTATTGGGACCATCTCTCGGATCTGATCATTAGTCTGGTTTGTTAGAGAGAATGAAAGATGGCTGTTCATATGATTGCTCGTCCTGTTCAATTTTCTGCCCCACCCACTTCTGAGTTATATTTTTTTTTCTGTTTAGAAAATGCTCTACTTTCTGTATGCACTAACATTAAGCGATGATTTTCCAAGAAAGTCTCGCAATGGATCGTTGCTAGCTGCACCAAGACTCGGCTCCAACAACCTATGCAGGGAACGGTGACCCCGCCTCCGAGTAAGGCACCAAACGTTGCCGAACTCCAAGTGACAGCTCTCCAACTTCCAACAGATGTCAGGGGGACACAAGAGGGAGAACCGAAAGAAAAGCGTAATAGCCATGAGCTGACAATCTTAGATTCAATGAATAGTGAGGATAATGCAGGCAGGAAAGCTCATAAGGCACCATAGAAATTCAATTCGGAACAATGGATGGGGCCTCGTCAGCTGCAGTAGCTGTCAGGCTCGGAATCATTAATGGTCTATCCCGGTAATGATTGAATACGGATGGAATGTTTTCATTCATTAATTAGGTTTTAATCTATCACTTTTATTGTCTTTACGTTGTGACATTTATTTCCCATTATCATTGTCCGAAAATGGTAAGCAAAGAATAAGGTTGTCGTTTTTCGTAAACCCACATTTCATACAACTCCATATATGAAATATGCACCTCCTGGACAGTTTGTACGCTTATTTTCATGATCATCTTTGAAGAATAATTTAAAAAGTATAAAATCAATTTTCAAATTATCGATTAAATATTTAAATATTCATATCTTGACCGGACACTAAAGTAGAAAGCTTTTCCTCTTCTTCCACTCCACTACTCAACAGTCTCTCTCTCACACAGTGATGTAATTATATCCATCCACTACCTTCCATTTCTAATCCTCTCCTCCAGTTCCGCCGCCGTCTCCGATCCTTACCATTTCTCCTCCGACTCTCCACAAACGGCCATGCCGTCATACTCTCCAGTTATCTATTTCTTCTCCCTTTTCCTCTCCCTCGCTCTTATCTACACCATCGCCCCTCAAATACTCCCATCCCAAAACCCCTTCTTCCACCCTCACGACGATCTCGACGACCTAGCACTCTTCAACAAGGCTCTCCACTCCGTCGACGGCCACCATAGCCACCACCACTACCACCACAACCGCCGCAGTAACCTCCGAATCTCCCGCCTCGCCACCAAAAACCCTACCCCCAAAATCGCCTTCCTCTTCCTAACGAACTCCAACCTCACCTTCGCACCTCTCTGGGACCGCTTCTTCCGCGGCCACTCCCGCTACTACAACGTCTACGTCCACGCTGATCCTTCCGCCGCCGTCCGGATTCCGAGCAGTGGAGCCTTCCAATCGAGTCTGATCCCTAGCAAGAAGACTGCGAGGGCTTCGCCTACATTAATCGCCGCCGAGAGGCGCCTCCTCGCCCGCGCGATTCTCGATGATCCGTTGAATCTCTACTTCGCGCTAGTCTCTCAGCACTGTATACCTATCCACTCGTTTCCTTTCTTCTACCGCTCGCTTTTGGGGGATAATCCGTTAAGAGCTTTTACCTCTCAGTCTCGTCACCGGAGCTTCATCGAGATCTTATCTGAAGATCCTAATCTGCCGGAGAGGTACGTTGCTAGAGGAGAGAACGTGATGATGCCGGAGGTCCCGTTCGAGGAGTTCCGGGTCGGGTCACAGTTTTTCGTGCTCGCTAAGCGGCACGCTGTGACTGTGTTGTCTGATAAGAAGCTGTGGAGGAAGTTTCGGTTGAAGTGCCTTAATCTGGACTCGTGTTACCCTGAGGAGCACTATTTCCCGACTCTTCTTTCCATGGAGGATCCGAGAGGGTGCAGCGGTTTCGCTTTGACGAATGTGAACTGGACTGACAGCTTGGACGGCCACCCGCGGACCTACGAAGCTCAGGAGATATCTGCCAGCCTTGTGCAGAGGTTGAGGCAGTCCAATTCCAGCTACCCATACTTTTTCGCCAGGAAATTCTCGCCGGATTGCTTGTCGCCGTTGATGGAGATAGCCGATGACGTTATTTTAAGGGACTGAGTGGAAAAATTAACGGTGTAGCTGGACGGAAAAGTAAGTAAAACTTAACTTTAGTTTTGATTCCTTATTTGATAATGCATAGGACGGCGTTAGAATGTCCTAGACGGTGTATACCTCGCGATCTGAGTCACCGAGTCACATGTGTTGTCGGTTCGTCGGCATTGATGACAGGTTGATGCGAATAGCCAAAAATTAATGGAATTTAATTGGAATTAATACCTTAAATTAATAGCTAATTAGGGGCAATTAGACTACCATAAGCGTTTTCTAGGCATGCAAATAGGAATTGAAAGGGCTGTCTGTTTCATTGTATGGTTAGTTTCGACGGTATACAATGGCGAAAACTTCACTTAAATGATTCCCCTTGACATTAGAGACGTAAAAGGGAATAGCTTTGGTTGTTTGATTGCGTTTTGGCATTGCTATGCTTTGTCTTGTGCGGATGAAGAGGAATTAAACTAGAAGAAGACATTACAGAAAAGGTTGAAGGAAAAGATAGTGTAGTATTTCCATCATTTCATGAGGCAAAACCTAATTAAGAGCAAAGGGTGGGTTGAAGGTTTAATTAAGAGCAAAGGGTGTGAATTTGGTAGAGGAAAGGAAAAGGGTGAGTGGGTACTAATGTGAGGTTGGTACCAAATCGATATCATTAAACATTTGTAATTAACGTTTTGTGGCGTGTCTCAGAAGTAGGTATATGTATGTAAGGTTAAAGATAAACCAGATTGAGAATCTAGTGACGCAAAAGGAAAAGGGAGGGGGGGGGGGGATTGGGTGGGGATAACTCAACTACCAGAAGCAGATTGATTGCCTCTTAGCCCTAACCTAATCTCTTATGGTGGTTGATTTGGTGACATGATGACGAATGATTTTGAGGTTTAAAGCAAGACTTCTAGCTAGCAAAGAATTGTGCTTTTAGTTTAGTAGGGTAGATGAGTGCCTTCCATTTTAGCTTTCTCATGATGCACAAGCTTCTGTTACATTCCTGACGTGAGGTTTGGGGAAAGGTAGCAGTAGAAGAGTAGACGATAGGTTTTCACTTTACTTTTATCGGCGGGATGTCTGAATGAAATCTAATGGAGATGTGAATAACATACTGGACTCCACAACAATAGTTCAAATCAATCAACATACGCGCTAAAATCAATGGGTCCGTTCCAAGAATATATATTTGCATCTTTTTGCTTCTTTTAGATGGAAAAAGAGAATGATCATATGATGAATGATGATAATGATCTCTCCTTTTGACTATAACAAGCAAAAGTGGAAGATGCCTCAAAATCTTTACCTTTTGGAGTTGAAGGGAAGGGAGAATTCGGAGAAGCATCTTTCTTTCGGTGTATAACTTGAATATTTCTTTTTTTTTTTTCCAGATTTGGCTGGTCGATGGCTTATTGTATGGTTGACATGCACAGAGAGAGCATAAGACTAGCAAAATGCAAATGCAGTCTTGTCTCTACTCTGAACTTTTAATATTCATTTGGTTTGGTGTTTGTTTGTTTCTTGTGTAGGAACTGGGTTTGACAGAGAGGATGACAATAGCAATCTCTGCTATGGTCTGCTCGTTTTCCTTTTGTACCACTACTACAATAGTAACCTTTGGTTTTGAAGCAGAGTAATCAATGGGAGCCAGGAGAAACAAAGAGACTGTAGCATTTTGAATGAGAAGACAAGAAGACTTGCAAGTTCAAAGCTGCTTTCTTTTTCTGTATATTTTGAAGGTAGTTTGTATTAGGTGGGTATTGATGATGATGTTGTTGTATATAAATGTGTACTACTGCTGCCCCAGTAAGCAAAGGTGGCAGCTTTAGTTTGTTGTTTGTTTGTTTGGTAATTGAGAATGGAGTTGATCTGGTTTTCCTTTTTGAGCTTTAGTTTGTCAATGTAAGGATCTACTATGGAAGTTTTGTACAGCATTTGGACTCTCTGCACCTATCAGAAGATTGATGGTTTTGCTCTTCTCAGAACTATTACAAGTTTTTGTCTTACCTATTCCTGTAGAATGATTTACAACGTGCATACTAGTTTTTGGTTACCCTTACCGCATGTTTATTATGTGTATTTTTGTTTATTATGTGTATTTTTTGTACGTGATAATATAATGGACTCATAAAATGGATATAACAATGATATAATACATGCGTATGCTGATATTTTTATAAATTTTAAAAATAATTTTTATTTTTATAAATTTCAATAACATTTTTTATTTATATTTAACTATTGTCACTATTTTATATCATAATATTATGTTAATAAATATAGTTAAAATTTAAATCTAAAAGTGGTCATAAAAGTGGTGGCATGCAACGGTTGTAAAGATGGTGATCCTTTAAAAAAGAACCAAACAAACTTGATCGACAAGGAAAAGGAACTAATTCCAAATTCAAGGTCTCAATTGTCGATTTTCACGAAGAACGGATCACCAAACCTATACTAAACTATTAAAGACACGATTTAAGCTCACAAAGGTTCAAAATGCTAGTTCTCTAAGTTATCAACTAAAGTACTTATCATTCATAAGAGTAATTCGAACTCATTTAAGCTAACGAACTAAGCAAACAAGAGAGTGAATAGGCGGAACACAAGAAGAGGAGGGTTGTTAGACTTAGGGTGTTGTTTTTTCACTCAAATCCGATTCACAAAAAAGATTGGATATAATGGACAAGGTTTATGGTTTGATCATCCTCTAAACATTCGTAGGAATCCAATTCAAGGTCTCGAATTGGACTACTACCACCAATTGGCAAGTGATCAAGCCAACTGATAGTGAACACCAAGTGTTCGACAAAATGCTTAGGTGCTAAAAGACTCTTAGTGGCATCACAAACACTTGATAGGGGTGCTAAGTCTATTTGACACCCCAAACATTCTCATCACCTAAATTGTCACTACCTAAGTAATTACTGGGATGCACTCAAGGTGTTCGATAAAATGACACTAAGAGAATTCTCACACTAAAGGTTGAATTGGGGTGTGTGTTTGGTCCACACACACCTTACTTCAATCTTGGACTACACACTTACTCAAGTCAAGCACAATTAAGAATTGAAAGAGTATTTGACCTAGAACAAGCCATAGTACATCCTAAGTTGCAATAACCATAGTCCAAGCATTTTCATATACGATAATCCATATCCAACATGTATCCAACCCCTCATCATGAGGAGATCATCCTAGCACATATACCCTAATCTAACAACTAAAGAGTCTAGTCACTCATCATGACACTAAAACTAAAGGAAAATGATACAATCACCATCAATCAACTAGTATGAAGAAGATGATGAGTGTAGGATCCTTCCTCCAAACTCTAGCACTCCAATTCCTTCAATTTTTGGTCTTCTTTACCTCTCAAACTTCTCCAAGGTCTTCAATTGATCTTCTAAGGCTTCAAATTGGAGGAAAATTGAGAGAGGAGTCAGTTCTCGACAATTGTTATAATTGTACTGTGAATTATACTTTCTCTCTCCTCCAAAAATGCTTTAAATAAACATGTTTGCAGGGACCACATGGGCTCCACATGTCGTGTTGCCTCATTTCCAGCCTGGTACTTCGTTCTTCGATCACATATCTCCTTCGTCCGACCTTCATTTGAACTCCAGTTGATCTCGTTGGAATCATCTTATCGTCCTTTATCCATCGGAAGGGAAGTCACAAAAAATCCAGGGCTACGACTTCAATCAAGGAGGTCGCTACCCGAAGCTACTCCAGTCAATGCTCTCAACTGGTTTCCAAGCTTCCAACCTCGGTGACGCCATATCACTTGTTAATCAAATGGTCCGACGATATATTCCACTCATTTCAACGTGTTGCAGTTTCCTCTGCTCTATGTATAATATATTTTCCCTTTTGGCTACGCATTGAAGCTGGACTGGAGACTTGCTGTTGAAGCTGGACTGGAGACTTGCTAATGAAGTCATTGCTGAAAACTGCAAGGACGTAGAGAAAGACCCTGCTTTCAGACAGTCCGTACGGTGCAAGATATTCCTGGGTTTCACCTCAAATCTGATATCTTCCGGAGTCAGGGAAACCATTAGATACCTTGTGCAACATAAGATGGTACGTACCGAGGAATGTTCTTCGTATTTTTTTTACGAATATGCAGATTTTATGAACCTCCTGCAACAATTGGGATTATTGCAGGTTGATGTGTTAGTGACGACGGCAGGTGGGATAGAGGAAGATATACTCAAATGCTTAGCCCCAACTTACAGGGGAGACTTCTCTTTAAAGGGAGCTCAATTGCGATCTAAAGGGTTGAATCGCATCGGCAACTTACTCGTTCCTACTGACAACTACTGTCGTTTCGAACAATGGATCATTCCCATTTTCGACAAGATGTTACACGAACAAACTCAGGATGTACAGGGTTTCTTTTGCTGTATTAGTTTTTTTTTTTGCGTGTGAGGAACTAATCGTATAGGACTGTTGTGCTGTAGGGTATCCTATGGACCCCGTCGACTTCGATTGCCCGACTGGGAAAAGAAATTAACTGCGAAACATCGTATCTTTACTGGGCATTCAAGGTAACTTCTCATTATCTTTTATTGGGGGTTACCATCACGGTGCTGGAAATCCCGGCTAAAACCCACACTCTACTCTGTGCCTGCAGGAACTTTTGTAGCGGGAAATTGAGAGCAAACAGATAGAGCTGAGGGAGCAGACAAGTTGAAAACTTCCCCGCGAGATCCGAAATGCTCTTGTCCTGTCGGAGGACGTGGTGGAAAATTGGACAACTTAGAGCAATAGATAGGGGTCAGTAGCAAAGCCGTGGACATCGAAAGAACACATGATCTTTGCATGTAGATACCCAACATATGCAGCTGGAGAACTGGCATACTTCTGTTACCATCGATGGCCCTGCTATTTCCCACATTTTCTTAATTTGTACCCTATACCGCCGAAAATAATCCGTCGTTGTTGACATATCATATGATTATATATTTGAATATGATCCCTCCTTTGCCGGTTTCGAGTTCTACCGATAAGCAAGACCTCTTCTTTCTCAACACTTTGGATCATGTAGCTGGGTCTTTTTGTACTGTAACATTCTTTCCCCTGTATATTCTGGATCTGTAACTGATTTTGATCAACCAGAAAAGGAAGCAATCTTCAATACCAAAGTAAATTGCACATGTATGTAGCTGACGCAAAAAAGGGCACGTATCGTCAGCAAAAACAACATGCGAGAAAGGACGGGGCAATGTTGATTGAGTCGCACACCACTTAGCGTCTTTTGATGGATCGCATTGGTTATGAGGGGCAACAAACTCCTCTGTGCATAGGCGAAAAACAATTACGATAGGGGATCCCCTTGACGAAGTCCACATGCAAGAAAGAAACGATGAGACTAATGTATGTAGTTACGATTCGTTAAAAGTCTCGAGGGACTGAGTTTACTACTTGAACCCAACTCTAGTGACTGAATATGCAATTTTACCCTTGTAACGTGTCTCTTAATGTCCATATTAACGAACAGTCTTACTACCTTTCATATAGGATCCACCGCGGCGAAGAGAATTTTCCAGGAAGCTTCTTGACACGAGATCAGAAGTCTCCTCCCCATTCCTGACTGAATTTGGCCGTTCTTCTTGATCCCTCGTTCAGAAACTCAATCAATCAAGCTTCCTTAGCAGCAGCTGCGGAAAGATGCAGAGGATATTCGGCTCCAAGAAGAACAAAGATCCTTCTCCTTCAATCTCTGATGCGTCCGATAAGGTCCTTCCCCGTATCAATTTTGTTTTGGGTTTTATCTTGGTCGTTGCTTTGTTTGTTTGGGTTTTCTTGTCCATAATTGAGCTGTGTAGAATTGTCCTGATCAGAATTTGAGTTTCTAGTACTGGCCGGAAGAATTGAGAATTAGGGTTTATTGATGTTGGTGGAACTGTTCTGCAAACGTGGAAATTTTGGGGAGTGTGGTTGGTAAATAGGATGGAACACCATATGTTGCAAAAAGGAAGGATTGTTGTTTCTATGGAGTTTGAGGGAAATACTGGAAAAATGTTTGCTTGCATTATCGTTGAGCTTGGTGATTGAAATGGACAAGGTTTATCTTTCTCAGATTAACAAAAGGGGAGATACTGTGGAAGAGAAGATAAAAAAGCTGGATGCTGAACTCAGCAGGTACAAAGAACAGATTAAGAAAACACGGCCAGGGCCTGCTCAGGAAGCCATCAAAGCACGTGCCATGAGGGTTCTTAAGCAGAAACGCATGTAAGTATTGCTGATGATTGCTCGCGATCTTTTTTACTTGCTATTAAATTGACTTCGTTGTTAGTTTGTGTACTGATGGCTATGTTAATATCTGTTTGTTACCATGGCGTTTTAATGGACACTTCATTCTCTGGCTTCATTTGGCCACATTCTTCACTTCCACGTTGATTATTTATTCATCTGAAAATGTCTGGAACAGGTATGAGGGTCAGCGTGACATGCTCTACAACCAAACTTTTAACCTTGATCAAGTTGCTTTCGCTGCCGAGGGCATTAAAGATGCTCAACTAACTGTATGTCTCGCTTAGTTTAAAAAATTATGGAGTTCACGCAATTTTTTGTTTATTTTTATGAAATTACACTAATATTGCAACTTATTTTTCTCAAATAATGACTAAATGTTTCCTGCATTCTTTTTTGCTCTTCAGATGTCGGCTCTGAAGTCTGCCAACAAGGAGTTGAAAGGGATGATGAAAACTGTCAAGATTCAAGATATTGATGTATGTATCAGTCTACGAACATGCTCTCATTTATGATTAATTTGCGCTCTATTATTTGATAATTGATTGTCATAACGAGTTGATTTTGTTCTTTGTAGAACTTGCAAGATGAAATGATGGACCTAATGGATGTTAGTAATGAAATCCAAGAGACCCTGGGAAGAAGCTATAATGTACCTGATGATATTGACGAAGATGAACTCATGGGTGGTAAGTTCAATGTTTCGAGTTGTTGGCTTCCTGAACTACTTTAAAGGGCTCTTTAAAAACAGTTGGTCCTTATGAACTAACTATCCACTGCTTCCTTATTCCATCTATTCCGTATTCAGTCATACTGTCTATAGTTCCTCCTTGTTAACTGCCATATAATAAGCTAAATTTTTTTGGGTAGCTTGTGTTAATATGAAGGATGAATAGGCTCTTAACTGCAAATCAAGTTTGCTTCAGTTCACCAATTTGCTGGATGGCCTGTGCGATGAAATGATTCATGCACTTGATGCTGAGTTTCTGTCCCATCTGTATTGATCTGATCCTTCACTGCAGAACTTGATGCTTTAGAGGCGGATATGGGGTTCGAAACTGAAGCAGATGGAGTGCCATCGTATTTGCAACCTGACAAAGAACCAGATCTCGATGCAGAACTAAACATGCCTTCAGCGCCCATGGGACATGCTTCTAGACCCAATGCCCAGGTGCACACCTGATCTCACAATTTAATCATCACTACGCATCATGTATATATGCCATCAGTGTTTGCGAGTGAAACTGGGTTATGGTTTGAAATCACAAGCTTCCTCGACACCTGCATCTTTACTGCATTTCTCATTCCATATTAAAGAAAGCTGTGTGTGTAACTGGCAGGGTGAGGATGATCTGGCTCTGCCCTCAGTTCCACGAGCGACGCTTCGTGGCTGATATCCTTCTGGTGATGGCTGAAGATCATTGTGCATAATCAAGTTGGAGAAGAGCTGGATGGGGAAGCTATTGTAAAACATAATGTGCAGAATATACCATTCTTGACTGGGAAATGTGGTTGAGTGAGTGATTACAGTAGATGGCTATGTTTGGCTGTGTAATTCTTTTGTTCTTCGTGGTAATCATGGATGATACGAATTTCCCAGTCTCTCTCTCTCTCTCTCTGAGTCTCTGGAACTTAGTTAGCAAGATAATATGTTCGTCGTGAGGAGACGCCACCCTTGTAAGCATACTTCTTAAATAATTTGTAATCAATCACCCACAAATTTTTTTTTCTGGATTGACGAGATAATTTTAAATCACTTCAAATCTCTTCATTTTTAATGTTAAACCGTAATAAAAAAAAAGGAGTGGTTCTTTTTGTCTAAACAAGCCTAAAACTTGCGAGTTAGATTATAAAAAAATCAACAAATATCTAACGTATTTAAGCTTCTACTGGCAATTTAGTGACGAGAGAGATTCTACAATATCCTGCTATCGAGCGATTTTTAGTTTTCTGCTACTGTATTTCTAATTGATAATATTTTTATCTCTTGTGTATCAAGACTGATGCCTTCTACTAAAAAAAAGCTTCCGTTACGACGAAAATTGCAAGTGGATCACTTGTTTTTTCTGAAATCGCAAGTGGATCACTTGTTAATATCAGACGTTACGTTACCATAACTGGAATTGAGTGAGTGAATCCACTTCCTTCTCGTCTGGCGGCACGGCACCCACAGTAATCAGTCATTTGGAGGATAATAAAACAGCAGTGTCCTGACGGTGATTGTCAGATTGCAAAAGCTTTTCTCCTGATCCCAATCCTAATCCATGGAGCAGCGAATGACCAAGGAGCTGGACGGCTTCCACTTCGAGCAGAAGCACGGCAAGGCAAGGGTGAGGGTCGCTAGAGTCTGGCGGAGCAATATCGGCGGCGATCAGTTCGTTGTGGAGTGGAATGTCAACATCAGTCTTCTCTCCGACGCAGTCAACGCTTATGTTCGCGATGACAACTCCGACATCGTCGCCACTGACACCATGAAGAACACCGTATGATCTCTATCCCTCTCTCTCTCTCTCTCTCTCTCTCTCTCTCTGTCTGCCTCAATCGTTTCAGGATCATTGAAAACAATCTCTTTTTGTTTTCCACCGCTGCGATATGCTTGTCCCTAGATTAGTACTTGTTCTGAAGCTAGTTAATAAATTCTTTTTCCGATTTTGTAATTGGGAAATGAGGGCGGGATCTTGTATTGATTACTTTGTGGGTCCTGAAGGGAATTCAGGTGTCTCCGTAAGACACTGTTGATCTGGCATTAGAAGGAATTCTTAGCTCATTGTTCATATCCAGTCAGGAACATGGCTATTTCCCTGCTGCTCCTTGTTTACGTATGGATCTCTTTGTGTATCTATATGTGCAGGTGTATGTGAAAGCTAAGGAGTGTGCAGAACAGCTTTCAGCAGAAGAGTTTGCAATTTTGCTTGCCAAGCATTTCACTTCGTTCTACCCGCAGGTAAATTTGCAAATTTGCAAGACCTCTATTATGTCTTGATAAATGTTGTTTTGAACCATTGTGCTTTGATCCTTTAGAGATTCTCCTGGAGGAAATGCTTAACATTGGTCTTGGCTTTCAAGCTAAAGTTTTTTTGATCATTGTTTGACTGATTATTTCTGCTCGTCTATGAAACATGGTTCTGGTTCTTGAAGAGTAAAATGGTTGCTTGATTCCTGCATTTTTCAAAAATGGCTTGACCATTCTGTTCCTTGCTTTCTGTTTGAACTTCTTCTGTTCTTTTTTATTAATGGTGCCCCGATGTTGATCAATACCCTTTTTCTGCTGAAAACTCATCAGGTAACATCCGCAATTGTTAAGATCATTGAGAAGCCATGGGAGCGTATCAACTTAAATGGACAACCACATGAACACGGTAAAAAACAGTATGCTTGTTTAATAGAATTGTGCATGAATGCCTTAGTTTCTTGTGAAGCTAAAAAATTGTAGGCTTCTCTTGTTTCATTTATCACCTACTCAATCATTTGCAATCATATTATATAGACGATCTTGGTAATGGAAATCCCTGCAACCCTTATCTTTGCTAATAGAATTGTAATCTAAACCAAGGTCCGCCGGTTAGGTAAGTGTCGTCATATAATCGGCATGGTAGCATGCTTATCTGAGTGTGCTAGTTGAGATAGCTAATAAAGCTAGTATATTGGTATCTTTGTTAAAGGTTTCAAACTTGGAAGCGAGAAGCATACAGTAGAGGCAGTACTAAAGAAATCAGGTGGATTGCAATTGACTTCTGGCATTGAAGGGCTGTCTGTACTGAAGACTACCCAGGTATACTTCTGTACTTACCCCTCTTCTTGCCGTTTTCTATGAAGTCCCGGAATCATAACCACCCTATGGAGTTATAAGCACAAAACAGATAACTAAATGGCAAACCGAAATACGTATAACTTACCTGTGTTAAGTTTTTTACCTCGGCAATTATATCATGATAGACTTAAATCTGCCACCATCAGTTATTAAGTGTGTTTATCTTATTAATTACTTGATTTCATGTGGCATCATGCAAAAAAGTCCGGCTTTGAAGGGTTTGTTAGGGATAAATATACTGCTCTTCCCGAGACTCGCGAACGGATGCTTGCAACAGAAGTCACTGCATCATGGAGGTGTGTTTCATGACTTATAATAGTTCATCAGTCACAAGATTTACCCCCCTTAACCCTAAAAACATTTCCGAGTTCTTCCTGGATTACATATGGCTGCAGGTACTCGTATGACTCTGTCTCCAGCGTCCCCCAGAAGCCTCTTTACTTCAATGAGAGGTATAAGGATGTGAAGGATGCTGTGCTCAACACTTTCTTTGGTCCTCCAAAGGGAGGAGTATATAGTGCATCAGTTCAGAGAACACTTTTCCAAATAGCAAAGGCTGTGTTGATCAGGTATCTCTAGTTCATTTATTTCTTTCATTTTGGAACCGTAATGATTTCGTAGCTTGAAACTTTTCCCGAACCCTTTGTTCTGACGATTAGCTTTTTGGCTTGCTTTCTAGATTCCCCGACATATCGTCTATCCAGCTGAAAATGCCAAATATCCACTTCATACCAGTCAACATATCAAGCAAGGATAACACGATCGTGAAGGTAAACCCTCGTCTCAAAAGCTGCTTTTGATGCTTCGAAAACATGCAGTATACTTGGCCTATGTTCTATCGGTACTGTGTTGCACTCTTCATTTGGTTGCCATATGACCACAAGTTTCTTTTCCCTGCCATATCATGACCATTTGTCGATTCTGGTTTCCGTAGTAATTTCTGGTCTCTGGAAATATCCACTTGGTTTTTTGGCGACTGTTACTGTGTCAGGCTTTCGTTTTAGTGATCTCAAACTGTTGAGTATGGTTAATCACCATGAACCCTGGTTTCTCGCAGTTTAACGATGACGTATATCTGCCTACGGACGAGCCACATGGAACAATAGAAGCAACTCTGAACCGCTTCTGGGCAAGAATGTAGGATAAGAACATGCAGCAGACACATATCTCATGGGTTTCTCCAAGTTTGCTTTCAAGCCTGAAAATAACCAGCATATAGCTGCATGTGTACACCATTACTGTCTCTGTACCATACCATATTCGTACTTTTATGTGACACAGAGCCTTTTCACAATAATCTAGAACTTTATAGTGGATGAGTTATTTTGCGTAAGGTACAGGGGTTGTGTGAGAATTATATTATTGGCTAACGACTTAATTCAATGGGGTATTCAGTAAACGGAAGGCCAAATAAGTCGAAATACTGTGGTATGTAAGATACCTCCCCCTACGAGGAATTTGAAACAATTCACTTTAAGTTAACAAGGTCGAAATACTATAAATTGACCGAAATAACACAATGAGGTATTTGGACTAAAATAACTCACCCGGATACCGCATCGAAACGACCTGTTAGCATACAGATTGGTTTTTTAACTGTCACATAATTATGTAGGCACACTAACTAGTCAAACAATCAAGATAATGGTCTAGAAAATGAAGGGGATACGAGCCTTGACAGAGGGAGGGAAATCATCAAACTTGGAGAGGTACCATTTCCTTGTAGCGTAGCTCCTTCCAGTCAAGTAAGCAGTTGATCCGATAGCGGCAGCGAATGAATATAGCGTCTGAGACATGAATGAGATGCCATAGAACATTATCTCGAAAAGGTAATGAGGGCAGATCACAAGGTCGAACATCCCTCCCTTTGGGATCTTGTACTGATCTTTACTTTTGTTCTTCTCCTCCTCCTTGTTGCTGCTCTGTTAGTTCGTAGCTTGGAGAGCAAGTAATGGTGCTAGAAATTACCTGCAATTCCGATTGAGAAAAGCAACGCTCAGAAAGGCTTTAAATCCAGAGACGGGACCGGGAGAAGAGCGTCTTGGGTTAGATGTTGGGTGTATATTGTGACTGTTGCGATCATCAGATAGCTTAGGCTTATCGGAATCGCTGACCACCATCTTCCCGCTGTACTTGTGGACGAACAGTGTCTGCAAAATGATAATCAATCATCATTAGTCACAACCAATTACGATTCAGTTCCGCCGCCAGTGAATCCGTGAAATAATAAGGGGTACCTCGAGAATCCGTTTGAGGAAGTGAACGGTGAGAGCGGAATTAACCAAAAGGAGCCTACTAACACCCGATGATCGATCACCACTACCGCCATTGTTGTTGATGAGGAGCAGAATTAAGGAAGAGAGAGCGGAGACGAAGGCAGGAGCGTAGGCCAACAGCATTCCGTTTCTGCTCGAGATTGATGCTGCTGCTGCGCTTGTTGTTTCCTTAGCATTATTGCCATTAGTAACAACAGTAGCGGCGGGGGAGAAGAACTTGGAGTATTCATGTGGATGCCTCTCATCTCCGACAATCCGGCGTTCGCCAGCGACGCCGCGCTCACCACCGACATCGCCGACACGATTGGCAGAGGGCGGAAGAATATCAGCTCCGTAATCCAGCTGCTCATCATCAATGTTCCCGTTTGATCCCTTCGCAATTCCTCCTCATTGGCAATATTCTGTTTGATAATGCGAAACTTTGGACCACAGCTAGTGTGTGGCTGGAGAATGGAGATGATAGCCATATCTTCAGTAACTTGATTTCTCCACTGCATCACACACTGAGTTGGAGGTGAGGAATATGACACGTCGGTAAATCAACTGTGTTTTCTATGAATTGTAAATTTTATTCATAGAGAAGACATTAACGGCGAGATATGGCTTCTCCTCTTCTGCTTCTTGCGCCAATAGAATCTAGGGCGATTCGTCCACTGAATGGATTGAAGCCAGAAGCCGATTGGACAAGACAGCAAGGGAAAAGAAGAAGAAGAAGAAGAAGAGGTTCAAGGATTGCTGCAATGGATGCGGATTTAGTAGTATCGACAACCGCCGTAACGCAGCAGGCGGTTACGTGGGAGATTGCAGTGGGGGCTATAGCTGGAGGGACGCCGTTCCTAGTTGCCGGGATAGAGTTCAGCAAAAGAATAATAGCACAGAGAAGATGTGAATTGTGCGATGGGTCAGGGCTGATTCTAATGGATAATGATGATGATGATAAGAAAGAGTATTGTCGCTGCCCAGGATGTGGTGGATTTCTACCATGGCAGTCCTGGAAAAGATTCTTCACCGGCTAACTCTGTCACCGGCATCGTCTTATATGTATATATACAATAAAATTATATGTCAATCATCTACTTCCGGTGATGCTCCAACCTCTTGCAGCACACTCTGCAACTCTGTTATTAGTGTTTTGCCGTGTTTTCCGCCTTCTATGCAGCAAGGACGTTCCAGGCTTTGCTATCGATGTTCAGTTGTAAGTGGCAGTTTCAAGGGTTCGCATATTCTGTTGAAGGCTTGCATATTCTTTTCGGGAATCTGAACGACCACCAACAAGCCGTTACTCAAAACATAAGTGTTCATGAGATCTTTGAAGACTTTGCAGTAATGCGTTGTGGAAGCAATTGTCGACAAAAGCAATGTTTCTCGTAATATGCGTTGCGGCTGTTTTCAGAGATCTTAATGTCACTAAGGTAATGATCATTACTAGGAAAAAGATTACGTCTTTGAGGACAACCTAGCAACCTCTGCCCTTTACAGTCCTTTCAATTCCTTCACTGACTGCTAATTATAATCACTAGGCAAAGTCACTGAAACAAAATATATAACTGCTGCATCCCGCAAGAACATTGCATGACGAATCAAAAAGCTCCCGCGGCCTATTTCTAGATAAAACTTAACCACAGGTTTCATATTAGAAGACCCTTTAAGCAAGTAGTTGAGTAGTCATCAGCATCATCCCACAGAGGGCCCAAGGTCGAGGGCTTCAATCTCGTAAATGGAATCAGAGATTTCACTAAACATCCAGACGGTAAGGGAATCCAACACAAGAGATGTTGCATTGTTCAACCTGCGGCACAAGGGAATCACATGTTGCTTTATATATTCGATTCCCCAGTACTCCTTGTCCAGACAATCAACCCCAATGCAAGCATAATCAACGGAAGGAAGGGTCAGCTCTGTGAATGAATTCCATGAGACGATTGGAATCCTCGAGAGTGAAGTATTTGAGTTTCGGCACATATGTTTCCATCTTGTAAACCCAATTGCATCTCAAATTGAGACTAACCAGCTGGAGGCCGGAAATCCTTAGTCTGGTATCCTCATTATTAACTTCGATACCAGACAGAGCCAGATGTTTCAGTCATGGGAGGTTAGAAAAAGGGTCGATCATAACCTCGTCGTCCTCACCGGCCAAGAACAAGCACGAGGACAACTCTAATTTTTCTAGCACCAGGAAATCAATCAGACCATCGAAATCGAGAACGGATAGGTGTTACCAGGTGGATCTCCATCGTCGGGATAATACCGAGGTCTCAACGGCTGAGCTGGTGTCTAGAAACGAAAGGATGTAATGAATGAGTGGCTCCGGTAGATTGCTCAACCTGTCGATAGAAGAATCATCTTCTTCTTTTCCAGATCCCTCTATCGAAGCTTTCCCTGCGACTGTTGTTCGTCATATCCATCTTCCCATTGGCCACGTAATCACAGCCGCCACTCGAGCTCAGCCACTTTAACTAACTTGAGATTTGCGACGCGATGTGACTCGCCTCTGCGTCTACGCTGCTGAAATTAGGGTTCCTCCTTCGAAGCTCTCTGCTGGACTTCAAATTAGTTAAAGGGACTGAGCTCGAGTGGCGGCTGTGAATACGTGGCCAATGGGCCAATTAGGGCTTTTTATTTCTGCCCGACGGGCTTCGACGTTTATTTTGCCTTGAAAGTGGTTTTACTGTTGATTTCAGGGGAAATGTTCTTCCTTAGCAGACCACAGAGGCATGATCTTAGACACAAGGTTCCACATATCTCCAGGTGTTATGGGATTCCAGTAGTAACAGTACTCAGTAGCCAAGTAGAAAGATGTTCATCATAAAACCCACAAAAAAATGGAAGAAGAATACAGGGAAGCCACACGCAAGAGGAAAGTGGAGAACAACTTGAAAATGAAATAAACACAAGTCTCTGCCACCTATACCCACCCACCCTCCCTCCCTCCCTCCCTCCCTCTCTATACATTCATTAACAAAACTGGGAAAGAAACCAAAGGCTGCAAAACTAGACGCCATTTCGTAATGTACTAAGATTACGAACTGTCAAACAAAATAGAGTACTTTAAATCTGCTGCCCTTTCTTCTTCTTCCTTCTTCCTTCACACCACTTGTACACAAAAGGATCAGAGTCTCCAAAACTCCTACTGGCATATAACCAACCCACCCACCCTGACCCCCTTCCTGTGCTCATCATCATCATCATTATCATCATCATAAACATGAGTCCCTAGTTATAGATTTTTACAGGCTTCTCATATGTGTGACGGTTCTGCAAATATCAGTCAGTTCCACAAAGCCAGTAAGTTATACTGGCTCAACACAAACCCACAACCTCCACAGGGGTATAGATAAACCTTATCTAGCTCAACACAATCTTTTGCGATCCTTGACAACTACTACGTGAAATACCACCACCTACCTGGTTAGCTGCATATGATCTCTTAGGAGCACTATCAGCATGCTCCAGTCCTAGATACTGCTCCCAAGCACCATATACGTCCCTTCTCTGCATTTATGTACCAGCACAAAGTTAACACTATTGCACCATCATCATTTACAAATTAACAGTGTCTTGAAGTTACCCACTTGAAATCGGGCAGAAACAACATCACCATCTTCAAGGTACTCAGGCCGGCCAAGCGACAGAAAAGCAAACTTCCACTGGCATTCCATACAAAGTAATTAATACATGCAGCACATACCACCTCTCATAGAAGTTTTACAAAACCAAAACCAACTCGTTTTCATCAAGCACAATCAATATATAAGGCGTACCTTCGAAAATTCCTCATCAGGAACCTGCAATTTTTTCTGAATACGAACTTTCACTTCAGCTAGGGTCTCCCCCACACGGATTACCAGGAAAAATGGTTCTCCGAAATTTTGAACTTGCTACAATGTCAAAAAGAGATTCAGATTATAGATTAGTACAAGAAAAGAAAGTGCAAGGCTAACACCGTTTGAGGCAATTCTGACCAACGAGAGCCTGGACATAATACTACATTCCAGAAAAAAGTCTATAATGCGTTATAACAGAATAAGCAACGCACAAACCCCACCTGGTTTTGAGCTGTGTCCTTCATGAAATGATACACGTGAATCAAACGGTCGTCAGGGCCAATCTGTTTCTCCTCTTCAGGGACCTGATGGACATCAGTACACACTAGTTGAAAAGAAGATACAAACGCTATAACTGAACAGGCAAGTCTTAAGACTTTGTCAGATTCATCTCCATGGGCACACAAAACAAATAAAAATAAAAATAAAATAGGTGTAATTTGAAGGCCAGTAACAAATTCTTTAGTCGCTAGCTGACCAATGCTACAGGAATACATATATGCTCTTAGCGAAGTAATGTGAAGGCATAAATTCACCTTCCTGTATGCAACATTCAGCGCATTAAGCAGCACTACCAAACAGCTATCAAGGATTCTATCTATAAAAGGACAAATTCTTCGGTAAAAGATTTGTTGTAAGAAACAAAGTAAATCCATGTTTCCTCCCACAGGGCCCCTCTGCGAGGCTATTACTCCACTACAAAATGATATCTGATTTTGAAAAGCATACCGACTAGCATATGTGAAGCCCAAATCCAATAATAGTTTACCACCCAAATATGAGATCACGAACAAAAGTTCACTGAAGCACAGCGAGAGACATAGAGATAGAGACAGAGACAGAGACAGACCTCCTCTGCACGAAGTGTCCAGTATTGGTCATTGATATTCTCAATCTTCTCATTGGGTGGAAAGATCTGAAAAAACAGAATCATTCATAAATTATTGATGCCGTCAACAATACCAAAAAATCCAAGGTAAGCATAGCTTTACATGTCAAATACATCGCATACAGAGTAATTAACATTCAAATAATAGCAAATGAGAGAAAGGGAGAAATGATACCTTGTATATCTTGTGATAGAACACCTCAAGCAATCGAAGTTCAGCATTGGGGTGAGACAACTCTACCTACAAGGAGATATGAGGAAAAATATCATCGGTGTATGGTTAGCCTTCATGCACACTTCCTAACAGCCATAATTCATACTATTGTGGGCAACTTACCTTGGTTTTGAGGTCATTGATGACATCACCAACAGTACTCTGCTTTGGCAGTCTAATAGTATGAATTACTACCTGTAAAGACCAAATAAGTTATAAGAAACATCCTTCATGATGTATCCCACCATATAGAGCAACATGAAGATTTTCAAACCTCGTCCTTGCTTGCATGGTGGAATGCAACTTTCAAAGTTTTGAGACCTTGCAGCTCTGGTAGAGGGATATCAAGCACTTCATAGTATAGAATGTCAGATGTCTGAGAGGCAAACACTTGTTTTCAGAAAAAGAGCGTAGATATATTGTAGCAGATTCCAAAACAAGGTTGTTGAACATCAGGCTACCTGGTTGTAATGCACTAGCATATCAGCCAGATGATCTAATCCTCGGTATTTGATGGGTTGAGGTTTAGGTTGCTGGGAGTAACAATTATGAGAGGTAAGCCTAATTTTGGATGGGTCATCCAAGCCAAGATGACCAGCTAGTCTTTCAACAACATCATCATAAGTGTGAAGCTTTGACCTGAGAAATAAACAGAGCGTAAATAGATGATACAGTCGTATGACCTCAATCAACTCGTCCACGTCAAAGAATGCACTCACAGTTCTAAGGAGAATTTATCCTCTTTCGGTTTCTCTAATGATCGAAAGCGGACGCCCTGTAGGTTCAAGAAAAAGCCACAGCACTTTACAGTAATCATAAAGAAACATAATGAGAATGTATACATACCCTATCGGAATAATAAATAGATTTCCTCATCTATAAGCATACACCGTACAAGTCTAACAGCAAGGGAATTCAGTTCAGAATGGTGTCATTAAAAACTGAAATTCGACCCTGATAGAGATTCACAGGGGTAAGAAAATTGAAGATATAAGAATGCTAAAAATTTCCAGCTCTCTTCAGCATATAAAAAGCGGGTCGGGAAAGGAGGAAGGGGGGCGGGGGGGGGGGGGGGGGGGGTTCAAAGTGTTAGCCAAGTAATGAATGCATTGCCAATTATGTGTTGCATACCTGTCGATTATGCACATATTCAAGAAAAGATGGTACATCAGGATAGCGGCATGGTTCCCCACACCCAGAAGGGGGCTTCTGAAAGCAGACTATGTCTCCGTCTTCAAGCTACACAGAAAGACGCGAATTGAGTAACCAATCTGGCAAATAAAATTTAGTTACATAACAGATCATCAATCTCAGTACCTGGCTAGAGCGAAATGCAATCATCTTGTCAATGGGTTCACACATGACATGAGGTTCAAACTTTATCTCCTGCACGAAATACTAGCAAGATAAAGACTCCAGCTCCATGTTAAGAGTAAATGACTTTCCAACAAAAAGTTATGACGAACCTCATAGATCTCAATCTCTTGGTTGGGAGCATAGCCAGCCATTTCATTTAACTTGGTCAAAATCTCCATCGGCTTTCCACTGCCCTTTACAAACATAGACCCGATGTACCTACATCACAAAACATATAATCTTAAATAATTGCTCATGAATCCTATCTGCAGAAAGCTAACAGACAAGGGAAGTGCCTGAGTTCTTCTTTCAGTGGGTCATATAGTTTAAAGAACAGCAAAATATCCTCCTTAGTCCTGTCAGGAGGAGCAGTAGGACGCAGATCCTACAATGCAACATAGACTAAGATGAGGAAATCCTATCCGAACTTATCAAAAACTCGCAAACAACAGAACAATAATGAAATGGAAAAAGAGAAATTAACAGTACTGGTCCCAGTTCCACTTCCAGAAATAATTTCAGCTCTGCATTATTTGCTTTGTTCGATACTTCTCTCAATTGCCCAACCTGAAAAGCATTATTGTCAGGACAAAACTATACTATTCAGATGTTACACTGGAAAATCACTGGTTAAATACATACAGACTGTGCTTCTTCTTGAGGAGTCAAAGGGCGATTTGGACGGTATGTATGGTTCTGTCGCTTGGCCCATAGCCAGAAACGTTGAAATTGAACTGGTATACCAAACTCTTTTGCAACTTCTTCCTATATGAGATACAATTACCACCAAGTCAATCACAAAGATCCTAAGATAAGCTTATAAAAACATAGTTACTTATGTTTAGACATCTAATATAACTAAATATATAAAAAATCAACTAGAGATGTGAATGAGTAATTATAATGAATAAAACAACAAAATTCAGGTGTATATGTGATACAGATGCACGTAAACAAGGAAGCAAGAACAAGAGTGCAAACAAAAAACATAACTTAGGCCGGCAACCAAAGTCAAATTTTTTAGGATACTACAACATGATATGTCGTCATTGGTTGAAACTTGAAAGATGGAATGACCAGGGAGGATAGCAAAGAATCACTGGGACAACTAGCACGATCCCCATGACCAGTTGTTAAAAGCACTAAATATGGCAGGGGGCTTTTAACACCACAGATACGAAGTTAAAACAGCCATTAAGAAAAAGAAGAGATTACTATTCCTGGATATTTACAAAAACTGTTATGAAACAACAGAAATAGCCTATGTACAGAGTTAAGTATGTACTAGATTAAGCAAGCATTACTAAGAAGGCGGGAAAGCAAACAGCAACAGTCACCAATTGTTTTAGATGCAAGGGTTGGTGGGGTAAAGAAATGAACCACCTTGAAAAGGGTGAAGGGCATCTGCTTCTGGATTCGAAAGCTGCGAACTTTGTCATGATCAACAAGATCAAAATAAATATCCTTCCCAATCTGTTCATTAAGATCCTCACCACGTGCAACCTGACAAACAAAGGGAAAACTCAAGATATGAGGCACATATTGACCAGTCTTACATAGAACGAACTTCTATACTGAAAGAGAGAAAAATCCCTGGGAGCTTTGTATGTCAATGAGTTATGTCAGCAGAAAGAGGAGAACCAGACAACCTTTATGATAGTATATAAATGAGCCTCCGATTTTTCCTTTTTCTTATGCTCCTTTTCTTCTTGTTCTTTCTTCAACCTTATCTGAAGCAAGATAGGAAACATGTGTCATATGTTCTTCCCAATTATAGAGGCCGAGCAGCCATGTTAGAATTGAGTCAATAAATGTAGAGTTTCACCCTCAAGTGTTCTGCAATATCCTTTTCGTCCACATTACAGATTATCTTTTCCTTGTCAGTCTCCCGTATATACACAAGCATATAAGCATTTGAATATTTTGTGAACTTAAACGGTGAATTGTTGAAGCCAGGATTCGTCTGTGGCAACTGTTGAACAGAAACCAAGAATGTAATTCATCCATAGAGAGAGATGAAAAAAGACACAAGGAAAATCATAAAACATTTGTAATATTAAGGACAACAGATCTAACCTCTTCTTCACCGCCATACTGCTCATCTAGTGCTCTTTTCATATCCTCTTTGGTTACACGCTCATCATCAAACTTGAACCTATGTTCCAATAAGTTTTAGTAAGCTCATCTCATCAGACGATAGGTTGGACTTCAAATTGAGCCTCTGAAATATGTTCTACTATAAACATCATAAGGAAAACACAGCCAACCAATGTGACAAACTTCAAGAAAATGTGGGATGCCACTGGTCAGCAAGCGGGTGGAGAATGCATCACATTGCGAAGAGATGCAATTATAAAAGGAAATGAAATCCCTCAAATAATGCAAATGTCAAGAGCAAACCAAGCTGAACAAACTTTAATGAGATACGTGCATGAACTATACCAAGGTTCTCTAGTAGTAGTGATTAGAAGATGAAACCAACCACAGTATCAAATTTAGAGCAAAAACTCTTCATTATATGATTGTGTGTATGTGCTTATAACTACTCCATCAGCATTTAATGAAAGAATGTACCATTGATCTGAAAGAGTTGGTCTGATATACGCATAATAGTGTCCACCATGCACACCACCACTGTGAACCAAAACACTAACAGACGAAAAAACCATATGGATTAGAAATAGAAGGAACCATATGCCCAACTGAATTAGCTACAAACGAACACATCCCAGAATTAGCAATCATACATGAAAGATGAAACAAGTGAGAGAAACCTAGGTACTCCTAACTACATCCCTCAAAGATCTTATCCATAACCCAAATAGGACTGTTATTAGGGAAGCTTCTCCTAACAACTAGAGAAGACACATATCAAAAGACAACCCAAGCAGAACACCTGAAGGTTCTACTGCTCTAGCTAACACAGTATAACAATCTCATAACAATGCACTTTTTGTGCTTCGAAGCTGATGACCAAAAGTCAATGATCTTCCATGGGTTGACCCATCATAATTTACAAAACTTTATTAAAGATATCAGCTACATTTCTCGATCTAGGAAAAATTATAGTATAATTTCCACTTCTACCTCATTAGCACAAAACTAGGGTCCACCATACGTCTTTCAGTAGTTTTAGTTGATTATTATTCACCTTGAGAAAGACAAATACATCATATGTATTCGACCAAAAAAAGACAGGCCACATACGCTTCATCACATTTATGAAAATGGGGAACATATAGAGCAGGTTACACCTGTGGAGAGTATAAACATTCCGGACGCTTTTGTCTGCATCTGGTGACAAATATTTTCCATTCTCTCTATCAAGATCAAGTCGCAAAGGGAATTCATAGCGATCATTTATCTGCAGCAATCAGTAGTTGGTGTGTGAAGCCCAGATGAGACAAGGACTCATGTTACTGGAGTCGGGAGAGAAACTAAGGACTGAAATAATTCAAATCAATTTTGCATTCAACAACTCACCTTGACCATCGTATCTCGCATAAAGTCATACTCAAATCTTTTCAATTGAAGTTGAAGAACAGGAGGAAAGTCAATAAACAGGACCCCCTTTTTGGCGTCCTGTAAAGGAGGAAATGAAAAGGCCAGTAAGCCAAGAACTCTTAAACCCGTGAAAATAACAAGAGCTTTGATATAACAAGAAAGAGAAAGCAAAGCTGCCTCCAGAAGAAGTGATATGCCTTGCAATGGCTTCATAAGAAGTGAAATGCATTACCAAAATGTATAAAAGCTACAGCTAAAACGGTTAACAAATAACAATAAATATATATATATATATATATATATTTTGTACTACACATCTGGCTTATTTTCATTAAATCACTTATAAACGACATTTCAAAAAGTATCCAACCTGTAAACCATGCTGTTCGGCATGATACTTGTTATCCCCTTCAAGACGTTCTACTTCAACGTACTTGTCAAAAGAGGCATAGACATCTCGACAACCTTTGACATCAAGTTGAAGATCTGATAAAACAGAATGACAAAATGATTTAGCTCGAGACAAGTCTCTGTAACAAAAGTTATATGGATCGTAATCTTTACCATAAAATGATTCCTTTCTAGTTGACTTGTAATCCACATTTATGCACTCTATGTAATTCATATGGTGCCCTTCAAACAACTGTTGTATTGTTCCCTCCACAACTGTACCCTGAGTATAAAAAAGGAGATCATATCCATTAACATTTCAATTAACAAAAGAATGCTATAAAAAGAAACATCTCTCGATCCCCTAGTCTTACCTTCATTTTGTCTTCAAGCTTTTCGCTAAGAACCCTGTTAAGTTCTTGCACATCATGCTGCATGAACGAATCGTAAGTGTCCCATCCAAAAGACTTTGTCAGCTCTTTTGTTGCTACACTAGTGTCACTGTATTGAAGTTTATAGAACAAACTCTGCAAAGCAAGAGGAATGCTTCCTGTTGGCATGTCATTCTCAGTTGTTGGCATGTGATACACAGCCTGAAAATGCATTCCAAGCCATAAGAAATTAACTAATTTCACGTCTCTCATTGAAAAAAACAAATCACATGTTTAAAAACTGAAGGTATACACAAACCTTTCTGAAGTAGGGAATGTGGTAGAGTGTCTGAAGAAGAGAGTTCATGTAGCAAGTAGCTCCTTGGTTTTTAAGTCCAACATAACCAGTCTCTTTTTTTGAATCATGGGACCAATAATCAGTAATTCTCCGGACAGCGATATCTGCCTCTATTATACATGTATCATTAACGAGAAAACCTCTACTAGGATCATACAATTCCCCAAGTGGCATGAATGAAGTAAATCCCCAGTCACTCTCACGTGCATTGAACTGGTGTTGGGTCTCTGAAAGAACAGGAGTTATTGAGACTTCAGTTTATATGGAAACAAATGGTAATCTACATATAAAAGTTCCCCTCCCAAAATAGTCCCACTCCCCCAACAATCCATCATAGAGTAAAAAGGACAAGCACTATCACTACCACTGCAGTATAAAGTCATCATCACCTTCACCAAGGAATGATTCATACAGTGAATTAATAAGGGCAAGTGCAACACAACAAACCCTTCAGATGCAGCAAATGGATCAGGGATTCAGAAGTGGGAAATACAAGATGGTGTAACCTAGTAACTTCTTTCTTGTCTAACTAGCAAGAAAGCCTTTAGTTCATACAAACAAAAACTATCCATCCCATGTCACAGATGGCAACATTTAGCATAATCAGGCATACAAACTTGGAATACATCATTGCACAAAAAACTAAAAAAGTTATGTATGCATGCACTCTTAGCAGAAAAGGAGAAACAACTACCTTTTCGAACTGAGCACTTTTGATGTATTTGATTAACAACAGTCAAGCTGAACTGAGCATATCTACTCCAACCATATGGCAGAGTTGAAGAGTCTGCAACATCTAAGTACATGGACAGATGGTCCACATTGTTACCCTTGGGAAAAACCAGTATCCGCCTACATAAGCAATTTAATACATATACTAAGGGTGGAGAATGACAAAAAAAAGGTCAATATATCAAATTATAAGGATCCAGCATACCATTTATAACCTCCAACAAGAAAAACATCAGAATACAATTTCTTGGTGTTGAGCCTTGCAAAGTTGTCAACTGTCCAGGTAAACCTTCCTGATGGTGGATCATCGACGACTGACTGAGCATCAGCTGTGGTTGCTGGTTCTGCTGGTACTACTGAGGATGACAATCAGAAGATAGAAAATGCATGAGACACCACACTCACCTTATGAAGCAGGACGTAAAATTCTAACACGCAAACATCCAAATTTCCTTCAACCATTTTGCTACAAATGTAAACGTGCATATTCATATCTCACCAAGCAAATCATGACTAAAACATTTACTCAATCACCACAGTAAAACTATCGCTAACTATAACCACCAATCAATATCGCAACTGAAAGGGATATATTTGTGCGTCACAAGCTCCATAGAGCCATAACATATTCTGCCCTACATTGTACAATAAACCCCGTAAACGACACACTGACCTCCTGAGATCTTAGGCACTCGATCGAACAAGAATTGAAACCAGAAGGCGAAAATCCCAATAATAAGAAGAAAAAGGTCACACCTCAACTCAGCACAAGACAGAAGAATATAAACGTAACAAATCCCCACCTTCCATTGGCTGAGGACCATCGACAAAGTCAGTCTGGGGCACCAGCATTTCGTCATCCTCTTGCTGCTACATAAATTTCCAACCGAGAAAGAAGGAAAGAAAACAAACATTGAACAGCAGAGTCAATAACAGAGCTCGGATCTGCCAACTGAGGCGAAAAACCCTAGCAAGCGACAGCAATTTGGTTGCACCAGAGCAGCGAGACTAAAGATTTCTGGTGATTGAACTTAAGATAACCGCAAAAGAAATGAAATATTGATTACAGAGAAACCAAATGAATTGGAACTAAACCGAAGCGAATGACAGTAAAATAGAGGGAGACAGTGATTGAAGAGAAGAGGAGACAGGGACAGTGAGTGTATTGAGAGAACGGAGGGGGAGAATTAGTGAATTACATCCAACGGCGGAGGAGTCATGAGAGTCATAGCGAGAAAGGCAGAATCTGGCCGCCGATCGACGTAAGCAGAAGACGTAGGCGAGCTCTGGAGGGCAGAAGCTAGAGAGAGAAAGAGAGCTTTGAAGGAGGGAACCGTTCGATGTGTGCAGCGAAGCGCGAGCGGAATTGGAGAGGACAGAGGAGTTGGAGGAGGGGCGATTTGGGGATTTCGGAGTGAACTTCAGAAGGAAGGGTTCACCTGGCAGTGAATGTGTGACGGCAAAATGAAAAAGAAACCGATATGGTTACTTAGGGCCCGTTTAGTATCTATTTCGATTTACTGTTTTCTGATTTCGTTTTCAATTATTCACAAACCGGAATAAAAAACGTGTTTCGTATCCATTTATAAATTTTGTTTTTGAAAATAAATTTTGAAATTTTATCGTGAAAATTACAAATTATGAACCCTTCGAACCACATGATTGACATCACAATTAGACTATTTTAGCGGCTACCCCTAACATGTATACACAATTACACATAACTGGCCACTATTTTCTTTTACACTTCTGTTTGTGTGGTTGAACGTTGCTCTTCATGTTTTCGAAATAATGGATTGGTCTTATGGATACTAAATTTTTGTTGTTTATTTTTTGATAATTAGTTAACACGAAGTTGATAGTAGTATTGAAGATTGTATCGAGATTGATATAAAAAAGATATATGGCATAATCATGTAGAATAATATTTAACTGAATTATAAAATATGACATTGAAAATGGCATATGGAGCAAGAAGGTACGACATGAAGCGATAAACTACCCGAAATCTATAAAGTCCTGCGTGCAGCTTGCCATTGCTGCCGCAACCTCTACTGAGTCAATCTCGAAGACAACGTCCGAAAGGGCGCCACGAGCCGCCCAGTTCAATGCCTCGAGCAGCACCACCAAGGCCTCGCCCTCCCGAACCTTGGGAATGCATGTTGTGTGGAACGCTCCACATGCGATGAACCCATGTGGTCCCTCAAAATCACGACGCAACCCCAACAATGGTCTAACGGCTTAAAACCTGCATCCACATTACATTTGAGGGAGGGTGGTAAGGGAGGGTGCCACTTAAGGAAACGATGAGCCCTCGTCGTGGCGATAGAAGAGTACGATCCAATGGTTTGGCGCACTACTTGCCAATCCTTTATCATCTCCATACCACCTGCCACCACCATCGGGATGTCGAAGCACAACGCTGCCATACCCTTTGATTTCGTTCTCGCCACAATGCCCACAGGATAGCCACCCAAAGCTCCTTTTTGCCTTCATCCCAAACATCAAGGTTTTTTAACCGTTAGTATCATCACTAGTATTAAATCAGATTGTACTTTGTAATACTTGAAGGCTGAAGCTTTGTGGAAACCTGCAATCATATTTCTAAGTTGAGTATAGACATTGTTGACAACCAATTACAAACCCTAGCTTATGCCCTCTCTTCCTTTACCTAGTCTAATCTGATCTAATCGCACCCGGAAGCACAGTAAAACACCAGAACTGGAAGCTACAATCATACCAGACCTAGCAAATGGAAGCTACAAGATGTTGGGTAGCTGAGCATCCAATCTTTGCTGCAGCTCCTTGATCTTCACTGAAAGCTCTGATTTCTGCTCCTTGTAGCTCTGCATCAAGTATTCCTTCCCTTCCAATACTTCCTTCAGTTCTCCTACTTCCCTTTTAAGCATCTCCATCTTCTCCGCATCAATCCTCACCTTTTCTGGGAACTCAGATGTGGTGCTGTCAGCATCAGAATACCCGTTTGCATGGCCATTTGATACCTCAGGTAATGACCAGACGTTATTGTTATTGACGACTGAAGCTTTTCCATCAACATGTGCATGTTTCAAACAGTGGTCAGCAATTGCCTTTCTCAGCCTCTGGATTTCTATCTCGGAACCTAAGAGATCCTTGTTGGCTGCATCAAGCTGAGACTGCAAGCTACTGGAAATTACGAGTTGAGAACTGATTGAGTTCTGCAGCTCCGTGATCTGATCCTGCATCTCGATTATCATGTCATCCCTTCTTTTCAGTTGTTGTCTCAGCTTTTGTATCACTTCTCGCTTGCTAAATATGTCTGAACCAGAATCAGAGACACACGGCGAGTCCGAGCCGTTTGACTGGTAATATGGCTTGGGAGGCAACTCGAGACGATCGAGAGATGAAACCCATGTAACCCCGTTCTCTCTTGGGTATTCTTGGGCATTAACCGCGACCAAAGGGAGAGCGCCATCAGTTTCAGACAGTGTCTGATCATTAGAAGGGTATTTCGCTTCATCAATGCCTTCATTCCCTGCCTCAAACACAAACCCGTACACAAAATATAAACAATCATAATCGCCGAATTAAAAAATAGCAGCGCAACCATATCCATGGAAAAAGGCTAAGAATTTAGCATAGCTGAGTTAGCTTTCTGAACGAGGGAAAGTACAGCATTCTGCAACTTAAACGATAAGATGAGAAACCAAGACGCTGACAACAATCATAACTCATAAGGAGTAAGAACAGAATGCACTAAACCAATATGACAATATTTTGTATTTCCTTGTTCCAAATAATGGTGAATAACTTATTTCGACGTTTGGCCATCATAAGATGGTGAATTCAAGAAACCATAAAATGAAATGTCTTGCAACATTAAATAAGACGCCAAACAAACACAATTAAGATACCAGGAAATGAATTTTGCAGTGATATGGAACAGAAAGAGAGACTTTTAGTATACTGTTCATATCCCATCCAGGTATGCAGAACCACATGGCCGGGATTTTGTCTCTTCGTCGAACAAGTGAAAACACAATCCTTAAAGCTCGAGTGATGCACTGTAAACTAAGAGTCTACGAAAATCATTCAAGATCGTAAATAAACAGTCTAAGAAAACCACTCAAGGGGGCAGATAACAGCATTAGCAACTAAAGGTATGAGCAAATCCTTCAGTAAACAGAGACAATGTAACGAAGAAGAATCTACATACCAGAAGCAGAATCAAAACAATGATCATCATCTTGTGTAAATGCGTACATATTTGAATGCATGTGGCGGCCTGGTGATCTCCTTCGATCAGACAACTTCTCATTCCCTGAATTCCACCAACTTCAGGTTAAAAAAAATCAATACGGACATGCATTAACAACTAGCAAGAGTTTGTAGACCATTACTAGCATTCGCTTCCCTCCTAGAATCGAGAGTCTGCTTCAGCTTGCAGCCAAGGCGGATTGACAACGTACTTAACAAGGCACCACCAGCGATTAAAATCCAACCTGGTCCTCCACCGTCAATCCTTTTCTGACCCCTAGCAACTCCATTTGATCTTGGTCTCATTTTAACAACAATGTGGCAAGGAGATTTTCCCAATCATCTAAATATAAACCTACATCATGAATGAATTAATCTTCATCAACCAACCCCATAAGTATTTGACTGTTTCTATGCAAGACAAACAAACAAACAACCACAAGCTAGCTCTATCATGCCAGGCTGAAGCAATTAGGAAGAAGCTTAGAACCAAGCATTTCGTAACAGTATCAAACATCTTTCCACTCCTACTACAGAATATGATAAAAATCTCTATCAATAGGCCTCCGAGAGAAAGCTATGAGATGAACACACAAAACCTCGGCCATGGACAATTACTACAGCAATATTCATTTTACCCGAAATGTGACTCGTAAAGAAACGCACCAAGAATCGCTGACTGTATTTACCAGATTGATCAAAAACAGCACCAAGGCCTTTAGCCTAATAGAAGTGGAGGTAGTTGCTCCGGCGGCCGATGACTACTGAGTATCGCCGTATCGGTAACAAATTGAAAAAACGCGGTGGCGGGAGATGAGTTCGCGGGGAACGTCACAGGTCCGACATGTAAACAACAGGGACTGAAGAGACAGGAGGACGAAAGGATAAAGGAAATGGAGTACTCAGAATCAGAAAAGTAAGGAGGGCGAACGAAATGCGAGCGCGAGTGTTAGTAAGGAGTGGCGGAAGACGATAGGAGAGGCGAAATATAAGAGAGACACCTGAATGGGCGGACAAGGCGGCGGCGGCTGTAGAGGTTATGTGGGACGGCGGGAGTTGGCGGTGGCAGCTAGGGAGTGGCGGGGGGGCGGAGCTTGCCGGGCCGTGGCATTAGGCCAGGTGGGAGTTAAATGGATGGGAGAAGCTTGGTGCCGCAATTTGAGAAACGAATTAGGTTTTCTATTATTTCTTTTTTTCTGTAATTCAGTTTTGCCACCCGTTTTGCATTGTTTTGGGGAAAAGCTGCAAAACGACAAACCTGAGTCGTAAATATATATACCTATTTTCATATTTATTCATAAAATTTATTTTTATTTTTATTTTTATTTTCATTTTCGTTTTCATCTTCATTTGAATATTGATATTTATATCCGTTTTCAAACTCAACTTAAAACATAAATCATCATTTTATAATAAAATATAATAAAATAATCTCATAAATAAGTTCATTAACGAATTTTTGTGGGTATACCATTTTCTAACGGAATTCGGCCACCTCTACATGGTCTTTGGTGGAAATCAGGTGGTAGTGCCTTGTTAAGTATGTTAGTAACAGGAATTATGAAGTTGTATGTGTTAGAGAATGGTATAAAATCAATCATTAACCCTCTCCCAATAATTTGAGTTATTGAGATACAACGTACTTTGACGTGATATTAGAATATTTAGATCACATGGTTGTGTGTTCAAATCTTCACAACCCCAATATTAACAGTTGATTTAACACATAAGGTGTAATGGGCGTGTGCAAACTTCAAGCCCGTGAGTTGACTTTCGTTTGAGCGGGCGTGTTAGAGAATGGTATAAAATCAATAGTTGACCCTCTCTCAACAACTCGAGTTATTGATATGCAACGGTTCGTGATTTGATATCAGAGTATTTAGACCAAACGGTCGTGTGTTCGAATCTCTACGACCCACAATATTAGCATTAATTAAGCACAAGGTATATGATGGACCTATGCAAAAGAATAGTATAAGATCCATAATTAACATTTTCCCAATAACTCGAGTTATTAAGATATAACGATTCACGAAGGTACCAATAGATTTTTAAGAATTTACATACAACATCCACTGGGTTAAAGAGGTTTAAATTTATCAGCCTCCTTGGCAATTTGTATGTCACAAGGTTTGAAGTATTGATACAGAATTTTCACAACAAATCGTGGAATTAGTGCTGCTACAACTATACCAACCAAGCATAACCAGAACAACGCAGTGTTGGCGATGTGGAAAAAAGCCCTGCAACCAAGTCAGTAACCAAGAAAATCAGTTTCCAACAAAAAGAAAAATACTACAACAACTATGATCGATGAAGTGGGCATCAAGGAGAACAGCATACCAGTAACCAGGCAAACTAGGTACAGAATCAATGACGATTATCGAGACGAACGTAGCAGTAATGGATCCCCATATTACTCCATGCATGATCCAATTCCACCGTGTGATGTCCATTGCTAGATGTAGATTGACCAAGATCACGACTGCTAGAGTCCAGAGATCCCCTATACTCGCTCCGTCGATGGTGCTACTCCAGTAAGCAAAGCAAGGGATGAAGTAAACCACCACGCTTTGCCACACGGTGTCCATCATCGTCAGCCAGAACAGCTTCGAATTGTAGTTTTCTTGCCGTTGACCTGCTCCGTAAAGCTGAGGGTACTTGAGGAGGGTTTTCCGACTTAAGTCCTTGTCGAGAACTCCGACAACGACTGTTGGAAGTGCCGTGTAGAGCACTGAATACAACACGCTGTTCCACTCGTTGATGGCAGTTGTCAATGTGAAGGCAGTGAAGAGCACATACCTACAGACATTGAACATATGACAAGAGCCAAATTTTGGACTATAAATTCACTAATGTTTCCTTTTTGCTAGCTTGTCGATTACAAAATGCTCACACTAAACTACAATGCATGGTCATGTCTGAAACATTAATAAGTTTCTTCCTAACCTTAACCTTAATAACATTGGAACTCAGCAACATCTATAGGTACTTCAGTACCGAATGCCGATGATGCAGTTCAACAGCTAAAACTGTTGAATCTTGCTTATATATAAAGCTGAAGGAACATTTCCAATTCCAAGAAAAGAAAACTGCTGAATCTTGCTTATATAGTATATACAAAGCCGAAGCAAAATTTTCTGTTGAGAGAGAGAGGCCAGACACAATTAATTATCTATCAAATCTGAGACTTAACTAAGTCGCTAAAAGAAACTAAAAAGAAAAGACATTTCCTTGCACATCAAACTTACCAGAACAATAAGAGAACAAACACTGCATTCCTGTAGAAGTTGTAAATTATCATGTAACTCATGCGCTGGTAATTCCAATGCCCATGGACCAGCAGAAGTGGAACTAAGAATCTGAATTGTCCCATGGCAAAATCGGATGCCATTACAGCTTGCCGACCCTCCTGCCCACAGATTCCAACTCCCACATCAGCCATTTGGATCATAGAAACATCATTTGCACCTGTTCAAATCCAGCACAACTTATCACATTAGGTAGATTAAGCAGTAAGAAGCTAGGACTAGGAGCACATACACCACAGAGTTATCCCTTCTGAAAGCATTAAGAAGCTAGGCAACCTCTACAGTTATACATACATGAAGAAAACTTACCATCCCCGATGGAAAGAGTCATGCCAGAGGTCCTGTTCTTCACAAGGGTTACAATTCCAGCTTTCTGCAGCGGAGCCACCCGACAACAAAGAACTACAGAGCATTTGTTGGCCAATTCAAACAGCTACAACAACAACAAAAAGGATAAATTTGCTGACGTTACAATAAAAAAAATGGCAATGGTTAATGTCGATTAAAATGTCATTACCTGTTCTTCAAGTTCACTGTCAAGGATATAGACTAGGCTAGTCCCGTCTATAATTAAAGCGGCTGAGCTTTCAGCAAAGGCATAAATTTCTTCTTCTTCATCATTTGTCGCCGACAATAAATTGCTGAGCTTCTTGCATACAAGCAAAGCATCAGATAGACTTTTCCTACATGAATCCTTAGAGTTGCTATTGATGGTAATCTGCGTCATTTTGTTAGTTAGGAGCTTTGAGGAGTAACCAATTGATATGGCAGTTCCTTGCTTATCCCCAGTTAAAACCCACACTTGAATTCCTGCAGTCCTCAGTGACTCGATGGCTTCCGGAACACCCTGTTGAAGTTTATCTTCAATAGCAGAAGCACCCAGTAAGGTAAGCTGGTTTTCTACACTGCTGGCAACTTTCCGAAGCAGAGTGGCCCTGCCAATCAAAGCCGTACTGGCAGCCTCAAAGGAAGAGTTCCACCGCTCAAATTCTGAATCACTCAGTTCACGTATCCCGATGACAAGTGTTCTAAGTCCAAGCGAAGAGTAAGAGTGCAGATGGCCTTCAGTCACATATAGTATGCCGATGCTTGAAGGTTTATCGATAATATTTAGCATGGATGTATCAGCTCCCTTTACAAAGATTTTGACAGAGTTGTCTGGAAAGCCTAAAATCACAGACATCCTCTTCCTGTCACTGTCAAACTCATGCATGCCCAAAACATTGAACCTGCACTACAAATAATTAGTAAGACTACAGGAAAAACAATCTAAAAGGGTACTGCTTGGCGAGAGGGCATAGAAAAACCAGTGAATTGAATATAGCAAGGATAATGTGTATACATGAATGGAAATAAACTCAAAACTATCATTCAAACACCACATCGGTGTTCAATATGACAGTTAACGCAGGTAATAACTGTTAAGTAATGAACTTTTACGTAAATTTAAAAAAGAATCCATCTATTTTGAATCACAAATACCAAACAACCACTAATTGTTGAATCATTAAGACATGAAACCTATGAATTTATAATGTATTAAATGTGTTTCTCATACTGAAATTGTTGAAGGTAGAGTTCTATGGTGGTCATTTGGGGGTATCCAGAACACATTTGCCACTTGCCAGGGAGATACAAAGCAGGTGACAAACAATAAAAAAACAGTACCTTTGCCTTTCACCCAGAACATCAATAACTATACGACCTGAAGTTCGTTCAATAAGCATAAAACCATATGCAGCAGCAGCATAAGCTAACGCTTGTTCATCAGGAGATTCCCCTTGGTAATCCATCAACTTAGCAACCGGTTCAGATGAGTCAACAATGAGAGGAACAATTGTATTACAAGCTGCTAATGCAAGGAAGAAATCACAGGCATGTTTGAATTCATCAGTGTTTCCACCTCGCAACACTTGTAGAAGCTGTGGATCAACTTTCACCATCATCTTTGGTCTCACAGTAACTCCGTCCACTGCACCAGAACAAGGCAAGGTAAGAAAATTAGAGACACAAGGAAGATAAAATGTCAGAAAAGGAAATTTGGTCACCTTGTACAGAGTATCCCTTATCTTCGGATATGGCCATAGCACCACTGTAATCTACGCCCCCTATGCTTGCACACATAAATTCCATCCTGTTCTCCGTAAGTGTCCCAGTTTTGTCAGAGAATACATACTTTATCTGCCCTAGATCTTCGTTTATATTCAAAGCTCGGCACTGAAACCTCGAATCCGATGTCTCATCATACATTTCTGTATCTCGAGTCATGAAATAGGCCTGACCAACCCGAACAAGCTCCATAGAGATGTACAGAGAAATAGGAATCATGACCTGGAACACAATTACTGCCATCAGGAATGTGAATAATATCTCCACTCCCCACCCATAATAATTGTAGTTACGCGGGTCAGCCTCATTGAAATCCTTCCTCCTGTAAAAAGGCATAGTATCCAACTCATCCTTGTGGCGCCTCAACCATACAGCAGCACATACGGATACAGCTGTACACAAGATAAAAAGAAAGAAAGAGAGCATGATGATTTCGAAGTTCATCCGTATCTCGAGCCGGCTTCTCTTAGAAGGGGACCCTGAACTATTAAGCATAGCTTTGGTCTCAGGTCCACAATACACAACGACCCCAAGAACCCAAGCAGTATTCTTCAGGTCACAGCCTCGAAGAAGAATATTCGAAGGTCCAAGAGACAGGCGTTTCCCATCAATCTCCATGTTCCCTTGGAATCCATAAATGTTCCTGTTAGGTTTCTCACACTTGATCAGGCCGGTAAGCATTTCTCCACTCTCAGGATTCCAAGAAATAGTTTCCTGCTTTGCATACCGGGTCTTTAAATTCGACTCTCCATCCAAGTTTATAGTCTGCACATAAGCAACCCCAGTAGGCTCACTGGTGGAGAGCAATACCATATCACAAGGAAGAGTACCATTGGCTACGACCTTGATTATTTCGCCAGCCTGAATATGCTTCCATTTCTTCTGTTGGAAATGACCATTCAACAAAACAGAAGCAAATCGATTGTTCTCAATCTTATCTGCCTTGTGCCTTCTCCAATCCTCATAAGCATCCTTAATTGCTGTAACTAGCAGCACAAAGGCAAGTGGCACAAGAGGAGCTCCACGGCCAAAAACAGCAAGCTGAGGCAAATATGTGGCAGTGGACGAGTGTTCGGGGGAGGTTAATGGGGACGGAAACATATGGGAGATTCGTACTCCTAATGGTCCGGGTGGTGGTGTCATCAGTCAAGTCTTGAGGATCCTTCGTGGCAAGCATCAATGTAGTTTTGGGGTTCAAAGCTGTTGTCGTACTTTTGCGATTATAAAATCGCAATCATTCAATTTACAATCGTTTTTAAACTTTTCACAACAATTAACATCATATTATTTCCCCTAAGTGCGGGTTATTTACAGTGTAAATAAAATCGCAATTTAATAATCCCAATTCTGAGAGATGATCAGAGGATCGGAAGCAGAGAGATCTCCGATCAACTAGAAGAAGATCTGTAGCGATAAATAACGAAAGCTCCGACAGCCACCGCTGCAATTACCGCCAGACTCATCCCCGCCACTGCCTGTCTGTTCTCTTCCCTCACCAGCTGATTCATCCGCTCCTTTATGCCTAATTGTCCCTTACCCGACGACGGCGTGCTCTTCTCCACTGCCGTCGCCGATTCCTTCACCTTCTCACCAATGTCGCCTATCTTCGCACTTGCACTCTCAACAGTATCCTTCGCCGCCGCCGCCAACTCCTCCTTCCGTTTCTTGATGCCGCTCGTCACCCCTTCTCCGTCAAATCCATCATCAACGCTTCCAGAAATTAACTCCTCCGTCGCCGCCGCGGCAGCCGCCACGGAAGAACTCTGTTTCCTTTTCTTGCCGGCGGAGCCAGATACTTGCTGCCAATCTGCTTCCGACTTAATTGGATTATTATTATCCGGCACTTTTCCTTCCTTTTCTTTTTCCAGAGGAGGCGGCGCCGGTTTGAATTCCGCCGCCGGAGGGTCAGTTTTCACATCGTCGGCTTTCTTGCCTTTTGTGATGTCCTTATTCGGAGTATCGTTAACCTGTGGTGGCGGTGGAAACGGTGCTGCTTTTGATGGAGGTGCTTCCTGTTTGTTGACTGCGGTGGCCGGAGGTGGAGGAGGAGGAGGAGGATGATGTGGTGGTGCGTCCTTACCCGGTTGTTGAGGTGCCACCGGAGGCGGGACGGAAGAGGCGGCGGAGGGAGTGGTGGAAGGGAATTGGGGCATAGTGAGAACGAGGACTCCATCCTGGAACTTACCTTGAATTTGGGTGGCGTCGCAGTTGTTCGGGACGGCGAAAGCAACGTTGAAACGGCTGCGTTTGGAGTCGGAGAGTGGGCGCTCGCCGCTAACTCTAAGGGCTCTGGTGGCCTGCACAAACGTCACCTTCAGCTGCTCCTTCTTGAACTCTGCATCAGTACAGAGTACCCAATTCATTTTAAAATAAAATAAATTTCTCATTCATTTGATATCAAACGGTAAGTTACGTTATTAAGAAATACAATGCCCCAATTCGACTCGTAATTACCAGGAAGGTGTATATGCAAAAGAGAAGCCTTTTGAGGTTGGGATTGCGACGGGGGTAGCAACTCTGCTTCTTTCCATTCCGAAATCGGCTGAAAATCCTCGAACTGGATCGCCGGAGCTCCTGAATTAGTAGTAGTACTCATCCCTCCTAACCCGAATCTTCTCATCGTATACTAATATACAATGTCGTCTTTCTGTTTGAAAATGGGGGTCTGTTTGTCTGTCTTCGTGTATATATACAGAAGTCTTGAGGGTTGAGCTAAGCACAACTGGGTTTTCCTTGGGGAGAAACTATTCTTTTCATCAACTTATGGGTTGGGAGTTTGGATTTGGTAATGGGGATGAGAGTGGTATAGCGTATTCATTTAACATATTCTTTTCCAGTTGCCTTGTGCATGCGCAGATAGGAAAGACATGGTGGAGGATTTGGTCCTGAGAGGGCATCATGCAACAACACAACAATGTAGTGAAATCGTGGATTCTACGTAAATATAAAAAATATGGGTAAAATCAGAATTGTAAGATCGTAAGATTTTACATACCATCCAATAAAAATTCATAAATAATATTTGCTCTAAGAAAGAAATTACTCGATAAAGAAGCTAAAACTATAATTTAATGCCAAAATGTGTCGTGATGATTCGTTCATACAAGACTATAATTCAAACTAAACAACCAATAGAGTAAAACTACACACAGTTCACATCATGAAGTTTTAAAATCATAAATACTCCACACAAAATACACATACAATATGATACAAACATTCTACAGTTTTTCAGCTACTAATAAAACAAATTACATCAGGTCTTTAGGATCAATATTAAAATCAAAGTCTAAGTCGTCATCTTCAAACGATTTTACGATTTTACAATTACGATTTTAACGTTTTTTATCCCGATTTCAAACGATTCCAATGGCCAGATCTCATAGTGACATCATGATCAAACTCAATTGGCAACATCGTAAAATTGCGATTTCGACTACCAACGATTGTTCCTTTTGGAATTTGTTCCGGAGATGAAACAATCGGCAATGCATAACGTAACTCGTACAAGACTGTAGTTTAGGTTCCATATATTTTTTCAGGTTTAATCATTCAAGTTAAATATGGGTGATTTGAACTAGAGATTTGATCGATAGTAAAATTGAAATAGAAGAGATTTCGAATTTGCTAAGCCATTTCGCAAATGGATCAAATACTAAAAACCGTCTTGTAAGTTAGGGACGCATTCCATTCCAGTTCTGTAACTATCCAAAATGCAGAGCCGTCCCGTAGTTTCCTTGCCCATTACAACGCATTGTAGTACAATTCACGGCTGTGGCTCGATTTTCCGGCAGTATTGCCACATCAGCACCTCCACGTCAGATTGCTAGTCGGCTATTTAACAACCCAAACCGAACAAAATGGAAAGATCGCCTAATCGGTTCAACAATGAGCTGCAAACTAATCTAAGGTTAAAAGTGGGCGTATAACTATGTTAAATTCCTGCTCCTCTGTTCAACAAATACTAATTTACAAGTGTGGGTGAAGAAGATACAGATCAATGAAGGGAATGTAAGCCTAATAATCAAACTATACCACGAAGCTTCAACCTTTTTCCTTTTTACAGGCTGATAAGAGATGGCGAAGGGACAGATATTTATTACCCCATTTTCGTATGTCATCTCGGACCCATTTCCACTTCTACACATCCAACAACATCCCTTAATGTTTTGAATTTCTCAGCCTCTTTTGCAATTTGGATGTCACCTGGGTTGCAGTATTGATGCAGAGTTTTCACTACCAGTCGCGGGATCAGTGCCGTTACAACTATCCCAAGCAAGCAAAACCAGAACAGCCCCGTCTCCGCGACATGGAAAAACGCCCTGCGAATTTTCGATAACACAGCATCAGTTCCCATTTAAACAGTAACAGGATGCTACGTACATAAGGAGTCGTTTGGATGAAATATTTCGGATCTAACGGGCGAAGGACTTGTAGCGTTAGGAATAGTGAGTTATTTGAAATACTACATATTTTGTGTTGGATGCGAAACAAATTATTTTGACCCAGATAACACATAACTAATTATTTCGGCCAAAATGCCTCATCCAAACGACCCGCTACAGCAAACTAAAGGATAGGGAAGGGCATACCAGTAACCAGCTAAGTTCGGTATGGAATCAATGACGACTATAGAGATGAAAGTTGCGACGATGGATCCCCATATGCTTGCATGCATAAGCCAATTCCACCGGGTCACGTCCATTGCTAGATGCAGATTGACCAAAATAACTACCGCTAGCGTCCAGAGGTCCCCTATGCTCGCTGTGTCGATGGTGCTGTTCCAATAAGCAAAGAACGGGACGAAGAAAACAACCACGCTTTGCCACAGAGTGTCCATCATTGTCAGCCAGAACAATTTTGAATTGTAACTTTCTCGCCGTTGACCTGCTCCGTAAAGCTGAGGATACTTGAGTAAGGTTTTCCGACTTAAATCCTTGTCCAGTACGCCAACAACAACAGTCGGCACTGCTGTGTATATTACTGAATACAGCACACTGTTCCACTCATTAATGGCAGTCGTCAAAGTGAAAGCAGTGAAGAGCACATACCTGCAAATATGGCATATGTGATCAAAATCAAGCATAATATGAATCAGGCCAATGATTGTGAACTAGAGTGAAATTTGACTGAGGAAGTAACTGAAAACAACCGATGAAAAAATTTCCTCGCAATCTTACTTACCAAAACAAGACGAGAACAAACACTGCGTTCCTGTAGAAGTTGTAAATTATCATGTAACTCATTCGCTGGTAATTCCAATGTCCATGGACAAGCAAGAGAGGAACCAAGAATCTGAACTGCCCCATGGAAAAGTCGGATGCCATTACAGCTTGCCGACCCTCTTGCCCACTGATTCCGACTCCAACATCAGCCATTTGGATCATTGAAACATCATTTGCACCTGTTAGAAGCCAGCATAATCTTGTTATTAGGTCAAATGTCCTAAAGATCATATACTCTCACAAAGTTGTACCGTCTGAGAACATTAGGTGAACTCTGAAGTTCTGAAAAATCCAAGAAAACTTACCATCTCCAATGGAAAGTGTCATGTCAGCTGTTCTATTCTTCACAAGGGCAACAATACCAGCTTTTTGCAGAGGAGCAACCCGGCAACATAGAACGACAGAGCATTTACTGGCCAATTCAAAAAGCTACGGAAAAACAAAAGATTAGCAGCAGTTGCTAGGAAAAGACAAATAATGTTTAAAATGGGTAAAGATTATGTGAACTACAATGTAACTTACCTGTTCTTCTAGTTCACTATCAAGTATATAAACAAGGCTTGTCCCATCTATAATTAAAGCAACTGAGTTTCCAGTAGATGAAGAAATTTCTTCGTTCTCAAGTGTGTCAGAGACATTGCTGAGCTTCTTACATATAAGCAAAGCATCCAATAAACTCCTTCTACATGACTCCTTAGAGTTCTTGTTGATAGTGATATGTGTCATCTTGTTGGTTAGGAGCTTTGAAGAATAACCAATTGATATTGCCGTTTCTTGTTTATCTCCAGTTAACACCCAAACTTGAATTCCTGCAGTCCTCAGAGATTGTATGGCTTCTGGAACACCTTGTTGAAGTTTATCTTCAATAGCAGAAGCACCCAGTAATTTAAGTTGGTTCTCAACATTGCTAGCAACCTTCCGAAGCAAAGCGGCCCTGCCAATTAATGCTGTACTGGCAGCCTCGAAAGAGGAGTGCCACTGCTCAAACTCCAGATCACTCAATTCATGCATTCCGATAACAAGCGTTCTCAGGCCTAGGGAGGAGTAAGAATGAAGATGGCCTTCAGTTGCACGTACTACGTCCATGCTTGAAGTTTTATCGATGACCGTGAACATGGATGTATCGGCTCCCTTTACAAAGATTTTGACAGATTTGTCAGGGAAGCCTAAAATGACAGACATCCTCTTCCTATCACTGTCAAACTCATGCAAACCCAAAACACTGAACCTGCACTACCAAAATCGAGTAATAAGACAGCTGGAGAAACAGTCTTTAACTCTTAAAAGGAAAATAAATCCATGGACGGTCGTCTACAAAGGATGTTCCGAGCAAGCACTCAAAACTAGGTTGTAACATTCAAGTATCTCATCCACTGTCAATGAACCGTGAATGCATTTCCAGAAGAAACAAAAATCTTAATGCAATTAATAAGTGTACTTAAGGAATTTTAACTCAAATGTCAAATCATTAACTAAGCTATGCATTGGCAAAAAGTGTGATCCTCAGATTGTGAAGACATGGTTGACCTGACACTCCAAAGTTAAAATCAAAGGTAGAAAACAATTTTAAACAAAAAGAGTACCTTTGCCTTTCACCCAAAACATCAATAACTATGTGGCCTGAAGTTCGTTCAATAAGCATAAATCCATAAGCAGCAGCAGCATAAGCTAGTGCTTGTTCATCAGGAGATTCGCCTTGGTAATCCATCAACTTAGCAACAGGATCAGATGTGTCAACGATGAGCGGCACAATTGTATTACAAGCTGCTAATGCTAGGAAGAAATCACGTATATGTTTAGATTCCTTTTCCGTATTTCCACCTCTTAATACTTTCAGAAGATGAGGATCAACCTTAACCCTCATCTTTGGCCTCACAGTAAAACCATCCACTGCACCAAAACAAGGCAAGGCAATAAAAATGAGACATGCAAGAAAGTAACTAAGCTAGATTGGGAATTAACTTTTTACACTGCTGGAGGGTAAGGGAATTTTAGTTTACATTGCACATAGTATCCGTCATCTGCTGAGATAGCTATAGCACCACTGTAATCCACTCCCCATATGCTTGCACACTGAAATTCCATCTTATTTTCTGTAAGTGTCCCTGTTTTGTCCGAGAACACGTACTTTATCTGCCCCAAATCTTCGTTTATATTCAAAGCACGACATTGGAACCTTGAATTCGACGCCTCATCATACATCTGTGAATCTCGAATCATGAAATATGCCTGACCAACCCGAACAAGCTCCATAGAAATGTACAAAGAAATAGGAATCATGATCTGGAACACAATTGCTGCCATCAGGAATGTGAAGACTATCTCCATTCCCCATCCATAATAATTGAAGTTAACTACCACACCTTTACTGTAATCCTTACGCCTATAAAAAGGCACAGTATCCAACTCATCCCTGTCTCGCCTCAGCCATATTGCAGCACATACAGATACGACTGTACACAAGACAACAAGAAACAAAGACAGTATGATGATTTCGAAGTTCATGCTTGTCTCGAGCCGACTTCTCTTCGAGGGGGATCCCGAGCTATTCAACATAGCTTTCGTCTCAGGGCCACAATACACTGCAACCCCGAGAACCCAAGACGTATTCTTCAGGTCGCACCCTCGAAGAATAATGTTGGAAGGTCCAAGGGACAGGCGCTTCCCATCGATCTCCATGTTCCCATGGAATCCATAAATGTTCCTATTAGGTTTCTCACACTTGATCAAACCGGTATAAGTTCCATCCTCCGGATTCTTAGGAAGGGTCTCCTGCTTTGTATACCGAGTTTTCAAATTCGACTCTCCATCCAAGTTTATAGTCTGCACATAAGCAACCCCAGTAGAATCACTGGTGGAGAGCAAGACCATATCACTAGGAAGAGTACCATTCGATTCGACCTTTATTATTTCACCAACCTGAATATCCTTCCATTTCTTCTGTTGGAACTGACCATCCACCAAAACCCATGCCAATCTATTGTTCTCAATCTTATCAGCTCTATGCCTCCTCCAATCCTCATAAGCATCCTTTATTGTTGTCACTAGCAGCACAAAAGCAAGTGGCAAAATGGAAGCTCCACGGCCAAAAACAGCAAGCTGGGGCAGCTGATTGAGGACAGCTATTATAAGGAAATAAATGTATGCAACTCTATGAAACTGTTCAAACAAATTCCTAGGCAAGAATGAAATAGCAGAGTACTTGGAAGTCCTAACAGAGTTGCCAGCAAACTCAAATTTATTGTTAGTCCTTCCAGGGTCATTTATGTATACAAACCTAGCGTCTTCTTCGCTGATCTCTTTCTGAGACATACTATACACCTCCTGTTCAGCCCTCTTGTTGGATCCATTCATCACATGTTTAGGCGCCAAATCATTGAAACCGACCTCCCTAGCTGCTGCTGCTGAACACGCTCGTGAATGCTGGGGAGAAGGAGTTCTCCTGGAGTCCGAAATCAGAGTGATTTCGTCGTTCTGGATTGGAGAAGCTGGATCCATTAGTTGTATATAAAAAACCCCTGCTGGAGGGTTTTATCAAAGACTTCTATCGTGTCGGTTGGATCAGGGACAGCGCAACAGATAGTTTCAAGTGAGGCCTCACAGAGACCATGATCTGGAGAAATATCAATAATGGCTGTTCGAAAGGGTTTAACAAACACCCTTTCAGACCCAATAATGGCAGAATTGAGTACAAAGTAAATATTTCCGAAGAAAGCTATAAAATTTCAGCCAGGGTAGCAACGGGAATCAGATCGCCGAGGGATTGAAAAAGGGAAAGAGGGTTTTGAAAAGAGATTTGATTTGCTGCGTTTCTCTGCACATTCCAAAAAGATTTTGGAAATGCGGCACAGCAGCAGAAGAAGTAAGGAACAGAGGAAAGGGGAAATAGATGGGGGGGAATGGGGTAAGTATTCGCAATGAAAAATGGTGAATTTGATGGTTTTTGTTTCTACATGAGGCTAGCTAGGCTAATATAGCTGTGGTAGAAACCGACAGTTGAAGAAAGGAAAAGGCTGTATAAACCTAAGCTCTTCTCTGCAAATTGATGTGTGAAAGTTGAAGGAAACAGAGAGAAAATAAAGAAGGGGAAAAGCTTACCATAAAGAAGGAAGATAAGGGATCACGTCTGTCCCTTTGTCTTTCACTCTCTCGCCATTATTGTTCTGTCCAATTACATTTTACTACTTTAGGCTCTCTCTTCTGCTCTCATACGATACCTTCACATTCTCAACCCACCCTTTATTTTTTATTTCATTTTTTTTTTAATGGATCATGATTTTTGATAAATATAAAATAAAATAAAATAAATATTATATTTTATGAGTATACTAAATTCGAAATTTAAACCTCAAGATTACTAAACATATAGAGTAACTTCATTTAAAAAAATTAATTTGATTTCAACTCCTAATAGTTGTGTTAGTCATCGAGACAATAAACACTTACAAAAATAATATAGACATCAACTAGGATTATGAAACTAAAATGTATGGTTACTTCGATGATGTTTAAGTTCGATAGCTTAGTTGGTATAATTATATGTGGGTAATTTGAAGATTTTGGGATTTGATGCAGTCACACCCTATAATGGATATTTGTGTAATGTTTAATTATATTATTTTTTTTATTGAGTGAATCTATTATTTGTATCATTTTGAGTTCTCATGTATCGGGTTTTATGTTGTTTCGAATTTTCATATACGAACTTGTCCCGATCAGCATGGTTAACTATCCAGAAATCGGTTGATTGGTGATTTTTTGATGGGGTGTTTGAAAGGTGGATAAGGAGGGACACAAAACTAGTGCTTTACAAAATACTATGTTGGAGCACTAATGTACGGCATGTGGTGTCATCGCAAAAAGAAATGTCATACTTTGTGAAATATGGTACATGCGGATCAATCGAGAATGACTGCCCATCGGGCTAATCCTCTAGGTTGACTGCAAAAGTTATCTGACCGATCTCGTATAGTCATACAAGTTTTTCACCCAATTTATCACCCTACATATAAATATTTATATTAGATGTACTCCATTTTTTTCTTGTAAAAATAATTTTATTTGGTCTTAAAAGAAACAAAATGAAAAATAATTTTGCAAGGGAAGTGAAATGGGCTGGATAACGTTGTCTGAATAGATGTGGTCAGTAAATCGATTTAAACTCGGATCATCAAAATTGGGCTTAATGCCCAAACTAGGAAGATGGGCCTTGCAGTCGTGCAGACCGAGCCACATAACGTGACGACCAGCCCAACTCCCTCGCCTTTGATGTATATATTTCACATCTTCAGTCGACGAGTAAACCCTTGCTATTGAAACCCTAGATTAGTTTCAGTTGCAGCGCCGAGCACTCCCTCTCTTCCGACGTTCTCATCAACGTAAGTATATCGCCGTCCTTCGCCGTTCTACCTTCACACTCCTCTTTAACTCTTTCTCCGTCCTTAGTTTGAATATTCTTCTTTGGTTTCGATCCTCAATTGATTTCCGTTCCTGTTTTTCAACATTTCATGTTAGTTATCGAAAACAATGTCGACCGGAGAGATTGCCTGCAGTTACGCCATCATGATCCTCCACGACGAGGGAATCCCCATCACTGTATGCCTCTACAACCCTCTATTATGATTATATACCATCGTCTGCAATTATTCTGTTTAGCTAGATGAGCTTAGGGTTCTTTTGTCTTGTTTGTTGGCAGGCTGATAAGATCAGCGCATTGGTCAAGGCAGCTAATGTCAACTGTGAGTCGTACTGGGCCAGCTTGTTCGCCAAGTTGGCTGAGAAGCGTAACGTTGAGGACCTCATCTTGAACGCTGGTGCTTCCGGTGGCGGTGCTGTTGCTGCCGTCGCTGCCCCAGCTGGTGGTGCTGCTCCAGCTGCAGCTGCTGCCCCTGCTGCTGAGGAGAAGAAGGTAAATTTAGTCAACTTTTGATTTTTTGTTGTTGCTGTTAGCTCGAATTTTTGCATTTCTTTACTGGGATCTTGTTTCTAATTGGTTTCGCAGGAGGAGGCCAAGGAGGAGAGCGATGATGACATGGGTTTCTCCCTGTTCGATTAGAGATAGTTCCTTGGCCTTTGCTTTCACAATTGTTCTGTTATCCTAAGTTTTGTTTCAGTGTAGTTGCTTTGGAGGTTGGAGAGATTGTTTCACTTGCAACTGAAGTTTATGAGTTTTGTGGCAGTGTATTTGAATTTACAGTAATGCTAGTCTTTTGGTGTTTAGAGAAATATAAATGCCTGAGATCTGTTGTTCTATATCTTCTTCAAATGGTTATCGTTTCTGCCCTTGATGATCATTAGGATCCTTTCTTGGTGGGTGGATTGGCCTGCCTCGTCCTAACATCGAATGATTCGGCCGAAGGATATGATTCCAACTTGTGATAGCTTGCTTTGCTGTTGCACAGGAGTGGCAAGTCTTGAAGCTTAAAGCTTTGCCCTCGCTGATGTTTGTTTCAGGAAGTCAATGTGTATAGAAATTGTTCGATGGAACATGCTAGGGATGAAAAATCCAGCTTCATAATGTCTTGCGGCTCTTCGCTTCTAGTCCGAATATTTAACCTCTTCTAGTTCTAAACCTTCATCTTCGTAATTCCAATGGGTTGCATTCGCTGTTCCAAAAAGATTCAAGTGCCAGTTCAATATAGCTCTTAAGATTGTCGATCACATTAATACGCCATCTTTTTCATCTGGTTTTGAGGTTTGAGGGGCGTTGAATACGTAAGTGTAGGCTCGTGCGGCCAAGAACATTTAAGGGCGTTAGAAACCTATTATTGCCTCAAATTTCTTCGGCCTAAAAGCCTATAGTCTCTTTAAGAAGCTGACCACGAAGGATGTCTCCGCATAGCTAGTTAGCATGCTGAGGGCTAATCCGTTAATAGAATTAACGAGATAAATCGCTCCACCAACTAAAAACGGTCATGGACAAACTACACATGGAATAAAAAAAAAAGCTTTCAATCTGTCAAATGTCAATTTTTACTGTATCTAGACCTAATAAATTTCCATCTGCGCCCGATCTTCTCGCAAATTTCTTCTCTTCCCGCGAGAGCAGCAACGAGACCCACTTCCAATCAAACCCGGGGGATTACTCTACCGATCACAGACTCAGATGGCAGCGCCACCGCACAACTTCTTCCTGCCGGCATCCGTAACAACAAGCGGCCGTCCAGTCCTCCAGCCAGACGAGGTCGAGTGCCAACTTCTCTCAGCCGTAGACCTCGAATCGGAAGACAACGCTGAGAGTAGCAGCAGCAGCAGCAGCTCCGATTTTGCTCCGCTGAAATCAGGCCTTCTCATCCTAACAACCCACCGCCTCCTCTGGCTGCCTTCCAATCCCACCATCGCACCTGCGATCGCCATCCCTCTCGGATCAGTCACCCACATTTTCTCGGCCAAGAAATCAATCAAGGCAATGTTCCATTCTCCGAGGTTCCGGTTCCAGGTGTCGATGAACTCCAGGAGTGCGGTTGTTACAGTGGTGGTCAGGGGCAAAGGAAATGATTGGGAGGTGTTTTTCGCTAAACTGTGGGAGAGTTGGAGGGCCAGAGCTTGGGAGAGCTCTGTTGTTGCCTCTAAGGAAACTAGTGTTTCTGGACCGAGTTCTACTTCTGGCGGCGGCCTTTATTCCAGTGATGGGTCTGTGAGGATGGTTGGGGTATCTGGGATTTTGAGGAAGGAGCAAGAGATGTGGGAAAATACCGATAAGAGCTTGCAGGATGCTTTCCAGGACTTGAATGCTCTCATGGTACTGTCGTTCTTCTCTGCAAAATTTGTTCTCTACTTATTACAATTGTTTAGAGGGATTATCAATTACTTGAAATGGGGAAATAGGATGGACTCTGTACCTATTGAATCATCCTTGTTAAAGAAGTAATGGTTATACATTGTGAATAATGGCAATCATGGCTAATCTGTGTGCTTGTTCTGTTGGTATAATGCGTAGTCTTTTTAGCTAATTTTTCGAGCGATCGGAGATAGTTCTTGACTGTGGTGTGTTAAGGGATGGAATTAATGTTTCCTGTTTATCAAATTGTTTTAGCTTCTATGTTTATGAATTTCCCAGGGCAAGGCTAAGGAGATGATGACACTGGCAGAGAAAATGAGGCAAAAGCTTTTATCTGCCTCCAATTCTCAAAGCAATTCAGCCAATGATGATGAAATGGGTTCCAAGGAGATGCAAGATTGGTTGTTAAGCGTTGGTATCATATCCCCTGTTACAAAAGAATCTGCAGGTGCCTTGTATCATCAGCAGTTGTCTCGTCAGGTTATTTTTTTTTCACTATTTTTTTTTCTTGTTAACTAAATTCATTAAGTTTTGTCTCTGGTTTTCATTGTTATTCTCAATTGTAGATCACAGACTTCTGTTTATCATCAGTAACTGCTCAATTCTTAACAAGTTCATATAATGCTTTCTTCACATCCATTGGGACTAAAGTCTAGGAATAACTTCACCTTCCATCTTAGAAACGGGAAGTTAAATCTTTCTTTCGCATTTAGTTGGCAGATTTTGTGAGAATTCCCCTTGAAAGAGCAGGAGGAATGGTCAACATGATAGACATCTACTGTCTTTTCAATCGTGCTCGTGGCACAGGTACCTTGCTCATTTAGTCTATGAACTTTCACCTATTTTCCTTATTAAGTGAATTATCTTATCCTTATCATTTGTTTATCCAGAGTTGATTTCTCCTGAAGATTTGTTGCAAGCATGCTCTCTTTGGCAGAAGTTTGATGTGTATGTATGATAACCGCAACAGCTAATGTTCTGTTTTACTAGTTGTCGGACTAATTGTTCAATCCATTAGCTTGTCTACTGCAATCTTCTTGAGGGACTGTATCTTGTTTGACAGACCAGTCATGCTTCGGAAATTCGACAGTGGTGTGATGGTCATCCAGAACAAGTCCCACAGCGATGAAGAGGTGTTTTCCTACGTCCCAGACAAATTCAATCTGTTTTTTATATAGCTTTGTCTATATAAGTTAAAGCATGAAATTCTATAATATTATAGACTTGATAATCACTATCGATTCATAGATAGATGAAGTTCTAAACACGAGACTGATAAACGAAATGGGACTCTTGGCTTCTGCATTCACCAACCATTGATGCCTATTCAGAACTGCATCCATATTGATTATTCAATGTTCTGTTCATGCTCTCGGAATCTAGCTAGAATGTCCCAACGTTTTGAACATGAAATAGTTCTTGATATCTGGTTATTCAACTTGTTTGATTAGGTATTTGCTCGAATCAAAACTCTTGTGACAAAGCCAGATGCTCTTAGGTCTGGAATAACAGCTAGTGATGCTGCAATGACTTTGGGTATCGCTCCAGCGATGGCCAAAGAGCATCTCCTCTCTGCTGAGAGCAAAGGTAGCACAACTTTCTTAACATTTTATGCCACTGTAGAAAACTGCTGATTCCATACTGAAGCCTTCCCAGGTTTACTCTGCAGGGATATCAGCCCTGATGGCTTTCACTTTTACGTCAACATCTTCCCTGAGACTGATCCCAACAATATATACCTGTAAGTTGCAGTTATCTGGTGGCCATTATAGTTCTTTCCCTGTCGTCTCGACTTGTATCATTGCTTTTTTTGCAGGAATTAGCTTTGTGATCATTATTTAAGACATGTCTAGTAATTTGATGATATCATCTTGTTATCATTCTTAATCTTTTGTGTACAGAGTGAAAGAGCATAGTATATACTCCTCCTGGATCAAAGCTACAGCTGCTTCAGCTTCATAGAGATTCTTTTCCTTCTTTGTTTTAAGAAGGTAAGATGCTTAAAGATCAGTAGTTATTTTCGACTTGTTTCCTTCAATTATTTCCAATAATGAAGCTTTCGACTTGCATTTATCATGTCAGCAGTTATGAATCAATTGGATGCTTTCCACATGTTCTTCAGAGAACCAGGACGGAGCCAGGCTCGTCCGCAACAAGACTCTTGAACATATGGGAAATACATTTTGTCGCACGAATTTCAAATTAGGGTCGAACAAGAATTTTTGCCACTAAAGAGGGAAATTGAAGGATGATTTATTTACAAAAATTTGTTCCAAGCTTACTGCAGCAACATGCAAATTCTACAGACCCTCATGTGAGCTGTCCAGCGTTCTAGAATTAGTATGGAACTCTGTTTCTCAAACAAGGGAGTATCATTCTGTTTCGATGGCAGCAATTTCGTACTTGACTTCGTCTATGTCTTCATTAATGTTAGTGAACTGCATCTTGCACTCCTCTAATGGCTTCATTGAGGGCATGGTCGTATTCTGCATTCGCTTCTGCTTCTTCGGTCCCTTCTTCCTCTGTTATTTCGTGCAAGTGGACGCACTGGTGTTCCATAGGCTTGTTAAACCTGCAATTTGCATGGCTCACCAGGCGCTCAGACGGCCGACCAGCTTTCTTCAATAGGTGGATCGTTGCAGTCTACTCATAAATTAGACAAAAAAGAACAAATCAGCAGTTGTTCATCAATAAACAGCGGGGAGGTCGTAGAAAAATGAAAAAAGAAGCTAGCTCGAGACTGTACCAGCTGTAATTTCAGCTTTTCCTGTGTTTGAACAGCTCTGAGCAATTGTGCTAGATCAGATCGGCTGTAATCAGGGTCCAGAAATAGTGCCTCAATTTCCAGGACCTACATAAGTTAACAGGAAGAACTGGTAAGGAGACAATTAATGGGGGTCGTATAGTCGGAAAGTGTCTCTAGGAACCCCGTAAAGGAGACAAGGGTCAAGAAGCCAGACAGGACGACGAGGGGAGTCCGGAGGGAAAGATCACATTGCGTGGCGCGGCAAGGAGGGGTGGCTGTGGCTGATGAAGGCGGTGGAGATGAAGCTTGCTAGGGAGATTAGAAATATGACGAGGTTTAAGATTCCTAGGGCGTTACTTGATTATGCTAACCATGGGTTTACATTTTTCAAATTTAAGTGGGCGTAATGAATTGTGATTGAATCGACACATAAATTTTTGAATATCGGTACCATTTATGCCAAATTTTATTATATTTGATGCTTAAAATTATGATTTTTGAAATTAAACGTTTTTGTTATAGGACGATGTATGTGTGTTTGTTAGCGATTTATTTAATAGAGTAGTCGTAATCCCAATTTATAAAAAAAAACTAATTAATATATTAATTCTTTTTGACCAAGCAAAAAGTATAAACAAAAAAGTAAAAAACAAGACGGGCGCGTAAACCCAAAATCAACCTCCTTCGCTCCTCCTCAGTGTCTGCATCCAAAAACCCTTTGAAAAACCTCCGCCTATCTACTCTCCCGTTGTGCTCCTTCACTTTTGTCCATGGCATGACCCCTTCTTCTCCTTCAATCCTTCTCCCTAACTCCAATTCCATGGCTCTTTCCTCCACTTTCCGCTTATCTTCTACTCTCCTGCATCACCACCTCCCTCTCCCATCCACGAGCTTCGCCTTCCTCCGCCGCACCTTCACCCTCCATTCCCGTTCACTCTCTAAAATCCCCCGCCGCGTCGGCAACCACCCACGGCCTATTCAAGCCCGTCTCGGAGACGATACCGAGGGCCAGAATGGGAGTCTTCTGGTGAATGGTTCGGATGGTGGTGCTACTAGAGATGGTCGCGTGATTCCTATTGAGCTTCACAAAGAGGCTACTGAGGCTTACATGTCCTACGCCATGTCAGTTTTGCTGGGTAGGGCTTTGCCCGACGTTAGGGATGGGCTGAAGCCTGTTCACCGGAGGATACTGTAAGTGGTTTCTTTTTCCTCACCCGCCCTAAACCCTAACAATTGGGTTTTAGGAAAGTGGCGGGGTTTTAGGGAATTGAGAAATGAGTGGCGGAGTAGGCTTCTATTCGACTGTTCAGGTGTTTTCATTTGATTGCATTTCAAACTTTCAACTGCAGGTTTGCCATGCATGAACTGGGGCTCTCGTCAAGGAAGCCGTTTAAGAAGAGTGCTAGAGTTGTTGGAGAGGTTGGAAGCACTTTCATTTTCTTTAAGTGACGGACGAAAATGTGCATTTCCATTGAACATTCGTCAATTAGCATAAATTTTATGTTTAGAATGCGGGATTGAGCTTTTAGTTCATCTATGTCAGGTACTTGGTAAGTTTCATCCGCATGGAGATACTGCTGTATATGATGCATTGGTCAGGATGGCTCAGGTAAATACTATCATACTGATCTTTTTCTATTGACTTGCATTGAAGCTTTCCCGTACGCTCTAAATGTTTGCTAGCCCTGACATGATGCTAGTTTCATATTTTACTTGTGATAGCCTTCGTTTTCCATACATTTCACTTCGTGTGCTGAGTAAGTGGTTACTGCAATTTTATTCCCTTTATGCTCATATGGGAAGTATCTTCCATTCGATCCAGGATTTCTCATTGAGGTGCCCTCTTGTCCAAGGCCACGGAAATTTTGGTTCCATTGATGCAGATCCAGCTGCTGCTATGCGTTATACAGAATGCAGGCTGCAAGTAAGCTTTTAGTCCTCTTAGCAGCAACTGTTTTCTTGTAACATCCTTTGGAAAAACACTTTACTCTGATTATGTTTGTTCTAAAGTAAAAATCATCCCACGTTAGATCGGCAGGTTAAAGCATTTTTTTTCCTTGAGATGTGTTTGATTAGTTGGATGGTTTCCTTAGAGTTCCTAGTATCCTTTTCTAGAACTGGAACGTTGGAAGATAAAGGGTTCCTTGTTTCTTGAATTGTGGCTTAGAGACGAAGCTGGTAATAATAGTGATTTATTCTTAATATAGTCCATCTCTGAATTGTTGTCATTGTCAATGAATGATTTATTTGTGGAGTTAAACTTGTCATTAAGAGAACAGGTGAATCTGTAGACTTTAGCTTACTAGAGTTATACAGAGTTGCTGAAAGATGAGATATATCAAATTATTGTTATCCAATGAGGTTTCAGTTTTTCGTTTCTCATTGTAGGCACTGACAGAAGCAGTTTTGCTGGCTGACCTGGAACAAGATACGGTAAGAACTAGCCTGGTCATTGCAGATCGTTGTATCATATTTCACATGCTAAGAAAATTGTTTGTGCACGTTATTGTTCAATTCTTTTTGCAGGTTAATTTTGTCCCCAATTTTGATAATTCTCAAAAGGAACCTTCACTTTTGCCTGCCCGGCTTCCAACACTGTTATTGAATGGTTCTTCTGGAATAGCGGTAATTTATGTGCCTCTCCTTTGTCTGTTTTTAAGTGGTTTGGGAGGCATCTACTTGTTAAAACCTTCCCCTACATCTTCTTGTAATGGGTACCTCATATTGTTTACAGATTGATAAATAATGTTAACTTGTCACATTGGCTAGGTGGGCATGGCAACAAATATTCCTCCCCATAACCTTGGAGAGATAGTGGATGTCCTCTGTGCATTAATTCACAACCCAGAAGCTACTGTAAGTACCATTCAGATGTAATACTTTTATCCAAAGATCATTGGTTAGTCGTGATGTGAGTTTACTGAAGCCCTCACCCTTTCCATACTTCCCTAACCAAGACAACACTCAACAGAATGAACTACATAATTCAGTGACTCAGTTCCAAATCTTTCTCTTGCTTAATGTATTTTTATGTTCTTTGGCAGTTGCAAGAATTGTTGGAATATATGCCGGGGCCCGATTTCCCTACTGGAGGCCTAATCATGGGAAATCTAGGGTGAGGGATTTTAATTCCGACTTTGTGATTTCAAGCAGTGAAAACTGAAAGTATTGGCGTTTTTATATATTGTGGCTCCTATGTTTCATCCTCAGTGTTATAGTTTTATAAGGGTAGTGTCGCAAAACTTGTTTGATATTGTTACATAACAGTTATAGCTTATAACTGAGCGTCATGGTTTCTTTATTGTAAAGATAACTAATATGGAGATTTCTGGCAATATGGTTAAGGATTTTGGAGGCCTATCGAACCGGACGCGGGCGAATCATAGTCAGGGGTAAGACAGAGGTGGAATTACTTGACTCGAAAACGAAGAGGTCTGCGATAATTATAAAGGAGGTAAGCATTTTGCATTTTATGGAATTTCATCTTAGTTCTGCCTATCATTTTTCTCATAGAATCATGATTTCCATTCAAACAGATTCCATACCAGACGAACAAAGCATCACTTGTGGAAAAGATCGCTGAACTTGTAGAGAGCAAGGTACTTCCTTGTTTCATATGAGGATAATGTTCCATTATATAAAGAAAATCTTGGTGGTCTACTGATTATGTAGCCACCCTACTACCATGGACAAGGGTTAAATCCCCTTACCCACCTTTCCAACTATAACAAATATGTGTTCTCAACCATGTGCACGGATGCATGGAATAAGGAGTAACATACTTGTTTTGGTTAAAGCTTGGCATTGCTTTACTTGTGATGAAAGCTGATGTCAGTTGCATTTCCCTTTCTTTTACTTTGCTTTTGACAGAGTATCGATGGGATCTCTGATATCCGTGATGAAAGTGATCGTACTGGGATGCGTGTTGTAATCGAGGTATACGAAATATCTGTGAATGCTTTACTGCAAAATACCCATGTTACACAAACTACTACAGGAAGAATTACATTTATTTCCTTCCAAATTGCAGCTGAAACGTGGAGCAGAGCCAGCACTTGTTTTGAATAACCTTTATCGTCTAACTCCACTTCAATCTAGTTTTAGCTGCAACATGGTCAGGTAAGTGTTTTCATGGTCTTGAAAATGTTTACATGAAAGGAAATGGTTCATATTCTCTGTTCTAACATGCCTTTTTACAAATGACTGGTGAATATTATCATCCCAGAATGCTAGGAACATACTGTATAGTAATTACCTACTGCAAAAGGCAGAAGTTTTGCCTGGCTGAAAGCCATAGAATATGTAAAGGGTTGTTGAATATGTAAAGGGTTGTTTGAGGATGATTCAACATATTTGCTTCACATGGGTGATTGTGCTACCGAAATTCGAGTGTCCTAAATTTTTTGCTATATTGTTAATTAACACACGCTGTTGGTTCTTTGACATAGTATTCTAGATGGACAGCCGAAACAAATGGGACTGAAAGAAATGCTTAAGGTGATTACTTGCGCCTGCTTTTGCTTATAGAAGCATGGAATTATTTCTTTTTGCAACACAGTTAACGGTTTTTTCATACCCTAGTTATGCTTTACCAGCTTCACAGAATCACTTAGGTTTATTATACCCTATGCTTTTTTACTCTGTGCCAGACATTTTTGGACTTCCGGTGTTCTGTTGTTGAGCGACGAGCTCGATTCAAGCTTTCACAAGCTCAGGATAGAAGACATATTGTTGAGGTATGTTAGGCAATTTCCATCTTAGTTGGCATTGCATACTGTTCAAAAGCTTCCTATCTTAGCTAGCCAGGTGTACTTTACTTGTTTGTGATGTGCTTGTATGTAATCCAAGTTTCCTTTTTTCATATGAAATATCATCAAAAATATTTGACTAATGTACTGCATTATTTGGTTTACTGCTTGGACTCTATGTGTTTATAGTTGCATTTATTTTCAGGGGATTGTGGTGGGGCTTGATAATTTGGATCACATCATTCAAGTCATTAAGGAATCTTCCAACAATCCAGCTGCAATTTCTGGTCTAATGAAAGGTACAATATGTTTTTATCAATCAGCATGAGAAATCAAGACAGTCAAGGCTTCTGCTGGTGCATGTATGTGCTATGGACTATTAGTATATATTTTTGTTACCGTCCAGTGTTCATCTTTATGCTACAGAGTGTGGTGTAGCTATCAGAACGAAATATGTGTCTTAAACCTTTTAAGGCGAGTGGTAGTGTATCATTCTGTTGCGGTGTTGTTGATATTATTTACTTATTATGTTATTATTTTATACATTTTCTTGTAGATAATTGATTTTATTTTCTCGTTTGTTTCTCTCTTGCAGAATTCAACATTTCTCAGAAACAAGCTGAAGCTATATTAGATATAAGCCTCCGAAGGCTCAACCATTTGGAGGTGCATAGTGATAGTATTCTGTGCAACCGTTATATTTTTCACATCACTATATGTTTTGGTGATTTTGTCATATGAAAGTAACTTTTTGCGTGTGCAGAGAAGTAAATATGTTGATGAAAGAAAATCTTTAATTACACAAATCTCAAAACTAGAGGAACTACTATCCAGCAAGGAAAAGATGCTACATGTAATTATTCAATGTCGAAATCTTTTATTATGCCAGCTTCCAAGTTGTCTTGTAAATATGTTCTCATTTGTTGTTTATTGCCTTAGTTGATAGAGCAAGAAGCAGTTGAGCTCAAAAATACATTTTCAAATCCAAGGCGCTCAATGTTGGAATATTTTGACGATGGTCAGCTTGATGATATAGATGCTATTCCTAATGAGGAAATTCTGATGGTTTGTGATGATAAGATCTTCTTTCTTGATTTCTCGTGCTGTTTTCCACTTACTTCATATGCCCAAGTTACAAAACTTGTACATATACATGTTACATAAACTTACGGTTTGGTTTTTAGTTTTTATGCTGAAGTGTTCTAGTGTTACTTCCAGGCTATTAGTGAAAAGGGTTATGTCAAGCGGATGAAGCCCAACACCTTCAATCTTCAGAAACGTGGAACCGTTGGTAAATCTGTTGGCAAATTGAGAGTAAATGATGCAATGTCAGATTTTGTGGTCTGTCGATCACATGATTACATTCTTTATTTTAGGTACGTCCATTGCATTTATTTTATCATTGTTTCTCTAGACATGCTTTGCATGATATAGATCAGCATTTTTCGTTGTTACTGCAGCGACCGAGGTATTGTCTACTCAGAACGTGCTTACAAAATACCAGAATGCACTAGGAGTGCTGCTGGCACTCCACTGGTTCAGGTATTTGCTATTCTTGTGTTTTGTTCCTAGTTATTGTTCTTCTGTTGCCTGATCCCAGTTCAAATATTTTATATGGAAACAGATATTGTCGTTATCTGATGGCGAGAGGATAACCTCCATTATTCCTGTGAGTGAGTTCGCTGAGGATCAGTATCTGCTGATGCTCACAGTCAATGGTTACATCAAGAAAGTATCTCTGAGTGTTTTCTCTGCAATACGCTCAACTGGAATCATAGCGATTCAATTGGTTTGCAATAACTTCCCTTTTTGTCCCATTTGCTGTTTCTCTGCCATTGTTTAACTTATCAAGTATGTTAACAAGCTGTTTTGACAACTTGGTAGGTTCCGGGTGATGAGTTGAAATGGGTTCGTTGTTGCACAAATGACGATCTTGTAGCAATGGCTTCGCAGAACGGATATGTCATCCTAAGTTCCTGCGACAACGTATGCTATCATTTCTCTCAGTTTCTTACATCATGATCAATTGAACTTCTGCTACTTGATAATTTCACTTTTTAGGATTTCTATATCGGTTCTAGCACTTCTATTCAAATGTGGATTTCATGGTTGAACTGATACTGTGCGTGCTGTGCTGATCATTTGGCTACCTGTTTGTAGAATTGTTTTTAGAATGTAATGTTTGTTTTCTCCGCATTTACGAAAAAGATGATATTATTTGTCCTCCACATTCACTGACAATTGTACCACTACTTCACCTAATCAGATCCGAGCACTTAGCAGAAATACCAGGGGTGGTGTGGCCATGAGATTAAAAGATGGCGACAAGATGGCCAGCGTGGACATTATACCCGCTGCCATGAGGAAAGACTTGGAAAAGGCAATGGAAGATCCCGAGACCATGTAATTTCTCGATCTTTTCTTTATATCATTAACTATTGGTCGCATTGCTAGTGTCTTGTTTGTCACTATATCAACTCTTAATAGTTTAATTCTTCTCTGAAGAACTTAACACTTGTATCTTAGTCACACTTCTGATTCTGCTTGTATGATGAGATGAAGAGTACTGCCTTTGACAATGAGGTTAGCGGTGAGAATGAGATTCTTGCTTCTTTTCTGATCCCCGTTTCTGATTGTTTCCTAACAGCAGCAAGGGCAGTGGACCTTGGTTGTTGTTTATCTCCGAGAGTGGCCATGGCAAGAGGGTTCCTCTAAGCAGCTTCAAAATCCTACCTCTAAATAGAGTTGGTTTAATTGGATCAAAGGTAGCCTTGTTTTCTCAACTTTAAGTGCTTTTTATTTCCATTTCGGATTAATTTCATTCAGCCAACATCTCCTGATGAGTTTTGTTAGTCCCTCATCTGTACTCAACTCATGCCCTGAAGTAAATTGCAGTTTTCGGAGGAAGAAGGGTGTTTGGCAGCAGTCTTTGTGGTTGGTTTCTCGTCAGCAGGTATGTAGTCGAATCGTATGACCAATGCTCGGGACTACATGCTCTTAACCGATTGTTGGTTTGCTCAAGCCCTTTCCTGTCTTGTATTTGCTTTGGAACAGAGGACGGCGAAAGCGATGAACAAGTAGTTCTAGTAAGTCAAAGCGGCACTGTGAACAGAATCAAAGTTCGTGAAATATCCATACAGTCACGTTATGCAAGGTATTTATGTTGTTGATACGGTCAATGTTTGAAGTCTTGCATCTTTCGGATCATGAAGGTTCTTAAAATGCTTTGTCTTGTCATGTTGAAAAGGGGAGTGATTTTGATGCGTCTGGACTATGCTGGAAAGATTCAATCAGCATCTTTGATATCAGCAACGGAGGATGAGGACGAAACAGATGACGACTCTACAGCAATAGCAGCAGACGAAGCAGAATCACCAGCTTCCATGGCTTCTTAACATCATTATGTGTTCAAATTTTTGTACAGCAGCACTACTGCCATCTGTATGCTCTCTTAGAAAACAATCATGGCTTCTTCTTCAGAATTTATACTCGGCCAGGCCAGTTGATGTTAACTTTCTTTTGAGCCATTAACTTTCATTTCTTAACAAAGCAAATGAGCAACTACATCAATGACTGAGAGCCAGAAAAAGGGGATGGAATGATCTCGAGTCGATTTGACAACCCAATCCACAATGTTATTCTCTGTTTCATATTGCGGTACGATTTGAACAGTGAAATCTGTTCAATTCTTGTGTTCATTTTTGGTACTAATAACAATATCTCGAACCAATTGGATCGAGTCCTTTGGACGGGGAATTTTTGTTAAAAGGGATGGTGAACGTTTCGGTACCATCGAGAATGAATGTACTAGTAGTCGTAGTAGCAGGAGGTGATGGGTTCGTTGGACAAGTTGTTGTATCTGCATTGGAATCAATTCACCAAGCTTTTCCTTTTTAGTTGGTTGTCTACAATCAGAAAGGTTAAACTAACCAACTGCAAGTAATAGAGGGAGACTTTTCACGGTTTTTGGAATTAAATCAAATACCCAAAAAAGTTCGAAAATATGTATTTCATAGGCGGAGCCGGTACGGAATAGAGCATAGGGTATAAATGCAAAAAATTAATTCGAAAATAAAAAATTGGACCAATTTCGCAAAATCACTGAGCTCATCTAACAAAATTGTTGGGCCGAACCACTTAAATATATAAAAAAATACATATAGTCGGGTGACTCTGGACTCAAAGATAGGGTAGGGTTGGAGCCCGGGGAACCACACCCCAAATCCGCCATTATGTCTTGTAACTTATTAAATCATCTCCATCCCAAAATTCATTTAGCAATTGCTAATACGAACTTTATGACCACATAAGCAAGTTTAACAATTATTCTCTTTTGTAATATCTAGTCATCTCCATTACGCCGATGAAAGATTATAATATATTAAATCATTAATTCTCCTCTAAAGATTAATTTTTATTAAACAATCTTATTTCGTCAATTAATCTAGTCTAGATGGCATCGTTAATTGACTTAATAAATCAGCCAGCACTCTTCCATCCCTAACAATTGTTTATTAGACGTGGCTCTCTTAGATCGGAGTTGATAAAAAATTTGACTAGAATCACTCACTTTCTTTCATTAACAATGAAAAAGTGTGGTCTCTGTTTCTATGATTATAAGTAAACACACCAGCATTGGGTGCCGACGATGAAGCATAGCATTGACATTATAAATAGGGTGTACGTGGTGGTAGGCACCACGCCATGATATTATCCAACATCCATCCATCCATTCATTCTTCTACAGAAGCTAAGTCAACAACTATCACCAGTTTAAGCAGCAGCTATTAATATCAATGCAGTGTGTTCTTTGTACAATGAAAACTACCATTCTGGGACTGAATGGACGAGTCAAATACAACGTACAGGAAAAAAATAAGCCTAACTTAAAAAAGCATAAACTATTTGTCGGTTTGGCCAATATTAACCCGACCCATCTTCTTCGTTCTTTCTTTTTTTGCTGTTTCTCGATTCAAAGCCTGTTCTTTCTCTCCTGTCAAGACAATTACGACCTTGACGGTACCAACAACGGCTTCGATTTCCACTCCCACGTGCACCCTCTCAAGATTGTCGGTTGAAATTAGTTTGCGGTGATGGTGAAGGGGTACGAGGAGGAGACGGTGGTTGGGAGAAGCGGAGGTTACGTCTATAGAGAAACTGGAATTTTCGTATATGTGGCTATCCAATAAGGCAATAAGAGCTGACGTTGAACTATTCGGTGTCTATTTAGCTATCCAACTCAGCACCGTCATAACATCGTTAAATTTATCGTCATTTTAACAGTCACCGATACGTACGACCATTTTCCGTTGAATTTATTTAAAATCGGTGCTATAAAATGTATTTTCGATAAGTGGTGTTATTTTTTGCGAGAAACTAATAGGTTGCACGAAAGTAATTAAGTCGCATGGGAATCCACCACCCACCACCAAGATTTTCTTCCCCAATTAAGGCTGACTGTTTGTGTTTTGAAAATTCTATTGCTCTAATTAGAAAACAACGTTATTTCGACAAATGTAGTTACCAATACTTTTTTAACATTTAATGAAGTTGGTCACTTTCCTCTTTTTTTTTTTTTATCATAGATAATTCTCGATAAAAATGATTAAAAAGTGTATTTGTAAAGTTTTATTTAAAAAGTAAGATCGATCTTAACACATCCTTTTCATTTTGTGAAGTGTTGCTTGCCAATGAACTGAGATGAAGCGTTTGAAGGGTTTTGTGAATGTATAAATGTGTGTTTGATAGATTATTTAGTCTAAACAAATAAGTAAAGAAAAAAAAAAGAAATATAATTAGTCGAATTATGCAATCATCAAAACGATATATATAATGTAGGATTGGAGACCATTAAAATAAGATAGTCGGGACTTTCCCTATTTCCCTCAAATTCCGATATAACCAAACAATGATTCGATTTTAAATTTAGTGGACAGAGTTCTTGGCGCGTGCAACTATCATTGTGATCTCCAACCAAAGAGGCTTGGTCCACAGCCTTCTGAGAATCCTTTCACGCTTCCTTGTAACCTCTTGTGGGTTCTTCAGTAGATTTGCACTGTGTTTCTTGTGATAGTAGTTTGTATTATGTTGGGTTGGATGCTATTTTGCCTTTTCACGTAAAAAGTAGTTTAAGAGGGGAAGTTTTTTCTCATAGTTACATATTCCATCTAGTCCCTTCCACTCTCCAATTTCGGATAACCTATCAACATTCCCCATACATCTCTTGGTAGACATATTCATCTATCAGTTTTGATCGGATCACACATCGGTATCTCAGTAAGATTTACTTCATTTATCAGCTCTAATCAGATCATCTTTAGACCAAATCTCAGGAAGTATTGTCAATATAAACTCCGATACCACTATTGAATGCTAATTGTAAAGGATTTTATAACTGATGTATGATTTATAACTAAGCTTTTAAGATTTTGGAATGACGGTCTTTTGATTCGATGATTTTGACATTTAAAACTTAGAGAATCGGGTTCGGCAGGAGTACCGTAGTCTTCATATATACATAGATGGATGTCGCAAAACTGAATCATGAAGCACAAGTCTTGAACTTAGGAAGAAGCATAACCATTATTTGGTGGCAGAGGTGGCAGAGCATACCAAAGACAGAGGAACCCTAAACCTGTGAAATGCAGGTGGTGAAGGTACATAGTATCTGCTGAGTGTCCGAGTCACAGAAATGGACAAATGAAGAAGTTGAAAAGGAAAGGTAGCAAAGCAAAGCAAGCAGCTACCCAACAAAACAAATGGAAATTAATATGCAGACACAAAGGTTGGCGGTGCTGCTGATTGGCAGCATGGCTGCACTGTTTTGCCAAGTGTTGGGTTGCATACCCCTCTCCGCAGTTTTTACCACACACCATTAAGCAACCTTTTCTTCTTTTCTCTGCATGTCTCTGACCATACCCATTTTTACGTTTTAACTCAACCTCCTGGTTAATTCAAACCCAACAGCAACTCAAACATAAAGCTAGAAGTGAAATCATATTGAATGGTTTATTCCGCGGCAGATTCGGAATAGATTGTAGCTCTCGAGTGATCTCTCCTAAATTTGTCAATATTGGGTTTGTGTTATGTGATTATGGAATGTTAATTCGAACTTAAACAAGCTGAATTGTTCGGAAGTGTTGTTACTTTATCGCTAGACTACATGGTCTACCGTATAAACGTACATGTTTATATACGATTGTCATTTTACATAGAAATATACCTCTTACAAGTGTTTTTTCTTTTCATTTTACTAACACAATATAAAATCTATGTTTACTTCACGCAATTCTTCACCGGTTTTAAATATATCGGCACCATAAATTTCAAACTCATTGCACCTAGAAGAAATTCTGAAGTCACACAGCACATAGAATGGAGGGATCAGAATGTCTGGTTTTTATTTCATCCCTCCTCTTGCTCTGTTCTCTGTGCCTCTACCCTTAGCTTGCCTTCTCTGTTTTTTTTTTCAAATTAATCATCCAATAGATTGAATTTTGAACTACTTATTAAAAAACAGTTCAGTACAATTTTGATAAAATTATAATTCAATAAAAAATTAATTATAATTTATGTCAGTTTAAACGGTTGAATCACATATCATTAAATTTATCAATTTTTTTAATCAAAATTAGACGGGAAAGATGTCCTTACAAGATAAAAAATGAAACATATATAACATAAGTATCTATATGTAGAGTGCGGCTATGTTCGAACTCGATACCTCTATGTCTCTAGCCACACCACACAACACAACCAACTGTGCTACTCCAAGGACTTGAATTTATATAATCCCAGTACAATTCTGATATAACCGATCACAGTTCAATCACAAATCAACTACAATCAACCACAAATTGTGATATTGTTGGTTGCTCACCTTGTCCCTTAACCATGAAGTCGAGAGTTCAATCCTTACCCATGGGAATAGAATACACCTTGTGGCCAGCAATTTATTGCCTTGTGCGAGCACTCACGACGAAAAGATCGATTATTACCGTCGGCGATAAACACTCTAATTACACCAAGAAAAAAAACAAATTAACTACCGTATATATCGGTTTAAACGGTTGAACCACGTACCATTAAATTTACCGGTTTGATGTCGGTTTTGAAATTTTTTTAAAAAATAATGAATAAAAAAAAAAAGATTCATATGTATAAATAATGGGAGGTTTCACTCTCCTTCCACAATCACTTCTCTCCATCCTTCTTTCTTTTGCCCTTAAAACCTGCACTCTCTCCCTTATTTGGTAAACCACTTCTGCTCACCCCCCAAAACCCTTCCCCCAAAATTCCACCACCATTGTTGTTGCTACATTCTGGGTTCCAAGATGAGATCGCCGCCGTCAAACCAGAAGAAGAACAACAAGAGGCAAAGGACGATAATATCCCCTTCTTCATCTTCCTCCTCTCTTTCCTCTCTCACTTCTAATTCTTCCTGCTCTTCCAATTCTTCCAACAATTCCTCTCCCCAATCTCCTTCTTGCTCCTGCTCTTCCTCCCCTTGCTCTTCCTGCGATCTCTCCGCTGTAATTGTTCATCCTCCTCCGCCGCCTAATCATGATTTGGAGGAGGAGGAGAAAACAGCTGCTCCACCCAAAGCCGCCAAACGACGGAGAAGAACCCAATCATCCAAGAAAGGCACCGGAAACAACAATGGCGGCGATCGCCCTCCTAAATCAAATGACGAAGACAAGATTGATGATCCCCTGCCTCCTCCCTCTGCACAAGGAAAAAGAAGCTCTGCTTTCAGGGGTGTCACCAGGTACATGATTAATCTGGATTTCACTATCTGCATGTCCTCAATTTCTGATCAAATTTGTTGCAAAATCCATAAAGTTAGCTTCTTTACCTTGCTGGGTGTTTAATTTGAATTTGGTTTGTTTGCGATTCAGGCATAGATGGACTGGAAGATTTGAAGCTCATCTGTGGGATAAAAGCTCCTGGAACAACATGCACAACAGGAAGGGTAGACAAGGTGAAACAAATTAAAACTTACTTCCTTTCCCCTCTTTCTTTCCGATTTCTACATATTTTTATTAAATTTGGGTTGTTGAATTTATGGTGGGGAGGAGGGATTAAACGATTAAACAATTCAGAAGGAGATCTGGGTTTCCTTTCTTTTCTTTTACTCTGTTTAATTTTTGTGAAATGATTCTGATTTATCCCCTGCGTTATTCTCTCTCTCTCTCTCATTCTGTGTACTCTGCTTTTTTCTCTCTGACTGTCAAAAAATGGTGGGCAACGTTCATGTACTCACTTTTAATCTCAGTTTATTTGGGTAAGTTTCATCTCTTTCTCTCTGTAATTATCTCCCTTCCAAATCAGATTCACCTCATTAATTATAATTTAATCCGAATAAAAATTGGGTTTTTGGCGTAATACAGGGGCGTATGACGAAGAGGAAGCTGCAGCTCGGACTTACGACCTTGCTGCGTTGAAGTACTGGGGACCAGCCACCACCTTGAATTTCGCTGTAACTTGTTACAGACTTTCTAATTTCTCTCTGTTTTTTCACTTAATGGAAACACAGATTAATGGAAGTGGAAATGCAGGTAGAAGGGTACGAGAAGGAGATGGAGGAGATGAGTAAAGTGAGCAGAGAAGAGTACTTGGCTTCCCTCCGCCGCCGGAGCTCCGGCTTCTCCAGAGGCGTCTCTAAGTACCGCGGCGTCGCCAGGTTACCGTCTATTTAAATTTATATCTAACTAATCACAGTTCAACGGTGTAATTAACCATAATTAATGACAATTAACTTCAGGCATCACCATAATGGACGGTGGGAAGCGCGAATTGGAAGAGTGTTGGGGAACAAGTACCTCTACCTCGGCACTTTCAGTAAGTTTTCAAATTCATTTCCAGCAGAATTAAGCTCTTACTTGGCATAAAACCTTAATAAACCGCCATGGATGGTGGAGAGGAAAAATTCAAAGGTCGGGGGCTGTCAGTTGAAGTCAATATTAGCTCACGTGGCAAACGTATCCTGATTAACCTCTGCTTTTATTTTATAATAATAAATACATTAATTAATTAATTAAAACACTCAACATTACGTGTCATTTCTTTCTTGTGTTAACAAAGATTCAACCTTTAAATTAAGTAATTAACACAACTCAGATTCAGATGGCTAGAGCCTGGTAGGCTGTTGTGTAGCCTCCTTTGTAGGATCTCCTCCAAATCACAATTTTTCTTTGGTGCCGAATAGGTATCTGTCGACACACCTATGTCCAACGCTTGAAAATGAATTTTTCGTTAGACAAATTAATTAAAGAAAAGTGGCGGACTCATTTTGCCTTTTTTTTAGTCGTCAGATTTGCAAAATCCGTTTTCAACCGTTGGATGCAGGCGTCAGCACCGGTTAACGGATGCCCATTCTGCAAATACTAAGCTATCTCTCTTTTTTATTTTTTTCTCCAGTATTTCAGGACCTTTTTCTTTCCGGTCCTTACGAACCCTCGGTTTGCAAGGATCGGGACGAATCTGGTAGGTGTTTTCATTCCACCTTAAATAATAAACAAAAATAAAATAGTCCACAAAAGTATTACCAAAATCTTTTTCTATCATCAGATCCAAATCCAAAAGTGGGTCACGTGACCTGATTTTTATTATTGTTTTTATATATAGTGTTTCATTCCTTATTTGAATATCCACCCTTCACCCAAATTTATCTTGGAATTTTTTCTAGACACATTTTAATTTGAAATAATTTAAGAAGATAATACGAAATTAAAATTACCTAAAATGGACATTAGGGGCTCTGCATAGCGCCGCGCTACGACGCAATGCGGGGTGTTTGCTAAATTAAGCCTGTATTGCAGTTGAGAGGAGGGAGTTTGTTGGTTGATGGAAGGGGGTTTAGTAATTGCTAAAAATGGAGAGGGGAGGATCTAGCTGGGAAAGTGACTGGTTAAGTTTTTCTGAGTCAAATATTAATTGGGTTTGATTCAAACTCTTGAGTTAAGTAGTTCTGGTTTCCTCCTCCGGTTGGGGTAGTTGAGCTACTGTCGTTTTCTAAATTTAAGTTTCTTAACACTCACCCAATTCTTCAGGCCTTCCTTTCTGTTATTTTGATGGCTTTTGTACTTTCTCACCATTCATTGGTAGGCCTAATTCCTTGTTGCCCACCCCCCAACAACTTTCTTTGCCCATCTAAGATGTAGATAACATGAATCCCCGACCAACCCACTCACCTTAGCCCCGCACTCAATCTGAGTTGCGCCCCACCCGAACTGACTGGAAGACTGTAATCCGTAACTCGATGAACCCGATATGACCTAATAACCACGATAGCCCACCTTGTCAATAACTTGAGTTGTCGGGAGAGGGTTCATATGGGTTTTATAGTATTTACTAACACGCTCCTCAAACAGAAGCTTCCCGCGGTAAGTCATGTGCACGGAAAGGAGGCTACCGTGATTCGAAACGGAGACCTTACCATGTCAAAAACTGTTACATCTCAATAGCTCGGGTTGTTGGGAGAGGATTCAGATAGGTTTTATAGTATTCATTAACGCAACTCGCGAGAAGCCTAGCTAAACCGATAGTTCGACACTTGCGAAATATCCAAAATCGTCAACCAAGTAGATTTTCTTTGACGGATGAGAGTAAGGATTAGTACACTGTTCTCTTTTGAGATGACCAATTTGCAATTTTGTAAGCCGACAGTTTAAGTCGGTTGAAAGAGGTCCACCGGCTCTCTTACTTTCTGTACGCACTTGCCATTAATTTAAATTTTAAGAAAATAAAAAAGAAAATAGTTTTTTTTATCGGAGTAAATCGAGATTGATTCAATATATGATAGAAGAAAGAAAATGAATATTACAGTGATGTACATTTCGTGAAATATATATTAAATTCGAACCTTAGAAACCTTAGACCTCAAGGTCACCAAATATACGCTCTATCGTTGGCAGCAACTTTACTTGGACAATACTAACGAGAGACATAATTCATTGAACTAATTAATTATTAATTAACTTGTGACCTTGTTTTTTGCCATATACCCTTAATACGAGATTAAACAATGATAATTAGAGATCTGATTGCAGAGCTAGGTAGAAGGTGGTGGTATGCAAACTGTAGTAGTAGAGCAGAGTCACGTGACCCTCTTATCGCCAAGCTTTATCCTCGCGATTTAATTAGACATAATTATGTCGGATTTTTTAATCTAATTAATTGAGTAATTATGTTGGAATTTTATAAAAAGTTAATTATTTGTTTTATCTCTTGATGAAGACACACAGGAGGAGGCGGCAGAGGCGTATGACATGGCGGCATTGGAATACAGAGGATCCAACGCTGTCACCAACTTCGACGTGGCCATTTACGTGGACCGCCTCAAGTCCAAAGGCGTCCAAGTCGACCAATTCCTCCAGCCAATTACTGACGTGGCAGCTGCTGAGGTGGCACCAGAACTATACATGAATGACGACAATGCAGCCAAATTAGAACCATCCTCTGCCTCGTCACCACTTCCCCTGCCCTCATCCTCATCCGAACAAGAGGTGGCAATGATGATGGCTATGCCTCTGCCACCGGAGATGCCTCCCACCACGACGACAACGAATAACGGTGGCAGCATGATGGAGCTTCTGGAGTTGGAGAATGATGAGAACTGGAGCTTCTGTTTCGAGTACCCGGAGGACAACGCGGCCTCCTCGCAGCTGGCCCCCGAGGAGGGGTGCTGTATCTTGCCGGAGTTGTTCGGCGTGGATGGGGGAGGGTTCCAGCTTGAGGACATTGACTACTTGGTGTTTGACTCGTACCCGACTACGGCGGCCGCGGATGATGATGACGTGGGGAAGAGCGTGAAGGAGAAGTTGTTGTTGTCGGAGGAGGATCATGGGGGCGGTGGGTCAAGGTCTCCTTCTTGTTCAACAACAACATCGGTTTCTTGTAACTAAAGATTTGTGTGGTTTTTGGTTCGAGTGGTTTGGTTAGTTTTTGCATGTTTTTGTCGGGGGGATTAAGGAATTCGGGGAAAGGAAGGTGGAAATTTGTTGGGTTTTAGAGGAAACATGTCTCTTCCTCGAGTGTTGGTTTTTCCCTTCTTTCCTTGTCGTTATTTTTTTTTATTAGAAGGATTTTATCTAATTAATTTACCTGATTAAACTAAATACATTGGGATCGGGCCGAGATGAAGTGAACACTAGCTTAGTCGCACCTAGTTGCGTTGTGGGTCGGTGATCTAAAGATATCGTTAGATATCATATTCGAATCCAAAAATTACTAGCAATATTTATTTATACATTCGAATGGAAAAATGCCGAGGATTCTATATTACATTCCAAACCAAACCCTTATATTAATACCTTTTTTATAACGTCAATATGGGAGACTCTAGGTTTTTTAGTAAAATATACATCAAACTAAATTGTTTTTATAATAAAAAAAGAAAATAAATATAATAAAAATGTTCATACGAGGGTGGGATGTGGTTGGATTCAAATCCAATTTTTTTCAAATCTTTAACTATATAATACAACGGAATCAATTGCACTACCTCACCGAAATTTGAGATTCTCGGTCAGATGACCTTCCAACTTACAAATGGAGTTTGAAGGGTATATACTAATGATAGGTATGGGCCAAGCCCATGAGATGGTATAGAAACGGGCTGCTCATGAAACTATAATTTTCAAACTCAAATACTCCAAAGGTCCGTGCGATGGATCAATTGTTCCCGTGGACAATAATACGGTCAAGTGCCAATTAGCCGTGTACTAATCTATCCAACTGTACCAATCAAACCACTGTAGATTCGCGACAAATAAATTTTTATTCGTCGAGGCAAATAAAATTATGACAGAAATATTTTTGTCATTTTCAGAAAAAAATTAAAATTTAAAATTAAAACCTAAAATCTAAAATCCAAAATTTAAAATTCAATACTTTAGAGCTTATATCTAAAAATTTGCTTTTTATAAGAAAAGACATAGAAAATGACAAAATTTAGCTTTAGTTGGTTTGTTCGTCTGTCAGATTTGACGTTCGAGATGGACGGTCCAGATTGTTCCTTCCTGGTAGCAAATACCATTTGCTTATCTGTCACAGATTCAATGTCGAACCAAAACAACCCCAATCAGTATTGAACGATTAGTAACTAAGTATTATTGGGTTTGAATATCAATTTGAAAAATGTAAATTTTACGATTGATTATTATTTTGTCTGTTTTGCCCCCTTTGTTTAGATACATGGTTGGCTAGTTCCTATGTATATAAAAAATATATATTTTTTGTTTATAAATCGCTAATTGATATTGCCAAGATTAACAACCCTTGAATAAGGTTGAAATTCAGCCAGATGACTACAATTGTCACTTCTTCTCCCGCAATAGCCAAAAAATCCTCCAAAAACACGACCATAATCTCTCCAACCGTAAGCTCATCCTTACCGTCCAAGCCCACGATAACCACAAAACTATATGAATTATTAGGCTAGTTTAAATATCTAACGTCGCTTTTATTGAAGCGACTTTGCCTGAATGGAGAAGGGTATAGTATAATAGGTACATAATTAATTTTTAATAAATAACAATTAAGTAATTAGAAAAAATATAAATATCAAAATCTATGAATGGACTAGTTTTAGAGAAAGTAAATTGAACAAACTCGGCCGGCTCTTTATTCTTCGGCCGGCAACACTGAAAGAAAACAAATCAGACGTTGACATTGTGATTACAGCGACATTAAAGGTGACAATTATCTCTTTTCAATTGAATTATGGCGTCAGTTTTTTCCAAAGTTTTGAAAACCAAATTGAACATTAAATCGGTAAGATTAAAGGTTCAGAATTTGATGGTTTGATCGGAATCATACCGTTGTTAAAGTGGATAAGATCGTTTTAATTATTAAATAAATAAATAAATATAATCAAATCAGATCGAATAAATTTTTAATTGAACCGAATCAAATCAATAATATAAAAATTTTAATTTCATAAATATCACATTAGAATGTTATTATTAATAATTTCATATAACCCAGATACTAAATAGTAAAATTTTATGTGCATTGCAGCCGCCGACATGTGCTACTCTCTCCAAATTTTATCATCTTCTCATTTCTAAATCAAATTGTAGAAAGCAAGAAGTGGGCTCATCTCATTATTCACGACATAGATTATTTTATCTAATAAAATAATTTAATAAAAAGTTAATGCAACTAATGAAATAAAAAATTAATTAAAGTTTATCGAAAAAGTAAATTATTAATATAGAAGACTATAACTCAATAATTTAAAAGGAATTCTTTCGAAACTTTGTAATTTAAAAGTTAAGCCATAAAAAAATCATTAGCATATATGTCAATTTTTTATATAACTTTAATAATTTAAAATTTGATTTATAAAAAATTAATTAATTTAAACTTTGAAAAAAAAACAATTTTTTATCGTATATGACACAACTTTGCATATTTATACGTTCCTTTGTAGACCCGAAATAAGTCAGAGAAAAGAAAATGGAGTTCTTATTCATAATCACCTGCTTACTCTGCATCTTCACCACCTTCGCCAACCTCCTCCGTTTCAAATCCAAAAAAGCTCTGATCAAACTCCCGCCGGGACCTCTCCGACTTCCAATCATAGGCAACCTCCACAATCTATGCGACCAACCCCACAAATCATTAGCCCATCTCGCCGAGATTCACGGCCCCTTAATGAGCTTGAAACTCGGCCAGGTGACCACAATCGTCGCTTCTTCTCCCGCCGTAGCTAAGGAGATCCTCAAAAAGCACGACCAACTCCTCTCCGACCGTAACCTCATCCTCTCCATCCAGGCCCACGATCACCACAAATTCGGCATGTCGGTGCTCCCCGTGGGGCCGACATGGAGGAACCTTAGGAAAGTATGCAACACGTATCTCTTCACTGCACGGAAGCTGGATTCGAACCAGGACATCCGCAGGAGCAAGGTTAAGGGGCTTCTCGAAAGTGTTCAAAGAAATGCCTATGAGGGGAAGGCCGTGGATATTGGCGAAGCCGTGTTCAGGACGAGTTTGAGTGCCTTGTCGTCGACTCTTCTTTCGTTGGATTTCGAAGGAGTCGCGGAATTTAAGGAGGCCGCGAGGGGAATAGTAGAAGACACCGGGAAGCCGAATTTGGGGGACTTCTTCCCCGCTCTGGCCGCGATGGATTTGCAAGGGATACAGAGGCGGTTGAGGTCTCATGTCGGCAAGTTGTTGGATTTGTTCGGAATGGTGATCGACGAACGATTGAAGGAGCGCCAGTCGGCGGAGAATTATGTAGCGAGTGATGACATGTTGGATACACTGCTGGACGTTATGGAAAAGGATGGCGGCGAGGCCTCCATGGATCTAAATCTCATCAAACACTTGTTCTTGGTGAGTTTTTTTTTCCTCTTCAATTCCCACTTGCTTTCTTATCCATCTCTAGTTCATTCGTAGCCTCTAATGCACTTCATTGCTTGCATTCATGACCCTACCACCGATGTTGATAGGCCTGACAATTCGGTGTAAATCGGTTACTCGATTTCGAAATAAAATTCAACCTAATTTTACTTCGATTTTAATTTAGTTTGTCAAATTTGAATTTAACTTTGTTGGAACTTTGTTGGAATCTAACTTTTTAGTTTCCTTTTGTTTTTTTTTTACTTTCGTCCATTACATTTCAATTGAACTAAATCTTCACATTACATATTAACAAATAAAATTCATAACAATAATATCACAACTTGTCCAAATGCCCAATTTCATGTATGAATTCGGTTTCGTTTTGAATTTTTCTTTCAACCGAATTCGACTTCGCAATAAATTTGCCTATTGTTTTCAAAATCATAATCGAATTGTACACTTAAATTCGGTTTCGGTTGAGTGATTTTAGTTGGTTGTCTTGTTGTTAACTTGCTTTAAATTTTAATTGGATAACAAAAAAATATGTTTTACTATTTTAATTTTAATTGTTTTTTTTTAATTATTGAAATGCCACGCCAGTTTTAAGGACACACATGACATTTTGTAGGACACATATGCAGTTTTGAGTGCCAAATAAATAATTTTGCCAGCTCATATTAACAGAAATTGACTGCGTGTATAAATTCGTAAATGACTTCAATAATTCGTGACATATGCTAAATTAAATATAGCTCGTGTATATTTCAGTAATATCGCAATAATTCTTGACATTTGGGTCATTTGGCCTTGTTTTCTATCAAGCTTTTAGTTGGTTGTCGTGTATAAATTTTTGTTTCATCTTTTCATGTACTGATCATCATCTTGGTTCCTGAGCAGGATTTATTTGTTGCTGGGACTGATACTACTTCAAGCACAGTAGAATGGGCAATGGCAGAGTTGCTCCGCAATCCCGACGTACTAACCAAAGCAAGGGAGGAAATGGACAAAGTAGTTGGGAAAGGAAATCATCTCCAGGAATCTGACATCCTTAAACTACCTTATCTGCAAGCAATACTCAAAGAAACATTCAGACTACACCCAGCAGCTCCGCTGTTACTTCAGAGAAAGGCAAGATCAGATGTCGAGATGTGCGGTTTCACTATTCCTGAAGGAGCACAGATTCTAGTAAATGCATGGGCTATAGGGAGAGATCCAGCAACATGGAAAAACCCCAACTCGTACATGCCTGAGAGGTTCATGGGATCGGAAATTGATGTTCGCGGACACAGTTTCGAGCTGATCCCATTCGGGGGCGGAAGAAGAATTTGCCCCGGATTGCCATTGGCAATGAGGATGTTACCTATGATGCTGGGTTCGTTGGTTCATTCGTTTGATTGGAAGCTCAAGGATGGAGTTGCTGGTGAGAGTTTGGATATGGAAGAAAAGTTTGGGATCACTCTGCAGAAGGCCAAACCGTTGTTTGTTATTCCCATGTTTAGATAATATCAATTTTTTTTGTTTAAGAAAGATTGTATAAGTGTCTAATTAGAAATACAATTATCATAAAATAAAGTTGTATGAATTGTACGTCTTTGTGAACAAGTAGACCTCAATCTTTTTTTTCAATCCGGAACTGCTACATGTAGCAAAACTAAAATTGCAAAGTTTAAACAATAAAACCTAACTAATGAATGGGCTACTAGATGTCTTTATTGGAACCGCTACAACGCTAGTACTATAACTATACTAACATCCCAATTACTTAAACTGATCGGGCCTTTGTGGCTTGCCGGCTATGGATTGCGAAATGACTCCCGAACCAAGGTTCCTGAACGATTTATATGCTTTCCACCTTGTAGTATCTTCCGTGTCCATTAGAGCTAGAGTGTAAGCGTCGTAACGACATCACTTGCGATCCTCCAACCTCCTTGCCCCCTTGGGTCTACCTCCTGAATGGTCCGAGCGAGCACCTCATTAGACACAACCACCTCATTTTGTCCAACTTTTTTCAACCGTGACTACACATTTTCAAATAACTCATCATTTAATTCTAAAATACTTCATCCAAATGATCAGTTAAACCTGTTTCTTATAATTAAATTTTCAATTATTACATCTTCTTATAAATATATTCGAAAAATGCAAAAAAAAGTAATACTAATGAAAGAATATTTTTATTAAAGATTAGAGTCGAATCTTATACCCAACATCTTCAAACTCGTAGTTTAACAGCTAAGTTAACGCCGTCCAAATCAATCCTAGTTAAATATAATTCTTCAAGACTGCATCAACCCTCCGTTGAACGGAACGTCAGCGTACGGCAGCCACGTGTCACCCAACGTCAAATTATAAACCGTGAAATTCACCGCATCCGTCACATTCATCAGGCTATACCCGGGCCACTGCACCCTCCGGCCCGTATCCGAACCCGGCCCATAATTCCTGAACTCCCCGTAATACAGCGTGTCCAACCCGACCGATCCGTTCCACTCCAGCCACCCAACCGGTTGGATCAGATCCCCAACGTACGACTCCATCACTACCGTCCTAGAGTACAGCTTCCACGGCCGCCCCAAATAGTTCATCGTCGAATTCGCCACGCTGGCCTTCAGATCCGGCGCCGCCTCGATCGTGCAATTCTGGATCGATATTCCGGTGACCTGGTATGGGTCGGTCCGGCCCTGGGCCGTGAACGCGTTCTTCTGATTGGGCAGGGGCTTCCGGGCGTAAAGGTTGCAGTTCTGGAAGACGGCGGCGGCATTGCCGAAGATGAAATCGACGGTGCCGTATACGTCGCATTCTCGGTAGAATTGTCGGAGGGAGTGAGCGTAGAGCGTGTCTTGGTAACCCTCAAAGCTGCAGCGGTAGAACGTCGATAGGTCGGCGTTGTTTCTCAGCGCCACGGCTTGGTGCTTCTCCGGCCCGGCGGTGTTTCGGAAGGTGACGTCCACGGCGGCGAATCTCTCCCCGGAAACAGCTGCAACGCCCCCATAAAAAGAATGTCATATTTGTTTTCTTTTCGAAATTAATCTGCTTTTGTAATATTTAGGTTTTGTCTAGTTACCGAAAGACGAAGAATTGAAAGTGGTCCAGCCGTCGACGACGCTGTGGTTGCCGGTGATGACGGTGCGGTTGATTCCGTCGCCGATGAGCATAATGTTCTTCTTGTGCTTAGTGATGACGATGTACTCTTCGTAGGTGCCTTCTTTGGCGTAGATAACGAAATAGCCATCTTCCGGTTTGGTATTGTTGGGTGCAATTGCTACAGCTTCGGTAATGGAAGTGAAATTCTCGTCGCCTGAAGGACTGACTATGACGTAATCGTAGATCAGAATGCCGTTGTTTCCTCCTCCGGAGATGTTGTTTTCGGCCTGCAAACTGCGCTCTAACCTCGAGCAGCTACCGGATTTCTTGCAACCAGACCTTTTGTGCAATTCCTGTAATACGAAATACAGAGTGATTAATATGGTCAGAATTGGTGCTCTGTTTTTCTTGCTGTTCATCCGACTTTCAGGTAGGAATTAAAGTTGAAATTGGTAGAAAGAAAGGAGAAGCAAACAAAGAAGGCCAGAAAAGGACCATGTGCAGAGTGATCTAATCCACCCAATCGCCTAGTTGCATGCATGCTGCCAACTGCTCTGATTTCTTCGTCCCAAAATTACAGACATCAACCCTGTTCTGTTCTGTTCTGTTCTTGGATCTGGATTCTTATCCACTATGTGTTATTCTATTATTTATTTATAGGGACAAGTTTATTTTCTCAGCTACATTTATTATTATGTTTATTATCAATTATTTATACACATTTATAACTTTTATTCATGCATATTCATCTTTTACTTATTTTTTTTATTATCTAATCAAAATTTCCACCTTTTTTCATTATATAACATTTGTAAATGGTGACAAATTAATGAGATAAAACAATAAAATATTAGACTTTTTTCTTATAAACTACTCAATTTTTTCATATAAGGACATGATATTTCTGGTGGAGATCAGATAATTAATATAGTAAGAACCTTTAATAATTAATCCTTAATTATAATGATTTGTTTAGAGTTTCATCGGTTACTTTAATATTTAAATGTGTGGACAGCTTGATGGGTAAACGTGTGGACTCTTGTCTCTATAAGTCAGATTTTCCTAGATCTTGCAACTGAGATTTACTGTGAGCACCTGCACTTCTGTCTTTTTACCGTAACTAGCAAGGTAGGTAAGTGGGTAATAATTAATTACTAAGTCCACCCATACAACAGTACGTCTTGCCCAAAATCAAATGGGCTGATGACCATCTGACCTGTTATTATTAAGTATTAACTACTACTGATTTAAGGCGCCGCTAATGCTTGAATCGGGTCACCAACCTGATGACAGTACGGGTATATTCGAAACTCGTGATTATCGGGTAGCGGGCGAGACGGATTTAGTAATATCCGCTTCGATATACCACCACGGGTAACCAGACAATGTACTATATCGTTTTCTTTCAAAATATTCTACCTTAATTTTAAATTTTTATTTGCTGGATCCAACTCTAACTCTATAATAAAATTTTATCCGCAAAAATTGTATTTTTTAAATGCATTTTTCTCCTTATCTTCCTACCAATTAAGAAATTTCTTAGTATGTTTTGCTTCAAATGTCATCCAATCTGAAAACATTAATATTTTATTATTTTGTTTATTGAATGAAAAAAGTTATATTTAGTAATTGGTTTTACTTGATTAAACGGGTAAATTCGAAACCTATTAATGGGTGGGTACGATATAAAATTTTTACCCGTTGATATAAACATATGAATACAAATAAAACCCGACTATTAAATAAGTGAGTGATGAATATACCTAACCCGTACTCATATTCACTTATGGCCATGGTTGTGAAAATAATAGTTACTGTAGGCTGTTTACCTTGATGAGATTCTGAAGTGGCTCACGAACTCCACGACCAATGGGACCGCCGTTAAACTGGAACCCACCACCACCCTTCTTCCTACTCTTCCGCAACTTCCGGTTCAAAGCCCGGGTAACCAAACCAAGCGCCACGCTGTACAACTGGGTCGAATTCCCCATGGTCGAACCGAACCCCGATCCGATCACAACTGACCCGGTTCCCGATCCGGAAGCCTGAATCAGCCCGTCAATACAAGTCTGCTGATTGGTAACCGTGCCGCTGAGCAGAGTAGTGACTTTCTCGACCAGCTCGTCGCTCATGGCCTCGGCGTCCTTGAGCTCGGACGATACCGACTCGAGGAACTCAAAATTGGTGTCGGAGAGCTCGAGGCAGTCCTCGAGCGCTCCGATCTCCTGGAAGGTGAGGCGGGAGCGGTCCTTGTCGCGGTGGGAGAGGAGGTTGTGGAGGAGCTTGGAGAGACGGCTGGCTTGCTTGGTGCATTGTTTGACGGAGAACTTGCCTAACGAGTATGAATCGTTTGAGGAGCCGCCGCCGAAGGTTGGGGAGAGGAGGGAGCGGCAGAGCTTCGGGTATAGAGAGGATTTGCAGGCGGCGGATGGTGTGTCGGAGGATGTCGAGGAGATTAAAGCGAGGAGAGATAGGGAGAAGAGAATGACGGTGGCGGAGATGGAGGAGGAGAATGGGAGATGGGAGGCCATGGATGGGATTTGATTGACTGAATTAATGTGGGAGACCGATGAAGAGTACTACGTAGGTAGTTGCTAGTTTGCTTATTTATTTATATAAACGTGATGCTCCACTGCATTCATGTGATTTTTTTTATATTTTGTTCCAAAATTATTTTTTTCGGGGTTAAAATTGATTTAAAAATAATCTGATTTAATAATTATGATTTGTCAAATTAATCCGACATAAAAAGCTCTCAGATCATTAGCCTAATTGATCATGGGGCTCGATTTAATTCCATATTTTTATAAAATAACCTTTCTGTCCTTTTAGCTTTCAAATTAGAGTTAGCCTAATAAAACTAATTAATAGATTGTTGTAAACGATCTCCTGTAAGCACCTAATTTACCAATGTTGTTACACGCGGATTGTGAGGTCAACTCGAAAGAGTTAAGAGATTTAAGCGCCGAAGAAAGGATGATTGAAGATGAACCGTAAAAACTTGTATATAGGAATTAATCGTTATATTCCCAATGAAATTTTTTATCATTAAATTACAAATTGTAAGCGAATCACGATTTTGACTTGTTAGCGAGACAAGTGGAGCCGGGGTTGAACAAATTTTTGGTTGATTAGTTCAAATTAGCTACGACATAATACTGTGTGATGATTCGACATTGGGACGGTGGCGGTAGAGAGATAGTATATGAGACTAAGAACAGGGAAAGCGCGTGGGGTAATAAATGAGAGGAGGAGGAATAATGGCGGAGACGAGGAGAGTGAGAGTAGTGTCGGTTTTCGAGATGACGACGGGGGACGGTGGCGGAGGTATTAGGCGAGTGAGTGGTGACTTTAAGGCAGCTGGCGGATGTTGGGACAACGCAACTACTTGGGGAGTTGTATTAACTTTTGACCCTGTTTTGGAATCATTCAAACCCAGTGTGTCTAACCAAATCAAGTTTCTAGGTTTTATAAAGTTTTATTTAATTTTTCTTTTTGCATTTTAATTATATCGGGTTTCACCTATCAATCCAATACTCTCGACGGAGACGGGTGTGGGCTTCAATTGAACCCTGTTAGAGATCCGGGACCGGGTTTTTCTGGATTCGAATTAGACCCAGAATCCGGCCCCATTCAACCCTGATGCTAAGCTTAACCGTATGCAAGTAATTATGCAACATTTCTTGTATGAAATAGAGGATGATTTGCTGGAATGCAACATATATCTCTTTTATCAGGAGAGGATGCAGAAATTTGGTTTGAAATGAAGTAAGAATTTTGGGACGAGAGAAATAATTATGGGATGGGATGGGATGGATGCATGTAATCTGATCTTAATTATCTAATCCTATTCGACTAATTAATCAATCGATGGATTAAAGTAATTAAGTGAGCGGCTAAATGATACCAAACCAATGTAATGATCCAGAGCAGAGGAGTCAGAAGTGGGATTCCCCCCAGCTGCAGGTGAGATCACGATCACATGGTCAATACTCAATATTACTTAATTGATTACAGGACCAGTGCCTACTGGTGGTAGTTCAATTGTATTCAGATTCATTTTAACATGTCATTATTGTTAGTAATCATAAATCAAACAACTCGAAACCAGGGAGTATTGCAGAGTTTTGTGCGTCAACTATGAACACAATGAACTGAGTTGTGTATGATTATACATGTACAGTTTACAGTTTGGTGGGTTTGCATCGAATTGATGGATGATGATTGTGGTGTTGTCAATGAGATTGTTAGGTTGGTGTTTCTTTCGCCGGCGAGATGACGATCCCCCTCCTCGCCGGAGAAGAAGGCACCGAATTCCAGCCGACGAAACAGCAATAATTTTGTTCAAATGCCTCTCCACTTGAGAGTAGAGTTATTGCATTATTGATTATACTATATTTTTGGGGATCTGTTTCTCTTTTCCCAACAGCTAAAAGTCATTTCCTTTTCTTCGTTACCAAAAGCAAACCCCCTGTTCATCGCACGACGACTGCTAGTCTGCTCCTTCTTTGATTATTTCTCTTCACTTCCTTCCATGTTTCTCCGGTAAAGTCGTCTCTCCTCTTATTTCATCAGCTTTGTATATCTTTACTTTGGATTTCGATTTCCATGTTCGATATGATCCTCTCACCTATCTATGTCGTTCTAGGTGGTGGTGGAGCCAAGCGGCCTGACCGTTGATGGCGGCGAAATCTGAATCGGAGAAAAAAAGAAAGGAAGAGCGAAATCAGGGCGTGAAAACAGAGAAGCGAGTGAAAACAGGGGCGCGTCGGCGCGTGAAAATACGCGCGTGCCTCATACTGGCGGGAAACCGCTACACTCGCTCATCCCAGCGCGTAGCCTCAACGTATGTTTTTAATTGGCCCGTGATATACACACGACGCGTGTATGTCACGCGTGAAACACGCCGGTTCAATATTTTTTCCCCGGGTCGGGTCGGGTTTATACCAGGGCTGAGGCAAATGGGCAGGAAGATGGCCGGCCTGCCTCAAAACCTATGGGCTAAATCTGAGTCGGGTCAGTCGAACATAGAAAAGCCCACGGGGAGCAACGCTACACCAAATTCGTGGTGGTTGCAAGCGTAGAAGGCCTGGACAAGTTGACGGTTGCAGAGGATATGGTCGTGCTTTTGGAGGATTTCTTTGACTACCGCTGGAGAGGAAGGGACGATAGTGGTGATTTGGCCAAGCTTGAGGCACATCAAGGGAACATGAATCTTGGCAAATTGGGCTAGGGATTGATGGAGTTTGGCTCTCAAGTTGTGAGGTTACCGATGATTTGAAGGCGGGAAGGGCCTGATGGAAGTTTGGATGCAGTTTTTTCAAAGAGGAAACGAATGATTGGATGACCAAAGTTGTAACTGTAAGGAGGTAGAGTAAGCAGGTGAGTATGAACTCCATTTTTACTGCATTTGCTAATCTGCTACTTCATTCCCCTAACATAGATAGCTAATTATATGGACAAGATAAAAAAAACTTTGGCAATTTGAATGCTAAAAAAGACGTTGTAATTATAAGCGAAGAAAGGATGGATTCAACCTAGGTTCAAATTGAAAAAAAATAGTATTATAATAACGACAAAAATAAATAAGAGTCAAATTTTTTATTTAAAGTGAGTTGTATAGTTTTGTTTTTTATTTTCTCAAACTTTTCTATAATAAAATTTTTATCCAAAAAGAAGTTAAAAAATCTATAAGAAACTCATAGCTAATATATCTTCAAGAAAATAATCAAGAAATATTCAAGAAAACCATAAGTTTTATTATGAATTTATAATTATATTGATATTTATAATTAGATTACATATGGGGCCAATTAAATTACCCATCGGGCCAATTTCACAAAATTACTAAACTAAATTACTCAAATATGTGAAAATACACATATCTCTATACCATATTAAAGTTATTTCCGTGTCCAATTTGATTAAGAGGTGCTCACGTCGAATATTGATAGCCCGTCATTGTCGAGCATTATCTTCTTTAAACAGATTATTCCTCAGCAACTTGGTCACTCATCTCCTCTGTCATGTATATAAATGGTGTGTCGCTTGAAGGTCAAAATTATTATGCTTATAAAGTATAGTCAATGTGGTTTAGAGTTCGAAGCCACTTCTTAGAAATTTCAGGTTCAACGTCACTCCATTTTGCTTTTTTATCTTTAATATGCTTAAATAAATATTCAGATTAAAGATTAACGATACTAAAATTTATCTGACTATAACATTATAAAGTGTTCCCCTGAAAGGGTTTCTTGTCCTATCAAAATACAATTCTATTTGTTCCTGAATTTCCAGGGGCTCATATGCCATTTCATCAACTTCCTAGCTAAATATCTAAATCAGTCCTCATGTCTTTGTCTCTCAAAGTTCGATACAATACTTCTTCAAATTTACATAATAGCCTAAAACTAAAATTAGGGAATAATCAAAGGATGAGATATAATGTGAAGAAAAGTAAGGTGATAGATGAAAATAAAATAAAATAACCTCCCCACAAATTTTATCTAGTTACTTTATTTAATAACTAGTTATAATCATCGCAATATCCTTCCAATTAAGAATGCGATCACCTTCTATAACTAATTATGATCACCAATAACTAGTTACAAGCAATAATCAAAGAGACTTCCAGGTTGCATCCGGTTCTTCCTTTTTTGATGCCTAGGAATGCAGGGTCTTATGTGGAAATTTGCGGATTCATGGTGCCAAAATTAGCACAAATTCTGATCAATGTGTAGGCTATGAGTAGAGAACCGACTATTTTGGACAGTCCAAACTCATTCATGCTAGAGAGATTCATGGGATTAGAAATTGATTTTTGAGGGAACAATTTTGAACTGCTACTATTTGGGGGGTGGAAGAAGAATTTGTCTCGGGTTGCAGTTGGCAATGAGGATGTTGCATATGGTGTTGGGTTCGCTAGTTCATTGGTTTGAATGGAAGCTAGAAGATGGAGTTAACTCAGCAAGTTTGGATATGGAAGAGAAGTCTGGAATCACTTTACAAAAGGCCAAACCTTTGCTCGTTGTTCCGAAGCTCATATAAATATGATTAGTGGGAATGAGTATAAGTGCCCTAAATAAATTGCTAAGAAATCTATCTCAATAATTTAAGTTTTTAGATGTAACAATTCTCTATACAATATTAAAGTATTCTCCGAGTCCAATTTGGTTGAGAGGTGCTCACATCGAATAATATTGGTAGCCCCTCATTGCCAAGTAGTATCTTCTTTAAACAAATTCAGATTTTTTCAGTTACTTGGTCACTCATTCCCACAATCATGTAGGAAAATGATGTGTTGTTTGGAGGTCAAAATTATTATACATACGAAAGTATAACTGAGATAGTAATTATGTTTGTTTACATTTTAGAAATTTCAAATTTGAATCCCGAGGAGTGTACTACTCGTGTCGATCCTCTTGTAATACCCCCAATATAACTTTTGACCTCTTTTGGAATAATTCAAACCAAGTGTAAGACTGGGGCAAGGTAAGAAAAATAAGAGAAACTAAAACTTAATGGAAAAAAATCAAAGTATTATGTTCAACTTTAATCACTGTTTTGCTAAAATTGGAAAATGTATGCATGCAAGCAATATCTCTTTTATGAAATAGAATAATTTGCTGGAATGCATTTGACAAATCTGTTTGATCCATACAAGACTAACCCATGTCTCATTATCTGCCCAAAGTTTATGGTTCAAAACCGATTTATTCTATGTACATGTCGCCATGTCGATCGGTGTACCAATAATTCATTTGACATGTAACTCTAGTGTGATTGAAACAAACATATATTGTTGAAACCACTCAACATTTATGCACGAGGAAAATCTCTTATAACATAGATAAAGGATTAATTGTATTGTCGTGCAACAACATGAACAGTCTATTACTATTCCTATGTATCCACACAATTTGCGAATCAGATTGCAACTGAAGTGGCTCCTGACACTGAAATAATAATTCTTCCAAATTCAATGTGCACTGGACAATGACAACGTCCCTCTCGATTATCCACCTCGTACATATTGTTGCTGTAATTGCTTCATCTCCTTTGTAGGTATTAACGCATAAAAAGATATTGACCACGCCGGAGTAAAATGTACCAAATGCTACTTATGTTTGGTCTTTAGTGACATACTAACGTTTTATCTGAGTATTTAATGCTACTTAAGTTTTAATTATAGTAGCACTGATTAATTTCCCTTCATCCTTCTTTTCGTTGAATTTTTTTTTATTTTTATTGCCTCATCATGTATGATATTTTGAATTTTATGCCTTGTAGGATTGCTAACGTGACAACTGACTGTATTAAACAACCATCAAAATACGCTTTAGTTGTTATCTCCAAAATGGATCAGCAAAATTTGTGTGTATGTTAGTGAAATTTCTTTTCAATTTATATAGGGCACTTCGTACTCATTCCCACTATTCATATTTATATGAGTCTCTGTTATATGAGCTTTTAAATAAATCCTAATGAAAGAAGGAAGGAGAATTAGTTAATATTGATCCCAGGCAAACATGACCAAGGTATTTCATAGAAAGAAAATAAAAAGAAAATTGGTCGAAAGTTCACCAAGAACACGTGTGGCATAATCCTCGCGAGTCTCTTTATTCATGTCGAGAAGAGTGTCCAACATGTCATTACTCGTTACATAACCCTCCGACTTCCGATTCTTCAACCGTTCCTCGATTACCCTTCCAAATAGATTCAACACCTCGTGGTAAAGTTTCCACATCCGTCTCTGTATCCCCTGCAAATCCAAAACATCAAGAAATGGAAAATTGTCTCCCAATTAAGTTGGTCCCAGATTCATCCAGTTTAGCCTTTGTAACATTTTTGAACTCCATCACATCCTTCGAACCCTCGTCTGTCAAATCCAGCGACAAAGCCATCATTGACATAGCGCTAAAACTTGTCCTGAAAGCCGCTCTACCAATATCTACCGCCTTCCCTTCAGAGGCATTTCGTCAAACACTATTAAGAAGCTCCCAATTGGAATCCAACTTTTGAGTAGTGAATAGATGTGTGTTGCAAATTTTTCGGAGATTCCTCCACTTGGATCTCGTGGGGAGCAACGCTACACCAAATTCGTGGTGGTCGCATGCACAAAAGGCTTGGTCAAGTTGACGGTTGCAGAGGATATGGTCTTGCTTTTGGAGGATTTCTTTGACTACCGCTGGAGAGGAAGGGACGATAGTGGTGATTTGGCCAAGCTTGAGGCACATTAAGGGAACATGAATCTTGGCAAGTTGGGCTAGGGATCGAAGGAGTTTGGCTCTCAGGTTGTGGAGGTTACCGATGATTTGAAGGCGGGAAGGCCCGATGGAAGTTTGGATGGAGTTTTTTCGAAGAAAAAACGAATGATCGGATGACCAAGGTTGTAACTTGTAAGGAGGCAGAGTAAACAGGTGAGTATGAACTCCATTTTCACTGCATCTGCTAATCTGCTAATCTGCTACTTCATTCCCTTAACATAAACAGCTAATTATATAGACAAAATAAAAGAAACTTTGGCAATTTGAATGCTAAATGAGGTGTTGTAATTATAAGCGAAAAAAGGATGGATTCGACCCTAGGTTCAAATTGAAAAAAAATAGTATCATAATAACGACAAAAGTAAACAAGAGTCAAATATTTTACTTAAAGTGAGTTGTATAGCTTGATTTTTTATTTTTTTAAACTTATCTATAATAGAATCTTCGTCTAAAAAAATAGTTAAAAAATCTTTAAGAAATTCATAGCTAATATATCTTCAAGAAATATTCAAGAAAACCATAAGTTTTATTATGAATTTATAATTAGATTACATATGAGGCTAATTAAATTACAAATCGGGCCAATTTTACAAAATTACTAGACTAAATTACTCAAATATGGGAAAATATACATATCGAGTTCAGGAAGGAACGATTCTCTATACCATATTAAAGTCATTTCCGAGTCCAATTTGATTGAGAGGTGCTCATGTCGAATATTGATAGCCCCTCATTGTCGAGCATTATCTTCTTTAAACAAATTATTCCTCAACAACTTGGTCACTCATCCCCTCTGCTATGTACAGAAATGGTGCGTCGCTTAAAGGTCAAAATTATTATGCTTATGAAGTATAGTCGAGGTGGTTTAGAGTTCGAAGCCACTCCTTAGAGATTTCAGGTTCAAAGTCACTCCCTTCTGCCTTTTTACCTCTAATATACTTAAATAAATATTCAAATTAAAGATTGATGACCCTAAAATTTATCTAATTGTAACATTATAAAGTGTCCCCTCTGAAAGGGTTTCTTGTCATATCAAAATACTATTCTATTAGTTCCTGAATTTTTAGGGGCTCATATGTCATTTCATCAACTTCCTAGCTAAATATCTAAATCAGTCCTCATATCTTTGTCTCTCAAAGTTCCATATAATACTTCTTCAAATTTACATAATAGCCTAAAACTAAAATCAGGGAATAATCAAAGGATGAGATATAATGGGAAGAAAAGTAAGGCGATAGATGAAAATGAAATAAAATAACCTCCCCATAATTTTATAACTAGTTATAATTGATGCAATATCCTTCCGATTAGGAATCCGATCACTTTCTATAATAAATTATAATCACCAAGGCAAAACATGCAAAACATAAATAACTAATTATTAAGGACGATATTGAATCATTAAATTCGTTTGTTTAGTCATCGCCAAAGCCAAAAGCTGGCAAGTATTGTTATTGTATGTTTCATTGTTTAAACTTATTCTACGTGAAAACTGTTCATAATTTACCAAAAAATTATTTGGCAATTTAGGATTCAATCGGTTGACCTAACCTGAACCCGCCTAAAAATTTATAATTGGGTTTCCTATTTTAGCATTCGAAATTTGAATGAACTGAATCTGATAACCCGGTTTATTTTGGGTGGGTTAGGATCGATTTTAGGGTCAGCCCATTTAACCAAAATATTTTATAGTACATACTAAAATTACTTTAACATCATCTAAAGGTTTTTAGTATTTATTTGATTTATGATTATAATTTTTTATTTTGTTTCATCCTTTTATAATGTATGAATATCACAAAATATTATACTTAACATATGCCATGTAAAATCTTTTTAAAAATTATTAATTTATTTACTCAACAACATTATTGGTTAAGTTATAAATTTATTTTCTTACCGTAATACATAATTGAAGCTATTATAATTCATTAATTTGGAGAACTCAGATCTAAGTTTTATACTTTTATAATGATTTTTTTTTTTGAATATTTTGGTAGAGATCTATGATTTTAAATTAATGGCTTCCATCTGAGTGTGACTCTCAGTTGGATCATAGCCTATTTTGACTAAATTAACACAGTTTCCTTGATTCATCAATTAGGATTTATTTGTGGCTGGAACTGATACAACTTCAAGCACGTTAGAATGGGCAATGGTCGAGCTATTACGTAGTCCCGACAAATTCGCTAAAGCCAGGGATGAACTTGGCCAAATTGTCGGGAAAGGAAATCATCTTCAGGAATCCGACATCTCACGGTTACCTTATCTACAAGCAATAATCAAAGAGACTTTTAGGCTGCATCCGGCCCTTCCTTTATTGGTTCTTAGGAACGCTAGGTCCGACACAGATATTTGTGGATTCGTGGTGCCAAAAGGAGCACAAATTGATGCCAGAGATCCGACTATCTGGGACAATCCGAACTCATTTATGCCAGAGAGATTCATGGGATCGGAAATTGATGTTCGAGGGAACAGTTTTGAACTGACACCATTCGGGGGTGGAAGAAGGATTTGTCTTGGATTGCCGTTGGCATTGAGGATGTTGCATATGGTGTTGGGTTCGCTAGTTCATTGGTTTGACTGGAAACTCGAAGATGGGGTTGATCCAACAAGTCTGGATATGGAAGAGAAGTTTGGACTCACTTCACAAAAGGCCAAACATTTGCTCGCTGTTCCGAAACTCATATAACAGAGATATACACATATACGAGTGGTGGGAATGAGTATGAATTGCCCTATGCATCACATTGGTATGTAGTATTTTAAAATTATTTCCTTCATGTTGATGAAGACATTAGTAGATTATATTTCAGACTGCTATTTAAGGTAGAATATGACTCTTTTGCAACGTACAATTTAGTCTCGTTACGGGTTTATTCGATCAAATTTATGTCGAATACGAATGTACAAGTAGATTTCAATCCCTACTTCTTTCACATTTGCTTATATAATTTGCCAAAATAAAAAAAATCCAATGGAAACAAACCAAAGACTTGTACATTTTGAGCACAAATATTTCGGAAGTAAATAATAAAATAACCTTCTCTCTGAACCTTCATCTTCTTCTGGCAAATTCTTTGAACACACCATATGTAATGATCATGAAGTAACAAATACTAAAATGTATCTATACTTTCTGCGTTCCATTAGTTTATGGTTAGGGGTAAGCGCTGCAACTCGATTTCGGGTTTCAGAACCTGTAAGCTGATGATGCCCTCCTTGACGCAATCTCACCAACCTCGACATCGACCAAGAACGTTGCACACACCGGCCTGTGATCAGAGAACCGGTATTCCTTTCTAACGTAGGACATCTGTTGGATTCCATCTCCATGCCAAAGTATTCTGTCACACCTGCATATTAACAAACAATGCATTCGCACACCTTAACTACTAGCCAACTTCATGTATCTGTGAGTATATATATGGTGAAGAAGCAGTAGTGAAAAGAAGATGAAGAAGAAGAGTACCAAGCTGGAGTTCTTCTCTTGTTTTTGGAGTCGACAGTTTCACCAGCATAAATGTCAGAGTCCCATGAGTATTTGTAAGTTGGTGCAAAGTAGATCTTCCCTTCTTTCCATCCTTTGAACACTCTCCCTTTTTCCCTCTCAATCTTCAGCTGTCATCAATTGTTCGTTCCTCTGTACTAGTTCAGATGATATGTGCTAAACTAGTACATACTTTGAAATGAAGACTAATGATGTACCTGATCTTTGTCAAAGAGTGCATTCCAGTCATTCCTTTCTACAAGCTTTCGAGTCTCCGAATAATTCAGAGCTATTCTGTAGTTCAGGTCACCCAGCCATATGATCCGGCTGCGATTTCAAGTTTCATTTCACACCTTAGTCATCAAAGATATGGAACAGAATAGGAAAAAAAAGCTAGAAGCATATAGTTTCATACTTGTGTTGGATGATTCTATCCGGCATGTTGGTGTAAGGTGATTTGCAATTCCTGGGAAATTGAGTGTTCTTGAGTATCTCTATCACATCCAAATTTCTCCTCAGTTCATCTCCTTCCTTCTCCCCTGATGCCAAATGACTGCATATGAAGCAAAACGTTGTCTGATGGAATGACATGCTCACCGATATACATCCCTGCAATTTTTTTCTTGCAATTGTCAGCAACTTTGCAAGGCAACTTTACAAGAAGTTTTGTGATTTGCATTCCTTACCTTGTTGCCAAGGCAACCCATGATTCCGCGACTAATGTAAGAAACTCTCAAGTGTCCAACATGCTGAACAAGCTCCTTCTTCATCCAAACCGTCAGGAAAATCCCAACCATCTGTTTCCCCACAATCAGGCTGTACCTCATTTGATTCGTGCCGAGAGTAGTGGAAGCAGAAGAAATCTCTAAAGATCCATAGCTGCTAAGTCCATCGTCCTCTTCTTCGGAGGAAAATCCATCATCTCCTACGTTTGTCTGCGGGCACCACATGCAGAAGTCCTTACTATTTTTCCTATCCATCACAGGACTGCAGTTGCAGGTCTTGAGGCGACGAACACTCTCAGTCCTGAAGCTCTTGCATATCTTCCTAAGAGAAGGCCTCTGAAAAGGAAGTGGGGTTGCAATAGTGGTAAAAGGGTTTGAACCTTTTGAACCGACAGTATATGATTTGTTCAGAGATTGATTGATGAGAGCAAGCCACTTTGCAGCAGGCTCACTATCTTCTGCCCCAAGGACATTGCCAGCATTCAATGGAACAATTTCCTGGAAACTAACAGTTCATGAAGAGAAAAAAAAAACCAGTTATAAAGGATAGAACAATCAGAAACATGACAGGAAAACAAAAGATGGATCATGGATCATTCACCCTAAGACATATATGTCTGCTTGGTTGTGTACTTGGAGAACATCATCGAGATTGAGGCCACTGTGTGGAGATTTCCCTCCCACATTCCATGTCGCCACAAAAATTCTGGCCATCAGATTATAAAAAAGAACAGTAAGAAAGACAACAAAACACAAGTACAGTAACCCAAGGAGGGAAGTCCATGGTCACTTGCTTGTGTTTTACCTAAATGGTTCTGATGTCTGATGATTAGGCATCTCCGAATGGAGATGGTTCGAAAGGAGAGAGTGGATCGCTGAACCGGTACTGTGTGTTTCTGTCGGAAGGAAATTAGAAAAAAATCAGAGAATACTTAGGAAGAGAAAAAGAGTTGGAATATAAAGATTAAAGAGATGTTCTTTAGTAAATTTCCTGTGGATCCCAATAACAACCATAGAGACTTAGCCAAACTTTTCCCCCAGAAAGGAACAGACATTTAGAAGAAGAAGAAGAAGGCTTTGACAGAGGGAAGAAACCAAAACACACATCTGATGGGCCCTCTAAAGCAAAAATATATGCCATTGAAGCTTCCTAAAGTTGCAATCTTGCGTCTGTTGAAAAGTTCCATTCAAAAGAATATATTCTCTCAAAAACATCTATTCAAATTGCAGCTACATTATAAAAAATATACGGTCTTATCCCTACACAAGGAAAATGTCTTTATCCTTGAAGTAACCCAGTGGACTTCATCTTTTACTAGAGAATGCAAATGGGAATCAAAGCTGGTCCAGCAAAAAGCTACCTGAATTTGGTATCTAGAGAACCCCAGATGGATGAAACAGTTACACCAATAATGTGTGGGAATATTAGCATCTTTCTCCGATATCTCAAATGAAGATAAAAGAAAGAGAACCACAAGGATCAAATCCCATCCATAATTGAAGAAAAGACAACAGCACAGCATATAAGAAGTTATTCCTTCCTTCCTTCTCAACAATGTAGATCTCCAATGCACATACCAGGGGAATTCAATGGAACACTTATGGATCTCCTCGCTTCCACCTCCCTCGACGAGAAAATCTTCTTGAGAAACGACTGCCAAACAAACAGAGAACAATGAATCAGAGTCAACAAAGAAACCCCACGTGAGAAAGTTTGAATATTAGTACCTGATTGTTGCTGTCTTGGTTGTTCATCGACCGGAAACTACCAAGTCAAGAGTCTTTTGCCCAATACAACTGTTGCATTGACGAGAAAAGGGTATGATCACAATCAGAACTCCCAGAATCAGACAACTGTAAAGCAACTGAATTTGTCACTCTGAACTTATTAAAAAGAAAGGGGTTTTCAGTTTTTACCAGAAGCAATATGTGGTGGTTGTGGATTGAAGATGATGATGACTATGCGATGGAGAAATGCTAAAGAAAAGTTGAGCCACTACCGAGGGAAGTTGGAAGTCGTTGGCGAATCAACAAGTTTCTCCAGAAAGTCAACATGTCAAAGAAGAGGAAATCGAGGAGGAGCAAGAAATCGGAGAAAAAGGAAGAACAGAGGAAGAAGAAATTAAGGGAGGGATGAATATTCTGGTGGGCAGGATTTGGGGGTCTGATAAGCAAAGTGGAGAGAAACAAATGGAAGGAGGATAATAATATAGTGAAAGACAGGTGGCGGATGGATTTAGACCAGCAAAAGAGAGTTTCCGCAAAGCTGTCTCTACTGATAATTAACAAATCAACACCATTAATTAACTATTTTGTTTCTGGCGGGGATGCTCTGGTTTCTGTTGATTGTTGAATTGTTTGTTTAAGGTAGTGGAACAGTCAAAAGTAGGAGTCAATGTAATCTCTCCTTTTGTACAGTTGGAAGTATAGGACTAATGAATAGCCGCCGCCGGAGGGAAACTGAATCTGCGGGGCCGGTGGCGAATGAAGACCGGACTTCCTCCTACTTGTTGGCTGGTTCTTGTAGTTTATTATATACCCAGGACGTCGGAGATGATATAACTATTTTTTACATCATTTTTGGAAACCATGTAACGATGGTGCATATAAATCCTCGTTGGGAGCAAGTTTTTTCTTAAGGAATAGTGAATACATAGATAATTTTATTGAAACATAAACTTAATCCAATGATTGGGAATTTTTTGGTTAAATATTAAATAGGTTGTGACGCAGAAATTATATTAATACCATGGTACCATTTTTGACGATATGCCTATAAGTAGTAATATTTTAGATTTTTTTGTTCAATAATGCGAACTAGAGAGAAACATGTTACTATTTGTAAAGTCTAATTCCCCTGTTTTAAGGAAAATTCTATCTTTAACGCAAGCTGATGATTGACGCTTTCGAGTCATGAAGAGATAGAGTCTATCTTCGTTTCTAAATCCTTTGCTTTCTTCATTTGTACTTCTCTTAGTAGGAGGTACCTCCTACTTCCGCATCCTCTTCCCCTTCTATCGTTTTCTAAGTGATATTTTTCGGCATACTGAAAAGATAACCACTAAAAAAAAGTCAACCAAGACGGTTGTTCGTATTTCAGTTTTTTTTCAAGTCCTTAAAAAGCACACTTACTTGCGGCATCTCAAATCTCTATTTATATTGGTTATACTCCATGAGGATCACTGTGCAATGACCAAAGTAGCTCGAGTTTACCTTCCAATGCGTTCTTTTCCCCACCTCTCTTATTCATTACATATTGATCGTCCAGTTGACTTGCGACAATCGAAATTCGATCTTTGATAACGAGGACAAACGTCCTGAATAATTCCTCCCATCTCAGTCAACTATTGGATTTTGAAAGTTATATCGACAGTTTTATATATGATAATCCTCATTGATAAAATTGTCTAACTAATGTGTGAGCAAACTAACTCTGGTAAGTCGAAAGGTAGCGGTAAATACAGGACGTATGCTAGGAAGCCAATCACTACATGTTAGCACACAGGGAAATGTACATCCTTCACACAAGGAGTGACAAAATGATGCAAACAAATTTTGGAGAGCGCTAGACCCTGTCACTAATCTCAATTCTGCAATGCACGCACCGAACCAGAGTCGGGTTCATAACCATGTACCCGGAACCGGTATATACACGTGTGGGTATGGCTATCGTGGTTCGACGTGAAATCCAACCTAACAGTATCAATGGCACGGGTGGCCAAAACATTAAAGGTTTGTGCATTACTCTTTTCCAGGTCGTAAGTGAACTCGGTAAGCAACGTCTTTTCAGTATCCACGGGTGAAGCGATGTCAGAGCCTCTTAACCAACCAGTCACACGGCAGTCCTTTGGGGCGCTTGATCGATCGTAAGCAACACTCTGTCGAAATAACAATACAGGACCACAGATAAGCACTTGAGAAACAGAGAGCAGTCACACTCACAATATCAGTACAGTACCAGGGATGACAGAAAAAACAGAAAAGCTATAGCAAGTTGATATGCAACAGGCTCATAGAGGACAGATATCTGATCAACCAACTAGCCCTATATAATTTCCAGGCACGCAAGCAGCAAATATGGTAAATAGATGGGTTAGTTGTTTCTTAGAAGAAGAACCATTCCTATTGGCAAAGCATAAGAGAAGGCATGCAGGTATCGAAATTGATGTCAAAACATCAAAAGTTACAGCTATATACCATCAATAATCTTTCCGATTAATAACATATCATTAGTTGAGTTCTGTAACGAGAGAGCCCAAGGTAACATAAATGCCAAAGACAGAACTTCATTCCAAATCCTAACACAGCGATAAGGTTACGTTAAAGACTTGAGACCTCAACGAACCTGGCTACTTCCCTAAGACTCTCTTACTTCAATTCTGCTTCAAGCAGAACTTAAATTTCAACATAGAGAATCATTACAGCACCAAAACGACAATGCATACAGACAGATTGCAGTGCTTCTGCAAGGAACCATCAAGAGGAACAGGTCAAACTCATACAGTGACACAGGTTTAGAAAGAATAGCTATTTTCAAAACCACTTTGATAGTTAGGGAAGAATTCACAGGTCCAGTCCTTCGGATAATTGAAATATCCAAGCTATATGTGAGTTTTCATTCAGCATTACTTTTTTACTGTCACATACATAATCAAGTCAAGTTCAAATATATAAAACCCCATGCATAACCTGAAGCACACCCAATGCAATAACTAATACCTGAATTAAGAGAAATTAAAAGCATTTACCTTGGCAACATGCTCCAACGTAATAGCCTCAGGAACAATAGCTTTACGGAGGCTTATCTCCACAAATCCACTAGTTCCTTTCAGAGGAAAACACTGCCCAGGCTCTCCAAAACTCGGCCTTAACATCTTAGATGCGTCAGCATGAGCCCCACTAACACCACGAGTACTCCGGAGCCAGTCGCTCAAGGGACTCTGCTTACCAAAAAACTCAGAATGCTTTATCACAAACGCACCACCCTCAGCAAGGGCATAATCCACCTTTCCAAGGCCATCCGCAGCATGCTTCTCAATTTCCTTCTCCACAATCTCTTTAGCATAAGCTCTAATAACATCTAAACTATGAGAGTCTTCACCAAGCTGAACATCTTTCGTCTTCTTCAGTTCTTCATAGAACTTCCCGAACTCATCCTTTGTCAACCAATCCCCTGCCTTTATCTCCGCTATTGACTTCTCCAACACTTCACTCCTGGTTTCAAAATTCTTCAACATTGTGTCGAAATTCACACTTCTATCCTGAAGTTTCTTGTTCACTTCATGCCTCAAGCCTCCTATCTCGTTCTCAATCTTTTTATCTACAACCTCCACCTGAACCTGAATCATTTTGGCAGTAGTCTTCAACAACGACTCAACTTCTGAAATCCGCCCTTCAATCTCCGCTAAACCAGTCATCATCCCTGCATTAGGGCTTTCCGATTTTGAAGCTAAACTTCTGATCAACTGAACTAGCCCCACCAACACGAGCAAAAGCGCAAAATTCTTGGTAAAAATACTAGCGACAGTAACCCACCGTGGCTTCACAGGTTTCGGTGCCAGTTTCCGTCCCCTGCGCGGAGAAACCGTCGAATTAACCGCGTTGCTCTTCCTGAGCAGCAACGGATCCTTGGACGTTCTCTCGAGAATCGCTTCGCCCCGGATCGAGTTATGACTCACATCCTTGCTGTGCGCCGGAGCGACTTTATCCTTACCAATGATATTACCAGTGTCGCCGCCATTCTTGGCTTGCGCTTCGTTGGGGAACAACTCAACGGTGTTGGACTTCTTTTCGCCGATGAGAACAGGCCTCCGGCGAGCCGCCGCGGGGTTCGCCGTGATGGACACGGTCGAAGCGGACATGGTTCACTCGCTACGGATCCCTGGCAGCAGTATCGACGGTATAGCGATTGCAGAGATTGGAAGCAGAATTGGAGGGAACGGCCAAACGGGAAAACAGTAACCCTAGAATTCAAAATTTTAGTGCTAGAACAAGAAGAATGGGGATCGCAATTTGTTGGGAGTAAGCAATGAAATAAAATAAAAAAGATAATTGGAGCGGTGGATCGAATCGAAGAATTAAACAAGAAGAATTAAACGACGCGACGTTTTGAGCGCTCGTCTTGTCTGTATATTTTTTGTGTCAGATCCACTATTTCTATTGGGCTTACACTAATTATATTGGGCTTACGCTTGGGCTATGAATCTTAGGTGGATTTCAGCCTTCAATTGATAGGTGATCGTAATTCTATCAATTTATTTTTTATTTTTTTATAAATGAAACTTAGAAGGAACTAATGATGGCCATGTTGGGACGGGTTTGGTATATTTATTATCGTTTATTTAGTTATTGAATTTTATTTTTATAAATGGGTATAATTTTTAAACTGTGTTCATTAGTGGGTTTATTTGTTTAGTCGAGTAATTTTTGCTTATTAAAATAAATTACTCATTTAATAGACACGATAAAGTATTTTTGATTTGTAAATTGTAAAGTAATCGAAATATAGTAGCTCGTCTTAGCAGAAAAGGGATCATATTCAATAATAGTGAAACAAATTCAATATAAGTAATGAATCACATAATCAAAATAGTTTGAAAAAACTTCTTTGAAAATAGAAAGAGAAGATGTTAGGGTTTTAGTGATTTCTCAATGGGTTTGGTTTATATATATATAGCTAATTAAACACATAATATATATGGCAGGTACCCATTGAGCGGATACTATCAAATCCGTTCTCACCTGTTACCCACTTTAAACGGGTACCGAGTTTGTCCGTGCCCGTCAATTACCCATGTTGATCGGGTTTTACTCACCCAAATTAAACAGGTTCTGGGTGGATATCGGTTTTTGGATTACTATTGCCATGGCTAAAAGGAACACGCAATTCCAAAAGAAATCAGAAAATTAAAAGAAATTATTGTCTACACAAGCTCCACTCATAAATGGATTAGCAAGTGCAACTTGAATAAAAAAATGAGACTAAACAATTTATTAGAGCTCTTCTGAAAGCTTTTATTTAAGGAGGTGTGTTAATAAGTACTATGCATATTAATCAGAACCCTCACTCAACAACTCAAATTATTCAAATTATTAAGATGTAACTATTTTTAACAAAATTGTTATATTAGATAACACGACCCACCTTAAACTTTTGTTCAATTCTTGTCACTGGCTTTCCCATTAAACCCACCACATGTGAATAAATTTATCGTCTTAAGTTAGCAAAAAAAAATTAAATCTTAATTCCTGTATAACAAATCATTTATATCTTATAAATTTCACATTCTCAAATAATATAAAATTTTGCTCCACATCACCATTAATATAAACCAACCCCTAACTACTCTTGATTTTATCATGAAACAAGTAAGTCAACTTATGAACAGAATCCAACGACATCGACTGCAATAATTAATGTGTTTGGTCCTAGTGCTGTTGGCACATTTTGATAACAGGAACAGGATGTTAGATAGAAGGTAGTTAATTACTCCGTGCCCTATAAATTCAGGTCAGGCTACTTGGCTAGATACAGCAGCGGCAGCTAAGGCGGGGGCGGACACATCGGCGATCAGCAGAAAGCAGGAGGCGAGGTATTGAAAGTAAGTAATCAACAATCAAGAGTATTCTTTTTCTAAATCATTTCAAAAAATATCTCAATTACTCAACTAAATTAATTAATATGTTTTAATAACTAAACTAATTTTAGCCACACACTAAACCTATAAAGTGTGCTAGTATTTTTCTAAGAAATTTGTATTATTCTATAAATATGAAACTTCACTTTATGTAAGTGTGAAATATAGAGAAACAAAAATAAATAAGAAAGAAGTAGCAGAGAGTGTGAGTGGTGAGGGAATAGGTCAAGTGATCAAATTGTAATATATACAAAATTGAGTGATTAATTGAATGAGTTGTCAAAATATTATCTCTTCGATCCTAAATTTCGCTACATTTCCGCTAGCGCCCCAACAGGGGCTGCCGCTGGCGGTGACGTATAGCATTCCGTTTGCGATGGCGTCGATCTACTCGTATAGATCTGGGGCTGGGCAGGGGCTGTCGATGGGAGTTTTGAGTTTTGCGGTATGTCTGCCTGCAAATGGTGGTTTCCTTAGGGAGTGGTTCGTTGGACGCTGCGTTGGGTGGCGGGATTTTGCCGGCGTTTGTGGTCGGAGCTGTGGTGGCCATTGTAAGTGGAATATGTGCCGTCACTCTATTGCCGAAGCCGAGGGTTCCGTCGTGAAAATCCATGTATAGTTTAATAAGAATTTGAAAGAAAATAAAATTGAAATTATGCCAACTCATAATGTCAATCCAACTAGACATTCCGTTACTTTTTTTTAAAACCTTAGGCGCAATCGCCTGTACTTTTTATTTACGATTAATCTTATCTCCGAAATATTAAATCAATAAATCAACAATAGATTAGAAATAAAATATATATATACGTCCAAAATATATAATTAATTAACCAAGTATATGATTATCTTTTCGATAAACATAATATAAAAAAGTTTGTTTTTAGGCAATTATTTGTTTATATAAATGTTACATTTTTATGTTGATTATTAATTATTTAAATATATTCATTTATTGTAGTTTATCGTATTGCTAGAAGTTGAAAACGATGCATGCATGCTCTGTAATCAATGAGGGTATTTTTATTATGATTTGTTTTAATTCAAAATAATGTAATTTTGAGTATGTTATGTAATATAATCGTATAAATGTTATTTTATGAAATTAAAAGTATAAATTTTTAATTGGTTAGTACGAGAAAGAAAGACAACATTTGTGTATGGCGTGAATAAATGAGTTATATAGGTGAATGAAAATGATGTACGTGAATAATTGATATGGAAAAGGTTATATTTGTGTGTGAATTGTGAAACAAATGAGTAATGACTGAAACAACAAACTCCTCCCTTCTTTCTCTTCCTTTTGCATGTACATTTCTATGGATAGAATACGGCTCTGAAAGCGCGTTTAAATGTTATTAAAAATCACCGGTATGAATCTTGGAAGAGAAAAATCAATGTTATCATAGTTCAGTTCAATGGGACAAGTCCTGATCAAGCGAATAAAAAATATGTAAGCTATGCATATAAATAAGAGTGTCTTGAGTTGGCCAAATAATCCACCACACAGTTGATTTTACACGATAAATATAAAACACATCAACTTTTTATTGACCATTACATAATTTCAGAAAATTGCAAGATAAAAACTTAGATAACATGCTGATGATCAACGAAAAATACTGATAGAGGATTACAAAAGCGGCTTTGGCATGTACATAAGTTGCCTTTTGCTGATTTTTTTCCTTTTATTTTTCTTTTTCCATTCTCTTCCATTTTATAATTTAATAAATTCAATATCGTAGTCAGGATCCAAATCAAGTGGAATCCTTATTCTAATTAATATTTTCAAGTAGAATTTTTATGTTATGAAAATATTATATAATGTATTTTTTTTCACTTCGAACGATATGTTTTTGATGCACTATTTTTGGCATTTGTTATTCTGATTTTTTTAAGAACTTTCTTCGTTAGTTAACTAAGTATGAAGAATGGGGTTAAGTTGCGAAATCAAGATCAAACCATTCATTGAGAGAAATTTGAATCGAAAATCTGTATATCGAGAAATCAACTAACCAGTACAGTGTTTCAAACCTAACTCTATGTTAAAATGTATAAACAAACATTCTTTCTTGTATTATTTTCAGCTACAAAATATGCCATCGATAATTTTTTTTTCATTATTTACTAAGTTGTGTTATTAAAATATTTTATTTCAAATTTAAGATAGGTAAACGAGTTATATAAATTTCAAACTAAATTCAAATGAAAACCTAAGTCCAAATATAGTCGTTTGCGTAAAATTGCCTACTAATTTTTTTTTAAAATGTATTGCCCAAAGGGTCCAATCCAATATGCCAATAGTAGATTAGGCATTAATTGGTTGTTCGACAGAAATCAAATCATAGAAGGTGAAACGTCACAAAATAATTCAAATGATGAACAGATTCAGATAGAGATATTTCACCATAAAATAAACTATTCCCTCGATTATAATGAACTAACATTCACGCTACTCTATAAATTCATGTCAGGCTAGCTCATTATTGAAAATTACAAATTAAGGTGGAAATTAACATTATATATCAGCGGTGGCTATGGCGGCTACATCAGAGATGAGCGGGAAGCTGGAGGCGGAGGTGGAGCTGAAAGCTCCGCCGGCGAAGTTCTTTAACGTGTTCAGGGAAGCAGCTCATCACATCCCAAAGCACACTCCTTCCAACATTCAGGCAGTCGAGTGCCACCACGGTGACTGGGAAAGTCACGACGGCATCAAGATCTGGAACTACACCTGTGGTATATACGTACATATATACTATGCGTACAATATTATATTCACTTTGTAGTCCAACAATTTGCATCACCATAACTCGAGTTACTCGTAAGGAGAAAAAAATTGGTGACTGATAACATTTTGTGACAGAATAGATATGGTCAACATAAGTATCCCCTCATTTAGTAACGACCTCTGGTTACCGTCACGAATGATTTTCAAGTGCAACTAAATAGATTTTCTGGTAATTTAATTTATGTCACTAATAATTCAAGTTTTGGTCACTAATTTTGATATTTTACTGACTGTTCTATGTTGTCCTGGTGAATGGTTCTGAATTATTATAGTTACAGAAATATTTGTGACCGGTTTCTGACTTTTGTTACAAACAAAATGGTCCCCAAAAAATCAATTTTCCGTAGTGTCTGTTGGTATATATATAGATTTCTGATCATGTGAGTTTATATAAAGAGGGGAAGGCGGAGGTGTTCAAGGAGAGGGTGGAGTTCGACGAGCAGAATAAGATCGTGAAATTGAATGGTTTAGAAGGAGATGTGATGAAGATATACAAAGTGTACAACCCGATTTTCGAGTTCATCACCAAAAGTGAAGGGGGCGGGGTGGTAAAGCTGAGCATCGAGTACGAGAAGCTGGACCCGAGTTTCCCACCTCCAACCAAGTACATGGATTTCATGATCGACCTTACTAAGGAGACTGATGCCGGCCTTGTCAAAGCCGGTTGATGCATTGGATAATTAATCGAACATCGGTCGCTCCCACCCGCTACTTTCATATAAATGTATGGTAAATAAAATCCCATCTATGAATAAATCGGGTGGACTACTGCTTCAGTGCTAGCTTGACTACTGTATTTGATCACTTATGTATGGCAAATAAATTACATTTCTCTTGGAAGTCCGACATTCAAAGTTAACAACCACCTCCGATCCGGCAGTCAAAACCACATCTCTGGTAATTTTGCTGGTGGTGGCCGGCGGCGGTTGGTTCGTGCTATTTGCTTCTTGGAATATTTATGGCATCGTTTTTGGGACAGGATTTGAGGGGGGTTTGAACAATTCTTAATTTTGTAATTATGCATCTGCCCCACCACCATATCCACCTCCATGTGCCCCTCCAGCATCTGCACCGACAACTCCGCCTCCTCCTCCTCCTCCACCATCACCACCACCACCACCTGCTCCACCACCATGACCGGCTCCTTCTCCTCCACCATAGCCAGCTCCGCCATCACCCTCACCACCACCACTTTCATACAGTTGAAATAATGTTGTGATTGAAATGTAAGAAATGAAAGTTTAATAATTGATATGTAAAAAGATGAAATTAAGTAATTATTTTATAAAATAAAAGAAAATGTTGGAAATGTATTGAAGAGAAACAAAGGAAGCAAACTGTTTTTTTTTATTTATTTTTTAAATAATTTGATGAAAAAAGTTTAGAATTTGTCGAGAAAATTTTTGTTTCATTTTATTTTGGTTGAAGTTGCTTCAGCATTTTTTTTGTTTTTGTTTTTTTATTGATTTTTGATTGAAATTTATAGATTGAATGATACACAAATATATTATGTTTTATCTAGTTTTTATATATGGAATAAAACAAGAACATATTAATTGTAATCTTCTCTTATCCAACTAATTTAAAGGTTAATTATAAATTTTATTGATGGTTTGATATAATTACATGATGATGATTTGGATGTGATATGTTGATGGCTTGTCTTCAATAATTTTTGAAGATAAAGTAACTTATGAAAGCTTCACTTTTCAACACGTACCCAGCACCAGCACCAGCACCATGGTCTCCTCCACCACCACCGCCACCTCCAGCTCCTCCTCCACCTCCATCGCCATATCCAGCTACACCTCCTGCATAACCAGCACCACTTCCTTCTCCACTACCACTACCTCCTCCGTAAGCTCCAACACCACCATGCTCACCGGCAGCACCTCCACCGCCGCCTCCACCTCCAGAACCACCACCGCTTCCTCCTCCTATTAACCCGGCAACAGTCCCATAACCGCCCCCACTTCCAGCACCATGACCAGCACCATATCCCGAACCAGAAACATGACCAACGATCCCCTCGTCAAATGTGAAAAGGGCTCTAGCGGCTGAGGCAATCCCCAAACCCACAAAAAGAAAGAAGAATGTTCCTCGGAGCCATGTATATGTTGTTACAGTTTAAAGAGTTGCTTGGGTTTGGAGATTGGTGGAAGGAGAAGTAGTGGCTATTTATAGGCATTGGATTGAAGTTCCAACTATTGGTGGAGTGGTTGAGGCACATGGCGACAGTGCAAAGGCAACTAAGGTCGTCGTCTGCACCAACAGTATACCACAGTCCACCACTACCAAGGGGAAGTGAAAGTGACTAGTGTTCATTCGCTGTCTTCCATTTTCTGTAGACACCGTAGGATATGGCATGATTAACCCAGGAGAGTTCTTTTGATGTTGCTTGGGGGTCTTGTTTTGGATCATTAACCCAGAAGTGAAATAAAACTGAAGAGGGACTAGATATGTAATTCCATGGACACTCTTCTTTCAGAACAACATTAAAGCAACAAATTACAAACTGTATATTGTTAGCCAATAAATAAAAAACAAGTTCCTACCCCCTGACTGACTTTTCACAAAGATACAAAGAAGAACGCAAAAAGGAAAATAAATGGAAAGTAAATAAGAAAACCTCTCATGAGCCAGGCTCTGCTTGAGAAATACATTGTTTTCTTCCTCTACTCTGCTCACTTCACTTACAGGTACAAATGGCATTCTCCGAATTTCATCATCAATTTAAAAACTTGTGCATTGGGGGGCAGGAAACATTAGTTCGGAACATTCAAGGATAGCGCCACGGATTGGTAAATCCCGACTAGCTCAGGGTGCAGTGGACCCTTGACTCTGAACAAGATGAAACGTTAGTTAGAATGGGGACGACGATGTTCGCCTAAGCTGATACCTGGGTTCAGGTGCTGCTGGTGCACTTGGCAATGTGTTCTCCAGCTCCTGCAAATCCGCATTTGAATGACCAACAATACTTTAAAAAGGTAGTTTCAAAAGCAAATAACTTAGGGGAAACATTTCAAATGCAGACTATAGCAAAGCATCCACCAGGATTTGAAGACTTAACAAGTTCGAAGAACAAATCAAAGAGTGCCCGTCATTGATAACTATTTTGACGTCATCAATATTGAACACTGATGCTACTAAAGCTAATAAGGAAACGATTGGTGCTCTCGAAGAATTAGCCTTAGCCTAGCTAATAAGGATTGTATTCATAACCATGTCTGCACAAGGTTTTTCTGTTTTTGGTAACAAGTAAACGGAAATTTTATTTTTCATGACATTTTGATATCAATGCAAGTTTTCTGCACACAGCCAAGAAACAAACTTTTCAGTTACCATGAACTCAACAAAAGTTCATGAATGAAAATCAATTAAGAAGGAATGATATTAAGTAGAATTCCTGTGATGAGTGTAGCTAGAAATGAGACAATCGGAAGTCAGTTGAAGGAGATCCATAAGTCTTAGAAACCACTCACATATTCCAAGTTCTTATATTCCTCAAGCAAATTACAAAGATTATTCACTAAATGTATGTTCTAATCCCCTCATCAATAATCACCTAAATCACCTAAAGTCAAGCAAAATGAAGCAGGACAGAATTTGAATGCAAACTGACCTTTAGTTTCCTCAGCCTTTCATTTTCCTCTTCCAGGCGAGAAATTTTATTCTCTAGCTCATTTGTGTATGCCTGAATTGCCGATTAAGCTATGTCAACATGAGATAACTTATAAAGCACGATAATCCACTCGAAAGATTCAAACAAGCAAAACAAACCTGTTTCCGAGCTCTTGATCGGGCAGCTGATTCTCGGTTTTTTATCATCCTCTTCTGCCTCCTTTCAACATTCTTCACAACTACTTCATCGGGTGCAACTCTTTTCCTGGAAGTCATTTGTGAATCCAACAATGTCCCAATTAGAGGTGGTGGAGCTATCGGAACTGGATTCTCCGGATATGCAACATCCATCACAGAACCAGCCCCCATATGGACTTGCTGAGGCACAGGCTGGCCTGGCATAAACATCCCCATCACATTAGGCTGTGGATGTTGGAACTGTGCATGCGGATACTGCAACCATTGGCCATGTTCAGGAAACCGTTGTGCTGCATTTGCATCAGAACCGGCAATAGCAACATCTCTATTATTATTATTATCATCGATAGGTTCCTCACCAACAACTCCTGCCTTGGCAAGGAAATCCTCCAATGTCATCTCCCCCAACGTGGGTTGTCTATCTTTAGACTTCCTCTCTCCATTATTTTTGCTTTGTTGAATGTCTCTCCAAACCTCATCGACTGTCTTTTCGCTCAAAGCACCAGCTATTGACAAGCTTCCCTGGCGTGGTAAGGATGTTTGATTATCAGCCATCTGAGTGTTTTCAGCCTCTGCACCCGTAACATGGTTCGCTTCAGCTGTCCATACATTTCTAAGAAGTTCGTCCAGATTCATGCTACTGAAGGGTTTCCCCAAGTCACCCAACTGATTTTGAACCTCATCCAGAGTGAGGTTGTACAATGAGTTCTGCCGGCCCAACAGCTGCAAATGAGACTGGTTGCCGTTACCCCTACCATCACCATTAGATCCCATTATCTATATCCCCATTCAACAGTTTAAACTCATTCCAGGCCGACCATTTGTAAACTCAGCAGAAGCCAACCAAGAACTCTTCTTACAGCTGCTCTCCTCAAATTCAACTCACAACCAACAAATAAAACCTGAAACACCCAATTAATAAGTCACAACTAAATGCACAGACTATATTTTTGGACTCTTCTAGCTACTCAAGAACATTGCATGACTGGTAAAACCGATTAACTCCACAAGGAATCTTAATTGATCTCCTGATGTAGGAAGAACTAACTAGCAAACAATCATAAGTCATAACCTTGAAAGGGTTGTATTAGGGCCAGATAGATTCAGACTAGAAAATAGATTATTACCATCTGCAAACGAGACAGTTCAAAGAGGATCATCCACCTAAGAATCTCTACTTATAATACCATAAACAAACGGAAGAGCCAAAAACAAAACGATTCCTTTATTATATAAATCCAACCGGCCTCACAACTTGATACTCCAGCCGTAAACTGAATAGGACACAGGAAACAAAACAAACAATAGACAAATTCAGCCTCACAATCACAGAGAATGGGGAGAACATCGATCACAAGAGACGGACAGCAAGAGGGGTGTGGTGGTGGGGGTGGGGGAAGGGGAAGAAAGAAGGCAATGTTACCACCCCGACGGTGCATTACTGGAAAATGTAACATGCAAAACGGCAGAGTAGGTAAAAACACTAGTGTCTCCATTGACAACTAAAAAGCTTGAGGCTTTATACCCCAAATCCACCATTAGCTCACTCAATCAACAAAATCTCAAGAGTACCCCCCACATGAATTAGAAAAGCAAAAGGGAACGTTTTGCATGGAACAGCAGAGAAAGGAATTGGTGCCGTCGGAGACTGCAACAACCGGAAGAACAACAAAACCTAAGAGAAGAATGATCACTGCACGAAAACCAAGAACAGTAATGGACACGCTATCCCTTTCTTCACACACAGTGCTTGGAACCCGAAATAGAGTGATGGCTTTGAAAGTAATCCAAACCCAAGGTGATGGAGAAGTAAGGGGAGGGGGGGGGGGGGAAGAAGTTTACCCCGTTTGTGATCTGAGCCTGTTGCGTTGGAAAAGCATAGCGAAGAAGGAAGAAACTTCGGGATTCGAGTTTCCTCTGTTTTCGGTTTTCCAGTGTGGGTTTGTAGAGAGGGGTTTGGATTCAGGTGTGGAGGAGAAGAAGAAGGGGAGGAAGTCTGCAGTTCGTTCATGTATTCATTCAATCACACACCAACAGGAAGAGAATCAAACCAAGGAAATAAGAACGGTAAGGGGAAAATATTAATTTTTTTTAAATCTAAATAATATATTAAATATAAAAAAGTGACATAATAAAATACTTCCTCGAATATCGCATTTAATTCCCAAGAGACAAAGCTTGATGTGAAAAAGTACAATTATAAAAAAGTATTATTTCTGGCAAAAACTATAATAGACTTTTAAAATATAAAATAATGCATTTTTGCAAAGATAAAAGAGGCTAAAGACATCACAATTACAAGATGATAGACCACAATTTTGACAATGTGAACAAAATTTAGTCGGATTAAGACAATTAGATAGAGAGCGGTCAAAGTTAAGTATTTATTAAGAGCGTATGGATTATTATCAACGAATTTAAAAAATATTTAAGAATTAAAATTTAGTTAGATGGTCCAACGAGAAGACGATTAGATAAAAAACGATCAATGAGAACTACCAACAACACTTATATGGTTCGTGGGTCGCGGGTTTCACGGTTTACCCGGCTAGGTATTAATTATTTATTTTCACGGTCCCCTTGTCGTTCTTTTTCCTTTTGTCTCGATTCTATTTCTGCTCCTGCTGCTGCCTGAGTGATTGAATGAATACATAAACGCGAACTTGCAGAGTGCTCTTCTCTGACTTCTTCACCTGAATCAAAACCCTCTCTTTCAAACCCACTCTGAAAATCCTAAAACCAGATAAACAGGCAAAACCTTGAATCCAAAATTTCTTCCTCGTCGTTGATGCTTCGCCATCGCAACAGGCGCAGATCACAACCGGGTAAACTTCTCTTTCACATTCGCGGTTTTCGATTCTCTCAAAACCATCACTGTATTTCGGGTTCCAAGCACTGGGAAGGAGGGAGAGTGTTGTCCATTACTGTTCTCGGTGTGTGCAGTGATCATTCTTCTCTTAGGTTTTCGATTGTTGCAGTCTCCGAGGTCACCGATTTCTTCCCGGTGTTCCATGCAAAGTTCCCTTTGCTTTCCTAATTCATGTGGGTACTCTCTGGATTTCGTGATTTAGTGAGTTAATGACGGATTTGGGGTATAAAGCCGCGAGCTTTGTAGTTCTTAATGGAAACAGTAGTGTTCTAGCTACTCTGGGTTTTGCATGTTAGATTTTCCAGTTATGAACCGTTGGGGTAGTAACATTTCCTTCTTCTCTCTTTCTTGTGACAAATGTCTTTGCCTTCATCGTGTTTGTGGGTTTGAATTTGTCGATTGTTTGTTTTGTTTTCTGTGTCCTATTCAGTTTATGGTTGGGGTGTCAACTGTCAAGTTGTGATGGCCGGTCGGGTTTATATAATAAAGACGCTCTCTGAGTCTTCCTTTTGATTCGGCTCTTCCCTTTGTTTTATAAGTAGAGATGTTAGGTGGATCCTCTTTAAACTGTCTAGGCTGCAGATCGTAATATTCTCTAATCTAGTCTCAATCAGGTGTGAATCTTTCTGGCCCTAATGATTCTTTGTTGGTTAGTTCTTTCTACCTCGTCTATCTGATGCATTGTCAGGAGATCCGTTAGAATTCCCTGTGGAGTTCATAGGTTTTACTAGCGATTGTTTGGAAAAAAGCAATGATCTTGCGTAGCTATTAGAAGGTTCAGCAATATAGTTTCTGCATTTAGATTTCTGACTTCTTAATTGGGCGTTTCAGGTTTTAATTGTTGGTTGTAAGTTGAATTTGGGGAAAGCAGCTGTAAGAAGAGGTTTGGTTCAGCTAAGGCCTCTGTTGAGTTTAAGAATTGTCAGCCTGGAATGAGTTTAAACTGTTGAATGAGGATATAGATAATGGGTTCCAATGGTGATGGTAGGAGTAGCGGCAATCTGTCTCATTTGCAGCCTTTGGGCCGGCAGAACTCATTGTACAACCTCACTCTGGATGAGGTTCAAAATCAGTTGGGTGACTTGGGGAAACCCTTCAGTAGCATGAATCTGGACGAACTTCTTAGAAATGTATGGACAGCTGAGGCTAACCATGTTACGGGTGCAGAGGCCGAAAACACTCAGATGGCCGATAGTCAAACATCCTTGCCGCGGCAGGGAAGCTTGTCAATAGCTGGTGCTTTGAGCAAAAAGACAGTCGATGAGGTTTGGAGAGACATTCAACAAAGCAAAAATAATGGGGAGAGGAAGTCTAAAGATAGACAACCCACTTTGGGGGAGATGACATTGGAGGATTTCCTTGCCAAGGCAGGAGTTGTTGGTGAGGAACCTATCGATGATAATAATAATAGAGATGTTGCTATTGCCGGTTCTGATGCAAATGCAGCACAACGGTTTCCTCAACATGGCCAATGGTTACAGTATCCGCATGCACAGTTCCAGCATCCACAGCCTAATGTGATGGGGATGTTTATGCCAGGCCAGCCTGAGCCTCAGCAAGTCCATATGGGGGCTGGTTCTGTGATGGATGTTGCATACCCGGAGAATCCAGTTCCGATAGCTCCACCACCTCTAATTGGGACATTGTCGGATTCACAAATGGCTTCCAGGAAACGAGGTGCACCCGATGAAGTAGTTGTGAAGAATGTTGAAAGGAGGCAGAAGAGGATGATAAAAAACCGAGAATCAGCTGCCCGATCAAGAGCTCGGAAACAGGTTTGTTTTGCTTGTTTGAATCTTTCAAGCGGATTATGGTGATTTATGCATTCTATTTCTCTGCTTCTTGAACCCATAGTCATCTCATTTTGTCATGATTTTGTCGGCAATTCAGGCATACACAAATGAGCTAGAGAACAAAATTTCTCGCCTGGAAGAGGAAAATGAAAGGCTGAGAAAATTAAAGGTTAGTTTGCTTCATTTTGCTCGACTTTCTCGTGTTTTTGGTGCATTGTCAATCTAAAGCTCAAGTAGAGGCATCTGATTGCCGTTGCCCTTATCTTGTTGATTTGCAGAGATCAGCTCAAGTGTTTAATGCTTTTCAGATATGTGTACAATACATTATTATCATCTTTGTGATTTAGCGGATTTTTCTTGAGGGGACTAAAAGAGAATTTGAGTGAATTATCTTTCTCGAGGAACATGAGAGCGTAGAATCTGTGACAGGTTTCTAAGCCTTTCAGTTACCATGAACCCACGAGATGAGGCCTAAAATGGTATACTGTCTAACCCATAGTAACTGAAAAAGTTCGTTTCTTGGTTGTGTTCTTGGACTATATATAGGAAACTTAAGTTGATATAAAACTTCATGAAGAAAAACAAATGTCGATTTACTTATTACCAAACCTTATGCATACATGGTTATTAGTTAGGCTAAGGTTATGGATAGTCTTTGTCCGCACGCAACTGGTTGAAGGTTGTTATTCCACAGCCAATTGCTGTGGTTTGTGTTTGTTTAATGACCCGTCATTTGGAGAATTATTCAGTCTTCTATGGTCTAAAAGAGGGTCGATGTGAGCGATAATGAAAGAATTGAGTCTTTGTTTCAGAATTGCAGGACTTTGCATGCATTTAAGGCTCTGCATTTTGTTGACATGCACTCTTTGCTTTGTTCTTCGCACTTGTTTAGACTGCAAATCCTGGGTTCATGCAGTCATCTTCAGTTATTTGCTTATGAAACTATCTTTTTAAAGTATTTTTTGGTCATCCAAATACGCAATTGCAGGAGCTGGAGAACATATTGCCAAGTGCACCAGCAGCACCTGAACCCAGGTATCAGCTTCGGCGAACGTCGTCATCACCATTCTAACTAACGTTTCATCCTGTTCAGAGTCAACGGTCCACTGCTCTCTGAGCTAGTCAGGATCTACCAATCCGTGGCGCCGAATTAATGCTTCATCGTCCCCCCTGCACAAGTATTTTCCATTGATGATGAAATATGTAGAAAGTCATTTGTGCTTGTAAGTGAAATGAGCAGAGTAGACGATGGAAATCGTTCAAGTTATTAGATAAAGTAAGAACAATTTGTGTCTCAACTCAAGCAGAGCATTTCTTTTTTCGTTTTCTGGCTTCTTTGTATCTTTGTGAAAAGTCAGGGGCGTTAGGAAGTTGAATAGCTCCAGAGATACAGATTTGTAACTTGTTATTTTTCGTTTTGGCTAACAATATACAGTTTGTAATTTGTTGCGTTAATGTGTCCTGAAACACAACAAGCAAGGGGTTACATATCTGGTCTTGTTCAAGTTTATTAAACTTATGGCTTAACGAGTCTGGTTTTTTACTGCAAGTGCATTCAAACCGACAAAGTCGCATGAAGGAAACCGAAGTGTGAAAAGGGTTTAAGAATGTCGGCGATCCCATGTGGAGTTGAGGCAAGTTGTAGTGGTAGAGGTGGAAACATGCACACTCCCCCATCATGGATAACAGTTGTGTTTAGGTTTCGCTATATTATTCGTATTTGTGGATATTCGACTTCATTCGATTCGATCGAAATAGAGAATACTCGTATTGAATGGGTTACGGGTGAGTATAGGAATACCTGTTAAAAACGAGCGAGGACAGGTTAGAGATGGGTTTAGGTACCCGTCCCATTATTCATACCCAATTTAATATGTAAAATTACCCTACAGCCCTTATTTAACGGTTACCAAACTAACACTAAGTCTAGAATCTCTAATTCTATGTCCAATTCAGAGCGGTTTTCCATTCTCCACGATCACGATTCCACGAATTCACTTTCGGAGTCACCCTGACGATTATGTGGTAGTCTTATTTTTGAAAAACTTAATTAAGTTGTGGGGGCATGGGGATACCTACATGAATTTGAAATCCACAGATTTAGGGATGTGTACGAATACTGAGATTCGAATGGGGATGGAGACGGGTATCAGTACCCACACCCCATTGCCAAGCCTAGTTATGTTCTGTTTATGGTCTGTGTGGCGGCAGATGAAATGTAGAATAGAATTTGAACGAGAATCAAAAAATTAATTTCCAAAATACATTTTATTAAAATTTAAATTTTCTACTTAAATTAGTAAAATACTCGAGATTCCATTATCTTATTTACTGCTTCTCTCGTACAAGTGTGAGCTCGCCAGTTCAGTAAGCAACAGCGTCAGTTTAATTGGTGAAAACTCGCAAATTAATGTATATATATTTTGCATTAGGGGATCATGTGTGGTTCTATCAAACACGAGTCAGCTTTTCAGCATTGCTCATACAATATGCATTTCTCCAAAACTGTACCAGTCATTCATGATCTCGTTAGATTTGACAATTCGCTCAAAGTTAGGGTTAGATTCAGAAAACTGAAAAAAGTTAACTGTATGCAGATTAATTGAAGCATTGGTAAAAGATTGACGAATGATCTATCACACAAAAAAATGTATGGTTTTAATGATCAAGTGACAATGAGCACAACCAAAGAAACCCTTGGACTTAATTATTCTAAGTTTCCAAACTGAAGAAACTGATTAATCATACAAGTCGAAACAAAACTACGTATAAATAAGTTAGGTTTTAGGTGTGGTATCCATCCAAATTGATTATACATTTGCAGCAGCAGCAGCAGCAGCAGCAGTAGTTGTAGTAGTAGAGAAATTGGAAGACAGCAAATGAACACTTAATTAGTTAGTGGAAGACTGTTGGTGTTGCTCTCTGAGTATGCACTGATATGTTGCCTTAGAGACCTTTGTTCATGCGCAATCCATCCATCATTCCCTTTGCACTTTTTGCCATGTGCCTCAACCACTCCACCAATAGCTAACTCTGGGGTTGGAACTTCAATCCAATGCCTATAAATAGCCACTACTTCTCCTTCCACCAATCTCCAAACCCAAGCAACTCTATAAACAGTAACAACATATACATGGCTAGTTACAAGCTCCGAGGAGCATTCTTCTTTCTTTTTGTGGGTTTGGGGATTGCCTCAGCCGCTAGAGCCCTTTTCACATTTGACGAGGGGATCGTTGGTCATGTTTCTGGTTCGGGATATGGTGCTGGAAGTGGGGGCGGTTATGGGACTGTTGCCGGGTTAATAGGAGGAGGAAGCGGTGGTGGTTCTGGAGGTGGAGGCGGCGGTGGAGGTGCTGCCGGTGAGCATGGTGGTGTTGGAGCTTACGGAGGAGGTAGTGGTAGTGGAGAAGGAAGTGGTGCTGGTTATGCAGGAGGTGTAGCTGGATATGGCGATGGAGGTGGAGGAGGAGCTGGAGGTGGCGGTGGTGGAGGAGGAGGTGACCATGGTGCTGGTGCTGGGTATGGAAGTGGTGGCGGTGAGGGTGCTGGCGGTGCTTATGCTGGAGGTGGTGCACATGCTGGAGGAGGCGGCGGAGGAAGTGGAGGTGGCGGTGGAGGAGGTGCTGCTGGTGGTGCTGGAGGACATGAAGGTGGATATGGTGGTGGCGAAGGTGGTGGTCAAGGAGGTGGAGCCGGTGGAGCTTCTGGTGGATATGGTGGGGATGGTGCACATGGCGGAGGTGGTGGTGGAGGAAGTGGGGGTGGTGGTGGTGGAGGAGCTGCTGGTGGTGCTGTTGGAGGGTATGGAGGAGGTGAAGGTGGTGGTCAAGGAGGTGGAGCTGGAGGAGCTGCTGGTGGATATGGTGGAGGTGGAGGAAAAGGAGGAGGTGGTGGCGGCGGAGGAGGCACTGGTGCTGGAGGCGCTCATGGGGGTGGATCGGGATATGGAGGAGGGGAAGGAGCTGGTCACGGTGGTGGAGCTGGAGCTGGTGGAGCAGGCGGCGGCGGTGGCGGAAGTGGAGGAGGAGGCGGAGGTGCTGGTGCAGGTGCTGGAGGGGCACATGGAGGTGGATATGGTGGTGGTGCCGGGGAAGGAGGCGGTTATGGTGGTGGGAGTGGAGCTGGAGCAGCTGGTGGCGGCGGCGGTGGGGGGACTGGGGGCGGAGGAGGAGGCGGTGGCGGTTATTAATCATAAAGGGATATGTACGTACCATCTCGATAAAAAAAATCAGATGGTTGATTAAAATGTGCGATGTGAGAGGACAATGACATCGTAAAATCTTAATTTATATGTATGCCAAAATAAGATTATGAATATAAAGCAAGAAAATGATTAATGATCACATAAATAGGGGAAAATATATTATAAATATTTGGATTAATACATAAATTTAGTCAAACATATTAAAATATAATTAAAACTATTCTAACTTATTAATAATCCGAGATTAATTAGCCAAATGTACCTTTTTGGGGTAAAAAGATGGAATTAATTAGCCAAATATACTACTCCATTTGAAAGAAGATGATGAGCTCCAAGGTTTGTGTTCACTGTGTTTACCCTTCTCTGCCTTGGTTTCCTCCTCTCCAGTACTACTACTGCGATGTCAGTAGATGAGACAAAAAACATGGGTACATTTAGATTACATTGGGTTAGGTTTAGGGAGGATTTGGGTTAGTATGAAGCTGAATTGCATTTTTTTTTGTCAAGCTTACACTCCATATGATTTCCTATGGAGAAACTAACATTTATAGATGGAGGTGATTATTGGTATAAAAAGTCAATTTTTGTGTATACTTTGATAGCTGATTTATTAATCGATTAATTTAATTGAGAATAATTTTAAAATTAAAATTTTATTTATCTTCTAACGTTATTATAAGTTAAAAAGTAAATAATTCCATTAATCATTATGTTTTTACATGCCTTTTGGCAAATTGAAGGGGGAACTCTCATTTCCATTTGTCCTCTTTTTTAGCCATCATCAACCTACAAGATCTCTGCCTCCTCTCTGTATAATCTTTTTATTTTTCTCCATTATTCTGCACAATTTCCAATTGATGATCTTGTTTTCCACCTTCATTCGTTACAATATTCTCTTCAATATCTCCCTATATTTCCTCACTTATTTCCATCATCTTAGAACAATATATACCTGGGTTTTGATTCAATCATCATCCCAATACCTGGGTTTTTTTTTATGTTGGGTTCATTAAATATCTGATGGGACATCCCTGAATCAGGTAAAGATGCAACCTTTTGCCCTTTTTGTATTCTGGGTTTTGTTCTAAATGTCATTTTAATGATTGGGTTCTCTGTGGAAGAGGGGTCAATATACACATCCATCAAACAAATTTTGCATGATTGTGGTGGCTTAGAGGAAGGTTTTATTTGGGCCAAGAAATTTGGTTCATGATTCCTCTGAGCAGAGCAAGACTATTTAAATTTCTGGGGATCAAGAAAGTTTGGGTGGGTGTTATGGGCTGCATTTGCTCCAAAGGAGGCCAGCAAGCGAATGGTAGTTTCAATGTAGGGAGTAGCGATGGCAAAACCAGCAAAGGGAAGAGCAAAAAATCTTCCAGACGGTTAGTTTCGAAAAGAGACCAAGATACCGAGACCGACGAGGAGTATGAGAACGTTTGCTCCATTATTAACCAACAAGGTAATGATGTCGACCATGATGTCGGGTCGTCCTCTCCGTTGGCAGTCCACGATCATCACCACGAGGTCGACAGGAAGAGCAAATCCAAGATGTCGGGCGTAGGGATTCGAAGCATGGCGGTTGGCGAGAAAGGAGCTCAAGTTGTCGCCGGTTGGCCTTCTTGGCTCACTGCTGTTGCTGGTGAAGCCATCAATGGTTGGATCCCTCGAAGGCTCGACTCCTTTGAAAAGCTAGAAAAGGTTGGTTTTACGAGTAAAGTTTTTTTGTCACACTCTCACTGTTCACGCATAATGTTATATTTTCACGTTAATTTGCTTTTATTTTCATGCACATAACCTATTTTTCTATTAACAATTGTTATCTTTCTCTATCTTACTTGCTAATCAAATTTATCACGCATTTTTATAAGCTGCGTGAAAATAGCTTATCTGTGTGAAAAATAGTGAATCTGCGTGAATAGATAGCATTTGTGCATGAATGGTGAGACATATATTCTTCTTGATGGTAAAAATATCCGGATTGGGTGACTCGAAATTGCAATTCTTTAACTAAATCTCGAAACTTGTTTTTTTCAGATTGGACAAGGAACATATAGTAGCGTTTACAAGTCGAAAGATCTCGAGTCAAAGAAAATAGTCGCACTAAAGAAAGTTCGTTTTGCCAACATGGATCCAGAGAGTGTCAAGTTCATGGCAAGAGAGATAATCATATTACGTAGACTAGACCATCAGAATGTTATGAAGCTTGAAGGCATTATCACTTCAAGAATGTCCGGTAGCTTGTACCTCGTTTTCGAGTACATGGACCACGATCTCTCCGGTCTCTTATCAAGTGCAGGGTCTCAATTCACCGAACCTCAGGTGTTCGTTTTATTTGAAGTCGCATTTCTCAAAATCGAATCAGTTACATTGGTTCAACATCAACTAAATTTCAACATGTGTGACATGATGAGCAGATTAAATGCTACATGAAGCAGCTACTCCAGGGACTAGAACATTGCCACAGCCGCGGAATCATGCACCGCGACATGAAAGGATCGAATCTTCTGATCGACTCCAACGGCATACTCAAGATTGCTGACTTCGGTCTTGCAACCTTCTGTAAGCCTAGTGACGACCAGCCTTTAACGAGCCGGGTCGTCACTTTATGGTATAGACCTCCTGAGCTTTTGCTCGGATCAACGGAGTATGGCGTGGAAGTCGATTTATGGAGTTCTGGTTGCATCCTGGCTGAATTGTTCAATGGAAAGCCTATCATGCCTGGAAGAACAGAGGTGGAGCAGATCCATAAAATCTTCAAACTTTGTGGATCGCCATCAGATGGGTACTGGAAGAAGTCAAAATTGTCTCATAACAGAGTCTTCAAACCACAACAGCCGTACAAACGACGTGTCGTTGAAACGTTCAAGGACATGATTCCCTCGTCGGCTATGTCACTTCTTGAAGTGCTTCTTGCCGTAGAGCCTGAAGATCGTGGGTCAGCAACTTCAGCACTTACTAGCGAGGTAACTGAACATCGAATCCTAGCTAATTGGTACTTCAACTTATACATTGTAACTATTTGATCATTTTTATCTCTCTTTTTGATCAGTTCTTCACCACAGAGCCTCTTCCATGTGACCCGTCTAGCCTGCCAACTTACCCTCCCAGCAAGGAGTTTGATGTCAAGTTCCGCGAAGACGAAGCTAAAAGGTAAAACCTCACCGTTATCATTTGGTATAATACATGTCTTGTTGCGTATATTTCAGTTTACAAGCGGAATATGATCAAAACATATAGTAAGCTAAATTTTAATAGAAAATTTGTGTATCGAACAACGAATTGACAAATATACTTTTGGTTGCTAACGTTAGAAAAAGCAGAGCAGGAGGCAAAGGCAGGGGAAGGGAATCAGAAAGGATCACATTCACCAAAGGAACAAGACTTGTCGCAGCTCCTAACCCCAACGTGGTATTTTTCTCCATTCCTACACGTAAAATTAGCTCCTCTAATGTTATCGATCTGAGAGCTCTTTCTATCAAATTAATTTGATAGTTAATTCAATGATCTAAAATTATTTTTATTAATTTTAATTTGACGATTGGAATTTTATCAGGGATATAACAGAAATTTAAAAAATATTCTTTCTCTTTCAACTTTTTTTTATTTTTTCTTTATTCTTCTCACATAAATTGGATATCAAAATGACATAACAATGATGTAAATATGAAGTCAACATAATGAGTCTATTCAAATGACATAATAAAAATGCATAACAGACTAGTAAAGTGTATATATCACCGACATAAAAGAGTGTTAAACTGGACATAACGATGATAAATTCAACTTATCATAAGGTGGACGTAACAACGACATAACGAGCCTGTAAAATAGTTGTTTTAACGACATAACATGCTCGTACAATGACCACTCATGTGATTTTTTTCAACTTTTTTTTGTTTCGAAACTACTTCTTCAAATCAATTCGTTTGACTCATTTTCATCCGTTGGATGAAAATTGCCCCAAAAGTCTCCTGGTCCAAGGGCCCACGATCTGTCGGATCAGAGCTCTCGGATCAATAGGCGCGTTGCTAGTCTTGCTTCTTTTTATTGATGTTCATAACTTATAACTTGTTACAGAAGAGATCAAAAGCACAGGGGACCAAGGATAGATCAATCATGAACAACGAAAGGCAGAGCAATAAAGATGACGACGGCGAAGCTTCCAATAAGGCCTCAACATCAACAAATGCAACTTCTACTTCTTCAAAGCAAACACCCAAGTCTCCGCCGTCAAAATCTGCAGCGCAAGCGGCTCAACTGTCGAGATTTACGAACTCAGTGGTCATTAGAGACAACAGCTCACACTATGATTATGGCGGCGGTAACTCCGACCACTGGCAGAAAGTTCGTGATCACGCCCCTACTGGCATGGATGCCACCAGGGTAAGTTAGTGAAAATCACACGTTAGAATGACAAGGAGCTTATAGTTAACTTCCAATTTTTGTGTGATGATTAAAGGCGTTTTACGGGAAGAAAGGAAGGATGCATCATTCGGGGCCATTGATGACGGCGGGAGGGAACATTGACGAGATGTTGAAAGAGCACGAACGGAGAATTCAACACGCCGTGAGGAAAGCAAGGTCGGGGAAGAATAAGAACTTCCAAGCTGATGGCGGAGGTGAACAAGATGGATCTCAGTTATATCGAGTGGAAAAATGACGAGGGAACTTATTTTGGTCGATCGTAATTGAAGAGAGATTTGTAAGAATGTATATTCTTTGGAAATTAGTGTTATTTAATTTGTATGGATTAGCATGTACATAATGCTCAAATAGCTTGAACTGATATGGTTGTCCGCGCGATGCCGTGAAGATTTAAATTGATAATGATTTAGACATTGCATGTTCGTTGTTCAAAAGTTAATTGTAAATGAGAAAGATGATATAAGATTATATTGATTAGGTACTAATAGATTTATTATTAATAATATATAAAATATTTACAGGACAAAATGTATGATAATTAATATGTGCAAAATTTACATGACAAACGGATTCGAGCATGCGATGAATCGGTACTTAGGTACTTCTCGTTGACTTATTCTTAGACCGATGACTCGGTACTTATATCGAGTTTGGAAACAGCAAAATCGAACAAGAAAAGGTTGGAGAACGGAGCAAAAAAGTAACGGCGGCAGGGAATAATGAATAATCCGGTTCTAGGGTTTATGTTAACCCTGCAACCAATCACCGGGAAACTTGGCTGGAAAAATAAATTGAAAAGAGGAAAAGCGAATAAAAGGAGAGTCGCCGTAAACGCCGCCAAGGCATGGCCACGTAGGAGCAGAGTGAAATCCGAAGCTGGTGTCCGCCTTCCAAACCTAGAGGCTCGGAGCTTAGTACAGCTGGAGACAGGCTGTCAACAACGAAGACCCACTCACCTATTCCCCCTAACTACGTTCCCTCTGTCTTTCTTCTTCCTCCCTTATTTTTCCTTTGCCATTCTCTCTCCTCTCCCCGTTGTTCTCCTGTCTTTCTCTCCCTTTTCTGTTTGCCTCCTCTTCTCCCGTCTCTTCGTATTCGACCTAGGGTTTCGCTGATCTCCTCCGGCGATTCGCCGATCCTCCATTGACGGTTGCCGGATCAACATTCTCTGCTTCGTAAGCTTTCGATTCGTTCTACTTTTTGCCTGTTTTCGTTCTTGTTTTCTCCGTTTGTTTCTATCGATTTTTTTATTCATCCTTTTCCGCTCGGTGTGGAGCTTTTGCATGTTTGTTTGGATTTTGTAATTTTTTTATTTGATATCTCCTTTCTGCTGCTTTTTCATTCAACATTCGCTGTAGAATTTTTCTGTGTTAGTTGATAATGCCGTTCATGTGTTGCTCTTTTGGTTTTTATCTGTCTGCCTCTCGTTCTCACTCTTGGATTTTGGCGATTTTCCCCTTACTACAAGTTATGTATGTTCTTTGAACTCTGTACAATTGTTTTGGAATTGGGGATGTTAGGGTTTTGTTATTAATGTTGGCTGAATGCTTGAGGTTATGGTTAACAGTCCAGGGCCAATGGGGGTTAGGAGAAGTAGGAGAGTTCCTGGAAACGGTTATACTTATTTGCTCATTGGCTACTTATTGCCCACTCATGTGTTGGTCATACGAAGGGAGTTAATGAATTTTGTGCTGCGAAAAAGTATGATATCTGATTGGGCCTTGATGTGCGTCAGATCTTTTCAGCATATATCTTTGCTGTATGCTTGTGGACAAGAATCAATAGCTGAATTCTGACTACACGTATATTGGTTTTGTTACTCATATAGCTTGGGGCATTTGTGTTGAAATTGGATGGATTGTCTGTGGTTAATGTTTTGCTGTTATTACCTGCGATGTCCTGCTTAGTTAGTTAGTTGGCTCTGGTTAGTTTACTGAATGGTTGCATGTTCTGCTGTGCAGGTGTTTAGGTGGCTAATTTACAATTTCAGATTTTGGAACGTTTTGTAATCTGGGATAGATTGGTAAAGTTGAAGGTGAATGACTTTACTTCTGTGGATCTTGAGCTCTCCACAAGGGATAGTTGCACCTGGTTTTATAAGCAAAATATAATCCTGGGAAGAAAGCGACTACCCAGCTTGAGGACTTTTTTTATCCATGCTGGCTGAGAGCATGCGTGGAATTTGTGTTTCGGGTAATGCCCCTGACGAGAAGTACTGCCGATGGGCTCGGTGTGGTTACAATTTGTCTAGTAGCTCTCTTGATCATCTTCGGACTTGTGTGCATTGTCTACTCAATTTACTTCCGATCTCGCGTTCGTAATCAGGGCTTCACCCAGCTCAGTTATTTCAGCGGTCCTTGGATCATTCGAATCACCTTCATTATATTTGTCATCTGGTGGGGTGCTGGTGAAATTGTCCGGTTAAGTTTCTTGAGACGTGAGGGTAGGGTGCTGAATGCACTCGACTTAAAATGGCAGGAGAATGTCTGCAAAGTCTACATCGTTTCGAATCTCGGGTTTGCCGAGCCATGTTTATTCCTCACGCTTGTGTTTCTCCTGCGTGCTCCCTTGCAGAGGATGGACTCTGGGATTTTAACTCAGAGATGGAATTGGAAAACAGCAGGATACATTCTTCTCTTTTGCCTACCAGTGTTCATTCTTCAGCTCTTTATTATTCTAATTGGTCCAGAGCTACACAAGGAAGATAGTACCTTGATGAAGAGCTTGCCCCACTATTTTACCAAGGCAGCTACAACGCAGAGTAGCGCTGTTATTGCACTCTGTACTTACCCTTTATTGAATACAATCCTCCTTGGGATTTTTGCCACCGTGCTTACATTCTACCTGTTCTGGCTTGGAAGGCGCATCTTGAAGTTGGTTATCAACAAGGGGTTGCAGAAGAGACTATATATACTAATATTCTCAGTTTCAAGCTTCCTTCCTTTGAGGGTTATTTTACTGGGATTATCAGTTTTAACAGAACCAGAGAAACCACTCTATGAAGTGCTGGCTTTTACAGCATTTCTTGCCCTTCTATGTTGCGCCGGAATCTCTATTTGCATGCTGGTTTACCTCCCCGTTACAGATTCATTGGCCTTGGGGTGTGTAAGAGATTTGGAGGCGAGGAGGAGGATTAGTGAAGAGCACAATGAAAATGTCTCCCTTATTGCTGCTAACCAGAGCTACCCGGAGGAAGAAAGCAGTCGAATTAGCCCTGACAGGACATCTGATGAATCAACGAAGCGTGGATCTATATCATTCCGTGCTTACGGAAAGGATGGGACATCGACTGGAGCATTTGTCGAGCTAAGCCTATTTTCTCCTAGTCGAGATGCGACTCCACCGGGGTCACCCCCACTTCTTGGTTGGCCAATGCGACCTTGTGAACAAGCTCTTCATGGTCATGGACCTTAGTGAATATCCGATTTTGTGGTTAAAATATAATGGTTGAGGGGAAGAGTGGAAGAAGAAAGAGACTGATTGTAAAGGGGGGGTGGGGTTGGGTTAGTTTCCAATAAGGATTTTTGATTCCTGGTTTGCTTTCTAATTCTTAGATATGATGGGTTTGCCTCTCAGGTTTAATGAATTATTTTTGTGATCTCCATTTCATCCCTTGGTGTCTTACACATATTCATTCCTGCAATTTGCATCTGTTAACGATGATGCTCTGAATCGATATCATTTCCTGATGTTATCCAAGTTGCAAGCAAATGATTGTTGGCGTTGGACCAATTTGATTATTGTTATCCAAGTCAAGGTTCAAAAAGGCGAAAGGTGCTAGGCGGGCGTTGTGGTACCGTCTAACTCGATTAATCGTTTTTAGGCGTGACTAGGCGATTTCTATGGTTGATCACACGTTCAAAACGCCCGGATCGACACCTAAGCCCAATGTGCGGCGTTTTCTTAAACCTTGATCCATGTTAAGCTGTAACCTGAAAGGAATGAGTTAGGTGTCGTTGGTGGGGGGTATAGCTGTAAGGAGTTGGAGATTTCCTCCTGGCTTGGAAGTATTGGTTGTAAGTGTAAGGCTTAGCTGTAACTTTGTAGATGAATGTTGTAGTACAGCTGTTTAATGCGCATTTCGAGTTGGTAAGAATCTATTGTTTAATCAGTTCGTTCATCCCCTCACTCCTTCTGGCTTTTGGGTTGACAGACTTGCAGCACTATTCTTCCCCCCCCCCCGCCCTCCACGTCGGGGGAAGCAGGTTTCAACTGCTTTTAGTTATGTCTTTTGTTCTGTGTATCATCTCCCTCATACTCTCCAGCTGGCCTGTTACTTCATAGTTAAGTCGAAATACTCAAGACCCACATCTCTTAGACCCGAAAAGTGACCTTTTTGCTGTATATTGTATTCTCCATCTTATCCAGAAGATTATAGTTAAGTAGAAATGCTCGACTCAGATCTTTTAGGTCCAGAAAGTCCCTAGTCAAACGACCCCTAGTAAGTGAAAAAAGAGGAGTTGCCTTCCCCATTCTCACTTGGATTATTAGAGGGGTTGTCGAGATTTATGAATTTTTTCCCGTTTTTCTCATCGTTTTAATTTTAATTTTAATTTGAATATTTTTTATATTAAAATTTATATTTTTGAAAAACGAATAAATGAACAAAGATAGTTAAAGAAGATAATACAAATTGTAAATGATGAGAGCCAAATTTAGCTCCAAAGTAGAAGCATTTTTTGAGGTACTAAAAGTCAAATTTAATTTTTTAATTTAACATTTTAACATTTGCATTGTGAATGGTCTTCTAAATGTAGTCTTAGTTTGATAGATAAAAAGTTTAATTGAATTTAGAGAGTAACCAAAAAATCAATGTTTTTTACTATTTATTCCTACTTTTCTTTTATCGGTTAGTCTACTTTTGCTTGGCCGGCTATCCTGAAACTGGGCCTGGGTCCAGTGGGCTCATAATCTGCGAACTAAGTGCATGCAATCATGGGCTTGCAGGATCCGATCCACGGTCAAAAATCAACCCACGGAAACTAGTGGTTCTCCTATTTCCACGCCATTAAAATTTAGAAAAATGCGCCTGGAAATTTCTAAATGTATACAGTAAATAAGCGAGGGCAATATTGGCAAATACAGAAGAAAGGTCCTAAAAAAGAGGCGCCGCCACCGCCTGACGAAACGGCGTAGTTCTTTCCTATTGTTAAATTTAGCTTACATCTCAGGCCCCCTCCTTCAAAAACCACACCTCGAACAAACCCAAGCTTACATCTCTCTCTCTTCGTCTCCGATAATCCGAGCTTTCGTTCACTGTAATGGCGACCTTCAACGAAGCTCCTCCCGGTAATCCCGATGCTGGAGCTAAGATCTTCAAGACCAAGTGCGCCCAGTGCCATACCGTCGACAAAGGCGCTGGTCACAAACAAGGTATAACGGGATTGTCTCTGGCTCTTGATTTCGTTCTCTGGATCTCTTCTGGATCCGATCTATTTGATACCTGGGCCTCGTTCTTGTGAGATGTTTTCTGTAACTCGATTTGCTCTGATCTGTTTGATATCTTTCGGGATGGATGTGTGTCTAGTGGAATTTTTTTTTCAATTGCAACGGAAATTGTTCACTTTATTAGATCTGTGGGTGAGATTTGAATCCAGGATTTGTGTTGGATCTTTTTCTTGATTGTTTCACAGGCGCTTTATCGTTGTCTTGTTCAGATTGAAATGATCTTTGGCTCCCTGATATTGGTTTTTCAGTATTTGATTGGCGGGTTTTTCTCAACTTGCAGGTCCTAATTTGAATGGACTTTTCGGAAGGCAGTCTGGAACTACCCCAGGCTACTCATACTCTGCTGCCAATAAGAACATGGCTGTGAACTGGGCAGAGAACACATTGTACGACTACTTGCTTAACCCCAAGAAGGTATGTCATCAGGGCCCTAAGTTCTCGCAGTAAGATCTTTCATGTATGACGTTGATAACTTGTTACTGATCCTTTTTACCATCTTCCTCATGTTGTGATTTCGTTGTAATCCTGTCGTTGAATTCACTCTTTGCATGGAAATGATTCTTCACTATACATATGATTGAAGTTACTGCGATCGTATGAAGCCTTCCACAATTTAATGACTAAATGACTAATGATTCTACCATTTTGTTATACTGGAAATTATAAAACTTTTAGTAGCTTGGTGGATTGTGTTGTGTCGGTTGTCTTTGTTTAAGTACCTACTGGATTTATGGGGTTTGTGGAGTTCCTTTGTTTGCAATGAGAGTACTATCAGGGTTTCGATTGTGAAAAGTAGATACATTTAGCTGAAGGGATGATCCCCGTTTGTGCAAGTAGCTAGATGTTACTTATACATACACTAACAAGTGCAACGATGTTGTGTTTTCTCGCAGTATATCCCTGGAACTAAGATGGTGTTCCCTGGACTGAAAAAGCCACAGGAGCGTGCAGACCTTATTGCGTATCTGAAGCAATCCACTGCCTGATCATATTGATTTTGACACAGATTCGTGTTGCCATTAAATGGTATCCGTCCCAAATTGGACATGGTTTTTCTTTTTTCATCTTCTGAAATTGAAGCAGTAGGCATTCCTTAAAATAAAGAACGCCGTTTTGGATTTGAAAGTTCCCTATACTATATTCAGTTAGGGAAGGTATATTGGTTGAGCTTGCGACTCAGTCATGAGTTTTCTCTGTGAGGCCGTTTGCTGGACCTCTAAATTGATTTCCAGAATAGCCATATATATATATACTATTGGATTTTTCTTGTTTCTCTTGTGTTTTCAGTTAATATCTCTTAACTAACTATTTAATAAACCGTGCTGGGTCGCTTGGATTAGCTGAAATGCAAGCTGAATGTATGTTAATTTTCTGTTGATAAACCTTGAGATGAACTGAGATGATTATTGGGGATGGAAAATGCTGCTATTTGTCCGCATGGTTTGTTTCGAGGATGACGAAATAAGATGGAAGGGCGGACAGTTGTGTCGGTTTCGGTATCTAACAAATGAGATGAAGGATGGGAAGTTGCGTCAGTAACGTGAATTGTGGTATTTTGTCTGAGGCGTATCAAATTGTATCGTTGCTGCACAAATTCTGATGTGGTGGGAAGTCCCAAGACAAGTCTGGTAAGGTTGCTGTTTGTCTCACTGTTAAGTGCAAAGTCTAATTACCAGGATTAGCCAGTTGGGTTCAGAGTTTTGTAATCTGTTCCATCTGCAATTGTTCTGGTTGCAACGTATCGATTTGGTGAACCCTTTCAGATAGCTTGCTGAGTTGAAGAGCTTTGAAGGTTCTAGTCGGCAGCAGTTGCGTTCAAGAGTTTTGTAATCTATTTGACGAGCAGGATAACTACGGCGATTCTACGAGGAACAAACTGATAAGTTAAATCCATTTGATCGTTGGATAACAAATGAAATAATCATATAGTTACTGCTTGTGTACTGTACCAAAAGAACACGACAGAGTATCTGGTGATATAAATATAGAAGAGAAGTAATGGAAGCAGGACTAGCAACAATCTGGTATCTGCCCTGCCATGGAAAAGAAACATTACTCAAATATGATACCAAAAGGACTCTTCACACTGTACCCATCAGCCACCCAAAACAGGCTCCCTTGAACAAACCTCGCACTCGTCCCCTTCTTCGCCACGAATGTCACCGAGTATTTCGCCTTCTCATTCAACTTACTGAAAGCAATCTCACTAGGCTTCACTTCAATCCCCACTGCTTCCTCTGGTGCATACACCTCCACTTTGTAAACTGAGTTCGCCTTCCCAACATTAGTGACCGTTCTCGTGTACGTCACTGGCTGAGAACCCAACTGTACCACGAAAGACGGGTAGTTCAGCTCAGCTTCGGATATCGATTCATCAGAAAAGCATTCGACCTTCTGCTGCACAATGGTGGACACCTGAGCATTGTTGTAACCCAAACCACATAGGTAAGGAACATAGTCTTCCGGCTGGATGTCATAAACCAGTCCGGGATTGCTGGCTCCAGTCGGATTTATATGACCGGATCCCATATCGAACATGTCGGCTAGAAGATGCTGCTCATCCGAAATCGGCTGCCCACCGGTTTGAGTCAAATGTGCTGTCGTCATCATGGCTGATTTTACTGCAGCTGGTGACCAATCCGGATGAGCACTTCTGAGCAAAGCTGCAATGCCGCTTAGATGAGGGCATGCCATTGATGTTCCTGATATCATATTGAAGTTCGAGCCATTGTTGTTGTTGGCTAACTCGTCCAGAGGAGTTGGCCAAGCAGCTAATGTGCTTACACCAGGTCCAATGATGTCGGGTTTCATGATCCCGGGGCTCGATTGGCTAGGACCCCTCGATGAAAAGGAAGCAACTTGGGGAGCATTTTGCTTGCGAATCACGGTTCCTTTGAACGCAATTTTTGCAACCGGCGATGATGTGGAGTTGATGTAACCCTTGATGGCATTCCCTGCTTCATAGCTGACGTGTGATGCTGGTAGCTCATGAGCATCAGCTAATGTTGTGAAACCATAATCTTTGTTATTGACCAGGATCATTGCAGCTCCACCGTTTGCTTTCACTTCGATTCCTTTATCAAGTCTTTTGATTTGGCCTCCGATTTCACAGACGACTATTTTGCCCTTGACATAAAGATGGCTTAATGATCCAGGTGCACAGAACACAGCTGATGAGTTATCAGCTGAGCCTGCATAAACAAGTGGCAACATTTTTTCGGAATCGAAATCCTTCGGCTGGAAAAGGGTTTGACCATCAAACTCTTTTTTGTTGCCAAGATAAACAGTTGATATCATCTGTCTATCAACAGTGCTAGCTCCAACGGTCAGAATCCATGGTGCTTCATTAGACAGAGTTCCGGTACCCGGACCATTGTTCCCTGCAGCACAGCTGACAAAAACTCCCTTCTTGATCGCACCGAACGCTCCGATCGCGATTCCATCGTCGAAAAATGGAGCCGAGTCCCCACCGAGTGAGAGTGATAGAACATCAACACCGTCCCCAACTGCAGCATCAATTGCTGCCAATATTGCACTATCAAGACAACCTTGTGGGCCACACACTTTGTATATGGCCAAGTGAGCCATTGGTGCCATTCCAACAGCTGTTCCGGAACCTTGCCCTAAAGCATTGGCATTTAACACAGCACTGCCAGCTACCGTGCTGGCAGTGTGAGTCCCGTGGCCTTCCTCATCGGCCACGGAATCGCTGCTCGAAACGAGGTTTCGAGCACCGATGAGTTTGTTGTTGCAAGCTCCTTCCTTTAGCTCGCATTTCCCTTTCCATTTCGCAGGGGGAGGAGGCATGCCTTTGTCACTAAATGAAGGATGGTTCGGTGTTACTCCAGTATCAAGAACACCAACAATGACTCCTTTCCCATAGTTTGAAGTGTTCCATAACCCTGAGTTCTGATTTAGCCCCAAGAATTTTGGAGTGTAAGTAGTCTGAAGAGACAGGATTCTCTCAGGACGCGCTGACACGAACCCTTGCTTCGATTTCATCGTCTCGAGCTCTTCCCCGGTGAGTTTCGCAGCGAATCCTGTGGCCACTTGGTGGTAAGAGTGTACCATCCGCGAATCGTCAGAGCTTAGCTCAGTAACTGGCAGGAACTGCTGGTAGTACCTGTCTAGATCCTCCGATTCGAATGATTCTATGCCAAGAGGTTTCTCCACAAATACCAGATATGTATTCAGTGCATTTTTTCCAGGAACTACTTCTTCTGCCTGGGAGAAACAGAACATAGAAGAAGCAACAAGTAGAAACATAATATGGCCCAACATCTTGCACTTCTTGTTCTCTTTGCCGATGAAGAGAACAAGAGATGCTGGGTGGGATGGAGTGGACATGTTCATGTGATGCAAAATATATAGAGTTATGTTTTGTTTAAGGAAATGAGATCATGAGATAATTAACCAAAGGAATGTATATTTGAGAGTGGTACTGGTAGGGCTATTCTTCAAGTTGATAATTGATGGACAAATTTGATGATGATGGGGCACTGTTTACAACTGGTGTTCGGTTACAAAACAAATTAAGGGACAAAGATGTATGGGAAGAGTTTTGTTGAGTGCAGAGATCATTTGATTCTGTTTGTTGTCTTTTGTCTGGGTTTGTCAGGACACTTGAACTTGGAAAAGCCAACAGTACTGCAATTGCTTTTCTATGGATATATTGAAATATCCAATTTTTTGTCATGGGGATGATGAATAGTTAGAGTTTCGAACTTTCGAGTTTGGCTCAGGATAATTTTAAGTTCGATTCAATGTTTGGTCGTGTCGGAGCTAGAGGGAGAGGAAGAGTTCCGACTATCTTATTTCTTTGTTTCGAGTACTAAATTATATGTAAAGTACAGATGATTTTGTAATCCGGTTTATGATATTTGAAATTCTGCTTCTGTCCACTTATTTTTTCAAACTAAACAAAATTAAACTTATAACCAATCTATAGTTGTTAAAAAAAATTTACATAGAAAAAAAACTCGCCGATGGCCTATAGTGTTTTGTTTTAACTAAAAGTAGTGTAGCAAATATTTTGTTATACTTTAACTTGTTACTATAATATATTTAGAAGAATGTATTCGTTATTTGATTATTTAATATATATATAAATTTTCTATTCAAATTCAGTTGAATGTATTTTCTATCTTAATTCTACTATTGTCAGAATTTAGTCATCTCCAATCGCCGGATCACTATCTCTAATCAACAAAAACAATTCGATTAATTTTCCCAACCACTCCGATCTTCTTGAAAGATAGTTCTTTGAGAGGCTGAGAATGGGGAGAAAGGGTTTAATATCTTTTGTTTTAACCTCTAGCTTTATTCCTCCTTGCCTTGTTTGGAGTATAACTACATAACAAGAAATTTGAACACATACTTTCTAATAGTCGAATATTCAAATTTAGTCCGAATTTTTAAATTTAGCCCAAACTAGTTTCAATTCCAAATATGTCTTTTAACGAAATTTTATTAAATTTTTCGTCGAAATTAGTGGAGATTAAGACTGCTAAAATAACGTATCAGCTGACATGTCAAATATAACCATGTCATCATCCCTAAATTAAATAAAAATGATAATTAAGAAAATTAATAAATAACAAAATAATAATAAAACGTGTTAGGTTTGATTTTTAATTTTATTTTGTTGGGAATAATTAAATTTTGTTTTATAATTAAAATGCTGACGTGGAGGCTGATATGACATTTATTTGGCCGGTCAACTGAATGCCAAATGCCATGTCAGCTCCGCCTGTCTCGTCACTAACGGTGTTAAAAATTTTGACTGAAAATTTATTCAATAGGCTAGAATTATCGGAAGACCGAAACTATTGGTTAGATAACGATCATCAAAATAATTCGAACTAGATTTGGAAATCCTCTCAAAGTTTAGGTTAGATTTGGGTATTCGGTTCTTTTTAATTTACATGTGTGTCATGTCACATGTAAAAAACGTTGAATTTTACGTTAATTATTTGTGAGAGTTGGCTAGACTTTTTATCAGGTATATGTGTTCAAATCATTTATCAGCAAGATTTAGCGGACCCATTCAGAGAATCAAACCGAGTAAGCCTAATTGAAACAGCACATAATCGAACAACGGATCAAATCCAAATCGAAAAGGAAACAACGCATATACACACACAAAACTCACAATAGTGCTAAAGGACACAGAGATACGATCGTATACGACACAGGTCCTGTTCAAATAAGGTCGTAACGATGATAACTACTGCTTCTTGAAAACCTTGATCCCTCTCCAACGAGACTCCATGTAGTTAGACGCGTCATCCTGAGTGTAAACTCCAAACTTGAAATAATGGGACCTGCCGCCGTGGCCAGGTCCCTGATAGACGAGACTACCGTCCACATAAATCTTCAGCTTTCCTGCATCAGCATCGTGGATCACATTCAACCGAAACCACCTATTGTAGATGTCCGAAAGGATGGGAGCACGGTACGCCGAGAGTTCCCCTCGATAAACTCGAACCATCATCGTAGTTGCACGACCACTCGCTCCAAACACTTGCATCACACACACCCCTGATGTCCCGCTTGGCACGAACCCATGGCCTTCGAATTGCCACACTCCTGACGAATAGTCATTCCCCTGCAGCCATTGAGAATGCTTTAGAATGGTCTTTTGAATAATTCAGAAATTAAATAATATTGGCCTGATCATGGGGCAATAGGGTAATGTATATCGGGTTAGACCCGTTATGGTTACGGATTAATCGAAACATTTTATGTATATAAGGAATGTTGGTCTCCTCTGTAATTAAGTCATCTCTCACCGAAACCTTTAATAAGATTCTCATCTTCTCTCCGTGGAGTAGCCGACCTCAAGGTCGGAAATCACATTAATCGTCTATGTTGTTCTTCTATTATTCCTTCAATATTCTAGTGTTATTCTCTTTTTATCATGTTAAGAACCGTTGCATCCCAATAACTCGATTGGTATTTATATTATTTACTAACATGCCCCTTCAAACGGAAGCTCTCAAAAAAGTTGAGGTTTGCACATCTTCGATAAATCATGTGCAGAGATTGGGGGCTATATATCGGAATTCGAAACGGAGACCTCTCGGTCATGTAAAGCTCTGATACCATGTCAAGAATCGTTGCATCCCAATAACTCGAATTGTTGAGAAGAAATTCTGATTGGTATTTATATTATTCACTAACACAATATGCTCTACGGCACATGGTCTAAAAATTTTCGTGGCCTCGAATTTTTCGAATTTACAGTATTCGGTTTAACAAATCTTAATAGAATTGAGGACAATTAACCAAATATAATATCGGCTTACGTACAGTAATACGGATTTCAGTGCGAGGTCTGGTGTTGCTACCCTTGAAGTGTGGTTTGTCAGTGGAGTAAACCCAGAGCTTGTGGACGTCGTCTTGGTAGCTGTAACGTTGGTCCTTCTGCAGATCGTACGGCCACTGGACCTCAAAGTTCGAATCACTCAGCGGAACAGCAACGAACCCTTCGGTTGGATCGACAGCACCAAAAGCTAGCCAGGGGAACAGCTGAACAAGGATTACAAGACGGCACAACAACAATACTCCTCCACCGGAAATAGAAGCCATAATTAATCAATGAAAAGGAAGCAACTGTAGTAGTTTTAGAATAGTGGAAACTCAACTCTGGCAATTTAGGTGTGAAAGGTTTACTCTGAATTTTGGTTCATTATATAGATAAGAGATTCCAAAGGTGGCGGCAGCAAGGGAATGTTTCGTTCTCTTGAAACCTACTTCGGACGTATCTCGTTTCCTATACATTCTGTCTTTGTTAAGAGTCCGGGTAAGTAGCAAGGAGATCGGTCTCCTTACGGGCAATAAAGAGTAATCCGAACTGTCCATATTGAATGCCAGATCTAGTAGACGAGAGGGCCAATTTAAACCAGGGATAAATTTGTCTTTTCGTAATTTTCGCACACAACTTATACTCTTTGGTAAACGGACCACGGATCGTCGTCAACATGGTCGTACCCATAGTATCAGAGTCAACATTCACTCCATACCATTATCGAGAAATGGCAGGAGAGCTAAGTGATTGCAGAAGTAAGTACCAAGATTTCAGAATCATCGACATCTTCCGTATGGATGCTAACATCGAGCCTCGATTTTCCTTAATCCTTATACTTGATCTTCGACGACGTCCGTCTCCTCATTTTACAGTACACAATCCCTCTCTGTTAAGCTTCACAATCCTGGTTCGCTACACATCCCTCTCTTCTTCTCCCATCATATCATCAATATTTACAAACACATCAATTATATTTTAAAATTTTCAATTCTTTTGGTGGACCAGATTACCCCTCGTCGGTTAGAGGTACATTGGATTTTGAATGTCTAAATTAGACGGCTACGATTTATTTGCTGGAACTTTGCAGCCTATTCGGGTTTCTTTTTTGTTAGTGAAGAACCGTAGTCTCAGTTGCTGATATTGAACCAGAACAAATACATATAAATTAGTGTTCTTTACGCAGTTAACTTTCGTTTTAATTAACCAGTAATGACAAGTTAAAAGTCTTATTACTTTATTAAACTAACTTTGAATATACAAGTATGTCAAAGTTTTAGATCATGTGAATACAAATACGTCAAAGTTGTAGATCATGTAAAGAATCGTTTCGTCACAATAATTCGAGTTGTTGGGAGAGGATTTTGATTGATGTTTATGTTATTCGTTAACAATCTCCATCCCATAAATTGATTAGCAATTTTCAATAAAGACTTTATCACCATATCGACAACATTAACAATTAACTCATTCAGCAATTTCTTACCATCTAATTAAAATGAACCAATGAAATATCATTATCTATTATTTATCTTCAATTTATTTTCATTCATAAATACATTTCTTAAAAAATGAGTCATCTTGTTTGTGTGGCATTAGCAATTGCTTATTGGATGCCATTTAGAATTATGGTTAGCATTGAGTTAAAAACTCTATTTATTAATTATTTTGCAGTTGGTAATTATTGATCTATAATTAATAGAGGGCATGATTAATGAAAAATAATGAAATATTTTGCAGCAATTATATATGTTGCTGAATTTTTAGTTATAATTAGACACGAGATGTCGTTAAATGTGTATGATGTTTGTTCTGGAAAAAAAATAGTAACACATTCGAAGACAGCAGTAACTATGGTGAAATAATCTGACAACTTGGATGCATAGCTTTTGGACATCAACAAAATGAAACTACTGATAGAGATCATAGTCCAACTCCGAAGTCAGAGAAGTCGAAAACTATGGTGTAAAATCATACAAATGTTAGCAAGTTCTTACACTTATTGACTACTACAAAGGGAAACAAAATGCATAACTAACTTGATGCATTCTTAAAGTTAACATACCACTCTGTTCCTGCGATTTTCGTAATCCGAACCCGGACTTTGAACTCGAGCAGATCCGAAGTTTCCAATCACTTTGGGACGACTGCAATTGCACTGGTGACCGTATACCGAGGAGCCGTCCAGATCAAGTATCCTTGAGAGTAAGGCTTTGCACCATATTTCCCAGCCTTTCTAGTGAACGTCACAGAATATGTTGCCTTCTGATTCAGCCTGCTGAAAGCAATCTTCTTGGGACTCACCTTAACATCAACTCCTTCCGGCGCGATCACCTTGGCAATGTAGATCGAGTTTGCCAGTCCGACATTCGTCACGGTTCTCGAGTAAGTCAGAGGTGTGGATCCCAGTTTGATCGAGAATGTAGGGTAGTTGAGCTGAGCTTCAGGAATGCTCGAATTCCCGCAACGCACTTTGCGGTTTACGATCGTCGAAATCTGGCTGTTCAAGTAAGCCAACCCACATAGGTAAGGAATGTAGTCATTGGGGCTGAGGTCGTAAACCAGCCCCGGATTAGCAGCTGCATTCGGATTGACATGTCCTGCACCGACGGCGAACAAGTTCGCCTTTTTAAGCTGTTCGTCCAGTATAGGCAAGTTGCCGAGATTCGAGAGGTGGGCGGTGGTCATCATGGCTGATTTGATTGCGGCGGGGGACCAATCAGGGTGAACACTCTTGAGCAGAGCAGCAATGCCGCTCAAGTGAGGGCAAGACATCGAAGTTCCAGAGATCATATTGAACGGGATGTTGTCGGTTATATTGTCCACCGAAACCGGCCATGCAGCTAGGATGTTGACTCCAGGACCAATGATGTCAGGTTTCAGGATTCCTGGAGATTCAATGCTGGGGCCCCTGGAGGAGAATGAAGCTACTTGCGGGGAATTCGGGTTACCAAGTATTGTCCCTTTGAAAAAGATGGTAGCTTTCGGATATTTCGTCGAGTTAATATACGATTTGATTGCTTCACCGGCTAAAAATCCGACGTGTGATGCAGGGAGGACATGGGGATCTGCTAATGTATCAAACCCATCAGCTTGATCGTTCATCAGAATCATTGCAACTCCACCTTTGTTTTTCACTTCCTGTCCCTTGGCAATTCTGGCAATATTACCCCCTCTTTCACACAAGACGATTTTGCCCCTGACGGAATTGCTCAATGTGTTGGGCCCACAGAATTTTGCACCTCTTCTTTTCCTGTTTGTACCTGCATACACAAATTATTAATGAATGATATAAAATCGAGTTATCACATAATAATTTAAATTATTAAAATATAACGATTTTCTAGTTTAATTTATACCTGCGTACAAAAGTGGCAGGAATTGTTGGGAATGAAATTTCCTGTCCTGGAATAGAGATTGACCATCAAATCCTGCTTTGCTCCCAAGCAGAACTGTTGATTTAATCTTCCTATCAATCGTGCTGGCCCCGACGGTTAAAATCCATGGTGCCTCGTTGGACGCTGATGATTTTACCGGGCCAGCGTTTCCTGCCGAGCAGCTTACGAAAACACCCTTCTGTATGGCTCCGAATGCGCCAAGCGCAATCGGATCTTTGTAGAAGGGTTCTGTATCACCCCCGAGCGAGAGAGAAAGCACATCAACCCCGTCGGCTACCGCACTATCCATTGCTGCTAGTATAGCAGCACCGGTACAACCGAGCTTCTCGTCGCAGACTCTGTACATTGCAATGTGGGCTAACGGTGCCATCCCGACTGCTGTACCGTTCGCCTCACCGAAGGCGTTCGCCCACGGGATCGCATTTCCAGCTGCCGTGCTGGAAGTGTGCGTCCCGTGGCCATCATCATCTGACGCATCCGGATTATGCGAGACGAGATTCCTAGCGCCGATTAGCTTGTTGTTACATTTGGCTCCTCGTGGTAGCTCACATCTGCCTTTCCATTTCGCAGGAGGAGGAGGCATGTGGTCGTCTCTGAACGACGGGTGGTTGGGTGCTATACCAGTGTCGAGAACTCCGATAATTACACCTTTACCCCCGCCGTTTTTCCAAGGGTTCCATAACCCTTTGTTCTGTTGCAGCCCCAGGAACTCCGGAGTGCGAGTTGTGTGTAAAGAGTAAGTCTTGTCCATGTGAACTGAGAGGATCCCTTCCTTTTTTTCCATTTCCTTCACTTCGTGTTCGGTCAGCCTGGCAGCAAATCCTGTCGCGATGTTGTGGTAGGAATGGACCATTATGGTAGTGTCCTGATCATCAGTTAAGCTTGTTGTCAGAGTCTGATGATCTGGAAGGTAGGAAGTGTACCATTTGTTCCAAGCTTCTTCATCTTCTTGTTGAAAGGTGGAACTTTCTGGCTTCTCCAGGAACACAATGTAAGTGTTCAACTGGCCGCGGTTGGATAATTCGGAGGAGAAGCAAGATGGCAGTGAAGCAAGACTGATCAGAATTGCTATAATCATCGTCACTGTCATCTTGTTCTCCATTTTCCTTTGGATTGTGATGTGCTGTTTGTTTGTGTGTTGCACTGGATATGATGTTTGTAACGAACATTATATAGTGGTGGAAGGTGTTTGTTAACTTCACTAATCTGGAAAGTGGCCGGCAATGCTGCGGTGCATCCAAAGCTGAAGCCACCAGCCAAAAATTTTGGACATTTGTAAGGCGATTGAACTTAAGTGTGATGGGAAAACCAAGGGGCCGGGAGCGAGCAAGCAAGTTAGATCAATATGAGCGAGTCCGATTCTAGAGCGAACGACATTGCTCCTTGGTGCCAAAATTAATAGTCAAAATTAATCATGGGTAATATTGTTACGTTGTTTATAATATTGTTATGGTCCAACAATAATATTAAAAAGTTTTCCGATCATTTTCCCAGCAATTCCGACCTCTGTTGATTAATTTTGTTGCAGCCACATGATCATCTTCGCTAGCTCTAGATATCTAGGGAATATTTTTTATTTTTTAGAATTTTTTCCTACGACCTGTCGTACAATTTTATACAGAGAGTTGTACGGATCATACATTGTGTATAAGTTTGTACAAATCCATACAGAAATGTATACACATTTATATGGATTTTGTACAAAGTATTATACTAAGTATCGTACTAAGTATCATACTAAGTACTATACTTAGTACAAGACTTTATATACACATTTGATTTGTATGACCGTGTGATGTGCTGTATTTTTTACACACTTGTTCACATTATAAAATATATTTTTGTGTGTCGAAATGTATTCAAACTTAGGATTTTGAGTATATGTTTGGTTTTCTTACTCCTCGAGGCCGTATTACATTGTTTGGGATGTTTTGATGCATTTCAGGCGAATTACAGCGTATAGGGACAAGTGGGAACTAATATGGACAATTGAAGTTGCTTGGAGCGAAGATTGGTTGGAATTTAAGAGGAACACACTGTGTCCCATAAGAACACACCGTATCCTTTGGAACACGACCGTGTCTTTTGATTTGCATTCTTAGTTAATAATTAGTTAGGAAAACATTCATATAGATGATCATTCACTGTTACTTGGTCTAGTTAGTGTAATCAAGTTGAGTAATAGCATTAGAAGACCCTAGGGAAATACGATTCCATTAGTTCATTCTAGTGGGTATTTGATTAGCGGTGTAAAATCCGTTCTTCACTATAAAATGTCAATTTTACCCCATATTTTCAGTCGTTATATTTAAGATATAATATTTGAACGATTGAGATTGTGCAAGCTTTCTAGATTAGATCCAGTTTCCATTTCCCTAACTCCAAATTCGGACTCGTCTACAGGTTAACATTTTATGGGTTGGAGTTTAGTTAAGCATCAGCTATATGTTGTGTTTTTCGTATTTTCTGAGTAGTATCAGCCAAATATTTTCCAGAAATAACAAGGGAGGTGTCCAGAAGTAAGCTCCACCATTATCATAATTAGAATTATTAACTAGACTTTCACTTATATGTTGTAGTAAATATCAACCACTCACAAGTTAGCTAGTAATAAAAACAAAATCAGTCTTGATCAAAACTTATTATATTGTTTACCTAAAGTCATATCTAATTATTCTATTCATTTTTTCTTTTTAAAAGTTTAAAATTAAAGAATTATTGATTCCTTGGTTGTGGAAGGAGTATTTGTTGTTGGCATCCAAAAATCAAGCAAGGCAGGAAAAATATTGAATTGGTGTGGAATGAAGGAGGAAGGGAGGAGGTATTTATAGATTCGTTGGAGTTAGCGGCGCACCCTCGGATGTGTGGCGCGTTCTAGGGGCTCCAATGGCTATATTGTAACGGTCAGGAAACGACCGTTACAATATAAATGTTGGAGTATCTCTAGAACGTGCCGCACGTCCTAGAGTGCGCCCAGTGTTTTAGGGGCTCATATTGAACATTTTGTATAATTTATGTTTCATTTTAACCGTTTATGTAATTTTTTATTTAATCGTGCGTAATTTTTTTACTTTATTTAATACTAATTGTAACTGAAGTCATATCTAATTATTCTATATCAAGTAATATTCAGATGGGGAAGAAACGTGCATACACCTCCTAATTCCTATTTGTATTTTTACTTAAGATTTAAATGATTTAACATTGTATGCATAAATCTGTCAGATGTAGAGTTTGCATGGTTTCTTCATCTTCTATCAACTTGCTGGATTTATGATATATTAAAAGAAAGAAATAAAAATTGCATATGAAATATTTGAAATAAAAACTTATAAGAATATCCCTAATTTATTTTCTTATTAATTGATATTCTCATCTCAGCAAAAATGAGCACAGAACTGAATCTCGATAGGATATGGATTTAATGATTGAAATTACCAGTTCTTCATGTGAAAAGTAACACCTTGGTTATACCTACTATCTCTCTCTCTCTTTGCGACCCATCCACCATGGCAGCATGGCCTACATCACCGATACCACCGCCAACTCATTCTCCTCGGCTGCACTTGACGCCGCCGCCAACTCACCATCCTCGCCTGTGCTCGTTGATCGCTGTGTTCAAAATCTCTCTGTAACGACAGCGATGACGAGGAACTTTCGCTGAAGGAAGCACAGCCAATCCTCCTTCGGAGGTTGTGAAGACTGGATCATCTCTGACAATGTGCTCTCTTTTGAAGCCAGATGGGCTATCTCTTTGTTAGTTTTTGTGTCAAACTATGTTTTCTGAATTTCCTTTGGATATTCTTTTATATGCTAGTTTTTCTTGTCTTGAGCTGATTTTTATTTGGTTCTTTGAGTTTTACTGAATGAGTTACGATATTGAAAAGAGGTACGTGCGAAATCAATTAATTAAAAGGATAATTATTTTTCTCGTTATAATTTATTTGTAGGTTACACTTTTGAAGTTATTAACCATGCAGTGTTTTTTATGAGATATATAAATATATGTTTATATGGCTACGGGAAAAGCAATCAAAGGTTTAGCCTTTTGCAAAGTAATCCCAAACTTATCATCCATGTCCAAGCTCAATGGGTCAACTCCATCTTCGAGCTTCCAGTCAAATCGATGAACTAATGAACCCACCATCATATGCAACATCCTCATTGCCAGTGGCAATCCAGGACAGATCCTTCTTCCACCTCCGAATGGTATGAATTCGAAGCTGTCCCCTCCGGCATTAATCTCCGATCCCATAAATCTCTCCGGCATAAATGAGTTTGGGTTGTCCCATATGGCTGGATCTCTGCCGATAGCCCACGCATTAACTATAATTTGTGCTCCTTTTGGCACATTAAATCCAGAAATGACCACATCCGATCCTGCCTTTCTAGGAAACAGCAGAGGACCTGCTGGATGCAACCTCAAAGTCTCTTTGATTATTGCTTGTAGAAAAGGTAACCTGGCAATGTTGGATTCATGAAGATGATTGTCTTTTCCAATGATCTGGTCTAGTTCTGTCCTTGTTTTAGCAAATGTGTTGGGATTGCGAAGCAGTTCAACCATTGACCATTCTACTGTGGTTGCAATGGTATCAGTCCCAGCAACAAACAAATCCTGAACAATCATAAACAGAAATAAATAAAAGTATTACTCTCGATTCGACGATCAAACATGCAATGGACTCCATTGTGAAGAAAGGTATATTACTCTTGATCTGACAATCAAATATGAAAGTTTTTCTTTTTTTGTCTACTTTCGCGTTTTGCCGCGGGAAACAATATAGTTCTAGTACGAAAAATATAAAAACAAATTCAACCAAATAATAAAGAAATGCATATACAAAATCTAAAAATATATATGAGCATTAAAATTGAATATGGACATGATTGACTTGCTACTACAGTTCATTAGTAAATATAATTGTGAAATGAGTGGTATGACATACTATAATTTGAATTCAATAAGTAATATTTTAAGAAAGTTGAAATGTAACGATTAACAAAAATTTGGAAGTATAAATACTTGATTTCTAATGCATATTATATTTTTATTAGAAACTAATGTATATTTTAAATTGGAGAGAAAATGAATTTATAAAATCTTAAAATATTAAATTTTTGGAATCAATATAAGCTTATTAATAAAAACTTGGAAATATAAATACTTAATTTTCTAATGTATATTATATTTTTTTTAGAAATTAATGCATATTTTATATTGAAGAGAAAATAAATGTTTAAAATCACAGAAAAGTTAAATTTATAGAGTAAATATAAGTCTTACATTTTTTGTTACACATAAGTTTTACATAGGATTTGTTGGAGGGGATCTTATTTTATTGTGCAATAGTAACTCTCATCCTACTATTGCATAAGAAAGTAGGATTCCCTCCAATATTCCGTTAGTTTTTTTTATTTAAATAAAATTTGGATGGAAAATTAACAAAATATTATGTTTGTTAAAACCGTCAAAATTTAAGAGGTTTGATCATTAAAATTTAGTAAAGAAATGGCATGATAAATTATATATAGAACAAAGGGTGTAATTCTACAATGAAGATTTAGCGTACATATCACATCAATTGTGTTTAGCTTGATTTGAACGTGATTGTTATGGTTAGCGTTAAATAGCACAGTATGAAACTGCAAGAAGCCATGGAAATATATGGACTCAAAGTAAGGGAGTGAAGAGTTCAAATGAAAGCTCACCAACAATAAGTGATTGATGAGATCTAGATCCATTGAAGCTTCCCGACTCTCTTGATCAACAATGTCCAGCAGCGTATCCAGCATGTCATTACTCGATACATACTCCTCCGACTTTCGCTTCTTCAATCGCTCCTCGATTATTCTTCCGAACAGATTCATCACCTTCTCGGAATGACTTCTCATCCTCCTTTGTATCCCCTGCAAATCCATTGCGCTGAGAAGAGGGAAAAAGTCTCCCAAATTGGGCTTACCGGATTCAGTCATTATACCCCTCGTGGCCTCTTCGAACTCCGCAGCATCAAAACCACACCATGAAGTAGTAGTACGGACCTCCTCCATCAAATCCAACGAAAGAACCGTCGTCGAAATAGAGCCGAAAACTGCCCTGAATGCCGCCCTTCCAATATCCACCGCCTTTCCCTCGTTGGCATTTTGTCGAACAACTTTGAGAAACTCCAGAACCTTTTCCCACCGAAGGCCTTGGTTGGAATCCAGCCTCTGGGAGGCGAAGAGATGAGTGTTGCAGATTTTCCTGAGGTTCCTCCACTTGGATGACTCGAAAGGGAGCAACGGCATGCCGAATTCGTGGTGATCGCTGGCGCATAGTGCCTGTGTAAGCTGGCGGTTGCAGAGGATATGGTCGTGTTTTTGGAGAATTTGTTTGGCTACAGCCCGAGAGGAAGCGACGATTGTGGTTACTTGGCCAAGCTTGAGGCTCATTATGGGACCGTGAATTTTGGCAAGTTGGGCTAGGGATTTGTGTGGTTTGTCGTCCAGGTTGTGGAGGTTTCCTATGATCGGAAGGCGGGTAGGACCGGGCGGGAGATTGGCCGTAGTTTGGTCGGAGAAGAAGCGGCGGAGGATGGCCAAGGTTGTTAGGAGGCAGAACAAGCAGGTAATGATCTGTAACAAGTCCATTTTAATGTGTTCTATTGGTTACAATTTCAATTTCTCAGCTTACACAGCTTTGATATAAATACACAAGAAGAATGAAAATGAGCTTTTCTATATTTCCAGTTGCTATATTGCGGCTTGTTTGTTTGCGGCCGATTGAAACAGAATATTTATCGCTTCGAACTTTAGAGGGCAAAAAGCATATTGTGGGCTACTTATAATTTGAAATACATATTTTTTTCAATTTTTTTTAAATAGTTATAATTTGAAAAATATAACTGGTTATAATTATCACTAATTATTAACAAATAACTAATTATATTTAATAATCCTAACAAATAACTAATTATATTTAATAATCCTAATTGATTATAGTTATGACTATTTATTAACATATAACTAGTTATATTATTAGTAATCATAACTAGTTATATTTTGACTATTTATTAAGACATAACTAGTTATATTAGTAATCATAAATGGTCATAATTATGACTATTATTAAAACATAACTAATTACATACGGATTATAATTAGTGATTATAATCGATTATACTTTTGATTATAATATAAATAGTTATTAAAAATATAACTAATTATAATTAAAATATATATAACTAGTTATAATTTTTCACCGGAATAGTAGATGGTGACTTGCTGGAAAAGGCACCGTCGGCAACAGAAGGATGTCGACTGATGACCAGAGTCTCGCCGGAAAATGGCTGGCTGGTGACCGAGGCCGGTTGACAAAGAACGATGCTGATGTGGCAGTGTATTTTATAAAACAAAAACAAAATTGTGACAAAACTTTACTAACTTCTTATACAAATCACTAAATTAATGAAATTCGGAAATTTAACGGTCCACGATCCTTCTAAACATCCTGAAACTACTAAAATCTTGAAAGTTGAACAACTCCCACCTATTACCATTTCTTGCATTGGCTTGTTTAAATGACAGAGGTTGACATACACACAAAGAAAGACAATATGCGAAGGAAAACAAACAAACAGGCTACTAACCAACGGATAAGCTAAGATTTAAGGATCTATTTGTTTGTTTGTGGTCGTTTGAAAGAGAATATTGCGGCTTCGGATCAAATTAAATTAGGCCAAGTTCCGGCACATTTTAAAATCAGAAATCATCTCTAATTTCAATGATTAATTTTAATCATTAATTTTTTATTTAAATATGTTTAAGTGTGTACATAATTAATTAATAATTAATATTCTCTTACTTTTTTCTATCAAAATGTGCCATTATTCATGAATCTCATTAATAAAGTTGACTTAGATTTCTATAGTTAAGTATATTTGTCACGTATCGAAAGACAATCCACCATAGGTAAAGTTGTATAGAGACAATCGTTTTATAGAGAAATAGACCAAGTTTGGTGTTGTTATCAGTAGTTTAGGTGTTGATGGACCAAGTTAATACTAATTCCAATTATTTATGATTTTCTTTAATTCTTAAAGAGCACCTTATCATTTTGTAGAATTTCTCGGTGTTCATTACTGGTTAGCCTAGTTGAGGTGATTTCAACCTTGATTGGGAAATTGATAGTGATAATCCGTGCACATGATCGTGCTACAGATTCATACGAGTAATAAGAGGAGTTTTAATATTCAATTCAAGTCCAACATTTTTTCAATTCGATTACTATTAGGAAGTTCAGCTTGATGAATCATCCCTTCCAAGAACTTGTTTTTTTCCTTCTGTTCAAACCTCAATTGTTAGTTTTAATTGAATTAATAGAATCATTAGAAACCCTGTCCAAATTGTTAAGTCTAGACCATGTTGATAAGTTTGAGTAAAAGTATAACGAGAGAAATCTTTGGACACATACGACACTTGTGTTGTCGAGATAATTGTCAAGTTATTTTGGCGACCAAGATGCCTCCGTGGCACTCTTTCCACCCGCGGACAACTTCAACGCAAAGGAATGGAGGTTAGCGACACCTGCAGTCAGCTACCCTCGGAACCGCCTTTGAACAACCTCAAAGTAACAAACCATCGATTATCCGTAACCCCAAAGTGTTCAATTAGACTACCCAACACTACAACAAAATTTAACATATATCGCAGGCGGCTGATCGTAGATACGTGCTCCCGCAACCACCATCAAACTCTAACTCTCCATCAGACTTCATACTCCATTACTACAAGTTATCTAGGCGTGGGAATAGCCAGCAATGGTTTTGCTTTCTGCAAACTGATCCCAAACTTCTCTTCCATATCCAAACTCTCCGGCTCGACTCCATCCTCCAACTTCCAATTAAACCAATGAACTAAGGAACCTAACATCATATGCAACATCCTCATTGCCAGTGGCAATCCAGGACAGATCCTTCTTCCACCGCCGAATGGTATCAACTCAAAACTATTCCCTCTAACATCAACCTCTGATTCCATGAACCTCTCGGGCATGAACGACTTCGAATCGCTCCATATGGTCGAATCTCTACCAATAGCCCATGCATTCACCATAATTTGTGCTCCCTTTGGCACGGTGAACCCGGACACTTCCACGTCGGCTCTTGCCTTGCGAGGAAGAAGGAGGGGAACCGATGGGTGTAGCCTAAATGTCTCCTTAATTATTGCTTGTAGATAAGGTAACCGAAGGATGTCAGATTCTTGAAGATGTTTGTCTTTTCCAATAACTCGATCGAGTTCTTCCCTTGCTTTAGCAAATGTGTTTGGATTGCGGAGCAACTCTGCCATTGCCCATTCCAACGTGCTTGAACTTGTATCGGTACCGGCTACAAATAGAACCTATTAATTTTAAAAAAGCTTATTAAATAATTAAAATGGTTAAGTGGATAATTGATCCGTAATGATTACATCACTATTGACAACAACAATAAAAAACATTTAAAAAATATCTTTTTATTTTCATTTGACTATTATTCGAAGAGGTTAACATAATGAAATCTCAAGTTTTAGTCATTCTCAACATGCATATTAAATATTAGCTAATTTGAAAAAATTTAGTTTTCATGTCAAAATTGGTCAATTTACGTGTGTTATACTATGAAAATTTGACCGTTTTCACAAGAAAATTTCAAAAATTTTAAATTGGCTAATATTTGACATGCATGTTGAAAATGATTAAAAATCAAGTTTCATTATGAACACCCTGTAAATAATGACCAAATGAAGTTAAAAATTAATTTTATTAGGTGTTATGTTAGTGTTGAAAATTTCCAAAACGGCTTACTTTCTGCATACATGTGGTGGGAAATAGTTAGAAATTTAAGCTAAATTTTTTGTAATCGAAAGCAAATACATCTAAAGCTGTCAATTTGATTAATTACGTAGTTGATAAAAAAATGGTTAATTCGATAATAACCAAACCATAAAATCTATTAACTTAATAATCGATCTGTAATGACAACCCTACAAATCATATTTGCGATGTTGTCGTCTAAAATAGGGATAATACACAAATAAGCCCTTTTACTATTACAAATTAACATCTAATTAATCCCCCTTACTATATTTTGTTCAAACCAAAACCCTATACTTTGCTCCGGTTAATTTCATGTCATTGGAGTTCGGTTTTTATGCATAAAAAATGGACTCCAATGACGGGAAATTAACTGGGGACTTTGTTGTTAGTCGGGGCAAAGAGTAGGGGCTTGATTCGAATGAAATATTTTAAGCGGGATTAGATGTTAACTTCTAATAGTAGTGGCGATTATTTAGATATAATCCCTAAAAAAATACAAGGATAGACGACAAATAACAATTATTAAAATAGATATGAAGAGATCAGGTCAAATAAAGAGAGCTCACCAAGAACAAGTGCTTGATGAGATCTAGATCCATGGAAGCCTCTGCATTCTCTTGATCAACAATATCCAGCAACGTATCCATCATGTCATTGCACGTTACATACGCCTCGGACTTTCGATTCTTCAACCGTTCGTCGATTACCCTTCCGAACAAATTCAACACCTTACCGAAATGAGTCCTCATTCGCCGATGTATCCCCTGCAAATCCAACTTACCCAATACAGGAAAATAGTCTCCCAAGTTCGGCTTCCCAGCTTCATCCATTATACTCCTCGCGACCTCCTTAAACTCCGTTGCATCCTTCGACCTTTCGTCCGTTAGATCCAATGAAAGCACAGTCATCGACAGAGAGCTAAAAGTCGTCCTGAACGCCACCTCCCCAATATCAACCGCTTTCCCCTTACAGGCATTTTGTCGAACACCTTCCAAGAGCTCATGAATCCTCTTCTCCCTGGACTCCTGGTTCAAATCCAACTTCTGGGTGGTGAATAGGTACGTGTTGCATACTTTCCGGAGGTTCCTCCACTTGGGTCCCACGGGGAGCCAAGGCAGGCCGTATTCGTGGTGGTTGTGGGCGCGGATGGCCAAGATGAGATGGCGGTCGGAGAGGATCTGGTCATGCTTTTGGAGGATTTGTTTGGCCATCGGTGGAGAAGAAGCAACAATTGTTGTGACTTGGCCGAGTTTCAGGCTCATTAAGGGACCGTGAATAGAGGCAAGATGGGCTAAGGATCGGTGAGGTTTGTCGCCTAGATTGTGAAGGTTACCTATGATCGGAAGGCAGGGAGGGCCCGGCGGGAGAGTGACCGGAGTTTGGTTTGACTGGAACCGGAGAAGGATTGCCAAGGTTGTGAGGAGGCAGAGTAAGCAGGTGATCATCAGTAGTAGCTCCATTTTCTGAGGATGGTTTTGAATTGATCGCCGAACAAACTTTGTTTATATATTAAACACAAAATTATTATATTAATACGTTACTGCCATTTTCCGTGTTGACTATATTCACGTGGATTTGATGGATTCTGCTGCTCATGCAAGATGAGTCTGCTGATTATTATTTGGTTTTTTTTATCAACGAATCGATTTTATTAGAAAAAGGAGGAAGTATAAGAAAGTAAATCTCAAATTTTGAAATGATTATCTATACATGTTCCGATCCAAAAAGAATTAGTAAATGCAGCTGAAATCAAAGTTAAAAAAAGCCTAAATATCAAACTCACATGTCAATAGCGAGAAATTTGTTGTTTTACTATACAATTTTAGCACAAATATCACATTTTATTTTTATGTTGATTATTAATTATTCACGCGCATAATTTTATATTGTCTTTCTCGCTCTTATTAGCCTAACAAAATTATCACGCATTTTTATGAGGTAACATTGATGAAACAAAATACTTCTTCCTTCTCAATATCTTCGGCCAAGTGTCGCAACTCACTGTCGAGAAGCCGTAGCAAGTATATGATGAGTAGTAACTGGTCCAGGTTTTTCAAACGTCTTTATGTCTACGACATAATCTTTAAGCACAACTTATTTTATTTAACTAATAACAACACAACGAAAATGTATTTTTCTGTACGTCAACTAAATATTACGCTTAAAAAAATGTATTCGTAAATTAATTATTCAATTTATAAATTTTAATTCAAATCCGGTTCAATGTACATTTCGATTATAAATCCGTCATGATATAGACTGATACGATGGGTAAAGTCGTCATGTAGTGTTCTGCGTGCATAACGGCCAATATATCTTGTAAACAACGTAACAAAAATTTCACCGTAACCAGAAGAAATACCGACACACTTAAACAGGGGCGGAGCTAGTGCGTGGCACCCCTCCGGCCGCCGGGTGAAATATAAATTTATAACTACATTTTACAATCTTTAATCCGTAAAAGTTAAACAACACGCAACTAGAGAAGTTGTATGTTGCTTACCGGGTCATTACCGGGTCATTACAAGATAGAAAGTAATACATATTCGAAAAGTAGTAGATATATAGCGAAATTCATACCCTTATTTCCATTTTCCATATATATATGTGTATTATATGAGTGCGGGGACAACAAGTAAAGGTTTAGCTTTCTTCAAAGTGACTCCAAACTCCTCTTCCATATCCAAACTCATCGGATCGACTCCATTTTCGAGCTTCCAATCAAACCAATGAACTAATGAACCCAGCATCAGATGCAACATTCTCGTTGCCAATGGCAATCCAGGACAAATCCTTCTTCCGCCTCCGAATGGTATCAGTTCGAAACCATTCCCTCTAACATCAATCACCGATTCCATGAATCTCTCTGGCACGAATGAATCCGGATTTTCCCATATGGTTGGATCTCTACCAATAGCCCATGCATTCACTAGGATTTGTGCTCCTTTAGGCACGGTGAATCCGCAAATTTCCACGTCAGTTCCTGCCTTTCTAGGAACTAGAAAGGGAACAGCCGGGTGCAACCTAAATGTCTCTTTGATTACTGCTTGTAAGAAAGGTAACCGTGCGATATCAGATTCTTGAAGATGATTGCCTTTTCCAATGACTTCGTTCAGTTCCTTCCTTACTTTAGCAAATGCGTTGGGATTGCGGAGCAGTTCAACCATGGCCCATTCTAACGTGCTTGATGTTGTATCAGTTCCAGCAACAAATAAATCCTGATAAACGAGTACAAAACAGGTGATGAAAGAAAACATATTACTATTGGTTCGACAATAAACATGTCGATCATGTTTGGTTTTTGGTGTTTTTAGTTTGTTTAAATGCAGGAAGCTATGGAATTGATATCAAGGTAGTATGGAAGAGATAAAAAGGCTCACCAAGAACAAGTGTTTGATGACATTTATATCCATGGAAGCCTCAAGATTTCCTTCAGCGATGTCGAGGAGCGTATCCAACATGTCATTATCCGTTACATACGCCTCTGATTTTCGCTTCTTCAATCTTTTCTCGATTAACCTTTCGAATAAATTCATTATCTTCGTCGAATGACTTTTCATCCTCCTCTCTATCCCCTGCAAATCCAGAAACCCAAGAATTGGGAAAAAATCTCCCAAATTGGGCTTACCGGCTTCATCGATTGAACCCCTCGTAGCTTCCTTGAATTCCACAACGTCCCTCGATCCCTCATCTGCCGTCAAATCCAACGACATAACCATCATCGACATAGCACTGAGACTCGCCCTGAACGCTGCTCCTCCAATATCCACCGCCTTTCTCTCTGAGGCATTTTTTCGAACACCTTTGAGGAACTCCTGAATTTTTTCTCTCCGGAGGTCCTGGTTGGAATCCAACTTCTGGGCAGTGAAGAGATAAGTGTTGCATACTTTTCTGAGGTTCCTCCACTTAGGTCCCACAGGGAGCAACGACATACCACACTCATGGTGACCGTTGTTACAGAAGGCGCGGCTGAGCTGCCGGTAGGATAGGACTTGATCGTGCTTTTGGAGGATTTCTTTGGCTACAGCAGGAGAGGAAGCGACGATTGTAGTAATTTGGCCGAGCTTGAGGCTCATTAAGGGACCATGAATCTTGGCGAGATGGGCTAGAGATTGGTGGGGTTTTTCGCCCAGGTTGTGGAGGTTACCTATGATTGGAAGGCGGGAAGGGCCCGGTGGGAGATTGGACGGAGTTTTGTCGGAGAGGAAGCGGAGGAGGAGGATTGTTAAGGTGGAGAGGAGGCAGAGCAAGCAGGTGATGATGAATAACAAATCCATTTTTGCTACTGGTACAAGTTTCAACTGTCAACCCTGCAACGTACACAATCAGACAACTACTTTGTTATATAGAGAAGGGTGAAAATGCTATTGATATGAGAACTCTTTTTTTTATCAATCCAATAATCAATTTAATGATTTAAAATTATTTTTGTTAAATTTAATCTGATAATTAAAATTTTATTAGGTATATTATGAAAATTTTAAACAATTTTTTTTCTTTTCAACTTTTCTTTCTCTCTTCTTTTTCTCCTCCTCTCACATAAACTAAATATAATAATGACATAACAATAACGTAACGTAGATATAACAATTAACATATAAAGTCGATATAATGAGCCTACTAAAATGACATAATTAAAACGCATAACAGACTAGTAAAATGTATATATCACCGACATAAAAGAGTGGTAAATTGGACATAACGATGATGAATTCAACTACTCCTAAGATGGACGTAACAACGACATAATGTGCCTGTAAAATGGCGACATAACAAGCTCGTACAACGACCACACTCATGTGACTTTCTAATTTTTTTGTGTCGGCACTACCCTCATTCAAGTCAATTTATTTGACTCGTTTTCAATCGTTGGATGAAAATTGACCTATAAATTATCTAATTCAATGACCTACGATCTGTTGAAATGATCCAACAAAAAGGTTCCTGAATCAATAGCCGTCGAGAGAAATTAACGATATTCAACAACGGAAAACGGAGAAAAGTAAAAGAAGAGGAAAACATGGAGGGAAGAAAAGTAAAAGAAGAGGAAAACATGGAGGGAAGAAAAGTAAAAGATAAGGAAAAAAAGATGAGGAAAAATAGGAGATTGGAGAATAAACATTTCGTTTGATAGTGCCTAGCTTATTCGCCTTAGCTTAATTGGTATCTTTGCAAGTTCAAAGTTAGAAGTAGAAGGGAAATTTCGGTATTATGCAAAATTTACATCGACGGTTCTTTACTAATTTTGTAAATAATTATGTTATGTAGACGGATAAGTTTATGTAGCGTGCAGAATTAGTATATTAAACATAATTTGATAGAAAATTAATAGAAGGATTTGTTTGTTAAAAAAATTTAGAGAGTTTAGTCGATTAAAATTTAACAGATAGGTGTCGATATAAATTTTCGGGCTTAAGACTTAAGCCAACTATTTGCGCCCAGTTTCAATCGGCAGCCCACCATTTAAAAACAAGGAGAGCCCAACAGTAATAACAAGCCTATACTGAGATGAGAAGATGATGACCGACCGCGATCTTCCCTCCAACGGCACACCTGCAAATTAAACAGATAACTAGTAAAACAGAAATGCTGATTTGCAGCTGCATCCTGTGGGAATATGATCATGATTATATACTCATGGTTGAACTGTTAGAGCTGAGCTATATATGTATTTGATGGGAACCAAGAACTTATACGTAAAGATTTTGATAAGTTCTATGTACACAGCAAAATACTTTTGTGCTAACCTTATTTGGACTGCAACGAAGAAGCTCCTGTGGATCACCTAATTAATGGTGGTTTTGACAAACACGAAAATTAGTTGGTGCAGTCTCATAAATGCAGCCTTGAATACGTTTCGAAGCTGGGGAAGCTGCTGGTTTTCGCACTATAATAACAAGTGAGGACAAACAGTTATTACTAGTCTATCTATCTCTTCATGCAGCTCATCCGTTACTTCACTTTGATTTTGCCTTCCTTCATTCTTTTTGTTACCTCTCTCTGTTGGCCCCCCTCTGTTTTCTCTGTACAACAATGGAGAACAATCATAGCAGTTATCAATCAGAGTCGTCGTCGCTGTCTCAAAGAATCCCAACTTTCAATATTCCTCGTCTCTCCTCCGACTCCCCAACCAGTACTTAAATTCTCTGTGTTTTCTTTTCCCTCTTCATTTCTGGTTTTTGTTTTTCGTTCTGACTTGTGGCAGTTACTTAACCAGTTGGACTGGGACTAGGACTCATGACTGGCAGTGGCAGCAAAGATGAAGATGATCATGATCATGATATTACGAATCTGCAGTTGGGGAACTCGAGATTGGGGGTAGTGTTCACAGTGTCGCAGATTCAAGAGCTGCAGTTGCAGTGGATGATCTACAAGTATATAGAGGCAGGATTAAGAGTTCCACAGAGTCTCCTTGTCCCTATCTGGAATAGCTTACATTCAGCTGTACCTTTGATCAACACCCCAACCTTGTCCCTATCTTGTAAGCAAAACTAGCCATTTCCAGCCCCACCCGAATAACCGACTCAATTCTGACCAGATTTTTATGATGATTTATTAGTAGGGACGCAGTGGAGGGAGATGAGCAGGTACAAAAAAGGGGTGGAATTGGATGACGAACCAGGAAGGTGCAGAAGAACTGATGGCAAGAAATGGAGGTGCAGCAAGGAATCCCTCCCTGATCATAAGTACTGCCAGAAGCACATGCACCGCGGCCGTCTCAACCGCAACCGTTCAAGAAAGCCTGTGGAATAATTCCAATAAAATCGGTGTCTTTTATCTGTTGATTCTATACAATTTGAACAACTTCAATCCTGACTCAAAAGTCCAGCAGACTTTGAATTTGACAACTTTTTCAAGGTTTGGCCCTTTTTTCTTACATATCAAAACATATACAAAGAGATAAAAAAATTATAAGAGAACTGAGATTGAAACAAGCGATTCTGGCTGTGTACTATAAGTTAGATGCCTGTCCTGTACCCACACTCTGCCTGCTGTGTATGGATGGAGTTTGTATTCATCAACAACTTGCAACTTCATCCTGATATGGAATTCTGCCTCCCGTGCCTTCACCCTGCTGTGTATGGATGGAGTTTTTTCTTCCCGTTTTTGCCAGACTGCACAAGAATCGTAAGCCTACGATAACAGAGGTTCCTCTGGCAGTGTTTTGAGCCGTCTCTTAGCGTAGAGAGTGAAAAACACTGCGGTAGTTGCTGTGCAACAGAAACCAATGACATTGAAGGCGATCTGTGGGGCTGAGAGATTGTGATGTTCTTTTGAAGCATCTGCCAGGGTCAATATGATGATCCCACTGCATCAGACAGATTGGATTAATACAGATCATATTATGAAATTATTCCATCAATTGAAAGCATCGCAAATCTTTCTCAGGGCCAAATATTCAGGCCAGTAATGACAGGTTGATTTATATATCTTAAGTTTAGGGTGGTTAGCTAGCCAACTAATAAGATCCCCATAAAATTAATATTCCCATCCCAACCTAGCTACTCTTACCAAAGCTTTGGCCAACCGTCCTAGACAGATATTTCACCTGAATGTGACATTTCATACAGCCTAGAATTGATACTATACCGCCAATAAATCCACGATAAACTTAGGAAAGGTAAACCATCTAATGAATACTTGATGTGCACATGGACATTGGGATGAACACTCAGCTGTAACTTCCTCCTAGATCCCAATATATCTAGGTTATCAAGGTGAACATTGACAACAAAACAAATACTGTGATGGCTAAATATTTTCGATGCATCTACCCGATCAGTCTGCTCAGTACTAGAAATGGCTATGGCAAAGATTCAGGCATATAAACAAAGAAGGAAAGCCAGGGTCTTTCTGCAGAAAGAAAATCAATTAATCAGATAGAGAGTTCTTACGTATAGAGTGTCAAAAAAGTGTCTGGCGCCGTACCCACCAACGACCCTAGCAGATAAGGGCCATACTTGACATGAGTTGCAACGGCACAGTAATTATACAGGACGTAAGGAAATGGCGAAATTCTTATAAGCGCCACTGCACGAAACTGATGGAACCAATTTCCTTCACCTGCTGCTCTCAGTATGGCAGCCTGCTTTGGATACTTCTCTAACTGCACCTGCATCGGCATTGAGGGTACCAAATAACATGTTTAAGACGAAAAATGCACTGATGAATGGAAACCAATTCGATATTAGAGCAAGTTTGGTACCCGAATTTTATGCAGGAACAGATTTCCAATACAAAATGGAAGTGAGATTCCAACTGCCAAGGCGACGGTGATCAATAAGAATCCGTATCCATAGCCAAAAGTCATCCCAGCTATCCACATTGAAGGAGAAGATGGAAGGAGCAGGATTGGGAATAATGCAACTGACAGGAAGACCAGTAGCCCTAGCTGTGGAGTAGTAAACGTTGATTTCTCCCAGTTTATAATAGGAATAATTTCCTGTACACGCAGTATTCTTAGTCAAGACCAACAAAAAGGTTGAAAGAAACATGGAACTTCTTCCACAGCTGACAATACAAATGAAATTATTAAAGAAAGGTGTCCTGCTGAAAATGATCATCTAGACTCCAAGTCAGTACAAATGAAGCCTCATAGTCATCCATGATAATTGTAAAAAGCAAAAAATTATGGCAAAATCAAGCAGGAATTTTGATACTTAACAAAAATAGAAAGCTGGGGAACTCAGAGAAGTTGCTGCTAAAATCCACCAGTAACAACATACAAAGAGCCTAATTAGAGAACGGCATGAACAAACAAGAATCAGCACCAGAAAAGAAAAAACAGTGCATAGAGATCCTTGGCTGCAGAAAGCAAAATGAAATGAAAAGAGTGAAATCTTACGTTTTCGATGAAGAAGGGGCCAACCCATCTGAAAACAACGAAAGCCACACCACCCACAACAGCCAACAGAGTTACGAGCCTGACCCAATACCAAACAACACACCATCTCAACTTCCAGCAGAAGAAACTACACCCTGGTTTCTCAAGAAACCCTTCTTCTTCATCAGCATCAGCATCGTCCCCTCTCAATCTCATGTACCCGCTCTTATCAACATCATCATCGTCATCCACTCTCATCCTCAGCTCAGAGACCAAGCTGTCATCTTCATTTCTATACGTCATCGAAAGAAGAAAAAAAGAAATCCCCCAAAATTTTGTTCAGAACCCTAACAGAAAGAGGGGAAATCTGCGGAAATGGAACTTGTTTGTGTGTCGGTGCAGTATTGCTGGTTCAATGTGGGATCAAGATACAGCAGAACAAAGAAGATGAGGATGAGAGGGAGAAAGGAAGAGGACGAGAGATCAATGGAGGTATGAATGAAGAGACGGAGAAGGAGAAGGCTGTGTTTCAAAGGAGGATCCTTTTTCTTATTTATTAATAATTAATTTTTCTCATCTTCCCCATTGATGTCAGCCAAGCTTCCTCTTCTCTCTCCAGCTCGACACCTCCTCCGTGGCCTCACCCTCGAGTTTTCAGATATTTTATTTCATTTCAACAAACTACTATTTATAACGGTAATGTAACCTTAACGGCTGATTATAATTCTGACGATAAATTTTATTAACCTTGTAAGCGGGAAAATAAGTAACCTTTTTGCGGTTGACAGGGCTAAGTAAAACGACGATGGAGTTGGTTAGTCAAGACAACGACGGAACCTGGAAATACATAAGATTCTACTGAAATAATCTTAATGATTTTTGGGCAGGATGGCGAAAGTAACCAAGAGACAATTTATTTTGAGGCATCAGGGAATACTTGGTTGTTCAATCCTTGCTGTTATACTTTCTGAACATTTCATAATCGAAATAAATGAACTTCTCTAAATACTCAAAGTTTCATATCCGAGGCGAGTTTTCAAGAAAGAGAGGATGATGTGGTGGAATAAAGAAAGAATATGTTATAAATTAAAGAAGAAAAATTAATAATAACGTTGGAGGATATTTAGAAACATCAAAAAAATATGACACCAACAAGTCTGAACAACATGTTCTGCTAGGAGAAAAATTCACTGATAACAACTCGTCTGGAGAATCGGCCCCCCTCATCGTCTCTGATTTTTTTGGTTCGGACTACACCGACTTTTTCCTGCTTTATTAGTTTCGATTGCATTTTTTTTATTAGTTTTTTCAGGTATTAATGTTTGGATCGTCAACCTCTGTTCTAGGTTATTTTGATTTTGAAATAAATGGAAGTACGAACGTGCTAACTTCTGCTAACTCTTTATAAGTGTGTGATTCATCTGTTATAAATGGTAATAATTATGTGTTCATATATCAACTCTAATCAATCCATATTGGTTGCATATACAAAAGCGAAATCTTAATCATGGAATCATAGTTCATTAAATGAAACATATTTAGACTAATTGCTCGTAACTGTTGAACAAACGGCATTTATCTTATCTTAATTTTGTCTCCTTTATTAAACTCTCAACATACTTACTCGAATTCCATAAAAAAAATCTCTATCATTTAGTTACATCAGGTCCATCGAAAAATAAAAATAAAATCACATAAATCAAACATCACTTTAGAATTATCTTTTTATAAATAGATGACACAATTAAACGAGATCGATAACATTTCTACTTCTCATGATCTACTCCACCATGAACAATGGCTTGCTTGCTACTGAGGATTTCTCCGGCAACTGTCGAATCAACTGGCTGAATTTCGTATTATCCACACATGTGCTGCAAAGCGTCGTGGTCACTAGCTGGCAGTCGGTTTCAACGATGGCCTTCACTGCTCGAGCCTCCTCCTCCTCTGTCGTAGTAATTCCAGCCTCTATGCATCAGATAGTGCAGCAACTGGGCCACTCGTCATGGACGACCACCCCTACTCCATGACTGGACTCTTGCTCAAAGATAGCAATGTCAACGTTGCACTTAACAATCCCATATATGTTGAGTGTTGACAAATTAGAAGCTGTTCCTTTGGGACATTCACATGACGTGGCGTCAAAGCTGCATTTTCAGTCTTGTTTATCTTTGTTTAGTTGTCGTGACTCAACACGATCGAGTAAATGAAGTATGATGAATGTTTTGATCGACATCAGCCCCTTAATCTAACGGTCCGTGAAAAAGGGGATTTTTTAGTATTTTCCAAAGTATTTATACGCGTCGTTTTGATGAGATATGTATTTGGAGTAGAATTATGTTATATTCGAGAATGTGATATTTATGAAGTGTAAAGTGTCAAGTGTGCCGTAGGAATTATCATATTTTGGTTAATGAGTTATTCGATGTGGTATTTGATAACGAAAAATATTACATTCTCGAAATATTGCAGTATTTCAAAATTTTAGTTTTATTTTGGTTGTGATGAGATATTTGAAATAACACGAAAATGAATTATTTGATATATCATAATGTAAAACACCATAAATTTTATATTTAGATAATACAATACGAGTTATTTTGACTCAAATATTTCAAAACGAATATACTTTAATTGGCCAAAACAACTCTCCAAACAACAAGTTGTTGGGAGAAACTTCAAATTTCCTGATTGAGAATTGCTGTGAAGTATCAAATGAAGGAGACATCCCATGTGGTGTATTACTCTTGTTCCAGTATGATTCTGATTCCCCATGCTCGAAATTTAAACCGAAATCGAAATTGAAACAAAGGTTTTTATGAACTAAATTCAACCAGCCTAATCGATATCGAAAACTCAAAAGACTCGCAAACGAAATTTCCCACGTGTGGCAAATCTGGTTAATGCCGGCGGCTGTCACCAACTACCCCTATGAACGAAGATCTCCCTGCTCATCTACGCAAACGCAATCGGCAGGAAAGGTTGGCAGATACAGTGGACTTTCTTCACTTTCACTGTTTGACTCTCTTTTGATTCATCCATGACCCTTACTGCCCGGTGGTATCTGCAACCTCAAACCTTCCACAAGCCTCCGTATCCACGTCAACAATACACTACCCACTTCCCCAAATGTAGCAATCAACTCTTCCCTGCTTTCCCTCGCAGTTCCCTCGTCAAGTTTGCAGGTAAAGCTCCACCCTTTGCACATTCGTTCGTTCCCTTTGATTCTTCTCAATCGACAGTCTTTTATGTGCTCTTCTTACCAATACCAGATTTGACTTATGTTGGAGTCTCAATAATCATGCCCTCATTTGCAAGGTGATAAGCTCGTGCTTAGTGTATTGTATTATCCCAATGTTGTCCATGAATCGAAATAGCTCATCCCATTATAATGTTTTTGTGAGGTTTTTTTCTTGTTGGCAGCTGAAAGTTCGAGACTTTTGGTGATCAAATGTGTTTCTGATAAGTTATCGGGATCCTTTGAGCCGGATTCCGGAAATGGCGATCAAAGTCAGGTATCAATCGTTCAGCTTTTGTTAGTCTTATTTAGGCTGTTTAGTTACTCCAAGTCTAGTGGTGCTCAAATTTTGGATATGCTTAGCAATTGCTAAAGCCCTTATGATTGGTTTAGTTGTGTTCATTCAACGAGCATCTCGTACTGTGTTTGAATTGTTACCGTTCTCTTTCAGACGATTGATAAGAGAAAAGGGTCTCTTGCCGATATTCTTAAGCAAGCAAATTCGCTACTGCCGCATGTAGTCCTTGCTAGTACCTTGGTGGCACTTGTCTATCCGCCTTCTTTCACCTGGTTCACCACCAGGTTTGTTTTCTTTGATCAAAATCATTTCAGTGAGCTTTTGTAAGTGAATGAATCTTCCACTGAAAGTTACAGATTTGTTTCAGGTACTATGCTCCTGCATTAGGGTTCTTAATGTTTGCAGTTGGACTTAACTCGAACGAAAAGGACTTTGTTGAAGCATTCAGCAGGCCAACAGCCATCTTGGCTGGTTACATTGGTCAATTTGTGGTGAAGCCTATTCTTGGCTATTTATTCGGCATACTTTCAGTTTCAACGTTTGGCCTTCCCACTGCGATCGGTGAGCTACATATAATAATATAATGGCTTCTTTGGACCTCAAAGTCCTATGTCGATTTTCCTCAAACAGTTTGTTCATTTTTTATACTAGGTGCTGGGATTATGTTGGTATCTTGTGTAAGCGGGGCTCAATTTTCGAACTATGCTACTTTTCTTACTGATCCATCTCTGGTTCCTCTAAGCATAGTCATGACTTCATTGTCCACTGCAACAGCAGTGTTCGTAACGCCTTTACTATCTCTCTTACTCGTCGGCAAGAGACTCCCTGTCGATGTAAAAGGTATGGTGGCCAGCATCATGCAGATTGTAGTTGCTCCTATTGCTGCAGGCTTGTTTCTGAACAGGTGAATGGTACTTCCTTTTATTTAATCAAGTTTGTCCAAGATGTGTTCTTTCCTCAACCATTTATCTTGTCGCTCTAAACCATCAGGTTCTTTCCACCGATATCAAGTGCTATTCGGCCATTTTTGCCTCCTCTCTCCGTGATCGTAACAGCATGCTGTGTCGGAGCACCTCTCGCGATCAATGTGGAGTCGGTCATGTCCCCATTTGGTGTAACCATATTGTCACTCATAATCGCATTTCACGTGTCGGCATTTGTTATTGGGTATACCTTTACTGGTTTCACCTTCAACAATGCGTCGGATTTGAAGCCCCTGCAAAGAACCATATCATATGAGACGGGTAGATTGAAAATTTTCTATATGTAGTCTGATCATTTCGAGATGAAATGGAATATATCTGGTATATGCAGGAATGCAGAGTAGTCTACTGGCCCTTGCACTTGCTAACAAGTTTTTCAAAGATCCGTTAGTTGTGGTGCCTCCGGCTATCTCTGTAAGTTATCGAATTCCTGCTTTTCTCTTATTATATCCTCATCCATCGCCGCAACATCGTTGAAATGAATGGAATCAACCTTGCAGACGGTAATCATGTCTCTGATGGGATTCTCCCTGGTGATGATTTGGGGTAAGAAGAAAGAACGACTGTAGAGGTGGAATATATAAACAAATAGCGCATGAAGTGCAGCTTCATTACTGCTGTTCGTTTCTTCACCTGACACAGATGAATGTGTGGCAGTGGAACTGAGATGTAATGAAAGATCATAGAAAATGTCGGCTTGTCGACCATTTTAGCCAACGATGTAATATCATGTAGTGTGCACAAGGCTACTTCCTATTCCAATCTTAATGAGGTCATCGGTCAAATTTGTGAAGCAGTTACGTTAAATAAAACCAATATAATATTAACTTTTTGGAAGTGAAATCCGTAAAGTAACGCAGTTAGTTGCCGCTGGCATCCTGGATGTGTAACGATTAACGGCTGGCGACCTGAAGATGTAACGATTAACGACATTCTTGCCTTATCTATCTTCTGATAAACCCATAAGCTACAAAACCTGGCATTCTTTTTGGCGCGACATAAGAACATTATTTAGCATCCTTCCATCCGGAAAAGAAGGATCAAACGCTCGAAATCAATGGCCTTCACTGCAACAACAACTGCCTTATCAATCTTCTCTTCCAATTCCAAACCGTTCCCTTCTCATAAATCTTCCCTTACCCTTCTCGATTCTCCTCCTCCTTCATCTATCTGTACTCCGACCTCTCTTCGAACTCGACCACTTGCCACCCTAAACTCCGCCAAATGCGGCGTCGCCGGTCTAGTTGGAGCCGGTCTGTTTCTGACCGCTATCGGACCCGCCTTTGCCGTCAGCCTACCGTTGGTGGGTGAGCTCGCGGAACCCGCCAACGCCCTCTCTTTGCCCACGTGGGCAGTCCACGTTTCCAGTGTCGTCGAGTGGTTGGATCTTCGGTTTTCTGCATTCCTGTTGTGTTGAAATTTTCACTTTCTCTAATTTTTTTAACTCCGTGGCTTTTCCCATTTTGATAGGGTCACAGCAATGGCTCTGGTGTGGCAGTACGGGGAAAAATCTGGGTTTGAAACCTGGAAGGGACTCTCTTGGGGGATGGTTAGTTAAAGTTTCCTTATTTACAGCTGGAATTCGTGGGTTTTGAGCTAGCTGATAATAGTGAATTGGGATCAGGTACCTTTACTTGGTGGAGCTATGTGTGCATGCACATGGCATTTCTTCTACAATGCCGAGTCTCTAGAGGTAATCGAATGGCTGTCTTTACTCTGTTCCAACTCAGTAAAAAGACATTGAAATTGGCTCTGGAGAATTTGCTGATAAGTTAAATGACTACGTATTAGGTACTGGTGGCTATTCAAGCTGCATTGACAGTTGTTGGTAATGCAACAATGTGCTTTGCTGCATACCGTATTTTTAGAGCATCACAGGAAGGCGCTAAGGATCTTTGAACGCTCACGTCAAGTTCTAGTAGTCGTCCAACAACAGGATATTGAGTTCCTTCTTCCAGGTGATGATATCTGGATATAGTTGATGTGATGAAGTAAATGTTTCTTTATGTTTATATGCTTATGGCTTCTGTTTAGATTTGGTTACCAGTTATCAAGCTTTTATCATTTTCAGGGATCGTGACGAACCTGGTGATATGTCTTTTGGGTAGAATGAGGAAGTTTTCAATGGTAAATAGAATGTTGATTAGTTTCTTGTCGTAGCAAAGTGGTTACTTGCATCTGAAGGTCAAGCTACAGGAAAGAGTTGAGCTACAGTCTCCAGTGGTGTAAATTGACCATCATAAGTGAGTCTGTCCATCAAGTATGCTGATATTCTCTTAATTATCGTGGTTAACAATTGCAAAACCATTGCCTCCATGGCTGACTTTCTATGTTTCCTTTCACACTTCATGCGGCTGGTTATGCCACTTGTTTGAAATAGTGCTTAATATTTGACTCGGTCGATTGTATATGATCATGCATCTTGAATTCCTTCAACTTGCCTACGGCAATTGCTCTGTTTGACGGTTGTTTGTTTCAACATGCAATCAATGAAAGATTTGACCTTGTGAAATAGATGAGCAATTTTACTGATTATCAGGATCAGTTTATTCTTGTATGTCCTGGTTGTATGCTTAGCGGCTTATCCTATTCTTGATAAGCCTTCCTACGCAAGTTTCAGAGGGAATTTAAGATCTTTTGCGAGACCAAATGTAATGATCAGACAAAGTTTCATTCTTCTGAAACCCCCATAAGAACCCAAGTAACATAAGCTTACATCTATTGTCAAAACATATTGTCAAGGGCTTAGCTTCTAAGATGATCGTATAGAACAGAATTCATTTTACCAGCATGGAGCTCTAGTCATGTTGGCTTTTCTCAAGGGTAGGCATTCAGACTTACAATAGAACTGGTTCCATGTATATATGTGAGACATTAGACATCTGAATGGTGAAGGTTTCTTGTAGACAAGGAACTAGAGAGTGGGCTTCGTTTCAATCCACTTATGACTTGCGCTACATTACAATTTAGCATAAACATAAATGTCATAACCATCAAAACTAATATTCTTGACGATCAATACTGAGCTAGAACAGGGGAGTGGCTGAATAGAAATGTAGAATTGTTTTTGTGCTGTTTCTAATATTTGTACAGAAGAAACAGAGCCGCAGAGAAGCGATCGAAATGAGGGAACTTCTCTTGGAACTCCCTCATCAAGGCTAAATTCTCTCTGTGAAGAAGGTATGCTTTCTGCCTCAGCTTCTCATTTTCTTCTAAGATGGTTTGGTTTTCCAAGTATAGCTTCAAATTCTTAATCTCCATATCCTTCTCCCCAGTTCCCTCACCACACCTTCTCCTGTTTCTGCCAAAAGAGAAAGAAATTAGCCTCAGTAACATCTAAAAACAAAAGAATTGAAAAGATGCAATCATTTTACACACCTGGTGAGCCCAATGACTTGAAGTCTAGGCTTCTTGGGATGTTGTTGCCTTCTTTTTGAAGTCTCCAGAACAGAAACAGTGGACCTGTCTTCTCTGATCATACACATTATGTGCAATTGCTAACAAAGTGGGAGAGAAATGGAAGGTTGGGAGAGAAAGTATGGGGATTTAGAGCTCCTATAAATATAGGAATGAAGAAAAAGATGGGTTGTGACTTGTGAGTGTATTGATTAGGCAGAGGTAGTGGGCTGATGGTGTGTGCATTTGAGATAGAGAGAGAGAGCTCCTTCTTGTCCATGGCAATGATTGCAGATTGGATTCATTCAAGAAATATAAGAGACGAAAAGTCCTGAATGATGATGATGATGGTTTTCTATATTGGTAACTCGTGCCAAGTTGGTACTCTCTGAGAGGGTAGAATAGAATCATCACCAGCATCACCACACCAGTCTTGCTGCTACTGGAATTCTGGGAAAATGGTAAACTGTCTTTTTAACTAATACTCTTCAATGGAGATGGAGTTTTTCTATGATGTTGGTTAAGACTGTTATGTTTTCTTCATTCTAGCCAGTAGGTAGAGAGGATAACAGAAAGTCGGCATGACTAGTGATTGCTTCTGGAAAAGTGAAAATGAGTACAGAAGGTTATTCTACCAGTTGGCTGGTAGAGGGAATGAGTGGCTTGAGTAGCTGTAGAGTGAATTCCATGGTTGCTTATGGCGGCAAAACTATGATTGGTTGGTTTGTTGCAACTGTGAACTATTTCCAAGTCGGTTCATGATTAGGTGTTTGATGGTTGAAGATTATATTATTTTATTTGGTAAACCTTTTTCACCGTATGATTTTCACACTGGATTCATGAATAATCTTGCTAATTAAAGTACAATGAAATAGTAAAATTAGAGTTTAAGTTGGGATTTTTTAGGTTTAGTTATTTAGTGATCTTGATTTATAATTATAAAATAAAATTTTTGATACGATTTGAAATTTAAGTTTATAATGTGATGTTTAAGTTTCATTAGAATTCATAATTTAAATTTTGGATTTTGGTGTTGAAGCACTGAGCACCCGCCACATGTACCGAAGCAAGGTGTCTTTTTTTCATCAATCAGTCATGTTAGGGGACGGGCGCTTGCCGCGAAAAGGAGATAGTTTGTCCGCTCACTCTACAAATAAGCCTAGGCTATCCTCAACCGTCCATCATCAACGACTCAGATCTAGTTTGCACCAAATCACTACTCCCAGCATGACTTGTGAAAATCAAACTCATACCACAATTTTCCTATAAAAAGAGTCATTAACCACTACATTTAAGATATTGATCTCCTAGCTAAACCAACCATACGCCCTAGGTTGTGTGCCCACATTGCGCTATACACCTACCATTAGTCAGATCCCCACCACGCCATCGCTTATTCTTTTTGTCGTCGTCATCACCTGACCTAACCTTGTTGATTTAACTACGAATTTTATATTTCAAGTTTTAACTATTAAGAAGAGTTTGTGTCGATCAGCTATTACTAAAATGCCGCACTTTGCTCCACTTATATTTGGTTTCTATTCATCACATTTCTCATTTGGATAACTGCATGTCGTCTATATAATGACACATAAGACACTTCGTTAAAGTGCAATGTAAAGTGTTGGGCAACCAACCAAATTGCCTTGTACCTCTACTTCTACTTGTTCAGAGTGTGGTTTGGTTTGTATTTGTCACAATCAACCAGGACAAGCGTGGAGACAGAGAGCAATTCCAATACGCAACAGTATTACTATCGACAAACATCATTGCTTACTCCAATCATTTCCATCGTTGAACAGCGCAAAACCCAACCTTCTTTTGATACATAGCAAATTGGAACCTTGTTGCGATCATCCAACAGCTAGTCTCAGATTCGTGTTCTTCATATACTTAGTCGGTCATATAACGGAATCATTTATTTAGTGACATGTTTAATTTTTAGATATTTTTTAAAAATATTATTATTAGTCCTCACTTTCTAAATTAATGATTAAGATTGTATATTTATTATCTTCTTATTTTCACAAAAAATTTATCTGAACCCAATAAATAAAAATAAAATTTTTTGTTGTTAGGCCTATCCTCGTGCTCGTTACAAAACCCACACACCTATCCAAATTTTCTATTTAAATTTACCATTTTTTTCGATGTGAAGAAAGTAAAAGGTAGCATTTGTTTGTGGTGTGAATAAATGGTGAATGTATATAAATAAATGTAAAGATGTGTAAATAATTAATAATCAATATAAAAAATACAACATTTAAACGTAAATAGTGAGAGTAAGACAACAAACTCCTCTTTAATAAAAGATATAAATTCTTATCATACATGGTCATCTACATAATTCTATCATGTTTATTTCCCTTCAATGTAAATGCATGCACCCTAGGTAGGGTTTGTTCTCGAAATCGACGTAGCCTAAATTTCATAATGCACGATCAGTCAATTTTTGGGTTACGTCTTATTTTTGAAAGGAAATTTCAAAAATTCATCAGACGACCATATTACATATCTTCGTTCTTAAGTATATAGAGAGTTTGTACATGTATACATAACTCTGTACTCACTTTTTCTTATAAACGAGACACCTCTGTGTACACAAAATTCATTTTTATAACGAAACAATCATATCAGATATTCGTCTTCAGATTATTCGTCGGTTAGATAATAAAGTCACCCGTTCAAAAAAATGAGATTCCTCAGTGTACACAAAATTCATCTCTACCCTTCAATCTTAACTTTTAATAAAAGGGATAAAATTAACCGTCCAGATTGTACTTGATGCATCAAAGAATTCCCTTCTTGGAAGACAACCTGCTCTCCGCGGAAATCGACTGGCTGCCTATGTTTACACGGAACTGATGTGGACCATTACAGTTTGGATCTCATCCGTCAATCGACAAAGTGTACATCATTGGACAGCTCTCATCAAGGGATCCACGATAACACTATGGTGCGCGCTCCACCACAGCCGGACACTGAAAAGGACAAATATGGAAAATCGAGAAAGAAAAGAAGAAAATCGTGGAAGCGTGGGGGGTTTTACATTCGGAATCAACATAATAAACCGGAGGCTCGCCCAGAAAACGAGAGACAGAGAGAGATAGTTTCAGAGATAGAGGTGCGGTGGTGGTGCTGCCTCCTCCCCGGTAATCCTTTTATCCTCCCTCAACAAAATCAAATTTCTCGCCGCTCCTCTTCCCGCTTATTCTCTCCGGATTCCTTTTCCCTTGCTCGTCCTGCGGCGATTTCAGCCGATCCGTTACTTCAATATTTTAACCGAGGTACGGTGAGATCTCCGTCTCTCTGTGGTTTAGGGTTTTGCTTCCTTTTTATCGTTAGCTTCTCAGTTATCAACTATCGTCGTATATAACTTGTCCGCCGCCTGCATCGGGATAATAATCCGGCGAGAGGGAGAGAGATTAAAGGGATAATTACGTTCATTTTGGTGAGCTGGAATCCAATTTATTATTGGTCTAATAGCTCGGAGTTCCCAACTTTATCTTAGATTTCCGATAATACCCCCGCTGAAAACAGAACTCTTCCGAAGGGTGAAATAGTAATATGACAAGGTTCTTGCTTGCTAAGGAAGAACGATTAACCGACAAGGCAGCGTTATTTATATATATATTAATAATTATTAACAAACTGATTTCACAATTTCAATCGGATTGGAAACATAAACACGGAACTAGAAAGGAGAGAGACGCAATTCTCTCTCTTTCTGATAGACAAACTTCACCTGGAAGGGGATTCCTTTTCCTTTGAAAACCCTAACAATCGCTTTTCTGTTTTGATTCCTTTGAAGCCTGAAGGGATTTCTCGAGATGGGTTCGCAGCAAAACGACGGCACGAGCTTCCCACAATCGGAGCCGATTCTCTGCGTCAACGGGTGCGGCTTCTTCGGATCGGCGTCGAACATGAACCTCTGCTCCAAGTGCTACCGTGACCTGCGGGTGACGGAGGAGCAAGCGGCGTCGGCGAAGGCTGTTATGGAGAAGACCCTCTGCTTCAAATCGAATAAGGCGGAGGCAGTCGCAGCTGATGTTGTTGCCGTCTCGAAATCCGCTGTGGCTGAGGCGATTGCGACGGAGAAGGCGGTGCTTGAAGGGTCTTCGTCATCATCGTCGGCGGCGGTGGCGGTTGATGTGGTGAAGGCGGCGAACAGGTGTTTGACCTGCAATAAGAGGGTTGGATTCACGGGGTTTAAGTGCAAGTGCGGCAGCACTTTCTGCGGTTCTCATAGGTACCCGGAGAACCACGATTGCGACTTTGATTTCAAGCAAGCTGGGAGGAACGCAATCGCCAAGGCCAATCCTGTCGTGAAGGCGGATAAGGTCGATAGGTTCTGATGATGATGAATGGATATGCTCGTGAATTGATGATTTGGTTTGGAACAAGTTCTTTCTTCTTTTCCTTTCTGGACGTTTTTACTTTCTGTGTACCAAATTTTAGTGATTAGTAATCCTAGTTTGTTAGGTGGGTTTGGGATTGTGGTGGGTTTGGCTGCACGATTATGAAATTTGTGGGGGTTTGGGATAAGAGGAGGATGATTCCATAATAATAGTTCATCAATGGATTGTTATTTGCTGAAGAACAAAATGGAAGGAACCCGGTTCTGTGTTGAACTCGATTGCTTTGATGATAAAGCTCTGCTCTTTCTTCGATGTTTGGATTGTATGTACTGTCTGTGTATATGGATGATGGATTGTGATCCTGGGTGTTTGATTCATGTGTCTTGAGTTTGGATTCTGTGTCTTGGTGGTTGAATGGTTCAATCTGATACACGATTGCGTATTGACTAGTTTGTTGGAATAATCAACAGAATGGTTCCAAGACAACTTGTAATATCTTGACTATGTGTTCTCCGTGATTGATTTATGCATATGAATTCATTCAGCATGTGTTAGCTAGTTCAGATTAGCTTATCGCATCTGGTGCAAACCATGAATGGTACAAATGTTGGATTTCGATGAACAAGAAGACTGGCTGTGCTCTCAAAACTTCTATACTTAGTTCTGTGAAGATGTCATGCCTACTACTAACTGCTGTTGCTACCATTTACCCTCTCCATTGCCTTGGTTGCCTGACTGTTCCAGTCTAGGAAACAGGTGAAGATAGAGAGAAGAGATGCTTGAACCAGAGACCCTGCAACTATTCCTATCCAGAATCCAGTACTTCTCAGATGAGCTGCAAATCCAAGGGATAGTCCCAGGGGAAGCCCAACCAAGTAGAATGCTCCTATGTTCATTAACACTCCAGCTCTCTGCCACCCACAACCTGTTGCTGACCCTGCAATTTCAAACAGGTTTTAGATCGTTAGTACTTTTTACTTTCTATCACAGTTTATGGCCTTCACGGTGTGAGTAAAGACCCACCAGAGAGGACTCCTTGGAGGCTGTCCATGACGATGAATACGCAGATTAGAGGAATGATGGTTGAAATGTGCTTCACAACTTGAGGGTCGTTGCTGTAAGCATAACCCACCACATCTCTTGCAAAGAACAGAGCAATACTCACTATCGATGATTCCACCACTGCAACAAACACCGCCACCACTACTGCTAATCTCGCTGATCGCGGGTTCCCTGCTCCTAGCTCGTTCGCTACCCGGGTACTATAATTCATTCACCACAGAGGTTGGTGGGTGATTCGAATGTATTTTAGAAATTTAAATGAAAACATGATGACAATTAAGTACTTCAAATTACCTGACTGCAACTCCTAGACTCAGTGGGATTGTCAAGTGCAACGTAGTCATTGTCAGACTGTTAAATCGAGATACAAACCCCAAATAACATATCAGAAACCAAAGAATTGTAGATATGGGACTTTACAATATGAATCATAGTTACATACCTCACCGATAGAACGGATGTCTGCAATCGAGGATTGGGAAGATGGCTGGAAAGTAGAGTCAGTACCTCCATAGACCACCATTTCAAGCTGAAAATGTGCAAAGAAATTGTACATCAATGCAAATAATTACACACCACTTCAGGCTGAAAGGAGTATTGTTTCAGTCTATTACCAAACCATAACAGCAGCAGGCAACCCAAGTCGGAGAAACTCAGGTATACATCCAAAAGCACTCCACGTAAACGGCGCACGAGTCTCCTTAAACTTTCCGGAAAACTTCACGTAAAGCGCAAGCGCCGCCGCGTTCAGCCACGTGGACATCCCGAACGCCACTGCCACGCTGGCGTCCCCCATCCTCAGCTTAAACGCGAGGATCCAGCTCATCAGCGCGTGCAGACAAAACGCCATCGTGGAAGCCAGAAGCATGGGGACCACCACACTCTGTGCTTGCAAGAACCTCGTCAGCGGGCCCACCACAGCCGTCCCCACCAGCCCGATAACGGACCAAAGACAAAAGTCTCGCGCCCCGTCAGCAACGACCGGGTCCTGGCCCGTAACCCGGAGAAGCCGGCCCGTGAAGGCCCAAAGCAGGCAGATTGGAGGGCACATCAGGAATAAGGAGATGATGCCGCTGTAAGCGTAGGTACCGAGCTTCTTGTACTGACCGGCGCCGTAAGCCTGGCCGCAGAGGGTGGACAGCCCGCCGGTCATCCCGTAGAGGACGCTGTAGCCGGTGACGTTGGTGAGGGCGGTGGCGATCCCAACGGTGGTGAGCGCCAGCTGGCTGATGTGCCCCACTATTACGATGGACACTGTTTGCTGTAGGTATTGAAGTGCCATTACGGCGATCATGGGGCCTGCAATGCGGGCGATTCGCTTTAGTTCTTCGGCGAAGTCCTTGCGCGATGTCGTCGCGAAGATGTTCGCTCCTTGCTCTTCGGCATCGATCACATTGACCATCTTCGTATGGACCAAAGTCGGCGGGAAATTGGGTTTTTGAGGATGTAAAATCAGTGCATATATTTGTTGGGTCTGAGCACGAAATGGACCGTAACTCCACTTCGATTCATGCTGTTTTCATTTATTGGGATAAGTGATTCATGCTGTCTTTTGTTTATGATTTCGTTGGCTATTCTTATAATTAGTCTTTCAAGTTAGGTTTAGGATTGGTCAACAGTATTCATTTTAGAATGTTACACAACTTGTTTGGTCGTCCCTGCAGCCTAGCTAGGACATATATGCACAAACAATGCTCAATAGCATCTCCGGTTATACAAACATTTGTTGGTTTGACAACTTAAATATAAGATGGAATTATTAATATTTTCTCATTCGTTATTTATTAAGAATGTTTTTTTTGACAAAAAATCATATCACTTATATTCCTTATTAAAGTTATAGCAACGTGAGGCATATAGGAAGTCGCATTGGAAGTGCAGTACTCATCAACAAGGCTAACATGAATCGCGGGTTTTTTAATAGCAAATACATCAATCCTTTCTTTCCCACAAACGAACACTCCAATAGAGATTCAGACTAAAAATAAAAAATAAGGACACTAACAATCACCAACAAAAACACAAACTAGAAACAAAGAAAAAGTTGAAGTTATAAATAAAACTAGAAAATAAATCTAGCAAACTTGAATGCGATTAGCAACATCCCTATTTGAACTTCTAAGGGAGGCTAGGACCTTAGCCGCTCCAAGTCTCAGCCTCAGTGAACCGGACCACTCGCCCTTGGCTGACCGGCAGGTAACACAGGGATGATGTCCTGGTCATACTTCTTGGAAGGGGGTGGAGGTGCATCAACGATGGTGGTAATCGGCATAGCAACAGCAACGATGGCGACGTTGGCGGTGCTAGAGATGTTGGTGACGATGGCAACGTTGGCGGTGATGGAGACGTTGGTGATGATGATGGCAACGTTGGAAGCAAACGGATGTAAGGCGGTCATGGTGGTTGTGGTGAGTACGGGGCGCGGCTAGAGTTTCATGGAGGGGGAAGGGTTTCTCTTATGAGAGGTAACAAGGCTACTTCTTTTTTATGAGAACAACGAGGCAATTTTTTTCCTGCGGAAAGTAACTTTTAACAAAAATCTAAATGAAATTAAAAAAATGAAAAAAATCAAAGAAATTGAAGACAACTACGGCAACTAGAGTTTATTTGTTAGGAATGTTAAATACAAGAGAATAAATTTAGGAGATGCTAGTGATTAACAAATGTTGGTGGGATGAATACACTTGTAAACTTAAATTGGAGAAGAATCAAGCAAGCGTCAGGTCGTATCCAGCTCGGTTGGTCCACTTACTCTCTTTGAATGTATTCTTCAAAGTAAACTTGTCGTTCTCAAATCTAAAGCACAATCTCAAGTGACACAAGCTAAGTACCATGCTCTTTTAATTTTTGTTTTTTAAGGATAAATGCAGTTTTTTATTGCTAGTATAATTAATTTGGGAAATTGGTGAGTACAACCATTTAATAATGCCATGTGACCATGCTCGGATAAATTTAGAGGGAGTATTGGATGGTTTGGATTGAATTTAACGATAAAATCAACCCACCTATTAATTGGGTGGATTGGATTGGATTTAACGATAAAATCAACATCTATTTAAGGTATGTTATCTTCCATCCTTATGAACCTTTATATGCATTCTCAAAGCTAAACAATACACTTCATTAAAGCAAAAAAATTATTATCCAAAAAACTCGAAGTGAATGAAAGGTTTTTAAGATAATTGCATAGGAAGGTTAGAGATAATAAGGAAATTGTAACTCTCGCCGATTAGTATAGTGAATTGGTGGGTTAAACGAACAACCCATTACGTAATCCAAACCCACCCACTAGATAAACAATCCGAAACCCACCTATATTATCCACCCACTCATGAACAGATCGATTTAAGTTACAACAAACGGGTTTGGATAAATTTGATGGATAACCCGATTCAATACTCACCATAAACTTACAACTGTGCGTTTATCAACTGTGGTGAACCACAGGCCCAATACTTGGGGTTGCAGAAACAAAGTTGGCCCTTTTGTAGTCATACAAGTTTCGTACTTCTTTTTCCGATATATTAACGAGTTAACATGCTCCTACAATAAATTTAATAATGATGTAAAAGTTAGAAACAAAATTTTTGAAAAAAAGAGAAAAATATTATTTCCTCCAAAATTTTGGTTTCCTGCTCGTGTAATTAAATTTTTGTTCCAAAATTACCTCACTCAAATAAATTCATTTTATTTATTTTTAACCGATGAATAAAAATTGGCCCAAAAATAATTTAATTCAACGATTAAAATTTGTCCGATACACCCCTCGGATCAATATCAACGTTGTTGGTTACCAGCCCCAGGGCAAGAAGAGAGACTTTCCCAGCTGGTGCTATGACTAAAGAATAGATGGAGTTATTAAGTGGGGTGAGTTTACTTTGAATTCGAGAGAAGTAGAGCTAGGAAATCTATAAAAAAAAAATGTAGTCGTACGTAGAGCAGGTTTCAATAATTTGATGGACATAAATCAATGTCCATACGCCACCTATCTATCTAGCCATATGGGACAAACTCTGAGCCTAGAGGTTTTAATTGTAGCATGCATAACATCGGCTAACCCTTTTCAATGATTTTGCTTTTAAGAATATTTTAGTTTATTGCGATTAGTCCCGTCTGTGAGTCCTTGAGTATGATCTTCGGGGTTCAGGAAATCACGAAAGTGAGAGCTGAGTGTATTTCTAAAAACAAACCAATACGAAATGAGAAGTTAATTGGGTGGACTAGTCAGAAGGATGTTGAAGATATTATTAACACCGACGAATCGGTTATCCAACCTCATGGAATTATAGCTGATGGCGGTGTCATCAGGACCCCATAATGTGGTTGCCTGACAGCCTTTGCAAGTAATTTGGGTATCTATACTATCACTCAAGCCGAGCTCTATGCAGCTATTCATGACCTCCGTCTTGCATGAGATGGTGAATACAAAAAAGTTAACCTTCAAGTGGACTCATCAGCTGTAGTTTCCTTTGTTAATAAGGATCTCCTTGGCGATACCAGCACGCAGTGAACATTTGTGAACTAAGACTTCTTCTTCGTCTCAGTTCACAAATGTTCGCTGAGTCTGGGCCAGTTGTACGGCATCGTTTCCTGTCATTAAGTGTTGTGATTTGATTGGAGGAAGCTTGAACCGCTTTCCTGTCCGTACTAGGTTTCCTCCTTGCCGTCGAGTTGTGGGAGGAAGTGCGGCTTTTGAATTTTCTGTTCGTCGCTTGGGATATTGGGCGAGGATCCGTAGTATTGGTAGTCGACTTAGGTATAGCAGCAATAAGTTGGGCCACCTCCTCTCATCCTCGGATTCCCGCAAGTATTTGGCTACCAGTAAAGCCTTAGTATTCCTCGGTACGAATAGAATCATCCCATTCCCGAGTGATTAGCTTTGCCGGTGTCGTGAACAGAAGGTCACAGTATTTATCTGTGTCCCATTGTGCCACATATATAACAGAAGCGTTCCAATCGTTCGTATTTGAATAAGCACTTAACGGTTTCATCATTATGTAGAACGACTTTCTTCCCTCGACGGAGCGGTTTGTTGGCATCCAACTCCACCTGAACACACATAAACTGATTCGTCCACTAATTTTTGTTGTTTGCAGGATCATAATCAAGGTATCATCTACCTGCATAGTCCCCCAAGATGCGTCCAACAGCTTCAGAGAAATACTCAAAGGGTAGTTTATGCACTTGAATCCAGAATGGGACTCAATTCAACGGAACCTGTTTGGGGTCTTCACCTATTTGTAGCTCGTGTAGAAATAGAAGGCTACGATCATGGTCGTCCTTCCTTCATGATCCGTCGCAGATCGACTCCATGGTGGAATCGGAATAGGTATCGGCCGTCGCCAAGCTCCTTGACCATCATCGCACGACCTGGTTTTCACGCAAGAGCCATGGTACTCTTCATCCTGGAGAGATTGACTTCTCAATGTCCCCAAATTTTGCCGACAATACATAGTGGGTATTTATGCAGCGGCGCTTTCGGAGTTACCTCCCTGAGGGACACACCTTCGTCGTCGATGTCGTCCAGGGAGAGGTCTCGTAAGCCTACAAGCTCGGTGCCGGCTTTGATGTCTTCGGCTACGATTTCCTGCTCGGTCGTCGGCGATTCCAGGATCGTGCCTTCCATGGTAGCAGGCATGGTGCACGGAGCGGTTTGGTTCGGTTTGTTTGGTATGAGCTGGGGGAAGGGATCGCTGGTGCGATGAGATAATGATTGTATGGGGATGGAAGGCATGGACGGGAGGCGTGGAGGATGAAGTATGGAGGCCGACTGCGACGGCGAGATCGAACCCAAAATCCTTCCAGAAAACCCTAGCTGAGGGGAGTTTTTTATTCTAATCGTTTTCTTATTATTTTTAGAACATTTCACTCCCATTTGGCTTGCATTTAATCACATGTCGTAGCTAGAATTGTAAAAAAATGCAGAGATCCCAATTTAATTATATTACAGTACTGAAAGCCACGAATCTGCAATGGGGTTTTCCAAAAGATTTGAACAACATTCACAAGCTACCCCATCTTTCTCTGTCGTCTCTGAACCTCCCACCTTCTCTGTAACTAAACATGGTAGAAAATGGTAGAAAAACATTCGTGGTGATGTTTTAGTAAAGCAAGTTATTTTAAAAAAGTGAATGTGCCACCTGCGATTGTTTTTCATAACTAAGTAATAATAAATAAGAATATTGATCTAAAATTATGATTAACATATATCGAATACGGAGCTGAAACATCAAACATTAAATCAGATATAAACATATACCTAAATACCGAAATTGCTTTGAGCCGTAGACTCCGAACACCCCTTACATCCGCCCATGAAATGAAGGGACGAGAGAGGAATTCATTGAAGGGGCATGCATTAAGTTTGCCATTCCCCAGTAACATTTGACCCTTTGGGGGCATGGTTGGTTCCTAGAACTTGTCACCCACCTTTGACCTTATCAACTGCAGTCACCCAAAAATTTATTGTCTTCAATTACTATGACCCCTTTATCACCGACCACTCCTCTCTCCTTCCTCTTCAATGTCTTTTTTTTCGTTTCTAATTGTTTAATTTTGATGGGTTCTTTAGGTTTAAATATTTTTTTTGACCTGTCGAATTATTTCGGCAGTGATGGAATTAGGGTGGACCAACCTAGGTCATCGAGTACCGACAAGAATTCTGATCCGAAAATAATGAAATCTTATGTAAATTTTCGAAATTCAAATCTTATTTGGAGAGCCATAAATGGCACGGTTTGGTACAAGTGGTGTCGCCACCATGTTGACAAACGAAGACGGAATGCTGGAGATCTTGCGCGAAACAGATTTGCCGTGATGCTCATATTCTGATGACATAGTTTCTTTGTTGATTACATAGTATTATGCTCCAGTTCTCATAATTAGTTGTGAACAGACTTTTGTATGAACTTTGACCGGTGGAGTGTTGCTCTTTTCGACGCACTCTGTATGAGATGACCATATATAATACTGCACATTTATCCCAAAAATAAAATTTATCGAGTTCTTATAATCTTTAAACTCGAAATCCCACATAAAATCTCATGTTGTCTTGATTCCGTCATTGCTTAATCGAAAGAATAGTGGACATATATAATTCTACAACTAAGACTATCAAAATTTAATCATTCTTGACTCGAGATATAAAGGGTGATATTTCAAAACAACGAGACGTTTCAAATAAACTTTTTTATCATCAAATATCATATCTCAATTATAATCCATTAGCTAAATAAAATAATTTTTATTCTAAAATACTATATATACATAATTAAAATAACTCATTTAAACAATCCACGTACAGTTTTCATAATCAATATATGAATGTTGCTAGATCTTTTGTTGAACACAAGTTACCAATGGAGCCAATGCAAGTAGTAAGTCTAACCTTGTTGGAAGACAAATTAAAATGTTCAAGTTAGAATCAAGAAGCCTACTCTACGTAGTCAAAATACACCTACCCTCCTTATCATCATCATCATTATCATGCTACATTGACTCAATTGACATGTTCATATATAGTCATTCATGTGTGCTAGCTAGCTAGCTAGGACCATATGTTTAGCTTATACAAATATTAATTAAGAAGATGATCAATTTGACATGTTCTCTGTGCATATGATATGTGTTTTCTGCAGTACAGATTGAGTAAATCTAATGGTTGAGACATACAATAACGTCATGAGACTAACAATATAGTAACATGTGAAATATCGTTCACTACTGGTCATCATAGAGTAACATTGAAGTAACATGTCAATGACAATGGACTAAAACAAGACTTAACGCTAGATAACATTTAACTAGCATGGTCAGACTAATTAACAACATAGAGACATGTGGAATAGTACCGTTCATTATCATCATATAATAACATCGGGGTAACATGCGAGTGACAATGAACTAAAACAAAACTAACACTGAAATAATACAACACTAATCAACACGTTGGCAGTGATGGAAAATAACTAAATAAAAAGAAAAATAACAAGAGCCTTAGATATATATACTTGAATCAATCGTAAACCGTATGATGTGCATTCTTTTCAAAAACCAGATCAGATATCAAGTCTAGTGTGCGGTTCGATTACTTAAATGGTCGAACCGACATTTCCGAAAACTAATTAATCACCACCAACATTAACATTCATACAGATTAATCACAATCGACATCATCAGGTGCAATCCAGTGCAGGAGAAACTAATTGTATCAAATTAAACAGAAGATATTGCAGGCAGCACTAATTAATTAAAAATCTTCCAATTAGCTACAAATCAATCAACTTACTACGTCAGGCAGTTGACTTCTATGATGATCGCCGATTAGTAAGGAGGACGGCCGCCGTTACTACCCCAGAAGGCATCGGCGGGCAATTGATTCATCAAATTTGGCGGCAACCCGTGGAACATCGGATCACCTGACCCGCCTCCCATACCCGCCTGCTGCTGTTGCTGTTGCGGTACAGTTCCGGGTGACCCGATCGCCTGACCCGCTCCCGCCATATGCTGCTGCGGTGGATCCTCCTGATCTTCCAGCGGCAGCCTCTCGTACGCCGCATTGCTAAACGACGCCGCCATTATCACCACCGGCCCGGAAGCTGTGAGCGTACCCACCACGCTTCCGCCGACCACCTGACCCTGCCCTCCTCCCAAGTATATCGTCAGCCCGGTAGCCGCCGGGGGAGCCGGCGGCGGAAGGAACGACCCCGAAAGCGACAGCATCTCAAACCGACCCTGAAGACTCACAGCACCGGCAGGCCCGCCGCCGCCGGGAGCGGAGGCGGGCTGGCGGAGAGTGACATTGGTGACGGTTCCGGTGCCGCTCATGATGCAGACGCCTCTCTGCCGCCTGCGGGCGAAGGCAGCGATGCTCTCGACGATATCGCAGCCGTCGGCAACCTCCATGAGGTGGGTTCGGAGGGCGTTGGCGCTGTCGCGGGTGACGATGATGGGAGGCGGCGGCTTGTTCTTGGATCCGGCTGGGCGACCTCGGGGACGGCGTCGGGTGATTTCTCCGCCTTCAGCGCTGCCGCCTTCGCCGCCGCCGGACTGAATGAGATCCTTGTTAGTGGTGGATTCTCCGGCTCGGTGGCGCTTGTGGGAGTCGTTGAGGCCGCTGCTGCCGCTCTGCTCGTCATCAGAGTTGTGTTGTTGCTGTTGCTGGTGGTGATGGTGGGAGAATTGCTGGGGGAGGAGATGGTGGAAATCTCTGGTGTGGAATGGAGGCGGGAGGGAATTATCGTGGGCCGTCACCGGATCCATTTTTTTTTCTTTAAAACAAAAAGGACAACTCTCTGCTTCTTCTTCTTCTTCTTAATTTCTTTCTCACTCCGACTATTTGACTATTTCTTCCTGGTTTTTTTTTACCTTTTGGCTCGGCTGGATTGTAGGAATCTACCATGTTTTAATTTGTTTATAAGGTATTTAGGATTTTCTTTTCTTTTTCAAACTATCAAGATCGGATACAAGGGGCTTAATCGAAATGATCAAAGTTGGTTTGTCAAAATTTTCACGATCAACCTTGATAGTTGTTTCATTACTCGTGCAGAAATGACGACGGGCATCGTCAAGGGCTTTGAGCTGGCAGGGTCTTTAAGAACCCGACGATTCTCTGTCCAATTGGATTCCATAGCTGAACTTGCAATTCTTTATAAGTCAGTCTTCTTTTGACCATCAACATACTATCTTGTTCTTCAGTTTCACGAGCTCTGCAATCGTAACAGGGAGATCGATGTCCCCCACACATACCACAAATCCAATTGTGCAGCGGATTACTTGCAATTAAGGAATGATAATATCGAAGATTCCACTAAATAGGAGGTATAATTATTCTAACAAAGTATGTAACAGATAGTAATTAGAAGTAATGTTACGACATATTCTGTGAGTGATAATTCTGCCCAAATATGTGTGGTAGTGGACTGAAGTAATCGGGCAACTTCAGCCAAATCAATGTGGATGGTGATGGTGGTAGAGAATCGTTGAGTGGCGGCTACAAGGATAATATGTCGGATTGCTAAGAACTTTAGGCTAAGTGGAGTTCCTCTAGTGATAGAGTGTGTCTGATGATTGTGAGATTTAGAGTTTGAATTCAATATACCTTATAAAATAAATATTAATAATATAATATATATTTTTTTTCTATCTTGTATTAACCGAAAATAAAGATATTATATAAGTACACACCTAAGGTTTCCACAAGCAAGTTGTGGATTCCATTGAGAGGTTTCATGGTGTTATTTGAGGTCTTCGAGAAAGGCAAGGAAAAGCATTTTTCAGCCAACCTAAGCTAGCTAGGGTTTATATTATTTTGTTATTAGCTAGTTTGATTTTTTAATAAAAAAATATACATTTATACTTTTGTATTTTGTAAAATTTACATCGGAAACTCTTTATTATAATCGATCAACTCTTAGAATTTTTGAAGGTTGTAACAATCACAGTACCACATCTTTATGTTAGTTTTTCCATCTAAATTTTGTTTAGTATGCCATGTAAACATATAAGTTTACGTGACGGGTACAATCAATTTATGAATAAAAAAATTAATAAAAGGGTGTATTTGTTCAAAACGTCAAAATTAAAAGGGTATCAATGTAAATTTTGCATATACCATAGTATAAATATGTATTTTCCCATTTGAATTTCCTTAATTTGTTTTTTTTAATAATCAACAAGATGACATAATGATAGTGGAAGCGATAAACTCTCAGCTTAGCTGTAGTAGTGGGTGCCTAATAACAAATTTTTATAATAATAATAATAATTATTATTATTATTAAAGCAGCAAAGCAAATAGTTAATTATGAATTAATCTCTCTATCTAACCCAATTTCCAGACATTAATTAAACAACCCTATCTATCTATCTACACTAACTTCCAACCCCTTTCGATCTGCTTTTGTTGTTGTTGTTTGTGGTGTTAGATTCCAGTTTAATGAAATTAAAATTAGTTATAATCAGAAACCCCATGTGAAAGGCACCTAATCCTCTGCATCGAATCTGGAAATGGGTGTCGCACGTTTTCTGCTTTTCAAATTTCAAGCTCGTAAATCATCATACCCATACGATTACAGTTATAATCGCCCGCGACGATTATAATCACTTTCCGTTATGTTGAAAAAATTAAACGTTCAAAATAAAAATGAAAATGCATTTATTTTAATCCGTATGAAAGTGGTGGATGAGATATTTTCATTAGACTAACAATCATTGAGTTTTGTAGAATCCAAGGAAAAGTACTAGAGATATCGTCAAAGTCGAAAAACGGTGTTTGAGATATTTTTGAAAAAAGATGAGTAAATAGATTAATTTTAGTTTTATATATTCACAGATCATTGTATTCTATTTTTTATATAACTAGTACAATGCATTTTTATGTATTTAATAATTAAACTAGTGGCTGAATCAAGATGATATGGATCTAGGCGTGAATTATAAGAAAAAGTCAATGAGATATATGCATAAAAAAGTCAATGAATCATATCATACAAGGCAATCGAGATTGAACCATATATGGTATAAAAATTGACCTAATTTTTTTGTACGTAATGAGGCAATTGTTTTGTCATTTTATTAATGCTGAAATTTCAGAATTTGAAAATAGACTTACATTATTTAAGTATTAATAAATTTAATTAAGAGGTATATTTTCGATATGAGTTTACAAGCTGGACAGAAGAAAGCTACAACCATCGACTCTGTCAGAAGAGCAAACCCGAAAAAAACAAAACGAATCGATGGAAACAGGCTTAGTTCAAACATGACCCGAAAAATAGAATTACACTATGCTCTACCGCTTTATTTATCAAATACATACATATTAATTATATGACTTCGGGGTTAGGAAGTTATAAAGCTGTAGACCCGCGTAGACACAATGTCGGGTTTCTAAATTTTCATAGGGACCCCCCGGAATTCTTTCCAACGCCTGTTGAATAATTTTTATGGATTGGGCCTTGGAAAGTTTTAGTATAAGCAGGAGGGATTCGCAAATCCTCCAGACGTAGGGCTCGCAGGGCTTTAAACACGACATGCTGTTTTTTTCCATTCATTCCTTTCAGGATCAGTCGCGGTCTTACAAACTATACCGACAGTACGGACGAATTTCTTTCTTCATCCAAATGTGTAAAATACGTTAGTCGCACTTAAAAGCCGAGTACTCTACCATTGAGTTAGCAACCCCCCCACAAAAAAATTAGGTTATATACATACAAAAGAAAAAACAAGGATAAATGGATCCCCAAAATGGTCGACTTACCCCAATGTAATTATATTTATTTAGCACACCGTTGTCAAGATGAACGTTAATGTGTTGAGAAAAACACATTCTTCTTAACCCGAAATGGTTGGGGAGAGGAAAGGTTTACTTACCTTTACCACTGAATATGATCAAGTGTTTCCATCAACAAGTTATATTTGCTGATAGTTTTACTTGAGCCATTGCGGTAAAACTTATCCTCAAAAGTTAATTTGAAAAAGATATATTTAATGATGTGATATTCAATTGATACGTAACGCATTAATTTGGACCATCAAATCATATTGAACCGAATTAAAATGGCTGACTAACAATATTTATCAGTAAATCGCTTAACCAAATTTAACTGTGTAATAATAGAAAATAATTAGTGAGGGAAGCGACAAATTAAGGAGGGGGGCGTACCCACGTGAAAATGTAATGACTTTACTCACCCTCTTAATTCTTATATATTACTCTCACTAATCTTGTCTTTAATTTTGAATCTGTTTCTGTCTTTACCTTTTCTTTTCTTTCTTAAAGCTTGTTTTTTTCCTTTTTTTTTATCGGAAGAAATTAAGATATATAGTGAATATAAATAAAAATTAAAAATCGATCTAAATTATGAGATCAACCCGCTACAACATAGGAGATATAAAAAGAGCATGTCACACCATTTAAAAAAAACAATTCTATCAACTGATTGGCAAACAACTTGCATCTGGAGTCGAGAGCATCCCGCTATAAAGGCACCACTTGCCATATACCGTACTCCGCTAAAACAAACGGGTAGGAACCATCTCAACATCCTCTTTAAAATCCACCTGCAAAATGAAGAACCAAAACAACGCTCGCATGCATCGTGTATGGTTGGAGCTCAAAATCATAGAAGTCAAAGAAGTCTAGATATGTCAGCCCTACCCTGCTCACACTTCAAATGACCAACCCCGCCATCCGAAATCAAAACCACCTCAACCACATTGATTTTGAGTCCGGACATCGAAAACATCCCAATCAATCAGTCAGTGACCCCCACACCACATTTTTCATTGCTCCTATGCCATTTCTGTTTTTGGACATGTAAATTTCAATCATATTGCATCGTGTCATTATCGTAATAAAGATGGAAAACAGCTTAATTCACATAATCGTATCAAGGTCGGTTTCAGTCGCATCACCTATCATACACTTAAACCATCATTGCCGATAGTCATTAATAATACAATCATGCAAAAATACACATCAACGCCGGGCATACACGTTTGGCCGCCGGGGGAGCCATTATCCCAAAACGTCCATCAGTTCCTTATTTCCTATTCAAAGGTTCGTCCGCAGATATTTCGGCGGGCAAGTAATAGAGTCTTTTATTTAATAATTCAAATGACCCTTAGATATTTTTAAAAAATGTCGTCGATAATCTTCACACAGTGATTATACATTTTTTGATATTTTACTGCTATTTTTCGTCGGCCCAAAAAGCCTATTTATTAAAAAAAATCATGCAACAATACAGAAATTGATCACGACCAAGCGGAGTTCTGGGGTGTAAAAGGTGCTGACAAGGAGGGATGATGGGCCGGGCTTCAAATCCAACAATTTAAGTGTCTCCATGTTACAGGCTTACATAAACAGGCTTAATTAACCCATGTTATCTGGCCCAATCATTGGTCCATAATATGATTTTTCTATACTGTAGGCTTCTATATCCGTGGAAAATCGTACCGAATTAATCCAAATGTTTCATGGGCTTTCTGATGTCAAGGATTATTACTTATTTTTAGAGTTTGATAATATCATTCATATCCACGTTTATTCAACACTATTGGATTAATTTTGCTAATATCTATATTAAACGAGTTATGGAGGTGGGTATAAGGTATATCTGCTAAAAATGAGCGGAGATGGATCGAAAATAAATTTAGGTATCGCACTCCAATATTACATCATTTGGATATGAAGCAATTTCAATTGATTCTCACTAATTCGTCCTCTCATTTTTCTCTATTATCTCCGGTTTAGCTTCAAACAATTTACTTTTGGTATGATAATATTTCACCAAATTGGTCATTCTCTCTCGTGTGAATCAAATGGATCAACACATCCTTTTGGCTCTTTTTCGCCATGGAAGAGTTTTTTTTAATGTTAAGTCAGTCATTCATTCCATCAAACCTTAAAAATTTATTATATGAGTGAATCAGTCATTTGAAAAGACCAGATTCCTGATCGAGACAGTAATCCAATTTACGAGCGAGTTGAGAGAACAAATAGTGAAAACAACTTGTATCCTAAAATTGAGGCAAAGGGACGATTGCATCGGAAAAAAGAGAGCTGCACATTCCCACGACCACGATAGATCACGTCGGGTGAGGCAATTCACCAAGGTCTAACAGCCAGAGAAGATGCCAATCGAGCCCGGAGAGGAGATAGCCAAAGAGATAGCTCCGTGAAAAGCGCGTGCCTCTACAACAATCGGAGACGAACAAACGATCCATCTGGTGCTATTAGAAATGTTCCCCTCACTAGTCATAATGATTAAGGAAAGTGGCCAGATAAAAATTCGATATAATCAATCAATTAGATATTTATCACACATATATCTACATAATCGCTTTGATGATAAAAGTCATAATTAATCATCGAATAGAAAAAAATGCTTAATAGGAACTTTTAAATGAAATAAAAACTTTGAGTGATTAGCATGAAATCAATTTGTATAACTCCTCCTCCACTTTTTCTTTTCATTTAAATAATTTTCCAACCCCTATTGGGTTCTTTTATTTATTTACTGATTTTGTATACAGACGTGAAATGCAAGCGCCACTCTCTCTGTAGCTATTAATTTATGCTTTTCAATATTGTTCAAATTTGTCCTATTTATTATTGCATTTTTTTTTAAATCATTAAAAAGTTAGGTCGGGTTACCGACCAAAATAGGTTCACCCCATTCCCACGTCAAGGACAAAGTTTAAGTAAAATAAAATACTTTAAAGAGATGGGCATTTTAATTATAAAATACATATTGCTTACCACAAGCATTTACTCAAAAAAATCGTGATAATTTTGTTCTTTTCTTCAAGGTGAAAGTAAAGTAAATATATAATTATTTATTCGTGTTAATGAGAGAGGTTGTGATTTGTATAGTTGGGTGTATTAAGTGACTTAATTGATTCTTGTTTTGGAAGATGAAAGTGAGTAATTACGTTGTCTGATGTTAAAATTAATTATTGTTGTGACGGAGTCATTATTGTAGGAGAGTGGTGCATTTTAATAAATTATTATTCATATAAATTCATGATATATTTAAATTTATATTAATACTATAAGCAAAATTTAATTAGTCAGGATAATAAAAGCAATATGTAATAAAATATGATAAATAAATAATGAAGAAAAGCAAAAAAAAAAACAGAAAGATAATATTAATAATCAGAGTCATCATCATTGTCTTAATATCCTTTTATGTGTAATTTCTTATTTTCTTGGGCAGCCTCATTACTTGCAAATCACTCAAAAAACTAAAGCAAAGACAAAAAAAACCACAAAATATGAAAAAGGTGGGAAAGCAAAAATGAAAATGATGAAAATAATAAACAGATTGGGAAAATAATATTTCATTTTATAGAGGGATAAACGAAAATGCATTCCCACCTTCCCAACATTAATTAATCTTTTCTTTTTTTATAAATATTAAACTTATTTCTTTCCATCAGATTCCACCCAAAAAACAAATACAATAATACAACATAAACTGAATAATCATTGTAAATTTTCTCATTAGTATTTTATTCTAATGGTAGGTAATTATTTATTGTCACTTGAGACAGATTTTGTAAAGTAAGGAATTTAGGACCTTAAAATTAGCTCAACTATAGATTAAAATAATTTTAAAAATATATATTTCTGTACTTACCACTCAAAACCCTTTCTTTTTTTTCCTCATTTCATACCCATTTCAAAGCTCAAATTCCAAATTAACAAATTGGAAAAAATCATAATTCTCCATCTTCTTCTTCCTCATCTTCTTCTTTCTCATTTCTTATCTTCTTGGCTTTCATGGAAGTCCATGTTGATCTCTGTTTCCAAGGCTGTTAAGCTTCAAGTTTAATTCTTTTCCAGATTGAAAAACTGTTTGTAAGTTTGGAAGTTGGAATTTTGTTTTCCAATTTCTGGGTTTCAATAAGTTCACTCTGCTATATTGTTCTTCTAGGTTTGAGACAATTTCTGCTTTTAATTTTGGGAAAAAGTTCCAGCTTTAAATCGTTTAAGCAGAAAGTTCAAATGGGTTTCTCCTGAAAAAAACGAAGGAGAAAGATTTTTTTCAGTGAAGCATAAAAGAGGGGAATTCCTCAGGGTTTAAGGAAATGGAAGTTAGAGAAGCAGTTACTAGCGTTGGTGGGGTTACAGTAGTGGGATCCGATGCTCCGTCCAACTACCATATAGCTCCAAGGACGACAGATCAACCCACCAACCCCACTCCTCCTGGATCCACGGCGCTTCCACAGCCTCATGTGGCGGCCGGAGTTCTGCCGGCGACCTTGATTCCCGGGAAGAAAAAGCGAGGCCGGCCAAGAAAGTACCGCCCAGATGGGAGTGCCGCCAAGCCACTGTCGCCGAAACCCATCTCCTCTGCAGCTCCGGCACCGCCACCTGTTATCGATTTCTCCGCCGAGAAGCGCCCTAAGGTGGAGCCGATCGCCAAAAAGTATGAACCGCCTGCGGATAAGTTTGGTGAGTTGACAAAAATCTTTCGCTTGTTTGTGGATAAATTTCGAACTTTTGGTGTTTGTTCGGAAGTGGGTTTTTTATGGAAAAATTTGTTAGGCGTACGGAATTGAAGTTCGTTAGCTAGTAGCAGCCGTCCTTTCTTATCTATTGACAACTTTATTTGTGGGGACGTAAAAGGATGGATATCCATCAAGTTGTGATCTTTGATTGAGAGAGTTTGTGGGAAGGTACTGTTGATTTTGGTGGCCTCTTCTGCTACCGTGACAGAGTTGCAGAAGGGGCTGATAAGAGGTGAAAAAGCTTCATGCTTTTCTGGTTCTGGTGACTCATGATGACATAAAACATCATATGCGGTTCTCTCTTTTGTTGATTATGTTTCGGGTTGTTGGTTTCGGTTTGTTCTTTCCACCCGTAGACCTTGGTCTTTGACCGCCTGTGTTGGTCAAGTTTGCTTAAATAGTCGCGCTTTTCCATGGTTTGGCGGTTTGGTCTTTCCTAGTAAGAAAGTTGTGAACTTTTGAGAATGGTGTTTGAATTTTGATGTTGATTTTGTATCAGAACATGCACCTGTGGGGGAGTGGGTCTCATGCTCTGTTGGCGCTAATTTCACTCCTCATATCATCACTGTAAATGCTGGAGAGGTAATTCTGCTGCTGCTGCTCTGAAACATGATTTGCTTGCAATCTCATTCTGCATGTAAAATCTGGATTTTGAAATATGAGATAATGACCGATTTAGGATATGTTTTGCGTGTGATGACTTTTGCGATTCATGATCCTAGAGTTTGTTAAGAGTTGGTTATGACTTTGGTCTGGTTCATCATACTTAGGATGTTACGATGAAGATCATATCGTTCTCTCAACAAGGACCTCGGGCCATATGCATACTTTCTGCCAATGGTATAATCTCCAATGTCACGCTGCATCAGCCTGATTCTTCTGGAGGTACACTAACTTACGAGGTAATAGTTTCTTCGTTCCTTAACATCGCCTTTTACTATGACGCACATGGGTTTACTTCGCTATCGTCGTTGATTCAATTGTCGCAGTTGACAGAACAATTTGCAGGTTGTTTGGTCTTGAACTATGCAAAACTGACCTCTTCCTATCGAATTTCATTCATCCAGGGTCGGTTTGAAATATTATCGTTGTCTGGTTCATTCATGCCTAGTGAAAGCGAAGGGACAAGGAGCAGAACCGGTGGGATGAGCATCTCGTTGGCAAGTCCAGATGGACGCGTCGTGGGTGGTGGCATCGCTGGTCTATTAATAGCTGCGAGTCCAGTACAGGTTTTGCTTCTTCATGTTCTTTCCCATTTGCTCATTCTGATCTTTTTGCTTTCTTTGAACACTTTTTAACTTCTGCTCTGGGGAATCAGGTTGTGGTGGGCAGCTTTCTCGCCGGGAACCAGCACGAACAGAACCCGAAGAAGCATAATAAGCACGATTCCTTTACCATCACAACCACATCGGCGACTCACGTATCTATTGCTGATCCAACATCCGCAGTCACATCTTCCTCGTTCCGGGGAGATACTTGGTCTGCAGTCCCAACAGATTCGAGAAATAATAAAAGTGAGATTAACATGACTACTGTACATGCAGGGTGAGCAAACTAAAAACCATGGAGGTTCCCAGTATTTACTTACTACTACTGCTACTACTTCCCGCTCGAAGACCAAGTCATAAGAGAGTTGGTGTAGGATCATTGGGATTCTCACCGCTTATGTTTTTGTTTGATATTCTTCTTACATGTCTTTGTTGTGTCTTGTCAGCGTTACTTTTGTCTGTATGTGGGAAAGTTGACTTCTTTTTTCTTTGTTTTTTATGAAGACATTTGTTGTTCTTGTTAGATATAGAAAAAGGGTTTTAGTGATTAGCACGTTAGATAGTGTGAGGCTGCTGATTACTGTCTCATTGTACAATCTATGCACAAAATTCAGATCTGAATGCATCCTTTGGTTGATGGAATCTATGTTAAAACATTCAATACAATAACCAACCAAAAATATACCAAAACATTCAAAGCACACTCACTGAATCTGTTCTTCTCCTCACGGGTACAACTATGTGCTAAAAATCGAGCTCTGAAAATTTTCGGTAAATCTGACAACTGCAGGCTTTTTCGTTTTAATGATAACCAGGAGGCGATGACCAAGGTGAGCTGTTTTGGTTGTCAACTACGTCGTTAACTATACTTTGAGGTCGGACTATTTTGTCTATGATGCCATAGTCCATGGCCTCATGAGATTTCAAGACTAGACCCCCTCTCTTCATGTCCTGTTCAATCTGCACAGACACGGATATTTACATACACTGCATGCAAAAGGAATCCAGAAACGAACGAGGCAGTAGCCAGATAGGTCCACAAAATGAATGAGACGTATGAGACTACAAGTTTCCTGACCTTCTCAACTGGCTGTCCGGTGTTCTTCGAGAACTCCTGGTAAAGATAATTCTTGATTCTAACAAGTTCATCTCTCTCGGCCTTCATTGCATCTGCCTGAAAGTAGAAGTCGTCAAAGTCGGAGTTATATATTAGCAAAAATATATTCTTTTAGTGGCCTGCTTCCATTTAAAGTTTGCATAGCAACATTTGTACCTCGCCACGAGCTGCCCCAGCAGGAGCTTCTAGCGTCAGCCTACAGTTAGGCATTCCTGATCGATATCCCTATTACAAGAGAAAAAGTGATTCAGCTAACATACAAATTTCAAGGGCGTACATGATTTTAAATGTAAGGCTCGTAAAGGATCCAATTATTGATCAATGGGCAACATCATGTTCCGCAGTTATCCATAAGATCAAGTATGCTCTCATGCGACATGGAAAATATTACACAAGGAAACTAACCAATGTGTAGCTATCAAAGTTGGTTACATCAATCAGGATAGTACAAAGCAATAGCAACGTAATATCCAATTCCGAGTCTGCAGTTATTCCCAAAATCTTCTAAATGGACCCAAGTACTTCCTTCCTGCTTATATGTGCACAACAAAGTTGCACCCTGAAACCTTAGAGACTTTGTATTTAAGCCTTGGGGTCAACAATTATCTAGAAAAAGTCACTGAATCCTCCCCTAGCACATACACAGATATGCAACGGATGCTTCGATTTTTCAAAAGTAAGGCACAATGAAGATACTATATCACGAGAAGAACATATGGTGGTGCTGGTAAGAATTTTGCCAGTTAACAAGAAATCTTACTTTGTCTCCAGCTGCAATCATAAAAGTTGCCATATTATACGAATACCCTATGCAGTGGGTACCAATAGGACTGCTCAAGGCCTTCATAGCATCGTAGATAATTAAGCTGGGACTAAGCTGCGCACACAAGAATGCACTCTTAGCTGAAAACACACAGAAGAGCAGTGTTATATACCATATTGAGGATAAAAGGTTAACATAAACTTACATCTCCACCAGGGCCATTAAAGTAGAAATACATTCTCTTGGTATCGTCGACGCTATCAAGATACAACATTACCCCCAATAATTTGTTGCTGTATTGTGTATTGATCGCCCGAGGGACAAAGATTATTCTCCTCCTTTGCTGCAGCAAATGATTTTTGGTAAGGTTTTGAGTCATAGAAGAAAATGGTTTTGAACCATCTAAACCAGAGGAAACTCATCGTCAGATGATGTGGTCAACTACTGTAAACTGTGTTACACTATCAGCCATCAAATTTAAGGTCAAACATCTTTACTACAATGGAATTAATCGGTACACAAACAACTTACAAGGGCTGTATACACATCAACATATTGCACAGAATTCTCCCCAGGAGTTTTACTGAGTACGCGTGGTGTACCACCGAAACTCATTTCGATTGCTGCTGGCTGTTTGGAGTTTCGAATCCTGCAGAAAAAAGGCATAACCCAAATGAATAAAGTAGCTGTCTTTACAACCAACAGCCCTATACTAAAGATTTACCCGCGGCGGCTTCGACGGAAGAAATCTGCAGTGGAATTGGGTGATATGGCACCATAGAGACCTGCAATTTGAAAGCACAAAGCAATCACGACAATGAAGAAGTTTAACGAATTAGAGAGAGAGATAGGGAGAGCGAGTGAGGAGAATAGAACTTGAAGATTGAGCCTTTAATCCAGAGCAAAGCTTTGTTCCGAGGCTGAATACAAAAAAAACAAAGAGGATTCAATCCTTAGGATACGAGGGGATTATAATTTGCAAACATTGCCAAATGTTTAGCTTTGGACCTGAGAGAAGGTTGATGAAGGTTAGTATTCAGCGTGGACGCCATTGTTGATGGAGTTTTCGACAGCTGAGTAGCGAGTTTTACAAGTCTTCTGGGGTTCAAGGATTAGAAATGGGGGGGGATTTGATTGAAGGTGGCATATACTAGTACTATGCTGGTTCCAGTATCACAGTAAGACTCAGCCCAATAGCTAAGGGTACATGGGTTAGATTTCACTCAATAATTTTACAGTGGATCATGTGTTTAAGGGCTTGGCCCTTGTGTTTTTTTAAGAACGAATTTAAACTGTGCCTCTTCCTTCTACGGCGATGTCGGCTGCTGTTCTTCTCCTCTTTCTTTCGAGAATGGAGGAATGAATGCAAGAGGAACTAATGAACAATTAGAGTATTTTTTTCCCGGCTAGGCAACAATTTATTGAGCAACTCCCGTCTAACACCTTTTTGAACCTTGGATGAATCTAATCCACCAAGCGAGGAGCAAACCCAACACTGTCATCAATCAGAAAAGGAAAAACCAATCAACCTGACCTAATCTTTTCCCATGTCAATATTAGATGGTGCATCAATTCACGAGCCAAAATAATGTTATATTTTTAACATCAATTAACATTCTTCACAGTTGCAGGTCAGCGAACCTCTATCGTTGGTCATTGGGACCTCACGATGTTAATAATCGAGATTATGGAATCCAATAACATGTTATAGTATCATGTAAGGTATAGGCTCACCGGAGGTGGATGTGACAACATCATTGTAAAGCGACATGAGATTATGGTAGTGAGAACGAGGTGATTCAAAAGTACACAACTTGATGTATGAACTTTCTGATGTTGGAGAACCGGTTGATTCAAAGCACACAACTCTGAACGTAGAGTACTCTAAGAAGGCAAATGCGATATTTGATTTTGGCTGACTATATCACAATATCTCTGCTGAATTTCGAGCACACTTTTGGTACACATTCAGGCATTCTCTTACCAATATTCACTCACCATTGTGGGGAAACCATCTTGAACGGCTGCAATGTTGATTTCTGCTGCACTTCCTGCATGGCTGACCAAATTATAGGCCTAATCTGTAAAGTAACAGTTCAGAATTCCAGCAAACTTCTGCAAAATTGGGAGTAAATAGCCGACAAAAAGAAAGAATCCAGTTGGTTTATGGGAACAGTACAAGGTAGAAAAGAAGCAGAGATTTTGATGATGTAAAAGCTAAAGCCTTCAGACTGTATTGAGTAGTGGGTTTGATTACATTAAGGCGATGTAATTGGAGCCCAGTTCAGTAAATCGAGCTACAACAACCACACCTCACCCTTTTCAAATCTCCGTTCTTTCACAATCATCATCAGGCTTGCCAATAAAAGAGGGTTCATCACAAGGTTGATGAGAACCAAGATACCTGCAATTTGCAGGACGAATCATAGGCAAAGTGTAAAGATAGAAACTTTAGACACTGTATACATAGGCAAATGAGCTTTCAACCAGAAATACTGAAGAAAAGCAAGTGAAGCTGCGTCTGAATCTTGATGAAAACCACAAGCATCTTAGACAGCATCAAGAAAAGGTAAGAGCTTTGCCGTTCGTAGAAGCAAATTTAGAATCCAGAAGTCAAAAACTAAGCTGAAATTATATTTCCCACAAGCTGAAAGAAGAGCAATCTACTATCTAATCTTACCCAAACAAACTCCCGAACCATTTTTGTCAAAAAAAGCTATAAGCTGTTTATAATCAACATAGATAAGACAAATGATCATCCTGGAACTCCCCCCATTATCTCAGTTACACAAACTTCTTCTACCTCATTCAATTCAAGGCAGAAAATGTATGGACTCTATATCTCCTGTGAATATTCCGCAACTTAGTCCATGTCGAAGGGTACAATTACGCAATTTAGTCCATGCTGAAGAGTACAATTGCGCAACTCAGTCCATGTCGTGATCTTCCAATGCCGTCAAGATCATCCTACAGCCACCAAACAATGTCAATCCAAAATTCAACTAAATGAATATCATCTGATGAGACCAAGAAAATCAAAGCAGCGTCAACATACCAGAATATTGCTAGAAAAAGGAGGACGATGAGGTAGAACAATTTATAGAGCCGCTGCTTCTTTTCGGCATGGAGCAAGTTGAAAACCTCGGTAACATCTATCAGATGTTGTTTTCGAGTGTATCTAAATCACATGAACACAAAGACTAGTAAGGTAAACTAGTCTTGAAGTATCAATTACAGGAAGCAGAACACAAAATATCTACAAGTTACTACATACACACAAAAGGGAACAGGAAGCTTGAGGGAAAGAAAACCACAAATTGCAATAACAGAAAGAGCAAGCTGAAACGATAATAGTAGTGACTAAGAAATAGCATCAGATATTCAGATTAGTTCAGTAATTCAGTTAATAACCTAGCTAAGTTTTAGCTTCAATATGAAAGATAATTAACCAGATGATTATCTACGCATGAATGTTCTATAGGAGTGCTCAAAGGAACAAATACCACTCGAACATATACAAAGAAAAATGGCTAACTTACAGCCTGACGTTGTAGTAGAGGTAAGGAGCACACAAGAGAGCCATACACCAATGCCCTGTGAGAAGGTAAAACAAGCACAAAGCTCCTTCCGTGATATACTCTGGCAAAATCACTTTGTTTACCCTCGATGAAGAGTCATATGGATTGATGTAATCGAACTCCAAATCTGCCAAGCACATCAGCTGCCAGCACAAGCCCATAATAAACACAAAAGAAATAAGAACTAGAACTCGCCCACATTACAAGTAAATACATAATTCATAAAACATGGTCTAATTATTCTGAGTAACCGCTTCAAGCAAGCTATCAAGGCTACAGAAGAAGTTCTTTCTAGACCAATAACCCTCTCATGGAGAAGAAGATGAGAAATCGAGTCAAGTTTCCAACTTTCATCTAGAACTAGAACAAAGATGAACAACGAAAAAATGACAACATTTGAGTAGTAATTCAATCAATAGAGCGGGGGATAGGGGAGAATATAAACCTGGAAGACGATGATGACGAGTAGGGCAATAAGGAAAAAGAAGGAGATTAGCCATACGTATAGATCTCCCATGCTCCTTCTACCCTACTCTGCCTTTCTCTTTATCTCTTCTGTTCTTCTTCTTCTTCCTCCTCCTCAACAATTGGGTTGACGGAGGTGCGCGAGATTAAGCTTGCCGGCGATGCCTCCTGGCTTATTGTGGTCGGCTCTTCTCGATCTCTCTTCCCATCTTCAATCCGACACTGTATATTTCGTTTCTGTCCGCTGGTCTCTGGCTTTCTTTTCTTCCTTTATTTTCTGAAATTACTTTTTTTTTTCGTTACGAGGGAGGGAACATGATACACATGAGTCTTAATAATTAACTAGTAACCAATATTATAATTTCGAGAGGTGAAGAGTTACTAAGTTCATTAAAATTAAAATTTTAGTTTATTTTAAAATAATTATAAAAAGGTAACCAATTTGAAAATCTTAAATACTAAAAATAAGTATATTACATTATTATGGTATTATCCTAAAGAAAATATTTTTTTAATTTTATTTGGTTACTATTTGAGGTTAATATGGTGAAGTTTAAATTTTTAGCCATTTTCAATATGTATGTTAAATATTAATTAATTTAAATTTTTTTAATTTTTACATAAAAATTGTCAATTTTCGTATGTTATAACTTATAAAAATTGACAATTTTAAAATGAAAATTAATTTTTTTTAAATCGTCATAAGAAGGTTTTTCGTCGTCAGATCTTCAAAAATAATTTGAACCGTCTAAAAATAATCAAAAGCAAAATCATATGAGAAATACATAGGCATTTGTGGTTCCCCTATGGCTTTAAATTTATTTTAATTTTAATAGTTTATTTTTTATTTTTTTATTTTTTCTAAGACACACACAGAGGGAAAGAAGAGTATGATCGATTGCTAAATGTATTTAATTATTTAAATATCTCATTCAAATAATCTGTAAAGTTTAAAAAAGAAACTAAAGATAAGATAGTATAAAGGCTTTTTTGTTAAGAAAAGGGAACAAAACAAATATCTTGAGATGAAGAAATAAAAAGTCTTGCAGTCACCGTTGAATCCATGAAAATGAAAGTAGGTGTGGCGCCGATATATACAACAACGAATATGGCCTATCCGACAGCCTTGAACTCAAACGTTAATGGCTCTGTGATGTCGGGAAACACTTTGACCCGAGGCGACGAGCACATGGTTAGTTGCATTCTGGAGTTCCAAACCTATGGTCCTCTGGCTTAACGGTCAAGCAGCTGCATCCACATGTATCTTCGAAGGGCGGACACTTGTAGCAACCACCTGCAAAACGTTTCAAGTTGGTGACTCCATCCAACTACTCCCAGGCAAAATTCCTAATCGCTTCTCTCTGACAGCTTTTCTCAGACATCTAACATCACCCCATTTCCCAGCTGATGCATATATGTTAGCAAGAAGAGAATAATACGCAGCTGTATTGGGTTCCAACTCAAGGCAATGGTTAGCTGCAATCTCTCCAATCTCCACATTGTTATGTACTTTACAAGCAAGAAGCAAAGCTCCCCACACCTCTGCACGAGGCTGCATTGGCATGGTCTTTATCATCTCATATGCCTCTTCTAATCTTCCCGCTCTACCAAAGAGATCGACCATGATCGCGTAATGGTCGTTTGAAGGCATCAGATCGTGGCCCTTCATCACGTGAAAGCATTTGTAGCCTTCTTCGACCATACCGGAGTGGCAGTATCCACTTAAAAGCCCTGTAAATGTGGCTAAGTTGGGTGGCACTCGAGCTTCCTCCATTGCTTCGAACAACTTGATGGCTTCGTTGATTTTGCCGTTCATTCCAAACCCAGATATCATTGCGCTATAAGCAACCACATCTTTCTTGTTTAGCCTGATAAACATTTCTTTTGCTTTCTCGATGTTTCCACATTTCGCATACAGGTCGATCAGTGCAGTATTCAATTGATCATCTGTATCAATTCCGACATTCCTTATATACGACTCCTCGATCCATGACCCGAATGTCAAGTCCCCAACTTGCGAGCAAGCAGAGATAACACTAACCAGAGTGATCTTATCAGGATGGATATGTACCTGAGTTTTCAGCATCTGGTTGAACAACTGAAGAGCCTCCTGTGGTCTGCTATTCTTAACAAGACAGGAAATCATGGCATTGAATGACAAAAGATCTTTCTTAGCAAGATTCCGAAACAACTCCTTGGCAGAGTCAACATCTCCGCATTTTGAGTAGCCAGATATCATCGTAATCCACGAGATATTATTCCTTTGGGGCATTTCATCAAAGTAGCTTCTTGCTGTCTCGATCTCACCCCAATCAACTAGTCCAGAAATCATTGCATTCCAGGACGCTAAATTTCTTTCAGGCATCTGTTGAAATATAACAGAAGCTTCGTCTATATTCCCCACCCCAGCATATCCAGATAACATCGAATTCCACGACACAACATCTTTCTCCGGAATCTGATCAAACACCCTTTTGGCTTCATCTAAGTTCCCGGACTTCAAATACCCTGACAGAATCGAATTCCACGACACCACATTTTTATCTGCTATCTCATCAAAAGCCTTTTGTGCAGTGTCCATTGCACCCAGTTTTGAATAAAGATCAACAAGGGCTGTTTGTACATAGACACAGCTGCCAAACCCGTACTTGTAAGCTTGAGCATGAATCGAACAGCCAGCAGTCGCATATGAGATCCTACCACAAGCCCTCAACGTAGAACATACAGCAATTGTACTATGACAAAGTCCAAGTCTCAACATTTCAACGTAGAGACAAAATGAATCCTTGAACTGACCTTTCTGGGAGAAGTACCTAATTGCGCAGCTCCACGAGAAGGCATCTGGATTACTTGAAAGGTAAAGCAAGCCCCGAACATATTGTGCAAGACTTGTGGAGTAGTTGGTGGCTGAGAGTAGGATTTGGCGTATCAAAAGTGGTTCAAGATAATGGAGTCTGCTGATAATCATACATCCATGGATTTGTTTCGCCTGATGAACAGTGACATGTTTACTCAGTAAGGTTTCCAATTTATGAACCAACATTCTAGTGTAACCTCAAACAAAACCTAGCTGGTATGGCACCATTAGCATACTCCTAAGTTCATCAAAAGGGTAATGGATTTCAACCTTTCCATTGAAGAAAAATTTAACAGGAATTACTTCCTTTCTACTTGGCGACTCAGCAGGCAAGAATTGAGCAGAGAAGGATGTAAGAGAGGAAAAACTTCAGATGAATGTCCATAGAAAATCAATACAAGAGTTGGGGTTGCGCAAAATCATGAACTACTCAAACCGAGATATCGAATATATAAAACATCAAATTGAGCAAATGGGCTCAATCGACGAACGGCAGAAGAACTAACTGTGGGAAAGAAACTAGCTTTCAAGTTTCAAATGTTTTCATCATCGAGAGGTTTCTACAGCTAGGAGTATTCAATTCAAACTAATGGACAGCTACGAAGTATAAACGAAGAAGAGCAAGGAGATTTACTTACCCAAAAGCTATGAAGATGAAACCGTACGGACTTTCGTTACCGGGAGTCGACGGCGGTTGGCTAGCTGCGGACGGCAGGCAGGAGGAAGGGCCGCCGAGCCGAGCCGGGAAAAGACAAATCCGATGCATATTGGGCCTCACCAAGAACAAAGCTCGATAAATAAACACAGCCCATTAACAGAAGCCCGATATTTATTAGGCCTTGTGGTGGATTTCCGGGTTCGACTCCCGGCAGTGGAAGGGATTCTTTTTGCTTGATGAAGGAATTTCTTCTGTTCTGTTATTAGTTTAGGTGCCTATGCCTAACTATTTATCTCCTTCTTTTTACGAATCAAACATGATGTTCTCATTCATAAATTAAACATTTGAGTAATTACACTGATACAACTGCGAGGCACTTTCTAATAAGAAGAAGCATGTAACTAATAGTATTTCGCATTCTTAATCTTCATGACCATGATCGGATCTAGACTCGATAAACTAGATCAATATCACTGCTACCCCAATTCTAGATGAAAACCAAAAGTATGACAAAACAAGACGAACGTTTTTGTAAACCAAATCAACAATTCAAACAATATAACAAACTAAGAAGGAACGGAGAGGGATACATCGCCCATGGTGGATTGACCGGTGATCCACTTAGACGATATTTTTAGAAGACTAGGTGAGTCGCCTCGAGCTGACTCGCCTGTACTTCAAATCTATACGGATCCAGCGATTTCAGTGGAGCAACAGTGGTGATGCGGCCGGTTGTCGTCAGGGTCATCTCCGTCTTCTTCCCCGATCTCGGCATTCCCTCCGATATGCAAAAATCCCACGACGGCCCCGAGGACAAAGCTAAAACCCTAGTTTGGACAAAACAACTATAATATAGTTTAAGATGTTTTATAGCGTATCCTCTTGAAAACTTGACTATATATCTACTGTAAATTCCTACTTGACTTACTAACCCAGCTTGTGAAAGTAAACTAGCCAAGCTATATATGTCCAAATAACATATATAGTCAAGTGCTACAAGGATGTAATGCTCACTTTCTGCTAAGTCGTCGGCCCGCTGCAGCTCTTCTCCTATCCTTCAATCAAGGTCAGATTACACTTCAATGATTTCGGCAGAGAATTCTGATTCTTTTTTGTTAACTTTGAATTTGTAATTCTTTCAATTTCAGATGGTCGGAATTCGTACCGGTCTGCCTCTGCCGTCGGGATGGGAGATTCTGTCACAATTGCTGGTTTACTTCATGATTGAGGATTATACGAATTACTGGATCCATAGGCTGCTTCATTGTAACTGGGGGTACGAGAACATTCACAAGGTTCATCACGAATACGTAGCTCCGATTGCGTTTGCTGCAACGTATGCTCACTGGGCTGAGATTCTGATCCTCGGCATCCCGACTTTCTTGGGTCCGGCTACGGTTCCTGGACACATGATCACATTTTGGCTGTGGATCTCTCTCAGGCAGATGGAAGCCATTGAAACCCACAGCGGGTATGGTGATTAATGACGTTAATATTTGCATATGCACAGTAGTAATGAATTATCTTTGCAGATATGACTTTCCTTGGAGTCTTAACAAATACATCCCGTTCAAATGGTGGAGCGGAGTACCACGATTACCATCACTACGTTGGAGGGCAAAGCCAGAGCAATTTCGCATCGGTCTTCACCTACTGTGATTACATCTATGGAACTGACAAGGTGAGGAATTTTCCATTTTGAATCAAGTGAAGGAGTAAATATACTGATCTTGTGTTGTTGGTTTCGTGTAGGGATATCGATATCAGAAGAAGATCCTGCAGAGAGTACGAATGCGAACCCCTGTTTGTTTTATCAAATTGATAAACATGATTTAGTTTTTCTGATGTTGGTTTTGGGTTTTATGATGATATCAGATGCAAGAGGAAGAGGGAGGCTTAAAGTTGGAGTAGATTGTAATGCAGAGCTGCTTTAAGTAGAATAGAAGGAGTTGGTGTTTCTCTGAAACAGAGTTTTCATCGGCGGATACAATGGGGGCCTCCCTCAAGCTGCTGCCGAGCCCATTTTCCGATTTTGAACACGTAATTTTTCTTATATTTTATAGGTTGATTATTATATTTTCTATATATAATTTAGTGTTTCTTCATTTTTATACAATTCGACCTAATATATCAAACCATTTTAGATTCATCGTTAGGAAGTGTTTTCAGAAGTTTCGCAAAAAAAGTTCTTATCCATATGCGAAGTTATCCTAGTTTGGAGTGATGTATGGACTGAAGTGTTCAGTTTTTGTTAATATGATACTTGTGTTATTCAGAAGGGAATTTATTTAGTATTTAATCTATTCAGTATTTACCCCAGCTGAAGAAGAAGCTTAGTATGTTTATGTCAAAATACGTTTTTGAGTGTCATATAAAAAAAAGCTCGTCCAGCTCAGTTGGTAGAGCGCAAGGCTTTTAATTTTGTGGTTGTGGGTTTGAGCTTCATGGTGGGCGATATTTTTTGTTTTTTCCCCTCCCAATTAGCTTGTTAGTTCAGTGGTGACAGAAACTGTATTTAGAAGAGCGAACTAAAATACAATTCCTCATAATAACGTTGAAAGAAAAGTAAAACTTTAATCTCATAACTTTTCCTCAATTAAATTAACCAACAAATGAGTCGAATACAAGAATTAATCTAACCTCTTAATTTTGACGAAATTTATAAGTACTTGCATAAACTCCAGATGGTTGGAATTCGGGCAGACCTAAAGTTGCCGACACGATGGGAAATTGCGGCGCAGATTCTCGTATACTTCATCGTCGAGAATTACGTGAGCTACTGGATACACATGGGTCTTCATTGTAGATGGTTATACAAGAAGGTTCATGAGGTTCATCACGAATGCACTGCTCCGGTTGCGATTGATGCGGTGTACGGTCACTGGATTGATACGATGGTGCTCGGACTCCCTTCTTTTGTGGGGCCGGAACACGTGGTAACCCTTTGGTTGTGGTTTTCTGCACGCCAGCTGGAGGCACTCGGAACCCACTGCGGGTACGTACGTGAGTTAGAATATATGCATGCATGTTGTGGTTTTGCATGTTACGTAGGTAAGCATTCCTAATTTGCTTTTAACTGTCACTTTTAAGTATGATATAATTGTTGGCTACCTTACGAGCTTAATTTTGCAGGTTATGAGAAATAATTTTCATTTTTTAATGAAAAAAAATAATGGTTATTACGTAAGTATTATGTAACGCCTTTTATTTTTACGTGTAACATATTTAATTTTATCTGTTATGTAATAAATAATTATTTTTATATAAGGAATAAATATCGATATGTAAGCCTTATGTAACATGTTTAATTTTGTCTAATGTGTATATACATGACCTAATGTGTATAACTAGAAAGATCATTAAATTAATAGTTGACCGAGTCTTGACTGGAAAACAACCAGAATTCTTCGAGGGATATCCTTCCAAGTTGAGCCTAGAGAACTAAATTAATGAGCCGGCCCAGAAATTCGGCCCACGAAATTTTTGTGTGTGTGAAAGTTTAGCCCAACCTTTGTCTGGCTGAAATGTTCTCATTTGATTGGTCTTATAAACACCGTATTGCTGATTTCCATTCCGTCCCGTTTGTTAAAGACGGACACAGGACACTCTTATAATATTTATTTGTTATATTTTGTTTTGTATTGATCGAAATATTTACTAAAATATTTTCGTTTGGTTGCGTCTTATAGAACTTCACAAGTAGAGTATAATTTTATTTTTTTTCGGAAGTGCATCAATATCACCATAAAACTCTAAATCCTAAACTTTCGAAATGGTACATATTTACGAAACGTTAGTGGTTTGATCAGAAACCAAAAGACACAATAATTTTGCTTTCAGACTATTAGGTATCTTTTCCAGAGCATCATTTCATTTAGGGGGTGGGACTGGGACTTAACAATCAGTGTATTATTTCTCACCTTTTTCTATATATAATCTGTACACGTGTCGCAGATCAATTGGAAATTATTATGTATATTTCAAAAATTAAAATGACAAATAGGCCCCCATTTGACTACCGGCAAGTAGGTAATTAAGTTGGAAGATATTATTTCTTCGCATAATTTTGTGGAAACAGTTATGTCTTCTTTGATCAGATTTGCATACGGTTTTTTATTGAATCGTTAAGGTTCGAAAAATAATAAAAGTGAGATTGAAAATTTGTATTGGACATAACAACACCGGACATGAAGCCCTCGTCAGTTGGCAATCGACCGGGGAGATTGTAGCATATGTTACAATCAACAATGCCAATTTAGGTCGTGTACAATAATAAGACTCAATTTGGGGTGAAACATGGGTTTCCGGCGAATATATCTTGAGTTGGATTCATCTATAACAATCTCGAATATTTATAAGGTTTTAGACACTAGACTTGTATTCACAAAACTCGACGGCTCTTGCAAAAAGATTAGAATGTGCTTATTTCACATAAGTTTCGAGTTGATAACCGACTAGCTTGCTCACTTTGGACACATGGGACGTTCTTTCTAAACAAAATATTTGTTACCCTGATTCAATAATTATTTTACTCATACCTACTTTGCCCTTATTTACCACCACAAAACGTAACGTTACGAAAAATCCAGAATACAAAGAAACGACAGTCAACAAATCAAGTTAATTAACCAAACCGAAAGCTGAGGAATCATTCAACTGTATTGTATTAATTAAATTATTAAAAGCAACAAAGTGGTTTTGTCTTTGGAGAAGGGAACCGTGCCGGAGGCACCGAGGCAGTGCGAATTGGAATCCATCTTATTATCGATGGTTTAATACATTAGGCCGAATCATATATAAATTAAAAATATACTAAATTGCGTATAAAAAATATGTTGACCAACCTATAAATATAAAGAAAATTACATAATATCAAAGCTCAAAATCTAAAAATAAACTAGATCAGGACCTAGAGGAAGTCCACGTATCCGCCTCGGCTCTAATTCATATTATTAGTGAGTGATTGATCAATTAATTTAATTTATGGTGTGATTATTCAATTGAAATTCATTATGAAAGAAAGATGGTAATAATCACCTCATAAATGGTAATATGTTATGGTGAAATCGAGGAGATTCCGGACAGGATTTTAACTTTAAAGTGAATTTAAAAGTACATTAAACGAAATTACAAATATATTATGTAAAAACTCTAATTTAAAAAACTTACATAAATTCTTGTCACTTTTATATTAGAGGTCCTTAGATGGTGACTTGAATTATGCTATTCGATAAAATATAATTATAAGAATATTTCTATCTCTAAATTTTTAATAATTTTCAAAGTGAGATGGAGAATATGCAATTAGCAATTGCTAGGTTATATATGTACTTGTTAAATTAGTAAGTTCGATAAATAAAAAATCGACAATTTCACTAGCCTAATGAGAAATGAATACAAACAGAGAATGCTAGCTAGCTTTATAAGATGACAATGTTCTCACTGGGTTTTTTTTCTTGTTTGGAAACAAACGAGTCCAATGTCAAGCCAAAGACCAGTTCTTGTCATCCAACTTCTTCAGTCAAAATTATAAACCTTTAACACAAAAACTTTGAAATTCACACTTTATTTCTTGTGTTCTTAAGTGGGTGTCAAACAATGAGTTGGACCAAAAATGCTTTAATTATATATATGAGAAAAATTGAGCCATAAAATGCTAGAAATACATATGAAGTTTTGAAGTCTAATCTGTTCAAATGGAATTATTAAAGTGGTAGAACGTATGTTTGATGATTCTGAATTTTAAAGTTTAAATTCAGTATACTTTATAAAATGAACACTTAATATAATATTTATTTTTTTTATATTGACCAAAAATTTTGTCTATTTCAAAAAAAAATTCTACTCCACCAAATTTAAAAAACCCATAAAAGATGAACTAAAAACAATTATATATTAGAGTAAAGATTTTAAAATAGAAATAGATAAACAAACTGAATGTAGGTTTGGACATAAGTGGCTGAATATTATGCTGGTCATTGGTTGTTCTTTCCATCATCTATGTGTTACCGATTTTATAATTAGTATTAACACTTGGTAGGTGACAGTTGGATATTGACTATATACCGTACGGCCTATCCCATCACGAACTTGTTATCTACGTATAATCGACGTGAAGCTATAGCAATATGATGCAAGCATGTAGCTATTTCAACACATACATAGGGATCGTTTGAAGATGGTGAAGTTAGCGACGGGGTACCAATGCTCGAACCAGAGACCGGTTGTCTGTGTGGCAACCACATAACGAATCAGCCCAGGTTCGCTTGGTTCAACACACATACACTGCACTGTGTTTTTTAAATAAAAAAGAGACTACTTATATTATCAATGCTTTTGGCCAAAGATGCTCGTCTTGTCAAACGAACCTTTAGGAGGACTACTACTCATAACGGGTAAAGCACGTTAGCACAAAGAGTTAGCAAAAGTAAACCCATTTGTGGTACCCGTCATCCCAAATAAAGGAAACCTTGAACGGAGACTTACAATCTAGACACTAAAAACTATCCGATTAGAGAACCAAGAAATAAATAAATGTTCAAATAGAAATAAATGTTGTCCAGGCATGCCGGTGTCAGTTTTTTGGGTGTTCATGGATACCCTCCAACATCGCCGCCTGTTCTTCCTTAAAAAAACCTTAGCACGAGCCTGTCACCAAGAAAGGATGCTTGGGTTGCCGTAGTAGCTAGTGCGAGGGAGTACAATGGTTGGCGGCGACAAAAAAAAACTATATAAATATGAGATAGAGCAAAGGCGGGGATTCAATGGTAATGGAGAAGCAAAAAGGCAAAGAGCGAATCTCGACAATAAAGATAAAAATCAATACTTATGCAACCTATCAATACATAGACTACACATGTTAACAACACTACATGAATTGTATGAACTTTGAACAATGATGATGAGTTCCCACACTACTCAATTGCAATCGAGAAATAACAAGGCAATGAAGTTCAAAGTAGTCAACCAAAAAAATACAAAAAATGTGAAAAACGTATGGCTATTGTGTCTCCTCCTACCAAATAGGATCTTTTCCTTCTTTAGCAATCACTCTAACCAATCCCCTTTTTCCTATTTTTGTTTTTGAAAAATACACATTTGTATACCTAAATTATGTGAAATTTATGTCGTAACCATATACTAAATTTTAACCCTTTAACGGTTTTAACAACATACCCTTTTGTAAATTTTTTCATTTAAATTTTATTCAATATGATAATTGTACATATCACATAAACTTATCTATACACGTGGCGAAATTGAATTTTGTATATTTATTTTTCTTATTTAAATAATAAAATTAAAATTTTAAAAATAAAAAACTTAAATCATTTTGAGTTTAGCTAAAAAAATATAATTTTGAGTTTAGTAGAATTACGGTCCGCAAAAAATCCGTCACGTATTCGAATAAGTTTATGTGGCATATTACACATAATTTGAATGGAAAAATTAACGGAAGGGTGTATTTGTTAAAACCGTCAAAATCCATATGATTTAATCGATTAAACTTCAACAAACAAATGCCGATGTAAATTTTACATAGTAAAGGGGTAAAGGGGTGGAAGTATATTTCCCCTTGTTTTCAATTTTCAAAACATTTCGACCATCCAAAATTCAAAAAATCAATGTGAATTCCTTCTCTCTCTATGTTGCTCCGCTACCTACTCTTGAATTCAATCCCAATTTCAATTTCAATAATAATAATAAATAGATAAGTGAAAACAAGTGTTATTTGGAATATTATATTTGGACTATCCGTAAAATAATAATAATAATAATGATAATAATAGTATATAGTACCATGAAATGGAAGCCAATAGCAGACATGAGAAATAATTGCAATAATAAATAATATGATAAAATGGATAGAATCTCACACACACTTTGATTAAATAATAAATAATAATTTTTCTGGGTTGGTTGGCAGCAGAAACTCCAATGGATGGTTGTTTGTCTCTTGTCTTGGTCAGATAGCAGCATATATAGCAGAAGCCACACCTGAAGTTGAGTCCAGTTTCAGTCTAACTTCTAACTTTCATTTTTTATTTCATACATTTAATTAATTATATATATGAAATTATATCTTCATTAAATTCCTTTATTTTCCTTTTTTGCCCATTTTCTGAACCAACCCACATGAAAAAGCAAGTCACAAATGGAAACCTATCCCATTCAACTTGGAGAGTATGAAATCAACGAAAAAGACCAACTACATACATCAAAGCAATCAACTTTTGTTTTCACAAATTTTGAATCTGCTAAAAATACTTGTATATAGTTTATGTATCCAAAATTGTCCGGGGAAGACGAAGGTTGCAATTTCGTGGTGGCTTTATCGATTTTGTCGGGAGCATTGTTTCGGCAGGATATATGATGGCTATAGGCGGGATATTTTAGCTTTTATTGACTAGAGCTGAAATGAAGGGGATGAAACGAGATTGGAATATGAGAATTCGACAATTGAACATTCAAATGGACTCACAGTGTGTTATCACTCTGTTACAAAACACTGACAAAGGATTGAATGATTTGTTCTTGATGAAGCTAATCATGTCTATATAAATGTGATTAGTAATAGGTTTATGTTTATACTTTATATAGTTGATGAAAAACAGTAGAAAAAAGACAAGAAAACCCCCTGCCCTACAAGGTCCAAAAAAAAGAAAACTCACAACAAATTATGTTTTGAAAAAAAAAATCAAGAAATAAAATATAAAGATTAAATAAAAATAAAGGTAAAAGGGGAAAATAATAAAGGCGAAGGAACATGAAAAGGATGCCAAAACTAGAATCCTTTTTAATTATTACGGAGCGTGAAGTTCACTCATCCAATCACCATGGAGTGACAGCCATATTGTCAGTGTTGATTTCGTACGTCGGACTGTGGTCTTACTCCACTGTAGCAGTCTCCATCAACCATAACTCCTTCCCCTCCCCCCACGCGCAGCCAACATCCGCGTGAGAGCTCATGCCTCCTTCTTCTTCGTCTTCTTTGAACTACTGCTTAAAGAAACGCAATTTGCGCTTCCCTTTCTCTTTCTCTCTCCTGTCTTTGAATTTTCTAGTTTTCCCCACACAGAAACGTTTCCAAAGCTCGAGACTTTACAGATCACCACCGGCCTCCATGGACAACGCTCGCCGGACGAGCAACACTGGGCGGAACCCACCGACGGCCTTCCCCAGCTGAATGCACTCAAAATAAGGGGGAGAAAAAAGGGAACATAAACGTTACAAAAGCTCGTACCTTTTATCAATAAACATACGAAGTCGTCCAATTGTCAGATTTTCCCCCCCTTCTTTATTTTGCAATAATGGCGGCGACCAGTAACAACGCAGCCTCCGCCGCCGCGAGTGACGAGACGGCGGCGAAGGCGGCGCAGAAGAGGTACGAAGGGCTTGTGGTGGTGAGGAACAAGGCGATAAAGGGGAAAGGGGCGTGGTATTGGGCTCACTTGGAGCCGTTACTTGTACACAACGCCGATACCGGACTCCCCAAAGCGGTCAAGCTCCGGTGCTCCTTATGCGACGCCGTTTTCTCCGCCTCCAACCCATCCCGCACGGCCTCCGAGCACCTCAAGCGCGGGACTTGCTCCAATTTCAACGCCTCCATTCCAAAACCCATTTCCTCAATCTCCCCTTCTCCTCCTCCGTCGTCGTCAACATTCAGCAGGAAGCGCTCTGCCGTTTCTTCTCCAAGTCCGCTCACCGTCGTCGATCCATCGCGGTTCTCCGGCGAGGCAGCGGCCCCATTACCGCACCAGCACCATCACCAGCATTTGGTGCTCTCCGGCGGGAAAGACGATTTGGGCCATCTGGCAATGTTGGAGGACAGCGTCAAGAAGCTTAAAAGCCCCAAGACTTCTCCCGGGCCGGCGCTGAGCAAGACCCAAATCGATTCCGCCGTCGACTATTTAGCCGACTGGGTCTACGAATCGTGCGGCTCTGTATCCTTTTCCAGCCTGGAGCATCCAAAGTTCCGAGCTTTTCTCCACCAAGTGGGTCTCCCGGCGGTTTCCAAGAGGGATTTGGCCGGAGGGAGACTCGACGTCAAGTTCGAGGTCGCAAAAGCAGAGTGCGAATCGAGGATTCGAGACGCAATGTTCTTCCAGGTTTCTTCCGACGGTTGGAAATCCGGAGAACCCAATTTGGTCAATTTGGCAGTGAATTTGCCCAACGGTACGAGTGTTTACCGTCGAGCTGTGTTCGTGACCGGTTCGGTCGGTTCGACGTATGCAGAGGATGTTCTGTGGGATACAGTGAAAGGAATCTGCGGCAATTTCGTCCAACAATGTGCTGGAATCGTAGCAGACAGGTTTAAGGCCAAGGCATTGAGGAATTTGGAGAATCAGCATCACTGGATGGTTAATCTCTGCTGTCAACTTCAAGGGTTCAAGAGTTTGATCAAGGATTTAACCAAAGAGCTTCCTTTATTCAAATCCGTTTCCGAGAATTGCTACAAATTGGCAAATGTGTTCAACAACAGAACACAGTTTAGGAAAAGCTTGAATAAGTATCAGTTGCAGGAGTATGGCTACTCAGGAGGGTTGATAAGGGTTCCGTTTTCGAATTTTGAATTCATGTCTGTCTTCTCGATGATTGATGATGTGTTGAGCAATGCCAGGGCAGTACAGTTGGTTATCCAGCTGGACGAATCTTTGTCCGTGGAAGAAGAAGAACCCGAAGCAAGGGAAGTCTCTGATATGGTCGAGGATGTCGGGTTCTGGAATGAACTGGAGGCGGTACATTCGCTGGTGAAGATAATTACGGACATGATTCAAGAAATCGAGTCCGAGAGGCCGTTGTTGGGGCAATGCTTGCCACTCTGGGAAGGGCTGAGAGCTAAAGTGAAGGACTGGTGTTCGAAATTCGCAATAGGAGGAGAGGTGGGATTGATGGTCGAGAAAGTGATCGAAAGGCGATTCGAGAAGAACTATCATCCAGCAATGGCTGCCGCGTACATACTTGATCCACTCTACTTGGTGAGGGACACAAGTGGGAAGTACTTACCACCGTTCAAGTATTTGGCTCCAGAGCAAGAGAAAGACGTGGACAGGCTGATAACCCGGCTGGTTTCGAGGGAGGAGGCTCACATTGCTTTAATGGAATTAATGAAATGGAGGACTGAAGGACTTGATCCGGTGTATGCAAGAGCCGTGCAGATGAAGCAGAGGGATTCTGTTACGGGGAAGATGAGGCTTTCAAATCCGCAAAGCAGTCGGCTTGTCTGGGAGACTTATCTTACCGAGTTCAAGTCGTTAGGGAAAGTTGCAGTGAGGCTGATTTTCTTACACGCCACGGCGTGTGGGTTCAAATGCAATGTGAACTTGTTGAGATTGGTTAGTAGTGGACATGGTGGCAGCCAGTCTAGAGCGGCGATTGACAAGGCCGAGAAGCTGGTGTTCATCGCAGCTCATTCGAAGCTCGAAAGAAGGCGTGACTTTTCGAGCGATGAGGATAAAGATGCCGAGCTTTTGGCTATGGGAAATGAAGAGGATGATGTTCTGAATGAAGTTCTTGCTGATACTTCCTCACTGTAACTTTCCACTGCTCCCCTCTTCCAAAGTTCCAATCTCTCTCTCTTTTTCCTCTTTATCTCCAGATTTTTTAATTATTAGGATTTTATTGAATTCTTTCTTTGGATTATTTCATTTTGGTTTTTTCTTTCTCTACTTTGTTAGTGAGGGTAGGGAACATTCGAGGAAAAGAAAAAAAGGATTCAGATGTATGATAGTTTGCGAAACCGTATCGGTCAATATCTTATCGTGTAGCCAGCAGGTTGTAGTCGAGAGTGGTTGTAGCCCCTAAAATCGTATCGGTCCATCATACACAGGCTTTTAAGATTCAGAAGAAGCTTAACTAAAGGTGGAATCGGGTGCAGACTTTATGGGATTTGCAGGAAGCTTTATTATTGTTTCTTCTTCGTCTTCTTTTCTTTTTGTGCTGATGTTGCAGAGAGGAGTTCGCCAGTCAGTAGTCTAAACTTTTTCTAGTGTTGTGAAAGATGGTGACAGACAGTTATCATATTCCAGTTTGACATTCCAGAGTGCAGTTGTAACAGTGGATCCCTTTTGCTTTGCTTTGATTATCTTAATTAATAGGAGTTCCTTGAACAATAAGCATCGCTGTTCCCTTTCTGTAACCATCATGGCCATTATTCGGTAGCTGTCTACGGCCGCGGGGTTCAGTTTCTCTTGCTATAAGGGGACCGGCGGATTTGTTTCTGTTAAGATCAGTAGGTTTTGGCTTGTCCCTTTCTTATTACTCATTATTAGTAAAAAAAGGTTGGAAATCCTATTCTTCGTGGCTGCTCGCTTTGCATAGGAAACCAAATATATTTCGACGACATGCGTGTTGGCTTCGCTCTTACGTTTTTTCTCCTAAACTCGTTCCTCGTTTATGTTCAATTGTAAATAAATAATCACGCTGTATATAATCGATGACCGGGGTTTGAGATTGATGGGCCAGCCGTCATTGAAGAAGAATGCATCATGCTTTCTACACTTATGCTCCACATACTTTTTTTATTTATGATTCATCCTTATGCAAAGCCATGCTAATCTTCTTTCTATTGTTCCAATTTTATCGGATGTTACCGAAGAAACCACTCATGCTCCACATATATTTTAGGTGGTTGAAACTAACTGTTAATTTTTCATCTCTAAACGATTTTCCCATGTTCAACCCTTTAATTGATTGTCATTGAACCCGACATGCTCTGTTTACTTCACTTGGTCGGTCATCATTAGTCTTTTTGAAAGGCTGGACTAAGTGTAGTTAAGTTTTGATAAGGATGCCAAGTAAGCCAAGATTAAAGGTTTGGACGTTGACCCAATTCCACTAATCGAAGTTAACTCTGTCTTCTTCGACGAACTCGATTCACCTGGTTTTATTTTGGTCACAGGGAGGAGGACGAAGAAGATGAGGAAGAAGAAGAAGGTGGAGACCCACCATGAATGAAGTGGAAGTCAACTTTTTTTCCACTTGGAATATTGAGTCTTCGAACAAGTTAAGTTGGAAAATGTGGCGACAGTCTTGTCAATGTCACTGAATGGAATCATAGGATGCCCCGTAACCTGGGAACAAGACAAATAGCTTAAAACATTCAACAACGTAGCTAGTTTTGTTCCTTTGTTTTTGACCCGGTCAAACCAATCACAACAAGTCTTCACGTTTTGCAACATGTAAAACAATAGGACCAAACTATATATAATATGACTATAAGAGGGAAGCCAACTTTGAGCATCTATAACGTATTGTTTTTCGACACGAATTTACTGCACGATGTAATTGAAACAATCTAATTGATGACCCGTTGAATTTTGAATTTAAAGTTGTTATTAATTGAAGTATTCAAAATGGTATTGGTGCTCAAGGATCGTTCGACTCTCGTCAGGCGCATGTATGACATTGTTAATAGACAGATTTTACATATTTGAGTAATTTGTCTTAGTATCCTTTAACTGCACTCTGCGACTACAATATCAACAGATTCTTGTTAAAATACTTGACAAATCCAATTAAACTATGAATTTGGATTAAATTTATATTTTTTTATTAACTTCTGTGTTATTTTAAATACTATATTGGGTCAAATTTGAAATAGCACTAATCCGAATATTTAAAATCTAAAAAAAAATATTGGTACTATACTTGCTAAGGACATGAACCGTGGGCTAGGGATGGGTCCCCATGATTTGCCACGGTTGAATCTTCGAGCTTTTCAAAGTTTCATCTTTAATTTTTAATTCTAGGCTCACCATTTGATTGATTAAATAGTTAGTTCTTCAGGTAAGGTCTTTAAAGCGACTCATAAAGAAGGTGTCAGGTATGCCCTTGAGCGATAATCTAACTCCTACCAAATCAAATTTATTCGATGAGACGAATTGTATTGTGGTTGCGGCTATATAAGACAATCCACATGTCCAAAGGATCGTTAGAGTTTAGGCAGTCAATTCCTGGCGCGGTTGACTTCCATCTAATCCTTTGTCAAGTGGTCCATCAAATTTAGATGATATCAGTTTGATATATAAATACTTTAACCATTTTAAACTCGGCTTAATACTCGATAATACATCAACTAATTTAGTAACCTTGGATGGTGAAAAAGTATGGAATACCAAAAGAAGAAACACAAGTGTTTCGAGGAGAGACATAAATTCTTGTCGGCAAATACCGATTGACCACTCACCCACTAATCAATTTTCATCTCTATTATTTTTTTCTACTGATTTTTTAAAAAATATATTTATTTATTTTCTATTTTGGATTGTATTTGCTTTTATATTATTGGAAGAGCAAAAAGGGCAATACATAATGATTAGTATTATTGGACGACCAAACACTCTTATCTCTTCCTACTTTTAGTTACGTACATACCTCAAGAATCTTCTCCTCTCTTATGGGATGCGGAGTTGGTCCTTTTTTGGCTGAGATTGCGGAGTATCTTATATATGATTGGTGGTGTTATTATTGTGGAAATTTTTGTTTATACGAGGATTTATTTTTGTTTTTAGATGTACTTGTTAGACAATTTGTTAACGGAACTGTTCATTCAATGACACGACGGGTTCTTTTACGTCTCCCAGATAATGTGAAGACCAATATTTAAGTCTAGTTGTTAATTTGTAGTTGTTATGAACTGTTGTATTTCAATAATTTGAGTTGTCGAGAAATGGTTAATTATAAATTTTATACCATTCACTTATACTAATATTATCTGAACGGATCGATTTATTCAATCTTTGGCAATGATTCTTATGCTTCATAGAAGGGATAAAGTTTGACCAAAGCATCCATTGCATTTGTGTATTTTGTATTTATCTTGATGATTTTTTCCAATTCGTTGTTTGATTTTTTATCCTTTTTTAATTAAGAAATTATCGCATAAAAGTTGAATGAACAATAAAAAAAGTGTTTGGAATGCTTTCTGCAAACGGTTGACAAAGGAAAAATAAATAATCAAAAAATTATTGTGTTTCGGACCTATAAAACAAAAAAAAAGACTATCTACCCAACAAACTGCCTACCAAACCTGCAAAACTAAAGCAAAACATTTAAAACCGCAATCAAACCCAACAATGTTCGGTGCAACAAATAAACTTCGGATATATAACCGACCAACAACGATTTTAAAACTAATAAACTGTTGAGCACGTATCTAACCAGTCATATGTAAATCGAACACCAACCAACCAACAAACTAGGACCGTGGACTAACAATAATACAAATATAATCTTTTCAAAACCGTGGCAACTTTGATCAACTTATTACTTGTGATGATGACGATGATGATCCAATGTGTGCCTGCCCATTTTGGTGAAATGTCACCATACAAATATCATCATATACTACGAATATTAATTAACTTTGCTTCCACATGCACGTTCACCACTAGGAACTAATTGATTTCTTCACCTCCTCCTTGATAAATTTTTTTTTCCGAATCAAGCAGCAACCAAATATTAATTTTGTGCCGAGAGGCTGAATGTTTGAACATCATTAATAAACTATGTCGAAAGTATGTTTTTTTACAGACGAAAACGCGTGGAAATAGAATCGTTAAACTAGCTCGTATGTAACCATATTCCTTTCCCATCCCATGCCTATTAGTACTACTAATTGTATTAATTAATATAGATCACATTAATTGAGTACAATAATTCTCTTCGATCGACTTTTTCTCTGTGGAATTCGTTTACCCCCCTTTACCTTTCATCATGATGAATTATGTTATCTCATTAGGTGGATGTACTCAACTACCGAATAATTTTCACCAATGTGAAAAAAGCATTGGTGCAAGCAAGGTTAGTTAGTTTGTACATTCTTGTGTGCTTTGTGCCATTCATGATGCCATCTTGTATAAGGTACAACGGAAGGTGAGGGTAGGCTTGACAACGGTTCGGATCGGTGACGGTCAGTGTATATTAACTGTTTCACTGTTTTAATAACGGTTACGGTAACAAGTCATTAAGTTTGAGAGTTCAGGTTTGATTTTAATACAATCACTATATTTCATCTGGTGCCGCCGATTATTATTAACCAAACTAACCAACCAAATGCTCTTTCCATTTGTTGTTGCAAGCTGGTATCTTTATAACCAATAAAGTATTAACTATCACGGGAGGTTAAAGGACTTTGCGGAAATCCCATTTTTTCATACTCTCGACTCTAGATGATCGCGACTATCTCCAAGTCTATCTAATGGGATTTGACGAGACTTGTGCTCTAGATAAAACAATGTCGTATTATAATTAGCGGTTCGGGGATGGTTACGATAACAGTTCGGATACTACGACATATGTCCCTGCACCATCACGGTTACATTATACGGGCGGCTTTCACCAGAACCGTACCTGAAACCAGTTACGATAAATTTTCACCGCGTTTTGGTTACAGTCGGTTTTTCGGTTTGCCTTGCCAAACCAGCTACTTGTAATGGAGCACAAAGTTGAGGGTTGTTTATCTATGAATGGGCACAAGTTTGGACATTGGAAGAGGATCCTTCCTTGGTGGTTTCCTTAGGTACAAAAGTTGATACTCAAGAACCACTTACATTTTGTACTTTTGCCTTTTGGAAAAAAATAAAAGGAGAAATAAAGATATGATGTCTTACTATTTTTAAACCTAACGTCATAGTCTTTAACTACTACTAACTACTACTCTTATACATAAATATAATAAACAACCCTTCCAAGACGGCGAGATCAACAACACATTGATGTTATAAACCTTAATAGAGTTATACGCCGTAGGCGGGTCTCACCTCGAGACTCTTAGGTGTCTCGGCTCGAGGAAGCTCACTCATCAACTCACAGTCACAATCAACCCTATAGTCGAACCACACTATATTGCTCTGACCGGCCCTCCGAGCGGAGTAGTTTGTTGTTGGCAAACATGTTTTATTTGATCAGAGCCCAGAGGAGGAACCAAATCACTAAAAGAGTCGGAATAATTATAAATATAATTAATTTGAAGTTTTATTTTTTGCCCATACAACATTGATAAGTGACACAATCGTATGTATTAATTGATATGTTCTTGGACATGAAAATGAGTGACATAAACTCCATTAATTGTTCATTCATAAACCAAATAGTTGGGGCCAGGAATAAATAATAGTTGCTTTATTCCCCCCTTTAGTTGGATGAATGAATAATAATGATGATGATTGCACATAAATTAAAGGGTACAACCATCATAATGGTGTCTTGTTGATGTGTGCTAAGCTTCAACCTTAAGTAGTCTAATTAAGCAATTATCATCTTAATCGAGAAATTATATTTGGCGTGTGCAAAATTTCGAACTTAATGTTCAACATGCTAACTATTAAATAACTTGTTAGACAGTTTGTCAGAAAGTAAAAAAACCCCGCTCTTAGGGGATGCCCCCAATGCCGAAGAACATGATATTATGTATGTACGACTCATTTAAATTATGAATTGGGGGCAAAAGAGAGGAAAACGATTTTCCGCTATTGGTGATTGGAAAACAAAACTATATAAAAAAACAAGCTATTGGTGCATGTTAGAAAGTTAAAAAAATAAGAAGTGGAGATGCGGGGTATCGATCCCCGTACCTCTCGCATGCTAAGCGAGCGCTCTACCATCTGAGCTACATCCCCAATGAAGGTTGAATTTACTATACTAGCTAATTATTGCTAATTATAACTTATATAGGTCTGTGGATAAGTTCAAAAGAGTCCATAAGTCTATGCAATTTCTCAGCCTAATGGATGCCAATTTGATAAGTTCATCGCCGCAGTAAGCGAGTGCAAGTCACAAACTCACAATAACCTTTTGGCATAAGAATAAATAGATTTTCAAACGTCTAAATGAGTTGTGGGATGCGTTCGTTTACATCCGGAACAGAATCCAAAGGCTATATCATCCAAAATTATGACCTGTTTGCATAGAAAATATTACGCTACACACCAGATAGCCGAGGAATCAAGCAGCAACTTCCTGCTCTTTAGAAGCAAGCTGGTTCTGAATATGCTGAGGGACAACATCGAACTTAGCCAACTGCATCGTGTACGAAGCTCTCCCTTTAGTCGTTCCTCTCAAAGTACTCACGTACTGGAACATCTCCGCCAATGGCACAAGCGCATCCACCACCTGCATCCCCGCATCATTCATAATGTTTACTCAAAAAGCCTTTTGATGCGAAAAAAAGACAGAGGAAAACAGGTGTTCATTTGCTTTATACCTTGAGGCCACCAGGTTTGTCTGTAAAGGTATTAATCTGACCTCTCCTGGAGTTGAGATCACCAATCACATCCCCCAGGTGTTCCTCTGGAGTCACAACTTCAACCTTCATTATCGGTTCCAGCATCTTAGGAGCGGCTTTCCTAATCCCTTCTCTGAAGGCTCCTCTAGCGGCAAGTTGGAAGGCCAGCACACTTGAATCGACATCGTGGTAGGAACCATCAACCAACACAGCACGGACATCAACCACGGGGAAACCGGCCAAAACTCCGTTGCTCATGCATTCTTCAAGTCCTTTCATCACTCCGGGAATGTATTCCCTAGGCACTGTTCCTCCCTTGATCTCGCTCTTGAACTCGTACCCTGAACCGGCCTCCATGGGCTCGAATCGTACGGTTATGTCAGCAAACTGTCCTTGCCCACCTGATTGCTTCTTGTGCACATACTTCACTTCTGCTATTCTGCTAATGCTCTCACGGTAGTTCACTTGTGGTGCACCAACATTGGCTTCCACCTGAAATAGTATATAAGTACAAAGTTCATAACTTTTTTGTGTATCTTGGCATTATAACATGTAAATTTTACAGACCTTGAATTCTCTTTTCAGACGGTCTACGATGATCTCAAGATGCAACTCTCCCATTCCTTCAATCACAGTCTGGTTGGTTTCGTCGTCACGCGAAAAGTGGAAAGAAGGATCTTCCTGCGCAAGCTTGATCAACCCTGTAGCCATCTTGTCAATATCAGCCTTGGTTTTTGGTTCAATTGCAACTTTGATGACAGGATCGGGGAAATCCATCCGTTCAAGCACAACCGTATTATCCACATCGCACAAAGTTTCGCCCGTTATGGTGTCCTTCAGTCCTGCAAGAGCAACAATATCTCCCGTTACGGCCACCTTAACATCCTCTCTACTATTTGCATGCATCTCGAGAAGCCTGCCAATTCTCTCTTTCTTCCCCTTGTTTGCATTCAAGACATAAGATCCAGCTGCGAGTTTTCCTGAATACACTCTTACGAATGTAAGGGAACCGACAAATGGATCGTTCATGATCTTAAATGCTAGGCCGGAAAATGGTTCGTTGTCGCTGGGGGACCTTTCGATCGTGATTTCAGGGTTCTCAGGATCGGTCCCTTTCATCGGAGGAACCTCGATCGGGGAAGGGAGATAGTCAACAACTGCATCAAGCAATGGTTGCACTCCTTTGTTTTTGAAAGCTGAGCCACACAACACCGGTACAAAGTTGCCTCCGATAGTTCCTTTCCGGATAAGTTTCTTTATGGCTTCCTCATCAGGCTCTATTCCTTCTAGATAGTTTTCCATAGCTTCATCGTCCAAATCGACAATGGTCTCTATCATCTGTGCTCGGTAATCCTGAGCCAATTCTTCAAGATCAGTCGGAATGTCTTCGTACGCCAACTTGGCACCCAATTCTTCTCCTGACCAAACAATAGCCTTCATCCTCACTAGATCAACCACACCTTTAAAGTTATCTTCGGAACCAATAGGAACTTGAATAACAAGAGGTTTAGCACCCAAGTTAGTTATGATCATGTCTCTAGTCCGGAAAAAGTTCGCTCCGAGCCTATCCATCTTATTGACAAAGCAAATTCTGGGAACCCCGTATTTATCCGCCTGCCTCCACACAGTCTCTGACTGAGGCTCCACACCAGCAACACTGTCGAACAAGCAGATCGCACCGTCCAAAACTCGGAGAGCACGTTCCACCTCAAGGGTGAAGTCCACATGGCCAGGCGTGTCGATGATGTTGATACGATGCTTGTTCCAGAAGGTGGTGGTGGCAGCTGAAGTAATGGTGATCCCTCTTTCTTGCTCCTGTTCCATCCAATCCATAGTAGCTGTTCCTTCGTGGACTTCGCCAATTTTGTAGTTTCTGCCTGTGTAGAAGAGTACCCTCTCGGTTGTGGTAGTCTTCCCTGCGTCAATGTGAGCCATGATTCCGATGTTCCGGTAGTCCTTCAGTGGCACAACACGGTTGCCATCTGCTAGAAATCACACATCAACAGCCAAATTCAGGCCTAATGTCATTACCACCAAGAACATGAATGAAAGCACAGAGCAAATTCAATCTGAAACTTCTCAAAAGATGAAAGTAGAACTCAAATGTTCCACCATACTTGGCAATTTCCTCACATGAACACATAAATTCAATTGAAAGCACCGTAACATCAGACAAGCTCAATTCAAATGTTTTCTACCAAAGACCAAACTTTACAAAATGACTCAACATAAGGATTCAATTGAAGATGAAGGGTATCGAAAAATTGCATCAAAACATAATAAAATTGGACACGCATAAACAGAGAAGGCACAGAACGAAAAAGAGATAGAGAGAGATAGGAAGACCTTCGGCAGCCATGGCGAAGACGGAGAAGTTACTCCGCTTTCTCTGCAGGGAATGGCGTGGAACGGAGAAATTGGCGGCGACGCGATGGGTTCCGAGAAAGTTAGTGAGGGAGGTAATTGAAGGTCGAGGGAGACCCTGAAACCGAACTGGAGAGGACAGGGATTTCGATTTCCGCTGACAGCCATGGAAGGAGCTGAGTGAAGAAGAAGTTGAGACCGTCAGTCGAACTGTCTCCGCCGCCATGTTTGGGACTTTGGAAGAGCTTCTTCTCTGGCTCTGTCCCTCCTCCTCCTTCTTGTGTTTCCAGCTGATATGCGGATAATGAACGACAGCTTCAAAAATCAAACCTCTCTACCCAAAAATAAATAATTCCAATATGGTCCGATTTTAATTCGTTTTAAGCTTCCTACAAATTAAATTTTAAATCTTTGTATAGTTGATAACCAGGCGGCTCTAACAGTGCCGCGTCATGCTGAATTCATATCCTCATATTTATACTGGATAAGAGAGAAATGGGAGAAAATGGAGAAATGAATTCATCATCTTGTTTTCAGATGATGAACGTTTCGTTTAGCAGCACATTGAGTGGTACGGAGATGTTAGATCGGAATTAGATGTTCAAAGTTAGATCGGAATTAGATGAATGATATGCTCATGGAGCACACTAATCTAATTTGGAATATGAGTTAGCGGGCTCGTACAAAACAAATCTATACATCTATTCAAATTGTAGGATTGATATATATACAACTTGAGAGATATAAAAGAGAGATTTTTCGTTACTTTATGAACCGCTTCATTAGTACCTCAATAAACCACCCGAACTTGCGGCCTAAACCCTAAAGCAAGCCGCTGCGAAGGATAGGACTTATGCAATAATAAGACCCTCCTGTCACACATCTCGTGCTACACTAAGAAAGACACAAAATTAAGAACCAGCTATGCATCTCTTCGACTTGTCGAACTCCCCACCGAAAACGTGAGTCACAAACATCTCAAATTATTCCAAAACATATATGTACACACTACATTGCTTACAAAAAGAACAAAAATAAGTTCAAACATGACTGGTACTAAACTAGTAGGCATGTAACCCTGCTGCTATAATAGCAGTGAGTATCACCCATGTATAAATTACATCCATTAATGAAAAATTATAAAACTTATTTAAACCCTCTTTCAACAATTTAAATTATTGGGATGCAATGATTTATAACATAATATCGAAATCTAATAAGACGGAGAGGTCATCGTTTCCGACAAAGGCGGAGCTATGTTGGGAGAAGGGGGCTGCAGTAAATTGCACAAATAAATTTTCCAGATATGAAGACCAGTAGAACTGAAAGTCTCAAATTGCTGACCTCCCACTTAATAACCAATATGCTTGCCATTATATCTAGAACAATATGTTTGTCTAAAATTATCTTAATGCATAATTTATCAATTTTGATGTATAAACAATTTATTAGTAAATAATCATTATAAATTTAGTTTTAATAAAAAAACAAATATAGAGAAACTTTTATCGATGGCATATAAATTTAGTTCAAATTTGAATAAGTGTATTTTTCATCATAGTTCGGGTTTTATATTTAATAAGATTTATGTGCTAGTTTGAATAAAAAAATGTGTTTTATAATACTTTTAGAATATGAAATTTTATTGTGATTTGTTGTATGTAGTTTGTTTTGAACTATTATTTTATAATTATATGAATTTTTAATATTTATAATGTTGATATTTCGTTTATAGTTGGTTTTTCTATTATACAGTTAATCTTTATTATACAACGAGAAGCACCGCCTTGGACAAAATCTTGGCTCCGCCTCTGGTTTTCAATCCCGATAACTCACATCTCGTATGCATAACTTACCTCGTTTGATGTTATACAAACCTTAGCTAACTTCCTCTATTTGAAAATATGTTAATAACTACTATAAAATTTATCGAAACGCTCCATCAACAAACATCAACGTCCTAATAAATTAATATTCTTTCTACGTACAGTAGATATAAGAGTAAAGTCAAGTTGAAGACAAGAATTTAGTAAATTGTGATTCACATTGCACTACGTTGATATGGAAGTTTTGGCCTTTTGGAGTTATCAATACACGACAGCGAATGGTTCTTCTGGAACTGATAGCAACTGGTGCCGGATGGGCCTTCAAGCACCGCCCGACGTTAATGCCGGCGACAAGGATAGCTCTTTTTAACCAATATAGGGTGGTGTTGATTCCGAAAAACACGAAAGGATTTAGCAGGTGGATATTGATAGTGTTTTCTCCTTATTTTGAGGTGGCATGGTCAATATTACAAAAGTCTTATCTTTTTATCGAGTTATTCTCGTTTGCATTTGTGTGATGCTACTAGTTAGAGCTACCGATTTAGTGAGAAGATAAACATAGATTCCTATATACATCTCAAATTGTGTTGTGTCATATTCTGTTATCTTGCAATAATTTAAGTTAAAAGCTGAGGTTAATATTTTTTTTCCTACATTCCCTCTTAAATAAAAAATTATATCCATCGTTCTTCTCTTAAAAAATAATCGATTTATCGTAGATAAACGTTCATCAATTCTTCGGGCGCATCTAGGTTACTTCAGCAGACAATTCCGACAAGGGTGACATGGTTGATAACCTCGCTGCTGATCAACCGACGTTGGAGTACAAACGAAGTTGCTAGCTAACATGTGGCTTTGTCGTCCCGTCACTAAAAACTTTCAGTGACCATATACTATTTGGTAACTACAATTTTTGTTCTTGAGACTTTTTTATGGTCTCTAAAACTGTACTTTTTTAAAAGTGGAATGTGGACAGTTAAGCAAATTCATTAATTATCTCACTGTAAACGGAGAAAGACGTATAATCAGTTAATGCACAGAAAGAACAGAGATTTTTCAACAAGGAACTTGACTAGATTCGGAAGAAGAAGCATAGAGATTCACCAAAGCCAGAGCGTTACTAGTAAACCGAGAAATCCTCGCCACGTGTCTCTCAACTATCTTCTTCACATTTCTACTCACCACCGCCGAACTCTTTTCCTCCTCCGCCGCCTGCTCCTCGTCGAACCCGTCCGTACAGGTGTCATCGTCGGTCTCCGCTGCGCTGACCCAAGTCTGAACATCGGAAATAACCCGGCAGAAGTCGGGTCCCTGACTGGGCGACCCGCCCATCTCGGCGACCGAGTTCCCCAGCTCCTCCACAGCGTCTCCGACCTCCTCCACGCAGTCCGCCACCGCCGCAGCCATCCGGGGCTGCAAGCCTTTCATTCTGGACATCCTCTTCATTAGCCTGGAAGCGGATTTCGTGACTTTTAAGGTCACGTTGAGAGCTTTCAAAGACAGTTTCCTCGGGTCGGATCCGATTTCGGAGGCGTAAGGGGACAGGGTTATGTAGCAGCGTTTAGGGTAGAGGGTTGAATTGCAAGAAGTTTTGATGAATTCCGCGTCTGGGTTTAACCTTGTGGACGATTCCGGCGATGGGTTTGCGGCGGTTGGAGTAATGATTACCTTGGTAAGGAAGAAGAGAAAGAAAATTGCTGCCGACGTTCTCATTTTTTATCCCTCCTCTGTTTTCTGTTGCTTATGAAACAGGGGAATTGGAAATGGCGTATGGGAAATCTTTTTATTTGTGTTCTTTTTGGTATGAGAAACGAAGAAAGGAGAGGGAAAGGAATGATTTATAGGGTTAATTTGGAATCGTGGCTCCAAATAAAGAAGAGAAGATAATAGTGGTTTTAATCCGGCTTATAGTAGTTTTAGATTCGGGCCATAAATCTCGATATATATTTACGATTATTTTGAGTCCGGCTCATAGAAGTTTTAGATTCGGCTTAAGATAATATTATTTCGGCTCAGTACTAGTTTAATGGATATATATTAATGATAATTTTAGCTTAGTAATTGATACACATATAATCTGAGTTTTAGAACCCAAAAAAATTGTCGGTGACATATTCAATCTTTACAGACGACATCCAAATGTTTTCTTCTGTATATTTTATCATAAATTGGTTGCTCTATATATAAATTTTCGATTGAAAACTAACTCATACATGTTTTGATCTTAAATTCACCATTAATAAAGATCTAAATTTCCAGCTCGATCCGATCATTATTTATTGGAAATTTGGAGTAATAGTGCAAAATAGCAAACACTATGGAAATCGCAAGGTACGATGTTTGTACATTTTGACGTTCCATGGCCTACTTGTTTGACACGTTTGTACTGAGTATATATGGCTGAGGTAGATGTGATCAATGGTGTTTCTGCTTACCATTTTGGACAAGTTGTGTGTACTAGCCTCCGCCTGATTGTTATACTTGATTTGTCAAATGTATTTCACAACCACCGGCATCATTACTCACTGATTCGACTTCTGACATCCAATCCTCAAACCATCAGTTTCTCTCAAGTGGAAGTGGTCACTACTAGTCCTTTTGTGTTTCTTGTAACCGCTTCGAAATGCCGCTCTATACGCTCCATCCTGTCGAGATAATTGCGCCGCTCATTTTGTGGCTCGTAAGGCTCTTCATTATTCCGACATAAAGGGCCGCATGCTAAAACTTCAATGTCTGTGTCTATATATGTAACTGTTTGTTTGTATTGCTTCAGACTTTTATGTGTCACGCAATGATACCTTTAACGAAAAAAAACAAGCCTAGAGGCAAACCATCTCATTGGTGAATAGGAAGCAAAGCAGCAAGCAACGGGCTATTGAGATTCTTGCAGCATGTGCCAAGAGATCTATCATAGAAGATCAGCAAACAGAAACCAGATTCTCAATGTGCGATTTCGGTCATTCTCGGCGACCCGCCCTACGATTTTGGGCATCTCTCTTGAATTTTGGAGGCTGAACAACTCCTGAAAAGAGATCGGGATGTGCACATTACCACACTTATCGTGTTGCGGATGCCCTTGCCTACCATGGGCATTCTCTTTCTTTCGGTTTACATATTCTTTCCCGTATCCCAGCTACGGCTGTTTTTTGTATTCGTGCAAATTATACGGGTGTTGCGCTACCCCATTATACTTCTAATAATGATTAGGACCTAGCGTCCGCTCCTTTCTAAAGATAACGGATACCGGAGATAACAGAGGAACCACTGGCCAACACAAGAGCACCCAAGTTCCAAAGTTGCTTACTTTGCTTTTGAACCTTGGTCATTATGAAAATCATCGAAAAGAATCCTGGTAATTATGAATGATATGCAACTGTTCTTAATGGTATTGCTTTCTGCAATAAATCAGCAGCTTAATCATGCACACTGCTACATCAGGCAATCATTAATTGGATCAGGTCAAAATGAGATCTCTCCTCTGTTCCTTCACAAGGAAAAGGCATCTTATTATGGACAAAGATTACCTTTCTGGGGCACTGTCCCCTCCACTGGCACTACTCAACTGTATAATCCGATTTTCTAAGCACACCAAGCAACACTCTCCCGGACGCTATTCCAACTTGTACCAGCAAAAAAAGAGCTCTCTACTGTCATTTTATGCGGGTTGGATGGATGATATTCCCACTCAACGCCATGTGCTATCCTGTAAATATCGCAGCTTTAAAATTATGCTGATTCGCTCACATCCCCGTATCAGGAGAGGATTGATGTCGTGAACCCTTGTAGCTAAAAGAGGAGTTGTAATTCAGGGTTCGATAGGTCCTTTGGTCTTAACCCAGAGCCACCCCCAAGAACCATAATGGCCAGGGAACAGACATGTTTCGAGTTTCGACAGACCAAGGAGCAAGCTTCAAACGTGACCACACTTGGGGGGTCGGGTATGGTTTTCAAAACACTGGTTTCGATTGACCAAGGCGCAACCTTCAAAATATGACCCTATGGTTCAATTCGACCGCCACACATTAAGGGTCCCAATCCAGTCGGCGGATTTGCCAGCCAGATCACAACATGTGGCATCATATAATTCGGACCTTCGGATCCCGAAGGGACTATAAGAGAAAAGATCTGCTCATTAATATCGAGACAGACACCCAAAAACGAATTGGCTCATATTCACTAAGGGTATCTGACTGATGCTTTTCCATCTCCCTCTCTTATTTGCTAGTAAACCTACGAGTGGACTTCAAGACCCCACATCAAGACATGCTTACTCAACCCGGTTCTCCATTCCCGAATCACTCATCGGTCCACCACCCAAGGTAACCTGGCAAGAGCAAATTTAGATTTCAGATGATATAACAGCAAACTCACTAACCGGGTAGCAAGACCCATGTGATATTCCAGAGTACACAACATTCATCATAGTTACCTGCACAGCTGTAGCTGAAACAAAGAAAGCTACAACACTCATTTCTTCACATGAAAATAAAATAACAATTTTGATTCTTAACCAGCCTAATTTCTCTCTCTCTCTACAGCCCTACATTACTCTTCTGATCCTGGTGTGTCTTCTTGGGAGGGGTTAGAAAACTCCTTACAAAGCATGATGGGGGCAACCGGCTCGTTGATAATCACATTCTTCTCAAGAATTACATGTAACGGATCTCTCTATCTCTCAACTGCCTGGAGCGGTGACTGCTCTGAGTGTTGATGCTGGGACTGGCTTGTTGATGTCAAGTTCTGCCAGGATTTCCAGTTCCCCAACTGCCGCTACTACAGTTTCTGGAGCTCCATTGGGCAGCTCCGGCTTCAGCACAGCAACTATTGCCCTTACCTGCTGTTGCTGCAAGAAACGACACAAGTTTGGATTTAGCAAGGGTAAGTGCATCATGTATAAGGACAAAAGCGAGTGGAAGAATATGCTATTCACTTACAAGATACTGGAGTTTCTCCCTAAAATCTTTCTCTGTGTTAGACTCAGTTTCTGATTCATCAGCATACTTGTTCCAAGAAAGAAACAATGTTAGTATTACACTAAGTTCTACATAAAGTGAGGACATGAAAACGAGAGCAGATATAGATGCGACTTGCGAGGCTAGACAAATGCGAGTTTGACTCTGTCTTCCAACGATTTACATTGACCAAAACCAGCGCAAGTGAAGCACAGTTTACAGTACCTACCTCTGCTGCGGATTAAGCAGTAACTTATGGCTTAAAAGTATATTGATGGTAAGAAAATTACCATAAATATTGCTACAGTTATAAAAACATTCGTGTCTCACTGCCTCCTGCATTCTTTATCAGCAATACAAAACAATAGCAACAACTATTAACAAGAGCAAACAGCCATTTTCGACCAACCAAACTGGAGTCGTGGGAGCCAAGTTTTCCAGGAACATACTGGGCATATAAATAATAAAACATCTACATTCTCCTTTATTGTTCATTATATAAATTGTTTGAGAGATAGTGGTGAATCCTTTACCATCCCAGTATATCTTTATATCCAACCACAGATAAGTTTAACCCGTCAGAACATCACCATAAGTATAGCTTCCATTTAAAAAATATTAAAGTGACTCTATCCAAGTTAAATATTTTAATTTGTTGCATGTAAGAATTGATATTCATATGATAGAAAAGTTCCTCTATAATGGTGTTTTTCACAATAGATTCTAGGATTCAGGTTTTGCAATATTATCCATGACCGAAAGACTATCAGAAGACGAAGATTTCACTTGCATCACTTGATTAGTGACTATTCCCATTTTCTTCAAAAGAATATTCAATTCGAAGACGATCAGCGACTATAACAAATGAACTGACAATATCTCGCTAGTAAACGAGATATCAAATAAGCAAACCACCCACTACAAAATTTCAATCATTTAGCACCGTACTAGCCGTCAAGTTTGTAACTGCGATGCCAAGACTAATACTTTGTGAATTAATAATCATCTAGCACTATGCTGATTTTCCATAATAATATGAATCCATGTCACCTCTATTCTTAACCATTTTTTGATAATTAGAATAACAACCAACTTAATTAAAAAACGCACCCACAAAAAAATGGTAAAAAGACACTGATGCACATAAATAGTGAAGCGAGAAATTGTAGTAGCATACCTTCCTTGGACGGCCAACTGGCCTCCCAGACCTCCTAGGCTTGATGCCACCATCACCCACATTCCGGGTGAGTCCTGACAGCTTATCAGAGAGCCCTAAAACAACGCCTACATCAGCAGCAATTGATCCAGTACCCTTCCTTGGGCGCCCCCTAGGCCTCGGCGAACTCTCTTGTGGAATTGCTTCCCCAGTCGTATCATAAGGGACCATCACCGAAATCGCCTGGTTATTCTTGGGTGGTCGGCCAGGGCGCCTCTTGTGCCCATTCGCTCCGGAAACACCCGCCACGGTCTTAGGCTTAGGCTTCCTGGGCCTTCCAGGACTTCTCTTCTTCAACCCACTCATTGGAGGCCTCCCTCTTCCCCTCTTACCAATCACAATCCCGCCGTTTTCAATGCCCAACAACTTCTTCGGAGGCCTCCCTGGCCTTCTCTTGCCAACATTAGTCTCCTCCGCCACCCCAATTGGCACATTAACCGCCTGAGCTCCGACGTCAGCATTAAAGTCCACCACAATGGGTAAGGATGAGTCATTACTGGTCGGCTGGCCATTTGGAGCAAAACCAGGCGGCAGAGTGTTATCAGCCTCTGGCTGAGAGACCACGACGGATTGGGGTTGTGGTTGGTGGCCGTTGGAGAGTACAGAATCAAGCTTAGGCTTTGGAGGCCTTCCACGGCCTCTTTTAGACGCAACAGAAGAAGAAACTATCGCTTCTGCTGCTCCTACTTCAGAGGTCTGCGGCGGTTGTTCCAGTGGCTGAACCGAAGCATCGTGGGGAACATCGGCGGACAGATCTGGAAGGTCGTTGACGTTGTAAGTGAAATCCGACCCAGGGAGCTTGTACGATTTCTTTACCATGACAAGCATTCCATTTGTCTTCAATTGCTGCAAGGTCTGGGTCAACAGTGCGGGAGGAAGAAGCCCAGGATAAAAATGGTCGATGTACTTGGTTATCGCTCTTTTGCTTGAGCCGTCGGGTTCTTTCAAAGCCGCAATCGCAGAGATGATCATCTTCTCCAATCAAATTAAAAGAAATTGAAAGAGAAACAAAAATTAGGGTTTCAAACTCTGAAACTAAAAGGGGGAATTTTCAACCTTAAAAGAATTCTTTTTTGTTTTTGTTTTGTTTTACCTGTGCATATGACGGGATAGGGTCGCCGGAGTTGAACCCAGGTGGCTGTTGAATGACTGCCGGAGCTTGAGCTGGAGAAGCATCAGTTGGCGGCGGCGGCGGGGTCGGTACAGCTGCGGCGAAGTTGGGAAGTTGATGTTGAGATGCATAGTTAAGGTTAGGTGGAGGAGGAGCAGCCGCCGTGACAGATGGAAAGGCGGCGACGGAGTAAGGAGCGGCGGTGAGGGGAGGCTGTTGATGGGCCCACTGCGGTATAGAGCTGTGATACTGATCCATTGGGGTTTTAGAGAAAGAGTGAGAGGGAAATATGGACATAAAAATTCAATTGATGAGAAAGAAGAGACAGAGAGAGAATGAATATTTTAATGAAACTCGAAATTAGGTCTAAATAATTTGGAGGTGGTGAGATTGAAGAATGGACGGTGAAGATTCGCTGAACCGTGGTTTGGCAAGAAGTAAGAGGTAAGCAACCACTAGGATCGATGACGTGGAAATTATTCGTATCGTTTTTTTCCTTTTATTTTGAAAAATCTCTTTATTTGTTCAAGTATAATTACTTCGGTCAGTGGTAGAAATATGTGTTTGGTGATTCAAATATTTCGGATTCAAATCCAACACATTTCATGAAATGAACACTTACATAATATTTATAATTTCCTTCTCTTTTATAAGGGCATATTCACACAGTTTATCTACGACTAAAAAGACTCTTCTTATTTTAAAATAAAAAAATTAAATACCACATTGTTTAGTGATTAATATGGTTAGACTTGACAATGAGTCCAAGGTTTTTGATTATTTGACAGAGTCCGTTCAAATTATTTGGGCTTATGTCTATGATTTATAGATAAATTTTGTGTCGGATAGATCTCGAACTAGCGGAATAGCAAAATACACACCTCGTATATGATTCATTAATAAAACGATGTTGTCTTTTATAAGTATAAAAGCTTTAGTTTTAGGATTAGAGTTTTTTCAAATTTTCTCCCAAAAACGAAGAATCTCTCTCAATTCAGCTATAAAAAACCTTCAATTTCGTCATATTTTATTCGTTTCTAATTTAATTTCACTCAAAAAAAATCTTTCAATCCGCCATCAATATTTTTTTAACGAAATCTATCATCATACCTCATTCCGATTAATTTATATTTGGTCACATGCGTGAATGGGTCACTCTATTTGTTGGCGCGGATAGGAAGCCCTTCCCGCCGGATAGAAAAGTTGCTCCTAAGGACCTCAACCGTTAATATGGGTAATAGCGATGAAGCCCATTAGGCCTAATTTTAGGCCCGTACAATTTTCACGACTGCATCGAAAACTCTGGTAGAGTAATCGTTCTCCTTTCTCGGCCATTTTCTTCTACCGCGATGCTCTCTCTCTCAACTTACCGTCACAGCAATCTACGATTCGGAGCTTGCTTCGTTGCCTGCTTCTCTAAACTCGCCGAGTCCCCCTCAGCTGCATCAAGCTCCTCTGCCCTAGTGGATTGCTTGATTGCAACCTTCAAATTTACCGACACCCAAGCCCACTCCATCGCCTCTCGCTTCCCCACTTTCAAATCTGCTAAAAAACCCCAAGCCTTGTCCCAATTCCTTCGAGATCAGGGTTTCACCGATGCCCATATACAAGCTACAGTCTCCGGAGCACCTCAGATACTATTTGCCAACATTGACAGGAATCTTAAACCCAAGATCCAGCATTTTCGTAAACTGGGCCTTGAGGGTTCTCGTCTGTGTAAATTCCTCTCGAAAAATCCCACGATTTTGACTGCTAGTTTGAAGGAGAAGTTGGGTCCTCGACTTGAAATTTTGCAGAAATCCGTCTCTCAGAAAGATTTAGCTAGGGGTGTAGAAAGGTGCAGTTGGGTTCTGTTTAAGTACTCGGAATCGAGACTGTTGTCGAACATTGCATTGCTGCAGAGCTGTGGCATTGTCGGGTCTCAGCTCTCGATGCTGTTCAGAATGCAGCCCAGGATTTTCTTGAGGGAAGAATCTGAACTTAGAGGCATTGTTTCCAGGACTTTGGATTTCGGGTTCTCGACGAAATCTAAGATGTTTGTACACGGTTTGTACACCGTCAGCGGATGGAGTGACGCTGCCCTCGAAAGAAAATTCGCAATCTTCGACGGGTATGGATTTTCGAGGGAAGAATGTATCGGCATGTTCAGAAAGGCACCAGTATTGCTGAGGTGCTCCGAGGAGAAGTTGAAGTTTGGGATTGATTTCTATTTGAACACAATGAAGCTGAGCAAAGAGATGATATGTAGCAGGCCTTCGCTGTTGATGTACAGCATGACGGAAAGAGTGATTCCTCGATACCGTGTTTTGGAGATGATGGAGTCGAAGGCGCTGTTTGAAAAGAGGCCGAACTTCAGCACTGTTGCGAGTCTGACGAATGAGAGGTTTATCGACAAGTTCGTGTTTTGGTCGTTAGATCATGCAGAGGAACTACTAATGGCTTACAATGGTCATGATGTCAGTGCTGCTAGAGATGAAACATGTTTGTAGCTACCTCGATGGTTTGGAATTCGTTCTGTACCCTTGTTCTCGGTTCAGATTGCTCCCTTTCTGCAGTCATATATTCATCATAGATATATTCAACTGGAGCTTGGGACCGTGACCTTTTTATGATGATGTTGGTAATGTTGGCAGGTAAGTTGGTCAATCTTCTGTATAACCAACCACAAATACAGCAATATTTCATTTCATTTCATTAGGAAAGAATCCTATTGCATCAAGAGATATATTCACAGATAGCATTCATACGATTATTGATGATGATGATGATGATGAAGTTGATGATGATGATGATCCTCCCTTCAATTAGAGGAGAACCCAACAAATGGAAAAAGAAATTGAAAAGAATAATAACTGGAATAAAAAAAAAACTAGGCCTTTTCACTGCTTCACAGCATCGTGCTCGGAAGAGCCCCACCTGGAACCGACAGTCATCATCATCTTAAACTCGTCGAAATCGATCGTCCCATTGCCGTCCCGATCGACCCCGCTGATCATCTTCCTGCACTCTGCAATCGAGCACTCTTCCCCCAAGCTGATCATCACCTTGTGCAGCTCCTCGGCGGTGATCGACCCGTTGCCGTCGATGTCGTAGACCGAGAACGCGTGTCTCAGATTCACCATCGCCTCCTCGGACCCGACACCCTGGGTGTTCATGGCCACGAACTCGTCGAAATCGATGAACCCGTCCCCGTCGGCGTCGAACTCGGTGATCATTTTCTGGAGCTCGTCGTCGTTGGCCCTGTGGCCGAGGCTGGACATGATCATGCCCAGCTCGGAGGCGGAGATCTTGCCGTCGCCGTTGACGTCGAATTTCTTGAACACCTGGTCTAGCTCGGAGGCGTGGCAGTTCATTGTTGGGGATCCTGATAGAAGTTTTGGGGGAATTTGTTGCGGAATTTAAACAGATTTGAGTGGAAATGGAACGAATGTTTGGGGATAAATTTGGTAGATGGAGATGATTGATTTTGGGGATTGCCGGAAAAGATAATGCTGAATTTGGTTGTTTCCTGTTATTTTCAGGAGGGGCTAATGAGATCCCAGGATCTACCGCTTCCATATCACTTTTGTTTTTGTTCAGTAAATTCTATAATTTGATATATTTATTATCGGCTTCTTTAATTGTCAGGTTTTATTCATATCCATCCATTTGTATAAAAGGGTATAAATTTTTATATTTCATTTTTGTACACACGATTTTAGAGAAGTTGACTTCACCGATTTTAGTATATATTTAGTATCTTTTTTATGACATTATATTGTCGCGATGAACTATGATTTATTCCTCGTTTAATTATTAACTTATTAAGAAATATTTGCTTGTCGTTCATATTAACTTAAGCAAGTAAGTTTTTCGTTAGTAAAGACACGCACTACTTAACGAAAAACTAACGAAAAACTCAACCTACTATATTGAATTAGATGGATATCTATGGATTTAAATAACAGTGCCAACCATTTCTAATCTCGATAACTCATTTTGAATATAAGTAAGTAACAACACATAGTTCATTGTTTAAAGTGTCACATCATACCGTTAGGTATAGAAAAGAGTATCTTTTTAAGAAAAGTTATACGTAGTATTGAAACTGGAAAAATAAGGATATTATTATATATGATAACATTGTTATTCATATCTCATAGCTAGTAGACCCAAGTGGGTGTGTGATGCTGCTGCTGTAACAATTTGCGGCGGCTTGTGGTATTTGAAGGCGACTCTTAGCTTTTCCGGTAGCCTAGAACTGGGTGTGGATCCGCCGCAAACATGTTTGCCTTATGACAGGGGCAGTTTTGTCATTTTAAGAAAAAATTAAAATTTAAAATCGAACATCAAAATTTAAAAACCAAAACTGAAAATCCAATATTTTAAACCCTAAATTTAAACTTAAAAATACAAAATCCAAAATCGAAATCTAAAATCTAAAATCTAAAATTAAAAACTCATTTCAAACTGTTCCGTAACGCAGCAAATAAAATTCCTCTATTTGCTGCGGACACGGAGCGGCGACTCTGGAGCTTTTCCGGTAGACTAGAACTTGTCTCGGTTGCCTTCTGTTTTGGGAAAGATTTATGCTTTGTCGTTTCATTTACATATATTAAAATTTATAGAGTGGACCGACCAACAAAACAACCCATAATTAAACATAGCATTAGCACCTTTGGTTTTGCTTTTCTAATGTCAATGAACATATAGAGAAAGCAGAAGAGGTATCTTCTACAGAGAAACCCAAGATTCCTCTGTTTGTCTCTGGTTCCAGACTTGCAGCCTTTTCACCCTATATATACGTGGAGGTAACACTTCCCAACTTCATCAACTTAGCCCAAACAACACCAAACACCAACCGCAAACACGTTAATACACAGAGTTGTCCAAATAGCTCTAGCTGTATATGGCTCTCAACATCCTCCACGACTTGCAGACATGGTACACATCACCCGCCATGGACACCGTCAAGTTCCTTGTCGCACCGATCCTTGTAGCAATCTTAACATCATTTCTCCTGACGAAAAAGTGGACCTCGAAAGGGGCCCCTCTCCCTCCGGGTCCAACCGGGCTGCCCATTGTCGGGTACCTCCCTTTCCTAGGTGTCCACCTCCACCACGAGTTTACCAAGTTGGCAGCCACGTACGGTCCGGTCTACAAGATGTGGCTGGGGACCAAGCTCTGCGTGGTGGTCAGCTCTCCTTCCTTGGTCAAGGAAGTGGTGAGAGATCAGGACAGCGTGTTTGCCAACCGGGACCCGCCCATTGCCTCCGTGGTGCTGACCTACGGATGTGATGACGTGGCGTTCTCGAACTACGGCCCCTTGTGGAAGAAGCTGAGGAAGGTGTTCGTGAGGGAGATGCTGAGCAGCGCCAGCCTGGAGGCATGTTACGTGCTGAGGAAGGAACAGGTGCGGAACTCGGTGAAGGAGGTGTACTCGAGGTGCGTCGATGGGGCGATGGACGTTGGCGAAATGGCGTTCAAAACGACGACGAATGCTATGATGAGCATGCTTTGGGGAGGCGTGGAGGAAGCCCTAGGGAAGACGAGCAGTACTAGCTTTTACAGTGAGTTTAGGGACTTGGAGACGGAGATGTTGGTTCTGATGGGAACCCCTAACGTGTCAGATTTCGTACCCGCTTTGGCCAGGTTCGACTTGCAAGGGATCCAGAAGAAGTCCAAGGTGTTGCTCGAAAAGTTCGATGTGATTCTGAGCTCGGCGATCGAGGAACGACTGAGGTTAGTCGAGAAGAGGGGAGATACAAGGAAGGATTTTTTGCAAGTATTACTGGATTTCAACCGGGCTGGCCATGTTGATACATGTATTACCATCAATCAAGTCAAAGCTTTGCTTATGGTAATTAGTCACCAACCAAATTAAAATTGGTATCTTTAAATAATCATTAAGCTTATCTTAATTTGCTCCAACATGCAGGACATATTAGTTGGTGGAACAGACACAACAGCAACCATGATAGAGTGGACGATGGCAGAGCTAGTCAAGCATCCAGCCACAATGGCGAAAGTCTACGAAGAACTCGACCGAGTCGTGGGACAAAACGGCATCGTGGAAGAATCCCACCTCCACAAGCTAAGCTACCTAGAAGCAGTGATCAAGGAAACGTCCAGGCTACATCCAGCGTTGCCACTGCTAGTGCCACGGTGTCCTAGCCAGACGTGCGAGTTAGGCGGCTACACCATACCAAAGGGCACGATCGTCTATCTGAACGCGTACGCGCTCCACACGGACCCGGAGCTGTGGGACCAACCCCTGGAGTTCGAACCGGAGAGGTTTCTCGACGCGGGGGACGACGAGGAAAACGTGAAGTTTGACTTTCAGGGGAACAATTTCCAGTTCCTTCCGTTTGGATCGGGGAGGAGGGTCTGTCCTGGACAGCCGTTGGGGGTGAGTACGCAGAAGTACGTGTTGGCTACGCTTCTGCACTCTTTTGAGTGGAAGCTGCCGGAGGGGAGTGAGCTGGAGTTGTCGGATAAGTTTGGGATCGTTATCAAGAAGATGAATCCTCTGATCCTTGTTCCGACTCCCAGGCTGTCCAATTTGGAGCTCTACTAGAGAGAATATTGGACGATTGATCATAATCTACCATTAACAAATATTCTCAACATGTTAGCTGAGTCAACGATGTTTTGTTTAATTTCGGCGCATGTTTGGCTGTGATCGATAAAACCAAGGTTGTTTGTTTGTCTTTATGTTTCTTGTCATTATTGTCAGACGGACCTTTGTTGTTTGTGTAAAGGTTTGCTGATTAATATATTGCTGTTGGTTCATCTTGACTGAAGTTTTGGAGCTCATGCTCAATAGTTTCTGGTGGGTACGAAGGCGACGGGAGGTAGTGGTATATCTTGGCTGAAGTGGGATCGTTTATGTGTTCGTAAAAAGTCTGGCTGGATGGGATTTCGAAGTTTTTATGTTTTTAATCTAGCTTTTGAGAAAATAGTTTTGAAATTTTCTCACCAATCCTGATATTTTGGTTTCAAGAATCTTCAAAACTAAATATTATCGCAATGGCGATTTTCTCAATGAGAAGTTAGGATACCGGTCGAGTTATGTTTGGCGGAGTATTGTTTCCTCCTAAGAGATCATTCGCGTGGGTTATTGGTGGAACTTCGGGTATGGATCGTCCATAAAAGTACTTAATGACGAGAGGAGCCGAATTACTTTTTGAAAACGCCTCCTAGTCTGGAACTTATGAATTTGACGGTTAACAATTTACTCACACCAAACCTTCGGGAATGGGATGAGTCAAAACTTGATGTTTTAGCTTGTTCGGTAAGTAGAGTCGACTCATGTTGAGTCTTGAGGTGGATGCGTTTAGCAGTGAGTTAGGTATTGAGGAGCACTAGGATGCGATGTAGTTAACTTCGGTAAAAGTGCATCTCCCGTTGTAACTCGCTTGTGGGTTGCACCTCACGGGTTACCAAATCCTACCGTGTAAGCGAATAGTGTTATATGATGAATGAAAGCACATATGCTCGATATATTCAACAAAAAAGTATCGTTACGCAAGGCTTACTTTAAAGTGCAAGTGGTGATGTTGACACCTCTACATTTTATGCTTCAAACTCATCGTCTCCATATTATAATTAAGTGTTTGTTTGTTTGTTGTTGAGTATATTCAAGTAGTTTGTTACTGGCTAACTAACTTGTACATTATCCACTGCGAACATACGCGTTATGTGACGTATTGAGTACTAAGTTGTTTAATTGGCCAAATGAGTCGCTGAAGAACAATAGTCAATCTAGAAAAGAATCAATATTCAATAGGGGTTGTTGTTGCAAAGATTGACCCCCCAATACAAGCAGGCTTCAAAGCAAAGTTTCATGCACTAGCTTCAGAAAACACCAGAGACGTGACATTTCTGCGGACAACGACTCTTTCAGAAGCAAACTCCTAAATCCCTAAAACTGATTATCGCAAGAAGATACAGGGTTAAGTACTAGGCCAGTACTGACCGACAGACGCTAACGAGCATTCCCATGCACAAACTTGGACTAGTGTCTCTACCAAACCATGCCTAATCCTCTGATTGCAGTTCTCTATAGAAGCATTTCTAACGAAGACCCTAAGCACGAGCAAGACGACCACCGGCCACGGTAAGTTTTGGTCGTAATCCCAGCTCCAGTAAAGCAACAACTTAGACTAGCGACTCAGCAAGTGTTAAATAAAAGCACACAATGAAACAATATGAGGCAGCCAACTATTATTGATTATACACACAGTATAGCAAGGCAGTTAACTACCATGGAATTCATCAACGTATCCAAGCCATCAGAAAATACTAAATAGACATCAACCACCAATTACCCAGCAAAACCTTGCAGTTGTCCTGCGCAAAGACCAAAGTTCTAATCTTGCAACCATTTGTCACCTACCCAAGTCTTACATCTCTCAACATTAAGCTAAGAACAGCATAGTACTTTGGATTCAATCATTTAACACCATTAATAAAGGAAAAAGGAGTAGAAGAAAGATCATAAGACACTTGAGATAAGAGCTAGAGATATTTAACGAGGCGTTAATACATTAGATACACACTTGAGATAATAGAATGGAGTAAGTTCACCAACAACGGAATTAGGACTAGAACTACAGAAGGAAAACAAAAAAGATGACACAAATCCCCTGACTGCTTATCAGAGACACGCAGCAGTGCTTCACCAATTTGAAATAACACACCATCGCCATTCAAACGAACCCTCATTTCCTCCCCCCAAATCATACAAACAAGAGAAACAGAACGACCGAATTGAAGCAAAATCATAACCAGTTGGGAAAATTCAGAATGTTACCAAATTGTTTCCTTTTTTCACTTGGCAACCATCCTAGCAATGAAATCCTCGTACCGGATCTTCCCATCCGATCCGACATCCACCTCTCTAATCCACTCGTCGAACTCCGCGGGCTCCAGCTTCTCCCCGATACTCGTCAAGATGTGGCGCAGATCCTGCACTGAGACGAACCCGGTGGAGTCCTTGTCGAGGACCTTGAAAGCGTCGCGGAGCTGGCGATCGAAGGGCTCGGCTTTCATGTGCTTCCCCATGATATCGAGGAACCTCTGGAAATCGAACGGAGCGGTTAGCTTCTCCTCGGCGACGATGGCCTTGAGCTGGGCCTGGGTAGGGTTCCCGCCGAGGGATCGCATGAGGATCCCGAGCTCGGAGGGCGCGATTTTTCCGTCGCTGTCGGTGTCGAAGAGGACGAAAGCCTCTTTCATGGAATGAACCTGGTCGTCGCTAACCTTTCCCATTTTCCTGTTCCGGCAGTCGGTCTCCGGTCGATGTGGATTTTCTGATGGGGTATGTGCGTGTTCCGTTGTTTTGAAAATGAACGATTCAGCGATTCCTGGGAGAAAACTCAGAAAATAAATGGCAGCTCCTTAATTTCTAGGAAGAGCCAAATGCGTTTACGTTACGACATCGTTTCTATTGAAACCTCAGTAGGCCTGCCCGCGTTCACCATAGGCCCACATTTGATGTTGAACCTCCTCAGTTTGTTTGGGCCTAACCGTGTTGTAATGTTTATTCTTCAGCGGTTCAGCCCAACCCACAAACTAGCCAAATAATTTTTATGTTTCTCTATGGTTAGTTTTATTTTAGTAGATGGAGATAGAATACATAAATTGATTTTATTTTTGTGAAAAATATTAGATTTAAAATTCTTTATCATCAAATACACAATTTTATCAGTGGAATAATTTCATTTGTAAATTGTTAATTTGTGTTTTTTCTATTTTTTACTAATCTTATTACTTTCACATGATGTATTATTGGTATATGATTGGAGTATTCATCTTTAAAAATTCTTATCTTACACGTTGCTTTTCAACTATATATAACCTTTTTGTTATTTTCTGTATTTGTGATGTTTATCTCGTTTTTCTTCTTGGTGTTACAGGTTTAACATACAAGAAGCGGTCACCTATACAACTTTGTTTCAGTTTTAGACTGCTCGACATCATAATTGGACAAGAGGTTGTGGCAACACACTCTCGTGCGGGACACTCTACCATGACCACCTGATAACAGTGTATGAGTCTCCAATTCAGTGGCACGCCTGACTCTTATATATCTTCTAGGACTGTTGCTAGTAGTCCTCACATTCTAAATAAATGGTTACAATAGTGTGTTTGTTATCTCCAAATAATCTCTACAAAAAGCTACCTATGACAACAAATTTATATAATAAAACAGGTATGTTTAACAAAAAAAATACGTTAACTGTAAAAATACAAATGATTCGTCGACAACTAAAATATGAAATGGAATCTTGAACATATTCTCATTCGAATGAGAAATTAAAATTTCAACAAAATACATTTTAAGAAAGAAATTTCTCATTTTCATCTAAATATCATTCTACATTCTAACTCGCAAACTCGCAACAATTTTTGTATGTGGAATCCTACTCATTTAAACTACAAAGCTAGGAGCCAACTTTGGTGAAGCATGAATGATTGAGCTAGGGGATCCAAACAATGGGTCCCATTCACTTTAGGTCAAGATTTAACTTTGTGTCTAATTACTAACTTTGTCCCACTTCACCAAGAAAAATAATAACTTTTTGATAAAATTAAAAAAAAAGAGAGAAATTTTGAGCTTAGAGGAATCCAATGTTGTAGTGTCCCACTGTCATGATTTTTTTATTTGATTAATTTATTAAAAAGAAGAAACAAATTAGCTGTACTCTAGGGTTCCTTTCCAATTGAAAATCCAAATTAATAATAATAAACTGTGCATCTACATTGATTTCTTTTTCCCCCTTTTTATAAATATATATTGAAATTTGAAAGTAGGAGATAAAGAGATGAAACAAATAGCAATGAGATAAGAGACGTTTTCCTTAAAAGAATCGACGCAAGAATATACAATCGACAAGCTAATTTATGAGTTACCTTATTTCGAATTTTATTAACCAATAAATTTTTTTATCTTTTAAAATTTGCCAACATGACTAAACCATCTTCTCGAACCATGTGATGTCCAAATTTAACTGATATTAATTTTTGAGAATAAATTCTACGCAAAAATTATAACACAAATATACTTCCAATTATCAAAATATTCAATAAGCATGTGCAAAATGGTCATATTTGGAGTGCGAAATGGTGAGATACCTAAATCTTGACTTCTAGCCTTAACCAAGTTTTTTAACTGAAAAACTTCCACTATTTTCAAATTGCAGCTGATTTTACAGATGAAATATAAACTGACAATTGACAAACACACTTGTTATGAAATTAGACTTTGGGGTCGTTTGGTATAAAGCAAATTAAGTTGTGTTTTTCGGCCAATATAAAATAAAGAAAAGAAATAAATATTATATTGGTATCCATTTTTTAAAATATACGACATTCAAACCTTAAACTGCGGGATCATTAAACACACGCTTTATCACGAAACAACTCCCCCTAAACAATTTAGCATTGTTCAATATCTTAAACTAAAGTGTTGCATGGTTAGTGACTTCATTATCAATCCAAAGAAGTACAAAATCATACACATGCACCGCATATGGGCAAAGATAGTGACTTCACTTGAACCGTCATTTTTGTTCTATTGTTGGCTCCTTCTTCCCCTGGTCTCAGTCCCCCCCACCAAGACATAAGTCTCCAAAATCCAAGTGAACGTGCAATCAAACACTGTTATCATACACTCTTGCTACACCAATCTTCCAACCTATCGTTTCAAGATTACGATAACGATATTACGACAGACAGTACTTTTTTATTGTGAATTCTAGTATTTGACTCATTGGCCGACTAATCCAGTCGAAGATGGTCTCGAGGTTAAGGTTTTACTCATCTCCTGAGAAATCAAATCTTGATTCGCCCTTCCAAATTCAGCCTCTGACACTACTAAACCAACAACTTCAATGGACAATACTCATGAAATATAAAACACATCACAGTCTGTCACGTACTTTTTTCTCCTTAGCCTTGTATGACTGAGTATCGGTCTACCTTAGACACAGAGCATTAAAGTCCAAAGTGTGAATGTGGATAGTGGGAGATAGATAGATGGATCCCTCCAAAAAGTCGTTATTTCTTGGCTTGCTTTTCCACTTCCAATGATCAAACCTTCCTCTTTTCAAACCTTTCATCATGTACCTTCTGTCTTCCATTCGCTCATCCCTCCAGAAAAAAAAAGAACAGCCGAGCTTCACTGTCCATGGAATCTGCACAAAGTAGTTATCTTTGTCAGTGAAAGGGATACGGAGGTCCAAAAGAGAATCCTTTACGAGAAAAACTGAAGATGGGTCTTCTTCTCTTTCCATCCTTGTACATGGGTCTGCTCTTGATTCCACTATCAATTATTGTTGTTTCTGGGAACGCGGAGCTCAGAGCACTCATGGAGCTGAAATCTGCTCTTGACCCGACAAACAAGCTGTTGAGGTCGTGGGGCAGCGATGGCGAGCCTTGCAGCGGATCGTTCGAAGGGGTCGCCTGCAACGAGCATCGCAAAGTGGCTAACATTTCTCTCCAGGGGAAAGGTCTCTCCGGAACTCTTTCCCCTGCAATTTCAGAGCTCAAATGCTTGTCTGGTCTCTACTTGCATTACAACTCCCTTTCTGGAGATATACCCAGAGAGCTAGCCAATCTGACCGAATTGTCTGATCTTTACCTCAATGTCAATAACCTTTCTGGCATCATTCCTCCTCGGATCGGTAACATGGCAGCTTTGCAAGGTTTGTTCTTTGTCTTGTCAATTTCTTCCTTCCAAGTTCTGAAACTGAAAAAGCTTATTTCTGCAAAATAGTTGTGGAGCTATGCTGCAATCAGCTGACAGGGGACATACCAGCAGAGATGGGTGATTTGAAGAAGCTAAGCGTTATAGCATTGCAGCACAACAAACTAAGCGGCCAAATACCTCGAAGTTTAGAGAGCTTACAGACTTTGACAAGGCTTGATTTGGGGTTCAACACTCTCTCCGGTGGAATCCCTCTCGGAATAGCTCGACTCCCACGTCTACAACTCCTGGACGTCAGAAACAATTCCCTCTCAGGAATTGTCCCTTCTGGTACTTCTTCTTCTGCTTCCATTCCTACTCTCAGTTTTCCATGTCTGAACTTTTTGTTTGAAATGATGTGTGAAGCTTTACAGAGATTAAACGAAGGGTTCGATTTCGAGAACAACCAAGGTCTTTGCGGAGATGGGATTCCAGCGTTAAGAGCTTGCTCGATCTTTGACAACGTGAACGTTAATGATCTCGGAGGGGGGAAAAGTCATGATCAGCCGTTCATTAACGACACATTAACGAAAGAAACTCCAGAAAAGCCATCTGTCTTCAATCAGCAGCCCGAGTTGTGCAGTAATAACGAAACCGGTTGCTCGAAATCCTCCCCCAAGCTGCCAAAGATTGCTATTGTTGCAGGAGTCATAACCGTTACGATTGCATTGATGAGTGTATGCTTTCTAGTCGTTTTCAGATACCGGAGGAGGAAACAGAAGATCGGGAATGCATCATCCGAGTCTCCGGATAGTCATGTGAGTGGAAGTCATGACCAGCATCAGCAGCTCAAGGAACTGAAGAGAGGAAGAAGTCTTGTGTCACCACTTGTGAGCTTGGAGTATCCCAATGGGTTTCATTTACCTGAGGAGAATGATGACTACCTGAACAGCTTCAGATTCAACCTGGAAGAGATCGAGTCAGCGACTCTGTGCTTCTCTGAAGCGAATTTGTTAGGGAAAGGGAGCTTCTCGTCTGTTTATAGAGGGGTGTTGATGAGAGATGGTACGGATGTTGCTATCACTAGCATCAACATGACTAGCTGCAAATCGGAAGATTCCGAGTTTGCTAAAGGGCTGAGCCTGTTGACCTCGTTGAGGCACGATAATCTCGTTCGACTTCGGGGATTCTGTTGCTCCAAAGGAAGAGGTGAATGTTACCTGGTTTATGATTTTGCTCCTAAAGGGAAGTTGTCCAAGTACCTTGAAGCAGATGAAGGGAGTAGTAGCCCAGTGCTTGACTGGTCCTCCAGGGTATCCATCATCAATGGCATTGCAAAAGGTTAGTCCTTTACCGTTATGAAAGTTTATGTAAGGCGTCAAGTAGTCGAAGTAAAAAAAGACTCAAATTTGTGCAGGTCTTGGATATCTGCACAGAGCTGAAGCAAGCAAACCAACAATCATTCACCGGAACATATCGGTGGACAAGATTCTGCTCGACCGGCAGCTCAACCCACTGATTGCGGAATCAGGACTTCCTAAGCTTTTAGCAGATGATATCATCTTCTTGACACTGAAAACAAGTGCTGCAATGGGATATCTGGCTCCAGAATACATAACCACAGGGAGCTTCAATGAGAAAAGCGATGTCTATGCATTTGGGGCAATCATCCTTCAAGTACTATGTGGAAGAAACATGCTCCCTAGCTCGATGAGGGCGGCGGCTGCTTCGTGTAGATACCAAGATTTTATTGACAAAAGCCTGAAAGGGAACTTCTCTGAGAATGAGGCTGGGATACTTGCAGACATTGCTCTTCGGTGCACTCACGAATTGCCCGAGGAGCGGCCAGACATGGTTGCTGTGATTGAAGAGTTGAACAGAAGCCAAACTTTTACTCCTTGAACTACAGTTTCATCATCATCCATAGTTCCATATCACTGGGAAACTGGATTCATTCAAATTTACCCATTTTGTATTGATGAACATTATCAGAAATATAGTACAACTTCCTACCTGGGAGACCAAACTTACGAGTCCAGTTGTTATGAATGAGCCCAATCTTTCGTGCTTGAACCAGTATCAATCTTCTACTTCGCAGACCAACTCTGAGCCGACCGGGGACCCAAACCGGTCAGGTCAAGTCTCTCGCTCTCTGGCCGTCGGTACATAAATACACCGTTGGTACGAATAATATTGCCAAACTCAAGATTACTATTATCAACTATCTCTTTGACATCTCTAATAACAACTCCTGTATAACTTGCAACATCGCTCCTTTTAAATATGTCTAAGCATCAATCGCCATTTAATCTACAAGCTGACCAACATGATTATTATCACGAAATTTCTCAAAGAACCAATGGAAATTTTTCTCTCTCATTAACCTATTAAATTTTTGAAGGTTTTTTAGTTGGAAATAGACTATGAGAATATGTCCTCATACAAAAGAAAGAAAGTAAATATAATATAAATTTTTTAAAGTAAGGTATGGTTGGATTCGAATCCGATACGACGAATGTCTAGATCGCCAATCACACATTACAGCCCGCACTATTCGACGGTAAAAGACGTAGGAGGCCTTTTCATCGAGTTATCTGCTTCTTATCACTGCTCACTAATTAAACTAAGCGTATGGTAATTGTGGGTTGCGTTTGCCGATCTTTATAGAGAAGAGAGGGAAAAAAAAGAGAAGGAAAAGAACAAACACATCCCCCCCCTGGAATCTCTCTCCAATTCTTCTTCCCATCGCTCCCTCGTCCGATTCGTCTTCGCAATCCCCTCGCTCGCTGGCCTTCCTACCGTTGCATTGCTTGCTTCCTTGCTTCGGTATTCATCTGGTAACACGATACGGCTCTCTCTAACCTTCTTTCTCCCACCTCGATTACTAGGGTTTATTTCGATGGTGTTTCTGTATCCTTCTTTGATAGTTTAAATCTCGATCGTGCGCGTTCCTTTTCGATTATGTTGTGGATAACATTGTTCTGTATGTTGATGATCACTGTGTATTTTGGGGCAGAAGTTTGGCTGTAACAATGGAGCGAAAAGTTATTGAATTGGACCAAGGATGGGACTATATGCAAAACGGGATCACTAAGCTGAAGAGAATTCTGGAGGGGGCTGTTGAGCAATTCAACTCTGAAGAGTATATGATGCTTTACACGTAGGGTCTTTCTTTTGTTCATCCAGTTTCCATCCTCAAATATGTTTAGTTTTACTTTCGTACGCTTTTCTGATACCTCGTGTAATTTTGTGGTACAGAACTATCTACAACATGTGTACACAGAAGCCTCCTCATGACTACTCCCAACAGCTTTACGACAAGTACAGGGAGGCATTCGAAGAGTACATTAGCTCCACTGTGAGTATTCTTTTTTTGTCACTGCTTGTCATGTTTTTGGGTGAGCGTCAAACCATTGAATGCATTTCTTATTGTATCCTTTGGCTTCATACTGAGCAGAGTTGGTACTAATTATGTATTACCTGATTCCTTCTAAGGGAAGGCGGGTGAGGTGGGTTCAGAGATGGATATACTGATTTTTCTTCATGTGCATGCTAGGTACTCCCGTCAATCAGAGAGAAGCATGATGAGTTTATGTTGAGGGAGCTTGTCAAAAGATGGGCCAATCATAAGCTTATGGTCAGATGGCTTTCACGTTTCTTCCATTATCTTGATCGTTACTTCATTGCTCGAAGGTCACTTCCTGCGTTGAATGTGGTTGGGCTTACCTGCTTTCGCACCCTGGTATGTAACTGTCTCTACACTAGAAGATCATTCCTCTGTTATATCCTGTAGAGTACGTAGTTAACCTTTCCAATCACTCTTTAAATTGTTACACAATATTCTACTTACTTCGGTTCAGGTTTACGAGGAGATAAATGTCAAAGCCAGGAATGCTGTGATTGCTCTTGTGAGTTATTTTTATTTTGAACTTGCTTTTAGCTTTGTGGTCCTCGGTTGTTATTTCTGATGGAGTTTTGACAACAATTGGTTGACTGTGTCCCAGATTGATAAAGAGCGTGAGGGTGAGCAGATTGATAGAGCCTTGTTGAAGAACGTGTTAGATATATTTGTGGAAATTGGAATGGGGCAAATGGATTGCTATGAGAAAGACTTTGAAGCACCTATGCTGGAAGATACTGGTGTTTACTACAGCCAGAAAGCTTCAAACTGGATACAGGAGGATTCTTGTCCAGCATACATGCTAAAGGTATATGCTTGTGTTTTTGTATAAGTTGTTGATTCTCTTCAATCAACTATTGTATTGTTGATCCAAATTCTGAATTTGCAGTCTGAGGAATGCTTAAAGAAGGAAAGAGATAGAGTTTCAAATTATTTGCATTCAAGCAGTGAGGCTAAATTAGTTGAGGTAAAGCTCAACCCAAACAGTTTTCGGCATCAAGGTTGTTGGTGTTTGTTGCTGCTGAATTTGAAAAGAATTGTGGAAAGTGACAATTGCATCATGATTTTGACCATTGTTTGGCTACTTTAATGTTTAAGAAGTGATCCGGTGGTAATTTACTCTTTTTTTATTGATCTTAACATTTCACTTCGAGGTGATTAGCTACTAGCTCTTAAAATTTGCAGAAGCATTGCCCATGTTAAGCATAACTGAACTTTGTATCTTGATGACCTTTTTGGTGTATGTACATTGAAGGATAACCCAGTCATTTAGCCGAAGAGCACTGTTTGTGGAACTTTATTTTTTATCGCCTAACTTTGCCTTAAATTTTATTGATGGATCTTTCGGTTTAAGGTGGAACTTAAGATCATTATGCACATTTTTTTTATTTCTGGCCCCTATTGCTAAAGTTGAATACAGTATAATGCATATGTATCTTATTATGATGCTTAGGATGGATGGCTGTAGTATTGTATTTCCAATATGATAAGGTCCCTTCTTAAAATGTATTGGATTGTAATACTTTGTGCAAGTATGCTTATTATAACTGTTGTTTCTGGTGTAGAAAGTGCAACATGAGCTGTTGGTTAATTTCTCAACTCAGTTGCTTGACAAAGAGAATTCTGGATGTCGTGCACTGCTCAGGGATGATAAGGTATTGTTTGATTGACACTTTTATTCAAACAATGTTCTTTGTATATTTTCTACAGTTCAGATAAAATTAACTATTGCTATGTTGTGTATAGGTAGAAGATCTCTCTCGGATGTATAGGCTTTATCACAAAATAACTAAAGGTTTAGATCCTGTTGCAACCATCTTTAAGCAGGTTAGCTATCATATATCTTTATCAACCTACCAGTTGAACTAGGGCAGAATCTTTTGCACTCATGATCTCCATTTTGCAGCATATTACTGCTGAAGGCACAGTATTGGTACAGCAGGCAGAGGATGCTGCGAGTAACCAGGTATTCCATCTGTATTTTCTTACCTCATTAGCTCTCTGTTTTATTGGTCTCTTCGATTAGATATATTTTTAGAAAGGGATTGGGACATCTTGGTTATGTTGTTACAAGCCATGTGCTCTTCTAATTTCATTTAATTGTTCTGATGCGATTTTTTGACATCTCTATCCTGCAGTCTACAAATGGTGGTGGCCAAGAACAGGTAAATGATCTCTGGTTGTGTGCGCCTTTCTTTATTTTTCTCAACACATGCTGATTTTTGTTTGTTCCCAGGTGCTCATAAGGAAAGTAATTGAGATCCATGACAAGTATCTTGCCTATGTTGGCGATTGTTTCCAAAATCATACCTTGTTTCACAAGGTTAGTTGTTTCATATTACTGGTGTAATGCTTCGACTTCTGTCGTATTACTTCATCTAACTATTTCTTTGTTTTTGTTTCTGTTGTTCGATAGGCAATGAAAGAAGCATTTGAGATATTCTGCAACAAAACTGTTGGTGGAAGTCCTAGTGCTGAACTTCTTGCAACCTTCTGCGATAATATCCTCAAGAAAGGTGGCAGTGAGAAGCTCAGTGATGAAGCAATCGAGGAAATACTGGAGAAGGTGAGCCTAATGTTATGCTTTTTAAAACTATTTGCTTCATTTTTCTGTGATTATTTCAATATTGGGGCTAAAAGAAACTGGGTTGCGATTGCAGGTTGTTAAACTGCTTGCATATATTAGTGACAAGGACCTTTTTGCTGAATTCTACAGGTATAAATTTTGCATTTATGTCCCATATGATTATTAGCTTGTTTAGTTGTATTGATGTAGCACTAGATTGCTTGTTTGCTAACAATAAATGTTATTTTCTTGTTACAGAAAAAAACTTGCACGGCGTCTGCTCTTTGAACGCAGTGCTAATGAGGAGCACGAGAAGAGTATTTTAACTAAGCTTAAGCAGCAATGTGGTGGACAATTCACTTCAAAGATGGAAGGAATGGTAATGCAGTAATGCCTTTATGAAGTTCCTCATCTATTCCTCTTCCGGGTATGAATGCACTTGGTATATTGATTGGCTTTTTTATTCTTCTTTAGGTCACTGATTTGACGCTAGCAAAGGATAACCAAGCTGAATTTGAGAATTATCTATCTAACAATCCAAGTGCACATCCCGGGATCGACTTGTCCGTCAATGTCCTTACAACCGGGTTTTGGCCTAGCTATAAGTCTTCTGATTTGAATCTTCCTTCGGAGATGGTAACCTTGTATTTCCTTTTTGTAATGTATTTGAACTTGAGATATTTCTTGCTTATTAGTCATTGATGGTTTGCCTTAATTTTTTGTTACAGGTTAGGGGTGTCCAAGTTTTCAAGGAATTTTATGACACAAAAAGTAAGCACAGGAAGCTTACATGGATATACTCTCTTGGATCTTGTCAACTCACTGGGAAGTTTGATCAAAAAAATATCGAGATGGTCGTCTCTACATATCAGGTAGCCTCACTATTTCTAAGTTGGTGTACCATCCCTTTGTCGACTTATTGATGCATTGTTACTCGACGGTGTGTTTAATACTGCATCTACTGTTTACTTTGTAATACTGCAGGCTGCCATACTTCTGCTGTTCAATACCTCGGATAGACTTAGTTACTCCGAGATCATGACACAGTCAAACTTGGGTCATGAAGACTTGGTTAGATTGCTTCATTCGTTATCATGTGCCAAATATAAAATCCTTATCAAGGAGCCAAGCACAAAGACCGTTTCCCAAACAGATATCTTCGAGTTCAATCCGAAGTTTACTGATAGAATGAGGAGGATCAAGGTAATTAACGATCAGTTTGCTCTTCTAATAAACTAATCCAACCACTAGTGAAAAAGGAGCCATCTGTATAGGATCATATAACTTACGGAATCATTTTATCTCTATGTGCAGATTCCTCTTCCCGTGGTGGACGAAAGGAAGAAGGTTGTAGAGGATGTTGACAAGGACCGGAGATATGCGATAGACGCTGCCATTGTGCGTATAATGAAGAGCAGGAAAGTGTTGGGGCATCAACAGCTGGTGATGGAGTGTGTCGAGCAGCTCAGCCGCATGTTCAAGGTAATTACTAAATGCCAGGAGTCCTTATATAAGTAGTAGTAGTAGCAGTTGGTATCTGAAGAATGGTAGACGGACAAAGTGCTTGGTTTTTCCTGAATGTTGGTTTCATAACTTGCAGCCGGACATTAAAGCTATCAAGAAGCGGATGGAGGATTTAATTGCCAGAGACTATCTGGAGAGAGACAAGGACAATGCCAACATGTTCCGCTACTTGGCCTAGAAATTGCGCAACGAAGGCTGCACATCGTGCCGGTTTATGGAGATTCAGGTATCGGGGGGAGCATGAAGAGAGAAGAGTGGAGGGGTTATACATTGTAAGAGTAACTGATTTGGAAATTGCTTTGTCCATGTAAATGGTGTAGTAGAATCTTCTTTTGTCTTGTTTACTTTCCTTAGTGAGAAATCAACAACGCATCTGCATTTGCTTGCTGGAAATTTGTTTTGAGTGCTTAGATTGACAGGCAACTGTTTTTTCGAAATATGTTGATAATTTGAATGAAAAACAGGCCAACAGGGTGTTCCATTTTGTTGATTGAATTTGTTACTTTGTTTTATAACTCCTTTGAGGGGCGTCATATTTAGTGATTGTCGTCGTTAGGTGAATTCCGGGGCTGCCGGCCATCAGTAGCCAATGTGTTATCGGTGAAGCCATCATAGGGACGGAATGATTAGTCGATCTCTAGGAACAAAGACAGGGTGTTAAAATCACTAGACTATACCCTATTTTTTGCTCAAAACATTTGTTCGATCCCATGCATATATACTAGTGTCGAGCTAAAGTGGCCGTCAGTTTCCTTCCCCATGCATCAATCATCATCATGCATATAAAAATCCAACGAAGCAGCATTTATTAGCATCACATGCATTTACACCAGCAACTGCAAGTCTCGGTGATGGTTTTGGCAGTGAGTTGCTGTGAGAAAGTGACAGGGGACGGTTTGGTGGTGATGGCATTTACTTCCATTTCCAAACCCAGGAAGGGAAGGAAGGATTTCATTTAATGAGGTTAGTTGACCGATTCAGAAATGGACACTCACGATTTCATTTAATGCAGACTGCAGACATACACCACCAATATTCCCTTTACCCACCACCATTTTTCATTTTTTGAGGGGAGAAATGGTTATTACCTTCGAGGTTCGAATCAACTGTTAGAAGAATTCGCGAGGAGTTAGGGCACTCGAGGTCCGACTCTGAGATCTCGCATTCTATCGTAAAATGTGACAAAATATTATATGTATTCCGAGTATTGTTAAACGATCTTTAAAATAGTGTTACTTGGACGCAGAGTGAAGTTAAAATAATGTAACTTTGACAAATTCTGATTCAACCATGCGATCATATGCAGCCAAGAATAAGAATGGAAATGCAATAAATAACCACAACGACTACTACTTCAAATTCAGTGACCATACTATTCAGTGGGTATGGTAAGGCTCTCTAATTTATTAGCTAGCTCAGTATTTATCACACTACACAATTTTTTATTCTATATGGCTGGGAAGTACTGAACCTGACTCTGTAAATTTCCCTCTCTTCTCCTTCATCTCTCCTATGTATTTCTACGCATTTGTATCAACGTACTATCTACCCTTGAAGCAAAAATTCTCGAAAGAATCTGAAGGTTTACACATCGTCGATAAGTCTTATTCAACAATATCGTGGGCTACCAAGATTTGCATACGGAGAACTCTTAACCAATAAAAATCCACTTGACGAGGACTGGGGAGTCAGGCTCACGACAGGATCACAGGACTCCCGCCGCAGAAACTTTTACAGTTTAACCGTCATTATTACAAGACGACGAAACCTCTCTTCCCCAATTGACCGCAGACCTCATGAAAACGAAAGCATACTGTAAAATTGCCATCACTGTTATTTATCTCTCAACCCATTTCCCCAGTAATCTCTGCATAGACAAAAGGAAACAGAGAGGCAGAAAAAGCAGTCATCTTTGATTCTCATTCATAGCGGATACTTATACTTACAGACATCCCAACTATCAGGAACTTGGATGGATCACTTCTGAGTTATTATATCTTAAAGGGTTCCAAAGAATCAAGAGAGAAGATAAAAAAGAAAGGATCTTTCAGCTAGCTAGCTAGCTAGCTCAGCAATGGCGCCTGCAGCAGCAGCACCAGCTTCATCATCTTCTCCAGTTTCTTCCTCTTCTCGTTCCCCTGCTTCCCTCAACCCTTCTTCTCCGTTATCCTCTTCCTCTTATCATTTCTCCCGCTTCACTCCCGTCAGTACACATCATGCCCAACTGTCAAAATCAAAATTTGGCCACTGATGATTTTCATGTAACTGACATGGGTTCTTGGTTTTTCACTTGGTTCGTTGCAGATTCAAGAATGCGAGACTGAAGATCATTACAACGACTCCACAAGATCCACGCCTTATAAGCACCATCAAACTCCTCTCCATGAAAAGACTCCCGCCGCCGGCCACCGGAGAGGCACAAAATCCGGCAGGGAGAATTTCCACGACGACGATGACGGTTCGGTATCCTGCATCGACTGCCGCCCCCACGCTAGAGAGAGGATTTCCGTGATTCCGATGCAGTACAACAATGGCGGATTCAGCAATAAACACTCATTTCCAAGCCCTAACGTTATCTTCAAGTCTATTTTGTCATCCCTCACTAAAAAATCCCCCAAATCCTCCTCCCCAGCCGCCGCCGGCGGCGACTACGGCGGCATCTCTTCTACCAGAGAAGAACAGTGGAAGATCGCGGTCGCGGAGCTCTCCCACAAGCTGATCCAGACGACTCGGAAGCGAGACGAGGCGATTCTAGAAGCTTCTCGGCTGAAACACACCATGGCAGAGCTTGAAAATAAGCTCAACAAGCTCGAGATCTACTGCCACAACTTGAGCTCCGGACTCGAAGAATGCAACACCACTATAAACAACAACATCAACAACAACTCTAACAAGATCATTGTCGACCGATTTCTGGTCTCCGTCTCCGAATCGAGATCCTCCGTCCGAGTCCTGGCCCGATCCTTGACTTCACAGCTCTCGCAGTACAACGCAGGCAAGGTGTTCGACAAAATATCGACTCCACCTCTCCAGCCCTGCGACGTCAAAATCTCCTCTTCCTCCACAAAAAACCCCAAAGCAGTTCTAATCCACTTCGAGGCGCTGCTCAACAGGATCTTCTTCGAAGACTTCGAAACCCTCGGGTTCCAGAAAAGCACCCCTGTCCAAATCCTGAACCCGGTGGACAGATGCGAATCCAATTACGCGACGTTCGAGGCGCTGAAGGAAGAGCTGACGTGGGAGGAAGTGTTGAGTAAAGGGACTCGCCATTTCAGCGAGCAGTTCAGCAGGTTCTGCGACCGGAAGATGAACGAGATCGTCGCGGTGTTGGGCTGGAACAGAGCATGGCCAGAGCCGCTGCTCCAGGCTTTCTTCGGCGCTTCCAAAGCCGTTTGGTTGGTTCACTTGCTAGCCAATTCGGTTCACCCCAGTCTTGCCGTGTTTCGAGTCGACCAAGGGATGGGGTTCGATTCGACTTACATGGAGGATATGAATGGGGACCGAGCCAAGAGGCTGGTCCCCACCACGGTCCGGCTCATGGTCGCGCCGGGATTCTACCTCTACGGGAATGTAATCAAGTGCAAAGTCGTATGCAGATATCTCAGTATCAGTAACCCTGCTCCATGATCCATTACTTAGAGTTGAATCCTTACTGGATCAGGATTAACATGCTTTATCTTTTGCTGGATGTACTTCTGCGAAAGCTATTAGCTTCTTTTTCGTCTCTTTTGTTTTGTTTGGACGTGAAAAGAAGCCGTGCAAAAAGGGGATGATCGGAGGTGATGGTAACAGTTCATTCCGTCGTTGAGTTCGCTGGCCCAGGCTTGCACATGATCTACACTAGATAAAACGTCCATCTCATCCTCCTGCATCTTGTCCCGAGAGAGAGGCCACCAGTTCACTTTTGCGGTGGCAAGAAGCCGAGAACTGCCTTGCCGTAAATCGGTGGGGTTCGGACGGTTATCCCTCTTGCGACCGTTACTCCTGGAACCCTATCATTAAGTCTGGTGGCAGTAATTGAAAGCCAGAATCATCCAGTCTTGTGGTTCTTACTCTTATTGTTCCTTTTACCTCATAAGGCAGAAGTTTCCTCGTTCGCTGTAGCACAAGCTGATAACACACTGTGATGTCGAATACTTTGGAGGAAGCGCGGAAGGCAGAAGGTTGTGATATCCTTTTCGCCTTTGTATGCGAATATTCAGTCAATCGAAGCTGCTGGCTTTTTACTTGATAAATTCATTTGCACATCTCCTCTAATTTCACCACAGTAATGCCAGTGTTTCAGTCAATGGAAGCTACATCTCCTTCTCTCAGTAGGAGTTTGTTATCTTAGTGCGTGAACGACCCTAGTAAAGACCGACTATGATCGCTTCAGACTTGTGGGTGTTCGCAATAGATGATGAGCTCTCCAAAGAGGAAGTGGAGTTACGACACAAACCCGCAATTACTATTGCACGGAAAATAAAAAGAACTTCTTAATCGATTGTTCGACTCAGACAAATGCAACCACACAATATTACAATTCGAACAAAGGGGGGGCTGCAAAAATGATGACAGCAACATAGCTTGAAATAGATTATTCTGGACCTAAGTTTATCTGACTTGGATGATGCCAGCATTCACAAGCTTTTGGATCTTGTTCATCACCATTGGGTTCTTCATGTGCTCTTGCGCTGCCTTTGGGTTCTCCTGTAAATCGCTTAGAACCTGTGAACACCAAACGACAACAGTTATCAATTTCATGCCAAAATGAACGGAGAGAAGAAAGAAGAAACACAATTTGCAGAAATTTACTAACTTGTCTCATGACAGGGTCGGATAAGATGTTCTGAACTTCAGGATCCTGCATTCCCTTTGCCTGCAAACCAAATATACAGAAATTAAGAACCTGAACCCAAAAAATGTATCAACTAAAAAATCAAGGTGCTGAATTGGGTAAGACTCTAACCTGTCTCTCTTTCAGTTCTTCGGGGCTCAGATCACCTCGGCTGGCTTTGTTGAGTTGCTCAACGCACCTGTGAAACAATTCAGACCAAACAAAGCACTCAACAACTTGTTCAGAACAGATACACAAGTGACAATAAAGGAGAATGATGGACACCTTCTCACGCCATCGAGCAATTCTTGATTCCGAGGATCATGTTTCAGTCCCACTTGGTAGGTCTCCATAGCCTTTTCATACTCTTTCATGAAGAATTGAATAGCACCTTTCCTTGTGTAACCTTTAGCAAAAGTTGGATCAAGCTCAATGCACTTTTCTGCGTCTTTTAATCCCTCGGGCATGGCAGTTAGTTTCGTGTAGCAAGCAGCTCGGTTGCTGTATGCCTATAAATACGCAAAACCAATAGTTGGTCAGACGTCACGCCTCACTCAGTTGGCCATGTCACAAAGCAACAGAGCAATAGCTTTACCTTATGATCCTTCGGGTTTCTTTTAATCGCTTCTGTGTAATGTCTAACAGCATCAGGATATTTTTGCTCCTTGAAGCATTCGTTTCCTACACAGAAAACACTGAAGTTAGCTACAACTACCATAACATAGGCGTCTGAAATGTTGGGAGGAATAGGGAAAAGAGCACACCTTTCTCCCGTGCTTCATCGGCCAACTGGGGATCGAAGTACTCTTGTTGTTCCAGGTCTTTCTTGGCTTTCTCGGCTTCATTCAGTTTCTTCAATGTGTCTGGATTACGGTGCTCGGTCAGGGCCTTTTGGAAGGTCTCGATGGCCGGCTCATAGTCCTTTGAGCTTTTTGCCAGCTTCACTAAGGCAGATCCCTTCCTTGTCAAAGCTCTTGCAACCATCTTAAAATCTGATCTGAGCTCCCTTCCACGCTCCACGGCTTTGTCACAATCTTTGATACATTCTTCATACTGAAAGGATAAAAAAACAGAACCATCATTAGAAACCACGTCTCAGACAGCATCCAAAAGGACTAAAGAGATCGCCTACCAGAACAAGTGCAAAGATTTGATAGTTGAAGGCAGAAAACATTAAACAAACAGCAATTCAGAAGAAAAATCATAACTATGCACGACATATTCAAGCTCTTCCGCATAAAATAAATAGCCAGTCCTGAGAGGATCACGGGACAATATTAGTAGGCTTATTTCAGTACAGAGCTGAGTGAAAGGTGATGTCTTTTCTAGCCTCAAAGCACACTAATGAGGGCTTATCGGGCAGTAAAATGACATTCTATGAAACAGGCATATCATGGAATCAGGGAAAACATCTACAGCCAAAGCAATTGCCATGCCAACTCAACAACTTACAGGAGCTAAACAGTTAAACGTAAGAACTAAGAAAAAGAATCATACTTTCAACAGGACACTAACGCCTGCAAGTTTACCAGTCAATGAAAGTAATTTCATCATTAGAAAAGAACAACTAATTACCTTGCCCATCTCTAGGTAGACAGCAGCACGGTTCGTCATAAACGAGATATCTCCATCATCGAGCTCCATAGCCTTGGTGTAGTGCGCAATTGCTGTCTCGAAATCCTTCATCTTGTAAGCAGCATTCCCAGCCTCCTTCTCCTTCAAGGCCTGTGCTTTCCTCTCTCTCGCCTCTTTTTCTTCCTCCGAAACCTCCATCGGCTCGGGCTCGCGAGTCTTCTCCTCCCTGCGGACATCAGCAGTCTTCTTCTCAGGGGGAGGAGGAGGCGATGACTCGGCCTCCGCCTCCGGAATGTCCATGTCTTCTGGACTGTCTGCTGTTCTCAACTTCACATTTAGCAGAACTCCCAAAGCCTGCATCACCCTCTGATCCTTCAGATACAGATTCAAATTGGTCGGATTCTTCTGAATCTCCTTCATCATATTAACAAAATCCGGCTGCTGCAAAAAGATCCTAGTAGAAGGATCCGCAGTCAGCTTCGCCCACATCTCCGGCCCGGAAAACGCATCGCCGAACGGATTAGGACCCTGAGGAGCAGCTCTAGACCTAGAAGAAGAAGAAGCAGCAGCCTGAGCATCAGACAATCCAGACTTCAACGCCTCGTTGTTAGGATCAAGCTCGAGCCCCTTCTTGAACGCAGCGATAGCGTCCTCGAACTGGCTCAAACCTTGATGAGCTGCGCCTAGCCGTGAGTAGCCTTTCGACCAGTCAGGCTTGAGCTCGACAGTCTTCTTGGCGTCGGTTAATGCGTCGGCGTAGTTCTGGAGGGAGGCGTAGGCGGCGGATCGATTGGAGTAGAGTACGTGGTTGGTGGGTGCGAGGGCGATGGCGTCGGAGAAGTGCTTGATGGCGGCAGAGTAGTCCCCGGAGGAGAACGCAGCGTTACCCTTGGCCTTGGCTTCGTCCGCCATGGTAATTGATTGAATTGAACTGGAAGGGAGATTGATCGACTGTAGAATTGGGAGAAGAAGAAAGTTATTATAGGAAAAGAGTTGCGATTTGCGAAGCCAAGAAAGTTCGGGAGAAAACTGAAAAGAGAGGAGATTCTGGAACGTTCTGCACTGTTTTCTCAAAACGCACCGGATTTGACTGGGAGGTTGTGGGTTAAGTACATTCACGGTCACTCATGTTTGGGATTTATGTAATAAAGGTCACTCTAGTTAGTTATGTCTAAAAGAGTATCATTAAATTTTGGGTTTATCACATTAAGATCACATTAAGTTTGAAATTTGTAACTAAGCACTGTTACTATCCAATTTTCCGTTACTAATTCCACGTCAACATGCCACCTCACTTAAAGTGTAATACAATGTGCTATTTTTAAGTTGAGGACAAAACTGCTTTTATAAGAAAATAATTATATTTACATAGAATAAGTATGTATATATAAGGTGTACCTTCATTTTAATCTCTTTGAAAATAAAAGTTAATATATATCGGGTTAGATCCGATATGGTTATGAGCTAACCAAAATTTTTATGTATATAAAGAATATTAGTCTCATTTATTATAATTAATTTGTCACTCTCACCAAAACCCATAATAATAATAATATTATTCGATCTCAAAATGGAAAACTACATTAATCACCGGTGTTACTCCGTTGTTATTCATTTCTTATTCTTTTTTATTCCTCGTTTATTCTACTTTTATAAGCAATTATAATTTATTTTGTTGGTGAAAACCTACACACCTAACCTTCATTAACAATCATTTTGTTCTCTGAAACACCAAGTACATTATAACAACATCAATAAGTCAAAATAGGATATGGAATAGGATAATAGTAAACACCAAAAGGCATCTCGTGCCCAATGCCAACAAGATAATCAACTGCATGATTGCCTTCTCGATAAATATAAATAAACTCGATCTCTCACACCCTCTTCATCAAACTTCTGAACTTATTCACAATAATAAAGTAGAGTATTGATGAATATCTCTTGATATCTGGCATATCAACTACAATGTGTAACGAAAGTCGAGTATTCTTCGACATAGTACCCTACTAATCTAATGCCCCATTGACTACTACACTAATCTTGGACCGATACTTGTAACATTAAATGATCAATTACACCTAAAATTTAACCAATTCCCCTAAAGAAACATATCTATCTCATTAACCCCCACCGCCGCAAAAAGTGTCGTCGGCGGCGAATAAACCCGTCCCGTTCATTGATTTTCATCTCAACCTTCTCAAACTTGGAATACCCACACGGGATACTGATCCCACCCGGACGATCGAACCCGTAGACCCGCTCCGCCTCCTTAAGTAGCTCCCCGAACAGCGGGTTGTTGAAGTAAAACACGGGTACCACTACCCGCATTTTCCCGTCGTCGGATTCCCCGACGTAGACCGCCAAGTGGCCCCTCGGCGGCACCTCCTCCGCTCTCAATCGACCCATCTGAATACACCCGCCCCGATCCGGATTTATAACCGGCCGGGAGTAGAGCTATTCAACGTCCGCCGCATGTTCCGGATCAGACACAGGATTCCGTCTCTTCCGGGTCGGGTAATCCACTTGAACGCCGTCCCGACTTTCTTTCCCAGCTTGATTCCGCTCTTCATTTTTCCTCTGTTTTTTTTGTTGTCTGTTTCAAACGATGTTTCAGAGGGCAGATGCCAGATGAGAAGTAGAGTCAAAGTGAGCCCGTCGTATATATAGACGGCCGTGGGAGGGAGCGAAGGGACGCGTAGAGGAAATCTAGTGGGTGAGGCAGAAACGGTCGGGGATCTCCGGTGGATGACGGCAGAAAGGTTAAAACTTGGGGACATAATACAGTAGCGAAACCAATACGATAGCATTTCATTCGAGACCGGAATTTGGTGTGTTCCCATGGGGAGCTCATGACCAAGATTGGGCATAACATCAACTTGAACTTCCAAATGTCTAACTCCCATAGACCATGCCAATTCCATACATGCAACAACTCCGTGAAGCTCCACTCTCGTGACTGAGCAGCAGCCCAAATTATTGGAGAAGGCGACATTGCAATTTCCTCTGTTATCACGAAGGACTCCACTTGACGCCGCTCGACATGTAGCAACGATGACAGAGTCAATTTACTCATTCAAGGAGTGGAAAAAAATATTTTAGAAGTGGTGTAGCAATTTCTAAAAGGAATTTCCCTTTAAATTTTTTTATTTTATTAATTTATCCTTGCAAATTTTTCTCTACTTAAATATTTTGCAAGCAAAACACGGCCTATTTCACGGAATTTTTTTTATCGGTACGATTAAATCAAAAATTACGTGAACGGTCAAACCGAAATCTAAATTACAAAAAATGACAATTTCCAAAACTTATGGTGCGCGGCGCATCGTAGCATTCACCAATATTTGATTTATTTGGACAAACTCAGATTTGTACTTACACCTAAACTTTTTGTGTAATTGCATTTTAGTCACTCATTCAATTTGTGAAGTGCGCTTAATTGAAACTCGATTTTCAATGAGTTAGGTTAACGTCAATTGATTACGAAATTAATTAATTATCACTTTCGAATCTACTGGTTTAGGTTGGCCCACCTCAATTCCTCCATCGATGATGAAGAGCGTTTTTATATAATTCTTCTATACAAAAATACTTGATGTATATGGCTAATAAGAATTGTTATACGTCCCCACCAACAATAACAACTAAATCTTAAAAAAAATAAAATTCATTTGGTTATTATTTGAAAAGTTTAACATAGTGAAATATCAATTTTTAGTAATCCCCGACATGCATGTCAAATATCAGCCAATTTTAAAAAAAATAATTGGTCAAAAACCGTGTGTTATATATTAAGGAAATTTGACCATTTTCACATTAAAATTTCAAAATTTTCAAATCGGCTAATATTTACTATACATGTTAAAAATGATTAAAAAATCAAGTTTCATTATGGTAATCCTGTAAATAATGGTCAAATAAAATTAATAATTAATTTTATAAAGGATCTTTGGCCAAGGGATTGAGAGAGGGAATTGAGATATGAACAATGCATAGATACACTGACCAGAGATATGGAATTTGAGTTGTTCGTTAGAGAATGGGAAGGATGAATAGAATAGATACAGTGATTACATGAAGTGGAAAAGAATTGACAGTTCCCAATTACACAAAACATTAATGCACTCTCAGGCAAACCACACGAGGAAGAAAATGCTTAAACCCAGCAGTACCAGACTCTGGAACAATCAGTAGAAGATGGAGATTGCAGCAGAAACCAAATACAGCAGTGTAATCACTATGTTCAAGTTGCCGCCTTTGAAAATTGACGGTGCCGATGAGATCTGCTGTGGCCTGCAATGGTGGAAATAATAAAGAGCTTATAGTTGCAGTTAAAGCAAGAACTTGTTCAGTAGGCTAAAAGGTTTATAGATCATAATGCATACTTCTGCATTTTAGCAAGGGCGCCACAAAAGAGGGCATTGTCTGGGATGGGCAACTCTGTTTTGTTTGTTTCCTCAGGATTCACAACTCTCACGTATGTTTCTTGTCCCAGGTACCATGAGTCCAGATTTTCTGTTCTCAGGTTCCATACTCCGACATTGTCCAGTGATACCAGAATCGCTGTCCATGCTCCTGGATACACCTATCAGCGAAAATGCATAAGAGGGTAAAAGGACAGTCAGGTTAGTGTGGCGAACTGTTGCACCCAACAACTCGAGTTGTTGGCAGAGTTCATAATTCGTTTCTATAGCATTATTTTACAGTTATAATGACCATACTCCTAGATAAGTGCAAGTTTGAGTAACAACATACTTGAACAGTTGTGCGGGCAATGCCATCCCACTTGTTATATGTGCCCCTGCTGGTCTCAGACCATTCTCCATAGTCCATCCTGGGACAGACAGAAAGGAAACCAAAGTATTAATCGAGTAACTCGAGATGTACCCCAATCCAAATGAGTATACAACTAACTTATATTGCATAATGCCAAGATTGATGTTACTATGATGCACCATTTTGAGAAAGTGAAATAGTATTGTACGATGTCAATGTAGACTTACCCAACAACAAATACTGCATATCCACTCAGGTGATAGCTCTGCACCTTGGTTTCATTGTTCTGAAGAATGACTTCCATGAATCCTCTGTATGTCCCATTGATGATTGATGTCTCCAACTTTGGTGGACCGCTTAGAGGTTTGTTAGGGAAGTCAAGTTTATAAACTCCCTTCACTTTGAACTGATCTGCAAGCCTGATTGGAGTAGCCGGATTGATGAATGATATCCCACTAAGGGTGGTTCTTTGCTTCCCATTAATCGTCACCGGAGGCTTGTTTTTCAGCACGTAAACGTCAGTCACGTTGATTGTTCCATATCTGAAAGAACCCTGTGGGTTTGGACGTGCTCCGCTTGCAGATACATTCCACCTGCACCAAGAATTATCATTTCTTGTAAGTATCAAAAGTGTAACTCTTTCATGTATCATAAAATCAAACCTTAAAAGCTCACCTGATAGATCTTGCTTGATTCATTGAGAAAGTCTTGTCGAATTCATCCTGAGGTCCGGCAGGTAAAGGACCACTTGCCTTCCCCTTGGAATTGGTGTAATGCAAGATGGCAACGCCAGTCACCCTTTTCCATGTCATCTCGTTGACCATTCTAGCACTAGCCACAATGTAGTAATCACTGCTTGCGTTCTGATCCATGGTGATCAGAAAAGAATAGGATTGTCCTACATGTATATCTAAACTAGTATAGTTCTGCTGCACTGTATATGACCCCTCTGACTCTGCTAACAGCAAATTGTGGTTCTGGATCCTGAAATTCAAGCTCGTTGACACCCCAACATTGTGAACTCTCACTCGGTAAGTTTTTCCTGTGCCCACGAAACTCAAATAAGGGAGTGCATTGTTCAACTGTTATTAGATTTAGCATTACCAAAATGTCATGCTGAAAGACAAAAAAGATAAGGGCTTCTTTTCACCTGGATCAACAGTTATAGTTTCATAGTCAATGCCGTCAGGAACATAAGTAGTGTTATATTGGTAAGGCCCTTTGCCATTGATGAGAACTCCATCTGGCATCCCCAATTCTCTCCCTGCATCAAGGGCTCTCCTCAAAGCCTGGAAATCCAAACAAAAGTATCGTCATGTCAAAATTCAGCAAACCATAACCCTGAATTAAGGCCTGGTTTGGCAATAGGAATCATAATTCATGGAAAAGTTGAGTTGGAGTAGGAATGGATTATGGAAGGAAACTTGAATCAAGGGATATAAGAATTTCACGTGGAATTATGTTTTCCAACCTCAACTCAACTACTTTTTACTATCTTAACTCAACTTTCCTAGGAATCATGATTCTTATTGTCAAACCAAGCCAAAAATTCTTCCAACTTGAACGAAGACTAACCGTGTGATTCCTCTTGTACCAATCACCAATCAAAATGACAATGTCCCCATCAGGCTTATTAAAAGGAATTGGAATGATGTCCCTATTGTTGATGATGAAGCTGCCAAATCCACCAGAAGCTCTCTGCATGTTGAGAGAAGGGAAGTAGAAGAAACTCCCAACTTGGTCCTTAACCTGAAACTGGTAAGTCCAGTTCCACTTAGGAGGGATTGGGCAGTTTGTGCCAGGAAGTCCATCCTGCCATGAGCTTCTCCTTTGCTGGATTCCAGACCTATGAACAGAATTCATAAAGGATTCGATTTTCATGTGCTCTAATTTCCTTTAAAAGGCAAAAAAAAGGGAATGAAGAATTCTACCAATGCATAAGGAGATGTTCGTCCAGTTTGTTCCTGACATTGACAACAACGTTGTTGTTAGTGGTCACGTTTATTGTCGGGCCAGGGAACTTGCCGTTAATGGCAATTACCTGCAAAAGAGAAAACCAAAAAGAAAACCTGTTCTCAAGATTAAGCAAAAGCTAGAACATCAGAATTGAAGCTTCAAGCGGGAATCTTTAACCAAATTGAGCAGATCTGGAGCTAAAGATTGAAACTTTAAGCAATCTAAAGGACACCCACTTCCCCAAAAGACAATTTCAAGCAGAATCAAAGGGTAAAAAGTAATGAAGTGTGGACTGTAACTCTGTCAGTACAAGAAAGGGTTGAAACTAACCTGCTGGGGTTCACCGAGAGGAGAAGCAGTAATGTAAGAGACCTCAAAATCATAGAAAGCAAAGGGATCCGCAGCTGTGCATAACCCAATGTGGATAAGGAACACAAAGAAAGAAAGCTTACACAGAGCCATTGTATCTCTCTCTCTCTCTCTGTCTCGCTATGAACAGGTAGCAAAACACAAAGGGAATCTAGAACAGAGCTCGACCCTTATTGTTGTTGTTGAAGTTGTTACATAGTAAGACAGGAAAAGAGAAGAAGGAAGAGAAGCAGCTAGAAAGTCTGGAGAGGAGGAACGGCTAGTTGGAAATTGGGGTTTAGCAGAGAAATGGATGAAAAGGTGTGTGTTCAAAAAAAGGAGAAGAAAGTGTCAGTGTGGTGGGCGTGTATGTATGGCCGGGAGAAGAGACGCGGATATTGGGTTTTGTCGGTCACCGGTAATCACTGCCATTGGCCAGTTCACTCCTCATAATCATGCGCTTTGAAAACTAAAATTAAACCCATATACAGAGCACCATTCAAAGTGGAGGAAAGTTACAGTGAGATCCCTGGATGTGGGGAACCTAATGATTCGCTACCTGTAATTATAGTGTTTAAATGATTTGCCTTGTGCCCTCTCGGGTTCTTTCATATCGGGTTCGTCCCTTTCATCATGGCTCACTATAGGCTTGTTGACTCTTTAAGATATTTGATGAGAAATGTAACTCGTGTTTTACAAGTTACTATGCCGGAGCAAGTGATAGGTAGCAGGTGGCGTGTACTCATCGTAAAAATTTTAAATTTTTTGACGATTTGTCCTCTCTCACATCTGGATCGTTTTGAACCAATTTCACAGTTTGAGTTGATTCTGGTGTAGGATATCAGGAAAAGCCTTGGGTGATATCCTAATACTGTGATGACAGTCATTACAGAGAAATATAATGCCATAAAAAGCCTATTAATTGTTCAATCCAACTTTTCTAAAAAGTTGAGGTTGAGATCGTTGAAAGATCGCAATCCAAGCGCCTTTTTAGAAGTTGTGGATGATAAAAGTTGAATAAAGCAGGAATAATAGCGGAGCAACACTGGCGGTTAACGTAATTTCCGACCTTGAGGTCGATTAGTTCATAGAAAGAAAGGGGAATATTATTAGGGGTTTTGGGGAGAATGACGGTTTAATTACAGAGAAAAATACTAACACTCTTTATATACATAAGAGTTTCGATTAACCCATAACCATAACTGGTCTAACCCAATATATATTAACAGTAGATACATCATGTGTTCAATCAAAGCCAACAAAATAATCCGTAACTTTAACAATTTAATCTCAATCCAACATTTCACCGAAACCTGCGATCTAAAATTAAACAGCAATACATACACAAATCCAACTGTATTGTATAAGTTACCGTTGATTGTATGGCCAAAGCTTATGGATGCAACTGTTAAAAAAGAGGTAGCAGACAAAGCAAACAAACACTTTTGTACAAGCAGCCAGAGCAAGAAACGAATACGAAATTATAAGAGCATTGATAGAAAATGTTGTCCCACTCGATTAAACGAGTTTCAGAACATAGTATACACGACAATATTCCTTAACTCCTATCTGTTCCATAACGAACTGTGAGCCTGCCTAGCTGTTGGGATTCCATTTCCATTCTGCACTCTACAGTTTACGTAGGGGACAAAATGTTATCTGTATATGCATGTTTCAAAGATACAGCCTTTCCCACTTAATCGGTTGCCGGTGGAAAGGCCAAATCCAGCCTGTGCATGCTTTCTAAAGATCCATGAATTAATGTTGTAGGTTCCACTCTTCAACTGTTGATGTTGTTGGTTTCAGAACGAGGTAAATCCATGGGTTGGTCTGAGATAATGGATAATCATTCTACCTTTCACCTTTGGATTTAATTCGGCAGATTTCAGAATCAAAAACACTAAACTCGATAGATGGCGTTGAATTTGGAAGTCAATAGCTTATATCATCATAAGTTGTGTAATATTTGTCCATAATTCAGCTTGATGCTGCAGATTACGGCACCAAACTGCGGCGACGTATGCTCGGAAGCAATGGATGAACAAACCTCCCAAATGACTAATGATGGCAACTGGGGGATCAATGATGACCCATCCCCAACCTTTCACATTTCTCTCATTGATTAATTAATTACAACAACATCCCTTTCACAGCCGCCCGCTGCCAAAAATAGTAAAAAAAAAACAAACCAACAATGGATCCATCCAACCAAACCATCTACAGGTTTGGGTATGGCCGGATGAATGCAGAGTTCATCTGCCAAACCTTAAGAGAGGCAGTCACTCCAGCCTCTGTCGCATTATTGAACAAGAACAGTCTAGCAGCTCCATATATAGCCTTCGTTGGGTAAACTCTGGAAGTAATCACTGACCTTCCACCTTGTGCAAAACTCTCTATGATTGAATGATCTACCAACATCCTAACCTTGAACTTCTCCCCTTCTAGCACCGGCACGAAGCTCCCGTACAGCTTCTTGTTCACGTCGTTCGCTAATGATGACCTGCGAAACAACATTTATAATTAGCATCAACATTCAAGATTACCAGATGATGCAAACATATGTTTAAACGTTGGATGATTGTTTGTTTGGTTTGGTACCTAGACTGGTCAGTGCAGAATGAGGTCCTCAAAGTTCCATTCTTTCCTTTCACGACATAGAAATATACAGGGGTTTGTTCACTGAGGGTGTCTTCGGAAAGAACCAGTAGACCGAACGGTCCCAATGCGCCGCGTTGAGCTGCACCTTTGCTGCTGCTGCACTTGTATTCCTCGTCGGACTCGACTGCCTTCTCTACTGCTTCTTTGTCTAGCTCGAATTCGGCCACTACATCTAGCTGTGTTGCAGATTCAACTTTAATGGCCACGACTGATCCAGGCTTGGCTACAACGTTGTTGAACTCCTGACTTCTCAATCTCAATTTGTCAGCCTCTTCCACCGGCCACTGCAAAAGATTGCTTCCCGTCTTTGTGTCAAGAACAACTGTCCTTGGAATCCCCTGCATATACAGTACCATGAACAATTGAATATCCATATCCTGCAAACTCATAAAGTTCACAACTTTCAGATGAAAAAGAACTAAATACAAACCTGAAGAGAAGCCCATCCTTTCCTAACGTCGGCAGCTTCACTATCAGACTCACCAATCCAACCCCAAAGCACTCTCCTCTGCTTGCTCTGATCGTAAAACGTCTTGGAAGCGTAGAAGATGCCGTAATCATACCTAATTCCAATCCCAACATCAATCTCCGGGTTATCGGGTACCCACTTGGCATTCACCTCATCGTAACTCCCAATCGCGTAGTAATCATGCCTATCATCATCCAAACTCGTCTTCATCACATGCTTAACCCCAGCACCGTTCGCCGACGTGTCCATCCCGTTCCGCCCGTCAACCGCCACAGGATAAAAGTCAACGCACTCCCACATCCCGGTCCCGGGAACGCCGTGGAGGATCCCATCTTTCAGATCGAAGTTGATGAAATCATCGGTGTCATAAACCAGAGCGATTCCGGTTTTGTTGACCTTCGACCCGATCGTGATCCTCCACTTCCCTTCTGGTGTCCGCCACGCCGTCGTCGGGTCGCGGAAGTCCTTGAAGTGGATACCTTGAGGAGGGAAGAGGACCGGGTTGCCCGGGTACTTGACCCAGTTCAGTAGGAGGGGGTCGTTGTGGTCTGCTGGGTAGGCTAGGTTCTGAACCTGGACCGATTCGTTGGTTGAACCTGTGTAGAGCATGACGAGGTTACCGTTAGGGAGGATGGTGGCGGATCCGGTCCAGACTCCGTTGACGTCGTACCATTGGTCGGCGACCATGGCTAATGGGAGGTGGAGCCAGTGGATTAGGTCCCGAGATACGGCGTGGCCCCATACAATGTCGCCCCAAACGGGGGCGTTTGGGTTGTATTGGTAGAAGAAGTGGTACCATCCTTTGTAGAACAATGGTCCTGTAAATCAAATTTAAATTTAATTATTAATTAAGAAGTGGATATTTTTTATTTACTGAATTACTGTTACTACGGATAAAGGAAGGAGGGATCTATTTTTTTTTACCATTAGGATCTGAAGCCCAGAAAGTTCCACGTCAGCGCCCGCCACCATGGTAAAAATAAACAAAATTAGTAAACAATCTCCATGTAAATCGAACAATTAAATACGTAATTAACTTTAATCCATTTGGGAAAAGCCAGTTGTCAACTAATTATTTAAAAAAATAAAAAGAAAAGTGGTGGGGCCGGAGATCTTACCGTTCATCCAATTCTTCTCAGGCTGGAAGTGGAACGCCGTCCTCTGCCACGACAGCATACTGTTGTTCCACGGGAACTCTTCCGTGACGCCGTTCTCGCCGCGGAGAAGCTGATGCTCCGGGAGATTGGCCTTCTCCGACACACCTGCTGATTTCCCACGAGAAACAGCTGATCTGATTGCGCTTCCAGCTGGGCCCACCAACACCTCATCCAAATCGCTTCCGAATCTGGCGGATTTAACGAGGCCGGATTTATCGTAACCTCCTCCTGCGAGGATTAAGCAGACCACGAAAATGCCGCCGAACACGGCGAGGAGAAGCTTCTTTCTTGATCCCGACGACGGTGCGTGATTCTTCGACGGTTCGCCTCCGGTGACCGGAAGGAATGGCTGTTTGTTGTCCGCCATTGGAATGGGGGGGGGGGGGTTTCTTTTTTATTTTGTATTCCTTTAACTCCGGCGCCGCCGCCCAACAATGATTTGGGAGCAAGAAATCCGGATTGGAGAAATACACTCTGTGTTGTGTTTTGTTGTTGTTGTGAAGCTTTAAAGGAGGCGCTTTTGGTTTTATATAGGCGGAAGCTGTTTTACTTTTCCGTTTTTTTTAATATAAATGTCGGAGAGGAAAAGATAAAATAAAATTGTGGTATTTTAAACTTTTGCTTCTCTTGGTCGGTGTTGGACTGTGGATAAATTTTGGACATTACAAAAAATGTATGAAATATACGTTTAATGTCTCATATCAGTCTAATTATTGCTACCAATGCTAGACATAGTGTCTACTGAGTCCATTAGATCCCAATCATGCTTCAGTATTTTTTGTTAAATAAATCCGATTCAATGCCTCAAATCCGACCAAATTTCATACATCTCCTAATATGCAATGGTAGAATTAGAAGTGAACAAATTAACGCTATCGATCAGGAACTTTTGATTTCAAAATTACAAAACTTTATATAAAATTTTCAAAATCAAATTTTTTTTTCTAGTGGTTTTGAATTTTGCCTTTCAATCTCACTATAAAGTTGAACATTTGCGGTTGCATTTGTGAGTGGAGCTGTCAATCGGATGAGTTAATTAGACAGATCACGAATAAACTCATCGTATCACAGGTTAATAGAGTTACGAACCGATCAGCTTGTCAGGTTAATCTACGTGTAAGTAACTTTCTTCTTCTTCTAATTACGAAAAATTAAAAAAGCGACATGTAACACAACTGGACGAGGAAACCAAAGTTATAGGCAAACTAGTAATCATGATATTTATAATTAAGAGCCTAGTCATGATTACATGGAAGTGCCGACGTGGAGCTTAATTCCCAAATAATTCATTGAACTAAAATAGGACAAAATTGAGCCACCGCAAGCTGACCTGGCTTTCTCATAAAATAAAAATAAATAAAAACACCACCCTTCGCCGGAGAAAAAAAATGAAGGGGTGGCCGCGGAGGATCAGCCGGTCGCTCTCGAACTTCTGACTCAGCTTTTTCTTGGATTAATTGGGGAGCAGAAGTGATGGACTCACTACATATATTCTATGGCTACACTTTGTTTGGTTTTATTTATTATAGAAGGTTGAATCTTCGATGTTTAATTGAATTTAAAGAAAGACATCATGGTCAAATGTCATTAACCATCAGGATTAACTATGGATTCATTTAATTAACCCATAAGCTAAAGACTTGTCACAATTAGACTTTCCAACTCTTGACGAAGGACATTTTTTACCAATTTGGGTCCAGATTTCTGGATGATTCTGGATAATTTAAGTAACCCGAAATGACCCGCAACCCGAAATAACACCAATATATTGGATTTGAATTTTGTAAAGTTTCACAATACGTACTACTTTAATCAATTTTTGATGTAAACCCAGTTAGCGAAGAAACAGAGATGACTTACGAGCTTGTGATGAACTCATTCCGATCTATAATTTTAGTAAATAAACCAACACAGACGCAGATAATTACATAATTACTGAATGAATAATTAGATGCCAATCCAGGACGCAGATAATTACACAGTAACGTTAATAATAACAGCTGCCAAAGTTGCAGTGCATATGTTTTCAGAAAAAGAAAACCAGGGGCCAGTAGCTGGCTAGGTGCACTGCAAGTGCATCATCATCATCATCATGTGATGTCTGTGCTGGGTTTCGCATGTGGAAATGATCTACGCCTCTCTTCTCCTACCATCACCCAATAATAATAATTCCTTTTTTATTGCGTACTCAAAACTTATCTGCACTTTCGACGATATGATTATGTAAGAAATATTATCGAATATTTCTCATTAAATGTGTCCACAATTCCCAATTATAGCTCTCTTTCTCTTTTTAAACGGTATAATTAGACGGTTTCATCAAAATTTATACATGTGTGTTCGCCTCATATATAGGAAATTTGGATGTGTTTGTGAAAAACTTGGTATTTTAAAATACCTACACCTGTTTGTGTAAGAACATTGTGTTGTGTTTGTGTATATTTCAGAAATCTAGAGCTTTTAATTTTCTCTATTTTGTGTCTTTCTAAGAATTTTTATAAAAAGTAGAAATTTTAAGCGTTCTGAATAAACAGATAGGTTCCATTGTCGTCTTTCTCAATTATTTTATCTACTAAATATACATACCAATGAAGATAACTTAACACCTTTCAATTTTTTTAAACACCTTTTCACAAATTTTCATATTTTTTCAAACTTTAAAACTCTATACCAAACGACTTCATACAAGATTTCAAGAGACTCAAGTAAAAAAGAGAGACTGGATTGAAGTAAGCTAATATTAAGCTAATATTAGAGAAAATAATTGGCTCTTCACAATAAATAAACACATACTATTAATAAATAAATATAAAGTCTAATTAAAACTAAATATTAGCGGAGATTTACTAGCATTATGTTGTTATGAATCAGATTGATTAAGAGATGACTAGAAGAATGTTTGAGTTCGAGTTTATTCATATTTATTGTGAAGATAATCATGCATTAGATTACTTTGCACGTATTGAGCACGAGATATTTTATCTTTTGTGTTTACTCTTTTTTATTTTAGATCTTATATTGGTTTATTGATATCGTTATAATGTATTTAATGTTTTATAAAATAAAATAATTATAAATGAAGATTAAATTCGCTATAAAGTATTTTTTAAAAACTGAAACACATACGGTGTCGGCCACATTAACAACATAATTAACATGGAATTAGCAGTCGTAGACTGGATTCAAATACAGGCCACATGGGTCTGCGCCACGTGTTCCAACATAAACCTACCGTCGACTTGGCAGTATGCATTTGTCATGAAGCTAGAGGCCAAAATTCAAGAGCTAATTGATTACATGTTAATTATACAAAATTTGAAAATATTAATCTCAGAAGAACCCAGATGTGAAATACATAGATCGGACACATGGCCCAATATAGTCCCCTCCAACTTTTTTTTTATTTTTCGCGGTAAATAAATTGCCCACATAGGTAATTTTGTAAAAATTAAAATTGAAAATTTAATATTCTAGATGCTAAATTTAAAAATTTAAATTTTAAAATTTGAATTCAAAATCTAAAATCCAAATCTAAAAACTCAGTATTTTAAATTCTAAATCTAACAATTTATTGTTTATAAAAAAAGAAAGAAAAAATGATAAATTTATTCATAATTTAAGTTAATTTTTTTATTTGTTCAATTTGACGTTCGAAATGAACCATGGACATTCTAAATTTTTCTTTGTTGATAATAAATATTATTTTAATATTTATCGCGAACCCTATATCACTAATATTATTAATAGGTTGATAGAGGAGGAATAATTGAGGAGATTAGCCAAATAAAAAATGCCACAATGTCGTAATTTGTTGGGTCGTAATTGAGGATTAAGGGCCATATATAGAGACAGGTGTCTTTTTGGTTCATGTCACTAATTATGCCACATGGAGGAAGAAAGGTGGTGGAAATGTTTTGCCCTTTTGTCACAAATTTAATAAATAATGTGTACTTTTGGGCTTTAATAATGAGTAATTATGACCTCCATAATCGTTGTAATTCATATTCTCCGAGTCACAGCTGGTTTTCGTGACTCGGAGAAATCAGATGGTTTTCACCCCTAATTCCTCTATTGTTCGTAGATGAGTTTTTTTTTGTTCAACCCACACGGTTCCATAATTCTAATATTGTGTGCGTTTTTTTATCTAGATGTCGAATACGTTCTGCCATTTCGAATTATATACTGTCGTAAAATATTATTTCGAATTCATTGATGACCTTCAAGATTCATGATGCGTACAAGGTGTACAATTTTTAGTATTACTAAACAATGATTTGAAGTTACAGATCGATCGATCAATGTCTAGCAGTCATGCATCAGCATTATTTTGATTGTGCAATTGTTTAATTAGTGTATTATTGAAGATGCATGCAATAGTTCCACTGTAACGTGTGGGATCAAGATCTGCCCATACTCTGCAATTATTATTCCAGATAAATTATTATTAATTTGTCAAGATCTACAAATTTGTATGAGACAAGTATCAGATGGGTTGTTTTTATTTTGGCGTTATGTGTTCAATTGAATGCTAATTATGGGATTAACGGATGGATTTATAATTTTTTGAGCACCTTTTCCTCCCAAGCAAATTTTTAGAGATGAATTCTACCCAAAGGGTTGTAACAGTTGGTATCAGACTCTGTCCCATGCCCGATCTGCGTTTGCGGAAGGAGCGACCCGCAAAATGGGCGACCTGAAAACAGAGTAGGCCAGCCGGAGTTGGCTAACAAGAGTAGGCTGCTGTAGGCGTTGGTTCGAAAATGTGGTGGTGTGTTACGTGTCCAATTGAATACTACATTGCTAAATATGAAATTAGCGGGTAAGTTTATAATCTTTTGAAACATTCTTTCCTCTCAAACTGATTTTTGAGATGAGGTCTATTTAAAAGGTTGTAACATTGGAGAATTTGATTCTACTAGTTTTTGTCTAAAAAGTCTGAATTCAAGCTAACTTATAAGACATGATGATTCTAGGCTTGATTTTTTCAACCTCTCACATTGATGTGTCAGAACATCTAATCACATCGTGACATCAATAGATAGAGGTATATATTCCACATTAGCAAATCGTTCAACTGTTCTCCTAATAGGTCTAGGTCAAAGTCCATTCCGACCTTTTGTCATTAACGATAAAGATCCTGTCTCGGGCTAGTGACCAACCGCCGTATACCACGTAGCAGCCAGATCCATGTACAAGGATACTATATAAGGTACTGTGATCCCATTGCATTTATAATACATAACTTCTTCCTACGTTAAATGTAGGCATGAACTATATATGTTATAGTCTATACTATACGTCTACAGTTGGTCATACGTCTTCAGGCACATCCCAATAATCCTTTGCCTCACAAATATACCTACACGTCTTATTCCCCTTTACGTGAACTTTTTTTTACTACTTTCTTTCATACACCTTGCGAAAAACCTTTCACGAAGACTTCTAGAAAAAATTAAAAAGATTCGCTAATCAGGTCCATCAAACTCAAACATCCAGTTGAATTATTCATTAATCAACCAATTAGCTGAAGGAACGAACCTTAATCAAACTCAAATTACTTATTTTGCTCGCCATCAAAATAACTCAAATTACTTATTTTGCTCGCCATCAAAATAGCTTAATCAAACTCAAATGATTCAGTCAGATCCCTCAAGAGCTAACCTAGCTAAACATGACGCATATATAGCTCGTCGTCCTGCCAGGATGAAGCAGTGTTTGTTCATGCAGCAAAGTTCAGACCTAAAATGCCTGCACTTATTGTACAATGACAATGAAGAGGAACAGTACGACCATAACTAAACAAATTGTTTCGACCAAACAAAACCAGGCCTGCATCATCTCCTCTATTATTCAAGACAGAGCATCTGAAGACTGGGTAATCTGTTCAACAGAAAAATGGCTGATTACACGTATTTAGGGTAAAAACTTATATGCGGTGAGCATGGATCAAACATACACAACTTGATTCTTTTCTGAATAATTTGTTCATATGCAGCCTCGTTGATTTGTAGTTCAAAAGTCCGAGCTTTTATCGAGAAGCTTCTATGGTTTCATTTCACTCGCAGAGCTATTGGTACTAGTCTTATACTCTATACATTCATCGCCAGTCCTAATCACATGAATAAGTACTACTACAATGAAACTTCATCACATTTAAACCAAAAATCAGTGAATCAACCTATCCAAAGATTCAAATCAGCATCAGCACCAAATCCAAATCAAGTAAGATCCCCTCGCGCATCAACAAATCCTCCGGTCGCGTCATCCTCGTCGTTGGTCTCAATCCGGTGCCGTTTAAACTTCTTCACCAGAGCAGGCTCCCTGAACCCAACAAGAAACAGAGTCAATCCTTCAAGAAACAGAGCACCCTGGTAAAGGTCCAGTGTCCCAACGATCTCCGATATCACGCTCCTCCTCAGACGATTGGCGTCCACGAAAATGCTCACCATCTCATCCATCTCCGCCTTCATCGCTTCCCCAACCACCGCCTCGCTCTTCTTTTGCTCCTCATCCGCCGCCGCTCCGGCGACTCTCCTCATAAACTCAGACTGAGCCTTCTTCATCCTCTCCGAGAAGGACGGCACGATCAGCCTTAGCCCGCGCTCGATCTGCTCGATCTTGACCGTCAATCTGTCGGAAGGGTCTTTCCACGCCATACCCAGCAGCCCTGGCTGTTCGCTGTCGTTGTTGTCATCGTTGTCTGCTTCGGAGAGGAATTTGCGGAGGAGGTTGGTGAGGAGGTAAGGGTGGAGGTCGCCGAGGAAGAGGAAGGGGAGCTCGAGCGGGTTGCGCCAGGATGGGTGGAGGAGGTGGGGGAGGTTGTCGGCGGCGGAGACGGTGGCGGCGAGGTCGAGAGCGTCGTAGTAGGAGAGGAAGTGGTGGAGGAGGAGCTGGACGTGGGAGGAGAGGAGCGCCGGAGGGGATGGGTCGGAGAGGGAGCGGTGGATTAGTGGTAGGAGGGCTGATTTGAGGGTCTTGAACCACTGTTTGTAGTAGTCTTGGAAGAGCACGGTGGCCGGAGTTAGTTTCTTGGCGGTGGTGGAGGAAGAGTAGAAGGGGTTTGGGAAGGAGATTTTTGGCATCTTCAAGAATGAAAATTTAGAAAGATTACTACTCGGATGTGGGACAGATTGATGGTCAGGCTTTGCGTTTTGGATTTGTATATATAATCTGCAATCTGTTGAAGAGTGAAACTTCATTGCCATTCTGGTACATGCAGCTCGGCGGTTGGCTTGAAGAAAGCTCGCTCGTGGTTGGTTTCGATTTTAAACAAATCAAAGTTGAGCGTGTGCATGTCCGACTCAATAAACTTGCGAGCTAGTTCGAATTTCCTGATGACCAACACGTTTATTTGAGCTCTGGCACCCTCCAGTCCCAGAGGTCCTGATCAACATTCTCTTGAAATCCAATACCCAACTGGATTTCTGAAAGGAGTATACATTGTCCTTCAACGTCATACCAGAGCATCAAATGGTATTCAAACACTATGCCGTTGTAATGCTGCTAAGGAATCTTAATCCCTCAGATGGTCTATGCAATGGGACACACATCCTGATAACCCATCTAGGGACGAATCTCATACGCCGATACGTGGACTAATCATTCGGTGGTTAATACAAGGGCATTGTGGCCATTATCCCTCGCATATAGCCCTTGATTATACATACAATATATAGTTGGCCTTTCCCCCTGCGAAGACGACAATAGCCTCTTCGTCTTTGCTATGTGGTGACAATTAACAAAAGCTAAAGTTAGACTCTATAACAAATTGATATTTATGTACAATCACTGATATTTAGCCACGACCAGTTATATGTTGCCTTCTCATGCGTGCACTCACCGGCTACAATTCACATTGTCCTGGAACCTAATGCGACTAGCCAGCCTTACAACACCCACAATATAGTGTACAATGAAATTTTTAGTGATTTATGCCTTTAACTAAAACGTTGTATATAAGTGATGCTTCTGTGGATCTAATAAAGGATTCTTACATTATATTACATGTCTCAGGTAATAATGCATACATAAAACATACACTACATCGTTATTAACAGCTAAGCAACATTGTACGTTCTTGATTCTAGTAGCTATTAAACCCCGTCCTATGATGACTTGGCTTCCTGGCTGAATGACTAGCCCATCTGTATTAATGGTAAAATCGTCTTTCTGTGGTCTCCATGCATCTCGTCAAAACTTTTTACCGGCAAAACTTATGATCCGTTTGACGAATGGAATGTGAAATAGAATCTTAAGTACTTTCCCACTCGATCGAAAAACTTAGATCCTAACAAAATTCAAATTTCATTCCACATTCACACTTACAAACCGACCGCAATTATTCTCCGTCCAATCCAAGCCCACCCTTGAGTTAGTTTCTTAATGTAAGGTCAACGTGATTAATCTAAGTCCACACAATTACTGCCTTCCTTCTTATTACATGGGGTTGTTTTTTATTTACTTATTTATGGCCGATTAAGGCGTTAATGGTCTTAGATTTGATATCCCCGGAGTTCACTCCTACCTCACAGCCATAAATTTTTGGGCACCTGACCGGCTACCTCCCTTCCGACGACGGTACACCAACTTCCGTATAAATAACAAGGAAGAAGAAGAAAGAACAAATAACGAAGCTTCTCCCCTTCTAAAAAATTCATCCTCCTCCCCTGTTTTCCCCCACCTTTCCAGTTTCCAACATACTCCAATGGCGTCCATACGCATTTCCCTTCTTCCTCTTCTGTTCATCTTCATCCTCCTATCCCTTTCATTCAATCCGGCCATCTCCCAGGAATCATCCAAGTCCAGAAAAGAACGAGCCGGATCATCTTCAGACTCAAAAGCCCATTCATCCCCGCCGCCCGACTGCACGAACCGTTGGATCCACATCCGGCGGCTACCAACAAGATTCAACATCGATCTCCTCGCCAACTGCTCCGTCTACGGCGACCTCTTCTACGACTTCTGCCCTTACCTTTCCAACCACGGCCTCGGACCCAAAACCCACAACCGATCCCACTCATGGTATCGAACCGACCCGTTCCTCCTCGAGCTCACTTTCCACCGCCGGATGCTCGAGTACCCGTGTCTAACCCCCGACCCGAATCAGGCCGACGCCGTCTATCTACCCTACTACGCGGCAATCGATTCCCTAAGGTATCTCTACGGCCCCGAGGTTAACAATAGTATGGACCACGGATTGGATCTGTTCGAGTTCTTGCAGGAGAACGAGGGGTGGATCTGGGGCAAGAATTATGGATCGGATCATTTTCTAGTGATGGCCCGACCCGCCTGGGATTTCTCCCAGCCGCCGGATCTTGATCCGCCCGTTTGGGGGACTTCGTTCTTGGAACTCCCCGAGTTCTACAATCTGACGGCGTTGGTGGTTGAGTCGAGGTTGTGGGCTGGGCAAGAACAGGCGATTCCTTATCTGACGTCGTTTCATCCTCCCAATTTGGAGCTCTTGAATTCCTGGATCAATCGGGTCAAGGCTTCCAGGAGGACTTCGTTGATGCTGTTCGCCGGCGGAGGAGGGGTGTCGGCTCAGGCCAATATACGGAGGAGCATTAGGGATGAGTGTGAGAATAGTAGTAGTGAGGCGTTCGAGAGCAATGGTGGGTGGTACTATTACTCGAAAGTGTGCAACATTGTTGATTGCTCGAACGGGAAATGCGGGCACGACCCGATCTTATACATGAGGCCGATGTTGCAGTCCACGTTCTGCTTGCAGCCTCCGGGGGATACGCCGACAAGAAGGTCGACGTTTGACGCGATAATCGCTGGGTGCATACCGGTGTTCTTCGAGGATCAATCAGCGAGAATGCAGTACGGGTGGCACTTGCCGGAGGAGGAGTATGGGGAGTTTGCAGTTCATATTCAGAAGGAGGATGTGGTGAATAAAGGGTTGAAGATTTTGGATGTGTTGATGGGGATTCCTAGGGCTAGAGTTAGGAGGATGAGACAGAAAGTTATTGAGTTGATCCCAAAGATTGTTTACAGGAAGCATGGAAGTTCAGCTGAGTTGAGAGCTCACAAGGATGCTTTTGATATTGCAATTGATGGAGCTCTGGAGATGATTAGGTCTAGGGTCAAAGGTGAAGACTTTTCTGGTATGATCATGAAATAATGGAAAGGTCTCTCCTTTTTTTTGTCATTGTTGTTGTAACATTACTGGTATTTGGTTTATGTTTTTAGTAAGGTAGGAAAGTAGGGAGCTTTGTGGTTTCTGCCTCTATTGTAAGTATAACAAGAGTTTCAGTTTTGGACAGAAAAGAATTGAACTTTTGTTTTAGGGATTAACAAGAATTCAACGGTTACATCAGAAAACTAGCAAAACCGGATGTTACAGGGATTTTCTGTGCTACTCTTTGTCTCTGGAGACATTGGTGGTTTTGAGAAAATTAAGGAAAGAAACTTCACAAAGATATCATTTCAACCCCATCTGATGATTGCAGAACCCCAAGTTAGACCAGCTCCGAATCCAGCTGCTGCAATTTTATGGCCTGGCTTCACCTTGCCACTTCGTACAGCTTCATCCAATGCCAAGGGAATGGAAGCTGCACTTGTGTTGCCGTAATTTGCCAGATTCGATATCACCCTTTCGGATGGAAGGTTCAGACGATCTGCTACTGAATCGATGATCCTTTTGTTCGCCTAGAATGGTACATTGGTTATAAGCATTATAGAAATATACAAAGTGAGCAATCCATTCCTGACTAGACATTTTACAACAAGATCATTTACCTGGTGCAGTAGCAACCAATCTATGTCAGCTGCAGTTATACCGGCCTTTTCAAGGGACGATTCTATGGTCTCTGGCACACATTGTACAGCAAAGCGATAAACCTCTTTCCCATTCATGGTTATGCATGAATATGAGGAGTGTCTTGGAGGGAAGTCTAGACCCGATCCGTTAGAACCTAATGCATCATCCGGTTTGTTTTGGTGGATCGACGCGTTTAAATGTCTGCAGCATTGGATTGTAATAAAATCACATATCTAAGAGGTAAAAGTATGAAACTAGTGTCGTTGTGGACGAAAAATCCAGTTACATTACCTCTGGCCGTCACCATCACTATGCAGGTCAAAACTAAACAAACCATCATCCTCACCGTCACAGGCCTACAGATTACAAGGTAAATTGGTAACAACATTTGATGTCATGTATAAGGCTCGATTGCCGAAATATTGCTTGAAAAGCCTTTTTAAGTACCTGTACCAAAACAGCACCAGCAGCATCGCCGAAGAGTATACAAGATCCTCTATCAGTCCAGTTCACATATCGCGAAATGGCGTCAGCACCAATGACTAAAACATTTTTAAATCCACCTCCTGTAAAACATAGATAGGGAGATACATTTAATTGAACCAAAACCGGCTGGATCGAGACAGAGAGTCACAAAAGTAGACCTAGAGAAAACATTACCCCTAATGTGACAAGAAGCAGAAATCAACCCCAAAAGGAATCCACTACATGCAGCTGTTATGTCATATGCCAAAGGATTTCCTTTGCATCCAAGCTGCTTTTGAATCTGAGGATCCAAATAAGAGAAAGATAGAATAAAATACAAACCAGGTAAGAGTCTGAAGAAATGTGCAATTTTTTAAGAGTTAGCTGCATCTTTTGAAATTTGATCTTCCAAATATGTACTTAAACAAGAATATACCTGAGGAGCACTGCCGAAAAGATCGTCTGGTGTAGATGTGCACAACAAGATCATATCCAGATCATCAGGATCAACCTTTGCCATCTCTAGTGCTTTCCTTGCTGATTCTGCTGCTAAAGAGACCAGGGTTTCTTTTCCTATATGCAGAAACGTGCAGGAATCATGTAAAGAGCTTTCATTTGTTCAATGAAATTTAGGGAAAGTTCATTGCATGAGGAACTTCAAGCGACCACAAAGTATCTCAAAAGACACCTCATTGATCCAGACAAAGTATGCATAATTAGATATAGACTGAGCAGGATTCTCTCATATCTACCTATGCAAAAATGACAATCAGAGCACATATATCTTCAAGAGGATGGAAGGTAGAATATAAGGATTACTTGTACAAACACAATATGTTTATGTCTCTTGCCCACTATTCAATATCTCTGCTTTCCCTTCTAAACTCTCACATACACCGCTCTCTTCATTCCATAAATATTTCAACTGAAGCATTAAATTACCAAAATGGATTCTGAAAACCAACCTGTAAGAACTCTTCGATTATGAATCCCTGTACGATCTGATATCCACTTATCATTAGTGTCAACCAGTTTAGCAAGATCATCATTTGATATCTGAAGTTGTGGAACTGCTGAGCCGCATCCTATAAGTTTGCAGCCTTGACTAACAAGCCTGCATTATACAAGTGTGCTCAACGGAATGAATATAGCAGTGAATCAATTACATGGGGCATCACTAGCACATCACTTGAATTCGAATTTCTCAATGCATATAAAATAGGCGCATATAGCACAATGCCTACACAACATGAAAATCCGCCAATATCATTTAGCATTAACAAAGTCAGCTAACCACAACTTACTCATAAAACATGACATTACCATAAAGCACACACCTTTCACCTATCTGAATTACTAACGATGTAAAGGTAGCTACAACACTCGAGATCCACCAACATCCATTTGTAAATTCTCTCCACTATTGAAGCATAAAAGATATGAAGAAGAACAGAACACTGACTGACCTAGGCATTCGAGCTTCAGAAGGGGAAGTCTTCTTGTCAGAACCTTCAACAGCGCTGGAGCAGAAAACCACTCCCTTTCGGAATCCCTTAATAGAGCTAAACCCAGATCCACTGATACCTATACAAGGCTTCATCTTCCTTCCCAAGCCTGGAACCGAAGGACCAACGAAACTAGACACATTGGCCATTCACTGAACTCTTGAATACAACACCCAGCAGACACCCTGATTACCTTTTATAACTATGCTGTGAAAGAAGCAAAGGCAGTCAACTGAGAAAAGGGACAACAAGAACGGTGACAAGTATGATGGAATTGGGAAGAGATGCCATATGGGGTATTGAAGGAAACAGGGGAAACCCAATTGCTATAAAGAGGAGAGGGTGAGGGTGGGTGGGGGATGATGATCTTTGGAAACTCCGAAGAAACCCAAAGAGAAGAGAGAATCAATAATGAATGGGTGGAGGGTGGGCGACGCTGCCAACGACCCGATTTTCAGGAATCCTCTACCGTTGTGCTTTCAAGTGTGGGCAAATTTGGTTCATTTGCTTACGGTCTTTGATTTTGAGAGTGACGAAATATCATCATATACAATTTCCAAAATTGAAAAAGATATTGTGTGTAATTATAACAGTGGAATTTCCTTTTTTTTTTCGTTCGAATACTTCGCTTTCCCATCCGACTTTTATATGTAGGAGATTGAGAGTGTTTGAATTCCTCGTAAGTTAAAATGATTGTTTTGTTGGAATTCGTTACATTATATAGACAAAAGGATAATCACGTAAATTCGGACTATGAAAATTCGAAATGTAAACAAGACTAGACAAGGATAAGGACTTTTATTTCTTCAAATTTGTTGCCTCCATGCTAGTGCAAATGCAAAACGTAATTAAAAACTCCATCAGATAATAGTAATTAAAAGCTCCATCAGAATGATATTATCGATGATCGTCATCAAGATTTCACGACATTGCTCTTCACTGGGATCAACGACAACCCACATTTTCGTCGGACTGAAGCCCCGAATGCCTCCGTCATGTCCAAATCTTCAGGCTTCATCCCACCGGGGAGCTTCCAATCAAAATGATAAAGCAAGTTAGCAAGCACAAGCTTGACAACAGCCGATGCGTAGAGCATTCCAGGACACATCCTTCTTCCAGACCCAAACGGAAGAAGCTCGAAATCCATACCCTTGTCGTCAATCGAACGGTCTAGAAACCTTTCGGGATAGAATTTGTCAGGCTCGTCCCAGTAACGAGCATCTCTTCCAATCGCCCAACCGTTGATAATGACTTTGGTGTTGGCTGGGATCTCATACCCGTCAATTTCGACCGTCTCGCTGCTCTGTCTAGGGAGGAGCAAAGGCAGCGGCGGGTGTAGCCTTAAACTTTCTTTAATAACCAAGTCCAAATATGTCAATTCATGGATGATTGCTTCATCCACAGTGGCTTTCCCAGAGTACACTCGTCTAACTTCTTCTTGTGCCTTTTGCAGTACTCTCTTGTCTCTCATCATTTCAGCCATTGTCCAGTCTATTGCTGTGGCTGACGTTTCCACACCAGCAATGAACATTTCCTATTAAGTAACCAAAAAAACGAAAGTTAACCGGCTGATGCCTTTCTTTTTTAAATAAAAGAACCCCGTCGACAATGCCGCCGGCCTGCCGTCAGGTAACTATGAAACTTGGCTGTCAACTTAGGTAAGAACCATGATATCAGCACATTAGCACTAAAATAATCTTGCACTTTGAACTTTGAACTTAGGATCTTCTAAAAGGTTTGCTCGTAAATTTCGACTTGTTTCAACTGACATTAATGTGTCGGTTGGACTAGATTTCTATACTTACATTTTTTAATAAGTGAGATTTGAACCCTAATCTCTCCAAAATAAAAAATTAGCCATGACTATCTCATGATAAATAAATATATGTTAATATTATAATTTGATTAAGAAATATATTTAATTGATGATATTAAACCTCATGATAAATAATTAACACTAAAAATGTATCAATTTATCATAAATTAAATAAATTACACATCATCTTAATTATTTGATTAGTAGAAAAATTTAAATAATTTATATGGTTTGAAACTTTTTAAAACGAAAGAAAGATATATTTTTCATAAATTAGATTATGATATTATATTCTCTAACCGGTTTAATCCGACTTAATAAAAAAGTTATACGATCTGACTTGATTATATTTATTTATTTATCAACTAAAATAGTTAGACCCAATTTAAAAAACGGTCGAATCATAAAACCTTTATTTCGCCGGTTCAATCTCCGATCAGATTTCAAAACCTTACCTAAATCCAGAATCTCTAAAAATAAGTACGTACTACTCGTAGCTAGAATGAATTCCAGTAGACTCACCACGGTGACTGCTTTGATGTTCTCCACAGTCAAATTGAACTGCTGGGTTCCGTCTTTCTGAAGATGAAGTAAAACAGTGACGAGATCATCATCATCCTTCCTTTCACCGGAATTTTTCACCTTATGCTCATTAATGATATCGTCAAGCATCGAATCCAGACTTTTGTGCATCCTGATGAGTTTAGCCTTGAATCCAGTCACCACCGGAATCAATTTGAACGAAGGGAAAAGATCCGAAACTCTAAACCCACCCAGAATATCAGAAACCTCCCCGACCATCTTGAGTAACCCATCATCTCGATCCCTCGCCTTCCCCAACGCCGTCCGACTAGTCACCCGAGTCGACAGCCAGAACACCTCCTCGCTGATATTAACCTCCGCGGCCTCCGCCGCCGCAGCCTTCTGGGAGAAAGCGTTGACCAGATTCCCGACTTCGTCCTCCCGGATAGATCTGAACCCCCTGACCCGGTTCGCCCCGAGCAGCTCCACCACGCAGATCTTGCGGAGCTGCTTGTACCTCTCAGTGTAAGCGGTGAACGCGAGGTCGTTCCCGGCGTAGAGTACTAGATCGGCGCCGAGAAGCGACGGCCTGGAGGCGAAGACGACGTCGTGGGTCTTCATCACTTGTTTGGCTGCTTGTGAGGAGGATATGACTATGTGGGAGAGTTGTCCGAGTTGGAGGTGCATGACGTCGGGGCCGTATTTGACGGCGAGTTCGCGGAGGCGGCGGTGGGGTAGGGTGGAGACTAGCTGGTGGAGATTCCCTATGATTGGGAGTCGCCACGGTCCCGGGGGGAAATGCTTGGTGCCGCCGCCGCCGGTGAGTCGGCGTGTCAAAGTGATGATGATGATGGTAGCGATAGCGAGTGTGGTGAGGAAAGGGAGGGAAAGGGGAGAGGCGGAGAACTGATTCTCAACGGCCGCCATACTAGTTGTGGCGATGATGGAAGCCATTAACTGATTGATTGCTGAGATCTTGTTCTTGTGGGTATCAAGTTTGAGAGGAAGAGATTGAAAATGGCGTGAGCAAGCTTGCTCTGCAGCCATGATGAGTTCTTTATTTATATCCAATTCAACGGTAAAAACCGATTACACTGTTTAACCAAACGGTAACTAAAACAGTAAGAAAGATAAGCGTAAACGCAGCGTTTAGAGACAACGCTTTACATAATGACTTAACGGACCACTTCTCCCTTGACGCCGTTAGTGAACTCTTCCTTCCTTCCGTTAACACTCAGAACAACTGCAGAATGATCATCTTCCTCATCCTTAGTTGCAGCTGCTGCTATTTTCTTCTTCATTCCATTCTTCTCATTCAATATGCCCCCACAAGTTGAGGAGTATATGTCAATAACTCCCAACTTGCCAATTAAAAATCTTAATCGAACACGGTGCATTCCTTTAGTGAACAAATCAGCTGGTTGGAACTCAGTTCCAACATGAAATAACTTCAACAGTCCACACTTCACACGATCTCTGACAACATGACAGTCAATCTCAATATGTTTCGTCCTCTCATGAAAGACAGGGTTTTCTGCAATGTGTATAGCCGATCGATTGTCGCAGTAGATCGCCACTGGAGTGGGAATAAACACTCTCAATTCGACAATAATAACTTCAACCGATCAATCTCACATGACAAGTGAGCAAGTGCCCTGTACTCAGCCTCTGATGAGGATCTGGACACGGTGCTTTGCTTCTTGGACTTCCATGTGAGGATTGCATTCCCCAGAAAAGTGCAATAACCAGTCACAGAACGCCTAGTATCTGGACAGGAAGCCCAGTCTGAGTCACTGTAACCAGACAGAACGATCTCATTGTGAGCTGAATAAAATAATCCTTGAGCTGGTGCCAACTTCAGGTACCTCAATACCCTATATGCTGCCTGGAGATGCACATCAGTAGGATGTGCTTGATATTGACTGAGTTGCTGCACAGGGAAAGCTATGTCAGGTCGTGTAATGGTTAAGTAGTGCAGCCTTCCTATCGGCCTTCGTAAACTTCGGTTCGATAGGCCGACTCCCCGACTAGCCGAAAGTTTAGAGCCAAAATCCATAGGAGTATGTGATGGTTTAGCTTCAAGGTATCCTGTATCCTTCAACAACTCGAAACAATACTTCCTCTGAGAAACTGTGATCCCTTTGTCAGAACGAGCCACTTCCAGACCAAGAAAGTACTTTAAAGCTCCCAGATCCTTGATCTTAAACTGCATTCGAAGGAATGATTTCACATTCTCTAATTCCTGCACATCATCTCCTGCAAGAATAATGTCATCTACATACACTAAAAGTGATGTGGTACTGCTCTCAGTGTGCTTAAGAAAAAGGGAGTGATCTGAAGCAGACTGAGTGAAGCCATTCTCAAGCAAGGCAGCAGTCAATTTAGCAAACCACTGTCTGCTTGCTTGCTTGAGTCCATACAGGGACTTCTTGAGCTTGCAAACAGATCCAGATGGTGCATTCAATCCTAACGAAATCTCCATATAAACGTCCTCCTCCAGATCTCCATGCAAAAAGGCATTGGATACGTCCATCTGATGTAATTCCCAATTCCTCACAGCTGCTACTGCAAGCAACGTTTTTACAGTATTTATCTTTGCCACAGGGGAGAAAGTATCCAGAAAATCAATCCCATATGTCTGAGTATAACCCTTTGCTACTAGCCTTGCTTTATAACGTTCTACTGCACCATTTGGTTTGTATTTTATCTTGAATACCCATTTACTACCAACTATCTTCTGTCCAAGGGGCTTAGGGACAATGTCCCAAGTTTGATTCTCCTGTAAGGCTCCCAACTCTTCCTTTGTAGCCAGGTCCCAACATGGTTCCTTAACGGCTTCATAGTATGTGTCAGGTTCCTTTTGAGTGATGATGTTAAGGGCAAAAGCTCTATATGAGGCAGAAAGATTATCGTAGGTGATGTGTTTAGAAATAGGGTGTTTGGCATAGTGAGATACAGATGCAGCATTAAGATGAAAGTCATGAAGGTAGGTTGGTAGGGTTTTTATTCGACTGGAACGTCTAGGGACTGGTTCTGGGTCTGGAGGAAGGTTTGGATCTAACTCTGATTCGGAGTTGAATGATTCTGGTAAAAGGAATGAGTCTGGTGATGTATTGTTTGGAGGTGATGTAGGTGGTGTTAATGTAGGTTGGAATGGTTGAGGTTCTGGATGTGTTGGTTGACATGTAGGTGGTGTAGAGAGTTGAGGTTGAGGTTCTGGATGTGTTGGTTGATATGTAGGTGGTATAGAGGGTTGGTCCCCCTCAAACCCTGCTAGAGGAATCTCAGCAGAGTTTGAAGGCTGTAGAGAGGTAGTAAGAAAAGGCAAAATGGTTTCATGGAACCTAACATCCCTAGAGACAAAGAAATGGTGAGAATGGAGATCATAGAGCTTATAACCCTTAATACCACCTGGATAACCAAGGAACACACACTTTGTCTCGCCCTAGGCTGAAACTTAGTCCTGTTGTGGGACAAAGTTGCTGCATAAGCAAGACACCCAAAAACTCGCAATTCATCCAGATTAGGAGCAGTGCCATAGAGTAACTCATAGGGTGTTTTGTTTTTGATAGCTGTACTTGGCAATCTATTCAACAAATGGACAGCATGAACTACAAAATCACTCCAAAAGAACAAGGGGAGACCGGTTGGAACTTCAATGCTCGTGCAACATTCGGTATGTCCCGATGTTTTCTCTCTACACGAGCATTCCGTGCAGGAGTGGCTACACGGCTCATCTCATGCACGATGCCATGCTTGGCATAATAGTCCACCATGTGGAATTCGATCCCCGATCACTACGAATAACGCGGATTGGATATCCAAAGCGAACATTCACAAAGTGGCGAGAAATCTTCCAACCTATTTCTCGCCTCGGATTTGTGCTTCGGTAAGTACAACCAAACTCCACGGGAAAAATCATCCACAACGGAAGAAAATATGAAAAACCATCATGTGATTTAACGGATAATGGACCCCAAATGTCAACATGAATTAACTCAAAGACTTTACTGGCTCGTTTCTCACTGTGAACAAAGGGGAGTCTCTTATGTTTAGCAAAGTGGCAGGTTTCACAATGCTTTATTGTTTCCTTAACGGGATCGGTGTTACATGAATCTAAAGACTTAATGCGGGAATTGCTAGGATGACCAAGGCGCCGATGCCACAATTTGATAGGTTGAGACTGGAAATTATAGGTAGTTGCCACGGTGGGATTATGAGAAGGAACTTGAGAGGGAAGGAGCCGATATAGACCTCGAGTCTGATTAGCCAAACCAAGAGTCGTCATGGAAGTATGGTCCTGAATGGAACAAGATTCAGAACGAAAAATCAAGGAAATATTGTGGCCACTGGTCAACTTGCTGACAGAAATTAGGTTAAAGGCAAAACTAGGCACACAAAGGACATGTGTGAGGATGAGTTTAGAAGAGAGACGAACAGTGCCTATATGACTAACAGGAACTCTTGTGGAATTTGGCAAGTAAACAAACACATTTGTGACAGCGTGAGATTCGATGAAATGCAGTAAGGAACAAGCAATGTGGTCTGATGCTCCTGTATCCACAATCCAGTAACTATCATCATGTTTCTTAGAAACAGAACTCAACGCATATGTACCTGCATAGTGAGGTGGTTCAGGCTGGTGTTGAGATACTGCAAAAGCACGATGAGGATTCCCAGAAGATGAGCTCCCTCCACTAGATTGCAACAGCAATTTCAGTTGCTGCATTTCAGCACTGGTGAAGCCCACGGTTGCCTCTACTACACTGGAATCTCTTGAGGAAGAACCATTTGACTCAAATTCTTCATTTTGAGATGCAGAACCTGCAAAAGGACCACCAGCACCAGGTTTGGCAGGAAACCTCCCTTCTGCAGCCTCCTTTTTCTTCTTAGCCTTGAGCTTAAAGCAATCTTCAATGAGGTGGTTATCCTTCTTGCAATATCTACAAAACTTCTTTCCACCATCATTTGGTACTGCAAATGCTACAGGATTGTGTTCATCCTTCTTCACACCAAGATGACCCTTCAACTTTTCTTCATGTTGCAGTGCATTGTTGTAGGCATCAATGACACTAGGCAACGGACGCATCATCAGCAACTGAGTTTTCAGAACTTCATACTCATCATTGAGCCCTCTTAGGAATCTGATTAAATAGTCTGTTTCCTGCTTTGTTTGGAATGCCACTACTGCTGGACAAGCCAATGGATTTCCAGGTGCACAAGAGCATGGGACAATGGGTGAAAATTGCGAGTACTCCTCCCACAGCCCCTTGATTGCAGTATAGTGCTTTGAGACACCTTTGCGAGTTCCTCGTTTACACGCGTGGATCTCATCCTGCATTAGCCAAACGTATAGCATTTCCAATTCCAAAACGAGTTTTCAACTCATCCCACGGGTTCTTAGCTACTTCATGATTCATAACACTTCTCTTAATCTCAGAATCCAGAGTGTTAAGAATCCAGCAAAGAACAAGGGTATTACAAGCATCCCAAGATATGAATGTATCATCATTTGCATCAGGTATATCAATGGTGCCGTCGACGAAACCCAGTTTATGCTTTGTTTTAAGTGCAAAACGCAAGGATCGATGCCAGATCTGATAATTTGTCCCGTCGAGTATAACATTTGAGATGGACTGAGAAAGGTTTTCATTGGGATTCAGATACAGTGGGTTACCAAAGTGGATCGGAGGTGGATTTCTGCTAGTGTTGATGTTATCGTCAACTTCTTCATCTTCATTGTGGAAAGTCCCAAAGGTGACTCCCACTGATCCTCGTCCTCTACCTCCTGATGCTTGTGAAGGTGAGGTGAGGTCGACCATCGTCAGTATGTGGTGAATACGCGCTCTGATACCATATCAAGTTTGAGAGGAAGAGATTGAAAATGGCGTGAGCAAGCTTGCTCTGCGGCCATGGATGAGTTCTTTATTTATATCCAATTCAACGGTAAAAACCGATTACACTGTTTAACCAAACGGTAACTAAAACAGTAAGAAAGATAAGCGTAAACGTAGCGTTTAGAGACAACGCTTTACATAATGACTTAACGGACCACTTTTCCCTTGACGCCGTTAGTGAACTCTTCCTTCCTTCCGTTAACACTCAGAACAACTGCAGAATGATCATCTTCCTCATCCTTAGTTGCAGCTGCTGCTGTTTTCTTCTTCATTCCATTCTTCTCATTCAATAGTGGGTGGTCTGATCAACATCTGCAGTTCTGCACTCTCTTCGTTTAGACTACATTGTTATTATTATAATGGTCTGTGTCGAGTTGTAATATATTGAGGCACGTGATGAGCAGATTGTCATGCAGGTTTCCTCATGTAGCGTCGATAGATGTAATTTCACAGTTAAAAAACAATTCTATAGATTTCCTACTAGTACCTTGATCAGTCTCCAGCTAGTGGTCGAATCGAGCGGAGTTTTTCTCTGCTCGTTCGTTTGAAATAGCCGCTTAAATTCAACTCGGTAAAATATTTGCTAGGTTAAGCTCGGTTCAAACTCGAGTTCAACTGGTTTAGAAGGCTTAACAAGCTCGACTGTTTTAGAAGCCTTACAGAGTTCGAGCTTAGCTCTTTGCAAATCGTAACGAGCTCGAGCTTAAACTCGGCCCATTTGCAATTTTTAACGATTTCAAGTTAAATTTCGAACTTAAGGATAAAATTATACAAAATTACAAGATTCTAAAATGGACACGACTCGTATAACCTAAATAAGTAATTAGTCGTTGTTACTCGTTGGGATAACATCATCCATCACTGTATTTTTATTTTTGAAATAAAATAAGGATATTCGAACATTTAAAAAACAATTGACGAGCTACGCTAATCGAGCCAACAAACGAAACTCAATCAAGCTATCACTCGAGCCAACTTTCGAACTTTAATCAAACTGTTACTCGAGCATCGGACAAGCTCGCTAACGAGCTGAGTCGGGATCAGCTTGAAACTCGGCTCGTTTATTATCAAACCAGTGCACGAGTTTCGATCAAACTTTTTTCAAACGAAACTCCAAACTATTACTTTTCTCAAGAATTGTGACGGTGTTATATTCGTAGGCGGAATAGAAGCCTCGGAATCGTTTCAGCTTTCAAGAAGCCCATACTAGCATTGTAACTGTAACAGGCCAGACCCTGACAAGCATACCTTTGGGCCCCGTAAAATGATTCATAGGAGCTCATACTTGTTTGGGCCTGGCGGATCAACTAACTCCCTACCAGAGCTGGATCATATTTAACGCGTATCGACCCATTACAATGTCTTAGGGCTCATTTGATTTCACATTTTAATCACTCATATTAAGAAGCAAAGACTAGAGATCAATATAAAAAATATGTCATCTTATTAATACTGAAAAAACCCTTACAAACTGAAAGAAGCCTTACAATATTGAAAGCATTAATTAACCTAATTATAAGGTGTAATCCCTACCTGGGTTCACAAAGGGTTGAGGTCTCCGCTAAATAAATGAAAATTCATTTTTAGAAAAGTTAGAATTGAAATCAGTATAAGGAGAAATTGTGAACGAAAACTTGAATAAACGTTTAAAAGATGCTTAATTTATCACTCGATTTAAAGGAAGGATTACCGCTCTTAAAGAGTAAAGTACGAACCCATAAATGTGTAACAAGAGCTACCGCATTTATACTTCCAATCGTCCCCAAAATAAGAAATATTGATTAACAACGCAAACGCTGAGCTTTAATTGCCAATAAATTAAAACAATTAGCGAAAGTTCGAAAAGAAAAATGCAATCGACAAATAAAATTATGATTCTCAATCAACTTAAATGAAAAAAACCCCTAAAAAATAGACACTCGATATACATATATCTGGTGCCTAATCTCATAATTACGAAACCCACCGAAAGAAAACGATTGCAAATCTAACTCCACTATCTCTACACACGTATATCATTGCTTTACTTTCTTCTTCTCTCATTTCAATTTTGTTTTCTCCTTATTCAAACTAATTATTCATGTTATTCATTCTAATTAATTCTAGAATTTTCACACTATTTAAGAATCAGATTGAATAAACAAACCAAACCAAACGATACTTAGAAGAAAGAAATAAAAGAAATATAATATAGGTATTTAAAGTTTATATGTGGGATGTGACTGGACTTCCAGCCACACAACGGAATCAACTGCACTATTCCATGGTGTCCATAATATAAATATCAACCGGAATTCTCTTCCAACAATTTGAGTTATTGGGATGTAACGGTTTTTGACATGGTATCAGGGCTCTAGATGAGTTAAAGATCTCGGTTTCAAATTCTGGTAGCCCCCAATCGGCACACATGATTTATCGAAATTGTGTAAACTCCAGCTCTGATAAAAGCTTTCGTTCGAGAAGGCTTGTTAATAAATAATATAAATATTAATTAAAATACTCTTTCAACAACTCGAATTGCTAAAATTCAATGATATTTTACAAAGGGGACAAAACAAGATACAATGGCAAAGACAATTTGTAGCTAACAATTTCACAACTCACTTCCCTTTATGTGAGCCGTTGGATTACTAGCACATTGAAAGCGACAGTGATTAATTAAATTGGTCAATTAGCATTAATGTAGAATCAGCTTATGGTTCTATAAAACGGGCAAAACACTTGAAACCTCCATAGCGGTTTAGAGTTTTTTTCGCCTTAGCGTCATTGCCCCAACGCCTCCGTCGCAACTCTGGCTACTCATCGAGCCGTCGATGAGATCGTCCTCAACTCTCTCGACGCTACTGAATTAACGTTACGAGATTTCTCTTTGAATGCCAACAACGATGAAGGTATATCTCTCAATAAGGTTATAACGAAACCTCTTCCACACAAATAGTTATTTCGGGAGTTGTGAAGATCGGATCGTCTCCGACAACATGTTTTTCCCCACTATTGGATCGTTTTCCTTTTAAATTGCTTTCTTTTGTGTCGCGGACACAATCATGGTGTCCTTTTCATTTCATTTCACTTTCTTTTGTTGCTAGTCATGTAGGTCGGGAATTTTTAGTCTAGACTCCTGAGATTTACTGGATGTTTACGGTATTAAGGAGAGCTAGGTTGCATAGTCAGTTAGTTGTCATGTTAATTACTTCTCCCATTATAATTTGTTATGCGGATTGCGCCTTTCAAATTATCACCCATGTAATGTTTTTCATGTTATTTTATCAATAATAAACGGTGTAAAAAAAAGGATGAAACGACAGTTTGATTTGATTTGATTAGCATTTAATAACCCAATTTATGAGCACATAACAACCTAAAATCCGCAATCAATAAGAACAAACAAAATTGTGTAAATAATAATAACAGCGATTTTCCAACTGGCGGTAATTTTTTATTTTTATTTTTACAGTTTATAGATAATAAGAAAGCAAGGCAACACAGCACGATTATCAAACACCAGCAACTCGCCGTTTCGCTCCCCACTAACCGAGTCAAACCCGACCCGCTCCTCCGCCAAGGCCGAGTCACACCCGAGTTGCTTCCACACCCGACCCGCTACAACCCGACAAACAAGCATAGCCCTCCTCCCCTTCCCTCCGCCGGCGCTCTCGTGGGCCGCGCCACTCCCGGAAAACGTGCAAATCGCCGAGCCTTTCCCTCCGGGGAAAATCCAAGCGCTTCCCCGCGCGTCACCGACACCCCCTGCCGGCCCCAGGCAGTAGAACCTCATCATCTCGTTGCCGTCCGCCACGCACCTTGCACTCTCCTCCCACGTGCCCCCGCCTCCGGAAAATCCGGCCCGGGATTTAACAACTTCCCTGTACTCCTCGAACCGGGTTGAAGTCCGAGACCCGTTCTGGACTTTAAAAATCATCTCGATCCGACCCGAAAACGACCTCTCGCTCCAGCTGGACTGGAAGATTATCTCCACCACGTTCCTCGACGGATGACCCTCCGGAAGTTCCGTCAAGGCAGGGTAGAGCGACGTCGTTTCCGGGTTGCTCTGCGTACGGCTATGACGGTGGGCCTGTTGAGCTGGAAACGAATCAGGTCTAGAGTTCGGCTTGGGGTTGGGGTTGGGTTTGTGAGACCTGGATTTGGGGCGCTTGCGGCGGTGGTGGTTGGCTGCCGAAGAGGACGAAGAGTCGACGACGTCTTTGATGTTTCTAGAGCTGTGTCGGCAGCTGGAGCTGGCGATGAGGCTTCGCGGAGAAGGGCTGAATACGTCGTCGTAGGCTCTGGATTTGCATTGAAGAGATTTCACCCAGGCGGTCGCCATTTACAGAGGTTGAAAGGGAGAACAGAGAGATTAGCAAGCTAAGCTTTTTGAAATGAAATCAAAAGGATGAAGTGTGAATGAGAAAGGTGGGGATGTTAGAGGAGTGTTTGGTGGGGGAAGGACAACCGATGGTTTTCTTTTCTTCCTCCTTTCATGATTCTCTCTTTCTTTTCTTTCTCTGTCACTTTGTTGGTTAGTTTGCTTTTTTGCCGTTTACTGTGGATTTTCCTCTCGCTACAAAAAGCTTCAGCTCAGAATTTGTTGCGGGGACGAGGGTAAAATTGGTAATGGCAGGATAATAAATGGAGGGCCTGCTGACTGGAAACGACTTTCTGTTGTTTTCCAGTTTTGCCCCCCCCCTGCTGCTTTAATTGTCTGGGATTAATCTGACACTGCATCTTAATTGTCTACCTTCTCACCTCTTATTATTTTTCTGCTTGTCACCATTTGACCAGTGAATTTGAGTGAACCAATATTCAGTTCGAGTTGAGCTATCAGAATTGAATTGAGAGTTATTGTGACAGATGGGTTGTAGATCATATAGCTTGAGAGTAAGGGTACGGGAGAGTACGGGTGTTGTTCGATTCGCAGTCTGCAATCCAACTTTTGCTGGGGTACGCTCTCGTCCGTTGACACGCCGGCCTCTCTCTCTATATATATATATGACTATGAGCTGGTCTCTCATACAAGTACAGAGTAAGGGAGCTAGCTAGCTAGGTTGATATATTGGAAAAGGAAAAGACTTTTAACTGGTGGAGTTTTGCCAGCCTTTGCTGCCACGCCTGGAGATTCTTTCTGTTTCTTTTCAATATCTCATCCATCGTAGATTCTTATATGTGAGTAACCAGTTTGGAAGTAGTAGTCATATGTTAAGCTAGTTTGGTAGTGTGTTCTCCGCTGGGAACTGTGTTGGTGGCGTGCTATCTGCTTTCCCCTCTTGCTTTTTAACAAACCCCACAAAATTGTTCCACCACTATGCCTCTGTCGGGTTCGAAAACTAGAAGGGTCGAGACTTCTTTTGCATGGGTTTCTGAGTTTATGGAACATGGCCAGACTCTCTGTTCCTAGGTTTTCTTCTGTGCTTAATACTGTTAACTTGGGACTCTGTTTCCCAAATTTTTGGTTGGATATGTACATGTGGAACTTGAACTGTGTCTGGCTATTGAGCCATTGATTCTCTGCCCTTCCTCGTTAAATCTTCTTCTACCTAGTTTCTTTGCCGATTGGATGGTTCAGATGAAGATTTGAAATAAAAAGTTTTTTAATGGAGTTTTTTTAAATAGACCGTTTAAATGGGTGATTGTAAGTGATTTCGAATGCAATAATCATTATAGAAATAAAAGAGAAAAAATGAAATTAAAAAAGGAAAATACGTACTAGAATGTTCGTGATTAATGACCATATCAAGTTATCAACTACACGAAAAGAAAACAAATGGTAAAATAACTTAGTTAAAATTTCCAAATATCTCATATTTCCTATGAAATCTCTATTTTTTTGGGTAATTTTTCTAGTTATACTCACAAGATGATTTCAAATCACCCAAAATCTTTTCATTTTTAGTGTTCAAATGGGTAAATTGAGAAAAAATTTCCACCAAAGTCCAATCACATGTCCAAACCAAACGGCCCACATATGAACGAGCATCATGAGCTATTAATTAAATTTTATATATATATATATATAATAGAAATAGCCCGTGCTTTGCCACAAGAAATTATATAGGCAATTCTAATTCACAACTTAACGCGTCATCAATCATTAACAAACAAGCTCATGAAATACGAAGAGTGTTACAATTTTGCTCCACCTCAATTGGAAATCTAGGGCTCACAATAAAAAGTTTCATAACCCGCCACTTATCGTGTCAATCGCTTCATCGTGCACTATTGATGTAATAGTAAAACTCATTCTACTATTTGTGCCTAAGTGACAAAGTGAGCAATATTATACAATGCATGTCTATATATAGAAGTGAATCGTTGTGAGGATAAATGATGCATTGTGAGGCCTAGGTAAACGCCAAACAGTCACGGAATTACGTTACTGGACTCGTCAGAGCTTAATTTTACCATGGGAAAGTGGCTACGTACATTAATAACGTACGTGTTGGTTTCTTCTTTGGGTTTTGTCTTTTGCCTTTCTTGTCACCTTATTATAATTTTGGCTGCATCTACTTTTTTGGAACTATGTGCACCAATGTTGATAAAGGGTGCATGGTAGAGTAGATGTAGTAAGCTGGTGATGTATGAGTCGAAGAATGAAAGGAAATGAACAAAGCAGAGTACCTACATGGGGGAATATTTACTCTGTAATTACCTATGACAACCTCCCTTCTAAAATGGTAACATTACAATATATATATTTGTTGTCCGAAACTGACGGTGGGACTTCATCCTGACGATCGATACTATATAGGCGATTCTTACTATCAAACTAATGTGGTTCGTCGAGATATTATTATAGACACTTATTATGCCTTTGAACGATAGTCTGGGGAGCTAAGCATGTTAGTCTTATGAGCTTGCAATTGGTCGCTTTGGAGTTTCCCATTAGGTAACCTATATTATAGCGGCGGAATCAACAGTAGGCCAACCTGGATAACCGCCTATAATTAATTAGTTCCAGCTGGATAAAATTTTATATAAAATTGTCAAAAAATGAAATTTTACGTAAAGGGTTTCTGACCATCATGATTCCGCTATTGCACAACTATCATGGGAGCTCGTTGGAGGTATCCGTGGTCAGTCCGTGAGCGGTCAGTTTTCAAGTGGTTGACTCGGGACTCTGGGATCTCGCCCTAATCATCAATACGGTAAGCAGAATATGCGAAGAGTTAGAGATGAAAAAGGAATCGTCATAGTAGGGTGGCGTGCATCTGTTCAAACATTGAAAGCTGCTCAGTAATGAGGTGGGAGTCTGAGCCTGGGGTTACGAGCTGGGTAGCGCAGCAGACGCAAGTAGTAGACGGTGGTAACATTACGTTACTTCCAGGCATCGTTGTCAAGCTGTAACTCGTGCCCTGTTTTGTTTTCTTTCTTTCCATTGATTCGTTCACCAAAACACAAGTGTACGGCTTGTGTGGTTTTGTTTTTGCACCACCACCCCACCACCGTACGTACACTCCTAAAATATAAATTGATGTCATGATTTGTGGAGCAGAGAATTGAGGGATGAGGCTGAAGCGGGAAGTGGGCGGGTTTTCGCTGACGGAGGAATGGGCTTGAATGAATTATTAAGTAATGGGCCTGACTCCGTTGTCATAGTTCACGGAAGGCCGTTACCACAGTTCAAATATATCGGCTACAATTTGCATTTTATTTTCCCATCTCCCCAACTCCATTACCCATACCCATACCCCACAACCACAACATTACCTTCACCTACATGAACATCTCAAATCGGCCAACAGAAGGAACAATAACTAATATGAGATATACATTTTCCAAATTGAAAATGATCAAAATGGTTGTTGATGTTTGTTTTGATCTACATGATTGATATACATATAATTTCAGTCTCAAAATATGCATTCGAAACTAAATATCAAAACATATATTGAGAGAAATTATCACACTTTTCGAGATTTGAAATCTTCTGTTGAAAACATAATTATGAATATGGTCAGAACATGTATCAATGAACAATGCCAGATGGATTTTGCACCAATCGAGTTGACATAGAGTGGTTGCAAAGAGTGTTGTGGATGCGTCCTCCTTAATAATTATAGCACTAGTCTCACTTTGGTGTGGTGTGTCTGTTGTTAATTTTATTCCTTTTTGCCTCTCTTACTTTTGTTTTGGACAGATGAATATTTTGCTTTCGTTTTGATTTGATGTTTTTATGTTCTTTGGGGGAGTTGACCCTTTTTTTTGTGCTCGTCTCTTTATTGATTTCAGCTGCACCTATTTTGATCAGAGTTTGTGTAGACAATGATTTCAATTTTCGAGACTTACACTCTTATTTTTCTCTTTCTCGTTGAAATTGCTGGTTCCTTTTAATAAAAGTCTCATTTATAAAAAAAATAAAAATGATTAGACATGCACGATAGTTGCATAATTCATAACCTACCAAAATTGATGGCATAAATGTAGTTAGCATCATGGCAATATCATCCTTGTTCATATATATTGAAGTATAGGAATTAAACTCAAAATCAATATCGTCACATCTTCCCATGCATCTATATAAACCCCTCAGTTCCTCTTCTCTGAAACCACACAATACCAATAACCCCATCACAACTCTAAAAATCAAACAAAAATGGCTTATAATTCTGCCAAGACAGCAGCCTTAGCTCTGTTCCTTGCCCTGAACCTCCTCTGCTTCTCAACCTCCCCTGCCATGGCCACAGTAGACACATGCCCGTACGACATAACCAGGCTTAGCGTTTGTACCGACCTGCTCGGGTATCTGCTCAGGATCAGGATCGGAACCCCGCCTCCTAGCGCACCCTGCTGCACCCTCATCACCGGGGTGGCTGATCTCGATGCTGCTGTTTGTGTTTGCGCTGCCCTTAAAGCCAACGTTCTCGGGACCATCCTTAACCTCCAAGTTGCCCTCACCCTGCTTCTCAATCAGTGCGGCAGGCCCGTTCCATCGGGCTTCACTTGCGCTTATTGATCAATCGAAATGAAAATCAATATGCATGCTTACGTAGTTTGTGTTTGGTGTTGACCTCGTAATGTTCTTATACTACTACTATGAATAAATGAATGAAATCAAGCAATTTATTACTTTGTCTACATCTTATGTATCATACTGTTATTCCCCGCAATTTCGAAAAACGTAACATCGACAAACAGTTGTATTAGGTACCAACAAAATTATCCGTATCATAATCAGAATTTATATGTATCATCCAAATACAAAGATGTAAAAGGCATACTGAAAGATAGATAGACACAAAATGATGAGAGTGATGAGTTAACTCGTGCGCTAACCCATTTTTATTTCTCCTAATCTATACCACTGTGTAAGAAGGGTTAGCAATTTTCAAAAAAGCTACAATCGTAATACCGAACTCTGTTATATCTGCAATGCCACTGATTGATTATCTGTCTAAAAAATGTAGCGCTCATATCCTATCTACCCGGTGAGCCTTAGAACATGTACATCCCTAACTTTTTAGTAATTGTTAAGTGATATGCAAGGTGATGTGACATCACTCAAGCAATTTATAGAGATGGAGGATTGCTTGCTAATTTAACAAAGTCAATTAGCAATGCCACATAAACACATTGCTACATTTTTCAAGAAATTCATTTATATATAGAAAATAAATTGAAGATAAATAATTTTTAATTGGTTTATTTTGGTTCATTTTCATTATATTTATTTGCAAAAATGATGAATAGAAATTATTAATCAATTATTGAAATTGAAGAGATTAAAAATTGTTAAAGAATTGAATTGCTAAAGTTACTAATATAATAATAAAATATATATTAAAATTTTTTAATCAATTTCTATACGTCAACTTAAATTTATTATATGCCATGCTTTTAATATGTTCATAATTTTTTATGAATTAATTATTCTAGACATGGAGGGATTAGCCATCAATCAACCAAGGCTCACCTAAATTCTTCCCTTATGGCCTAATAATTACGGCCCAATAAACAATATTATGGGCCGCTTATTGCTCTGGCCTACTAGCTGAAATTTTGGGCTCCGCTTCTGGCCTACTAGCTGGAATTATCGACATAAATATATTTTTTTGAGAAAAGAAAATAACAAATGATAAGGGCCCAACCGGGTTCGAACCGGTGACCTATTGATCTGCAGTCAATTGCTCTACCACTGAGCTATGGACCCTTATTTGTTTTAAAACACATAATTTGCTAGTATTACTGAGGACTTATGAATCAAAAGAGTCTGAAATAAAGGGAAATTTTAAAAAAAAAATTGAAACAAAATAATAGGGAGGAAGTGAACATGGCAAATTGCAAGCATAATACACACAAAGTTCCAAAGGTTGGCACCAAAATTGATGTGTCTTTTTCCAGATGTACAGCTACAATAAATCTGGATCCCTTCTCATCCTTTCTCAATTCCCCAAATTACCCCCTCACTCCAGCACTATAAAACCAACCCCTCCCACTCACTCTCACTTCCCTCGCACCAATAGTAACATAGCAGCAATGGCTTCCAACGCCAACTCTGCCATTGCTCTGTTCCTACTCCTCAACGTTCTCTTCTTCACCATGGTCTCAGCCACACACAATGCAGGCTGCCCACCTCCCCCGCGGAAACCAGCCGACTGCCCGCCTTCCCCTTCCAAACCGAAACCAACCCCAGCTTCCTCCGGGAAGTGCCCCGTTGACACCCTGAAATTGGGAGTGTGTGGCAACGTGTTGGGCTCGTTGCTCAAGATCAAGATCGGGGACCCGCCGGTCAAGCCTTGCTGTAGTTTGATCGAAGGGCTAGTCGATCTCGAGGCTGCTGTTTGCCTTTGCACCGCGATTAAGGCCAACATTCTCGGAATCCACCTCAATGTCCCGGTTTCTCTGAGCTTGCTGCTCAATGTTTGCAGCAAGAAGGCCCCATCCGGATTCCAGTGCCCCTAGATTGATTATGAGAACTACGGGGGTCTTTGCTAGCTATTCATGTTTCTGTTCACTGATCGATCATGAACTTATTATTTGAGTTTTGGATTTTTTGGGGGCTTGGTTCTTGAATTGTTGTCAAGCGTCCATGTCTGGGACAGCACATATGTTGTCTATCTAGTTTGTGTCTGCTGATTTTTTATTCTTCGTTTGTGTGTACTATATATGAAAAAGTTGATTTATGTTGTGTACTATTGGGAAAAGGTGGAAATTACTCATGGGTTTGGTTGTTCTTAATCTTTACTAATACATAAATTTCTGGTAATATTCATGTTAGTACCTAACAAACGATACATCCCTATCTATCGGCAGAAAACCTACTATGACAACAAGGCCTTTTATTGTCACATGACAACACCTCGATTAATTATTATACATTATTGAAAGGCAAAAAACATTCCATCAAAATAACATGTGTGGATTTCCAATTACAATCTCCTCTTTACTAGATTTATTTACAAATTTCCTTTCCAAATCACTCATTCAAACCATAGTTAACTTTTGAGTTTCAAACTATTATTAAGTCAAATAATCAGAAGTTTCGAAAATGATTACAAGACTACGCAAATCCACAAAAATTAGCAGCATGCAGCTGAGATCCAAACAAAAATCAAGCCGAGTCGAAAAAACAAAACCACAAAAGATGGTATCATCGAATTATTAGTCATTTAATTGGATGGATACAAGAAGAAGTAGGAACAATGCAACTAACAAGAAAAGCACAAAGTAGTAGCCATTCCAGTAGTGTTCAAAGTGGAGGGCAAACGAAGCCAGGAGGAGGAGTCTTGCCGCAGGTGATGAGAGCTTGAAGTGCTAAAGGAATGAAGATGTTGATGTTAAGCAGCTTCAGCCTTATCGACGTGCACAAACAAACGGCGGCTTCAATCTCCAGCAGCCCTTTAATCACCGGACAGCACACATACTCCACTGGGTTCCCTACCCCTACGTGCACCAACCCTCCCAGCACGTCCACGCACGCGCCTAGCTTCAGCCCTCCGATCGGACACGTGGGTTGCTTAGCTGCCGGAGGAGGACATGGCACAGAAGAAGGAGGAGGTGGGTTTATCACTGGAGGCGTCACCACCGGAGGAGGGTATGTAACCGGAGGAGTAGGGTTGACTATGATGGGTGGTGAAACTATTGGTGGTGGACGATTATGCCCTTTGCCTCCGCCACCTCCTTTGCCTTTGCCTTTACCATGGTGACCACCGCGGCCTCCGCCGTGGTGGGGTGGGCGGGTGGTGGGGGGATGTGGACGGCCGGTTGGGGTGTGGCCGGAGGGTGGGTTTGGGTGAGTGCAAGGGACACAAGCGTAAGTAGGAGGCAAGGAGATTAGAATGAGATGCATGGAGATGAATATCAAGGCTATTAGTTTTGAAGAAGAAGCCATGGTGCTAGGTTTATGTGTGTTTTTTGTTTTAGGGGTTTGGGTTGTTTATATAAGCTACGGGATATACGTACTATTTATTTAATCTTCAACATGATGAGAATTGAGGTAGAAGGGTAACCCGTGACCATAGTCTTGAGGTGGAAGGGCAAAAAAGATCGATTGGCAATCCATTTTAGCAGGAATTTTCGGGGGTTGGCTCGTAATCAAAACACTCTTTTAATCAAAACTTTCATTTGAGACTTTCCTGCTTCATACATATCGTTTAAAATAAACGTAATTGACATTCAACGATAAGAGGATCTTTTGAAAAAAATAAAGCAAAAATTCTTTCTTAGACTGGATTGACATCCCTAATTAAAGCACAGTGATAACAGCGATCTCCTGATCATATTGTATGCCCTCTTTTCTTCTTTCATAAAACTCTTTGTGCTCCTAAATCAGGATCGAAACTACGAAAATGGTTAGAACAACAAACTAGTTCGTACTGAATTCTACGAGATTGATTAGAATATAAAATGAGTAATTTCATTTGTTAACTTGAAATAGTATCGGGGTAAAGACGTAAAATAGTAGAAATCAAAAAGATAAATGGATTATTGGGCATGTTAGGTATAAGTGATATTAGGTAATATTGATATTTGAGATATTTATTTGTTTCAGAGATAGAATAGCTAGTTATTGGATGTGTATTATCGTTATATTCAATATTCACCTAAATGAGGTAATATTGAATATCACACCCGATACCTTTTCGATGGACATAATTGTCCCAAGGTAATTTAATAGTTACAAGCAACGGAGGGCTACAGTGGTAATTTTCTTCATCCTTATAATTACAAATTAGGACCCACACCACATCTGATCATTCTCAAACCCTACCATTCAATATTCTATACCAAATAAGAATATTCATACTTTTTGGATTTAATATCAATCTCACTCAATATCGTGATATCTCAATTAACGAATTATTCAAAATATCACGTAAAAAACGAGGCCAATTATTATATACAAACCCCAAATATATTATATGCAAACTCCAAACATCAATGGACCATCCGTGACAGTACTGACCTAGCTAGCTAGCTAGTTTTAATCCGTGAATTATGTTTGTATTTTTGTCACCTTTATTCGTGGTCAATATAATCAACTTTTCACAGTAGGTACGTAGCTTTTTTCACCTTTGAATTCATCCTTCTAACCTTGTCACTGTGTTGGGGCTGAGAATCGAATGCTAAGAGCTGGTCAATAGCCGTGCAAATATGCCCAAAGGGAGGTCAGATTGAATAATTATAATAATATGCACACAGAAGCATAGGGGAAATGTATGTTTCAGAGTTGGTGGAAAGACATTGATCATGTATATATATACATGATATGGGAATCAATTATTAAAGGAAGATAGGTTTCGTTCCACCATGTAAACATGTGAATTTATATCGGTGGATATTTTTTGTAGGACACTGCTGTAAAATTATAAACGTATAATACCATTGAAAAAACATGATTTACAAGACACCTATCCAATGGATATCTGATATGATATCATCAAATATTATAGTATTTGTGTTTTAGAGAGTGAATATTATAGTATTTGGATATATCAATATTACAAAACCGCGATATTAAAATTTTTCATAAATGAAAGTTTCTAATATCATGTCATTCAGAGGAGAATACCCCTGATTTTTACATGTCACGTCAGCTAGCTTGTGGGTATCTTTGTAATGATTACTCTCACTAAGTGCATCCTTTTATCTCTCTTCGACTTACACTTTACGGAAAAAAATCAGAGATGTCAAACTGAAATCCCGTCGAGTGATGTGAGAGTCTGAGAGAGGGAGAAGGTGTGGGTCTGGTGAAATAAAATATATATATATACATATGGTCAATTAATATGCCTAAAATTGAAGGCATATTTGTAAATGCATGCAAATATCAAATTTACCATACCAAACAATGATATTTTTAAGATCCCTTCTCAAACTCAATCTAATTTAATATCCCAATATCAACTTATTTATGGTTGGAATATCACGATATTCGAGATATCATGTACCAAACGATCCACGGTGGTTGAATTTCTATGGTAGTTGCTCAAAATTCAAATTTGACTGAATTAGGCGTACGTAGTGGGGGAGCACGGTGACAGCTCGGTGGCGCTGTGGTCGAGCATAAGCGTTGGGGGAGTGCCGATAATAAGCTTCTTGGAGCAGCAGCAGATAGCATTGGATACGCTGGAGAACATCCATAAAGAGGTAGTACATAGCGGCTACGAGGTTATAAAATTGAAAGGGTACACTTCGTGGGCGATTGGGTACTCGGCTGCGAATTTGGCGAGGTCGATACTGAGGAACCATTTGAATTATCATTAATATTCTTCTCGCCATCTTTCTCCGCAGATCTCCATTTGAAATATGGAGAGGGTTGATACTGATTAGAACATCTAGTTATGCATATGCTTTCGATGGAATGACAGTATCTCAAACAATTCTCGAAACACTTAAATGTAGGATTCTCATCAGCTGGACATAAAATTGGAAGCTCAACCAACAATAACAAAATGGAAATAACAATACACATTATCTTTATAGTATTTGCCTTCACGTTTAATGCCTTCAATCTTCCGCTTATGTCTCGACCGAGAATTAAACAACTTAAATGATGTAGGTAGTTGCTATGGTTTGAAGATTGAATGATGAATCGTGCCATATGGTTTTATACTAATTTTCAAAATCTAACATTTATTATGTTAATATGATTGCTGTCCGATGATTTAATGTGATATCCAATCTTATATCTTTAGATTCACCGCATTATGCATTTATGGGCAATTACTTTAAATAAAACAACCATTAATATTTGATAACAACAACCATTGAGGTTCAGAGCCAGTTGAAGATTTGACAAGCATCTCGCCGCGGAGCTTGTCGTCGTTAGCGTCGACTAGAGCGATCTCGTCGGCAAGGTCCTGGGTGAGGATGGTTTGGGCGATGGCCATACCGACGTTGCCGACGCCAATGACGGAGATCTTGGTGATGGAGCGCTTGGATGAGTAGAGCGAGTCGGTTCTCTGGATGGGTTTGAAAAATGTTTGGGTTAGGTCTAGGCCGTCGGGGCCGCCTAGCGATGAACCTGAAGGCGTTTTGTGCATCTTTTCCGACAGTGAGACTGAGATGGGTTGATTGCGAGGTTGACTGGTTCTGGGTTTGAGGTTTCTTCAAATTACAGAGAGCGTGTGCGTGGAAATTCCACAATTCACATTACTAGTAAAGGCCCAACCCAATTCAACTCTCGATAGTCCAACCCAATTTCCCAGGCATTGACGCCGTTGGTATCACAATCGCAGGCCCAACCAATTTTTTCCAGGCCTGGTTTCCTTAGCAAATACTTCATTTTAGACCAACTGCTATTTTTAGGAATTAACTCAAAAAGCAATTATTATCGATAACACTTTCGGAAGATATATAATAGCAAACACATACCAATTACCTTTTCTATTATCTGCCTACCGAACAATCTGGAGTGGGATCCCAGATAAAGTCGACAGCAGCTGACGAATTTCCTCAACAATCAAGCCTCCAGCAGCCAACCACACCTATCCGACCCGCATTTGGATAACATCACCTTCAATGTCCACCTATATAAAACCGCGCCATTACCACCACAAACATGCGTCACGGATAACTAATAATTCCAAGATAGAAGGGTTAGAAAGCCATGGGTATGGTGTTCCGACCGCATGGAGAATGACTCCAGTTACGTGTCGGAGGACCCATCCGTCCACCCTCCGGAGCTCGGCCGCAGACAGCCATCCACATTGATCTTATACCATGGGGAGGCAAAGGGGATCGTAGGAAGCCGAAGGGAAGAAGGCGGCCCTGGTAAAACGACAGGCCACCCCTGCATCTGCCGACAGAACTTGACTCATGACTGCATCTGGTTGGTTAAAAGAGAGACAAACCAGCAAGACAATATATTCAAAAACCATGGCGGAGGGCGGGCAGGCAGACCCATATGCATTCCCAGTAGTGATATATCTGACATCACGTGATCGACTTTACCTTCCCCCAACCGTCCATTTTCTCTCTTGACAACGGACACCCAACGAACTTTGGTCGTCATATCATCACCAGGCTAGCTAAGCTAGGGGATAATAATAATACAACAAGTTGGTGATGAGAAGAAGAAAGAAACCAGACCATCGACTAGCGTAGCCTGCTTGCTGCTGGCTCTCACTTAGTCACTCACACACATGAAATGAAATTATGAAACTGGATGACGACATTACAGTTTGTGTATATTATATGGTAATTAATCATATTATATATTAGCTTATTAGGATATATAGTGTAATTTATATACTATTATTATCAGTAGACAGTAGTACATTAAATATTCAGTGTTTTTCGTTGTGGATCGGGGGCTTTCGACGGGGCTGAGCATAATCCATCATAACAATACTAGTATTCCCTTCTTCTTTTTCTGCCTCGTCTCCGCTAGCATTGGATTCCTTCTTCTCCGTCGTCTTCTTCTTCTTCTTCATATTCTTCCCTGCCATTAGACCTCTTCCTCTCCATGTCTTCTTCATCCCCTGTTTCCATGCAAATTGACCACCATCCCATCGTTAGAGAATGGTTTAAAATTTTAGCTTGGCAACAGGAAGGTTTGAGAATGGATATTGTGCACACCCCCATTACCCATTTGATTTTGTGATGGTTATTAATCATAAAAGAAATTAATTTCATCATCATATTTATAGGGTTAACGACTATAATCACTCTTAACAGTTATACTTATAATCACTCCTCGTCAAGAAAAAAGTACAAAATGAAATCGAAAATCCGAAATGAAAATCAAAATACAAACATCCACCGAATGAAATTATTCTTAAGGCAACTGGACAAGAACTTGTAACGAAATCATTGTCTACACATGCAAGCAAATCCAAAAAGATTGAGAGGTGCAGTTGAGATCGAAATAAGGATCAAGCCGAGTTGAGAAAAAACAAAAAAATCCATAAACAACAAAGATAGCATCATAACATCCACTTTAATTCGTCATTTTAAAAGATTGGCAAGCTCAGAAAACTTAATACCATTAATAATCGTCAAACTTGATAAGGTTATGGTTGATGAAAGGATTAAGCAGACAAGATTGGCAAGCCTAATATGTCGGTGGAATATCATATTGTTGTATACGTACGTACCTCTTTTATTTTATCATCTTTCTCCTGCTTCAGAGGACTGTGCTTGATGCAGGACGTAATTGCATCGAGCAAAGTCCATTCTGCAGCTTGTGTTCGGGGTTCGCCTTCCGACGATGCCGAACTAAAAACGGAAACATCACTACTAGCTTGGTCGTGAGTGATGAGTTGCCGAGCAGTGCATGCATGCACCGAAAGAGAAACGAGCAGTAGCCACGCCAGAACTCGAGACATCGATCGTTTGACAGTACCAAAGGTTGTGTGAGTATATGATTTTGTGATAACTGCACAATGATCGAAGAGATTGAGTGAATGGTACTGATAGAGCTACCTGCAGCAGCTGCTTGAAATTGTCTTTGTTGGTCTTTCTTTCTATAGCTTGTTATAGCGTCTAGGGTTGGCTTGTCTGCTAGGGTTATAAAGAGCTTATGGGGACTTTAGCTAGTGTATAAAATTAGCATTTACTCAATTTTTTGCGGGACCTTCTTCTGTCCCCCTCCCCCCCACCACCTCACCACTCTTTGATTAATCACTGCCTAGGGGCAGAAGTAGGTGGGTGTGGGTGGAGAGTCTCGACTCAATTTCCATTTTAATTTCGCTCCGTATATATTTTCATCTTGGTTTAATCATTGTCACTGTCTCAGTTTAGTTCTAACCGAAATCGTTGTACATTTGGCTCCTTGCCGTCTACATACATACATGTTAGTTAAAGGATACAGAAATGCATATGTTATGCTTTTCTGTTGGGTGGTTTAGCCTTGATATAATTATTGGGGTGGGTCTAGACAGAAGCTATTTTATGTTTGGTTGGTATTTGGAAAACTGTCTTATAAGTTAAAAATCTCTCAACTATTCTTAATTTCATCAAAAATTCATTTTTAAATTATTCGACAATCAAATAATAGAACCATTCATTGTGTGTTTCGGACTAATCAAAGAGAGCCAAATAAGATGCAAACCCAAAAAAAAAGGAGACGGAGAGGGCCCACAGAGGAATGGGCTCATGATGGGCCCATGAGTGGGACGGGACGGTGGGGATGGATCACTTGGGCTGGGGACAAAGGTGCATGGCTATTCTAATAGCCACGTGACACGTCATCCCTGTGTGCTTTTCAGTGTTCTTCACACATTCAACAGAATCAGCCAAAATCTCGATTGCCTGTTGTTTTAGGATTAATTTTGGATGCAATAATTTAGCACTTTGACACTTTAACATCACAATCATTGAAGATGACCTCGTTCTCCAAAGATTAACGCTAGTCGTTATAACACTTCTAGTAGCTCTCCAAACAAAGAAGATGAACTTTGGCAGGACCGGTATTCTCCGCATCCGTTTCCACATACGAAGGTGATCAACATAATGAGGTGGTTGCATCTCCGCATGGCACAACAATCCCAAAGGAAATGACCATCAGTAGAGCAAGCCATGATACGGCTCCTGCCATCATGAACCAAGATCGATAACACTAGAAAACACTCGAAACCTTCAAAATCAGAGCTTCGTATATTTTGACTCAGGGCAAGTGTTATTGGACTATCATTCTGGTTAGTGGGCAAAAGCTGTTTCTGTGTACCATTAGCTAGTTTTTCCATTAATGTCCTTTACTTGAAAATATCAACTACATGAGCTTTTGGTGGAGGATTGCCAGAAAGAAGCACACAATCCAGAGTCACAGCTCAAGTATTTCCAGTTTTATGATCACAAGAAGACTTGAAGAAGAGATAGATTTCGGGACGCTTCTATACAAAGATATAACCTGTACACAATTTGCAGCAGCAGCAGCAAGAACCATTGTCTATATAAAGAACTTAATGCAATTAAACTATAAACCAGCAAATCACTGTATGCGAAAGTATGACATTCGATGAAGTGAAAGTAGGCAGAGGTGCTGTGCAACAGTTCGGCTCCTGCCTACTGATGAATCTCCATTCCGAAAGTATTCTCGCCGCTGTAAGTAACATAGAGAAATCCGTCTTCATCCTTCTTTTCTTCATATATTGCAGACATTATAGCACCTGATTTTGTATAGATAGAGGAATGGGAAAATCAGAACTGGTGCAATGCTGGTTAAGGATATGAGATCGGATTCACGTTCTGCACAAGTGCTTACCGGTTGGTGGCAGGACATTGTCAACGAATATGAAGATCGCCTTTTCAGCACTCAGTTTGATCCTCTTCCGGATTACGTAAACAAACTGTCCGACAGTCAAGTCGGATGGGACTAGGTACCTGCTACCACGAAAATGCCAATCTGGTCAACAAAACATAAATGATTCAAAAGGAGCTGGATGATCTGCTAGTGCACTTATCTATCCTACATTCCTAGTGCTGTCTCAAGATAACAAGATAAGATCAAACGGCCTTTGAACAACATGAGACCATGAGTTCATCAACAAGAACATATGCAAGAAAGAGTAGGCTCCAAGCATTCATTGACCGAGAGGAAGATCACGATAATCAAGGTCTAAATTTTCATTGGAGAACTTGAAACAACATAAAACATCATCAATTTAAATTGTACTTTTTCTTGTCTATGTTTGGTATTTCGCTTCTCTCCGCCTTCTCCACAATGACCTGCAAAACAAGAAAGCACCCTGAGAATGAAGCCAGCTATGAGAAAAGAGAAAGACTTTTGATATTCAATCCATCACAAAGATAATTTTAGTTGATGCAAGCAGACTGAACACAGTTCTCGAATGAATTCAACGTTTGAATCAAATTCTGAAACCAATAACAAGATAGTCAAATAAAAACATTGCTCGAAGAACACATGATGAAGCTGAAATGACCGAGGGAACATTCTAATGGCGCTCTGTGATCATGAGAATCCAGGTCCAGAAAAGGAAGAAAAACCATAAAGTAAACTACAATAGAACTATCACAGTACCAATTAGTCTACCCTAGCCGACGATTCTGATCTCCGATTTCACCATACATAACACGATTAAAGAAATAAGCGGTGCACTAGTTGACATCTAGAGTAAGAAAACTATCAATGTAGACCAACAATGGAAAACAATACTAAACAAGAGAAAACTAAAGCACAGCGTCATAAATCATGATCAGGCATCAGTTTCTCACCGGAATTCTATCTGGGTACTTCTCCCTTATCCTGGCAGCCTCAGCCTTTCTCTTCTCTGTAAACACAGTAAAGACTTAATAGTTAAAAGCTCCATTGACATGATAGATATTCACCAATCTCTAACTTGGGATACATACCATGGTCATGCTCTTGTCTGAAGCAACTCTTAGTCATCTCCCCTGCACCTCATCCAAACAAAGCAAGTAAAATCGTCTGCCCACAACTAAATAGTCTCAACAAATTACTTCACCAACTAATCAAATTCTCAAAAGGGTTATGTACTTATGTTCTTCTTCTTTCTTTGTTCATCCGAAATCACCAAAATTCAAGCAAGCAGCTTCAAGCTAAACCTCCCAATTCCAAACGAACCCCAAAACTAGCTAAATCAGGTTAACTACTTTTTCGCCAATAACCCACCGAGTAAAGCAAAAGAAAAAAGGAAAACAAGCCACAGCCACATCAAACATTAATCATCAACCATTCAACCGATTATGCAGCAAGAACACACAGATTTCAGACAATTTGATGGAATTCCAACATCCACATAAGAGTGAAGAGCTGACCTTTGTGTACACGAAGCCGGACGAGGAGGCTGGCTAGAAGAAAGGAAGAAAGAAGTTTGCTTTTTTGATCGAAACTCTGTGCAACAAGGAAGGAAACGGTGATTCGGCAGCCGAATATTTATTTATTATTATAAAACAACCTTTTTCTTTCCAATTTGGAGCCCTTCTTTTGGGGCTAAATTGCAGCAATAAATTATTCCAATGGATAATTTTGAGATAATCATAATAATCGGCAGAAGTGTGTCCCTTGCTGCCCACGTTACCTCTATCTTGTGGCTCAAGCTGCTGAATCATCCAGCTGACTTGTTAATTCAGTTTTATTACAGCCGACCCTGAGATTATTCGAAGAGCGGAGTCACTTATCAAACCCACTTTTAATCCAATCAAAAGTGAGGTTGTAGGTCTGGTGCTGAATCATTAATACAACAAGTGCTTGCGGTGATTTGGAGTATTTGGAGAGAGCAGAACGAGAGTCTCTTCACCTACAAAGCTACGCCGACGGATGTGGTGGTGAAAAGCGGGATGAGGACTTGGAACAATGGCTGGCGGCGCAAACAACGAGCCCAGTGTCCGCAAGTATGCGTTCCAACCTCTTTCCGCACTGACATCCACCACCGTCTGGTATGTTTAAGTGCAATTTTAACATCGCAACGTTTGAGCAGCATGTTGGGGTAGGATTGGTAATCAGAGATGAGCATGGGCACGTTCTGCAATATGTTATGCAACGACTCCCGGGGCGACGAGATGCGCGGGAAGCTGAGGCTATAGCACTCCACACGACGCTCGAGTGGGTGCATAGCTTGGGGTATGACCATTGCATGTTTGAAACGGATGGCCAAGCGGTGGCTTTGGCAGTTAAGCGTTCGGTGATTGATTTTTCGGAGTTTGGCACCATTATTGCTGCTTGTCGGTTGCTTGTTGCATACAGACCACTTTTCACACTTTTCACAGTGTCTTGAGTTAGGAGAGATAGGAACGGGTCCTCATGAGCTTGTTCGTCACTTCCAGATTCTTGTGTTGTCCGTTTTGGAAACGACGCCTCCTGATTGGTTTTTATCTTATGTGAATGATATGTGTGTTGAGGTTAATCATTAATAGTACAAATAGCCACTTTTCGAAGAAAAAAAAGTTGAAGTTGTAATTTATTTATATGATCATCCCATTAATTAACCGGTAAACTAGGTTTGATGTCGAGTTACCCATCAAACTCTTCGACACATTTATTTATTGCTCCAACTTACAATTTCCCAATCAAACCCAATTAGATTTCTTAGCCCTATAAATCAAACACTGCAACGACATCATACAAAAATGTCAACAGAAGCATTATTGGATATTAAACTCAATAATTCTCCTAAGAATGCAGAAGATGGCTTAGGAGAGTTATTGAGCTTAATGTCCGATAATGCTTCCGTTGGTACTGTTGTATGATGTCGTTGTAGGGTTTAATTTGTTTGTTTCTCTTTTTTTTTCTCAATTTTCTTTTGCACCCAGGTTCATGTAGACAAAGAAATCGAATTTTTGATTTTCGAATATTTTTTGTATTTTCCTAGAATCCGTCACAATAAAATCATCATTATTTGGGCCGTATGAGTAGTTGCCCCAGATGCGTTTGCAGCTTTGAGGTTGTGGGCCTTGCATACTTTTTGTCTGGGCTCAAACATTTCAGGTCAAAGGTGAAATTCTTACTGCTATGCTGAAACTTGGGCTTGGATCCAAAGAACATTTAGCTTCTGTTTAGCATGACTTTAATATGTTAAATTTTAAACTTAATTTAGAACATAACTAAATTGAGATGCAAGGGAATATTTTTTCATAGGGAAAATAATTAATCTATTAATGCAAATCATCAAAACAAATGTTTTTCAAATCGACCGATAATTATATAAGAGGGATTTGTATTAATCATGATAATAGATTGCCTAATTAACGTATGAACAATTTTATAACCCTCTCCTTTTACAAATACAATTGAGAAATCCGATCCAGACAACACAATCTCCTTACACTTTTTAATCAAGTCTCCATACTCTGTAGCATCGTACATTTCTCTATGAAGCGCTGAATGCACCGATAATAACTAGTTATAACTAATAAGTCAATTAATTAAGGTGGGGGGTTGTTGCATGTGACGATCATATAATATGGGGCCTGGAGGGACCATCTTCTCTCATTTTCATTTGCTTCACATGGTACCCATTTTGGCTTCACTCCTTGTTTAGAAGTTGCTTAAACTGCTGGATTTCCTTTCACTTTCTTTTCATTATAATAATAATAATAATAACTTGTCTTAATCATGCTAATTAACTTCCCTCTTTACATTACTCCTCCCTTTTTACCTCTTTATATATTACTTTCGTGACGTCAAATAGATTAAAGTTGAATGATTGTAGTATTTGATTTTGTGTTTTAGAAATTTTAAGTTTGAAACTCGAAATATACAATTATTTCGGCACCTGAACTAACAATCGACAACCTCAAAATTATAAAAACTTAGTTATAACTTCTAATCGAGGATTCATGAAAGGAAAGATATACTTGATAAAATATAATGATAGGTGAATTTTAAATTAATGATTTTATAATACGTAATATGATGAGATAAAGAATCTACTCTAAACTTAGGGGGGTCAAGATTTAGGAAATTTCTATAATAGGATCATTGTTTCCCAACCGTATCGGTATGAACAGGAAATTAATGAACACTTTTACCAAATCCCATTTTTTATTACGGATGGGGCCTTGTCAATTTGCTCAGAGAATCAGGTCTGGGTAGTTCATTACGGCATGCTCGAAACCTTCCCAGGGTCGAGCCCGATCACCACTATACAACCGCTCAGAGTCACCCGAGAAACTCCACCATTTGGATCTTGTCGAATGAGAGTTTAGATCAGATCCCGAGACTACTATAAAAAGAAGGTCCCTGCATTCATGAGAGGAGAAGAGACCACTCACCAACCCCAAAACTACATCTAAGATCCGAACACCCAGCCCACCACAAAAACGCCTCATGCCCATTACTCGTCGAGGAGTACATGTCTGGTACTTCTCTGTCTTCCTCTTTTATCCTTACTCAATCGTCCATTCCTCATAATTACTTCTTACTTACATCTCTACATGCCTTGTTAAGAAATGCTTAGTAGACTTTACAACAAAAAAATACCGAATCAACCCATTCTCCATCAACAAATCACTAAATAATTGATTGAAAAATAAAAAACGAATTAGACCAGTCAATCATCAGAATGGGGTTAGTTTTGGGTGATTATATATCAAGTCTCAAATCATTAGCACTAATTAGGTTGGGAAGAAACCATAATTTACAACTAGCATGCACATGGTGATTGGTGATTGGTTGGATTTTAAAACCTCAAGCATGAGTAACTAATTTAATCCAGAAAAGGGTTGTGATTTTTTGAACTAGTTAATGATATACTCGTGATCAATCATTGCAAACACAGAAGCTCGCTTACGATTTCTGTTGGTAGAATACGGCGTCGAAGCTCGCTTAAACGTTATTGAAATCGAACGGTACGAGCCGCGAAAATGAGACACCAACAATATCGTAATTTAGCCAATGGAACAACTTTTGGTTGGACGAATCAAAAATATATGGTCATATCTAATTGTTTCTCGATAATTAAGTGTTGCCTATTTCTGTTAAAGACATTCTTAGAAAAAGAAAAAAGAAAGAAAAATCAAATTTATCCATCAACGACATCATGAATAAAAATCAAAGCAAAAACATCATATATATATATAGTTGGCTTAATCATGATTATGTCGCAATTAAATAGACTAAAATTATTAGCAGGCGGCTATAGTTAGGCTTGTTGTGTATTGATTAATTAATTAATTGCTATTGGGAAGTATTTTCTTTTCTTATTTTAAAATAAGAAAAAGACTTCGATATATATATTTTTTGTCATATTTTTATTATATATTATACTTATAATTAAGAGTTTTGAGGTTTTTGTTTAGGGTTTAGGGTTTAGGATATAGCGATAAAGTGTTTAGAGTCTAATTAAGGGCTTTATGATTGGTTAATGTAGATTTATGGTAAAAATCAGAGTTTGAATTACGATTAAAAATATAATTTTATAATCTAATGTTTGAGATTTAGAGTTTAATGTTTAGGGGTGTAATAATATCCTTTCAAATGAATATTTTTAATGTTATATATATTGTATATGTATCAAAATTTCCGCTATATAAAATAATTTGATAATAGGGGACACCAACCTATAATTGGAAAGTGATGGGGGAAGAGGTTTGTAATCAATGTTGATTGGTCGTTATTTAAAATTTAACGCCGCAAACCAACATAGTCAAGGATAATGACAACACAAAGACCGTACATTAATTAGTATTTCCTAATTAATAAATGGTTAGATTAGTCCATGCATCTTTGGTTTACGGTGTTGGTTAGGTCATGGACAAGGGTGGAGTTAGACATGTCAAGTCGGATTATAGAACTCCCACTTGGTTAAATTTGTTTTTTGAAAATTAATATATATTTTTTGTGTTAAAAATTTAAATTAAATTTGAAATTCTATTTGGATAAATTTGAGGATTTCATTTGGATAAATTTGCTCAGAATAGAGGTAAATATAAAATTCAACCAATCCAAACTTGCATCGTTTTAAAGTCAATTTATTTGCCGTTGCAAGAGCTGAATAATCATATTGATGAGGTGAACACTGAATTGTTATGTTGTGTAGCTTATATATATCTAGATGATTGTTCCATTGATTTTGACAAGCAAAAGTTGGTTAGACTTGTTAGTTTTCATTCCAAAGAATTCTATGTTCATGATATCTCTTTCATTGATTTTCAACTGGATACTTATATTTTTGAGATAAAGCTTGATGAAAGATTCAAAGATTTCAAAGGAATCTTGGAGTTTTTTTAAAAAATAGTTGAAACTCGAAATCACAACATCATGTATCCCAAGATATGTTTGCTTGTTGAACTAACATTATTTTTGCCGGTTGCAACAACAAGTTTTGAGAGAGCATTTTCTTCGATGACCTATATTAAGAACAAGCTTCGCAAAGGAGATGAGATGTTGAATGATGGTTTAATGGTGTATATTGAGAAAGATGTCGTTCGTAGTTTAGATAAAAAATGTATTGGACAATACTTTCAAAACATGAAAACTCACTGTGTCAAACTATAAAAAGGTCAAATATTTGAATTGATTTTGTTTTCTCGTTGTATAAGGACCCCGTTTGATTTAATTTTTGGCTTCGTCGTCGGTGATGAATATTATTATATCCGAACCGTCACCATCACCATCCTGAACCGCTCATATAAAACGACGTCGTTTCATATACGAGACGAGGGAAGACATACATTCTTCGACAAACTCTGCGCCACTTGCTCTCTTTGACCGAGTATCCTTCACCTTTCGAACTTTCCACATTCTTTTTTTCTTTTCGCTTTTTGCTCAATCAACCGTAATTATCGTCGATCTTTCTTTCTTTTTCTCTAGAGTAGTTGAAAATCAATCGACGACTCTTCCTCATCAGTTATGATAGTTCTTGATTCGTCAATTTATGATTGATTAGCCAAATCAGAAGAACATTTGTAACCGCAACCCGATCAAATACAATGATAGTATTAAAATCAAATATGAACAATCAAATTTGATAATTTTTGACAATAATCGCTATTAAAACAGTTTAACACTAAATATAGACTAACCATCACCGATCCGAACTGTTGCTAAGTTTAGATTTTTTTTTTGGTGTGACATGAAAAGAGAGAAGATTACACTGTTACCTCCAACACTTATTCCGTCAAAACTGACGAATCTCTCATATACTTCTTCCCAACTCTATTTACTTCCAATATAGATATCGTCTCAGCTATCGGATTGCTTCGTTAGGAGCCCACAGAGAAATTTACCTCTCGTTTAACATCGTCTTATGATACAACTTCATCTCTCCAATTAAAGTTATAAAAAGTTCTGAATAAGCGACGATAATACGAAAAATTATCCAAATCCAAAAATTATATCACAAAAAGGAATCCGTGTGAACCTCCACTTGAGTATATCCCAACATTTTCACCCAAAATAATTCATCACGAATAGCCTACTAGACATTTCCATCAACATTTACCAAAAAAATAAAATTGAAAATTGGAGTTGGGCCCAAGCTTTGTCACAAGATATACCGAGCCCAAGATTACCGGGTCGGAGAGTTGGGCCCAGAAGATTGACGGAAGCTGGTTTCCAATGGAGGGAAGAGATTTCTCATTTCTGAGTTCTGACCTGTGTGTGTGTAAAAATGGCGGTGGTGGGGAAAAGAGTGGGCCATTAATCACAAATTTGGGTGGGAAATTGGAAGATTTTTTCGCCGCTTGCCCCAATTCCAATTCAATTTTTACCCTCCTCTATCTCTCTCACTCTCTTTCTCTCTGTGGCTGTAAAACTCTACAGTGATAGTACTGTGGGGAAGGTGACAGACAGACCCAGTAGCAGAGGCAGAGACAGAGATAGAAAGAAAGCAGGCAGACCCCTCCCCCCTAACAATACAAAATATATCAAAAAATTAAAGTGCCAGAGATAAATCAAAATAAACCCAATAAAATAATACTCCAAAGAAAAGAGAGACAGAGACTAGAGAGGGAAAGAGAAAGAGGGGAGGAGGAGGGAGGAGGAGAGGGGACACTTTATTTGCCTTTTTTATGATGCACGCATCCATGGCAGAACAGAGAAGGGTACACAGTACTGCTGCGACATAACAAGTTTTCTTTTCTTTTCTTTTCTCTTTTCCCATCAATTTTAAATTTTTTTGAAGAAGGGAAACAAACAACAACAGCCCAGAGAGAGAGAGAGAGAGACAGAGCTGAAAGAAAAAGAGAGAGAAGAGACAGAATGGTCATGAAGAAGAAGATGGTTTGAAGAAGAACTGGGTTCCATGGATTGATAATGAAGAAGCAGAAGCAGCAGTTGATGGCATGCAAAGAGAAGTAGAGAAAAACTCAAAACAGAAAAGAAAAAGTTGCTTCTTGCTCTTCTCAGTTCTCAGCCCTCTTTTTCTCCCTTCCTTCCAAATCTGAGAGAAAAACCTGTTCTTTCTTCATCCTCTTCCGTGAATCTTGGCTGTTTTTTACTTGGAGGAAGGAAAAAAAGAAGGGTTTTTGTTTAATTTGGGTGTTGTTTAACTTCGAGCTCTAGGGATGCCCTTCCATCTGGAAGGGAAGGGGGGTTTAGATACTGCTTCCATTTTCTCACAGCAAGAAGCTTGGAAGCTGCAACATCACAACAACAAGCAGGAAGTTAACAGCTTTACGGAGCCTATTTCAGTTCTTCATATGAGAAGGAGTCCTAGCCCACCCACATCGGCTTCCACTCTTTCCTCTTCCTTCAACGGCACCGCCGGCGGCACCACTCCGACGGCCGGCGGTGACAAAGCCCTTAATAATAATGACAGAAAAGACGAGTGGGCTAATGAGCTGCAGCCAATCCCAACTGGAGGGCTGGATATTGTTTCATCTGTTGGAGAAAGATGCGGTCTTGGACTGTATGATTGGGAGAACATGCTCTCTGAACCCACCCAAGAACAGTCCCTGCTGAGGTGGATCTCTGGTGGGGATGTCGACGACTCGTCGTTTGGACTCAAGCACCTTCTTCAGTCTAACAACAATAACAACGGCAGTGGTAATAATAATCCGCTGGATTTTGACGGGATTGTTGATCAAGGACATGGAGGGTTTGAAGGAATTGGTGGAATTGGAGGTAGCATTGGTTCCAATTTGGGGGCTTTCCCTGCTTCAGGGTTTGTGGGCAACAATGGGAGAATTGCTCAAGCAGCAGCTGGTTTGGTATCTCCCAGCTCTTCTGGTTCTGGTTTGGTTAATTTCAAAGCTAATAATACTTTAGTTAATCTTCCTGCTGCTGCTTCTTTACCTTCTGCAATGCTTTACCATCCACAGCAACAAGTTGATGCTTTGGATGAGAAGCCACCGCATATTCTTATGAACATGAATCCTCACCAACAACCAGCTCCAAACTTCTTCTTCCCTTTGCCATTTCCACAACAAGATCATTATCATCAACAACAACCTCAACCCAAGAGGCAGAATTCTGGTGGCAACAACATCATGGAACCAAACATTCCTCCGATGTTGCCAAAGCTCCCATTTTCAGATCCAGGAGATGATATATTCTTAAGGAAACAGCAGCAACATCAACAGTTTCCTCCAGGGGTTCCGTTTCTCCTCCACCAGGGGATTCAGCCGCCATTAATGGGGAAAGATGACCCTGGAGGAGGAGGTCAACAGCAACAGCATGCATTGCTGGACCAGCTCTACAAGGCAGCAGAGCTGGTAGGGACTGGGAATTTCACTCACGCGCAAGGGATATTGGCGCGGCTCAATCAACAGCTCTCCCCAATTGGGAAGCCCCTTCACAGGGCTGCTTTCTACTTCAAGGAGGCGCTTCAACTGTTACTTATGACGAACAACAACCCGGTCACTGCTCCACCACTGCCTAGAACTCCTACTCCTTTTGATGTCATCTTCAAAATGGGTGCATACAAGGTCTTCTCTGAAGTCTCTCCACTCATCCAGTTTGTAAACTTCACTTGCAACCAGGCCTTACTCGAGGCTCTGGAGGATTCCGATCGAATCCACATTGTCGACTTCGACATTGGATTTGGTGCTCAATGGGCGTCCTTTATGCAGGAGCTGCCTCGCAGTAGAGGTCCCCCCTCGTTAAAGATCACAGCTTTTGCATCTCCTTCGACCCACCACCCGATCGAGCTTGGTCTTATGCGCGAAAACTTGACTCAGTTCGCCAACGAGATTGGTGTGAGTTTCGAACTCGACGTGGTCAACTTAGATTCTCTAGACCAGAATTGCTTCTCGCTGCCTATATTCCGAGCTAGCGAAAACGAGGCTGTTGCTGTGAACTTCCCTATCTGGTCATGTTCGCATCAGCCATCTGCATTGCCTTCTTTGCTACGTCTGGTTAAGCAGCTTTCTCCAAAGATTGTCGTGTCTTTGGATCGTGGATGCGATAGGAGCGATCTCCCCTTCCCTCAACACATTCTCCATGCTCTCCAGTCATACATTCATCTGTTTGAATCGTTGGATGCTGTCAATGTGACTAGTGATGCTCTGAACAAGATTGAGAGGTTTTTGCTTCAGCCTAGGATCGAAAGCACCGTGTTGGGGCGTCTTCGTGCACCGGACAAGATGCCTAATTGGAAGACGATCTTCGCCTCTGCCGGGTTTTCTCCCGTGACATTTAGCAATTTCACCGAGACTCAGGCCGAGTGTGTTTTGAAAAGGACTCAAGTGAGGGGATTTCACGTTGAGAAGCGACACGCCTCCCTCGTCCTTTGCTGGCAGCGTCGAGAACTCATATCGGCATCAGCTTGGAGGTGCTGAGATCACGGGGCGCGCTTATCCACTTAACTTGTCTACTAGAGGTTCCCAACTCAATCTAATGCGGGTAATCATGAAAATGTCAATAAATTTTTGAACTATCGTTGGTGATACCTCCTTTTGTGACTAAATATGAATTGTGTAGTTTGTCGGGGGGAGTGTCCCTATGCTTTGTTGCATATGTAGTTGAGCTCCCTTGGGTAGAAAAGCTATCTTCTAACTTGGAAAAATTCAGTAGGGTTGTTGTTCTTCTTCATCCTCGGAAATGGTTATTGCTGCTGCTATGTTATATTTCTTCATAATTATGCTGACAAAATGTGCCTCTGGAGAGTTGTTGTATAACTAAACAACAAATTACGAGGGGAAAAGTAGACAACTTCATTAGTTCTTCCTATGTATGAACATCAAATTGTTTCATTTCTCTAGTATTTGCATTACATACATCATCCCCAGGTTGCTCGAAATCGATAGGCTAGCTCGGAATGAAACCCCCAGAAATACACAGGCTAAGTTTCTATGGTTCTGCCACAGGGCAAGAGCAAATCTTCCTTTTGAGATTTTGTATGTTGGTTCTGCAGAAATAATATCCTTTTTGTTGGAACATGGCCAATGGTACATGCTCCAAACTAGGAAGACAAAACCAGATACAAATACACCTAAGCTTTGATGTATTTTGTCTCTCCGATATTAGCTTTTCCCCCTAAGGGAGTGAGTAACATGGGGTTATGTTGTTGAAAGTTTTGTCAATGCTCATTTGTCTCATGGAAAATAACATTTAAACAACGTTCTTATGTTTTTTATTATTTATTATTATCATAATGCATGCATTTAAGCCCCGACATGTAGCGTGTCACCCTCAATTTTTTTGCATTGATTAATTAATTAATTATTGATTTTTGGTTTAGTGTCTATACCCGTACCTTTTATACTGAAAATTTTATATTTTTGAGATTAAAATTTAAAAATTAAATCGTAAAGTCATTATAGTAAACTCTAAACACTAAAGAATGATGCTAACATCCTAAATTCTAAATCTTAACCATAAAATATTGTATCATAAATTCAAACTTAAAATCATATTACAAACTTTAACTTTTGACAATAAATCAAAATTAATAAATCCTAAATCCTATATATCAAATTCTAACCCCTAACACTGTATCTTAATTCTAACATTATATCTTAATTCTAAACAAAAACTTTCAACTTTAAAAATTATAATTTTAAATATAAAATATAACAAAATTTGACATATAAAATACCGAAACGTTCTCCCTCAATATATATAGTCTTTGCTTCATTGTACACTGAATTTGCTAAACTAAATTTTCCCAAAAATAAATTCAAGGTATTGGACATCTACTAACTGTCTCACATGGGATCTTGGTTTTCTTCTTTATAAATTAACAAGGTTGTTTTTATTTAATGCCTGTTGTTATGGTACTCTGTTTTTTTTGCGTACGAAATAAGTTAAAACAAATAAGTACATATTACATAAGCATTGAAAAATTCTATAGAATTTAACGCCGTTTGACTTTTCAGATTTCGATACCATGTCATAAATCTTTACTGTTAATGAATATAATAAAAATTTATATGAAACCCTCTCCCAACAACCGAAGTTATATAGGATGTAATGGTCCGTAACATAATATCTGAGATATGAAAGACCAATACGTTTATGTTTTGAATCCCACTACCCTATATTTCGTACATGTGACTTATTCCATGAAGTTGTGTAAATTTTATAAAAAGTTTTGTTTGAGGGACATGTTAATGAATATTACAAAAATTATTGATAAAAAATGAATATTATAAAAACCTATTTGAACTCAACGATGACCTTGTTTAAAATAAAAAAAAGGTCAACCTTAAAACTATGAGCATGTTTGGTAGGAGCGATATGATATTTCATATCACTCAATAACTATCTATTCGAGATATTTTCGTGTTTCGGAATGTGAACTAGCTATTTGGTGATATTGATGATATTCAATATTCACCTAAATGAGTGATATTAAATATCAACCCAATATCTTTTCAATGGATATAATTGTCCTTATAATAATTTAATAGTTACATGCAACAGAGGGTTAAATTGATAAATTTTTTTGTCATTATTATTAAAAGTCAGGACCCACATCACATCTAATCATTTTTAAACACTACCACTCAATATCCTACACCAAATTAAATAAGTATATTCATATTTTTTGGATTCAATATCAATCACACCAAATATTATGAAATTTTGAATAACTAGCTATATAATAATATTGTTTTAAAAATGAATTATTATGGGGAACTGTTTTAAATCAATTTTGTGTAGTTTAATGAAGTGATCAAGTTGGGATAAAAATAAAGCAGAAAAAGGATTAATTAGGAGAGTATAACTCATGCAGAGAGAACATGCCTCGTATGGACAGCGACAAAGATTAATGACCATATAAATTATTAATAATAATAATAATTAATTAGCAATGTCGGTTTCGTTGAAAACGAGCCATCATCTATTTAACCAACTCTAACCACCATAATTAGAGTTTTAATTTTGGCGACATGGGACTAACAATGATTTCTTAATGAAAAATGGCTCCACGTCCACAAGCTTCCTACTGCTCCAAGTCGCATCCACCACAGATAGGTGTGACGGGATTCGAGATGTGCATTCGGAACGAAGAAGGCAAGCTGCTAAACTTCACGCATGTCGGTATTGTTCCAGTCTCAGAAGGGGAAGCAATCGCTCTATCATCAGCATTGAAATGGGCATTAGCACTTGCCTACAATCAGCTGCAGTTTGAAGGCGATTCTCAAATGGTGGAGATGGCGTTGCAAAATACAGAGGAGGATACGCGCATGCGGGAGTATACGAAATCACAATAGCCACTTCTCGTTTAAGTTTGTTAGTAGAGAGCGGAGTAGGTTGCTGTTATGATCTTTTGGGTAGAATTCATTTCTAAAAGCTAGTTTGAGAGAAGAGGGTGCCCACAAGGTTATAAACCCACCCGCTAATCCCACATTTAAAGATGTGATATTTAACTTAAACGTAACAGTTGTTTATATGTTAGCTAGACAATCCATATTCCCAAAAAATCAGTCTGTAAGTTATGTGGCTCCTAATTGACTCACCGATATACTCGATAGTTATCCAAAATTTGAATAATCCTCATCATATCTCCTATAAATTTGAATCCAAAAGGTGTAAGTTGCTTTCTAGCCGGATTACTATTATTATGGCATGTACATGGTTTATAATGTTCTTACTTCTTTAGTTCAAACATCATGTGTCGTCAAGTTATGATTGTTTTGAGCTCTTCAAAGTCCAAACAAAAGTTTATAACCTAAAACAAACATAATAAGCCTCATAATCTCTTTACGGATGAGTTGAATTTTATAGTTCAGGTATTTAGATGAGGTATTTTGGTCGAAATAATTCGTTTTGTGTTATTTGGGTCGAAATACCTCGTTTAGCATCAAATAACTCAGTTTCAAATTATTTCAAATACCTCATCAAAATAACTCGTTTCACAACCAAAACAAAATATGTGGCATTTCGAGATGTGATATTTGAAATAACTCATTTTTAGTTATTCAAATACCTCCCAACCACCTAGGTATTTAATTTAACCCCACTATTTTGAAAATGTAGTATTTTCATTACCAAATCTCATATTAAATAACTTAATAGCCAAACAAGATCTCTATATAAATACTCACATTCTCAAATAACCCACCAATTAATTTTAAAAATATTATATATTCAAAATAACTGGGTCAAACAATTGGTTATTATTATTTTTAAAAAGAATTATGATAGAAATTATAAATTTGGAGGTTGGAGATGGCGGTGTGGGGAAGTGGTCCATCACTCCAACATCAGCCAGCTAATGAGTAAAGTAGAGTTGCATAGTTGCCGCCGACCCCGAAAAGACCACTAGTCAATGGCCTCTCCCCCTAACACTTTATAAGTTAAGAAAATGTTTCAAATTATAATTTTTTTTTATGAAGAGCCTTTTTAACGATATGATATTTAGTGATATTATCATTAGGTATTGATATGGTTGTACGTTTCGAACTTTAAACTCAAAATTTCCAAAAATAAAATCAAAATGCTACAATTATTCGATTGTAATCAGTTTGATGAATAAAAATTATTTGTTATTAATCGATTTTTTTGAGCCACGATTTGAAGGGGGCTTGGGGGCTATTGGTTGGTGGGTAGTGGAGTGATGTGAATTCCTTACAGGCCACGTAAAATCGATCAAAAGAATATATTCCAACCCAATTTCAAAACAAAAGTTGTAGAGACAAAACGTGTCCACAGTTTTTAGTGGCAAAAGTCTCATTAGCCAAGTTGGGGTGTGTGAGTGTAAAGTTCTAAAAAAGAAAGAAATAACTTGAATTACCAAACACGCATTTTATCACGGAAACAACCCCATTTAGACGAAAAGCCACCCGCCTCCATACGCCAAAAGTCCTCTTAACTTTTCGTGATGAGCAACCTTCTCAGGCTCTCAAAGATATGCTAGCTGTGGAGGAAGAATCTAATCATCTAATAATGTTTGTACGTTGGATGCTATACAGACTAAAATACAAAAGATACAAAGAAAAAAGAAGAAGAAGAAGAAGGAAAGATGAGCAAATGATGAGTGGCTTTTTGCAAATGTATAAAGTTGAGAGTGGAGAAAGGAAAAGAGAGGAGAGTATGCTTTTGTCGTGAAGAAGCATCCATCTTAAGAGTTGTGTGGGGATACTTTCGAGATTAAATAGGTTAAATTTAAAATGTTATTAGGTCGAAATAAAAAAAAATTTAATTTATAATTAAATTTGTCACTTTTGATAACAAAAAGGGAAGACAACATGTTTAGAAGAATCACCCCCCTAACTCCGTATTTGGAGATCTTGTACGTAGTTAAGTGTCGTCTAAAGATATAAATTTCTGTTGGTCCTAGGCGTGTGTTAGTTGTTGGAGTATTAAGTATGGTTTGAAACAATATTAATGGTTGTTGAAACTCGGTTCATACCAGAGTCGTTAAATATTTATAATTACTTACATAAAAAAATTAGTCTTTAAATATAGATGTGTGTTTGAATTTTTACGACCTCAATTTTAATAACAATTGATATAAAAGTACAAAGTAATAATAAATTTGTGCAAACTTCAAACACGTTAATTAACTTTAAGATCGGTACATAACAAAACAGTATAAGATCCGTACATAATGAGCAGAGAATGACGAGAGGTGCGTAATTGAGCCAACAAAGGATAAAAGAGAAATGCACGAATGCAAAAGTGTGTGGGGAAAGTTAAGGTTGGCGTCACAAAGCTAGAAAACCTTTTGCTTGTGTCTTTTATAGATTCTTTGGTCACATATTAGTACTACCATTATCACCAACCAGGTTAATGGTCTGAGAGTTTTTTTATCGGATCAATTCGACAGATTGTGATTGTTGGATCAAATTATTTTTTGATCAATTTTCATCTAATGGCTGAAAATGATGGGGTAGTTTCGAAATTGTTTTTGGACAAATCACATGAGTGTGATCATTGTACGAGCATGTTTAATACGACCATTTTACGGGCTCGTTATGTCATTGTTACCTCCACCTTATTAGTAGTTGAATTCATCATCGTTATGTCCAATTTACCACTCTTTTATGTTGGTTATATATACACTTTACGAGTCTGTTATGCGTTTTTATTATGTCTTTTTAATAGGCTCATTATGTCGACTTCATATGTAAATTGTTATATCTACATTACGTCATTATTATATTATTGCTATGTCATTCTTATATCTAGTTTACGTGAGAAGGGTAAACAAAGAAGAAAAAAAGAAAAGTTGAAAGATAAGTAATATTTTTTAAAGTCTCGTTATACCCTTGATAAAATTTCAACCATCAAATTGAAATTAGCAAAAATAATTTTAGACCGTTAAATAAGCTATTGGATTGACCGAGAGAAATGGCCGTCGAATCAATAACATTTTTGCATTACCACCGCCATATCTTCTTCTTCTTCTTCTTCTACAACTTCTTCTTATCTAAACCTGATCATCATCATTCATGGGGTCCTTTTCATACACACTCTTCCTTCCAATTGGTATCTTGCTTTTCTAATTTGTCTTTGGATGATATCACCTTTCATTTTCAGACGTAGACTTGCATAAGCTTACAAACAACGCCACTAGTACTCCTATGCCTTTCTTAATTTAGTCTTCTTTGCTTCTCCAATACCACCCCCAACAAAAAAAAACACAAGCCCCACCCCTCCACCGGCGGATTCAAAGGTCTCCTCGGTTCGTTGTCTGGTCCACTGTCTAGCCCATTTTAAGACCAATAACATAGTCTATACAAAATCATTTTTGAAAGATATATATAAGTATCTTTGCAAATTTGTCGCGCCATCTCGACTCCATCTCTAGGTCTTTCATCAGCTCTTCGTCTATGACGCTCATACCAATCGGTCCAGTTCAATTGCCTTGAAATGTCTGCCATGGCAAGCTGGACCCATAACGGTAGCACCAGATGCACTTGATATAAGCTGCAATTCCCCATAATGATCCATCAAATCCACTTCAACATCATAGATATAGTACGAAATGTCAGTACTAATCCCCCAACGTGTTATTTGAACATTTGTAACAAGTCTGTCGTACAGTCAAGTTATTTATATTGATATAAGTTGATTAGTATATGTTTTATATACATTTTACTGTTTATTTTTAACCTTTTTATAATTCGATTCGATACATTAAATATATTTGTTATCCATCCTTATCAACTAGCTATCATCTCTCTTTGTCTTAATAACCATGCACCACTTGGTCCTACAAGTACTTAATATATGTTTTCTCCTTTTGTAATTTCGATGGTCCACACCATCACTTGATCTTAGTGGAACTTTTGAAAATGACTCTATCTTAGACTTGACAATGAGGCTGACTTGGAACGGAATATCGATACTCATTTTTATTTTCATTCTTAAAATTCATCTTTATATTTATCCTCATCTTCATTCGAATCTCAATATTTATATATATTTTTAAATTTTTAAATTTTAAATATTCAAAAATTTCAAATATCCATAAATATCTCCATCCCGACTATCTTTACTTTGACAACTTAGGTGTATTTGCTTAGGTTTGTCAAGGAGAACCTATGCAAACTGTTGATATTTCAGCCCACTGGACTTCATGAATAGCCCAATTAAGAGAACTGGGCTGTTGATTTTGTCTCCCGGCCTTCAAGATCTCGAACGACGTCGTCATTGCCAATGTTCACGCTTCACGGGCTGCTGAGGTCGCGCGTGCGGAAGAAGCCAGTCGTCGGTACAGTCAGAAAAGAAAATAATAAACAATAAGTGGGGCCTACCAAATTGCTTGTCAAATTCACTGCGAGGATTTTCCCTGCTAATCGGCAAATTCTTGGAGAAGGGGTTAGTCAAGCCATCTCCAGCTTAGGTTTTCTACTTTTCTCAGCTCACTACCTCAATAGTTTCAATCCCAGAAGAAACAGCTCGGCTATGGGGATCTTGAGGAGCGGGTTCTCGTTTATACTCGGTACGTCTTTCGGCATCTACCTTGCTCAGAACTACAACGTCCCTAACATACGCAAGCTCGCCAACACCGGCATGGTTATCGCCAAACACATCGAGGAGTCGTATAGGAAGCCCAAGAAGACTGACGTTGACGATTGATTCTGTTCTTCTAGGGTTTCACTTCTGGGTTTCTTGTTCCCGCTTTCGATTCTGCTCATACTGCTGGGGAGGATATCAATTTTGTCTGGGTAGTTGTATCGGGATAGGTTTTCTGTAAGGTTTTTATGTTTCTCCGATTGAATGTCGGCTTCTGTTAATGGTGATCTTGGTAGATTAATGGAATTACACTTTACCTTTCCATTCTTACAATCTTTGTTCGTTTCTGCCTTGCACATTCTAAAAAGATCATTGATACTCTTGAAAGCTTTGGATGTTGAAGCGCCTCTATATGCTGCAACATTGGTCGATAACGAGAAACTAATGATGAATGCTCTGAATTGATAGCAGCAATCATTGCTTAAGTCGTGCAACTATTGTATTGCTGTAACGCCATTATGTTGCAGAAGGAACAGTTTTATTTTATGCAGACTGCAGTAGAGAGCAATTGTATCATTCTAGCTCAGTACTTGTGTACTTCCATTCCTCTGGAAATCTTAACTTCATAGCAGTTTGTTGATTGTCAAGAACATGCTATTGACTTCGAGGAGTCCGGCATCTGCATTTGCAGTGTAAGTGTGGACATGTTCTTGAGATCATGGCTTATATCGATTCAACATGAAACTGTTTTAGGTTCAGGCTCCTGGGTAATTCCTTGTTTATGTATGTTACAAATACTCTTAGCTAGAAGTATGGTTAAACGTGTAAATAAAGAACTCGCATTTACAAGAAGTTGACTGTAGTTGGAGTATTTCACATGTTCCATAACAGGAGATGCAATTCTTATCAGCAGGTAACAAAATCTGAAGAAGGGGCTCACTGTTTTTTCACTCAATGGTTAGGCAGAGGTCTTTTGAACTCAACAGACAAGCATCGGCCATTGTTGACAGTGTAGCTATTGCCGGAGGTTTATCCAATTTCTGGAACGAATGCCAGTGAGAAATGCTTGTAATTTTGTCTGGATACACAACAGACACTGCACTTCGGTCTAGAAGTTTAACTATCTCTTCCATCTCGCCAAGGAGGTAAACTGCTTCCCTTACACTGCCTTTCCTGTCTTCAATTGTGCTCTTCAAACACTTGCAGAAGATCACTGGTCGCAGGTTGGTGAGACAAGCAGCAAATATGTCGGCGATCAGCATCGATATTGTACCAAATAACCTCTCCCCCGATTCTGTGTTGTCGCGGTGGAAATTCTCCAGAACTGTGCTGCTTATTCTGTACATGGAATTAGCTGCCAATAACTTTGGGTGCCACACTGAAGGGTTCTCCCTCATGCATTGTGATGGGTACGCTTTCTTGAAGTCTTCAAATCTCTTCTTCCCGGCTTCGGCAAGCCCTTCAAGTACTTCTCTTGTGGTTTCTGCTCTCAGGGACAACTTAGCAAGATCTACATCTAACCATTTATGGTAAATGTCGACCCCGGACCATACATGGTTAGCTGCTCTTCTAATATTTATTAGCTCTTCTTTTCCATCCTCGTGTTTTTCTATAAGGGTGACGTACATGAGTCCCTCATGTACACTCCGTATCAATTGTTTGACAGAACAGCTGCTGATATTCGGAAGTGCAACTGCAATTGCTGTCAAAGTAACTATAGGAAGTGACCAACAATGTGGAGGTTCTTCACCTTCCAAGCTGCAAATTTTCTCACAGTCAAATGCTCTTACTCCGTCAAAACCTTCTGCAAAGTTTGCTTTTCTCAATAGCTCTATCAGAAGTTTAGGCTGTCTCCTTCTGCCCTTTTGCATCCAGTGATCTGTGGCAGTACAATTCTTCCTCATAGTCACTTCCACAAGGTTTTCCTCGCCTTCAAGATGCAAAACAAAGCGACTTAGATCGATTTTTTTTGTTACTTCCAGTCCCGGATCAACGGAAATGCTATTACTTGGTAACGACTTCCTTAACTTTTTGCAGGAAACGCAGACCTGCTCGACTCGGGCTGCACAGAAGATGCATATGTATTGAATAGCTTTGCATCCTATTATGATTCCCATTTGTGCTCGGATACATGTTTCCAGAAGTCTGTGCTTCATGTCATGTGCAAGTTTCCTAAGATGCTGGCTTTTGATGTGTATGAATGGACACTCTTTGGTCTCCACTAGAAACTGAATCCAATACTTCTCCACCTTGAAGTATGTCCCTCTACTGGTTTTCTTCCCAGTTCTAGGACACCTGAAATACACTGAAGTGAACCACCTGACTGCAGGGGCAACAGAACCAACCCCAACTGCAACTGTCTGCGCAATGAGAACCAAAACAGTTGACCACCTGTAGTCAGACTCCCCTGTACAGAACTTGAAGGTTCCTGGCATAAGAAATGATCGGAACATCGCCTCTGCTAGAATTGTAGCCCCAAGGAGACACAGTGCACCTGAAGCTGTACAAGTAACCGAACGCCCCATCACGAATTGAGGATTGCTGGTATGTGCCATTATCCAGAACTTCATTAGGTCTTCCTTAAGCTCCTCCGGGGATCTCTTGTTCATATCTTTTGACCCTTCGTGCAGCGCCATCTCACATCTCTTCTTGTACTTGTACTCCAACTCGCTCTTAGTTGCTGGGACAGCTAAAGCAGAGAAACCGAGAATCGCAAGCATCACGAGCATAAGAGACATGATAGCAGCGTGCTCCCTCCAGCAGATGTAGATAACTCCTGTGCCTAATTGGATGGCCATGTTGACGAAAACAGTGACGACCAGTATCGCAAAGGCTATAATGTTCATCATGATCTCCTTGTTCTTCACCGTCCCTAGCGACGGCATGGAGTTTGCAATCACCACACAGAGCAATACCCCGCTGCTGAGCTTGGAGAGCTGGTCGACTCGACTAGGCATGGGTGTGTTGAGATCCACGGAGAATTTGACTGCAACTGTTATCACGGTCAGGGAAGTGGCGTTGATGGAGAAGAACTTACTAGGGAACCAGAAGTTCCTGTGTCGACAGCCGTGGACGAGATCTGCAGCCATGGCTATTGCACAGGCTAGAGAAGCTGCTGCTACGTAGAGCCCAATCCATGGTAGAGGCTGAGTGTACTTTGCCTCGTTCAGGTTCCCGTCAGCGCTGCAACCCACCATTTGAATCCAAGGTAAGTCGCTACTGGGTCTTGAGTTTCTGAAGCCTAAATTAGGAAAGGTGGAAAATTTTTGTGTCTGAAGGGTTCTTCGAATTTTCTTAAGGTCGATGGTCAAGTGTAGATGTAGAGGAACGAGCGAAGGAAAGTTGAGGGGGTTAAAAAAGTCAAAGCAGAGGAGCCCAGGTGATTCCGCTGTCTAGGATATTGACAGTAGTGGTTGATAATCTTACAATTATGTTGAACATAATTCTTTAGTGGTTGCCTAATGAAGTAATGATTTGTAATTATATGAAGACTCAGGAATGATAATGACGTAGTAGGTGATTTCTGCTGAAATGTCTTCTTTCTTTCTTCTCATTCAAAGCAAGCCATTAAAGTTTGACTATTGACTTGTAACAGGTGAATGAATGACTGAGATTCGGCATCCTCAGCCAAATCAACCGACGTGAAGGTATCCTGTAAGATTGAGTTGAGTTTTTGCTGTAAGTAGTGGTGGATGGTCATGATTTTGAATTGATCATTGTTGCATGAGTTTCTCAAGTCTTGAAGTGAAGCTAGCGTGATGTATATCGTATTTGTTACATGTCGTTTGCTATCGTATCGTATGAGCTTTTCTAGATAGAGAGATTAATCAGTGAAGCTTCAGCAAGTGATGTTCGTACTGGGACTAACTGGGAGCGAAGTGAAGAACAGAACGGAGGCAAAGAAGCTGAGCAGATGCATGGTTAGACGACGCTCTTTTATTCACAGCAAAGCGACCGGTGAATACGTATATATTTAAAACTACGTAAAGCAAGATATACTTTTCATTAAGGGTTTAAATTCATTTAATTAATTTTCAACTCAATTATATTAAATTAAATTAAATATTAATTAAAAAAATTCATTTGAAGCAATAAAGTATGGGTTTTTAGAAATATATTACTATCAAGTTAGCTCGAAGCAAGTTTATAATGAACTTGTAATCATCAGCTATTTTGTCATCTTCACGTCTTTAAGTTGATGAAGCCAACTCCGATGCTCATTAAACCCTCCTTCCTCTACTGTCCTCAATAAAAGTTTTATTGGATAGTCTGAAGTCCAATACATGAATACTTGATTTTAATAAAAGGTTTTAATGAATATTCTCAGCATCATCATCTTCTCTATAGTTCATATCAACTATGGTGAATAACCTATGCGAGAAACCCAAAATAAAACATTCAAAAAAGACCTTTTGTTTCCAACAAACCTTGATTTTTAAGTGTTTGATGATCTTTAAATGTTTCATTTGTTACACAGCAACAAATAAATTTCTGTAAATTAGTAGGTGCATAATTATATATATATATATATCAACAGATTTTTAGTTATTTCTAAGATGTTTGAGAGAAGTTAGTCAATTTGAAAACTTTCAAAACTAAATATAACACCAGTACCATACAATCTTAAAGAAATTTTTGTTTTAAACTTCATGTGGCTATTATTTGGAGAGGTTTTAATGTGGTGAAATTTGAATTTTTAGTCATTTTCAACATGCATGTCAAATATTAACAAATTTGAATTTTTTTAATTTTCATGTGAAAATTATCAATTTCCGTGTATTATAACCCATGAAAATTGACAATTTTGACATAAAAATTAAACTTTTTCAAATCGGTTAACATTTGACCTACATGTAGAAAATGACTAAAAATCCAAATTTCACTATGGTGATCCTGTAAATAATGACTAAATAAAGTTAAAAATTAAATTTTTGGTGTTATGTTAGTGTTGAAAACTCAATCTGACTTAGCCCGACTCGAGCCGGTCAAACCGGACTTCGGATACCCAAAATCCCATATTAAATGGGATCTAACTAAAAAATGAATAAACCGCTATAAAAAACGAACAAAAAATATAAAAAAAACAAATAAAAAACGAATAAAAAACAAACACTATAAATCAACTAACGAATAAGCGGCTAGTAAACACTGAAGCACCAGACAAGGCTCTTTAATTTAGAGGTCGTCACACATTTCAGGATCCGACATGCCTTCTCTGGCTGTCACATGAATCATCTTTACTGGAATTTGTGGTTGTCTGGGATACGTATTGACGTGAACCGATCGACGACGGTTTTGCTGAGAAATTGGTGAGATTGGATGCATGCAATCTAAAGTCAAAACGTCGCGTGTGGTAGTTCGTAGTATAGCTACGTACGTAATGATATTGATGGCCTACTAATCCATTTGATGTCTGGTTGGATTCAGGTATAGAGATAGAGTAGTGGTTGAACCGTTGATGATCCATGCCTTGGACTCCAGCAATATAATACAAAACACTAACTACCAATCAAATGCTCTGCTTCTGTTGCTGTCGGCATAGAACACAAATTGGTATAGGAAGTTGAAGGTGATAGAATGCCACAAATATTTGTTCATCCATATTCCCCTGTTCTCCTCTGATCACCAACGTGCTGCCCTCCACGTATACCTTCACTTCCTCGTTGCCAAGACCAAGCATCTCCATCCATATGTACATGTTCTTCTCATCCTCCTACGTCTTCAACCCCCGCCGCCAACCTCCTTCGCTCCCTTCCAAGCTGTTCATCATCTCCAGCATCTGGCCTATTGTACTCGCTGGTGAAAATGGGTCGATTACCAAATCTGCATCCATCCCCTGCATATAGTAAAACTCCGAACCAAAAGCAATAACAAACTAAACTGTGTATATGTTTTGTTACCTCCAAAGAAGCTAGGAACCCAAGGCGTAGAGCTCCGTCGGTCATCAGAGGAACCAATGTTGGAGAGGCTCCGGTCTTCGGAGTTCTTGTCGAGTTGGATTGTGTCAGTTTCATCTCCGGCGTACCCAGGGGTGTTTGTGTTAAATGAGCGGCAGACATCCAGCCCCGCCAGGGCTGACCGGCGGGCTACCTTGAACAAGAACCGGGCAGGAAAAGGAAAACCGGCAGATCTAAGAGCTATGGCGGCCGACGACATGTGTAAGGATTGTGTGTGTAGTATGGTGAGGGGAGAAACATGGTGGGTTTCCTTAAGAAAGGATGTTAAAATGACACGACTGCAAAAGAGAATGTTCTAGGCCTGGTCGACCCGTCAAAATGGAGGTGTAACTTTTTTGAGTGGGTTATTTTTAATTTAGATGGTTCCGTTATCGATATAGGCTAGGTAATTGTAGGGAGTTTGATTTGAGATTCCGTTGGTTGTGTTCTTTCGGCATTCAACAAGTTATGGGTATGTATTAGGTCATTCGGATTGAGTTAAAGGCCGTTTCGGCCTCAATATAGGTTGGGAGAGAGGATACCCGAGTATATATGTACAGCCCGACTTGATTCCGTTTACACATTGTAATTAATACGCTAAACAACTGGGGAGATCCACCAACACTCTGTTATAGTGGATCACATCAAATTCATGAGTTTGACGAAAAAAATGTCGAAAATCGAATTTATTCATACTTATCGAAGCACAACTACATACCTAATTATCTTACTTGTTTTGGGTATAAAATTTCTTTTAGTGTACATTCATTTCCTATTTCTAATTCAGTTTTGACCTATTAATGTCGCTAACGAGATACTCTGTGCTTCTACAAACAAAATGATTGTAAAATGACTGTGCAGGAAGGATAGAGAAAAAAACTACCAACTTGTAGATTTTTTAAAGCATTTTAGTATGAACAACATCGAGTCTAGCAGAATCATTGGTAAACTAGAAGAAAGTCAGGCTTTTTAAAATTACAATATAAAAAGAAATGCACGTCAATGGACAGTACTACAAGAGCAAACACAGACCTCCTGACCTAAGAAAACAAGACGCTTTTGCTGCTAACACAGAGTTAACTACCAAATTAATAACCAAAGCTCTGTCCACTGGAGTTTTCCCAAGCCTTTTACTCATCATTCTTTGAATGATGCACCAAAATGAAGGGATGGATGTTCAAATGCATGATCTCGATGAATCATTTATGCATGTTCGGATGGAGCTGCTTTACGTCTTCTTCAATAGGTATCCCATCAATATGCCCAGTAAACCCACAATGATCACGAACATCAGCGACACCCCTCCGCTGCTTTTGCTCCCCTCTCGCCTCAACATTTCCTGAAATTTCCACCAGTACATATGATATCCTCTTAGCGTCGAAGATCATAAATCTATCTTGATTCGTTGCAATACCAAGCTTGCACGCCAAATCAAACGTGCAATGAACCATAGATTAGTGGAGCGGTGCAATGAATATAGTTTTCTTTACACGAATTGAATATGTGGTGATACTAGAGCCTGCTTGTACTCTGCCAACCTTTCAAAAAATCCTTACCAACATGCAAGCAACCCCAAGACGGCATTTAACAATTACTACAGTACACTCACGGTCATGTGAAATAATAGCTTCCCCACGAGGTATCAGTTAATGCGGGAAGAGATAAGTAAGCATGAATTTAGGCAGACGACATACCTAGTGGCCAGCCAAGTATTTTGATACTTGAAACACCAACTGACCATTACGGAAATAGACAGATATAGGCCAAGCAACATAGGATTAGATGATTGACTTACTAATTCCTGACGAAGCTTGTTATTTAGCTGAACGGCACTGTTCTTTTCTTCAGTTAGCTTTGTAATGAGAGCTTTAGCCTGCCATTATAAGTAGTAGCACGTATGAATCATCAGCAACTAAGCAAGACTAGCGCCACCACAAAACCATAATCTGGAAGCATGTTGCTTAAATAGGAATGCAGAAGATGTAATTACAATATGAATAACCAGCAACTGAACAACATATTAAAAGAAGAAGAAGAAGAACAGAAAGCAGAAGCTATATTTTTTTGACCAGTATATCTAGAGAAACTGAGCAAAACTGTTGTACGAAGTGACTGCTGGATTCATAGTGCAACAGCAGTAGGATTGGACAGGAGTGGTGTTGTAGACCTGGCGTGAAATATTGGATTTCAATACAGCGAAAGTAATAAATGATATTCACATCTTTACTCCACTCAGAAAGTTGATGACAGTCATTATGACAGAATGTCATAGATTCACAACTCACGGGGACAAAACCGTAGCATGATGCAAAAGAAACATCATCCAGGGCAGGTTGAACGTATACTCAGCAGTTACAGTAAAATTTGGATCTGGAAGGGCAAACACAAGCATACTAGTATTCCAGCAACATACATCTGGAGTACTTCCATTGTGTTAAGCGCTTAATGCCCGTATCTGGAGTGTTATGACATCTTAAGCACCGTAACTAATAGCATATGGAGAATACGAATTTCAAATAGCTACACAAACCAAAGAGTAACAGGCTGCTAGAGGTTAGAGCCAAATCACTCAATCCACACAAGAGGGAATAACCATTATGAACGCTATACCATAATTGATGAAGAATGAGCCACCACTGATAAAACACAATTGAAGTTTTACCTCTGGAGACTTATCATCTGTATCAAACCGTTGGACAAATGCTTTTGAGGCCTGCAATAACCAATTGTAAGGCACAGCTTCCTAACTACAACGAGATGATACCTAAACGAAAACTCCCAACAGAAAGACTTAAATACTCACAACAGAAAACTCGGCACCGTTCACATGCCCATTATCCGAGACAGAACCGCGAGGTGAAGACCCCTCCTCCGAACCTTCAGGAACAGGCGAAGGTGGTTGAGGTGGAGAAACATAGACAACCCTCAACTTAGTTTCCTCCACCAGATGTCCCGCCTCCTTATTGAACTACGGAACACAATTATCATGAGCTCAATACGATCAACACCTTGGCAACAAACCCAGAAAAGTTTGAAGTAAACATAAATTGTACCATCTCCGCAGTGATATCCTTTGCAGATGAACCATCAGGAGCTTTTACGCTCTGAAGCAGAAACTTATCCTTGCATTGCATATCAGCAGGAGCTTCCTTTTGTGCTTGCATTGTTACTGAAACCCAAAGCACCAAAAACAAAATAGCCAATGACCAACCACGACATACCAACCAAATCAACCATCCATAATACTCAGAAGAGAGATAGATCATTCAAAATACCCATTATGTCACATGTTGAACGAGGCAAAACAACCCCTGCGTTTGGCCGAACGCAGTACTTCTTCGGATTCGTCGTTTTGACCTAAACGAGACATAATCCATCAAATTGACGGATTAGAGATCCAAACAACAGAACTAGGAACAAAGGCTAATCACATGATCATATATTCACACATCTATATTCCGCATATGAAATTCTAACCACAGTCAGTCCCCTAAACTATAAGATGTTTCAGCTGCTTTGCAATTATACCCGAATTGCGCCAAAAGGAGAAATGCAGCCATAAGAAAAAGCAAGCAAAGGAACAAAACGGACAAGAATTAAACAAAAACAAAGGAAGCAGCCAAAGAGGAGACTACCCACATCACGAAAACGACAATAAAACGATCCACCGCAAACAAAATCAGGTCTGAGCTAAAAAAAAAAGAGATGAACAGAGGAAGAAGAGAAATCAATCACCTTGAAAGCCACATGACTGTCGGTTTGATTGGACAGCTGGAGGGAACATGAGATCTGCTTCTTCAATTCAACTAATAAATTCCACACACAAAAAAACACAAAATTAGAAGCAGGAAAAACAGAGAACCAGACGCTAGGTTAGGAAACTGACATGGGAATTTGAGTTCGAGAGGTTCGATAGTGAGGAGCTCTCCCGTGCTCATTTCGTTGATGGAGAAATTCGGAGGGAAATGGAAACCAGAAGAAGGAGAAGGGGGGAAGACAGAGATGAAGATCCGGAAATATATGGGGGTTGAAGAAGGAATCTTTTTTTTTGTTGAAAAAAGAGTGTTTTTTTGCGGAGAGATCGAGAGAGAGAAAAGCAGAGGAAAGGATTTTCAGGGAGAAAAAGGAGAGGTGGGTGGGGGTTTGTAATTTGTTCGTTGGTTTAGGTTATTTTTTTTATTTTTCTTTTTACCAACCAAACATAAATGGCAACTCTCAATTTAATTACTTTTGATATTATTATTGGATCGACTCTCGTCAAAAAGATAGGTTAATCGGGGTGAGAAGCGTTAAGTTCGACTCGAATCTTAACTCAGTTGATTAGTTGACGATAAGTGATGAGGGTGTGGTTTATTTTTAATATTGATGGGTCACTCTATCCCCTTTCATGATTATAGTAGTTGAGGTGTTATTTAGATTGATAGAGGTTTTTTTATGAGAGTTTTTTTCGGTTAGCATGGAAAGCTGCTTCATTACTCGCATTGAAATGCAGACAATTATTTAGAGTTTACGACTTGCTTGTTTTTTAGGCATTCGAAGAATTAGGATCTAATCCAATTTTATGGAAACAATTGCTATCTTTGTCAAAGACTCTTCTCTAAACTATTATTACGTTATTCTTGTTCTGTAGTTTAAAGAACTCGATAACGATTGAAGTGACGAACACTGACTTTTACATAACATTATAGATATCATATCTCTTTCTTCCCTTCCCTCCTTATTAAGCAACCCATATGGTTGCACTAATTTAATTAAGTACCATAAGCCAACAAATTATCAGAAACTTTAGAGTACAAAAGTAACACACAATCGTATCAAATAGGGATTCATTGACAAAAGTTAGAAACGAGTGATCTCTTTTGTGCAATATAAAAGTGGTAATTAATTGACTACGACTTTATACTAAATTTGTTTATCCAATTATGTCAAATTTATGATAAATCCAAAAAATACGTAATTGAAAAAATTCTAAAAAATTGTAAGCAGAAAAAAGGGAAATGAAATTAATTTTAATAGCGAGATACCACTAAATTTTAATTTGTAGTCACACTAACCACCAAATTAAGTTGTGTGTGACTACATGCAAATTAAAATCTAGTGATATTTGATGTATTTAATTCGAAGAAAGTGACTGGAATTTCCCATTAGAGGCTGATAGCTTGTATATGTTGTGATAGACCCTTCATTACCTTCTTTGCATCCTCCATAGCTCTTTCCAATGCTTCAAATTTCTACACACACAAAACCACAAACACAATACATCAGAAAAAAGATTCAATGTTTCTAGGCACTAAGTAAAATTGTCACTCACGGTGTTGGCTTCCATGAGTGCAGCTTCCAACGCCTGGATCTTTTCAACCTTCTCTCTGATTTCTTCTTGCCTTCTTCTGTCTATCTGCCCACTTCCAGGTGTTGCCTCTGAAGCCAAACTGGCATTTTCTGCATCAGTCTCTGCATGTTCTGCAACAGATAGTGTCTGTTTTGGACAGGAACATAAAAGCCAATATGTTACAACAACATTGTTTAGTGTCTAATTCTTAGAGTATGTAGCAAACGAAAAGAAGGATATATCAGTAAGTACAAAACCTGAAGCAAGTCTTGGATTTCAGGGTTGTTCCAGGGTCCTTTATCACTGAATAAGCATCCACCATAGCTCGAACAGCTGCAGCTTCCTCCCAGAAAACTTGGCAAGTTACTGTCTCCAAACCACACCAAAATCCTTTAATATATCTTCCTGTTCCTTAAATGATGATCAAAGGCGCTCCAGAGTTCACAATTACCTTGGATCAACAGCTTCAAGGAGCTCACTTCTGTAGCTCTCTCCCAGCACCTGCAGATCATTTTTTTGCTCACAAATATATCACAACCAAAGGTGGAATAGATGGTGGTCGTCGGCCATTGTCTGCGCAAGGTGACCAGACCCTCACAGTGCCGTTGTTCTTCTACGTCGATGGTTCATCGCATTTCTTTCATTAATTTTATCATCAAATATTGAATCGTTAGCGTAATTGTTACCATCAAATACATCTTACATGAATCTTCTTCAAGGTACGGATATCAAGAAATGGCTTGAGTACTTTCCACAGCATTCTGAACCCAGATCCAGCATTCACTATGTACAGCCGATGTAAGGTCTGTTTCAACAATCATGCATTTCCCAAAGCCATTAGTAAAGAAAGATTGTAACTTTTTACTTTATCATGATAGAAAAGTTGCATGAATCGATTCACCTCTGGATAGTAATTGCTGTCAATCTTCTGGATCTCCATGAACAGATACCTAGCAGGCTTGGAGAAGCTTAACATTCCCTAAAACCCAAATAAACAATTCAGGGTTTCCCATTTGCTGCATTGAAAAAACAGAGTTCTTCTAGTTACTTAGTAGCTTACCACTCCCTTGACATCCAAAATGCTGGTTGTTGAAGCTATATGAGTCTTGGCCGCGATTGAACAAGCAGGGTACCTTAAATTCATAGTCTTTTCTTGTTCAGATATATGGTGCTTCACAAGTCTGTCCAACGTTGTTACTTCCAGCAACCCATTGGTGTCCACCATTCCCAGCATTTCAATGTACACTGGTCTCCCAACTCTGTCTACTCCATGGTACCCTTTAGGATAGCATTTCTTCACCTCTCCAATCTCCTCCAACTTAAACTCCTACATTGAAATATTTCGATATTTGATGAAATTATATCGAATTGAACATTATTACGCCTATCCACTATCATATTTTCTCAATCTTCGATAATACATAACAAGTGCGCCACACAAAAAATAAAACGGATGGGCCCACTAGGAGCTAGGCCCAAGTAGACATGCAGTCGACGAAGTCAACCACCCACGAAGAGTTGACTAGCCGCTTTAGGGTTTCGGCCAATGAGTTACTTGCCGATAAAGTCTTAAGCAATCCAGATTAGAGCCCACTCGTGGAAGACATAAAGCACACGTCTCATCATATTCTCACATACCGCCTCAAGTTAAGGGTCCAAATTGCCTTGATTACATTAATCGCTCCAATGAAGCCACATTGCCAACTAACAACACTATAATTACTATATATACTCTCGCCCATACTTGTAGATGCAATCCATTCTAATTCTATAACGAATATTCCCCTCAATATATTTTTTTCCCCTAAATCTCAATATATTCTCTTTTTTCTCTTACGTTGTCCCTTGAACTCACTACCACATATCATCTGTTGTTGTGAGGAATCCAACACACAATACTAAACCATATGAAAACAATTCGTGTCAACCCCGACGACCAAAAGTAAACTCAATGCTCTTATTATCCACTCTTGGTGACTTAAGTCGAAAAAAAACAATGTTGATCATCTCTATTCTTAATTCTCAACCCATCTAAAAGAAGAAATTGTTACCTTTGCAATGGCGTCAACTCTGTAGTCCTCCCGCCACTTGAGATAATTCAAAAACATGTCCTTAGCCTTTGGAATATCAAAATCTCTCATCCGGAGAAACCTAGAAAGCCATAAACGACAAAAGGTATAAAAAAACAAAACGAAATCACATATATACTTAGCCGTTATTATCGCTCAATTGAGTATTTGAATTATAAATCTTTCGATCAATGTCGAAAACAGAAAATCAAATCCAACCCAAATGTTACCGCAAGAGTGTGTGATAGTCACTCCGTTTGCCAAGGAAATAGCCCTCAAGGAACAGAACTTCACGGAAAGAGTTGACGACGTCTTCATCTTTAGGGTCGTGAGCTCCTTCAAGCGCCATGTTCAAGCTTCTGCTCCTCCCAATCCTCTTGATCAACGACACCATGCTCGAAACGGCCGGCGACGAAGACGAGTACTGTTTCTCTGCTTTCATTGGACGGAGAAGCCAATAAGACTCAATCGGTGGATGGATGATCTTCTTCTTAGCCGCCTTTCCTCCTTTGGATACAACACCTCCCCCTCCTCTTGATATTATGATGTCTCTGGAATGCTGGTTCTGTCTGAACATGTTCCCCTTATAGTTCCAAACTTTGATCTTCCTTTATAAAGTGGGAAGATCAAGTACGCATCAGCATATAAGAGAAATTTGCAGTGATTTGGAATGAATCCAGTTGGGAGACTTTCATTTATGTTTTGTTTGAGGATGAAAGAGGTGGTGGGTTGGGAGAGGAATCCCAAAGGCTTGCTGGTTTTATCTTGGAATATTTTAGCAGACAAGGAACACCTCTGTTATAAAAATATTGTGTTTGGTTCATGGTGATCCAAGATTGAAATATGTACTGAGTTGGGTTTGAATCGAAATTTATATATTGAGTAATCAATTTACGAGTATGATTTTTTAATGTAATACTAAGTTAAAATATAAAAAAAATATTTGTTATGTTATTTTTAATTAAAACAAGCTGTACTTAAAGGTTAAATGTGTCATTTTTTTCCTAATCAAATAAAAGTAAATGCAAGTATTGAGTCTAAATGTTCATTAATATGTATCGAATATTGAGCCGAAATAACAAAACACTAAACTGGATCTAAAATTGTCCTAAACCAAACTGAAAAATATCGTAAATATATACATAAATATACGGCTCGGGGCCAAAATTATCCTAAGTCGTGGCTCCCTCAGAGTCCTTTTATATCCGCCCCTGATTTGATTCAAAATAGCTCATTTGACATTTGAAAAAAGAGCGTGATATTCTAAATGACTAACTCAAATGAGTTATTTGAAATATGTTTCTCTACATGAGCTATTTGAAACATCATAGTATTTTGACCTATTTTTTGGATTTTTCGTTTATCAAATATTAGATTATATTGAATTTACTCATTAGCCAAACAATATAATTTCCGCATTACAAATTTTACATCTTATCAATATCACATTTTCAAATAACGAATCTTTACATTAAAATACCACATATACAAAATACATCATCCAAACAATCCATTAATTTATTTATTTATTATATAAACAGAATAGAATACAGACTCAACCACCATGTTAGTGTTGAACAGAAATATTAACGGAGTTGAACGAAAATTACAACAAAAAAACAACTAGTTAACTAATCATAGTGTATAGGATGCATGGCCGAGTTATTAACTGATTTTTCAAATGATGTATTTTGAAGTAAAATTATACATTATTTTGATATGTGATATTCTTGAGGTACAAAACATTTAAAGTGTAAAAATTATTTTATTTGACTAACATAAAACAATAAATTATAAATTTTGAATTGAGGGTCTTGAATTGAATTATTTTAAATATCACCCTATACCAAAATATTTAAAATAAAACAACATCATTTTTATTTCAAAATTAACTTATTTGACTCATCCAAACAAACTGCTAATAAATTCATATAATACATGGCAAATTGATTTCATTTCAATTCCCTCGTCATTTGGGCTGACGGGACTAGCTTTCTCAGGATGGGCCATTTTTGCGAAATGCATGACGATCCATAGAAACGGGTTGTAGTTGGGCCAGTGAGCCCTTAGTCAAAATGGGCCGTCAACCTTCAATAGCGCACAGTAGTAAACACGATAATGTAGTGTTGTCTGAAATCACAGAATGGAAACGATCCTGATCGACGTCTAGCACGCTTTCGCAGACCGATCAATTCAAAGGTTGAAAGTCCCGACTGAGAAGCAAGCAAGTGGACGGAGTCTTTGATAGAGGATATCCGCAATCACCAATTGGTGACGAGCTCGTCAAATTGTCGCTACCGTCTCCGGTCAATGCTTCCGCCACCTTCATCCAAAACTGAGAGATCGGAGGGGCTATCTCACCGGAAGGGATTCGCAACAGTTCGTGTGCCGATTGCTGGCTCGCCTCGTCATTTTTAGGTACCCTCAGTTCCCCTGTCCCTTTTCATAGTTTCTATCTTTCGAATCCATGACTATTGGCTCGCGATGGTTTCAGTGGATCACTTGTCGATATTAATTCATAGTTTACATCTCAGTTGCAGTAATCTGTTGTGCTTTTCAACACCATCTTATTCTAGTCTCAGTCTCATGTTAATTACTGTCTGATTCGGTGGTTTTACTTGCTGTTTATCAGGCTCGGGCTCTCCGCTTTAAGCAGACTTGTGACCTTCATAGTATATCTTCTGTAGTCTGGAATGGCGACTAGGCGTCATGTTAATTACAGTCCTATTGCCACTGATGATGATGATGGTTACAATGGTACGAGAAATGACCGTCGCTTCGAGTACACTCCTGGGGCATTCGATAGAATTCCGTGGAAATCCGTCATACTTGCAATCTTCTTACTCTTCCTTGGATCGGTGCTTCTTTTCCTGTCTTTCTTCGTTTTCACGGGCCACATGGGAGGAGAGAAGTCACAAGCTTATGGTCTCTTAGCCTTGGGATTCCTTACCTTCTTACCAGGTACGTTGAACAATCTTTATTACTACGCAAGTGTTTATGTTTATGAAGTCTGCAAAATGTTGCTCGTGTTTAGATAGTTGTTTATCTTGAATAGATTTGAAACCATAACAGGAAATGTTTCTTTCCTTTTGTATTGCTTCCCATTTTTTTAGGCTGAATCTTCGTCATATAGTTGTGTCTATCTAGAGCTCTATACGTCTCTAGTATATAGCAACAATAAGTAGGAGATATTAGCATCTTCCATCGTCAAATAAGCTTATGATTCATTGCAGTTGACGTTCATTTGGGTCACTCTCTCGCTCTCTATTGTGGGAAAAAGTACCTTAAACTATGTCTAGGTCACAGCCTTGGTGATTCATATGCTCCTTCATTTAACACATTTCTACTCTCTGTGTCTTCTCTACCTTCATTCTTTCTAATGATTACTGATGCAGAAGACAATGGTGCTCCCTTTTGTTCCTAGAAACTGTTCTCGGATTACAGATTTGAATCCAACTATAATGAGCTCGTTTTATCACTTGGTATTGATGGTTACTGACACATTAATACCTCAACTAGTCTAGGTTTCCAACATATGCAACAAAATACAGCGTAGTTGAAAAGAAAGCACAACAACGAACTATTGTCTGACATGTTTGAGAGAGAGAGAGAGAGAGAGAGAGAGAGTATGAAAGAATATTGTATCGTCTAGTATATCACGTGTTGATGGGAGTGTAATAGCCTGCTGCGGAAGTAGACTTCATATCTTGTTAAAGATAAGTTGAACTATTTAGCTAGTAGAGATGTGATTGTTTGCAGGGAGTTGAGTCCTTGAGAGCATTTTCGCCAACTTTGTTAGCTCATTATTTGTTGTTTTGCCTCGTTTGCTGGAATGCTGCTACTCGACATCTTTTTTCTGTAACTTGTTCGTTGAAGCTTGTTTTGGCATGTACACTTGTTCTTTGATAAATTGCTCTCGAGTCTGGTAACGAAAGCTTGAGTGACTTACACCATCTGGCTTATGGTTGTAGGTTTCTACGAAACTCGGTTAGCATATTACTCATGGAGGGGTGCCAAGGGCTACCGGTTTGCTTCCATCCCGGATTATTAACCAAGTCTATCCTGCAAAAATCTGCCACTTTCCTTGAAGGTTTACGTCCCCTACGGTATAGAATGGTCTTGTAGATCTGTATGGATTTGTTTTTATTTTCTGAGAATGGAAGTGTTTGTATTTCTTCTTGAATCGTTGAGGTTGATAGTTGCTTTGAACCTTTGAGAAACACTTTTTGTTCAGTGGTATGCTGCAAGAATTTGATTTTGTAGAAGTGCAATGCTTCCCATCTAGCATTTCTTTTCCTATCGACGAAGGAGCCAATATCACCGGGCCCCGTGGACCGAATCACAGAACTAAGCTTTGAACCTTTGAGAAACACTTTTTGTTCAGTGGTATGCTTCAAGAATTTGATTTTGTAGAAGTGCAACGCTTCCCATCTAGCATTTCTTTTCCTATCGACGAAAGAGCCAATATCACCGGCCCCCGTGGACCGAATCACAGAACTAGCGGACGAAATTATCCACATCATCCTTCGAAGCTTAAAATCCCGCAAGTCTGCGGTGAGAACCAGCATCTTGTCCAGAAGATGGCTCCAGCTCTGGGGCACTTGCCCTAAGCCTATCGTCGAGTTTGTAGATACCGGCAAGAGCGGCATAAACTTTCAGAGCTTCGCCGCTGCCACTTCCAAGAGGCTGCTCGAAGGACCACCATTACTTTTGGACACCTTCATCGCCATGCTGGGGCTCCGGCCAAACCTCTTAACGTGTTCTGGGAAGAAACGCCGAGAGTTCTACTAGCTTTCTGGCTAATAGTCCTCGTCTCGAGAAATTGAAGTTGGGATGGATTTACGGAATTTGCAACCTATGAATAATGGCCAAATGAAGTTAAAAATCATTTTGAGTACTCTTTCCAAAAAACTTGAATTAGTGAGATCTATGCCTCTGTCATTGGTCTTTTGTCCAAATTATGTACTTATATGCACTCAGTATTACAGTATATTCGCAAGTATCTCATATGTACCAAACATATATAACAATTAGGGTTGGCAATTCGATTATAATTAACAATTAAAATCGATTTACTTATTGTCGATTAATGGATTAAGAATTTAAATTTTTTTAACCGATTAACTTCACATTTATTCTTATTTTAATCGATCTACTTCAACTGTTAATTAACCGATGATTATATCAGTGGGTAGTATCAAAGCTCTGAGACTACTCGAAGCCGGCAAAAGAAAAAACAGCACTACTCTGCAGCTCTGGCTTGGAGTAGCAGCTGTATCAGCAAGCATAGCTCCATGCTTCGGAACTGGCTGAAAAACCAGAGAAGATGATGGTGATAATAACTGGTGCAGGGCTGATGGTAGAAGAGATGGCAACGTCATTAGCTGTCCCTTGCTTCGCATCGAAATCGCTCCTCAATCGCCGCCATAAGCCTGCCGTTCATGTAACAGTTGCAATGCTGCACAAGACCCATAATCCTCCTTGGTGGATCAGCAGTGTATTCGACAAAGCCTTCACTGATGGCATACTAAAGAACCTTAGTGCGAGTACTGCTGTTTCGACAGCTGCAGGATTCGAAACTGTTGAAGTGTGAGGATCAAGTTTCTTGTTTAAACAGATTGCTCCAAGAGAATAACATCGCCGTTTGCGTAACTGGAAGATTTTTTCCCTTCCGATCTGCTCCATGCAGAGGTGGCGCCGTGGCGGGACGAAGAAGATTTTTATCCCGCCGTCGAACCGGGTTTTAACGCAAAAAAACGCCGAAACGCGGCGAAACGTCATGATTTACCCGGACGAAACGCGAGACGGGACGGCAGTGGGCCCAGCTGAGTTGAAATGCCGAGGAAGTGGGAAAAAAACTCAGAAACGCGAAACGTTTCGGGTTCCTCAAACTGAAATCGAAACGCGAGAAATTTACGAGAAAGAAATATTGACGAGATCAGGATATACCGCGGTATTTCGGCGGTATATTGAGTTTCAGCGATATATTGACCGGGCCCGAATTTGGATTAGTAACTGTACTATTTGTGTTTTCCGGGCTTAATCTGTGGCGGCTTTGCCGGGCTGGGCCAGAAATGATTGGCCAAATTTAATTTTACTTAGCCCGAAAAATGAGACCTGGTTAAAACCCGGCCCAGGTTACGACTTCTTAAACAGCCTCTGGAGAACACCCACCCTGGAGCGTCGTTTCTCCATCTGCCACTGCTTTGGTTTGCAGGAAACGGTGATCACGTTGAGAAAACGGTGATGACGTTGAGAAAATGGTGTTAAAATTGGATTTTTTAATAATTTTTTTTGAAAGATTGAATACTTATATATTAAGTATAAAGGTCAATCATATTACGATTATGTGTCAGGATATCGATATCGAATTAATGCAAAACAGGTGTTAAATGGGTCTGACTTACACGATCCCTTTGCTTAATAACATTAGTTGAGGACCACATATGCATGGATGTATTGGCCAATTCTATTCAATGTATGCCGATGCCCTTTCTATCGAAATCCCCCAGCCAAAGAGATTGGGTTGTCAGTTGTGACAGTGATATATATATGAATGATTTATGTGTGTCATTCTGCCGCAGGAATCATGCTAATCTTTTCTATACCGTTTCAATTTTATCGGATGTTTTCGAAAGGATGAGAAATATGTATATATGAATGATGAATGGCTCCAAAAACAATAACTAAGTGTCTAGTTTTTAATGAAACAACTTATTTTCCCAACCTCTTCTTCACTTCTTATACTTTGGGTATTGCTGTCCAGCTGCCATTTCGATTACCAAAACCTATACTCCACGTCACCCCACTTTTGCCTCCAGCTGGACACCTCATTTCCCTACTCGACAAAAACACAATTACCAACCATTTTTAGTTTTTGATGGGAAAATTCGTGTGTTCATTCGTTTTACTTGTCGATGTAAGGGCTTTTTTTGAGACTTTAAGACATACAAAAAGCGCTAATTTCATAATTTTGATCCTTACGAACAATCTCACGTCGACAAAAAAAGTGGCCATGACATTCCTATGTTTGACTCCTACACAAGTAAGAAATTCTTCTAGTTCATAATCGCACTTTTTCTATTTTTCGTAGAACTAATAAAGTGTTAATTATGTAATAGTGTTAATTATGTGATTAAATACGTTAAATTGGACTCGCTTCCACATAATTGCATCCATTGTTGTATTCATCTTACTAGCCTTTTATAAAGCATTATCCTTTATAGATGAATATACATTATTTTTTTAAAAAAAATTAAGTCGAATAATTATAGCACTTAATTTTACTTTCAAAGATTATAAATTTTAAAATTATTTTGACTCATAGCACACCTATCTCACATAAACCGACCAATAACCCTAAAAAATTTACATTAGAATTAACGATTTTACTCCCATCCTTTCTAGGTCAGTTGACTGTGACTCCAGTCAACTCTCTGAAACACTTCAAAAAAGTCAAATCCGGCGCACATTATCCTTGGTTCAAGCTTTCCCACAAAGATGCGCACTCTCTCCTACCAAAGCCGACCCTCTTCTTCTCCAAATCATAAACCACCTCAAACCCTTGCTGCTGGTAATTCCCCAACGTACCTGCTGGCCCACCGCTCAACTCCTCCTCATCTCCGCCGTTCATCAGCATCAAGCACCCGACCTTCCTCTTCTTCCTCCCGCCTTCTCGACCGTCCACAAACTCGTAAAAATAGTTCTTCCTAGGCAACTCCACACTGGATCCGTTCCCGGAGAAATGCAGCACCAACCTCGGCACCTTCGCTACGACGTCGTTGGAATAATAGCACGGGCTCAGCCCAGTGTTCGACTCGATCTGATTAGCCCGCTCGTAAACCCGCCCGACCCACTTCTCAAACTCGGAAACCACTGAATTGTACAAACCTGCGGGCAGCATAGTGAAAGTCGTCCCTGAATCCACCACCAATCCTCCCATTCCTTCGCCGTCGACCACCTGTAAGAAATCCGGCGCAGGAATATTCCTCTTCCCAACCGAAATTCCTTCCAACCCAACCGTGTAGAAGTACGGATGTTTCGGGTTGTCGATCAACGAAGTGTACATATACCGGGTCGGTACTGGTTCAGTACCGACCCGTTTCCGCTTATCGTCCAACTGGCCGAGAATCAACGGACTCGGGTGACGAACCTTGTCCGAGTCGAACGAATGAGAAACCAAACAGTAAGAGAACCGATTCCCGAGTTGAGGCGAATCAGCAGCGAGCTGTACAGGCAAAGACAAGACTCCCGGTCCAAACCCGGCCACACCAACCGGTTCGGCTAAAGCAGTATGAGCGCAACCGAACGTGAAATTCTTAATATCCAGAGACGGAGTAGCTAACGGCAGCTTGACGGCGTCGGTATAAAGGCGAGCGACGAGGCTTCCGTCGCCGTAGGCGTAGTAGAAAGGAGGGCAGGAAAAAGACTGACAATCGGAAGTCTCGATCATGTCCAACGGACACTTGGCGATCGCGCATAGGTCGGAAGTCGGGTGATTGGAATGGGCGGCGGAGCAAGCCGCCGATTTGCAGGGGACGAAGGCTGCTGCGGAAGAGGAAGTAAGATTTACGGGGACGGTTAACGATTGGTTTTCGGACTTGCCTTCGCAGAGGATGCATTCGAAGGGGTGGCAAGGGAACCAGACAAGGTCGCTGCCGGTGTCGAGGTAGAGCGACACGTGGCGGGGAGGATTGGAGCTGAGGGTGATGGAGAGGGTGTAGTCGCTGCCGGGAGACAGGGGAAGGGAGACTTGTTGATGACGTTGGCGGTGGTGGTGGCGGCGGAAGCGGGCGGCGGAGCGGGAAGAGGTGGATTTTAGGAGGTGGTGGGTGGAGGTGAAATGGGAAGTGGAGAGGGAATGGGTTAAAGGGAGGAGGAGTTGCGAGGAGGAAAAACAGAGGTGATGATGAAGAAAACAGAGGAGGAAGAAAACAGAGGAAAGGATTGGCTTTGCCATGACCAGTGCTTTGAAATTGTGAAGCATGTGGAGAGAAGTAGGATTTATAAGGAGGAAAGTTCAGAGGAAGGTTTTAGTGAATAAGGGCTTAATCGAGGGAGGGAGATTTGGAAGGATATGTGGTTTTGATTTCATCCGAGTCTCCTAATAATTCAGAAAGTGGATGATAATGATGGACTACAGAGTATGAAAAACAATTCTAACTCTAAAACAGTAGAGTATGATGGAGATTGATGTCAGTTCAAATCCACTGGAATTCAAATTCCACATCGAAAAACGAAACCTTGGAAATTCGCTCTAAATCTAAGTTGTCGAAATCCCATGTTAGAACATTGATCAAACAGCAAGTTCATAAGCAAGAGTGGGAACATATAGACCACTTAAAACATGTCTAGTGAAACTATGGCTTATGAACTAATAATTTATTATATATGAAAAGAAGTCAACATGCCTACCTACTGAAGAACTCAGAATATAACTCAACAAGCACATTCGCAATCAAGGTACATAGTATCTTACATTCTGGCAAGTCGCAGCCCACATTGCAGTCATCATCTGTAACTACTTGACTAGGACTAATTTATTGATATGGCCTTCTTTCTGTTATGGTGTATATAGTTATATATACTCATTTTGAATAATTAATAAAAAGACTGTTTAACTAATGGACGGTACACCAACCATATTTTTCAGACAATTGGAGGGCTCACCTCACCAGCTGCGATCTTTTTTTTTCCAATCCATGTTAGATGCCACAAGAAAAGAAAGCTCTGACAATGTGTTGAATCTGCAGGAAAAATTTCTGTGATAGCAAAGCAATAGGACCAATCGGAAAGGAGTAGGTGGTTGTCGTCAAGGCTTTATCTTCTCCAGCAATCTTTCAGCTTCGATGAATCCAAGTGGTCCAAGCGATAGGTATTTTATGTGCTTCCATCTGTTCCAAACCATTCATGAATCACAATCCTAAAACTTGGTGTATGACACCATCAGTTCTGCGTAAAGATATGATAAGTAAGCTCACTTGGGTGTGAAGGGCAATGCAAAACAATGGAGGTGTAGATGATTCACACTGTTAAATGGTGGCTGATGGAAGCCAAACCTGCATAAAGACCAGTGTCATAGGTTATGGAAATGCATAGAAAGCCAGTGTCCGATCATCATCCTCACTACTACTTTCACTAAATATCTGAAACTGAAGCTACAAGTAGCTGAAGAAAGAACCAATGTACATTAAATGGCTTGTGGCATCCTTTTGGAAAAGACTCCTACCTGTGATTTGACTCGGGAGCATCCTGTTGTAATAGAGTTCGACCGACCTGTAACATGTGACTTACTGGAAAAGAGTAACAGGACAGAATAACAGTCATGAACAATAAAGATGAGAGGGGGAAGAATCTATTCATCATCAGTACTTGTCCAAAATAAATTGCAATTTGGTACATTATATCACTGATAGATATCTTTACCTAGAGTATAATCCTCTTCTCTTCTTCTCAGATCATTGACAGTAGCAATGTGCTTCACAGGAATTACCAGGTAATGCCTAAGAAATTGTTAGCCACCGTAAGAAGTCAATTCCAAGCAAAAGAGAGTAACTTTGTCTATATCAGCAGGTACCAACCAACTTCTCAAACGTTCCAAAAGCAGGAAATACAACAGAGACGATCTATCATTCCATTGGCATTGACATCAACAATACCACAGACATCCACATGAACGAATTCCTGTAATCTAGTTCAAAGATAAGCTAAGTGACTAGGTAGATCCAATTGGCGACTAGGAATCCTGATTCAACCGGACGAAGAAATAACGAAATTTGGAGTAAGGATGACGGAGCCCAGAAAGTAGAGAATCTTACCTGAAAGCAGAAGGCCTGATGTCCTGGAAAGCCACTACTCTATTGTCCTACAACACACAGCAGCAGTTCATTTTCGATTCAAACACAGTCAGAGAGACAGAAATTAAGTTGCAAGACTGGGAGGTATACAAAAACTGACAGTATGTAGAAGATTGGTGGAAGTGGATTTCCCAGAGATTTGACAAAAGATGCAAGGCGACGGCGACGAAGCTCCGGCCATCTCCCTCCCAACTAAGCTGCCATCTATCATCGTTCCTTATTCTTCATCGTGCGGTATTGGGCCAATGAGTAGTATGACGGGCTTCGTATTATTGGGCCATGAAGAATGTCAGTATTTGATCTCCGAATTGGCAGCCATGCTAGAAGCTTTACGATGGGTTATCTCGCTTGGACACTGATGTGCGCTCCCGAAGGATCGGAGGAGACCTTATAAAATTCGGTGAAATAATTTGTATGTGTAACAAGTCATTTTTGGGATTTGAGAGGATTTTAGCTTTCATTTTATTAGGAGAAAAAAGAATGTAATTGTTCATGAACTTGCTCGACGATTTCGATTTCATGCATCCCCATTTGTGGAACCTGCCCCTCCTCACTGACTTGTTAATGATGTACAAGCTACGTATCTGAATCATATGGAATTGTTATCTATCAAGAAATATATATACATGTTATATCAATGATACACATTAATGAAAAAATCATTCTCTTCTCCCTACTAGGCTAAGTGAGATAATCCATTCTATCATAAAAAGTATAAGAATCCAAGATATGGGTGTCACTGCAATCTTCAGCAGCCAATCTTGCAAATCCGAAGTCTGCAACTTTGGCTCGGAGCTTGTCGTTGAAGAGGATGTTTGATGCTTTTATGTCTCTGTGGATTATTGCCACATCAATGGTCATGTCTAAACGTTCTGAGAATTCGAGTACCGTTCCTTTTTGTCGACTCATTTCAACGACTAGGAGCCGTTCTCCTGCGACAAAGGCATACTCTACAAATATCCAACACAGCTAATACGAACAGATTGCTCGGCAGACTCAATTGCTAAAGAATACCATTTCTAACAAAGCCATTGCAAATCCAGCCGATGTACGAGCATTGGTGTGTTTTCCTTAGGTGCAATGTCTGAGTAATAGTGTTGAGCAGAAGGGATTCAGTTACTGTCAAGATGTTCTCTGAGATTCCCATTGTTAACATATTTGACCACGAAAAGCCACTCATCTTGATGCTCGACATGCCCATATAATCTCGCCGGATTCAGATTCTCAATCTTTAGACAGAGTAAGTATCTCGTTCCTGAACTCCAATGCTAAACGATAGTCAAGTGAATTCTGCCATTGGAATGAGGAATCCAAGCCCATCACCAAAAGTTTACATTGATATCGATCGGCCAACCCTGATACAACTTTCTTGAAACTAGTAAAGGATTAACAGGCAAAGTTTGGTACCTTTTTGGCAATAAGAGACCCATCCCTGAGCTTCTTCCCCGTACAAGGTCCCAAAATTACATTCTCCGGTCTGCTTTTTTCCGAGAGCTGCCCCTCTCAATGCGACTTCCAGTTGGGCCACAAGTATGAAGTTGCATCAAGTATCGTCATCTGGTACAAACCCTCTAAGTAACATTTCATCATGGAATCGAAATGCCTCCTTTAAGTTCTCCTGGCTGACATGTCCATTTATAAGAGCTGTGTATGTGGATCTATCCGGATATACGCCTTTCTCAATCATTTTCCGGAGCACCGATTCAGCATCTTGCATTCTGCCTAGACTACAGAACCCATTCAGGATTGCATTATAAGTGACAATATTCAGCAACAACCCTTGGCTTTCCATCTCATTCACCAATGACAATGCTTTGTCCATATTTCCTCCTCTCATAAAACTAGAAATGAGGGTGTTGTATGTGATATTGTCTGGAAAAATTTCTTTTGCAATCATCTTATCCAAGAACTCAACTGCTTTCGAAGCATCGCCTGACCGGCAATAACCCTTTATAACTGTGTTACATGTAACAAGACTGGGTCTAATACCCCTTTCAATCATCTCATCCAATAACCTGAAGGCCTCGGATACACTACCTATACTGCAATATCCATTTATCAGAGTGCCATACGAAATGTGATTCGGAAGCATCTTTCTAGAAATCATGTCATGCCATAGCTGATTCGCTTTCTCCATTTCACGAATTTTGCAAAATCCATCAATTAATGCATTGTATGTCACAATGTCTGGTTTTATATGTTTCAACTTCATCGTCTCAAACAAGCTCTGAGCCTTGTTCAAATCTCCATTTTTACAGTGTCCGTTGATAAGAGTGGTGTAAGTGTAGAAGTCAGGGAACACACCTCTCTCCATCATCTCGTCCAGCAAATTATCAGCATCTGTGAGCATCTTCTCCTTGCATAATCCGTTCAATATAGTATTGTATGTTATCACATCCAAAATACAACCCTTCTGAAGCATTACATCCCGAATCTTCATTGCCTCAGTCATCATACCATTTCTACAATGCCCATCTATAAGAATAGTGTAGATCACATTATCAGGAACAAAACCAGATTTCTGCATTCTCTCGAAATACATAAGCGCTCTATCGAGACGCCCCTTTCTTGATAGAGCTCCAATGAGGGAAGTGAAGCTGATCATATCAGGAGCAACACTTCGGTTCAGCATTTCACTAAAAAGTTCCTCAGCTTCAGAATAATCATTATTTCTACAGCTCTCAACAAGCAATGTATTATAACTAGCTGCATCAGGACTGTACCCATCCAGCAATAATTTGTCCAGAACACCCTTCGCCCTTTTATATTTCCCTATTTTACAGTAACCGTTCATAATACAGTTGTATGTAAGACGAGTTGCTTTGAAACCTTTACTAGACATTAACTCCATGACATGCAAAGCCTGATCAACATGTCCTTCGCGGCAATGTGCGCTGATTAGAGTATTAAACGTCACATCATCAGCGAAAATACCTTTGGCCTCCATATCGGATAGGAACGACCCAACTTGATCAACCTTGTGATCCTTACACAAAGCATTCACCATAATATTGAGTGTGTAGACATTCAAATCAATACCGCTGGTAAGAACTTGACCGAAAACTTCCCAAGCCAAATCCACCCAACCAGTCTTCACTAACCCTCCAAGAAGACTATTACAAGCATTTATGGGAATCGCCAATCCTTTACTTCTCAAGATCCTAAATGCCTCTGTCCCTTCCCTCAATTTCCTAGCTTGGACGTAAGTCCTAATCAACAAATCAAACACTCCATTATTTGGCGAGCTATGAGCACCAGCTGACACCAAAGACTCAACAACCTTAATCCTTGTAACCCCACTTCTCCTAACCATTCTAAGCACCAAAACTTGTGCATCTGATAATCTCCTACTACGGACCAAAACGTGAATCATCGCACTCAATGACAACGACGAATGCTTAAAACTGCTTCCACTGGACAGAACAGAATCAACAAATTTCTGTCCCAGTGCCAAATTGTCTCGACAACGAGATAGAACTTCAAGTACGATATGTGGGTTCAAGCGGGAGTGATGGGTTTGCAACGAATTTACCTTGCATAGCTTCAAATCCCGTAAGATTTTCTCCACAAGGAAAGAATCAGGCAATGGCATGGATGGAAGACCATCTTGATCGGCATTTACAAAGCTGGAACCGAAAGCAGTGGTGGCAAAAGCGAGTCTTCCACCGCCAATTCGCGGGACAAGAAGTTTCTGAAAACCCAACCGTTGAAGGGTAGCCATCTAGTTTATGGAACCTTCAATGTTTAAACGGATGTATCAAGAAGAGAGCTTTGCAGGGTTGTTGTGTATTGACCTGGTGTGTACTCCTTCCAGCAAGAAAGGAAAGGGAAATCAGCCCTGACTAAGCTGTATAAGAAAACTTGCACATGGAGGTCTGAACTGATAAGTAGGTTGTGAAGCTGGTAGGAAATCCCGCACGTCGATGAACTTTGGGCTCGTAAGAATGTGATGTAGCAAACCCAGTGGAAGATTGAACGTTAGCCACAACAACCGTATTGAGCAGCTCTCTAAATTCAACTTTGACGGCGGCGATACTCTTCTTCTCTGTTTTTTTGTTCTTCATTCTCGGTGGAAGTTGGAAGAGGAGCTGGGGTTAGAGGGTTGGGGCAGAGGAAGTAATTCGATACGGAATTGTCAATTCCTTGCCATTTCAAAAGGAATTCAATTCCTGATGGAAACTTGAATTGGACCCCGGGACTGAATTCAATTCCACCCGGTGGAACTGTACGAGCAATTTTACGACGGAAAACAAAGGAATTATGCAATTTTGTCGGAATAATTGATTAATTCCAGCTCTCAATTCTTTTGCGGAAAATCAATATGTTTTTTTTGACACATTTTGTGGAAAGTCAATATTGTTTAATTTAAAAGATAATATCTTTCAAATTAAAAAAGTATCATTTACATGTTAAAGGTATATGTCTAGTAAGTAATATTTTGAATAATTAGCTATTTGAGATATCATGATATTGAGTGAGATTGATATTGAATATAAAAAGCGAATATTATTGTTTGGCGTAGGATATTGAGTTATAGGGTTTGAAAATGATTAGATGTGATGTGGTTCCTGGTTTATAATAATGAGGATAGAAAAAATTACCATTATAGCTATCAGTTGTTTATAACTATTAAATTGCCTTGAGGGCAATTATATTCCTAAAAAAGATATTGACGTGATATTCGATATCTATCACCCCATTTAGGTGAATATTGAATATCACCAAATAGCTATCTACTCACACTTCGAAACACGAAAATATCTCAAATAGCGAGCTATTGATGCTATTAAATATCAATATCACCCATACTAAACATAGACATACATGGAATCAAATAAGTACCATTTTGACCATCATAACTTATTTTATTTCATACCAATCGTAAAATCGAATTAGTTTCTTCTAATGGTATGCATCAAGCATTATGAAGATGAACAATCGAAACTGAAGCTGAAGAACAGACGACAATCGTGCAAATGGGTGGGGATGTATTCGCTGGTGTACTTCTCAATTGTACGCTCCTCGAAACCCTAAAGCTGGAGTTCGTGAGGGGCGCTTGGGTCACGTGAAAGTCATCGATCCTTCGTCAAGGTTGAAGCATTCGGAGATAACTTGTTGTGAGGGATTGAACATAATCGAGACATGTGATATACCGATTGTTTCGTTCAAGTGAGCCATTGCAAAGGAAGCTTTGTCTAATCATAAAGTACTGATTATCTGCATATATCGAAATGTTAACCATATTATCATTCTCCCCTAAGCCTAAGAATGGCTCCATCAAAGGTGCTCCAAATGCTAAGTTGTGGTGAGCCTTTGTAGCCACACATTCGTCCAACTTCTGAATTCTTTGCAAATTGGGATAATTCGGAGTTAAAATTATGCTACATTTGTTATTTCGAATGGTTTAGGTTAGATTTGTCATATCGTAATTAAAAAGAAGAGTAGTAATGATTCATTATTAACGAAATTGCACGTGCATTTAAAAGAGAGAAAATAACGAGTTACTAACAAAATTTGAACCTCGGGAAACTAACTAATTGAAATTCATAAATAAAAATGCATAAGATGATAACGAGCGAGTAGATCGATGATCACTTGAGAGGGATGAATCTCGAAGAATGAGTAGCTCCGACACCAGGTTTCCCGTGCCTGACAGGCTTGTACGATATCGAAAACTCGGCCAGGTAATGCCCGATCATCTCCGGCTTGATCTCGATCTGATTGAACGTTTTCCCATTATAAACCCCGATCACGCTTCCAATCATCTCAGGCACTATTATCATGTTCCTCAGGTGGGTCCTCACCGGCTCCGGCTTCTCGCCTATTATCGGGAAAAAAAAACGGATCATACTAATTTTAATCGGTAGTCACTGCAAAAAAATATCTTTCAGCGACGACAACATTTTGTCACCAAAAATCCAAAACCCGTCGCAGAGACTCTGTAAGAAGAATTTTGGTCGTCACATGCCCTCGTCCGCAATAAGCGAATATTTTGGTCACAGAAGAAAATTACTTGACGAGTGTTGATATATAACTAGTTATAATAAAAATACAGGTGGGTACCTGGAGCAGCCTCCCTCTTGGCCTTGCGGAGCTTCTTGATCAATGCCATGGGCTTCCTGGTGAGGCCTCTCTGGAACCTTCTGCGAGATCTGGCCGGGAATAGCTTAACGAGCTCGTCGGTTGACATGTCGAGAAGAGCATCCAGATCCTTTCCCCTGTAGCTGAACTGCTTGAAGGTTCTGCTCTTCTTCTGAACTACAGCGACTTCCGCCAGAGGAGCCTCCACGTTCGCCATCGGAGAAAAAAACCCTATTCGATCGACTTTCCGCCGCAGCAAATTGGTTTTGCTAGGGTTTTTGAGACGGAAGACGATTATGAGAGCTTTTGTAGAAACTATCTATTAATATAGTATAGGTGGTTAGTTGGTTACGCCAAAATTAATATTATAGTTATTATAAACATCCCAATTTTCATGGCTAACCATTTGAAATCGTCCTTTACGTTTCGGCCATGCACAAAACTATCCCCTACGTTTCGGTCATGTACAAAATTATTCCCTACGTATAGTTTGTAATCTTTAAGTTTTGGATTTTGAATTTTTTGGACTTTTAATTGAACCGATGAATGGTAATTGACGGTTTGGTTCGAGCTGACGTAGAGAGGTCACATCAAATTGAGTAGGCTCAAAGACTATACTGACTCAACAAAGTTAACGAATGTATATACGGAACACTTCGTCAGGGGCTCTTTTGTTACACTCGATAGCGCAAAGGATTTCAAAGTTATAAACGATATATAAGGGATGGTTTTGTACATGAACGAAACCTAGATGATTTAAAGTGACTAGCCCTATTTTCATTTATTAAAGATTATTCGGTTTTCACCTATTTTAAGGGATTTTTCCTTTTGGCTAGTAATTAAGGTGATTTATTTTTAAATTTTATTAGACTGGAAAGTATAAAGTTCATAAGGAAAGTGGGATCGTGCTCCATGATTCTCTCAACGATCTTATTTTTAGAAGCTCCCACGTATTACGTAACATCAATAGTCATTGTTAATTAGGCTTGGTTTTTAGAATTTTTGGAGTAGGATGGAAAATGTATAGAGCCGGATTTGAATTAAAAATTAGTACGTGTATCGAGCAAATGTAGTAGCATCAGTTGTTTGTAAGTTTCTCCTACCAATCTTGTTTCGAATTAGACGATAGCTTGCTTTGTCGCACTGCCACTTAAAAAGTTGCTATTGGCTACACTTTCAAACGCTCAACACCGGGAAAGGAATCGGCCGATTGTGGATGTGGTTAAAGTAATCCGGGATAGCATCAAAGTGGCGGAGGTCGTCGGGTTTCATGGTCATGCAGTGGAGTACGAGTTTATTGATTGATTATGCGATGGAATATTTTATGGGATTAGAAACAATAATGATTGGTCAACTACTTCTTTCATTTTTGAAGATACTGATATTCGTCGTATGATTTCGATTTTTAGTGGCAGTAGGATACAACGTCGTAAGAATAGAGTTAGCGACAGAGCTATAAGTAGGGGGCCAAGGCCCCTATGAAGATTGGGCTTAGCTTAGTGGTATAGGTTTTTGATTTATAAATTGGAGGTCAAGGGTTTAGTTATTAGCCTTGATTTTTTTTAGCTTAATACTTATTTTTGGATAAACTTATTTTTTTTAAACATAATATTTAATTTTTAAAAGAGACGTGTTAATTGCTTTTTTTACATAGACATAGTTTAATTCCTTTTTCTTTTTTAATTTCTTTTCCTTTTCTAAAATTGAAAACTAAATCATGAACCATCCTTATAAAAAGAGTACATAGATATAAGTACGCATATAACTTCTAAACCCTAAATTTTTAATATTTATTTTCTGAGTCTACTAAATTTGATTGAAGATGGTTTCGTCTCAAGATGAAGCATACCACATCAATGCTATTTGCAGTCTTGTGAAAACGTATTATCCTCTTGATTTTTCGAAACAAGAAATAGAGACATTAGAGTTCTAACCCAATTTTTTTCAAATTGATGTTTCTAATTACTTTTCTTTGACAAAATTATCATTTGTTGCTGAGCTATGTAAGCTAGTTTATCTTGTTGACCGGTTTATTCGTCTTGTTTTGACTCTTCAAGTTGACTTTATAAGTTGATGTTTATTATTGTATTCGTTTGTGTGTAATGTACTTAATGTTTTTCTCCTTTACCTAATTGCCCTAAAGCAATTGTTCGTGTGTGTGTTTTTGTATGTGCAGTGGTTCGTACCAATGCGGATTTATAATCGTTACGTTTTTGTGTTCTTGACAACATTAATAAAAGATATCATTTTCTCGATTCAGAATGTTCAGGCATGGATGGTTGTGTTCATGATCTAGTTGGCAATCGCTTGATGCATTATTTACAATCATATGTCATCCACAATGGCTTCAGGAGAAAGAATAAGTTAATGAATTTCGACTACTATGAATGGAATGAACCGATAATGATGCAAGCACACGACTATTCTTGTATTAGCCTTTATTTACTTATGTTTTGTTCCATTGATTTCTCATATATGGCATACCATATATGAGAAATCAATGGAACAAAACATAAGTGATGGAGAAATTCAGGAAGGACATCCTCCACGATGTTGTGTTGAGTGATTTAAACCATACTGTCTTTCCACTACCTTGGTTGAATGTGTCCACATACTTGTCACACAATCGACATTAGCAACGACTACTTAAATCTTACCCGATTATCTTGGTATACATGGGCAAATTTTATGTTGCTTGAACACCCACCCGTCCACGGGTTAAAAAATTGAATTTGAACTCGGGACCTCCATGTTACCAGATACATTGCCCTACCACCGGAAGAACTCCACTTGACTACCCGAGTGGTAGTAATTCAATTGTTGAGAAAAAGAATTGTAGTGCCCAATTTGACTAACATCCATAAAAAGATGACCAAATTGGCATTTAATCCACCCTCTCCTCTCCGATGACACTATATCCCCTCAAACTCCTAATTCACCAAAAGCCACACGTCCAGTGGCCAAAAACCTGTATCAAGAATGGCAGCCGCCGCCGCATTTGCGCCGGCCACCACTTCTCTTCGGCTAGGCTCATACTCAACTCTACGCTTCCTCAAATCAAGCCCTAGGTTCCTTCGGTTATCTCCACACCCCTATTCTTTCCCGCCAAAAATCCAATTCCACCGTTTGCCCCATCCGTTCTCTGCCGCGGAGCCACGTGGGAGGCTCTTCTGCAGCCTGATTTCCGGAGCCCTTCAGCAGTCCGGGGAAAGGGTTACCGCCGAAGATGTGGAACAGCCGGCGGGAGGATTGGGGAACAGAGTTGGGGAGTTCAGGAAGAAACTGAAGGTTGCCGATGTGAAAGGCGGGCCTAAAGAAGGCTTGGAGCGAGTTGGTCAGACCGTGGTTGTTATGGGTTGGGTCAAGACACTTCGGTTGCAGAGCAGCGTTACGTTCATGGAGGTATTAGCTTTTGAGCTACGGCATGAACTAATAAGCTGAAGAAAATGCAAATTTTGCCACTTCAATTAAGCTTAGTTCCTTATTTCTTTGTTCTAGGTCAATGATGGTTCGTGCTTGTCGAGCATGCAATGTGTATTGGACCCACAAGTTGAAGGCTACGATCAGGTGATAAGCTTTTGAGATATAGATTAGTTTTCCTGTCTCACTTTTCTGAAAATGCCAGGGGCTACTTTCTGTCACTGTCAATTTTGTAGTGTTTATGTCCAAGCTCGAATTTTATCTCAGGTAGAATCTGGTGTTATAGTTACTGGTGTATCAGTAACTGTACAAGGAACTATAGTAGAGAGCCAAGGGTCGAAGCAAAAGGTTGAATTGAAGGTCAACAAACTTGTACTGGTATGTTACCGATCTCTTGATTGAATGCACTGCTTATTTTCTGTTTTGCACTACAAAAACTGCAATATCAACTGTCAATCATGTTTATGACTCCTACGCCTTTCCTGTTTATGATGTGGATCGTTGGCACGTACCGTGAGAAGAATAGGTTACTATGACTAACAGGCTTTGACCTGTAATCGTACTTTGGGATTTTCCTAGCACAACTATATGGTTCTTTTTCATTACACAGGGATACTCTAATAAGCAACAAGTTTCCATTTGATTATGTTCATGAGAAATTGAGAAATACTAGCACACGTCAAGTATCTCTATAGTCCTTTTCATTAGAAATAGAGAAAAGATCATACACCAGGGCACTGACAGAAAAGTTCATTTGCGTATGTCTTGAAATCTGGGTTACAAGTTTCTGCCTTTATACTGATATTGAACGATATTTTCATTTCATAGGTTGGTAAGAGTGATCCATCATATCCAATGCAAAAGAAAAGAGCCACCAGAGAGTTTTTGAGAACTAAAGCTCATCTTCGCCCCCGAACGAATACATTCAGTGCGGTGAGTTTCTTCTGTTTAACCACAAGTATATGTATCGAAGTACAAACTAGTATTTTCATCTCATTATGGAAACCTAGAACCTTGTGTGCGATTGTTATTTAATCTAGTGGAAAGCAAGAAAGTCTACTTTGTTCATCTTTTGTTCCCTTGTCCAAGTTATGGATCTATAGTTCAGGATCTTAAAATGGTACAATTTTCTTTGTTGACAGAAAATTGATGCAAATTTATGTAGGTTGCCCGAGTTAGGAATGCTTTAGCATATGCTACCCACAAGTTCTTTCAAGAAAATGGCTTTGTTTGGGTCTCAAGTCCAATTATCACTGCCTCAGATTGTGAAGGAGCAGGCGAACAGTTCTGTGTTACTACATTGGTATTGTCCTGTTTCTTTACTGTGCCTTCATTTTTTGCTGCTTCATTTTTTGTAGTGAATTGTTGTTATCACATAGCTGTTAACGTGAATGGAACTTTATGCATTACAAAGTAGTCAAGGTCTTTTGAATTTACACCATGTGAGTTGAACTGTTAGTTTTTGCTCTTTCACTATTGTGTTTTGGTAATATTGCGTTAATGAACAGATTCCAGGCTCTCAAGAAGTGAGTAAATCACATGTAGATGGCATTCCTAAAACGAAGGATGGATTGATTGATTGGTCACAAGTGAGTTGCTGTAAGCTTTTCACTGATAATGTTCACTGTACATTAGCTACTTCATTACTCATCATATTCTTGTCTAATCCTGCTGAACAGAAGCAAACATGTTCTATAAAACTCATTATTGAATATAATATGCTATTTTACTGCGAGTTTTTCACAAGAGTATGCCAAGAAAGACAGCAAACTTAAGCTCCACTATATCAGTTTCATTCCTCAAATCAGCTAATTTGACCGAATGTTCAATGCCTCGACTATATTGACCATCAATTTTTCATTACTCAAATACCAACATCTTACTTCCACATCCCATTTTGTCTACCTCGGGAAACGAAATTAGTTTAGTGGACCGTAAACGGATAGAATATAAGTCGCTGCAGCTGTGAAAATGTTTAGTTTTGGATGATTAATATCATCAACATATAAAACGAAAGTTACCCTTGAAATACGAGATAAAATCTTGTCATTCTTATTTTTCAGGACTTTTTCGGGAAACCGGCCTTCTTGACTGTCTCCGGCCAGCTCAATGCTGAAACATATGCTACTGCTCTTTCAGATGTACATTCTCTGAATATGATTCTGTTGCTGGATTCGGCCTGTCAGCTTTTGTCTACACAAATCCTTTCTCTGTTCTGTATGCTAATTGCTATATTTACATTCTGTCAGGTATATACATTTGGCCCAACATTTCGTGCAGAAAACTCCAACACGTCTAGACACCTGGCAGAGTTTTGGGTAAACCGTTACTTGTTTATCCTGTCATTCTCCTTCAACAATCTTATTGATATTCATTCATGCTTATCATCGCAGTATAACCTCTTCTGTTTCTGTAATTTAGATGATTGAACCAGAACTAGCATTTGCAGATTTGGATGATGATATGGCCTGTGCCACTGCCTATCTCCAGTATGTAGTATGTCACTTTCCAAATCTTCTTTGATAGCAGTTATGTCCTTCACTGAGTTGACAAAAGGTTGCAAACAAATTCTCAGCCTTATCAATAATCAATCAATGGTTGTCCCTTGTGTATGGCAGGTGAGGCACATCCTAGACAATTGTAAGGAAGACATGGAATTTTTCAATACTTGGATCGAGAAGGGGATCATTGATCGCTTAATTGTATGAGCTCTTTTATTTAACTAACCTTCTTTAACCTTTCTGCAATATGAGTTGGATCTTTATGTACTTTTTGGGTAGCAGTCGAGCAAGCAATTCTTTCGGTTTATCCTTCAGGCTTGAGCATCCATTGACTTTATCTACAGAACGTGGCTGAGAAGGAATTTGTGCAGTTGACTTACACTGATGCAGTTGAACTACTTCTCAAAACAAATAAGAAGTTCGAATTCCCGGTACGGTATATTTCTCAGTGGTGAAAAATAAGATAAAATTCATGTCCATGTTTGTAAAGAGGGTAGTCTTTTCAAGTTGTAGGTGGCATGGGGATGTGATTTGCAGAGTGAGCATGAGCGGTACATAACCGAAGAAGCATTTGGTGGATGCCCTGTCATAATTCGAGACTATCCCAAGGCACTTCCTTCACTTCTTTTCTTTGCTTTAAGATTTGGAAAAATGCATTTTGTGGAATATATATGGACATTGATGGGTGTAGTTCTGAAACCTTTGGTTTGTCTTTTCCTCTCCAGGAGATTAAGGCTTTTTATATGCGCCAGAATGATGACGGCAAAACGGTTGCTGCCATGGATCTGTTAGTTCCTCGGGTAATTGCTCACTACTCTACTAGAACGATGTCTGACGAAAACCGTAATGAACCTCCACGTCAGCTGCTGCTAGTGGCGACTGCCGTAGAAGGCAGAATCTGTTCAGCAGCTTCTTGTTGTGTTATTTACAAACAAGGGTTGTTAATTAATTGGTCAGGTTGGGGAGCTGATGGGGGGAAGTCAAAGAGAAGAACGGCTTGATTATCTGGAAAATCGTTTGGACGAGTTGAAGCTTAATAAGGAGAGCTACTGGTGGTACCTTGATTTGCGACGTTATGGTTCAGGTTGGTTGGTCACTGACTGAGTTTTCTTTGCTGGTTTTCAAGTGCAGTGAAGCCGGTAACTGTGCTGTGGTGGGTATGATCAATGTTTTGTTGTTGTAGTTCCTCATGCTGGATTCGGGGCTGGGTTCGAAAGGCTGGTGCAGTTTGCAACTGGATTAGAGAATATTAAAGATACAATACCGTTTCCTCGGACCCCTGGCTCGGCTGAGTTTTGATCCAAGTCAGAGTTTCTGGAATGCCTGCACCAACTGAAATACTTTTGTTGCGTCTGCCATTCTACCAACCATACCATTCTTTTCCCCGGCTGCCTCTGCTCATTTTGTGTCCGGCTTCAAAGTTACGGTCTTTTGCGATTGCTGTGTAAAATAGAAAAAGAAGTACCATCTAAGAAGAGATAATCAACAAACCGTTTTGCTTGTGAAAAATCACAAGATCCCTTTCTTAGTGTACAAGGATTTGTACATAAAAAGGGTACACAAACTGAAACTGTGGTCGATACACAATAATTGTACCGCTACGATGGTCCGTAAAATCAAATCATAAGAGGCTTTATTTTGCGCCATCAACACGACTGGAATGCTTATCCTTTATTCTACCTATTCACTATTTCTTCTTCTCAAAAAATAAAGTAATGAAACACTGTACTATACAACGATTTGTTTGAGAAACAAAATAGCAGCTGTAGATAACATGTAAGGTCACACAGAACATTGTAATGCCTAGTGCCCGGCAAGGGAGGAGACTTCTTCTACAAACCATATGTATATACGACGCTAGACTCATGTCGCCCTTTGTCTTCTCCCGCGCTTCTCAAAACTTACCAGTTATCGTGGTGTTGTGGGTTTTTGATTGCGAAGAACAAAATTCGGCGGATGGGACCTTTTACTGATTTCTCCCCCACCCTCAAAGTTCCACTTCCTGAAGGTCACCAAAGCTACTGCCACTTGTAGGCACACGAGTCATGGCAGGCGGCTCGACGGGCATAAAAGATGTACCCGGCATGCCAAATGAGGAGGGTTGGGGGTTCTCTGCAGTCCTCGGCGGGCTGAACGAGGAATGGAAACTCCCACTCCACGATGCTGTACGTCGGGATTGAGAGTTTGCACCGCCATTGTTATTCAGGCCGACTCTACCTCTCTGAATGTTATCCAGACTGGGGAACCTTTGCACTACCATTGGCGACGAAGATGCCGGAGGCTGGAATGAATTGTTCATGGAGGTTGCCGTTGGCTGGAAAGAATTATGGTCCATGGAAGTTGCCGGAGGAATTTCACTAGCTGCAAAGTTGTCTTCCACATTCTCTACTGCAGTTCCGGTAAGATAATCAGCGGAAGGCGCAGGTGCAGGGACAAAAAACTTGGGGTTCATAGGAGCAACCGGTTTAGCAGACGGCAAAGGCGGTGAATGGAATAAATTTGCTGCCTTTCCACCACCTTGGTTGAAAGTGTCCACATATCTGTCACAAAAATTCGATATTTAGCAACAGCTACCAGATTTTAACCGATCTAAATGGATAAATATATTACCTTGCTCGAACGCCCATCCGCCCACGGGCTGAAAATTGATTTCCGCCAGTAGGCATCGGTGGAATTCCAGAACTATGTTCTTGTGTAGCTGGACTCCGGAATTTGGGGCTCCCACTGGGAGGGGAACCCTCATTCTTTAGAGCAGATTTTAAGTTGTAGTCAGATGCTCCATTCTGAAAGAAGGCAGTAGTTGGTGGAGGTGGCGGGGCAGCTTCCTCAGCTGGGGGATCTACACCTTCTTCAACCCATCTTTTAAGCTTTTCATCATAGTAAAATTTGTTCTTCTCACCTAGCTTTGCCTTCAGTGATGAAAATATACTTTCTCGAGTTAGTGCATTTCTAGTTCCCCAGTCAAGGAGAATAAGCGATGATAAAGGTATACATATGAACCATTACTGACCTGCTTATCTGAACGGGGTCGTAACACTAGGTCCACTGTCTTCTGAAGTAGCTGTGATCCAAAAGCAAAACGACCCAAGCGAGATACCCCTGGTGAGGTTGATGTCTTCTCTTGGGAATTGGACGTGGATGCGCCTGTCGAGGGATCAGCCTGACCCAGACAATGAGTGTGATTTTTATGTTAATAGAAGGACAGATAATTAACTGACAGACTGATACTATTAGTCAACTTGGAGATCATCATAAACCTGTCTTGGAGTTCGATTGAAGTCGGGCTCCGAGACACTTCTAGAATGTCTTCCCATTCTATTGCCATCGGCAGCCCATTCACTTATGGGTTCCATGGAAGCAGATGGTACCAATGTTGACATTGCCATTGTTGACTGACTAGCAGCCACTCTAGGTGCCATCGATTGCTGATCATGCTCATAATTATGTACACCTTGTGATGTTGATGGTGCTGGTGGCGGTAAACCGCCAACAACACGATGTGCAGTACTGTCGAAGAAATTGAGCAATTTACCCACCAACTTTGCCGGTGCCAAATTTGCAGCATATCCACCCTGAAAGGAGGAATTGGTTAACCGCAGTTGGTAAAAACATAACAAGCACTCCATTCAAAATCATACCTGTTGGTGTATCCGAATCCTTTCCTCAAGGGATGATACTAATTGTTTCCATGTTTCTACTTCAGGAGCTCGACCCGTTTTCAAAGATTTTAATACTGCTTGACAGTACCTGCATTAATTCCAAACATTAAGAAAATTGACAGACCAAGAAATAAGTTAGAATTTTGTATATAGAACCCGCTTACTTCAAAGAGTCGGAGACTCTGCCTACTTCAGCCAGCATGTATGCATAAACAATCTTATACGGCTGAAATGGCAGCAATATGAACTGGGAGTTACCTAGCACCTTCGAGTACTCGTAAAGTTCAGTTCTCTGCATATGAAATGATTAAACCTAAATTAACAATCATACACTTGATATTAGAAACTCAACTAGGGATATTGATGATTTTTTTAATTTTAGAAATTTAACTATATGGATACTTTTTGTGCATAAAAACATCAAAATCACCCAACAAGCTACCTGAAGATGGATGACTGTACGTTAAATGAGAACAAGAATAAAAAATAAATCCTTTACCCTGGAAATGATAGCCAATATGGAAGCAAGACTACAAACATGTAAAAAGCAGTACAATAAGCAGAAAAGATTCATTGACTACGGTTTAGTGAAGAAGAGGTAAAAGCATGCACAAAAGTTAATAGAAACTAGAAGCACCTGAATAGCTTCTGGACTAGCAAAAGTACGAGGATGCTTCCAGTGGTCTGCACCAATAAGACAGAGCCTTGCACTGTCTGAATATGTCTCGAAGTTAGCTTCTGCAACTAGATAGCATATATGAGCCGCTGTAATCTGTAAAATAAGTTCAAGTTAAAACGAGAGCTTTTAGAAAATGCTGATAACATAAATTTGATTAAGAAAGCATACCTCACTACGATCTTTCCATAGACAGTCCCCAAGATGTATAATCACAAGCTCATCATCTTTTATCCTATTTGCAGTTATCAAAGCCAAATTCTGTTCCCAGTCATCGAGCATGCTATTTGGTCCAGGCTGAGTCATAACCAACAGTCAACAAATACATGTTTGAATGATATCACACAACTTTGCAATCATTTTCCTTGGACAACACAAAAAAAAGACAAAGGAATTGGTGAGACTAAAACTAAACTGAAGTTCATCACTTTTTATTTATTTTCTTGGACAGGAATGAGAACTGCATTTACTTATTTCTCATAATCAGGTACATCTCCTGGGCAAATAAGGGAGGGCTTTGTTTGAGGGGCCTAATACCTATCTTATATGTAGGGTTCATGTGGCACACCTAGTATTTTTTATCTAAATGTTTATTTTGGTCAAATGATCACCTAAATGGCTTTATAAAGGAGACCAACTAAAGTGGTTCATGCATACAAGCATTAATCCTCGTGCTGAATTATTTATTTTTGCTTAGTCGAGAGCAGCTCTACAATGCTACAAGTCTTACTGAATACTGTTTAACAGTGAACATATGAAGGACCCTTCAAATAATTTAGCGCAATATTTGTTTACTGCACAATACATTATTCATAAAAGGAAGAAGTTATCGACTGACTTGCAAAGGCTGTGGAATGCCATCAGATTTGGTATCTGAAGAAAAAACTTCTGCTGGCTGCCCGGCAATGAGAAGGCACAACGTCCGTAAAGGTGATCCAGGCAACAATTGCCGTAGTGCCATTTGCTTCACGGTGTCAATATAGAACTGCAATCAACCAGAGCGATGGCAGTTTCTGACAGTTAGTCTTTGTTAGACGAGGCTCATCAGAGCAAATGCGAGGAAGAAGATAGAAGAACAAAAAACCTGCTGTCCAAGTTGTGATGCAAGCACAAGTGCAAGTCCCCACAACTGGCCTTCCTGTGCAAATTGTAAAGCTTCTAGTTTTCTACCAGAAACCAGAAGATTTTGTACCTCAGAAGCAGTTGCCTAGAACAAAGACAACATTCTTTTACCAGATGCTAGGAACCCTTGATCATGAAAATATAGTAATGCGATTTACAATGTACCTGAAGTTGTGTTTCAGATGGCAAAGTCTGCAAACAGTGGCTAAGACCACCATACTCGCTGAAATTTTTCTTGGCAGATGAAAACAGTTTTGCAACTGCTGATTCTGGTGTATCACTTTCCTATAAACAACGAATCGGAAACACGAGGAAAGTGCCAGTCAGACAGTATCAACAAAGTGCTCCCGGAACAGAAATCACAAAATAAGAACCTAGAACACCTAATATACTGTAGTGCTGAGGACACTAAAATCAGGAAGTTTGTTGAAGATCTAGTTCTTTTTTGTTATGATTTCAAGAGAAAAACTTCTCCAAGAGTAGTTCTTTCAGTACTACCTCCACATAGACTATTCCTCAGAACCATCATTTAGTTATAACAAGCTTTGAAACTGTGACAAACATTTACAGGGCCGTACATCTAGGAAAGGCTAAAAGCAGTTAAAAGAACATGGATATTCAACATAATAGCATCACATGGCAAGGGAAAATGACTGATATTTCCATTCACTATGAAATTGTTAGTGTCATCTTCTTCCAAACAGAAAGGGATAAGTTAATTACCTTCAAAGATGTGTCCGACCCAAAAGGAGACCGAAGTTTGCCATAATGTTTACATGCTATTTTCAGCAATGAAAGGAGAAGTTTCAATACTTCGCCTTTTCTATAATCCATATCAGCAGACTCACAGTTAGCAATCCTCTCATCAATCCACTTATTCAAATCTTTACTCCCAGCATTTCCCCCCACCAGTGGACCAGGAAAAGACTGTTGGCAGAGAGGAAGGAAATAATTGCAGGATGCGCCTCTAGCGGTGGAATCACTGTCTATACTACTTCCAGAAATAACCTCCATTAAATTCATGAGAGAAACTGAGCCTCCGACAGCAGCCTTTTAAGATAAACAGAGAGACACAATTAGCCATGTTAATACCAAAAAACTTATTTTCACATTAGGGGATCATCAAACAACTAAAAGTCATGACACATGTTTCTTTTTTCTCTAGCTTAGGGCAACCAAATAGCAAGAAACTGATTGACGCACACATCCGGGACTCACCTGGGTGCCAAATGAAGAGTTTGCAAGGCTATCATCTTTCATTATTAAAAGCTTTCCACCAAACCCAAAAGAGACCAGTGCATGTGGAGGACGGCCAGCAGAAGATCTTCCAGTAGTTGGAGCATAAGAATAGTGCTGACTATTCTGATATGATTGATCTGTAAAATTCATTGGTTTTGTACTGCTATATAAATCATTCGAAAAATACATCGGCTCGGTCTTCACATTTCCCTGATTAAACTGTTGATTGAAGTTGCCACCCTGGACAAAATTTTGTGAGCCCAGAAACCCATTGCCCTCAGAATGGCCCTGCCTCAATTTGTCATCTGAGGGAACAGTTCCCATGGTATTAAAGGACTTGTGATTATCAAAATGATTGCCCATCAAAGCATTTGAGCCATAGGAGTTCTGCACCTGCTGATTTTGACCATAATCTGGACTAAAATCATTCTTGGGAGCACTTTCTGCTTGCCACATAGACAGATCACTCTGGTTGTAACTTCCATGTGACTCACCCCTGCTAATTTCTTGTCCTTGGCTAGCGTAACCATGTGAGCCATGCTTCTCAGCTTGCGCAAATTCCCCATATACATCACTGCCATTCTGTGAATACGTATTGTGTGAACCATTCCCATTTTGATTGTGTTGCTCAAGAGTTTGGGGAATCACCTGCTGTACTGATGAAGCATAGCTCTCAAATGAACGCCATTCTTGTGCGATTGTGTCATAATACCAACCAGGATATTGAGGGTCAAAAATCATATGTTCCGGGTAACCATTGTTACTTTCCTGCGATACCCGATTCCAGGCAGACACACTCTCAGTTGCACTGGCCTCGGCGATGGTTCCAGCCACAGACTGAGAGCCCTGCTGGAAGAAATTAACCTCTCCCTTCCGATCAGATGCAGCAGCCCATTCACTCCCTATATTGGAATCATAACTCTCTTGAGGAGCTGCTGTAGCACCATAACTGTCTACTTGATACCATTGCCCAGTGTTCATATCATATTTCCATCCAGGATACATACTTTCCCAGTCCTGACTGCTACTAGAATCTTGCTCGTTTGCATTTTGTTGCATATGACTTCCATGACTCTGTATACCTTCTTGATATGCCTCATAGTTAACCGTATTCTCCAATTTCCCACCTGCACTATCTTCTACATTGGTGGTTCCGTCAACTTTTTGGGGAGAACCATCAGAATTACCTCCCAACTCGCTGAAAAAATCATACGAACCAAACTCATGCTTTCCATTCGAAGCTGAATCAGCATACAGAGAACCCCAATCCACCACCTTAGCCCCAAGCTTTGTGGATCCGATGTCAGTAACTGGAGCTGACTCAGTAGTTATCTCTGATTTTAATCCATCAGTACTCAAGTCCACTGCATTAGCAGACCCAGATGATCCAGACAAGTTCAATGCATCACTAACTTCTGCTGAAGCCCCAGAAAACCCTGAACTATCACCCACAGAAGAAATCTTTTCATCTCTGACCTCAGCTCCAGCATCGCCACCGGTGACATCCTCCATGCTCAGGTTAGCAAAAGCCTTGGCCTCATCGGAATCACTCCCCTCCGTCAATTTGTCGTGGCCGGTGCCAGAAATGGTGGGGCCAAAATCATCATCGACCAATTTGTCGAAGAAATCATCGTCGATTTGATCCTCCATCGCTTGGAATGGAGGATTTGTAGTCATCTAATTGAAAGAGCGAACTCCCGAAAAGATTCCAACGCAAACTTGTAACCCCTCTTTATCCGACAAAAATATGTAACTATTTCCACTTTCTCCTTCCCCAGCCAATCAAATTGTGAAAACCCGAGCTGGAAATGAAACCGAAGACCCTCGAGATCCGCGATCTAAAGTCCTAAATCAAAGCTGCACAAACACGAGGAACGACGAGATCTAGGGTTTACGAAGCACAAGGAAGGCGTAAACTCCGAAATTGAGCACGCACATTGGATTTCTCAACAGCAGGATATCATCGATCCAAGAGGAGTAAAATCAACTTACGGATTGTGGATCAATCGGGGGATTCTTCGCAGAGACAAACAGAAGCAAAATAAGGTGCGACGATTGAAGAATTGAAGCGAATATAGAGAGAGAGGTGGAAGAGTGGCGAGAGAGAAAGAGCTTCGTTATTTTCCGATTCCAGCAAACAACACCAGTTAGGAGAGAGCTTCGTTATTTTTCTTTCCAGTTTATTCAGTTTTCTATTTTACTGGTTTTTTCTTCGACCAAAAAATATATTTTACTGGCTTTTCCGCCCATTTTTCAGTTTTAATGACACTAATTAACTCACAATGTGGCATCAGTTTTTTTTTCAAATGCTTTATTAAATTGCGAGAAAAATAATACTCAAAATTGAACTAATTGTTGCAATTTAATATGTAAGAATTGATAACCTCATACCCGATGAATATGTAAGATAATGCAAGCGGAAAAGTTTAGAAATTGTCACAGGAGTTCAGTTCGGAATAATGGATAAGGCCTCGTCAGTTGGAGTAGCCGTCAGGTTTGGAATCATTAGCGGTCTAATCCGATAGTGATTTAGATAAGTATCGAATGTTTCATCCATTAGCTAGATTTTGGTCTGTCTCTTTCGATGTCTTTACGTTGTGACTTGTTTTCCTTTATCGTTGTCCGTTGTCGGTGAGAAAAGAATGAGAGATTGCCGCATGCGCAAAAACCCACATTTCATATAACTCCGCCTGTTGAGTCTATACCTTCGATAGACACTTTGTATGCTCGTTTACAATCGTCTTTGAGGAATAAATATCAAAAATTTATTTATAAAAAAAATGTTGCAATTTAAATGGGTGTTTTGAAAATAATTAGGTAAATATTATTTTTATCATTTAAAATATTCAGGTGATGTATGGTCTAGTTACCATAAATTCATTTTTTTATTCAAATAGTACATAGTACATATACATATATTATATGTGTTTAAAATTGTTATGTTCGTACTAGAATTATCCAATTTTGACCGTTTGTTTTATGTTCATGTATAAAACATATACGATATATTTAATACATATATTTTAAGGAGCTAAGTTTATATTTTAATAAGTTTAATACGTGGGTGTTCATCGCCATAATGATAATCGATTTCTTCGTTGCGTGTGCTTGTACAAGACGATAAACAGCCGGTCATAAAATAAATTTTATTTTCATAAATAAAAATCAAATTTCTAACCTCATAATTAAGGTACAAGATAGAGCAACACCAATACGATTTATATGTATCATATTTTATCAAGTACGGGTATATTTCTATTTTTACAGCCACATACGTGATCTAGCATGATGGGCTTTGGGCCACCATGTCCATGACAGCCCACACCGTGATCTAAGTAAGCTCGCTAAGAGCCCGCAAACCAGACCCAAGGAGTTTACGTTGCCTATGCTCTAGCAAGCCAGGCTCCCCCTATGACGGCCACGTTCTCCTTTAAGTCGGGTCATCAATCAACTGGCGCAATGTGGTGATTCCGCCTTCATTTTACTCAAAACTATACGTTTTATAGCCACAATATTTGAAGTACTCCTCTCTTCCCCAAACATTCTCATATGCCCTTAACTCCGTACACTACTTTTACCTTCCTTACTACTCTTCTCTTATCGCCCTTGCTAATGAAGGCCCTAAGGAGCATCGAGGAAAGGCCGTTGAATTTTTTGGTTACGTTTTGAGTCCTCTGTTTTTTAGTTTTTCTGTTCGTGTTTGGTTATGAAAAATGTAGCTTCTTGTAATTTATATGAGGTAGGATCGATTTATGAATACAATTTGATTTTGTAACTACGATTTCGTTACATCGATTAAATCGGCATACATTAACATGGTAATTTAGATAGGTCGATGAGCAAGAGTTGGATGATGATTAACCTTGTAAGAAAAGCAAAGTGAAAAGAAGGGAAATCACGAAAGAACCCCCTTAAGAAGCCAAATCCACGATCCTTAATGTGACTAACATTATTGTAGCACAAAAAGCTACACAAACTTTGAACATGGTAACGAGATATCAATCCCGGCCATGCCATCCACCGTATTCGAAACGATTATTGTAACGTACTTAGACACCAACGTCTTACACAAACTTCCTTGATCGGATCATTCAGTCGCTCACTCATCGGACCAAGTAACGGGCATAAGTCCCCACTGACTCCGCGGCACATTGAGAGCCTTCCACACCGCTTTAGAGCCATCCACGATGTTTGTCTTACAGTGGTCGTGCTTGACATCACATTCATCCACCACCTTAGCTCTCACCGATCTCCCGTTACTTGCCGTAACAGTGATGAATTTGAAGCACCGCTGCCCCTTAGCATACCACGGGGTGGACAACGCAACGATAAGCGAATTATCAGAATGGTATTTCCCGTCGCACTCTGCCGGGCCACCACCGTCCCCGCCTTTCTGGAAGCCGTTGATTGTCAGCATAGCCTTGGCATTCCTCACCGTGGCCAGTTTCGTCGGTGGAATGGTATAATCAGTTCGGTTTGCCATATCGATGATGACCCGTGATTCGACATTCAAGGCCGAGAGGGAAGCCAAGAGTAGTAGTATGATGAAGCAGTTCATGGTTGTTTGTGTTTTAAGAATAAGATGGCTTGTGTTATATGCAAATGATATTCCATGTATTTATACACAAAAAAATATGATTCTTTTTACTAAGTGGTGAATTAATCAATGAAATAATAATTATTGAAGGTTAATTAATCTATTTTGGTATCAAAATTACAGTAACCATCGCCAATGAACTATGAAGGAGAAATTTTTAACTTATCTATTTACTTCTTGAGATTCTTCCCATGGAGAATATATTAAGTTTGGAATATCAGTAATGTATGAATTCCCATGGAAAATATTTTATAGGAAGAGTCATATGATGGTAGAACCATATTATTTCACGCGGCAGAGCACGAGTTATATCTAGTTTATATTATAAATCCCAATAAAATTCATTAGTTTTTGACAAACATATATTATACATTAGAAAATTCAGTATTTATACTTCCAAAAGTTTTTGTTAATCGCTACATCTCAACTTTCTTAACACGTTACTCATTGAATCCAAATTGTGATATGTTCGGCCACTCATCCAACAATTATATTTGCTAAGAATTGTAACAAGTTAATGATGTCCATATTCAATTTTCAGTGCTTGCGTGTGTTTTTAGATTTTTCATATGCATTACTTTATTATTTGGTTGGATTCGTTTTTATATTTTTGACAGTAGAACCATATTGTTTCACACAGCAGAGCGCGAGCTATATCTAGTTTACATTATAGTAATAGATCTCAACAAAATACATTTTAAAAATTAACTTTCTCATTCTCATTCTTATTCCTATTCAAATTTCATTCCATATTCCACCGATAAATTGACGTAAAATATCTAAAGGTGGTGGTATCAATATGGACATGGTTCATCAAAATTGGAGTTTGTGATTCTTTTACTAAGTGGTGAAGTCATCAATAAAATTCATTTTGTGTAGTCACTGTAATTCCAATTTGGTATCTTTGACTTTCCCAACCTCTCCGCCTCTGTTGTTATTGTTTCTTCTTGCAGTCTCAGAATTGATCTGTTGGTCCTTGGCCCTTTCCCCTTTCTTTCCTTCCTGCGACACCTCAGAGCCTTCAGTAAATAGAAGATCATCGTATACAACAGTTTTGCGATTAGACACCATTGGAATGTTGATCTTGTCTTTGTTTCCTACTCCATTATTAAGATTACCAACTCCATCAGTGGCAGAGGAAGTGAAACAGCGATCATCCTTGTTTGTCTCAGTTCTTGAGTAAGAAGGATACCGATTTCCGGCAGTAGTATTAGAGGCGGATTGCTTACGACATCCAGTTCCATCAATAACACGACCAGATAATTGCTTCCCATCTAACTTCATTCCCTGTACCTTCTTCATGAATCGTTTGCTCACTAACTGCCCTGCTTTCACCTAATGGAAGACCATCTAAACATGTCCGTTCGCCTGTAGTCACACCGAGACTCTCATTACAGTCCACCCTGAAATCATCATTCCCTTTGATCGCATGGTCTAACTCCATAATCTTATCAACAACAGAGAAATTATGCGTCAGCTGATCTTCATCTTCATCCACTATCATTATACACTCAATCTCATCAATTAAAACCTTTGTTTCGCTAAACCCTCTCTGACCCAAACATTCAAAAGTTTGATCATGAGCCTTACTCTTTTGAGCTAGGCAATCACCATCACTACCGCCCACTTGAACGCAAGCCTTCCGTTCAGGTTCATCGCCGCTATTGCTACCTACATACAAACACAAAATTCAACCAATCTCAGACACCATAGATGCAAACATGAACAAAAAAGAAATTGACAGCAGGCTAAAATATGATACCTGGTTTGACCTCCAGTGGACGAAGTTGGTTGTCACAGAAGGACAAGAGCCGCAGCAGTGAAAAGTAGGTTTCACTCTTGAGAAGTGGTTTACGACGAGGATTAAAAGCGTCAGGCATTTCAACCAACTGCAGCTGCTGCTGCTCCATTGAAGGAGTGAGTAAACTCGCTGCAAAGCGATTGCCGCTACGCTTCGGGCGGCGAGGTGAGACTAGCTTGGTTTGATGACCAGAAAAGTTACTTCGTTCGATCTGGTCCGCCAGGGTTCACGGTGGTTTGCTGGGTTACTAGAGGCCGATCAAGGTCGTCGCCACTACCTCAGTTACCGGTTGTCGCCCCTCTTCGCGCGTCAAAGCCCTTATCTACTTGTAGCACCCATCTAATGGATTTGGGCTATGTGAGAATGGGCCTAAAGATTAATACTCTCAGTGGGAAACAAGGCCCAAATCTAGGTGATGGAGCAGTGTTTGGGCTCGTGTAACTATATATCTAGTTCTGGACACTGGTTTATGAATATTTCTTCAATAATTTGGGTTGGAAAGTTCTGTTTGTTATAGAATGTTCCTCTTTCGGTCAGGTCTAGTCATGAATCGAGTTAAGTCGAGCCGAGCTCCAACATACTCAAAATTTAGCTCGTTAATTTTTATCCGAGTTTGATCTAGAAGGTTTTGACTTGTGTTGAGGTCATGTTTATTCGGTTCAGACTCTTTAACTACCAATTACAAGCTAAACACGCAACTCGAACTTAATTCGCTCATTAAAACCCTACGACGAGAGTCGAATTGAATTTAAAATTTGTACTCTAAAACACATCAAAAAGTCTAATTTGAGTCATATTATTGAGTTAAATATTCGTGATTGGCTCTCGAACCTATCGAATCGAACATACCTTGACTCAAATTTGATTCGTTTAAATTCGAGTCGAGTCACAAACAAATTTATTTTCAAGTCGAATATCAAACTATTCACGAAATGACTTTGTTCGTCAACGACTAGGTCTCGACTCTCAAGTCAAGTAAGTGAGAGGGAAAAGACCAATAAATAGATTTGTTCAGTTTCTGGTTGGTTGATGTTACGAGTCAAATCATTGAGATTTTCAAGTTCAAGAGCAAAGAAAGTGCACAATAGTACAGTGAAACGAAAGCTCACTTAACCACCTGCAGAGTGCAAGAGAACAATTTGGCCTGGGTGCTGAATCCATTTTTATCAGCGCATGCTAATTCTTTCATCCAACGGTCGGTGATAGGTCCGGCCGATTCAACGATTATATGTGTCCAGCTTATTTATTTATTTTTTTATTTATATCATATTTTTTCGATTTAGTTTGATTTTAAATTGAATTTTAGATTGTGATTTTGGATTTTTAAATTTTGAGTTTTTTATTTTATATTTTAGATTTGGTTTAGAGTTTAAAATTTAGAATCTAGAGTATTAGCTTTTTAATTTAAATTTTAAATTTTGAGTTTGACCCGACCCAACATTCAATGTCCAAAATTAAAACCCAACCGAATATGATTTTTTTACAAACCCAAAATCTAAAACCAAAAATAAAAAACTCAAGACTCAAAAATCAGAATCCAAACTCAAACTCGAAACCTAAAACTCAATTTAAAACTAACGTGAATTGAAAAAATATGATGTAAATAAAAAATTAAAAAAAAATTAGACACATTTGATTGTTAAATCAAGCCACATCTCACCAACAGTTGGATGAAAGAATCAGTATGTACGGATAAAGATGGATTCAGCACCCAGGCCAAACTGGCAAGAGAAGAGATGGTCGATGAACATAGAATATGTCTCCTTCCTCCTTAGAGAAAAGATGAATAAAATTTGCAGACGGTCACAGAAGTGTACAAATGAAGAAGATTGCCAGTGAGTGACAACACAGCTATAGGTTTGGCAATTTTGATCAAATGTTAATCTCTTAACCGGTTATAATTTTATTGAATTTGACAATTATTAATTGTATTGATTGGGTATTTTCAGGTTACAGTTATATTCGTTAACCGCTAAAAACGGGTAAGGTTAGATTATGGGTTTTATAGTAACCTCACCATCATCGTAACGATACCCATTACCATCATCGACCCGCTATAATAACCAATATTTACCCGTCAATACATGAGCTCAATAAATTCATTAGATAACCTAAATGTACATGCCATTTATTGAGAAAACTAAATATAAACCATTTACTCATTCGTTCCTCAAAAGTATTTCATCTGTCGTCTTTGACTTCGGCGATATCTCTATGTCTCCTCGTTTTTTATAAAACTCAAATCATTATTTTTCGATTGAAAATATCTCAGAGATGAATTACAGGGAATACATTTTGATTTTGATTTTATTATTTCTTTTATAACGGAGAGTGATTATAACCTTTAAGTGGTTATAATCATTAACCGCATAGATATAGTGATTGAATTAATTTTATCATCAAAATTAAAATTAAAATAATTATAGTTAATAATCATCACAAATAATTAATTCTCTAAACTTTTCTATTGCCAAATCTACCGTTAGATAGTAGAAAAAAGAGGAAAGAGGGCAAATTATTTACTTATTTATATATAAATTTGTTTGTAAAATAACAATAGGACAGATTAGCAGAATTTCAGTGATGCCCTTTTCTAGCACACCTGACACAAAATGCTTCTTCCCCTTATCATGTTCACTTGGTCCACCCCCACGGCTTTTCTCCTCTCATCCCTCATTATTTTGATAAATCCACGTGGATAAAAGGAGAGATCTATAGATTGTTATAAACATTAATTTATTGGTTAATTATCGGAAAATAGATAAGATATTATCCGAAAAATTGGGACGATTTTATATTCTCTTTTTTCATACGAGATTCATCATCGATTTGTTGGCTAATTTATCTTTTATTATTTTCCTAAATTTTCTTTCATATATGTTTTTGACATTTACAATATCTTTGCTTGTAAATGGATTTTGATTAGGGGTGGAAATTGAGATTTAAGTATTCATTACGACGTATTCGTAAATGTTTATGAGAAAGTTGGATGGGTCAGATACTCATAAATACACATTTATCTATTCAAATAAACTTATAGTTATATTCTACTTATTTACCGTAATTATCAACTACCCACAACCTTATTACTATTTTCCAATAATAACACAAAACTACAACATTACGACATTTTATATTCGAAATTTCGCATATAAGAAAATAACAGACTAATTATTTAGATTTTTCTTCGAGAAATCAGCATTAGGGACAAAGGCAGCAGCTTTGCTTATCTGGTAGTAGTGTGGCTATTAGTCTACCAGCTACCAATTCCTTGGCCTCACTTTCTTGACAAAATGCCACTTGTTAGTTATAGTTGCCCAAATCTCAAACTATATAATAACATAATAATAATATAGGTAAATTAAAAAAATACTATATAATAAAATTAAAATCCACCCTCCTCCTCCTGTGTCTGTCACGTAACCATTACTCCTTGAAACTTGACCAACTGACAATGAACCAATCACCAACAACAAACAAAGAGCTTCAAAGAAAACTACATCCTACATTCAATTGACAGCAAATGCCATCAATGCAGCCAAGTTCAAATCACAGAGAGAGTAACAAGTTCGTCGTTGGACGGCGGAGGAAGAAAAACCCAGAAGAACTACAGAGAAAGACTGACTGACTGACTGACTGACACAGACAAAGAAGTGGGCTTTTTCCTACTCCAGAGCTTCCTAAATCTACCCTTTTGAAAAAGTTATGCATCGTAAACTACACTGAACTCCTCATCGTCCTCTTCCGCCGCTGCCGGCAAGTTCAGATCCCAGAAACTGCAAGTCGGCGGCGAAGGCGAAGGAGGAGGAGGAGGAAGAGGATCCACCGCTGATGGGTAAGAACCGGTGCGGGAGGAGAGATGGGATCTCTTGTGGCCGCCCAGTGCTTGACCCGACCCGAACACCTTGAAGCAATACGGGCATTGGAAAATCCTCTCCTCCTCTTGGAGTTTCCGGAGCTGATGATGATGACCTTTGTAGTTGATAAGGAAGCAAATCCGACGGTGGGAAATCAACGCTTTTGGAGATCGGAACTGTTTCATACATTTCTCGCATTTCAGCTTCTTCTTCTTCCCGCAAATCCCGCGCATCTCGTGAACTTCTTCCTCCTCTTCTTCCTTGTCGATTTCTCCACCGTTTTGTTTCAAATCTTCGAAACCCACGTCGACATTGTTGTTGAATCTTTGCTTCTTCATCCTCCTCCAGTTATTCACATCCCTCGACAGCATCACAAGACACATCGCCACGTCCTCGTCCGCATCGGAGGAGACCGAGCTCACCGGCGAATCCGAATTCCCCCATGGTTTCCGGCAGGTCCGCTTGGATCGCCTCCCGGTGGCCGGTTTCCTCGACTCAGCAGACTCGCTCTCCCTGTCCTGGACGAGGGACGACGATCCGGCGAAGGAGAACTCGGGATCCGCGACCCGGAAGCTCTTCCGCGGATTCTCCCTCAGCCCGTAAACGACGTCGTCGCTCTTGACAATACTCTGCAATTTCAGCTCTGTTTCTTCTTCCGATGAGGAATAAGAGGAAGAAGAAGACGACTCAGTGGCGTCCGGGTCGTGACCGAGTTGGTTACGACGGGGAGGAAGGAGAGGAAATGTAGGGTGGAGGAAGCTGTGAGATTTCATGTGGCCGCTTAAAGCTCTGCCGTTAGGGAAGGCTCTGAAACAGAGCTTGCATTTTTGCCTGCTAGTACCATCCATGGTGGCCAAAAGCTCTGGTTTTTTTCTCTTTTTCTTGGTTGGGAGGAAGAAACAAAGCTAAGGAGAGTATAAAAAGGAGTAGGTGACAAGCATTCTTCCACCAAAAGGACAACCAACCCAAAACTTATGAGGTGCACAATTGCAGCAAAAACAAAAGGGGAAACTAAATTAAAACAATCACAGTTGTATACAGTAAACAAACACTAACAATAAGGGGAAAGAAACCAGCTTTACTGTCTACTTACAAACCAAAGAGCCAGCCAGCCAGCCAGCCCAGTAATATTGATTGATGCATTTATTCGGGGATTATCAGTTACAAAATTTGTATTGATTTTTCACCTGCAACTGCATATTTCATCATCATGAATCGGGCCAAAGTATGATCTTTGTGATTGGAGCTGACGGTATTTGAAGAAAACATGTAAAAATAATAAATGGGTAACAGAGCAAATTGGTTGTTTAGTTTTCTGTCTAGTTGAGATAGTTAGTGTTGTATGTTTTGGAGGGTTCATTTTAATCCCTTAATATATTTATTTAATAAGCGAATTTCATTCAAAAAATTTGTTTAATAGCCTCGTCATCAAGATGAGTTATCATAACTTTACGTACACATTGCTACTGTCACATCATCCAAGTTGAACTTTACATGTTAGCAGATTCGAACTACTGATTGAACCAAACCAAACCGCTACCCAGATGCTCCATCCTTCTCAAACCGACAGGGATTCGGATTCCATATGTGGTTCTTGTAGTCCTGAAGAAAATAGATCGATCTTCTCGAACCGGCGGAGGATTCGAATTCCAAATTTTTCTTAGCTAGCCTTATGCTTTTGGGATTGGAAATTTTGGTTGGAAACTTCAATCCAACCAAACCGAATAAGAATTTTTAGGTCAGAAAATTAGAAGATTAAGTTCAACTTGGAAGATATGGTAGAAGCCATGTGTATGTAGAGTTATGATTTAGCTTGGTGATGCGAGGCTATTTAACGGATTTTTTCATTAAATTCACTTATTGGATGGATGTGTTATATTTAAATACGAAAAGGATTACGAGGTTGTAATTGATTCATAAAAAACTAAAATGAACCCGTCCGAAACGTAAGTCTAACTGTTCTGGTCGGCTATCTCTCTTTCAATTAGTAAGTATTTACAGAAACAGAGTGTGTTTGTTGAAATTTCTTTCCTTGTACGCATCTACTGTGAACAAGCCAAGGAAATATAACTGATATGCAAGCTAGTACGGAGCTGGGTTTACACTTTTAGCTAGTCCACTATTAAGGATTTATTATGTTGCAGGATGGTTTAACGCACTGATTTAATTGTATAAAAGTTAATATGCATTCAGTTGCCATATAAAAAATATGTTAATCGATCTATAAATTATAAGAAAATTATGCAATATTGAAATTGAAAGTCCGAAAGTGAGCTAAGTCGAGGTTCGAAAAAGCCCTAACTATATCCGCCAATGGGCTGGACTCTTTTGGACGACTGAGTTTAGGGGTCTGTAAGACCTAGCCAGCCACAATTAGATTACTACTTAAGTGCCTATACAACAAAATCTTAATTGATATGCATGATTATTTTGATCACGTTGTCAATCAGAATGAAGCCATACCATCCAATACCAAACTACATATACTATCATGTCCACTTTCTATAAGGTAAATTGTCCTAAAATCAAAAGGAACATTCTCTAAAAACCCCCTTGGTACATTTGTTTTGTCTCTTTTTCTTTCCCTTCTCTAATTTTATACTATCTCTAAACTTATTACTTTATATGACTTAAATTACAAAAAAATCCTTTAAAAACAGAACCACGCTATACATTTTGAATTCAGACGATCACATATTTAAAACCTCTATTGTCCACCTCAAACAAAAGGGGTTGGACAATAACCTTGAGTTAGTGACGGATAAAGGGGGCCTTCCCAGGTCCCAACCCAATGTATCTTCAAAATTTAATTTTTTTTAATTTTTGACTATTATGTAATTTTCTTTATTTTTTTGATTGATTAAATTTTTTTCTATATGTACTACAAGCTATTTAAATTTCTATACAAATCAGTGTAATATATTGAAGAGTAATTAATGTCTAAAGAAATAAAATATTGGTATATATTTAAGTAAGAAAGGAGATGGTGAAAAGGCTGAAAACAGAGTTTGCTTGCTTGTGTGTTGGGATTTGGTATTTAACATTAGAGTGCTCAGCTGCGTGACCCTGAGTTATGCAACCACATGACCACACTTCCAACTTCGAATCTCATAATTTCTTTTTTTTCTTTCTTTAGAAGCCGGCAATCTATATGTATCATAGTAGGCCAGATTTACAATATTATGGTACCAAAATGCTACAAAAATAGGTGTTGATGCGACAGTGTAGGGATTTCCCAGGTCGACAACGAAGGCGACGTTGAAGCGGTGGCAACATATGCACATCAGTGCCGAACATTTGACCTGACGCTATCATCAAAGAGATCCGGAACTACCTATCGATCATGCCAGACATCCGTCTTCAGACTGTTCGTCGGCCGCGTAATGGAATCGTCCCACTTGGTGACACATCTGACTTTTAGATATCTCACATGAGCGTTGTCGATAGTCCTTGTCTCGTGAATAAATGATTAGGCTTGAACTTTTTGCTGCTTTTTCTTTTGCAGGCCAGCAAAACTACTTTGCACAACTGAAATCACGTCCTTTTTGCTGCTCAACCATTAATGATTATTGCGTGCTTTAACTTGAATTTTCTCAACCTTTCAAAAACTTAGCCGCCTGCCACCGGCTTTGCTCCGAGTATAAGGCAGGACTGTCGCCGGCTACTCATGACCTTGTCCCATTTGAACTACATATTGACTACTTTGTTCTGACTCAGGAAAACAATATAACTATAAAAAAAAGTAGACTAGTCAGCTTAAAATGAGGGCTTTGATGGAATTAAAATTGTATTGGACTTGAACAGTAAATTAAAAAGAAATAAAAAAACGTTGTGTACGTATGGTTCCGGACCGTTCGTTCGAGTTTCAGGCGTGGACAATATATTGTGTTTAGGTTCATGATTGAGGGTTTTGATCGACATGTCTATGACGGATAGATGAGACCTGCAAGATCGGACAAAACCTCGAGCAAAATTCGGCTTTGTCTCATACAAATGTCTACGAGTCAAGATATCACAAGTGTGCTAGCTAAGGCATACAGAGTTAAGAGAACTAAGAGAAGGATTATGACTGACCTCAGCAATGACCACTGAGTTTATGGAACGTCGATCATGACTCTAGGCGGCTGATACGCCTTTGGCCCGAGCTATGGCGTCTCTTAATGGTCTCCAAGTGTCTTGTCAAATGGGCTTATGAAGGATTGGTTTTGAGCTTTTTTGTGAATTGGGATATGAAGAAAATCGGTTAAAAATAATTAAAATTCTTAATCGATTAACGGAACTAATTAGGTTTGTTAATGGGGCAGATTTGGGGTGGGGGTTTGGATTCGCTTCTATGGAGGGTGTGATTGCTGCGTTTGTACACGATGCGCTTTGCCTCGCCGACTTCGATCTTGTGCGCGTTTCGGTGGGGCATGGTGATTTCCACGGATGAGTGATTTATGGATTTGGGATGGAAGAGACAACGGCAGTGGCGGAGCTGTTGGCGACGTCGGCTGTAAGTTGTGGTGGCGGTGAAGAGAGAGATGTGGAGAATGGCGGTGCTGATGATGTTTATGAATGATGATGATAATGATGATGGTGGTGGCGATGAAGAAACCCTACGGCTAAGGGTAAAAAAAATTCCTAATTTTAGGAGAGAAATCAACCCTAAAGTTGAGGGTTAAAATTTTGACGTTATTATATAATGATACGTAGTAAATAGTATTTCATATATTATTAATTTCATAATTTTTTTAATGTTATTGTATGTTTCAATTATTAAATTTACTCCACCCGTATTGTAACAAAAATTAGATACAAATACTACAGACTTCCACACATCTTTGGTTGTTAACAAGTAACAGATATGAACTTATAAAAGCAAATCAAGAAGAAGAGAAAGATCGGTAAGCCCCAGTGCCCCACGTCGATCTTCGCTGTTACACTGTCGTTCAAGCTAACGACGCCGTCGTTTCATCGGCATTACACTTAACTTTCTCGGTCCTTTTTCAAGTTCAACTAGTATTAGGGGTTCGAGAAGGAGTAAGGTAGCATCAAAATTAGATTTTTAATTATTCATAAAATGTTAGCAAAAAATCAAATTCATCAAAATTAAATTTTTAATTATTTATAAAATGTTAGCAAAAATTTAGTCAATTTGAAAGGTTTCAAAACTAAACATAACATTATTACAGTATAATACTCTCAGAAAAAATGTATTTTTAATTTTATTTGACTATAATTTGTAAGGGTTAACATGGTAAAACTTGAATTTATAATCTTTCCTAATATGCATATTAAATATTAGTCGATTTGAAAAATTTTAATTTTTATGTAAAAATTGTCAATTTCCGTGTGTAATATAACCCATGGAAATTGACAATTTTGACATGAAAATTAAAATTTTCAAATCGGCTAATATTTGAAATGTATGTTGGAAATGATTAAAAAATCAGGTTTTACTGTGATAATCCCTTTAAATATTTTCATACAAAATTGAATAATTGATTATTTACGACCGACCGGACTGGAAATTCGGCCGTCGCATGCACCTGGCTGGACGGTCGTTCCGGTCATTACAACTAATGGCCGGCCGTCCAGCCAGATACATGCGGCGTCCGAAATTCCGGTCAGGCCGGCAACAATCAACCAGATTTCCGGTCCGGCCGGCTACATGTTATCAAATTTTTGAAAGAAACGTAGAAAGAGTTTTCAAATAAATCAACATAGTTACGTATTTATGAAATTTAAAAAATCATTTTATTCAAATCTTAAAGCGTCGAATAGTAACCCTCTTATATTATCCACTCAAAAGATCCGATCCAACGTACCAAAATGAATGGGGTATGAAATCAAGATCTGTGAACTGTGCCTGCTGATCATCATCCATCCTACCATGATTATACAAAGAAAGAAAAAAGAAGGTCCCATTTACAAACTGCTGTTGTTCTTCCCCCCAACAATTTTCTCTCTACATGCCTAAATTAAAACGATGAAGAAGAAGAAGAAAAAAAAACAAATCAATTACAATTTTGATCGATTAATGGAAGAAAAAAGAGCTGGTTAAATTAGCTTAGGAGAGGCTTCTGTGGATCGAACTCACTGCTTTGCAATGGATCATCTGAGTATCCTTCTTTCCCTTTCCCCCACAAGAACAAGTACAGTCCCGTGAACATCAGCAACATTCCGCAAAGGCTGCATCAAATTTTCGGCATAAGAGAATGACATAATATCCATCATAATTAATCAACATTTTCTTAACATCTTAACAACTCGAATTATTAGAGTATAATGGTTCGTGATTTGGTATCAGAGCATTTAAATTAAACGATCATGTGTTCGAATCTCCACGACCACCAATGTCGCTTTCGTTTAAAGGGACGCATAAGAGAATGGTATAAGATTCATAATTAACCTTTTCCCAACAATTCGAATTATTGGGATGTAATGGTTCATGATATGGTATCGGAACATTTAGACAAAACGGTCGTGTGTATTTCGAATCTTCCACGACCACCAATATTAACGGTTGGTTTAAAAACACAAGGTATGGCCGGCATGTAGCCGTGAGAATTGGTTAACTCGGTTATTAACTGTCTATTTTGGTTGGTTAAAACAAAAAATTTGGTCGGTTAACCACCTTAACCGACCAGATCTGGTCAGAAGTTAATTAGCCGGCCGTTAACTGAACACCTCAGTGGGTTAACTGATCAACTAATTTAACCGGCGGATTAATGCTAAAATTGGGGCATTTTTATTGAATTTTGTGTAATTTCACTTAGAATTTGGAGATAATTTCACCGTTAACTGACGGTTTGACCGACTACTTAATTTCACCAAATATATCGATCGTTTCACCGAACGATCTATTTTTTATTAAACCGATTTTTAACCGATATGGTAGGTTAACCGGTTTGAACCGATTAACCCTAACCAAGATCCCCAGCCCTATCCGCATGTGCAAACTTTAAGCTCGTATGTTGGCTTTCGTTTGATGGGACGTGTAAGAGAATGATATAAAATCTATAATTAACTCTCTTTCAACAACTCAAATTATTATGGTATGAGGTTTCATAACGCTAATCACGATTAGATTTTGTGTTTGGATTTTTCTTTCTCACCTCCCTACGTCAATGGTCTCCCCTAATGTGATGACCGACAGAACAACTGAGATAACTGTTCCGATGGGGCTGAACATTGACACAAGTACTGGACCTCTCTTCTTCATTGCCCACCCATTGAAGCTCACACATGCTCCTCCCACCGCACCTCCCTATATCGAAAAACGTGCCAATCATCAGTCAATGCTCGACACAATGTTGTACAAATCTCAAAATTTTTGAACTCGAAGGTCGATACTAGTAGGTATAGATCATACCAGTAAAGAATAGGCAATGAGATCGCCAACATCCACGAGCGGGAAGAAGATATCCGACGTCGTTTGGCCCTGGAGTAGCTGCACCATTGCAGTTATCACCACACCAATCAACGATGTTATGGCACATAGCGACATCGGTGCCGGAAAATCGCCCAATGTGGTCGCCTGTAAAAAAGCGATCACATTACACAAAGTTGGTAAAATGGGTTTTGCTTTGTGAACTGATGGGCTAGTTTTTGAGATGAGAATGAGACGTTCTGTATTTTTTTACCTGCAGGACGACGTTGCTAGAGAGGACAAAGACGGCGGCCATGAGGTACAAGCAGCCGACGAGCTTCTCCTTGTCGATTTTTTCGATTACGTGGTCGGTGGTCGGGGAAGAGATTAATGAAGCATCGTTTTTGATGGATCTGCTGTGCATGAGGCTCATTGTCAAGGCACCAACGACACACAACAGTGTGCCAATGATCTTGATCTTGCTGTATATGCACCCAAATCTTATTCTCTCTAGCCTGGTTCATAAGAAGTTAGATCTATGGTTTTAATATTTTGTTGCTTATTAACAAAATTAAGGCTGGATACCCAAATTTAGTCTAAATTATTTTGATAATCATTATCTGGCCAATAGCTTTTGTTTTTCGACAATTCTTAACTCCGTTAATAACGAGGCAGACGGAGCTGACATGACATTCGCTTGACCGATCAAATGAATGTCATATCAACCGCCACGTCAACATTGCAGCATTTCAATTATGAAACAAAATTTGATTATTAACAAAAAATAAAATTAAAAATCAAACCCAACAGTTTTTATTATTATTTTGTTATTTGTTAATTTGCTAAATTATAGTTTTTACTTAATTTAGATATGATGGTGTGTGCTACACTTGATATGTCAGCTAACACGTTATTTTGGTGGTCTCAATTTTTATTAATTTAAATAAAAAATAATTCAAATTAAATTTAACAATTCGCTCAAAATTTAGATTAAATTTAGGTATTCGGCGCAATATTAATAAAGGTACATACCCAAGTGTCCAAGCAATGATGAAAATGAAGGCAGGGGCAAGGTTAGGCATGGCTGTTGCCAGAGCAGGAGAAGTCAGCTTAATTCCCTTCAGGAATAAAGATTGGAACAGTGTAACTCTGTAGTCAAAAGTAAGCCATTGAATCAAAATAGGCCGTAGTTCGAGTGATTATAGTCCTAATTTTGTTTCTAGAGATTATGGGTTCAAAATTCGGAATATATAATCATTTCAAACTTTATGATAACATGATTAATCTCACCTAGGCTAAAAGTTGAACGTTTCGGAATTTACCAAACGACAATATCACTAAATATGGTGTTCATCAAAGAGGATTCTTCGTTATAAAAAATGATACTATTGAAAATTTGCTAGCTATAACACTAAACATTGATACTAATTAAGTTCTTGATTTGTAAGATTCTGAAATGTGGTTTATGGTGGTAGCCAATCTAGGAGGGGACTATGCGTGTCTTACTTTGTTGGGGTTTGAACAATTCGATTATTTTTAACGGTTAAAATTTATTAATTATTCTTTTTGAGATGGTTAATTTAAAATAATTAGATCGATTAATCATTAAGGATTTAAATTTTTTGTTAATTGAACCAAATTTGTAACCGATTTTTTTTATATTCATACATATTTTAACCATAACCAAACTTAAAAGGTCGGTTAATTGGCACTAATTAACCTATCAAATGTGGTCAATTATTTATTAATTGACCCGACCGACTTCCACCCCAGGTGTGTCTGCCTAACGAATCGAAAAAAGCAACCATCAATTGATCATTGTGGTAGAAGTGCTAGGAATATTAGTGTAATGAAATGTGGTTCAACGATAACCATCGTCGTAGCGATATGTAGCGATATAAACAACATTTTAAGCACGATATTAACTCAAAATTAAATCAAAGATGGTGGTAGATATGTTAATGATGTGTACCCTCCAAAGGAAATGAGAAGCAGCTGGGTTACAAACTTGAAACTGAATCTGGTCGGCCATCTCTTCCTGCACATTATGATCAAACCATGCAATTAGCTAAGCATGATCATCAGCATTCGAAAAATCAAAGGAAGAAACGAACCTTTCGAAACAGAAAGCAAAAGGGGAGACGACGAGGAAGGTGGCGAAAGTGGAGAAGATGACAATGGTGAGAGGAGTTAGGCCGACAGACATCAAATAGCTCAGCAGAATCGAATTCCCAGCGTACACGAATTGCACCGATATCAGCCCTCCCACGATCCCTATTTCTTCCAATACATTATCCTTCTTCATAACCATGGAGTTTCGATTCGACGACAATGACGACGATGATGATGTCTATGGTTGTTGTTGTGTTTTGGTTTGAATGTTGTGTTCTTCCCTTTGTTCCCTCCTATTGTTCTTCCAACATAACCATGAAGATTGGTGATGTACGAAAGAATAACAGGAAGGATGCAGGCCCTGTAATTGGAAGAGGTAAAACCAATTAATTCTTTGGTTTTTGTTTTGTGTTTGGAAATGTTTTATTTTCTGCAATTTACTCTGCTTTTATTAGATTTTTTCTTAGCCAATTACTTTGGTTATTATTATTATTATTTATTTATTAAAAAAATTGGATTATTTGTTCGTTTGGCCTACATTCTCTCCACCTTTGTCTCAATCTCCCATTTTATTTTTCATTTTTTTAATCGAAAATATTCGGTCGTGATATACTAAGAAATAGAATTGATAATATATGAATCACTCACAACAAATGATGAATGTAACGGGGGAAGATAAAAGACGAATTACATCTGCATAAAAAAGAGTTTTATGTGTCATTAAATAAACGGTATTATTAACGGAAGGAGGTGATTGAAGGACAAGACGGCATTCAGATAGTAATAATCCGGCGCGAATATCCTCCATTCAGGAATTGATCAGTCGTACTGTCTTTGTTGATTCCAAATAGATGGCGGTGAAATCTCGAGGACGAGGAGTAGCCTCCGAGTTGGCCACCGAGTTGTTTTATGGATTTGAACCATTTGGACCCTGTTTCCGAACCGGTTTGCCAAAAGCGATTACTCGTATGTTTTACGGGTTAATAAATAATAACGTAGTTATAAATAGTAACTTACCTATTAAAATGATACATCTGGCCTATCATTTCTAAATTCTAACCATTAAACCGATGCCAGTTCTGGCCCTGAAGAGAGCACTGCGCAACCTTCTCTGCAAACAATTCTCCACATTGACAGACGCAAGCTTCTCAGTTCCCACCACCTCTCGCCAACTCCTTATCTGATCATGGATCACCCGGATCTCCTCCCTTACTCAAGTCGGGTCGGGTTCCGAACATGCCCTTTTACGCGCCTCGGAGCTGCTCAACTCTGCCGCCACAGAGGACTCAACCGGGCATGCTCTGGTTCATCTTATCCGCGCTTCCACTGACTTGGATCTGGAATCTTACTGCCCGCAGCGCCATTTCCACGTCATCAAATGTGGGTTCACCTCCGATGTCTTGGTTTTCACTGCTTTGATGCGGTTCTACGGAGCTATGAAGTTGATAGGTGTTGCTCACCACGTGTTGGACGAAATTCCGCGGCCAAATGTGGTTTCTTGGAATACTCTTATTGCAGGGTACGTGCATTCAGGCCAGTTCAAGCAAGCTTGGGGTTGTTTTTGCAGCTCGATAAGTCTGATGTCTGTCCGGGTGCTTACTCGTTTACAGCAGCCTTATTAGCTTGTGGGCAGCTTGGTATGCTACCGTTTGGGAGGTCAGTTCACTGCAAGATCATTAAAGATGGACTTGAATGCGGTGTTTTCGTGCCGAATTGCTTGATTGACATGTATGGGAAATGTGGATCGATCGAAGAGGCGATTCGAGTGTTTAACGGAATGGTCGAGAAGGACACGATTTCGTGGAACTTGACTATAGCATCGAGTGGTAGAAACCATAGGCTTGATCTGGCCAGCAATTTTTTCTTGCAGATGCCTCAAGCCTGATACCGTCTCGTACAATGAACTGATCAATGGGATAGCTCAATTCGGCCATATAGAAGAAGCCGAGGAGATTTTGTCTACAATGCCAAACCCGAATTCATCTTCTTGGAACTCCATTCTTACAGGGTATGTCAACAGAAACAGATCACGGGAAGCGATGGAATTCTTCACAATGATGCACTCGAGTAACGTTGGAATGGACGAATACACATATTTGAGTTTGCTCAGTGGAATCTGCTAGTCTAGCTGCGTTGAGATGGGGAACGGTTATCCACTATTGCATCGTAAGACGTGGTCTCTCAACAAGAGTGGTTGTCGGGAGTTCTATGATTACATGTACGCTAAATGCGGTGAAGTTAGTAACGCCGATTTGATATTCTGTTCGTTGCCACATAAGAATTTGGTTACATGGAACGCGATCATAGCAGGATACGCTCAGAGCGGGGATTCAGAAAAGGTGATAGAATTGTTCGAAGAGTTGAAGAAGGCGAAGGGTTTGCATCCCGATTGGATCACATATCTAAACGTATTAGCTTCATGCTCCAACGCCAGAGTGCCACTCGAGACGGCAACTCGATATTTTGAATCGATGATCAACAATAACGGAATCATACCATCCCCCAAGCACTGCTGTTCGATGATTCGCCTCCTGGGACAAAATGGAGAGGTCCGTTCTACTTTGAGGATGATTTACGATTTTAGATTCGGATCGTGCGTTGCTTGGAGCTTGCGGAACTTGTGCGAATTCGCGGGTTGCTAAGATTGCAGCTGCAAAAGTGATTGAACTGGAAGGTGATGGTGATTATGTTTATGTAATGCTGTCCAGTATTTTTGCATCTTGTGGCAAATGGGGAGATGTAAAGAAGGCGAGGAATCTCATGTGAAATGACAACAATGGCCTTTTCTACTGATTATCAATCTTGTAGTGTAAAGAGTTAAATACATTATCCAGTAAATGGGGCGAGGCAAGAATATTTCGACTTCTTACAACTGAAAATTGTATTTCCAGAGAATCAAATCAAGCAGGAAGCAACAGGCAAAATGAACTCTTTATAATGATGTCTTTCTTCACCTTGGAACTGACAGCCCGAGCTCTGTTAATGGCACCAAAGCAAAAAAGGATTTGAATTAGGAACTGATCCACAAGGCAGAGAGAGTTGCTGGATACAGAATAATGTGCACATTGTTGGATATGATATGCAAGACTGCCCTAAGAAAGGTCATAAAACTCATAATCCAATATGTCTATAGAGTTTACAGTTTTACTCTCAAAATCATAAACTGCATATAGATGGTGACAGAGCCCACCTCCACAAAACAGGATACTTCTCTCACGTCCCATCAACACCATCTGGGAAAAGGAGCAGTGATGGTTACTACAGTACTCTCAGTTCATAAACATACTATCTATGTATCAGCAAAATGAAGTCAACATCCTTGCAAGTTAGCTGGTACCCCTAGTGTTCTGATTGTGTTATGACTTATGGCCATGGCATAATCAGCTTAATTCAATGTTTTGAAGATATAATTCAAGGAGACACATGGAAGGGGGTCATATCTAGCACAAAGTAAAGCAGCAGCAGCTATACAAAAAAAATTACGGTACATAGGCTGAATTTGGATGCTAAGAAGAACCCTATTTATTCTAAGGATAAGCTTTGACAGTGAATTTACACGAGCTTTGTAATTACATCAATGTTCTCAGCAAAGCAAACTTCTTATTTAGGATCTCCTAATAGGAATCCTGAGTCAACTTTGCTACTGAAGTCAACTTATTGGCTATTGCCTTGGTACTTGGGTTAAAGACTAGATCTTGGTCACAGAGGAACCTAGACTTTTGGGGTGGGGAAACGACCATTCATCTCAAGGATAAGCACACAGGAACACCAGGTGAAGTGGAGCAAAATTTATCTATGAAAACTCCGATAAGGTGAAATAAAGGTTATTGACATTAATGAGGAAATACTAACTATTCATACTTGGTAAGGATGCAGTGGGCCATAATTGACAGGTCTTTGGAAATTATGTGCCTGCAGGAACCAAATATTCTAGGTCAGACTATGTGTAACGTGTAGAAACTAGGAAGACTCTCTCTTCACTCTTAAGAAAACCATATGACATCGAATCCCCATAAGAAAAACCTAACACAAAAAACCTCCTCCAAGATTCAATTCGGCATCCTTATGTTTCCCAACCTCATGATTAATGAATGATCAATTCAACAGCCTCAGCTTCTTAACCTACTCAAAGAGCTTCAATTCCTGGACTAAAGTTTCAAACTTAAATGACCATGACAAAGAAAAGTTCAACAAGTCGCTCCAATTCATAGAAGTCACTGATTGTTCCATTCAATAGCAGTGTACAACAACCAAGGATTATTAGTATTCTTCAAACAATAGCCAAATGGGAGTTCTATTTCGTGCAGAAAAGGGGGGAAAACAACATATATCAAATTGAATTATACAGTAACAAAATTCAGGGTTTGGATAGAGATAAGCAAAAGCAACTCACAGTCAAAAGATAGTGTAATAAAAGAGCTTTAGCAAGTAGCAATTAGAGGCTGGGAGAGGTGCAGCAGAGTGTACCCTGAGAGAGCGCACGGCAGCTAATCGAAGTGGTGCTCAAGCATGACGTCAGCCTCGCCGCCGCCACCGCACTGTGCAGCGGCAGCAGAGACGCCGCGCATCCCAGCTCCGACGGCATCCTGGAGAGAAGAACACCAGAACCCAAACAAAGACACTCAGAATTCTAAAATGGATTCCTCTTTGTAAGTTTCGGGAATTGCATACCTGGAGAAGCGGCGGACGGAGGGAGCGGAGGATGGAGTGGCTGATCTGGAGAAGGCAGATTTGGAAGCGTTGGATCTGAGGGCGGATTTGATGGAGGATAAGGATGATCTGGATATGAATTTGGCGCCGAAGGATGCCATTTTGCTGAGATTCGAAGCAGAGGAGGAAGAATCGAAGATTGAAAGACTGAATAGGACTGATGAGAGGTTTTAGCGTTTACGACGATTTGGAAGAATGGTAAATTGCGTTGAGGGTTTAGGGTTCTAGAATTGAATTTGGCGTCGGGTGCAAAAAGACCTAATTAGCCTTAGGAGCTGCTGGCTGGGCTTCGTTTGGTGTAATGACCTCTATCTCAACTTATGGCCGTATACATGCTAATTAGGTCAATATCTATATCAGGAAACCAGTAAACTCAAAACATTCATGAAATGTCAATCAAACAATCAAAGCTTTCATCTCACCAGAAAACTGAACCAGTACCAGCGCCGAAATCCAGCACCTTAGACGGAGTAAAATCCGGCAACCTTCTCCTTCCCTTAGATAAAATTCAACGAGCTCCTTGGAAGTGTTGGCAGTCAGCATTAAGTTGGCGTCCTTGATCTCGTTGAAGGATTAAGAGAGCTGCAGCACCTTTTTCTTCATGGGCGGCTCCTCCAATTCCCGGAGGCATCTTTTGATGGCGCGGCGGAGGCTGACGGAGACGACGAGGCATCCTTCTGAAGACAAGGCACGCTTGGTTGTTTCCGGCAGGAGGTTCGCCATTGAAGTGAGGTGAGGATAGTGAGATTCAGCTGGTCTTTCTATGTTCACAATCACAAACCAAGATCTGGGTTCCTCTGTTATCCAATTTCGATCATGGGAGTTGCACGACAGAAAATAAGCTTCTTTGATTCTAGGTTCCTCTGTTATCAAATTAGAGAAATTGTGATTCGGAAGAAGATGGGTTCTGTTCCGACAACAATCTGTCTCGCTCTACTTCTCATCACTCAGCTGAAGCTCGGGAGTCCTGGCAGGAGGAGGATTCGAATTTCGTGTGCAAGATTAGGAATTTGGACGACGGGAGGGAGTTCGTCGTCGAAGAGCTTGACCAGGACGGAGTCGTCGGGAGATTCCTAGAAACAGGTTGGGTTCGGCCTTACCCGGTTCATAGAAACAAGGCCAAAAACCCACATAACCTAATTTTTTAAACGATAAAGCCCATTGTCATTTAGGCGGAGCAAAATGGCGCGTGGGCTTGAGATGGGTCTGAGAAATACGGCCTGGCTCAACACAACAGAGCACTTCGTGGTCCATTAAAAATGGGCTTTTTCAGACGTCTTTGAGGGAGGGTCCAGCTCCAATCCATAATTGTATGGGTCCGAAATTTCGGCTGACCCGACCCGTGTTTGGCCCAATATTTTTGGGCCAGCTCCGCAACGCTGCGCTTAAAACCTTCGAAGCCTTAAAGTCCTTTGACCCGACCCGCCCAAAACCCGGTAACCCGGTTAGTTTTACGCGTGTCATACACGCGCCTGTGTGTGAGAGTGGTCCTTTTTAAAGAAAACAGAAATCCCACGCGCGTCTGTACTACACGCACCCAGGTTTTCACGCGCTGGTGTGTTGTACACGCGCCTATCTGTACGTTTTCCTCCTATCGTTGTTTTTCGAGCTCCGGCGACGATCGATGATTCCTGGAGTCTAACAGATATGATCATTGACTGGAAACGGAGGCTGGTCGCCGCTGGCTGTGAAGAATAGTGACCGCCGATACGTCACGACTTCCTAACGATTGAGGACGCAAGCTCTGAATCTGTTTCGAATCCTCCCGCCGTCGTCTCTTTTCTTTCTGAGGAAACGAATAAGGTTTAGAGGTTTGCAATCCTCGTGCCCTCATGGCGATTTCGCGTGGTTCGTCTTCTTTAATTTAATTTTACGCATTACTCTTGCCTACTTCGCCATCGTTGGGGCCCTTGATACAGTAAGTTCATATGGCTGCTTTTTCAACTGTTTGGTTACACATCTCCTTCCAATCCATTTCATTTGGAAGGATTAGAAACTGAGGAACAGTAGGTTTCTACAATCTTTGTGATGGCCGGTGGGAATTAGCAAGCTCATCACTGCCATTGTTGAGAAACGAATTGGCAGTGAGTGTTACTTGTCAAGCAATGCGGTGTTGGTCAACTGAAGGGTGATTTACAACAACTATTAACATGAGTAGAAACAAGGACGCTGACATACAGAGATGAATATGTACTTTCTTTTTGTTATCTCTCAAGAAGCCAAGACAATGCTGATATAATTTGAACTACAAACCACTTGAATTGTATCACTTCGTAAGACTACTAATTCCGGAACTATTGTTTTAGGTTGACAGGGATGAAGTTGCTAGCAGCTGGGTTTTATCACTCAGAGCTTAACCTCGGGATGTTGCTGCAATTTGATGTTCAGTTGTTGAAAGTCATCTCTATTTAAGATCTATTTTATGAGCCAATCTGATAATAAATAAACTAAATTCATTGAGATTCATCTCTATTTGACTCAAGTTCACTGGATTGCAAGCTTGGTAGGCTTGTGAGCTTCATGAACTTGGTTTGAGAGTCAGTTATTTTTATAATTTGATTATCAGTTGGATTAAAGCTTCAGAATTTATTTGATTGTTAGCTCAATTGATGTTCCTTAGTTAGCTTGATTTGAATAGCTTGTCATTACTGTTGGCTGCAAACGAGTTAAATTCGAATTCCAACTCGTTAGGACTTGTAAATTTCTCAATATCGAGTAAATTAATCTATGTCAGTAATACTTTTCCTTTTGTGTGCATCATCTACTTGGAACAACGGTGTACGGTGGACCCCAACAGAATAATTCAAAAAAACTAATCCTGTTTTGTTATATACATGAGAGCAACAGGCCGGAAAGGCCCACCAAGACGGCGACATGAGTCCACGCCGCCGCTGCCGGCCGACGAACACCTCCACCGGTATCCGTCGAATTCTCCGAAGCCAATAGCGTATCGAACCTGAAGTTCGGGTTGGAGCCGTACAGCGCCTGGATACCTTCCACGTCATCAACCTTGAGCTCCACTTTCTTCGTCCTCGGGCTCAGACTCGGGTACATCACGGCTTCCTTCACCGAGCTGTGGGCCAGCCCCAGCACATGACCGATCTCGTGCGTCGCGACCGATTCCAAGTCCACCGCCACGTTAGACTTGTAATCCGCCGCCGCCGCCCACGTCTCCGCCGCGTCCAGGTGGAGCCTCCCGTTCTCCGGCGAGAACGCGTGGGCCAAAACCCCCAACACCCCGTCGAACTCCTCCCCGTCGCCGTGATCGCCTCTGTACCACCCGATCCGGATATCTGCCGACCTGTAATCCTCCACCTCCCGGAAGCTCACCGGAATCGCCGACGACCACCGCCCGAACGCCCTCCGGAACACCTCCCTTATCTCGCTAAGGCTTATGTACTTGATCGTGTGCTCTGGCGAGAAGGCGTAGGTTAGTATCATCGGCTCCCCCGGCCGGTACCACCTCGGCTGGCCGTTGAAGTAAGCGAATCGCTTCGTCGCGTGGATCCCCTGACTCGCCGACGGCGTCGGAGACATATCTCCAACGTCTCCGACGCCGCAGCGAGGGGACATGATGGTGTTGACTGTGTCAGAGTCCAACTTTTTGGTGACGTGTAATCCGAGGTTGCGCTGGTATGCTTCGATGGCGGCTTCCAATTCTCCGTCGAACAAATCAGTGAAATTGGGGAAGTTGGAATTATTCAAACTGTCGAGGTAGCCGAACCGGTGGAAGTATCGCTTGAGATCGGAGACTCCAGTAAGCTCGCTGCCTTTGCCGGCGTCAATCAATCGAACGAAATTCTGCCACGTGGTTGCGTTGTTCTTGATGTCCGTTACGACAGTTACGACGCCGTCCGGTATGATTCTGGCGGGAACTAATAAGGAAGAGCGGGAGAGGAAGAGGAAGAAGAAACCGAAACGGAAATAACCGAATAACTGAATCATGGCTTTTCCGTTTTGGCGGCTGGAGAAGGAGAAGAAAGTAAAGTTGAATTGTGAATGGTGAAGGGGAATGGGGATTTATTATTATTAGTTTTTCTGTAATTAAATAATTAATTGATGATAATAATAATAATAATAATAATGTAAGATATGGAGGAATTAAATGGATAATATCTGGTTTTTGAGAGAGCCAATGGAAATTTAATTAGTTGGAGAGGAGAGAAGACTTTATATTGAGAAGGAATATGATGTTATGTGGTGACTAAATGAAACTGTGGTGGGTAAACCACTTATCTATTTTTTTTATAAAAAAATTATTTATGGTTGATGTCATCATTTAATTAATTGACTAGTTGAATATTTGTGTTTAATTAGACTTTTATAAGGACTACTAAGATTTTGTGCATCTCGGAAACTGTTTTGCAATTATTAATGGTCACATTACTATCTTAACAATCGATCCTTTTAATAATTTATAATCACTTACATAGTCACACCCCTAAAATTCTTTAGTAATTTCTCGTGTTTAGAAAAATATTTCAATGTACTTATATGTCAATACTAACATACAAAATTTCTCTAAGAAAATTAGTCCATATCTTATTTGGCATTGCTAATGGAATTACTAATTAACAATCACCCTTATATTCCTAGCAATTGCTAATAAAAGTGCCACATCACTTAATAATCACTAAAATACTAGTGATGTACATGCTCTAATGTGTTTTAATTCGTAGGAGGCTAAACTTGAACCAACAAGGTTTATGTTTTTAAACTATACATATTTGACGCTACGTATGCATTTCATTTTGTATAGGGGAGGTTCTTGCTAATTTCGCAGCCAATTTAGGTCGCCGCACCTACACGAGCCGAGTCATGTGGAGCGATTTCCGGTTTACAACTTGCTTCGGATCGGGGCTTTAGAAAGGTGAACTTGTAACTGGGTTCTCAGTGCGATATCTCAAGTATCCATGGTGACCCTCCCGACAATTTTCGACATCTCTCGTGCATCATGGAGGCAAAGCAGCTCCTCTGCGTTGTGCACATTACGCATACTTATCGTGAAGGCAACCGCGTAACGGATGTTTTCGCCCACTTTGGACACTCTCTTCCATTTGATCTTCATCCTATTGATATATACTCTTCCTCTTACCGCTGTTGATTGTATTCGCGCGGATTGTTTGGGTATTGCGCTCCCTACTTCCTCTCGACTTTACATTGAGGGCACCTCACGAAACATAAGCCATTAAGTGTCTTTCGTGTTTGGATTTAATAGTTTATGGGGTTAGGGGTTGAGTCAACTACTGAAGCTCTTTGCTGGTTGACCAAATTAGGTGGTAGGTAGACTTATGGATGGAGTTCTTTCTTTCTTTCAAGTTTCTCTGGTTTTACCTTAACTCATGACGATTTTCTGCTCAACCAACTTACACCAATACATAGATCAAACCAACAAAGGGGTCCCTATCCCAAAAGAACATGATGTGGTTGATGACGAGATACCAACATGTTCGGAGCTGACAATGAATCAGCGTACAACAGTACAGAAAACAAATTGCACTGAAATATCGGTATAAAAAGGTCTGAGGCCAATACTTAAAATAACGAGACACCCCGATCACAACTTGAAACAACAAGGCTCCGGGGCCAAGACTTGAAACAATACGATTCTAATTGTGCTAGCGTTGTCAGCGCAAAAACCACATTTTGCAACCAGTACATTGATACTGACCAATTTAATCAACAATCATAGTAATATGAACAAATCAATAACTTACATGAGAATGATGAGCAATAACTTCTCCGTCAAATGATGAACAAATCAATAATAGATTACAGAGGAGAATCAGTTGGCTGGTCACAAGTTTGAAAGGAGTAGAACAGAAGAAAACAGATCTGAACTACACATCGTCAGAAATAGGCGACAATTTGCCGTCAAAAGCCAATGAAAAGGAGCTCAGTTAAGCAAATCCTTCATTGGATCATCATGATGCACTTTCTTCATCCGACATGCCTCCATGTCCTCCACAGTAACCTGATCATTCCACTTCACATTGTACTTGCGTTTCCTCTCGTCCTTCTCCTCGTTCTTCCTCTGGTCTTCCTTCTTCAGCGATTCAGCTAGTAGCTTCTCATCCAGCACCCGATCGTCGGGTACCTCGGAACCCCATGTCGCGAGCCTTTTCTCCTCTACGGGTTCTGGGACGTCGTCATCAGCTTCTTTCCGCGCGATATTTTCTTTCATCAGATCCGTGCAGCCTCGGCTGCCTTGATTCCAGCGGCACCAGTGCAGTAACTGTTTCGAATGCTCTGTCTACAGCATTTGTATCCCCACTGATGATCCTTCCACCATGACCCCCATACGCTTGTGTGGTTGTTAGTGCAGACATCTTCTTCGTACTTGCTTTTTGGAAGCGCAACTTCCTGCAAATAACCATCAGAGGGTAAAAGAATCAGTATACCATTACATAAGGTAACAGCAAACACAATAACAAATCCATGTGTTGAAAGAATCCCATGTCATGCATACTGATGTCAAGTTTCAAACAGGGAGGAGACTCAGGTAAAACATGAAATCGGAAACAGAAATTTCTAATACAGAATTTCGAAGTGAAGTTGTTCTAAGAAGTTACCTGTCCCTTGATAAGTCTTCCAGCACGATCATACTCAACTTGAAGTTCACTCTGTCCAAGCAAAAGTTCTTTTGGAATCGAGTATAGGCTGGCAGCATTCCCATACTTCTCATGCATTTGGTCTTTTGTTTGAGTCTCCAGTTTCTCCTTTATCACTTAAAATTCTTATAAAGCAGCTCTGCTTGAGAAGGAGCAGCTTGCATGTGAATATCTTGACCCTTATCAAATGCTTCCCAAGCATGGACGTTGAACTGCTTGAACTCCTCAGCTTGACCACTATTTCTATACTGATTGTCCCCCAAATAGAACTTCTCATTAGGATCGGCATCTGGGAGAGGGTCCTCTTGCATGGAACGTGTTATCGGATCATAGTAAGCAGAATTGACATCAAGATTCAACAGATACTTTGCTGTATCTTCCCGAATACCCAAGTTCCTCACAGTTCCAGTACTACCACCACCAGTTGTCCTAACACGCTTCTCCACCTTAGCAAAGTCCACTTGCTTTGACTCGTCAACTTTTGCTTCATCCACCCTCAGATCATCTTCGTCACTGTCCTCATCACTAATATCCTCAGCAGTCTGGCCGTTGTTTCTCTCCTCCAGCTTCTTAAGCTGCTGCTTCTTCACATAATGACTCCTGGCCGCATCTCGAGCTTCATACCAATCAACAACAAGAGCATAACTTAATTTAGCAGAATGTACATTTTATTAAAAATTTTAATTAATTAATTAGGGTTTAGGGTTCATCTTTTATAAATTTCAAATAATTAGTTTATATAATTAATTAGTACAATTGTAAGTGAATAATTAGTGTAATTATTTTAAAAAAAAAATTAGTGTAATTATTAGTAATTATTAGTGACTAATTAGTATAATTGTTAGTGATTAATTAAATTAGTGTAGATAATTTATTACTGAAATTAATTAAGAAATTAGTAATCAATTGATAAGTTTAGATTGTGATAATGTGATTATTAATAATTGATTTTATTAGGAAATTATGTATTAAGTGAACATACTTTAGCATAATGTGAATTTTATCATAATTAAATAAATTATACATTATATTTAAATCTATGCGATGTCACCCATTATCGAGTTTAGGATTTAGGATTTAGGATTTTAGAGTTTGGAGTTTAGAATTTAGGGTTTAGAGTTTTGTGGTTTGGGTTCTAGGGTTGTAGGGTTGTAGGGTTTAGGGTTCCCTTTGGTTGTAGGGTTATAGGGTTTAGGGTTCATTTTTTTTGTAAGTTTAGGGTTTAGGATTTTAGAGTTTAAGGTTTATGGTTTAGAATTTTTGGGTTAAGGGTTTATGATTAATGATTAAGAATTTAGGGTTTAGGATTTTAAAGTTTTAGGGTTATAGGATTTATGGTTTAAGGATTAGGGTTCTAATGTTTATATTAACCTTATTTTTATTTATATCTTATTAAAGATGAAAGATGTACCAAACTTTTAGAAACAATAGATTTTTTAATTAGTTTTTAGACTAAAGATAAAATCGTTATAATAATTGGTAATAAAATTTTTACAATAAACGTTATAAGACAAAACAACAACCCAAACTCTTATATTAATGGTGAAATGTCTAAAACTTGGCATACTTACTACTAGTTTACTACTTCATAAAAATATTAGGAATTCTGTTAGCGTGACAATTATAAGTTTATAACCATTACCCGACATAATTCGATTTGGTTAAATATAATAAAATATGAGTTGATAGGATACTTTTAGGCTTCAACCTATGATTTAACCCTAAAATAATTTGTTAACAAATTAAAGTATTCGAATCGAATATGAACTGGCCAATTAAGCGTTGTTTAAAATATTTCCGTGATAAGGTTTTTATTCATGAATAATTCTTTTTCCCGTATCTATGTATAAAACAATCAAATGTTTGAGTTATATAATTTGGTATTGATATATTAGTGATTTATAAAGTTCAAGTGTATGAAAAAATGATATTATTTGTTTGTTTCATGCTTTCAAATTTAAAACTTTATTGATAAATGTTGTAATCGAGAACCGACGGATATAAATACAGTGTCAACCAAAATACTATTAAGGACATTAACTCCTTGTGATGAATGATAAAAAATTAATAAATATTGTTAAAAATTAAAAATATTGTCAGTTGGGCCGAAATTTCGACCAATAACACTACCAGGTCGGAGCTAGATTCCGACAACCGAACAAGTGCTAGCCAGAACAGCTGGCAGGTTAGCCCTATACGGAGCTGGATTCGGCCCGACCGGCAAAAATTACTTGACTTTTTTTTAAAATATACGGTAAAAGATATTTTTAAATAAATAAATTCGGATAAGTTTAGAGCTTCTTTTTATTAAAAAATGAAGGCAGCAAATAACTACCCTAGTAATATAGTAAATAAATAAACGACAAAAAAATCTTTTTCCGTTTAATATAATAATATCGGCTAAAGGACTGTTTATGAACCTAACCGAGCAGAACTTCACCCAGCTCGGTTCGTTTCCTGGTCTCAATTTCAGATTTCCCCTTCCACTCGGAAATAAAAGAAAATCAGAACACAGCTCTTGTTTCTGTGCGAGAACTGTGATCACAAACAGTAAAGCACCAATTTCCCGGCGCAATATTATTCACAATTACACCTCTCTCCGACGCGTTCTCCGTCCCCTTTGAGCGAGCTTTGCTCTTCTCATCGAGTTTGAACGGAACCGGATGGTTGGGTTGATTCTCTGATGCCGGAAATGCTGGGGCTGGCGGTGGCATTTTGAGTGATTCGGGCAATGTCAAGAAGGCTAGGGTTGGAGAGAAATGGGAGCGGGAGTGGCAAAGGCGTCTAGGTTTAGTTTGATGCCGGCGCAGTCACAGCAACCTAACGGTAAAGTGAGCACCACCGCCTCTGGCGGCGGCGGGGTAGGGAAGATTCAGAGCAGTAGTAATCATCACAGTGAGTGGTGCTGGTGGCGGGGGAGCTGGAGATCGTCCGTGGCGCAAGGGCTGCAGATGCAATGTAGGAAGATCCGGTGGTCGTTAGTCTGCGGTTTGATGCTCTTCGCGCTTGGGATGGTCTCGCTCTTCACAGGACATATGGCGTCTGATCTCGAGTGGTATTCTCAGCGGCTGGTTAAGCGGACCCTCTACTCCAGATTTGTGAGCTTCTCTCTTTGTTTTTTTTGCGTTCTTTATCTGCCTGTTTGGTCTGGGAGAGAAGTGTCAATTTTCAGTATCCAAGAGGAGAAATCAACCTATGTATAATGGAATTGTTTTCAGCAATTGTCGCTTTCTTAGGGTTGTCCTCATTAATGCCGACTTTTCTTTTTTTGTGCAGAGTGGTATTCGCCGTGAGCCTATTGATATCTGGAAATCCAAGTACTCAAAAATGTTCTATGGATGCAGCGAAAGGGGCCGCAAATATGCTCGTAAGTTTGATTTTTCTAATCACTGCTATCAATTTTTACCATTCATGGAGTTTCCCTTATGCATATGATGTCTTTTGGATTAAAGAGACTGAGATGAACTGGTTCAGGCAGCTGGATTCTCTCAGTCTCTAAGAATATACCCAGTTTTTGTTGTTTATAGGGTTGGCTGTGTAGATGGAGCACTTCCTACTAGTGGCTGTTGCCTCCATCAAGCAGATTAAATCCTGTTCAGATGATTTCTTTTCCTCCTTGCATCGCCAGCTTTGTATCGAGGACAATGACAATAGGAATCATTTCGATTGTTTGTGCTATTGTGCATGGACTTTTCATAGGTTCAACTTCCTGATCATTGATGTGTCTATGTGTAGCTGCTATACCTCAAAAAGTATCCAATGGGTATCTGCTTATAGCAGCAAGTGGAGGACTCAACCAAGAACGAACAGGAGTAAGTGAAAAATGTTCCCATCAGATTTCATCATTTTCGAGTAATTTGATGGAATGAAGTGCTCTTAGTTAGATATTATTTCCTATCGAAGATCAGTGGTCATTACTCATTTCTAATTGGTTTGTAGAATTGGTTGCACTTGCGATGCGATACTCTTTTTAACTTCACTTAATTTGACTGATGAATTAACTTCCGGGTTTGATTTGGTGGAGCTGTGATCATCACAATAAAACTGTATCATTGATTATTCTTTTTCATCTTAGATAACAGATGCTGTAGTTGTTGCGAGGTTTCTTAATGCCACACTAGTTGTTCCTGAACTGGATCACCAATCTTATTGGAAAGATGATAGGTGAGTTGCAACTTTGCTATTCTGTACACCAGTTTCTTCCTTGCACCATTTTTTAAGTTGTCTCTATGGTTGCTCTAACTAAAGATGCATTACTTGGCATGCAGTGATTTTGTTGATATATTTGACGTTGATTGGTTCATCTCATACCTTGCGAAAGATGTCACCATCGTGAAAAGAGTTCCTGATAAAGTTATGCGATCAATGGATAAGCCTCCATATACAATGCGGGTCCCAAGAAAATCCCCGCCGGAATATTACATGGACCAAGTTCTACCTATATTATCGAGGAGAAAAGTAAGTTGCTGACTTAGTTGTTAACATGAGGAATCTTTAGTGTTTGTATATTTGATACTCTTGGCAATATCCTTTCAAGTAATGACATGATGTTCTCTCAGCCTCTTTCATCTCCATTTTGGGTGAAAAATTAATTTTGGAATCATTGCAGGTTCTACAATTGACGAAGTTTGATTATAGGCTTGGATACGAGCTTGATGAAGAATTGCAAAGGTTGCGCTGCCGGGTTAACTATCATGCTCTGAGATTCACAAAGCCAATACGTGAAATTGGCCAAAAGATTGTTATGAAAATGAAGATGATGGCAACACGTTTTATTGCCATTCACTTGAGGTCTGTTCATGGATTCTGTAAACATGTCTCACGTTGTTCTCATCTATTCTTGTTTATTGGGATCCAAGCATTGGAAGAATTACATATCACCCTAATTGCAGAACAGAGTCTGTTAGCTCTGATGTTAAACACACAGTTACAGGGAAATAGAGTGGTAGGAATATTTTTCCCAGTGCAGGCTAAGTTTTCGAATCTGTGGTGTCTTCGGTTCAATTCTAACCTTAAGGCCAGCCTTGAAAACAGAACCGGAATGATCTTGAACTTCTTGCCCTTAAGCTTTTAGTGATTAAACAAATTTCTGTCAGTTAATCCTATCAAAAAGATATATTTCTTCTGAAATTTTTACCTGGGTTACACTAGTAGGTGATTTTACCTTTAGAAAGTCAGAGACACCGTTTCTGGATCTTGTTTCACCAATTGCTAAGTGTCAGCTTACCTCTTACATAAACATCAGACTCGGCGACTGTTATTTCACGTTTGTTATTACTTCTGGAGTTATGGTTTTACCGGCGTGCCTATAATTTCTGGTCGTGTTTCTCTATACACCTTTTAATATTGATCTAAACTGCAATGGAGTACAGGTTCGAACCTGATATGCTAGCCTTCTCCGGTTGTTATTTTGGAGGCGGTGACAAAGAGAGATACGAACTCAGTCAAATAAGGAAACGATGGGAAACATTGCCGGTGAGATTTTTACTGTTGAAATTGCAAATTTTTAGTTTACGGTTAGTTGAGCAATATTTTGGATTCCAAAATCACTTCTGCTAGGACTAGTTAGTACATGCAAATTATGCGTGTTGAATGGCTGTATTATTTAATTTCATCAACATTCCACCATCAAATGTCAACTGTGCAGCACAGCATGTGTTTTGATATCTTAGCAAAGCATACTTGAATGTTTCAGGACTTGAGTCCTGAAGATGAGAGGGCAAGAGGGAAATGTCCTCTAACTCCTCATGAAGTAGGATTGATGTTGCGTGCATTGGGTTTCGCTAATGACACGTACCTCTTTGTTGCATCTGGAGAAATATATGGCGGGGAAGAAACTTTACGACCCCTTAAATTGCTATTTCCCAACTTTTACACAAAGGAGATGCTTGCTAATGATGAGTTGAAACCATTCCTTCCTTACTCTTCTCGCTTGGCGGCTATAGACTACATTGTCTGCGACGAGAGTGATGTCTTTGTCACAAACAACAACGGAAATATGGCAAAGATTCTCGCAGGACGAAGGTAATGCAACTTCAGTTGGTTTGACTACGCTTCAAATCAGTATTTTATAAATGATGCCCAAATCTAATGCATACCTGCTCAGGTTTTGGAACCTCGGTTGTTGGTTTTAAGTGCGAAGCTGGGATTTCTAAGGAACTATCATTTCGAGTGATCATTTACAATTCTTTTGTTTCTTTTGTCGTGAACTAAGGAGGTACGCAGGGCACAAGAGGACCATCCGGCCGAATGCTAAGAAGCTTAGTGCATTGTTCCTGAAAAGACATAAGATGGACTGGGACACCTTCTCCAGAAAGGTAAAATCATATCAGAGAGGGTTCATGGGAGAACCAGATGACCCAAAACCTAGCCGAGGCGAGTTCCATGAACATCCTGCTTCTTGTATCTGCGAGAAACCATTCACTGAGGACGGGAACCTCAAGGAAGACATTGCTTACGCACAAAATCATACTTCTTTTAACCCGAAGAGGCAATGAAGACAATAGGAAGGTAGATACATGCGAGTATGAGGATCGAAGGAAAGCAGATTCGGAGGAGAAGGTTATAGCAGGTGGTGAGCTAGGGCTTCTCTGCCTGATATATTTATGATTCACTCATTCTGACACCGACATAAATGTCGACATGGATGAGAAATCTCACGAGGGACTTGTAAGATTGTGTGAGCGGTCTTCTTCCTGTGTAAGTTCAGCGAGTAGATGAGAGATTTGAAGGATGAGTGAATGTACAGAAGAAGACATTTATGAGTTTGCAAGTGTTCATAAAGTAGTTTGGTTTGGGTAGGCAAAATGATGTCTGCTGGTCTATATGGCTTCTCTTTTATGCACACAAGCATGAGTGGTCTTTTTGCTTCCTAGTCTTCACTTGCATTTCGTATTGTTATAAAAGGAGGCGAAAATTTGCGATAAAACTGCTTGTGTAGTATGATTTCTCGATGGCGACAAAACTGATAAACTCATTAGACATGGTTTCAACAGTTGCATCCAAATTAACCCTCAAAACCTCGACCATCTTGATTGAGCAGTTCAATGTCTGGTCAGCTCTCGACAATTACGAAGGATACAAAAACTGCACCGGAAGAAGACATCGGTACATCTGCAAGTGTTGATAAACTACATTTCATTGCAAAGAATGTGTAGTATGTACAGACAGACGATGTTTGTTATAGTGGGACTTCAAAATACAACAGTTTTGTTATGCTCGTAAGTCAATACTCTTAGTTCACAGTCGGACTTTATAGCTTTCTTGTTTCTCTAGGTTCTCCGATTTCTGGATGCAACTTCGTAGATTATCCCCGTGGGTAACTCTCTCCACCTGCATTCAACAATGAGACATATTACAACATTGTTTACTGCAGTAATGGTACGTTATAGAGTCTCACAAACGTTGATACCGAACAGATTGTGCTAGTCATTCATACCATCTGTTCAATAATTGGCCCAGAATCAAGCTCTTCAGTGACAAAATGAGATGTTGCTCCAATCAGTTTTACGCCTGCATCAAAAGCCCGCAGAAAACATGGATCCGATTAATCGTGTCTTTGAGTTAGGGACAGAAGATCCTTAGAAAAGCTTCCTTGCTCCCAGAACGAATTGGAGCATGTATTCCTCACCTGCTTTGAAGGGAATCCGCCTTTAAATGACGGAAGAAGCCCATGGTGAATATTAATTACATATTTTCCATAGCTTCTCAAGAAATTACCAGATAATACCTGCAATGAATTGACTGTAGCATGAGAACTACTTTCACTAAGTGCACCGCAGAAACGCAAAACGAAAACTGCCCCATAATGACGAAACCAAAGAGCAAAAGTGCACTGAAGGGCCGACAAAATATTACTCCTAAAGATAAAAAAAAAATTACCTGCATGTACCTGGCAAGTACCAGGAAATCAGTATCCTGGACCAAATTCAAGATCTCCTCCTCCCTTTTATTATCTGTGGTTGTGTCAACATAATGATACGCAATCCCATTTCTTTCGAGAAAACGAATCACGTGTGTGTTCTCACCTCTTTCATGGTTACTGATGTAAACGATTAATCATACTTCCTTTTATACTCTCAATCTGATGTTTTGTTCTGAATTTAAATGGATTGAGTGAAGAAATTAAGGCCTGGGGATTGAAGGAGATGAGATTTTCAGGAAGAGAAAAAAGGGAGAGAAGATCGAAGGGAGATGAGTTTTTATTTTTATTTTTTATTTTGTTGATTAATGATTAGGATTAAATGATAATGTGATGCTCATGCGTGGTTGATTTGCATGACAAAATGGATGGAAAATGCTAACGATGAGTTGGTTAATTACGATTTAAATTATTTTGACGAAAAATACGACTTTAGGACGATTAAAGAAATGCTAAATTTAGAGAACTTTTAAAGTCGATAGCCCAAATGATGATAGTTCCGTTTCAGAAGCGATAACCAGACTGGTCGGTTTTCATTTAAACAGTCCAACCACGGTCCAACCATGATTGGTTAAAAGAATTAGAAAACGTCGTTACTCCGTTTGTGTTAACTTCATGGTCGTCCTTTCTCTGATTCTATCTTCCCCGTCGAACCAAACGACTGCTGCTCTGCTCACCTCAAATCGCCGACTGATACAGGCCAGCTCCGACTTCTCCAGCTAAATAATCTTCGGCTTTGCTCTATAAACAGGTACAGTAATCTTCGGCTCACTTACTATGTGAAAAAATTGGAGGGTCTTTTTGGTTTTGATCATAATCACCTCTACCTGAAGGGTTGCATATGCTGATGCATGTTCAGTCTCAGCCTGCTTCATTTCCACCCTTCTCATTTGGTTTGTTAAATTCTTGCTAATTTGCTGAGATAGTGAAATCAAAGAATGGTGAGGCCGTTTGGGGTCAAGGGGCCGAAGAGGAAGAGGAAAGAGGAGAAATTTGACAGGGAAGAAACTCCGGAGCAGGAAACGGCTGCGGTATAGGAGGAGAATGAGAAGGATATTGATGCGGCTGATGACATGGTTGGCGTCCCAATCGTTGAGATTGACCAACAGATCAAAAAACCTGGTGTTATTTTCGTGCTGGAGAAGGCCTCTTTGGAAGTTGCCAAAGTTGGAAAGGTGTTTACTATCGCTTTCCTTGCTGTTCATTTCATCACGCTCGTTTTGTAAATTTGTGCAGTATGATGAACGTTGGAGGATTTAGCTGTGATTTTTAAGAAGTTCACTTTAATTTGTGCAAACTGAGCTCTCTAAACGCTCATAGTGGTGTTTATGTTTCTTGTCAATTGCTGCAGACTTACCAGATATTGAATTCGGATGATCATGCGAATTTCCTGATGAAAAACAAAAAGAACCCTGCTGATTACCGGCCTGACATTGTTCACCAGGTTAGTTTCACTTTCAGGGTTTCTCTTATGCGGTGGCAGGGTATCTAATGTCCAATTTGTAGGCAGTATAGCCAAGGTTCGAACGATGTGTTTCAGATAATCGCTTGCTGCTTCTATAGAGAAAAATCACTCAACGAACTGTACTGTTTCTGTGATCATGTTAAATGTTCATCTATCTGAACCAAATGAGTCCGTATGTTGAGACTTATTCTCTGATTATCCAGGCTCTCCTTTCAATACTAGATAGCCCACTGAATAAGGCTGGAAGGTTGAAGGCTGTATATGTGAAAACTGAGAAAGGTGTCCTTTTCAAAGTTAATCCACAAGTGCGTATACCACGGACATATAAGCGTTTTGCCGGTATTATGTGTAAGTTCTACTCAACTCGTTGAAGATTCCCTACTATTTTCTTTTTCACCTTGCTTCGCATAGGAGGTTTGCTGATGACTAATGCTCTTTTGCAGTGCAACTGCTTCAGAAACTCAGTATATCTGCTACGGGTAAGCGGGAGAAGCTTTTGCGTGTAATAAAGAGTCCAGTAACCCAGTACCTACCAGTCAGCTCCCGCAAAATAGGTAAAGGTTTAAGCTTTTGGATGTTCTGACTTATCGGCGTTTAGTCTAGAAGCAGATTGAACCAATTGCTTGCCTTTGGTACCAGGGTTTTCTTTCAGTTCGGATAAGTTGGTCCAAATGAGCAAATACGTGGAAACAGTTGGTAACGACGATGATCTTGTGTTTGTGGTATGGCCCTGAAAGCAAGATTCCTTTCCCTGTTGCTTCATGTTGATTTTGGCATCTTCAATTTTTCGATATAACCCGAGTGTGATTATATTAATTCAGGTTGGTGCTATGGCTCATGGGAAAATCGACTGTGATTACATTGAAGATTTTATAGCCAGTATGCTCGTTTCTCCCCATCAAACTATGCTGAGTTTTCTTGAATACATGCAATGTTGGTCACGTCACCACCCTCATAATGTTGTATGTGCTGCAGTTTCTGGGTATCCGATGAGCGCTGCGTGGTGTATCGCAAGGATCTGCGAGGCTCTATCGAACAAGTGGGGTGTCTTGTGAAACAAGTCAGCAACTGTGTCCAAGGAGCTGATGGGTTCTCCTTTGTAATATCGTAATGCTAAACTTTCTTGGGTGTGTTATTAATTGTTAGAAAGACCTTTGTATAGAGATAGACTGTATGAGAATTTTGAGCTTGGTTTTTTGGAAAGTTGAGTTAAGATTAATGGAAACAAAATGAGTTTGAGTTGGGAATGGTCGGAAGAAAACTTAAGATTAAGGGATACATAAGGATATAGGACCGGCGATAGGGATAGTTGCTCTGGTATGTGTCTGATGATTCGGAGGTTTCGAGTTCGATTTCATGTGAAATGAAAAGCAACGTAATATTTATTTTCTATTTTATATCTAGTACTGACCGAGAATATCAGTCTATTTTGAAATTGGTTTAGATTATAATTTTATTTCACAAATAGTTCCTTTCGAAGATAGGAAGATAGTAAACACGGTAAAACATATCCATTTATTTAGGAAGTGAAAACTACCGGCAACACCCTTAAGAGATATCTAAGAGCCAAACGTGTCACTAAATTGGCGATTTTGCTATCCGATTGTAAAATCACAATTTAGCTATTATTTTATAATGCAAACTGTTCAACCGATTTAGAATCATGATCGAACCATCAAAATTCCAACCACTAGCCTTTCCTTTCCGGTAGGGTGCCTGTAGGGTTTTGAGAACATTGGGGTTTATACTTCTTTTTAGCGGCAGCGGCGGCGGCGGCAGAAGCAGCAGCAAAGGGTTTATAGTTTAGAATCCTTCTCGCTGATTCGGAGTCTGTCGTCATTACTCTCACCGGCGATTCATCAGCCAACTAAAACCCAAAACCAGCTGCTCAACTGGTCCCAACATGGCAACTCGCCCAGAGAATCTAGCCCCGCCTGAAATTTTCTACAACGATTCCGAAGCTCGGAAGTACACTTCATCTTCCCGAATTATCAAAATTCAGGTACTCCTTTTACCCTTAGGTTTGCGCTTGCCACTCGTTTGTCATTTCTGCTGGGTTCTGACTCCGCTTTGCCAAAACAGTCGCAGCTTTCGGAGAGAGCATTGGAACTTCTGAATTTGCCTGATGATGGCGTCCCTAGATTGCTTCTCGACATTGGTATTTCACTGCTTTCTGTGTCGAATTTGTCTACCAAATTTGAAAAAGATGTCTACTTTTAGACTGAACGCGTGATGTGAGTGTGGAAGTTGCTGAAAGTTTAAGCCTTTGTTATGTTGCAGGCTGCGGATCAGGGCTTAGTGGGGAGACGTTAACTGAAAACGGCCATGAATGGGTTGGCCTAGACATTTCAAAATCAATGCTTGGTATGTGTAGTAGTCTCATTTCGATGCTTCCCGTTAATGAGCGTGAATTTACGTTTTTGAAGTCCAATGGCCTCTTCTATTACTTCATAATAGACATATCAGCAAGGTTGTTTACTTTGTTATGGTTTGACAGTTAGACCTTGAATTGCCGGTTCAATTTTACTTGTGTAATGCTAGGATGAACATAAGCTTTTGTACATAAGAAATTCTGGTTTTCTTTTCTCATTTCAAATCCAGATATTGCAGTGGAGCGAGAAGTTGATGGGGATCTTATGCTACATGACATGGGTCAGGTATCATATTCACAACCTCTATCTAAGGCTTTACCAGTTCTTTATTCTAAATGCTTCATCTTGGGGATTTGCTTGCAGGGCTTGCCATTTAGGCCTGGAACTATTGATGGTGCCATTAGTATCTCTGCAGTTCAGGTTTGTATTCTCTTATACTTGGGGAATGCACATTTGCGCAATTTATTTAACACACAAACTGTTAACTTTTTCCCTTTGATTTCGTTTCTTTCATGGCAGTGGCTATGCAATGCTGACAAATCATCTCATGAGCCAAGGAAAAGACTTAAGTATGCTCACTTTTCAAGAAATGCAAGTCTTGGCCTATGTACTTAGAATTGTTTTCCAACCCCCTTTGTCATGTCGATCTTGTTTCAGGGCTTTCTTTGGATCATTGTATAGATGCTTATCAAGGGGTGCAAAAGCAGCGTTCCAAATGTATCCGGAGAGTGTATCCCAGCGGGAGCTGATTTTGAGAGCAGCTATGCAAGCTGGATTCGCTGGTGGAGTGGTTGTTGACTACCCACACAGGTAATAGAAGACCAGTATAGTAAAGACATGGTTTCTCTATGGCTGTTGATTCTGAGCAATTTGGTATATTTTTCCACAGTACCAAGAGCAGAAAGGAGTACTTGGTCCTCACTTGCGGACCGGCATCCGTTGACACAGCTGTTCCCAGAGCAAAAGGTATAGAAGGCGGTAGCTGTTCTGAAGAAAGTGACGATGAATATGATGTAGAAAAGCCAACAGTAAGTGTCTTTGGTGAACTGTGTTGTTCTTGACAATAAGATGAATCTACGTACTGACTGGTAAACTATACAGGTTAGCATATCGGACAGACACAGACCGAAGAAAAGGCAAAAGACGGGGAAGAAAGGGAAAGGGAAGCAATGGATTCTGAAGAAGAAGGAGCAGATGAGAGGTAAAGGATTTGAAGTCCCACCTGATACCAGATATACCGGCAGGAAACGCAAGGCCAGGTTTTGATGCTCTATTTTCGGCACTCCATACAAAAGTTCAAACCTTGCGAAACTAATTAGTTAACGGTGTTCATAAAGGTCATACAGGTCTTGCAATGACGGTTATTTCGAACTGTTTTGCTGGATTGACTTGTATGAAGACCCAGAACTCAGGATTTCATCCTTCTTGTTTCTTTCTTTTATCTTGTACTTGTATGCCTTTTTCGGCAAGGCGTCACATTAAGGAGAGGAAGGGGCGTTTTAAACTACTCACGCAAATCAGACATGTCCCTCAGACTGTGAATTGTTTCGGTGGACACCATCATACCGGAGGTTCTTAAGGCAGTGCAATCACGAAGACAGTAAAGTTGCTACTAGTCTCGAGGAATTAACATCGGGAGAAACGATACCTATACATTGAAGACAATGTTTAAACAGTAGCTAAATGGAGAAGGGCTGCATAGAACTAATCCCGCTAATAAAAAACATGAACATATATATGTAAAGGCATTCGAAAGCCAGAAGGACGAATGCTGATGAACTCTGATGGGATTAGCTCACGTGTACATCTTCAATGCGGGTAAGGACTACTCAGTTGATGAGAGAGCGAAAAAGCTTCAAATTTGGTATATTTCCTTAAATTAAAAGCTTCAAATTTGGTATTACAGTCTCCACTTTCTTAAATTCTGATTCTTAAATCGTAAAACAATATAATTCAGAAGAAAGATTTTTCTTTTCTTGGTTAAGAATGTGGGGATTTCATTAGTCAGCTAAGAACACCAGCAAAGAAAACAGAGACACTAGCAGAGTTACAAAAACCCAGAAATTGCAGAGTTCATCACAAAACTCAGACAATCAAAGATGAAAGCGTTTTGTTTTTCCTAGCAAGGAAAGCTAGAAAAAAAGATGCCCATGGACTCAGACTGAGGTTCTCAGTGAAAATATAAACAAAGATCCTTACTTTACTAAGGAAGAACTCAGAACTTAGAACAGAGCCATGAAGTAATCCCACTAATGAAAATGAACGACACTTAACATATAATAAAGACATTCGAAAGCTAACAAAAAGAGTTAACTGGACAATCATTGAAAGCTAAACCATAGCAAAAGGACTGACTGAATGCTGATGAACACCGATGCCATTAGTTTGCGAGAGTAACATCTTCAATGCGGGTTGAATACCACTAAGTTGAGCGATCGATACTCGAGTTGGAGTAAGAGTATGAGCGACGAAAGGCTGAACAGTGCTTTGAATTTCGAGATGATTGCGGACGACTCGGTGGAGAGATCAAGGCAGAAAAATCCATCAACTTCTTTGGCGGCAGGATCAGCAGTCGTGACTTTATACAGTTCATGCGAGCAGATAAATGTTGCATCTTTCCAAATATCCAAGTAATTGACATAGATTCTCCCTGGTGGTTGGAAAGTGAACAGTTTTATCCAAGATTCAGCAACTTGGTATTTCAGCAACCCCCATATCTCATACGGGTCGACATCGTTCTCGTAATCCGTGGGGCCAAATGTGACGATTAACGACTCCTTCAACATAAAGCAGGACACAGAAGGCCAATCGTTAAGCCTTCTTGTTTTGCCATCTCCAATATGGGTAAGCCTTGTTCTGGCATCCAAAAGATCTGCAGGATCGTAAAGATTGCGAAGTCCAGAGGGGCACGAGAAGTTGACAGATTCAAACACCTCAGTGCTCAAGTCGAAGGAAAGAATGCCGTTGAGGTCAGGAACTCTTTTGTTGTAGAACCAATAACATTTCTCGTTTCGAGATGTGTCCCTCCGCTGATGTACATATTTGAGACCCAACGGATATCCATCAGCATCACCGGAGCTCAAATCACAACTGACATTCACCGTTGTCCACGAATCATTCTTCAAACTATAAACCTAACGACACAGCACGAATAATCAAATCAGTACTGGTTTGATTTTTATACATGAATAATCAAATAAGTACTTAGGGGGATTAGATGTACCTGAGTATGAACAAGTGAAAGCGGAGCATCACTGTCTATATATACAGGATTGTAACGTTTCTCATAATGCAGCATCCGATCAACTTTGTAATAGTTGGTTACGGGATCGAAACCAAAACCAGTGAACGTATCATTAGTATTTCTCCAGGAGTAATACTTCCGGGGACGGTGAGGAGGGAGCGGCGGCAGAAACTTGGTTTCGGAGGTTGCCGGATTCCATAGAATGATATCGGGGAAGGCATTCAAGCAAAATATGCCGTCACAGCACCCGACGAAATCGAACGGAAGATGGGGTTCCGGATGAAAGGCAGTTTCGTCAGTTCAGCGCGGAGGTTCGATCGGAGTGAGTGTGTCGTAGGAGTATAAGGAGTATGGAATCGTACCGGAGAAGAGACTCATCGGCTCCTCGATCGTCTCGACGAGATTTTGGAAGAAGAGAATTTTGCGAATGACATTGGGATCGGAGAGGAGATTTCGCCAGGATCTGCACACGCACCGGAATCGAGCTATGTATAGAGCGATCGGCAGCCTCAGGAGGATGTTCATCACGATATCTTCCGTCAGGAAGAATGCTTGGTCGGCATTCTGGTTGTTGTTTCCGCCGGCGGCCATGTTCGTTGAGCTCTTTAGAGAAATTTAGTTCGGGTTGGTAAGCTGCCTCGTTGATTACTGTACTTAATATATATAAGCAAATAAGCAAACCAATAGCAAAAGAAACCTAATTTTAATCCAAGTCAATAAGTTCCAAGATAATTGATGAAATAATTCTTTTAAATCTTTTTAGTTGACAACATAATTGATGAAAATGCGATTTTTTTAAAGAGAATTTTCGATAATCCTTTTTTAAAAACGATCGAGAAATAAACGTATAAAGTACTCTTTATACGGAGTTGTATGGACTACGAATTTTCGCAAAAACGGACCTTATTCCTTACTCACTAGCAAAGGACAACAACAATAGAAAACTAGTGTCACCAAGCAAAAATCTAAATGGCAAATCAAAGTTCAGCTACTGACGAAACAATCAGTCCTGATTTAAAATGCTACAGGGCTAGTCCTATAGCTATTCCGCACATCTCGATTATTGGAATTCGTCGAGCCCCGTCAGTTAACCCGGCTCTGTTTCTGAGGAGATCTCTGCGTCATCCCGCCAAGAGTGTTTTCAACATCCATCGTGGTAATCTCGTAACGAAGAAATTTATGATTATCCACCCTCATACCTCTCTCCGATTCCGGATCCCGCACCATCAAAATGGACGTGACTTAGAGAGATAATTGCTGGTGCAAAACTCCACTCGGTGCAGTCATGTTTGGGCGCCGCTCGGTCGCTCTGCACTCGGTTCGTCAAAAGCAATGTACCTAGCCTTCGCCTTGGCCTTTTAAAAAAATATAATTAACGGTTGCAGCTGACTACTTCCTGCCATTTCCAACGGTGACAGCAAGCCCCTCTCACGGTGGCAAACCAACTCATTACACAAACGGAGATACAGATCCAGATCTATCCAATTCCGGCGTCGGTGAAATCGCCGTCGACATGTCCTGCCTCGCTCTGTCCCTTCAACCTTCCAATGGCTCCGACATCTTAATCCAGACCCGGGAATGGTTCCCTCCACCGCGAGCCCTAGTCGCCACCTCCGCCTTCCGCCTGACCCGATTGGCCTTCGCCGCTACCAAAAACCCGACCCGTAATCAATCTTCCTCATCCGATGAGTATTCCCCTTCCGTGTCTTCCGACTCCCTCTCCTCCCTCGGCGACGACCCGCTCGCCGCCTCTAGCGGCCAGCTAATAGTCGGCGTCGAGAGTCAGTACCGCGTGGTCTACCGCCTCGTCAACGGGATCTACGTCCTCGGGATCACGATCGCCGACGACCACGACAATTCCGTCAACGTCTTCGAGTGCATCCACGTCGTCAACCAGGCCGTCAGCGTCGTCGTCGCCGCCTGCCGCGGCGTCGACGTCACGCCGGAGAAGCTGAGCAGGAAATACGCCGAGATCTACATGGCCCTGGACATCGTCCTACGCGGAGTGAGCAGCATCCGATTGGCAGCAATGCTGGCCTCGATCCACGGCGAGAGCATCGCCAAGATGGTACACTCTGCGCTGGATACGGAGAGCAAGATCCGCGGTGGAGAGAGCTGGCCGGCCGTGGAAGGTCACGCAATCGAGCGGGAAAGCAACGTGGCAGCTTTCTCCAACGCCGTGTTCGAGCTTCCTCCGGAGACCCTTGCTTCTGGAGATCACGTGGCGGCGAGTCTTGCACCTGTTGTTTCCGCTGGTGAGCAATTGGATAATAAAAAGGAAGAAAAAGAAGAAGAGAAAGAGGAAACGAAGGATCCTTTCGCTGCAAGTGAGGTGGTAAATAAACAGGAGGATTTAGCAGGTGAGTTCAAGAAGGATAAGAGCCAGTCTAAAGATCTGACATTAGCATTAGCCGGATTGGAAGTTACTGCATTGCCAAATGCAGAAGCTACTAAAGCTACGCATATCAATGTGGAAGGGTTTGAAGGGGATTATGGTGGGATTGAGTTCAACAATGAACAAGCTTCATTGGGAGAGACGTTTGAAGGGTTTAGTGAAGCTTGGGGTGGTGGATTGGATGCATCAGAGTTTGTGGGAACGAAGAAGATCCCAAAGCAGGAAGGACTCAGTGGATTGGAGTTGCTTCAAACAGGTGCTGATCCTGCCGTGGTTGCAAAATCCGCAGCTACTGGAGATGGTACAGGTACCCCTCTTGACAATCTTCTGGTACAGAAAACTGAGATGAAAGGTCCCGAAATGTACATAGTTGAGGAAGTGAGTGCAGAGTTTAGGGAGTCGCAGCTTGCTCGAGTTGGATTGATGGGTGTGGTATATTTGAAGACATTGCCGAATAAGAGAGCCGGCGGTGAAGAGACTGAGTTTTCCTTCCGTGTCGATAACACGAAAGCGGTGAAAAGGTTTGTTATGGATAGTTCGAAAGTTAGTAGCCTTGGTAACGGAATGTTCCACGTCAGGACTGCTGCCTCTGATGAGGCTATACCGATATTCAAGTACAGTCTGGTCCCTAGCTTAACTCCATTGCCGTTGAGGGTTCGTCTAGTTCAGCGTCACAGTGGAACCCTCTTCTCCGTAATGATCCAATACGTCTCGAATCCGGATCTGCCAGTGCCGTTGAGTGATGTAACCTTTGTGTTGAAGTTGCCTGTCGATCCTACATTGTTGACGGTGTCGCCCAAAGCTGCATTGAACAGGTCTCAGAAGGAGCTGAAATGGGTTGTGCCGGAGATCCCACTGAAGGGCTCTCCAGGTAAGTTGAGGGTGAGGATGCCAGTTGATATCAGTGACGGAGAAGGTGATGAGGATATAGAGGCTGTTTGTTATGTTAAGTTCTCCATGGAAGGAGCTACTTCGTTATCGGAGATTTGCTTACGGCCTGCCTCGGAAGGGAACACAGACTTCTACGAGGTCGATCACAGGTACCAGAGTGGAGTTTATACTTGCAATTGAACCAATGTTAAATCATCTCAGTACTTTTTCTTGTGTTACCTGTACCAGTAGCTCACTGGACTGGAATAGTGACATTTTTCTTTACCATAATTGATCAACAATCGTAGTTTCTCGTGTTGTTCCGAGAAGTCTGCTTTGTAAGTGGTGGTTGTTGTTGTTGTTGTCGTCTGAAATCAGTTTCGTATCCGATTAATCGATTAGTATTGTAATGGAGCTTGTCTGAGTTAGGGGATAACTACCAAATGAAACATTGTTTGATTTCAAACGGCTCATCAGATCATGAATGTGGCCAACATAAGACCAGGATACAAGCAACAACAACATAATGTCTAACATCAAACTGCTACCGTAATTATTCTCAGACGAAAACGGAAGTTTCTGTTGGCTACGGCTCGCGAAGATATGTGAAGATAAGAGGTGTATATCCTGAAATTAGCCATCTCGCATCCGTCCCTGCGATGACGATGTAAACACAGATAAGAATACAACAATTACGAACGGATGTCAAAAACCTCTGCAATGAACACAACTGTGTAGTGTTAGATCCTGCATGGCCGTAGGTTTGAACATTCTAGATGTCGATACACTCGCAATCCATCCATACAAAACTATGCCATAACTACATTCTTCAAATTAGCAAACAGAACCTTCATGGATCTGGTCATCTGCTCACTTCCTATGAAACCCATTTCAAAATCTAAGGACAGAAGAGTACTCAGTTTGGAGAGCCCCTGAAGAATGACGGGTGATTCTGCACATTCTAAGAATTCTACACTATGGATCGAGAACTTGCAGCCAGTATTGATGCACATGAATGGGAGTAAGCAGTAAAGTAAAAGACTGAAAGTGAGAGGTTACCATTACCTGGTGATTGGATTAAGCAGCCTGCGCGGGAATCATCCCAGCCTTCCTCGCAAACGCAAAAATTCCTCCGGCATCAATCACCGGTCCGGCATCGCCAATAGGCAGCAACTTGTACTCCTTCCCGGTTGTGTGGTTGATCAATCGGCTTTGTTCCAGCTCAATCGTCAACTCATCCCCAGTTCTGCACTCCTCGCAAACCCTAACCTCTGTCTCCAACGGATAAACTTCCCCTGTCGCGACAGAGTTCCTGAAGAAGATCCTCGCGTACGACTGCGCCACCACCGCCGCCACTCCCGCAGCTCCCAAAGCAACAGGCGCGTGCTCGCGAGACGACCCGCATCCGAAGTTCTCTCCCGCGATAACGATCGCGTACTTCGTCTTTGTCTCGCCCGCCTCGATGAATCTCGTCTCATACGACGCAGGAAGGCCAACCAAGGCGTAGGATCCTAGCTTCTCGTATTCGGCAGGGTTCGAAGGGACGAGAGTTAGGTACTCGGCTGGGATGATCTGGTCGGTGTCGATGTTGTCGCCGACTACGTAGCAGAGGCCGTGAAATGTGGCAGGAGAGGCAGTCGACGAGGATTCCGATGCAGCGCGAGGAGAGATCAAAGAAGCACGCTGAGTGCAGACGATCGGCGCCTTCGATATGAGGGATCGTCTGATGAACGAACGCTTCGAAGAAATAGAGGCGAAGTTGACCAGTCGTAAGGTGGAGGTAGAAAAGGACGATTTCGTTTCGGAGAAGGCAGAAGCGGCCGTCGCCGGCGAGGATGCGTAAGCCGCCGCCATTGCTGATTTCTGGGTGCGAGAAAGAAAGGAAGCTGCGAACAGTCCGTCAATGCAGTGAAAGGAAGCTTCGAGTATTTAAATTTTTGTGTTGGGCCACCACGACGTTGGGAAAATTAGATCGGCCCAAACTCTCTCAGCCCAGCGGAAGACTAACTTATTTCCTTCAAACTGCGTCGTAGTACTGAGGCGAAGATGGACGGCCCAGATCTTGTGTTGTCAGTTTATAAATTCGTCGTTAGGGTTTTGCATTTCAGCTCTCTGAAACTTCTTTCAAGCCGAAACCCTTCCGGTGAAAAGCTGCGAGCTGGTGCGACACAATGGGTATTCTCTATCCTTCCCTCTGTAGATTTTGTGCTGGAATTAAATTTCATTGAGGTTTCTGGATGCTTATGCGAGATTGGATTTGTTATCTGTTTGAAAATGGTCGGTGGATCTAATTTCTGCAAAATGTCGAAACAGGTGCTTACAAATATGTGTCTGAGCTATGGAGGAAGAAGCAGTCGGATGTTATGCGGTTTATCCAGAGGGTGAGGTGCTGGGAGTATCGTCAGCATCCATCGATTGTTCGTGTCACCCATCCCACTCGTCCTGATAAGGCTAGGCGCTTGGGCTACAAGGCCAAGCAGGTATGCTTTGATCTCCGCTTTGATGCTCGATTATCGCTTTTGAATTCATTGCTCTAGGGTAATCTCAGCTGGAGAATGTTTAGTATGAAGCTAGTTTTTAGGTTTGGTTGTCTAGATGCTCTACTAGGTGGATATGTAAAATGGTACTGATGCTTCTTGAGTCCAGCTACATAAAAATTACAGTCGATCGTCTGACCAAGTGGGCTTTCGTCTGCAGTGAAACACTCTATTGTCTACATTTGGCATAGATTCTTACTTGTTGCAACACTAATCCCTTGTATGCTGATTCTCTAGTTGGTTTGTGATGCTCTTTTATTTAGGGTTCCTGAGTTCTTTTATAATGGCTAAATATGATTCTTGCAGGGATACGTTGTTTACCGTGTTCGTGTGAGACGCGGTGGCAGGAAGAGGCCAGTCCCCAAGGGTATTGTGTACGGTAAGCCAACGAACCAGGGAGTTACTCAGCTGAAGTTTCAGAGAAGCAAGAGGTCAGTTGCTGAGGAGCGTGCTGGAAGGAAGCTGGCTGGTCTTAGGGTTCTGAATTCTTACTGGGTCAATGAGGTATGTACTTTCATTTTTCTTATTTCAAGGAACCGTCTTCTATTTTTGTGTGTTTAGATCTGATTTTGCAATTTGATATTTACAGGATTCTACATACAAGTACTTTGAAGTGATCCTCGTGGATGTTGCACACAATGCCATCCGCAATGACCCGAGAATCAACTGGCTATGCAACCCAGTCCACAAGCACAGGGAGCTTCGGGGTCTTACTTCTGCGGGAAAGAAGTACAGGGGTCTTCGTGGAAAGGGGTCTCGCTACCACAAGAACAAGCCTTCTCGCAGGGGCACCTGGAAGAGAAACAACACCCTTTCCCTTCGTCGTTACCGTTAGGTTTCATTTTGTTATGCGTTTGTTTCTTTGTGGCTTTTGAGATGTCTGCCCTATGAAATTTTGGATATTGGAAAGTTGCCTGAGTGTTTTGTCATGTAAACCTAAAATTTGCTACTTCTCACTCTGCATTTCTCTCTAGTCATTTACATGAATTATCATGTTGAAGAATATGTAATACTACAGTTGAAAACAGGGAGTCATATTCATTTAATAGAATAGCGGAATATAGCAGTTACCATTTCAAAACCACGGTTGGCTGTGGAGTCAGGGTCTTCAGAGCGATCCGTCCAGATAGCTATCCTTGAGATTCTGGAGTGCTTGTCGAATCGCATCCTCATGTTGGCTCGAAAATTTCAAGCATAACAGCCTTTGGGCTACCCGATAAACCATATGTAGTTGCTGATGCTGCTCGCAGTCCTCGTCCATTCTATTCGTTTCCTGCTTTCCATTTTCCAATTCTAATCAGACACCATTGATCGATCCGTCTATAATTTGAAGGATCTGTTTCACTCGTTACCTTTTGTGTGATGTATGATGTGATGCTTCGTGCAGTTTCGATAACTGAGCTCGGTAGTCCTGCAACTTGGGCTAATAGAAGTCCATAATGGGGAATGTGTCTTGGTCCATCCTTGAGTTGAAACTGTACCAGAAGCAAAATCCCCACTCAGAAAACTAACTAAACAAGCCAAATGGCTAGCTAAGAAGTGAATCAAGAATTTATACCTTGAAATCCAAGCGGTTGTTTCGTATATCGACATCGAAGTGTAGGATCTTCACATTTGGATAGAGTGCTGCAAGTTCCGCTAGATTCTCCATATGGGTTGCAAAGATCGTGAACCTGAAAAATTCAACAAATATCTAAACTAATGCCCTTCCCCGCTGAAGGAACTTGATCAAGAGCTTCGGCATTAAACTAGAGGGTAAAAATATGAAGCAACTAATTAAACAACTATCAAAGAATGCATGCTTAGCCTCCCCAAATAGCTATCGAACTACGGTGTGCAGACAATGTAACCCGTAAGCGTGGTTCTCTCCGTTACTTATAAACTCAAAACATACACCAGATAAGTGAGAGAATTCATTACGCTTTGAGCGATAACAGATGTTCGCAACAGCTCCATGCCATAGCAAATCCGTCAGTGGATGAAGTTGCTCTTCCAAGTTCGTCCATAACAATCAGACTTCTGAAAAGAGGTCACAGTTCAACGAAGAAGATTGAACTCTGTTATTAGATGTTCTACTTTTCTGGTTTAGGATTTAGTGATTTACTCGGACAGTAATAGGGCAGTGTCCTTCACCTTTGGGAGACGTTCTGCATGATAAAAGCCGTCTCTTTCATCTCTGTCATGAACTGTAGCAAAGCAATCTGTAAGTTCTGTGAGAGAAAAAAGACCAATTCATCCTTTAGCTAGTGTTGGGAGTTTACCGTACTGGAGTTTGATTCCAAGCTATCTGTTGATCCCATCCTTGTAAATATATGATCGACTACCCGAATAGTTGCAAAGCAAGCGGGAACATAGCAGCCGATTTGAGCAAGTATGACAATAAGACATACTTGCTGAAGATATGTGCTCTTTCCACTCCTGGAGAGATGATCAGTTAATGCTGAACAATGCAACTGTAGTCTCATAGGCAAGAGCACGAGAGAAATTGAACACAATCAATAATGTATCCAAGCCTTAACTAAACGGTTCCTACAGAACTTGAAACTACTTTTCATCTGGAATGGTAATCCAAATATTTGAAGTACAAAGCAATTGGTCAAGTCAGGATCTATTCTAGTCTCCGTGGAGGTTGTGCAAAACTGTTTCACGAATATCTCCAGCATGCTCGTTTTTCACTTTTCAACTCGACATTCTTGATGCACTCTTAAAGCATGCCTTTACTTATGAAACGTTATTCAGGCATCATTTGTGGTAAAGGAATCTATAAGGACATTCTATTTCTTAAATGAGACAACTCGAGCTAGATGGGTGCAGTCAAATCCGGAACAAACAGATGATTCCTTACATCAAAATGGCATGAGAAAGCTACTGACATTAAATTCCTAACATGACAGCAAAGATAGAACCAAATGTATTTTTAGCTAGAGAATTCTTACATGTTTGGGCCCATTACAGTTACCATGTTTGATGCTTCCGAGATAAATATATTGTTGGGCTGCAGAAAAAAGTGGTTTCAAATATTAAGCTAAGCTATATAACTCTGAATAGAAGTTCTTACAGTAAAATGTCAATTAACTGGGGAAACACAGGAGGTTTCTTACAACAAACTCATTGTGTATGGTTTCCAGAATTGGGTGCCGTCCAGAGTCGATTGCCAATGGGCCATCATCTGCAAGTGGAAAGTAAATAATCAGGCATGGGGGTTTCTTCAATGCAAGCTATATAAGATAGCAATGGCATTGAGCTTACTGGTAAATTCAGGTCTAACGTATCGCCCAACAGGCTTAGTTGAGATAGTATGTGCAAATGAATTAACTATCATGTCTAAAAGGCATAAAGCCTCTGCCAGAAGTGTAAGTGCAGAGACGTCCTCCCTGATGGCGTCTACAAGAGCTGAAAATTAAGAATCGGTCAGAAAAGAAAAGAACAGCTTATTAAAAATATCAAAGAAGTCACCAGATAAATTAATTAAGAACTCGTGAAGCCAAAGTAACTCGCAGCCACCGGATAAAAAGCTTACAAAAGCATGAGGTTCATTAAGTCTCTTTCCGGTGGCTGCCATGTGGAGCAAGTTGAAGTAACGAGATTCAGTACGGTTTCTTATATTAATTCAAGTTAAACATTGATGGAAGCTGAAAAAGGGGAACCAAAGAAGCTCTAGTTTCTGCTGGATCTCACTCGAGAATAATTGTCATGTAAAGCATTTTTACACACATTTAAACATTAGTCCAAAGGGAAAACAAGCAAATAGTAGTTCCTGGGAATCCAGTAAATATCTGTGGGCAGGATATTCCTAATTGTTAAGCACTTGTGACAACTTACACCTCCACCCCCAACAAAATATGATCACTGTAAGAATTTAGTCAGCCAAACGCAGTGAAATATTGAGAAATCATCAGAAATGTCAGCTACCCAACTAGACCATTAGAGACCAGATGATATGGCATAGTAATGAAGAAATATCGAACAGCAGAAAAGTCAGTGTATACTTCACCAATATGGAAAAAGAAACTGTCTAAAATGAGGGAAGGAAGTCTACTGCAGTTCATTACAACCTTCAAGGCAAACTTCTGTTCTAATATAGCATTCGCCAGCAGCAGACTTATTTCTTACATTAAGCTGCACATTTCATCCAAGAAAAGAACAGTAAATGAAAACATGATCCGAGTCCAGATATTTGTAAAGTTGGCATCTCAAACAAATCAAAACGAGATACGGAGCCATGTTGTAGGTTACATACAGTTTTTAGATCCAATGAACAGCACTACAGAAACATTAGTCAAACCGGCTTTTAGCATTTATTAGAAGTTGATAATTACTTTATGAGAGAAATAATAATGTCATCACATGATCGATGCAATGAAAAAATTTCAAACTGGCAATTGTGATTTGTGAAGATTCCATACGGTATGCATGCATAAAAAGTAATAATTCTTAGAGACTGTAACTTTTGTTCTTCTGCTCTAAATTGCACCGTAGCAAGACAAGGTGTGAAATTCTACAATGATAGCCGAAATATTATAAAACTGAAATAATCTGTGCATGGAGAACAAGACAAAAACAATGAGAAAGACACGGTGAGAAATCGTAAGGTTAAAGACAAGATACACGAGTAACACATATATGCCTTGGGATAATACCAGACTCAGAAGTACTTGATTTCCACCACATAGAAAGACCATGAACCTTGATTTGCACCACAAAGAAATTCCTTAAAATTACAAATTACGAACCGAAAATAATACAAGACCACTCATACAAGTTACAGCAATCATTAAATTAAACAATATATTTTATGAAACTAAAGTAAACAGACACTTACAGAAGCTAGTTCTAAGGTTGAGCAGTGTACATTGTTCCCATGTTTTAGGACCTGAATTGCAGTTTCAAAGCACCTCAAAATTACTGTGAATATGAACCAGATTCTCATGATAAGAATTTCAGAAAGAAGTGTTTAATTCAAGAACCTGGATGAACTTCCTCGGAAGCTTTCCCTGAATATCCTTTTGCGGAATGCTAAAGTAAAACCCTCGCCTATTGTTAAATGGAAGTTTCAAATTTGGCAATTTGAATTCTTCACGATACTTGTTTGCAAGGTTGTGTATAGCTGCCCAGCCATGTCAGGAAATCGAAATAACATAAAATGGTAAAAAAAACAGAAACGATGACGAGAAGAAGAATGAAGAAAAGAAAAATGGAAAGAAACAATCGCAGCCAGCATATACAAACAATAGCACTAGAAAACCTTCACTGGTATCACAGAATGTTCTCCTTGCAATATCCAGAAGCCCATCGATTCCAGCTTTGACAGCAAAACACTGCTGGGTACGGGCAATAAAAGGTACACGTGCATGGAGTACATCTTCATCAATAACCTCGCCAATTCTTCAAGGAATCACTCCGTCAGCACACAAAATTAGTATCTTGGAGTAAATCAGTTAATTGAGATGGTTCAAAAATTCAAACCGTTGCAATTACCTCTTCCTCATGGTAGAGTATTTATCATTCTCACAGACAGTCCTGTAAATGTTTGAAAGTAGAACACAGTTTGCATCCTTCAAAACCTGCAATGTGAACAAAAGAAATTCATACGATGTTTGGACAAGCATACTAAGATGTATGTGAAAGAGAACAAACTCACCCTCCCAAGCAAAGGCAATGCTTCCAATGTAGTTTTAAGCAGAATAATGCTTGATATCAACACTTGGCTTTTTCTGGCATTGTCAACACCAATAACCTCGTTTGTTACTTTTTTTGGCTTGAAGCAGAAGTGACAAAGTACCCTATCTGAAAAAACGGGAGTATGAGTAGGTGTCATTAGTATGACATGTGGAGAATCCTAGAATCAGGAAGACGATATGAGGGGAAATGGAGAAGGATAGGGATTATTCAATATGCATTTAATCAGCTGTTGTCTATTCTAGTATACTCACCAGTCTCTTTAGGAAACTTGCGGAGAACCTGAGTAAGTCCAAAGAATAGCTGTTCATTGCTCATTAGCTCATCCTGAAACCAAATGTCAAGAAATTCATGATTTACATAACATTATCAATGCCAAGTGCGTCCAGACCATTTGATCATCAAGCAAAAGCCAAGTAAATATATGACGAGATATGCACAAAGATGCAAGTGTATCAGAAAAAACCGTTTGGTACCCCATAACATCAGCACTGTGGAGTTTAACCAGTCCAGTTAAAACATTTAAGCGCAAACCAGAGCTATATAATAGATATGATAGGATGCACACTAGAAAGGGTATAGTGTATCAGAACAAATTGTTTAGCACCACATAGACCAAAGATGGAAACTCATCCCTTAACAATTGGCTTGACTGAACTGTAAGAGCTCAGACTTTTTTAAAGGCAACCTCTCCAAGTTTTTGTTAAGGACTCCATAATTGTGCATAAGCTACTGTCGACTAAGCTAATCCACATAAGCATTCAAACGAAGCATACATTCAGAAAATAAAGATCATCTTTGACAGCATTAGAACTATCAAACATTTAAGCAGCATGCTCTAAAGAATTGGTACAAGGATAAACCATATGTCATGGTTGACTAAGATATGGCAGGTATCGAACAACCTAACACTTTGAATAACATAAAAGCTTGTGTAATGACTGTTCAAACTGACAGTTTTCCCCAAGTTTTCCACTTCTGTGAGTTCTTTGGCTGGTCCCCATGGGGCATGCTAGACGCACTCACAGCTAATAAATAAATAAAGAATAAAATGAGTCTTGAAGACCTATTTACCACATTTGAATTGTCGGATTTTCATGGGGTAAGCAAGGATGATATATGTTATACTTGAGAAATATCAGATATTGACTTAATATCATGTAGAATGTTTTTTACAAAATTTATTAGGTAAACTTAGAAAGTGAAGTCTGGCAACTGACCAGGCAATTAAGACGTGCGTTGATCGTTTCGATGTCTTTTAAGGGCTGCAACAGATTGGCTCGTAGAAGCCTGGTTCTGAAGATAAATTATGGAAGTGAAATTTAATATTCTATATTTGAAAACTGAGATTGACATGATGAAGCACCAGCATGTAGAATTTAAAGTCTCTTCAACTTTGCTATATGATAGAAAATTTTATTGAGTGATCAGATGATTCCAGTACCCTCCTGCGGTTTTTGTTGTCTTGAGCATGTGAAACAAACTTTTCTTCTTGTTGGTTGTGCCCAAAAGTGAAGAGTGAAGTGGGTCAATTAATTCCAAGTTGTGAACACTGCAAGAGATCCCAATTGTAAACTAAACAAGGACTTATGGAAGAGTCCTCACCAGAGAAGTCCATATGAGAAGTGGTAAAACATAACACAAATATACAAAGATATTATCATGCTAAAAGAAAGAAAATTCCAAACAGAGACTATATTACCTAGTTGCATCTATGTTCATGTGATCAAATGATCCATTAAAGGTAACCTGGAAGAGCAGAAAAGCCATGAGGAGAACCAAATTCCATTAGAGAAGCATAGTTATATAACTACTGCAGAAACACATGCTATACAAGCTCAACCTAAGAATCGGTTACTAACTGTTGTTGTTACTGTTTCTGGCATTACATTATTGTTTAAGAGACTCAATTACATTGTTGAGGAGCAGGAGATGTAAATTATTGAAGAAATGAGATCTCAGTCTGATCGATAAATATAGAGAGGGGGGGCGGAATCTCATGATGAACATACCGACAAGGAATGGTTCGTCACAATAACTCCTTTTTCGGCTTCTATCCTGTGCATGACCCAGTACAAAACTCATCTTATACAGACAGTTCAATCAGTAAACTTAGCTGATCGAAAAATTGTATACGATCTTAAGCAAATAGATGGGATTCTTCAAGATCCATGCAATTAAAAAGCACTAATAAATTTGAAATGTGAAAACAAAGTTCTCCTAGTTCTTACTAGGCATCTCTGATTCATATGGCATGGTCTCAAACAGGAACAAACTGATAGTTCATGCATGATCTATTCAATGTCAGAGATTAGATCTGCAATTGCTATGAAAATGGCCAAACCACAGAAAATACCATTTGATTGCAGCAGAAGCGGCAGCCAAACAAAGATAGTATTGCTTGTAGTAAGTCTCAAGACCCAGTGCTGAAGGCTCCCTTGCAGCTAAACTTTTCACCATTACAGCGCCCTGGAGCAGGCAACGACAAATGCATTTATTCAGAGACATACAAGTAAAAATCACCCTAACAAAGTTAACAAAAGAGCTACTAACCCTGGTATCGTCAAAACATCCACGGGCCATTACAACCTATAAATAACCAGTGAAGATGTGAATTTTGATCCAAAGTCCACTGACACATGCATGAACTCCGGAAGCAGTTTGATTTAGTGAAACAAGTAGAGTAAGCCACCTTCCTTATTGGAGCATAGTATCTGTCCACCAATTCAGAAACTCCAACCATGCCATCAGCTGCCAGCTTGTTCGGAGGAACAATTACCACAACTGGATCGTAAAATTGCAGCAAAGTTTTTGTGTTGTGATATGAAATGCTGGTTTCAATGTATTGAGAAAGGTCCAGAGCAGCTGATCTCATATTAAACGCAGCCATTCCAACCTGCCAGTCATTTCAGAATCACACTTAATTAAACAAGTCGGCAGTCTGACCAAACCTTCGTCGGACAAGCTAATCGGATTTCATGACATCACTTTCACGCACATGCAATCAACCAAAGTAGCCAGAGCTCATTATTGATTGAAGCAGTTAACACCTATTTCTTGCTTCAGAGAATTCAAATTATAAACGGAAGCGTCTCGACTCTTAAATTTCACTTCGAAAACTGTTTACTAGTATCCGACTTCACAGATTTCCAAGGCAGTTCGTGCGTGAGATATGCAAGAGATCGTTATTCATAGCAAAATTAGAGTGTACATGCATGATTGCGATACAATTTCACTGCCCCGATTCGATGAAGAGGAGAAACGAGCCAGCACCGCAGCAGTGTTACGATGAGTTAGTCGACTAGTCATTTTCCACTTAATTTCGATACGTTTCTTAGCAGCCAAACTGGAAATAGTAATGTAATACCTCTTTGGCTCTGTTCTCGATCAGACCGATCACGATGCTTGATCTCTCTCCATCGTCCTCCATTCCTCTCCAACGCCTAAGAGAAACGAAGCAATCGCCAGAAGAAAAAAGGAAAGAACTCCGAAATTGGGCGCCAACTCATCCTCTATTTTATACACAGATGCAACCAGTACTACTGTACCCTGGGTACGTAGAGCCGCTAAAATGCGCTCCCAAACTCAAGCTGCCTGACAATTAGTCCGTTGGCTTGAAACATCCCGCAATTTGTATAAAGTTACTATTTAACGCCTTAAAATTTGAATTAAATAATATTTTAGACTTTATAAAGAAATAACAATTCTAATTTACTCATTGGAAAACTCATTTGAGATAACTTTTTTTTGAAAATTTTGATAATATGTTCCAGGCGGACTAAAATTCCGACAAACATAATTAACCGGCTGGACCGGAAATCCGGTCACTATCCAGTCCAGCCACGTTAACCGATCAGTCGTTTAACGACACTTATATACACCTTATACACGTATAGACACTCTTTTTCCATGCTCATATATGTCTACAATGGGTTGGATATCTCGAGGCAATGAATGAAGTGTCTTTATCTGTCCAACAAATTAAAATGCTCGGACTCGACTGTCTGAAAATAGACATGTCGGATCAAACTGGCATCCGTTAATACCGTTATGAGAAGAAAAAAAGGTACACTGGGAAAATAGCGGACCCTGATCAGTATCGGACGGACATCTTTGAGTTGGGATAAGTTCTGCACTTGCAGTAACTAATGCTTAAAAGCCTAGTATGGAGAAGGCGAGCTGGCTGCTTGAGCTACTGTCTGATATGGAGGACTCAAGTGTGAAGCTTTCAGCTAAATCCTTTCATCCTCCAAGACTTCATCGATTCTTACGAATCGGCCCTCCTCGATGGAACACTGCGCCGCTACTCCAATAGCTACTGAAATCAGTCCATCTTGCAAATCCACCGCAGCAACTTTTTCATCTTCTGCTCTTACTGCACTCAGGAAGGTTAGGTGTTCTAAGTAGCTTGATCCATGATGAAGCCCGTCGTATCTGTGTAACAACAACTCGGATTCATCATATATTGCATTGGAAAATGAAAGATATCGTAGCACTTTCGAAAATTGTAACCAATACCAATATGGCTCACATTATTCTGTCATCGTCAGTTTTCAAGGTCTCCACGCCATCTCTACCAGTAGCTCGAGCACCAACCCGCACTATGCTCTCCGGAACGAAAGCCTCTCCCTGTTTGCAATCTCATGATCAGAACATAACCGAGTGAAGGAACGCCAAGAAAGTTTGATAGATTAGCAGCCAAGTAACCTTTCCAATGTCACCCACGACTGATATTTCTTGCTCATTCTTGCTACCTTCAGCAAACATGCAAAGGTCCAACATTCCTCTCGACCCGTTATCAAACTCGACAATCACATACGCATTGTCAATGATATCAGGTACCTAAAATTTCGATGGTTCTTCTTAATTTTACTCCGACAGCAAGAAATGCAGAGCTGATACTACAAAGTCTCTAATGCATTTACCTTCCCATCATAAATTTCATCCTTGTGGTTAACATCTACAGCGCCGGAAGCCATGACTCGAACAGGATTGGCACCAGCAAACAGCCTCATCAGATCAAAGAAGTGGCAACACTTCTCCACCAGAGTTCCTCCAGTGTTGATATTGAACCTGTTCCAGTTATGAACCTATATTACAACCAACAAGAAGGAAACCATTACCAACTATCTACTGCCAACAAAGTTCTTTTTAACTTTTCAAAAGCTTTTCTACCTTAACCAGAAAGGGAAACCTATGTTCCCTGATGGCCACCATCTTCACATGTCCTATAGATCCGCTTTTGACGATCTCGATCAGCTTGGCAACAGGCGGCATGTATCGGTACTCCAGTCCAACCTGAACCAGCATATCTGACCTCTTCCTTGCAGCATCCACTACCTAGTCGGAAAAGTCTACACAATCAAAAGCTAAATCACACCACTCGCCACTTAAGGCTAGATTCCTAGGAAGAAGAACCTTCATAACCTGTTTGCAGTGGGCAACGGTGGTGCAGAGCGGCTTTTCGACGAGCACGTGGTGTGCCTTGTGGTGAGCGATGATATCCATGAGAATCTGGAAGTGAGTCATGTTTGGACTGGAAACAACCACGACGTCGCAGAGACCGCTGTCCAGCAACTCCTGGTGGCCGGAAAACACCTGAAGATCGTTCCATCCGAAAGACTGTGCGAGGGCGATCGCCTGCTGCTGGGAAGGGAGGTGAGGATCCGCAATGCATACCACGGCTACGTTGTGGCCGGAGCGGAGGTGGTGGAGATTAATGAGGTGCTCTCTCCCCATCATCCCAACTCCTATGATCCCGTACTTGACAGCTGCTGCCCCAGATTCAGCCATGGAATTTCTGCTTGAACAATTTTCTTTTTGTGCAACTTGATTCCGGGTTTTGAAGACATGATGAGTAGAATTAATGACTGAAGAAAAAAAGATCAGGCTACCTGATAGCAAAGATAATAACCGACATTTTTCTGTTTTTGCGTCCAGGTTCATTTGAGGCCCTGACAGAGCATTTGGACATTGAAAGGGATATCCAGAATTGTCAAATTGGTATCATTTGATCATTTCTGCCATTTGTCCTGATTTGTCTATCGTATTATCATTGGACCATACCAAACAGTTCGCCCGGGTCAATCATGCACTGGTCATCGAGTCGTAACAATTGAACTACATATCGTTACAATCTCGATACAGTTCAGAGACAACTTAGCTTTTCAGGCTATTTTCGAAAGATTCCTCAGGTTTCCGGGCAGACTGTAACAGATTCATCACTACAACAAGAACATAGCGGAACCAAGCCATTTCAGCACAAGCAGAGATATATGCTCCCATCAGTATTATCACTGTGAATTACAGAATGGCAACCAGTACAAGATGGGTTCAGAACATTGCCAGAAACATCGAACAGAATCGACTCCCTTAACAGTGGCTTACATTTTTTGATGCTTTCTGCCATTTGTCCTGATTTGTCCATCGTATTATCATTGGACCATACCAAACAGTTCGCCCGGGTCAATCATGCACTGGTCATCGAGTCGTAACAATTGAACTACATACCGTTACAATCTCAATACAGTTCAGAGACAACTTAGCCATTCAGGCTATTTTCGAAAGATTCCTCAGGTTTCCGGGCAGACTGTAACAGATTCATCACTACAACAAGAACATAGCGGAACCAAGCCATTTCAGCACAAGCAGAGATATATGCTCCCATCAGTATTATCACTGTGAATTACAGAATGGCAACCAGTACAAGAAGGGTTCAGAACATTGCCAGAAATATCTAACAGAATCGACTCCCATAACAGTGGCTTACATTTTTTGCTACTTTCTACCGAATATGGGAATCGAATCACATAGATGTCTGATTAGAATTCCGAACCCTGAAACACTCTTGTCGTTCTTTGTGTCGTATTTGCATATCTCCGTCGAAGACCCTATCTACCCCCTCTGCTTCAAAACTGAGCTACAGGCATCACTCCACATAACAGAAACATAAAAGCCGTGTATATCCCCCTTCCAGATTACACTCTCCCTATATCAAGACTTTGTTCCTGTTAACAACAAGAATGTGTTCTGTATTACTTTGCATGATATCAAAAAGAGTACATGTCGAATGCTAGTTCAATCAAGAAGCCACACAGTCGATAGAACTAATATGATTGATTCAGAAAATCCATCTAAGATTAGTTCCACGAACAACACAGCTGGAAAGAACAACATGGTTACTAGAATTTAACTGATTGATTCAAAGATTAAGGGGACATCCACAGATTAGATCAGCCTGCATCATCACACAACTAGAACACTCACAGGTTCATAAGTTTTGGGGTAGTATGATGAAATTCAGGGGGTTTGTGAAGGGCGGTACGATGGAGTTTGGATTTGCAAAGGAAAAGATCACAAAAGCCCTAGCCACATCGATTCTTTGACGTCTAGATTTAGCGTAGCCATCGCAATAATCAGATTTCTTAGTTGATTTCCTGTAACTCCCCACTTAATCAGCTATTAACCCACAAGAGAAGCAATAATTTCGATTCAACACAGGTATACATTGCAATTGCGGTTCCAAAAGCGACGATATGAAGGTCAAACCTACGGAAACCTAGAAAATCAGCAAATGCAAAGGCACACCTACGTCTGTTTGGAGTAAGAAGAAGAAGAAGGGACTCGCTTGTTGCGGAACATCATGTATCCGACCGGAAATACCACTCCGATCATCATAATCGCCGCGCCGATGAGGTATCTGATCGGACTAGGTGGCTCAACCTCGACGATTCTAAGATGCTGTAAATCGAAAGCCAGAAATTCAGATCACAGATCTCCAACTTAAGAACCAACGACCAAGAACCGTGTTAAGGCCAATAAAAGAATAACTACGTTGCTCGATTGAGCTCGGAGATCTGGATCTGACATCGAGCAGCAGAGAGAGAGAGAGAGAGGACTTACAGGCATTTTTTCCCCGCCGTTGGCCCCTGCAGCGTAGGAAACGAGATTCGGGAACAGAGGCGAACAAGGAAAGAGGACTGATCCTTGTGAAGGTATTGGTTGCTTCTGCGAATGAATGGATCAACGGAGAAGTGAAACTGAAAGGAGAGGCGAGGACGATGACTAATTGAAGGTAGATGTGCCTCTCTACCTTCGCTGTTGCGTAATTGATACGAACTCGTAACAAACCAGTAATTTAATTTTATTCGTATTCTTTTCGGAAAATATATATAAAATTAACAGGACGTGGCATCATCAACAGGACGTTTTGCTTTGCCATCAAGAAAGTCCAAATGATTTTTGCCATCAATAAAGAATTGAAACGGGAACGACCAGATGTCGTAATTATTGTCGGTGAAACGAACAGCCAATGAGTAAGGATGGCAACGAATATGTATGGTACGGGTTTCATATATCCATCGCCTACCCAACAGTTAATCCGGGTTTTATTCGTATTTGTCCGAATTGATACAATGAAAATCATATCACTATCCATCCTTGTTTTAAATTGGGGTTCGGTATTATCTAGTTGAACGGGTTTTACCCAGTTGAAGTAATTTGATCAATTAAATAAATATAAAAAATTTGTAAAAAATGTAAAGAACGTTCTAGGCGAATTAAACAAATGACTTCCATTCATCTGAATACCAAAATATCAAACTGCATCATGCAATACAAAATAACAAAATCCAAGTGTCACAAATGACAAACCAAGTAATCAATCATCCAAGTTTTCAACAATCATTCAAGTGCCACAAATTAACATATTTAACCCAACCTCTGAAAAATATAAACAACGTCACATGTATATACGGGTGAGTACGGGACGGATAGTGCAGTATCTATCCCCGACTCATACTCGTTAAATCGATTTTAGGGGTTTACCCGTACCCGCCCAAAATTCAACTTTGACGGGTTTTAAAATGGGTATACACGGATGGGTTTCAGATTTTACCCATTTTTTCTGTTTTGATTGCCACCCTTATCAATGAGTCGGAGAATTCAGAGGAGCAGTGATCGTTTGGCTCGGATACCATGTAAATAAATCTAATATAACAAAGATTAAAGGAAGGATAAAGGAGGAATAATACGGAGGATTAACGTGGTTTTTCGATCTTGAGATCAACTGATCCACTGATGATGGTGGAGATAATAGTTATAGAGATACAAGTAGAGGAGGTATTTATATATAATTAATGGGATTAGGTTAAACTATCCATACTAACCCGCAAGCCCAATAAGACATAGCGGTGACCCAATAACTCATATGGGTTTATCAACAGATACCGACTAGTGATGCAATCTTCCTGGTGGTAAAAGGTTTTTCGATACTGAAGACACCCATTTTTGTCGAAGCTTTGGCTCTAAAAGAAGCAATCAATTGATGCATTGAACACGACCTTCTTGCTGTCGACATTTAAGATGATGCGGAGCTCGTGCAAACATGCATCGCACATCTTGTAGCCCTCCACCCCCTTAGTGAGGCGATCAATCAAGAGATTCGACACTTACTGAGGCAATCTCTCAAACTCAAATGCCTACATATCCCTCGAATTCAAAACCATATATTGCACATACGCTTTGCGTTTTTTCCCTCATTCATAATCATTACACGACTTATCCTTCATAGTCGGGATATTACCTTTTCCTTGGTAATTGCATCATGGCACTCTAATTAATCTGAAGATGTGTGGATCAAATTTATAACTCAAACCAAAATCTGCATAGGTGAGATATAAACGAACTAACTCATGAGATACTCTTTATCATAGAAACGAATTTATAACTGGCTCATAAACCTCCCAAACCGAGTTCAATATTGGTTGAGCTCGGCTCGTTGGCCTTAAAATCGATCTCCAAACGAGCATTTACCGAGCCAAGCATCTATAGTCGAACATTAAGGTTAAGAAATTCAACGAGTTGCATCAAACGAAAGGAATGTGGAGCCTAATTAAACAACCCAAAACCCCATGATTGATTTTTTACAAAAAAAATAACCAAAGAAGCCGGCCTAACCCATGGAGTCAAAGGTGAGAGCGAACCAGCCGAGTTGGTTAACGATCTGACCGAGCCGGTCCATCTGTCCTTTAGAGTCTCCAATGGCGGTAGTGAAGGGATAAACAAAAGTGACATTCTTAGCCACACATCTGTAAGTGACGACATCCCCTTTCACCAAGAACTCGAGAATATCCCTCTTCCCATAGAACCCATCCACCTCGGCCTCCAAATACCTCCCTCCGTAGGGGGAACTTTCCACGACTCGAATCTCAGGATTCTTCTGCGTTGTCAGAATTGCTTCCTCCAATTTCCGGACTGCGGATTCCTCCGCCATTACAGCAGCGTCATCCGGGTGGGGGATCCTCCAGGGGAAGGAGAAGGATGACGACTTGGGATTGGTTGATACGCAGCCGGGATTGGTGGACGGGCAGGGTCGGATCCTGCCGTCTTCGAGGCCGATCTGGAGGGTTTTGGACTGGGAGAAGGGAGTGGTGGGGGAGGCCGGAGGGGGAGAGTTTGGGTAAGGGATTGCGTAAGAGGGGAGAGGAGAGTTTAGTGTGAGGGCAATGGCGAAGGAGAGAAGATGGTTGGAGAAAGGGATGATGTGGTTGTTCTTGCGGCGGAGAGTGGAAATTGAGGTGTGGAGTGGAGGAAGTTTGGAGGAGGAGGAGGATGAAGAAGGTGCCGGTGCCGGTGCCGGTGCCGCCGCCAGATGTGGAAGCGAAATCCAACGAATCAGCTCCATTTGCTTATTTTGAATTCTGGATTCGATGTTGTTGGGCTACAGAAAGCATAACATTGAGTTGGCTTTTCTGGTTGGATATTATATTCCTAATGGTTAGAGATCATCTATGTACAAAATCGTTTGTTATGTATTAAAAGTAACATATTTATTTTTTGTAATCGGTAAACTAAAAGTATATTTATAATTATGAAGGGTTCCGTCTAAACGTTTATTAACTTTACTTATGTGACGATTAACAGATTAAGATCACATTAACTCCAAAACGATAATGATCAAACTGTACAATTCAAATATTAAAAGGAATTATCGAACATATTTTCATGTTATTCAATTTCAATCGATCAAAATAATCAGATAACCTAGGCAACCGATACAATCAGGGTGTCGAAGCATTCCCTATGATGCATCTGCTATAAAGGTTGTGAGAAATATAAATATGCGATCTCAAAAACTATAAAAAAATTTAATTATTAATAGCAAGTTCGGGCTTGGACTGAGTTTAATCGGTCTTCGATTAATGGGCCTATACCTGCACGGGTAAGCCCAACAGTTACTTATTTTTCCCCATCCACAAGGGGGAGCCCGGCAGTAATTCACCAGGCTTGTTATGTGTACAGGCAATGGATTTGGGCTTGAAGAACTGAGCAATAGACTTGATAATAGAGCAATGGATTTAGCAGTTCACAAGTTATAATGACCAACTGGAATCAATTCGATCAGCCAACTCGGAGACAACATTCGTATATGATGTAGGAGAAGTCAAAGTACTTAGTTGGGAAACTTAGTTAACTTGAACTGATTAATAAACAAAGTACTTAGTTGGGAGTGAACATCAAAGAAAGACACAGAAGACAGAGCTAAGCTGGTGAATCTCTCTTCTTGTAAAACAAGCTAGGAGATCCAGCAAAGACTTAATCAGACTCAGCTTCTGAAGCTGGAAGAAGACCACAGTAATGTCGTACACCAGTTTCCAAATTATTATGAACCCTTGGATCTCCACCTCTCCAAGGCAAATTAAATTCCTTGGATCTTTAGTTTGGAGTTAACTACTAAACCATCTAATGTATAGTATACAATGTATACAATCACCATATTAGATGTCAAAATATTTTGAATTTAGGAATCAATTCGATGGTTGCTGTATTTTAAATTCTTTCACAGATGAATGTTGACAATCGAATTACATTATTCGACGCATTTCTATTTTTAAAGACTAATCTAAATTATACTCCCTGACAAATCATTAAGGACGCTTCATTCACTGCCCTCCTAACAACCATATTAAATGTCAAACATTTTAAATTTCACAATCAATTTGATCATTGTATTTCCAATTTATTTACTCATAAATGTTGAGAATCTAACTATATTAATTCATCTTTTAAATTAAGTATACTATTCGTTATTAAACTAATCCAAATTTTATTCTTTTTATGACAAAGATCACCCGATAAAGCATGTCTATCTTTAAAAATTTGTCTAACCTTAAACTATAGTTTTACTCCTCCGACAAACCCTCGATCAATGATGCATCATTTACGATTTTCTAACCGCCGTTTACTATCCCACACGGATAAAATAAAAACACATTTTAGTTGAATAGTTATAGAATCCTAAAGTTTCTTTTTTCCTTGAACAATGTTTTGGAATTCATGCATGTGTTAAATGGTACCAACAAAATAATAGTGGGGATTTCTCTTTGGTGACATATTAAATTTAAAAATATGTCAAATGAAAGTTTAAGAATGAAATAAAAACTATATATATAAAATTAAAGGCAAAAAAGAAAGTGGGGAGGGGAGGAAAGAGACAAGAAGGAGAAAGGAGATAAGCGTAAGGATGAGTCATTGTTGTTGAGAAAGGAGATATCCCCCCCCCCCCCTTCAAACCAGTAAAACGACATCGTACTAGATGCTTTTGATTAATTCTTTATTTAGGTCGGTTGAGTTGGATATTATTTATTTAAATTATATTATAATTTTTTATTCATATTCAACTGTAAATTATAAAATCCACAGTTTAAATATAATTATTATACATTTTTTTTCTAGTTGGCCTTAACTCTCTAATGCATCTCAATTTGGACTTTGCTGGTAACTTAGCGATGTAGGCAATTCGCTTGTTTTGCTTAATATACATATCATTTTGAACACATGTAAGTTACGATGATAGACTCTGATATCAAATTATACATTTTCAAATACCAACTCGCTAGAAAGAGAGTTAAAAAATGTTATAACCAAATGCCAACCGTAGTTAACGAGCTAGTACATATTAGGTATATCAATCACAATTCAGATACGTAATTATCGTTTTGTATCATTTATTCATCAATCAAATTAGTATATCGTCACAAAAAACCAGAAATTATAAAAGATTTTGGGTCCAATTTAGAGGTAAAGAGCCCGAGCTAAGTAAACATGCAGATATGGGAACGCGCTTCCAGCAGTGGCTTAACCTGTTGTGTTTGTTTGTGCGCGTTTCTGGGCCCAGCGCCGGGGGGGGGGGGGGGGGGGTGTTTGTTGTGCAAATAGTGGTAAACTTGAGGGGGTGCTCTGGCGAAATAAGGTAAAATAAGAGGACTGATTGAAAAATAATTGAAACGAGCGGAACCACAGAGAGAGAAAGAGACCACCAAGTTGGAATGTTTCTTTTCTTCGACACGTCGTCTTATTCCACTTCAATCTTTTGTTCCCCTTTCTTAGCCATTAACGATGATAATGGTTTACAAAGAATCTGAATTTAAAGTCGGAAGCGCGGTTGGATTATCGTGTTTTTTTGGTACGGACTTGTTCCTTTGAATATGTTATTGTAAATGGTTAAAATTTAATCGAACATATTTAAAGTTTTCTTGACCTATATGTTTTAGAGCTCTTGATTGTTCATGAAGTTTGTGAATTGGTGTTTCTTATAAGTATTTGATAGGTGGACACCAAGTATAATGCTGAGTTGATTACCTCCCCATTCGCTCACTAGAGCAAATGATATGGAGCTAGCGATGTCGTCATCAGATGTCCTCGGCCGGTCTCCCGGACTACTTGGTTATCGGTTCAAGGTGTAGGTTGCTTGACGGTATGATAATAGAGCTGCCCACTCAGTGGCGCTTGGAACTCTTAGCTGTTCGTGAAGCTTGTGTATGAGTGTTTCCTACAAGTATTTGGTAGGTGTACACCCAGTGTAATGCTGAGTAGGTTCTCTTCCAATTTACTCCCTAAAGCACGCATTATGAAGCTGGTGATGTCGTCATCAGATGTCCTCGTCTGGCCTTCTTGACCACTTAGTTATCAACTCACGATGTAAATTGCTCAACGATCTGATAATAAAATTGCTCATTTAGTAACACCTATTACAAACTTTTTAATATCTCCAAAATTATATTGAAATCCATCTTATAACTTAAATTAATTTTTAAATTAATTATATCAACTTACTATCTAAATCTCTCCCATTATCTATATAAAAAACCCTTAATTTAATTCGATATAAATTAAGTGACATAAGAAAACCCTTCTCTAATAATAAAAGAGGCTAAGTCGCAGTGGTCGTAGCTGACGTATAACTCGTTGAGGCGGTTCGACGTAGACTCGCCGGCGGGCCCCACCACAGAAGAAAACGGGAAAAAATAAAAAAAAATCCAGTCGGAAGAATTTAAGCTTCATTTACATTTCATTTCAGTTACATTTGAATGAAATTAAGGAAAGGGAGCGCAATTGGGCCTTCCTCTTTGACTTTGACCCATTTTAAATAAATTTAAAAGAAAAAGAAAATAAAAAAGGAGCGCACAAACAAGAAGAGCAGAAAGAGAGAGCAGAGAAGAAAAGTCCCAACTTTCCTCCCTCTTTCCTTCTACGCTGCAAAACAAACAAACAAAAAACAAAAGGCCGCTCCATAGATAAATACACCAGAGCTCCCCTTGCCCCTCTCTCTCACTTCATCATTCTTTCTCAAACCCAGAGACTCTCTCTCGCTATTTTCTCTGCGATCTCTTCAAGGAAAAAAACCCACCAGGACTTTCGTTTTACTTAGCCTATTACCCAATCCGAGTCTTACCTTCAGAGACTAGGTAAGCATCTGTTTATGCTTCTCTGTATGAATTTTCGGGTTGTTTCTTTTCTGGGTACTTGTGGGTTTTGATTGTTTTGAAGACCAGACTTGATTTGACTTGTGGGTAGTGAGAGTTGATTAGGTTTTTTGCCTCCTTTTTTGTTGTGGAAGTTTGGTGGGTGGGAAGATTAGGTTTGAGGATGGGGGAAAACCCAAATAGAGGATGAGATTGATTACTGATTTGTTTCTGGGTAGCTTTCGTCTTGATTTGGTTCAACTTGTTCAGCCAATATTGGAACTTTCTGGATTACGGGGTTTTCCTTTTTCTTCATTTTAGGTGGTTCTGGTTAAGACTCTTTGTAAGGGAAACTGCTGGCTATATAATTAATTGCTAGTTAATTTTGTTGAAAGCCTCATCTCATTTTGAATTGATTTTTCTGCAGTTTGTGTTGCGAACACCAAACATGGTGGTAGAGCAATCATCGTTCAGGCAGAAAGCCAGCAACTTGGGGAGATGCTCAGTTTTGCTCGAGCTGTCTGCTATTGGGGATCTAGTTTCATTCAGAAGCGAGGTTGAAGGCAAAGGATTGGATGTCGATGAAGCAAGCTGTTGGTACGGAAGGAGAATCGGCTCGAGGAAGATGGGGTTCGAGGAGAGAACTCCTCTGATGATTGCAGCCATGTTTGGAAGCACTGATGTTTTGAAGTATATCATCGGAACTGGCAAAGTTGATGTGAATCGGGCCTGCGGCTCAGATATGGTCACTGCTCTTCACTGTGCTGTTGCTGGTGGTTCGAACTCTTCGGTTGCGATTGTCAAGATGCTGCTTGATGCTGATGCTGATTCCAACTGCCTTGATTCGAACGGGAACAAACCGGAGGATCTGTTCGCTCCCTCGATGAAGTGCCCTTGCAATTCGAGGAAGAAGCTGATCGAGTCGCTGCTGAAAGGTGAGAGCTTGAGCGAAGATGAGGAAGAAAAGCTTATAGCTTTGCCTCAGTTTGCTAAAGAAGGAATTGAAAGGAAAGAGTATCCTATCGATGTCTCTTTACCTGACATCAACACCGGAGTATACGGGAGCGATGAGTTCAGAATGTATTCCTTCAAGGTGAAGCCTTGCTCGAGGGCGTACTCTCACGACTGGACCGAGTGCCCCTTTGTCCACCCGGGGGAGAACGCGAGGAGGAGGGACTTGAGGAAATACCCTTACAGCTGCGTTCCTTGCCCCGAATTCCGGAAGGGGTCTTGCCAGAAGGGCGACTCGTGCGAATATGCTCATGGAGTCTTCGAGTCGTGGCTGCACCCGGCACAGTACAGGACCAGGCTTTGTAAAGACGAAACCGGCTGTGCGAGGAAAGTCTGTTTCTTTGCTCACAAACCCGAGGAGTTGCGTCCTGTGTATGCCTCCACCGGTTCAGCCATGCCTTCTCCGAGGTCTTCTGGTTCTGCGGCCAGTGCGATGGACATGGCATCGTTGAGTCCCTTGTCTCTCGGTACGACATCCTTGCCTACCGCGGTTTCGACTCCTCCGATGTCCCCTCACGCTTCGTCTTCTCCGAAGAGTGGAGGGTTGTGGCAGAACAAGATCAATTTCACACCGCCAGCTTTGCAGCTTCCGGGTAGCAGATTGAAGACAGCCATGAGCGCTAGAGATTTCGATCTGGAGCTGGAATTGCTCCGGTTCGAGAATCATAACCAGATGCAGCAACAGCAGCTGATCGATGAGATAACCGGTCTCTCCTCCTCCCCGACTCGCTGGAGCCAGGACTTCAACAGGATGGGAGAGATGAAGCCGACTAATCTCGATGATGCGTTCAGATCGTTGGATCCTTCTTTGTTCTCTCCGATGCAGCAGCAGTCTCCGACCGGGATGCAAATCCGTCAGAACATGAACCAACTCCGTTCAAGTTTCCCCTCCAATTTATCGTCATCCCCAGTAAGGAAGCAGCAGGGAGGAGGATCTTACGGGTTCGAATCTTCAGCTGCAGCTGCGATGAACTCGAGATCCTCAGCGTTTTCGAGCCGCAGCCAGAGCTTCATTGACCGCGGAGCAGTATCGGTCAACCGTCTTGGTGTGACTGCAGCAGCGAACTCGGTGTCGATGATGTCTTCGAACTGGGGATCCCCCGGCGGGAAACTCGACTGGGGGATGCAAGGAGACGAGCTGAACAAGCTGAAGAGGTCCGCTTCTTTCGGATTCCGAGGTGGCAACAACAATAACAGTCCGGTGACCAGACCTGCAGATGTAGCGATGTCAAACGGGCAGGAGCCGGACATATCATGGGTGAACTCGTTGGTTAAAGATGCTCCGGAGAACCGTCACAGCCATGTGAATGGAGTTCGCGAGTCCATTCCGCCATGGATGGAGCAGATGTACATGGAACAGGAGCAGATGGTGGCGTGAGAGTTATATTATCACAACAGCAACAAAGGCACCACCACCACCCTCTGGATATCATATGATCAAAAACCCTGACAGAGCTTTTCTTCAATTTTTACATTCTTGGTTAATTGTTGTTTAGTAATTCCCTATTTACTAATTGTATTTACAGTTCTCTGAGAGAAAGGTTAAAGAGGGGATAATGGAGGAGAAAACTAGGATCAAGATGGAAACTTGTAGGTGCAAAGGAATAAGTGAGATTATATTCTTTAATTATTTCAATATAATTATAATTTGTTCGAGTGATTTGTTTCATTTCTCCGTAATCTCTTGAATGGAAATGGGGAAGGATGAGTTCTCTTCTTCTGTAAACTGTGTTACTTGTTTGATTGTTTCTTCATGAATGTACCTTTCAGGATTTGGATTTGGTCCAACAATTGCATTCAATTTCTATATTCAAAGTCATTCTAGATGATGGTGATCTTGGTCCTACAAAGGCTGCAGAACTGGACTAATGAGTTTGGAAAGTTTGAAATTCTTCTTGTTTGTCTACAAAAATTGGCCTCCTTTTTGGATTCATTAATTGTTGATGATGTATTGCCTCACTCCTACGGGTTTGTTTCAGGAGGCGCATCACCGTTGTTAAACATGGTATAATAGTAACGACACAAGTACAAAACATAAGATTTAAATAGGCTTCTCACCAAAAAGGTCGACTAGCTAATCCAAGGAGAAGAGAGTGAGATCTTATCATCAACGAAGAAGAAGAAAGACAATGAATACAGGCAGGCCTAATAGCTTTTGAGTTGCGGTGACTGGTCGGAAAGAAGTGGTGGTGGTGGAGGCGCCGCCGTGAGGTCAACCAGCAGAGAGAGGCGGGCTTACCTGCCATTCTACGGAGATTGGAAGGTGGAAATTTCCTTGCCTACCGAGTGTTTTCTAGTCACAATAATTAAATAATTGTTTTGAGCAGATAATGAATAATAATAATAATTGGGCCGGCCATGACCTGGGCGATGGTGGCGAGATGCTTCCTCCTTTTATTTTTTGTATTCTTTCTTAATCATAGTTTTCTGGTAGGGCCCAGGCGAGGTACTAATCAATAAATAAATAATAATAATAATAATAATAAATGGGAGAGAAAAAAACTTAAAAGGAAAGGACGTCCACCATAATAATTATAATAAAAAAGCCCATATTTCCACTAGTAGGCGTGCGCTGGCCGAGTGTTTTGAGCTACCTTTGAGAGATGGGGGCCCATTTATCTCCTTAATGGTCGGTCCACTCCCATCCTCTTCTTTTTATTTTTTATTTCCTTTTTACGTGGAGATTAGTCGTGCAGATTTTTTCTAGACGTTTTCTTAATCACTCGTAATCAGTTTGGCCATCCGTACAAGGAAATGGTTCGAAAATTTGAGCGGATGATATTTAACTTTCATTTACAATTATTATGTTCTAAAAAATATAAAGTATATTATGATAACACAAATGGCTAAAACAAGATTGAGAAATATGAAAAGAATAAACATAAAAGGCATTTTGCGTCAACACTAGTAATGTAGGTTGCTGCATGATTGTTGAATGAAAATTTTATGTTGAATATGTGTACGCGAATACTAGTAATGTAGGTTGCTGCATGATTGTTGAATGAAAAATTTATGTTGAATATGTGTATGCGAAGTATGATAGTTTAAGAGTTGTTCGTTTAGATGAGTTAATTTATATATTTAGTATTTTGGAGTAAAATAATGTTTATTTGAAGATTTGTGATTTATGAGGTGCACAAATTAATGATATTAGAGTTATTATGTTTGGTTTGTATTACTATTTAATGTAGTTTTTTTTGGCGAACGTTGAGTATATGTGTTTTTATAAATCATATGATAATAACGTTTATACAGTATGAATTGGTAATCAGGGAGGTGTAACCCACATACGAGTTATAACGAAAAATGCACTTAACCAAAGTTAACTACATTACATTCTAGCACTCCTCAATACCGATCTCACTGCTAAATACATCTATTTCAAGACTCAACACGAGTCGACACTAACTAAATGAAGTTGCTTAAAATAAAAACCATTCACCACATGGTTGTCATCTAAATCTAAAGGAGAAATATTAAATATACAAAACTGAAAAAATTCAAAAGGTAAACGATTCGAGACCCGCAGACAACGAATGGTGGTGAACGAGACTTTAGAGCAATGTTGCTGGAGTTGTCCATGTTCCACAACGCCCCCCAGGTATTATGTCGAACCGGAGCCGAAGCGGCGGATGCAGAGTGCATAGGGTTATTGACGACGGTGACTGAAAGTTGAGAGGCTCTGCGAGCGTTGGGCGTTTTTTACGGCATGGTGAAGGCTTTAATGTTTGAGCGTGGGGAGCTTGGAGGCTAATGACGGGAAAAGAACAACGACGGCGCTGGAACATCCTAAAATTTAGGACCTAAGTGTAGGGAGAACTTAACTAATTATCATAAATCATATATTATTTAATGTAGTTTTTTATAAACGGAAAGTACAAATTTTCAAAATATCACAAGATAGGAAGACAAATAAATCAAAAATAAATAATTGTAATTAAATTGTTTATTGTCGATAGCCATAATCAATTTTTTTATTATAGGTGCTCGCACTAGATAGTAGATGGCCAGCTACAAAATGTATTCCGTTCTTATCGATAAGAATAAAACTTTCGAGACAATGTGATAAGAAGAATGGGCTGGGCCCTGATGCAAGAGTGTACAAAGCCTATTGGGCTTTCACATATCAGTCACTGAGCCCTTACGGCAGCTGATCGTACCTTTCAGTTCAACTACCGCTGTCGTTCGTGTTCTCCGTTCAGCCGCCGAGCTACCCTTATCTCCCTTCCCTCCGTTCACGATCCACCGCCATTCCTTCATCGCCGGCGCCACATCATCCTTCTTTTTTCTACTGTGCCAAGACTCTGCCTTTGTAATGCTTTCCCACGATAATCTCCCTTCTTTTCCGCTAGTAATTTGGTATGCTTTCATTTTTCCACCCGATCATTGTTCTCTCTGGGTTCCATTTTCATAATTGATTAAACAATGTTAATAGACCAAGTGCTGAGTACGATTAGTATTCCATCATTTGCTTTCATCTGTATTTCCCGGTTAGTGGAAATGGAGAGGGTGCAATTACTAGATCCCTCTTGAGTGTTTCTATTTGAAACTGATTATGTTCATTTCCTCTGCAGATATTGAATTTCGGGGCTTTCCTGAGGTTAGATGCCCTTAAAAGCTGTGGTGAGAAAGTTGATGAATAATTTGAATAGCGTGAATTAAGGCATCTCTTCATAATGTTGGTGGCTGGTGGCTCAGCAGGATTGTCCTCCATGGCAGGTTTGCATCACTTTCTTATGCAATTTCAAGACTTCTTATGAACTCTATAAATACTGATGCAATTAGGAAGTAGGAAAGAAAGATTCATGTTGATGAACTGTTTGGTGTAGTAGTAAATCTAATTTGCGATATGCAGACTGGTGGCTGTGTGTAATTCATCTATTTCGATGAACAATGCCCTTCCTGCTTCCTGGTTTCTCCAGTTTGTATTAGTAATTAAGTTTATGGGATTGATTAGAGTTGTCAAATTTACTTTGTAAGGATCTTGATTTTTGTCAGGTGCAGGTATGAATGTCGAAAGACTGAACCTTGTGAATACGAGGTGTTGCTTAGGGAGCAGAATCACTAGCAGAGCTGCTTTATCAGAGAAAGCATCATTTTCTGTTGGGGAACATGATAAGAGTTCTTCACCATTGGTTAAAATGTGCGGAATAACATCAGCTAGAGATGCTGCAATGGCTGCAGAAGCTGGAGCTGATTTAATCGGGATGATTCTTTGGCCCAACTCCAAACGTTCAATTTCATCTTCTGTTGCAAAAGAAATTTCGAAAGTCGTGAGGGCAAATGGAGCACAGCCTGTTGGTGTATTTGTCGACGACGATGCAGATACAATAATGAGAGCAGCAGACATGGCTGACCTTGAATTTGTACAGGTACCTGTTCCATCCAACTTTCTGTGACTGGTGGATGAATAATATAAAAGCTAATCTGAAAACCCTCTTCCAACAACTCGATCAAAATGCAACTCGATCTATTTTGAATGCAACAGTTCATGACAGCCATCTTGTTTAATCTGTCTGTATATGCAGCTTCACGGGAACGGTTCAAGGGCAGCATTCCAACAACTGGCACAAGACAGACGAATAATCTACGTTCTTCATGCGAACAAAGATGGCGAGCTTCTGAATCAAGTTTCAGAGGAAGAATGTTCTTTGGTCGACTGGATACTTGTCGATAGTGCAACCGGGGGCAGGTAAACCAGAATCGAAATGCATCTATCTACTCCAAAGCCGAAATCTTTAACTTGTCGAATAAGTTTTTAGCTTTATACATTTTTTTTGCAGTGGCAAGGGGTTCAACTGGGATCAGTTTCAGTTACCACCAATCCGAAGCAAGCACGGGTGGCTCCTAGCTGGAGGAATAAACCCAGAGAACGTTTCTGAAGCACTGACGATCTTGAAGCCTGACGGTATAGATGTTAGCAGCGGCATTTGTGGCTCAGATGGCATTAACAAGGAGCAAGCCAGGATATCTTCCTTCATGAGTTCTGTACGTTCCATAAGCTATTGAATAATTTGAAGTATTTTGGCTTCACTTCCCAGTCAAGCAAGCATCTTGCGCAACTTTTGGTTGACTCGTGTACTTCTCTAGAAGCTTCAAAGTCGAAGGTTTGCTGGAAAACATCGTATGATCCGAAGGTTGTATCAAACACAAGTTTATCGGCCTAATCGAAATTGATTAAATTATGAGCTAAATAAAGAACCTGTAAAACGTGTTATATAGAACTGTGGCCGCCCTAGTAGGGATGCATTTTAGTCAGTCATGTGATTAAATTAAATCCAATTTATGCGAATTTGATTGCTAGACAGCTCTATTATCTGCGAATGCAAACAAGTGTTAGAACATATTTGTAAATGTAAATGGGAACACGCCATTAGAAGAGTTAGGACTTTTGAGATGAGTACACCGCCGGTTACATATCGACTACTCTGACATAATAGAGCCCATCGGCTCCTCGTCACCTTAATATTCACTTGTCAAATCTAGAGGCCGAGTCGGAAATTTGGTCAAGGGGGTGCCTTTCGTTATATAAAAAAATCAATTACATAACAAAATGTCAACTATCAACGAAATATAAAATCAACGTCATAATATTAAAAATTCGTACAGTTACAAAATATTAATTCAAAATACACCGCGTACAACAAACCGCGACACAATTTCGAATAACAAAGTACCATCATTTCTTCTCTATCTAATTTGTAGAGGCTTATTACAAGCCTGTGTAATTAACAATTGTGAATCAAATTAAATATACATATTCTTCTCTACAGCTAGAGGGTTATTGCACAGGTATATTACCAAGCTTCAACGGACCTGTGAACAGCGATCGGTGTACGCCAGAAGGCAGTTAGCGACCGACGAGACAGATGGATGGTGTGGCCGACGAAATAAATAGATGATGTTGTCGATGCGTAGATCGTTAAAGATTGGACTTTGAAAACAATTCAAACTCAAAACTTTCAAATTATTAACCCACAATACTTTAACTGAACCAGTCAGCTAGCCCACTTAGACACACCTTTTTCTTATTATATATATAACTTTAACCTTTTTAAACGATTTTAGGAAGAAATCCTGGTTCTTGTCCAGAGGATCGATGATCAGTCAGTGGGTATGAGACAGCATGCTCATAACAAGCCAACATACTGCCCATTATCTCTCATAGCCAATATTGATATCACACACAAAGCAACAATTTATTTGATACGTAATATTTCAAATATTAATTCGATATTATCAAATCGTTAACAAATTGAGATTTGCCATTGCCAAATATACACAGCCTCAGAACTCTTAAATTTTGGGTGGAAGGAAAAGAGACGGATGAGATGGGTAAGATGTACCTGTTAAATGTTTAGGACCGGATAATGTGCGGTACTTGGAATAAACATTCGATTACGATTAACCGTTAAAATTGTTACCAAAAAATAATACAAACAGTTAATTAATTAAAAAATTGAGATCTTGACAGTTAATCGTTCTGTTAATCAATTAGCTTATTTTCTTTTATAATTTTAATTAACAAATAATTATAATCAGTTATTAACCGTTTCAACAGAATCTTATCATGTACAAGTAAACAATTGCCCGCTACAAATGCTCAAATCATTCGCTTATTATTCACCAATAATCCTCTCCCCCCAAGAAATCAAACCCAACTTTAAGAAAAAATGGCCTCCTCCTCTTCTCTTTCCGCCGCTCAAGAGCAACACCACCAACCAAACCCCTACTCCGCCGCCGCAACGTCAGCACCGCCGCCGACACCTTCAGCACAACCTCACAACACCACCAACAGCCACGCCCCCGACAACATATCCACGTCAGCAGCCGTAGCAGCCGACACACTTTCCCGTCTCCTCAACCGCCTACCCGCCCCATCTCTCTCACTTCCCTCCCGCCGCCGCCCCTCCCCGCTCTCATCCTCCTCCTCCACCGGCACGTCATCATCAATTTCCCCTCCCGTCATCTCCCTCTCCAATGACGCCGACATCCAATCTTCCTTACTGTCGGCTGCATCCGAACACGGATTCTTCCAGCTCACCACCCACAAAATCCTGTCTCAACTCGCCAACTCGGCCGAGTCGGAAGCGCTCGCTCTCTTCCACCTCCCCGACGACCAAAAGGAAATGCACTTCCCTAGGAAGTGGCCTCTCGGCTACGAGGCCGACGAGGACGGAAACAACGGTGGCGCTTCGTTTTGGCTGGACTCAGCCGACAATGACACGTCGTCTATGACGAGTTCGTTGCTGGAGCTGACTCGGGCGATTGAAGGAGTCGGTTTACAGGTGATACGGATGCTTGCCCGGGCAGTCGGGTTCGAGAACCCGAAAAACCGGGTTTGCTCCATGATGGTGGTGAGCGACGGCGAGGAAAGGGGTTCGGGTTCGGGCGGCGGATTTTACCCGTATGTGGTGGGGTTGCAGTACCAAATAAGGAGGCAGAAGCATTGCTTGCTGGGGGATTCCGGGTCCGGGTCATGGGTAACGGTGCTGCCCGAGGTGGAGTCGGTTCTGGTGACCGTGGGTGACATCGGGCAGGTGAGTTACTTTTTGTCGTTTTTAGGTTTGGGTTTCTGTTATTTAAAATATTATAATATTGTTATTGTAATCCAATTTTGTATCGTTCCGAAACCAGTCTAATTTGGGTGAGTAAAATACGGTCAATAAGGGTATTTGACGGGTGCGGGCAAACTTGGTACCCGTTTAAAAAACGGGTAACGGGCGGGGATGAGTTTGATAGTATCCACATGATGGGTACCTGTTATATATATTATGTCGTTTAATTATAGATATATAACCTAAAACTCATTTATAGTTCACTAAAACCCTTTGCTCATGGGAATGGAGTACACCTTATAGTCAGTTGTTTACCGTCTTGTGCGAACACCCGTAGCGAAGGGATCGGTTATTGCCTTCGGCGATAAACACTCTAATTACACCAAAAAATGACCTAAAACTCATTTATAGTTCACTAAAACCCTACCCTCGTCTCTTTCTATTTGCACGAAAACCTATTCAAACTATTTAGATTATATAATTCATTGTTTCTGTTAGATTTTTTTCATTGTTATTGAATACGACCTATATTTTTGTCAATACAAGCAACTATAAACTATATTTCGACCGTTCTACAATCCAAAAATCGGAAAATGAGTGTTTTATTTTAGTAGTCGGGGATTACCCGACTAAACGAGTATATTCGAAACCCACAAACCAATGAACTCGATTTAAAAGTTATACCCGTTTGTATAAACGGGTGAATATAGATAAAACTCGATAATTAAATGAGGGATAATGGATATGTCTTTCCATTCTTAATTGAGCATTGACTGGCTTTGTTTAAATTGAAACTTTTGATTTACGAAACAAATTAAACATCATCTATAAAATGATGAGACATTTTGTTTGTAACTTGTTATTCTATTTTGTTAATCTATGGTGTGGTTGAGTCATCATGAGTGTGACATGTACCAAACATAATCTAGAAGGAGAAGTCTTGATTAAGAGAATTGAGGAGCATAATTCAAGGAAAGTGTTCCCTATTAGTTTAATTTGTAGCATGATATTGAATTAAGGAGGTTCACATTTCAATTATATATGAACCCTTAATTCGGTGAATTTAGACCACTGTTTAGTGTCATTTCGTTCTAAAATGATAAAACTTTTAATGTTGAAGTGTCTGTGCAATGTATTGTCGTATTGTATTCAGTTTGTTTTCAAACTCATCTCAGATATAAAATTCCGTTACCCTTCTGGTTCTGCTATTGATGAGTTGAGGTTTTGATGGGAATGAAATAGGTATGGAGTAATGGAAAGCTAAAGAAAGTGAGAGGGATGGGACTGGGGAGTTTGGAACAAGGATCAATCGACAACAACAAAAGTACATTGTCATCATCGTCGTCAAGGAGACGCATATCAATGAGAGTGTTGATCACTCTTCCACTTGAAGACACAATCTCTCCTCTGGTTTCTTCTAAGCTAGCTGCAGAATCTGAAGAAGAAGAAGAGGTGAAGTTCAGGTCATTTGGGATGGAGGATTATGCTTGGAGAGTTTACCATGAGCCATTTATCTTCAAGGACCCACTTCACAGATATCGCTCCTCTCTTTAGGAAACTCATTTGGATTGTTCTTCTTGTTTTGAAAAGTTGAATCATTATGTGTACTTCTGGTTCCAGTTATGTTTGTTTGTTCTTTTCCCCATACCAGCAGAATCACTCTGGTTTTACTGACTGGCTTCTTTTTTTCTCTTCTCTTTTTAAAATATTTGTTTATTGTGCTTGAGGAATCCACGTGTACATGTGGTATTGAGACAGTTTTCTCACCATTTTGAGTTGGAATCGGTAAAATGTTCATTTGTAATAACGAATGTGAAATGAAATTTGGATAAAAATGTAGAGTTAGTTTTCAAAATGTACTTTGTTGAAATCTAAAGTTTTCTGTTTGAATGGAAAAGCACAAAAAATTCCATCCTGAATTTCAACGGGTACTATCCCAACTTACCCAGCGGATACCCATTGCGTGGCTGGAGGCGCCATGATCGCAGAGATTCTGGCCATACTGACAACATGTCCTTAGATTCAGCTACATGTTGTCTAACTGTCCGCGAATAGAGCTATCCGCTATGTGACGCAACGTGCTCTTTCATATCTTCCTGATTCTGTCGAGACCGATCTTACAACATGAGTTAATGTTTAACTTGTCTTTGATCAATCTTTAACTTATGTTATATTTGTTTTTTATCTTGATTTCTCTCGTCGGAGTTAGCTATCGTCGGAGCTAGCTATCTATGAAAAAAGAAGGTCCCAAGCTATTTGTATCTCAAACAATCGTTACATCGCATAAATTTTGAGGGCTAAGCAAATTCCTTAATCGCCAAACTCAATGCCTACACGCTTCAAGCTTTTACTACTACCGTAGCTATCAAAACCTACTGCATCCCCTACCTCTAAATGGATACGTCTTGAGTCGATCAACACTCTACATCGCATCCCTACCTCGTCTTCCTCACCGAGGAAAAGGGAACAGTTTTCATAAAACCCGTCTTTTGGCGGGAGATTCAAGAGGCAAGATCTCGGGGCGGAGACCTTCCATCTAGTGGAATCACTACTAGCAAACCCCTTCTGTTGTTCTTCAAGGGTTAACATTAGTCGATGCCTGCGACCTAGCAATTCGGTCACGTATTCCATGTCCCCTGCGGCTAAAGCATGACGAACTCGAGTAGACGAGACTTGTCCTTTGTCTTTGAAGTCGTTGAGGTCGAATTTTGAAGGATCTTGATGCTTGTCCATGACGGAATTTATGATGCAAGCCTGGATTCCGAATTCTTTGCACAGGCGCATGAGTTCGGATGTGTCGCCAGCAGCTTTATATCCAAAGCAATAGTTATCGCCTGCCACAACCCCGGTCACCTCGAGCTCCTTGCATAGCTTCTCGACAAACTGTCGGGGAGTCAGATGCCGGACGTTTGAGAATTCTACTTGGAATTCTGCTGGGAGTACGTTTCCGCAGTAGGGTGCCCAAGACGAGAGGACTCTGTGCCGGTCACATTTTGCAACTATCGGAGCCCTGTTTCATAAATCAAGGAAACTAGCCGTAAAATGTCATGCGAAGTGTAACAAAGTACCTTCAGCGAGAAAAGTTAAGTTGGTAAAACGAAGCAAACTTCATCTACCTTGGTTCCCAACCAAGTACTTCAGCCATTCCTACAAAGGATAGTAGATATGGAACTCCAATCCTTGATGCTTGAACTGCAAGTTCTCTATGGCCAATGTGAAGAGCTTCAAACTTTCCTAATGCTACTATTCCTCCTGAAACAATCACCAACATGTGTATATTTTCTAAATGTCAAACCGGGTATGAGCCTGTGAGAAGATGGGTATAACATCATACCAGGATCATTCTGCTCAAGACAGAAACACTAATAATACTATTGATCTCATAGTCACTGAGACAAGGAAACCTCATCCGTTTATCTTACCAATGCATAAAATTGAAAGCAGAATACAGAACTAAGTTATTGAAAAGGCAGACAAATCAATGAACAGAAAAAAGGGAAGAGGAAGTACAAACCTGCAACGGAGGACAATCCTTCAGAGAGGTGCTTGCAATCATCTTCTCGTTCGCTTTGCATAAAGAAAAGTCATCAGCCACTTGACCAAACACAGGAACATTATAACAACACATCAAACATGTTGCACCAAAAGCCAATAGAGAAAAAGCAGGATCAAGTCTTAACAAAAACATCAATTTGAAACCAAACAATGAGCCAGAGCAAACAGTGCTAACCTGAAACAATCAGCTACGAACGGAATTTCGCCAGGAGACTTCGATCGGAGGGTTGAGAACAAACGGATTCTCGGCTGAATTGCATGCCGGTAGCAGCTGCTGCCACCCACTACATCAGTGGAGTCAGGTTTGAATACAAGAGAAGAGAACTGAACAATTCTAGAGCTGCAAAATCCCAATCCTGCTGCAAGTGCATGCTGAGTATCCCTAGAGTACTGATTCCGGTGGTTACACTCCCATAAGTGGTGTGAAATACGAGAGCCACCTCCCACCAACATCATGAAGGGATGTCTTAATTCACTCTATATCCAATTATTCATCAACTTGCTTTCAGCTCCTGAAGGGCTTCTAACCTCAGAGAAGCCCCAAAATCCAATATCTGCAGGTCAATTGAACAGAATCTTAAGGCTTCTAACCTAACATTCTCAAGTGTTTCAAATAGAGAAAACCCAGTACCCAGTAGTTCATTTCCATTTCCTTGAGGCAAAAACTCTCAGGAATTCTACTAGCTAGGAGATACGATGGAGCATTAGAAACTAATAGCTTATAATGAATTATGAACTGAAATTTGGAGAACAATGATCGGGTGGAGAAAAAGGCAATTGAAAGCGTTACCAAATTGAAAGCGGGAAAGAAGAGAGGTGATCGAAGAGCATTGGAAAAGGAGGAGTGTGGAACTTGTAGTCTTCAAGGTGAGAAATGAAGGATTTGGCGCCGGCGAAGAAGTAAGGGCGGCGGATGACTTAACGGAGGGAAGGGAGATAAGAGAAGCTTGGCTGAACGGAGAACACGAGCGACACTACAGAGCGACAACGGTAGCTGAAAGATACGAGAAGAGAAACCGATGAGCCTGCCGTACGGGCCCAGTGGCTGGTTTATGAGAGCCCAATTGTTGTACACTCCTGCTTCAGGGCCCAGCCCCTTTATCTTATTTGGATCAATAAGAAATTAAATTAGGTACATTACTGAATCAAATTTTTTTTCTTCCGGACTAATTAACTTACTAAAAAAAAGAAATAAACATTATATTAATAATGGTATTTGTCGGTTATATATGCTTGATTTTAATTTGGTATTTTCAGACGGCCAACTCAACTCTACCATGCAAAACAACTCCGACAAATGGAGTTGCAGGGTATATTAAATGTTGAATAAATCGATCATGTAAAGATATTTTAATGCTCGATTCAACGGGTTTTTTGTCGATTTTTAATCTGTTTTTATACAAATAGAGAGTATATAACACCGTCGAAATTCATTAAATACATATAAAAACCCGTACCTCTCACTTCTCTCCCTATATTCAGATTATTCTTTTCACGTCTTTTTCTCGTTAAGCTCCAACAATACCATAAACTCTCATCCCAACAACCGTATTCTATCTACACTTCATCTCTATTTCCCACTTCTCCCCTAAAATCAAATTCTCATTTTTACATTTTACTCTTATTGAGTTCGAACTACGTTCGTCATGTGTACACCCTCATTATTCAATGTTCATTCTAACTCGGTACAAACAAATTATTTCAAAAACTGAAATAGAACCTCATTTAATAAAGACCCATTTCTACACTGAATTTATTGCAAATGACCCTAAATGGTAATTCAAAATGTGAAGAAATGGAAGAATATTTAATAGCAACAAAGATAAATTATAACAAGTTAATGAATCTCCCGAAACAAAACATTATTATGCAAATTCATTCATCTTCTTCTGTCTCTCAATCGAAGGACAAAAATCCCAGTCCAACGAAGAACGACAAGGCCATGGTAAGTCAATTAACTTTCCTTTGATTGTCTCTGCATAGTCGCGTTGACCTGTTTATTATATTGTCTATTTGTTACCGGTCCTTCAAATATGGATCTTCATCTTCCTAATTTTCAAACTTTTTTTCGGTCGAAAATCTCTTAGCATGAATCTTGACTACGACTCGTCATGAACTTTAGAATGGAAAATATAGCAGTCGAAAGTGCAAAACAACGTTCATAACATTGTGCAAGGTTAAATGACTAAAGTTAAACGGTTCATTGCGATTTTTGGGTCCAATTTAATATTCATGTAACACTTCGATATAATGTTAAAATATATATATATATTTGGATGCTCATAATCAAAGAGATGATAATTATCTAGTAATTAATAAGAAAGAGAAAAAGATAATTATTGAATCATTGTATTAACTGATAATAATATAATTAATATGTCATATTTTGGCATCGGAAATTAATTGTCGTTATTAGATGTAGTCTCTAATTAGTAACATTATTTGCGGTGTCCTCCCATCCAACCATAACATAAGTGAAAAACACACATCACATTTTGTGTCATTTATAAGAATATTCTAACCGTTTAAAATTTTTTAAAGCCAACTACCAAAGCTCCATTGAGTCTGCAATCAAGCCTTAAACCAACTGGATCGCGAGCCAGGCTCTTGAAGCTCACAAGCTCACCCGAATTTTAATAAAAACATTTTCCAACCGAATATCAAGTTGCTCGCAACGAGCTGGTTGGTGGTCAACAGCTCTACCCATGGCCCGGGACTGTGGGAGGCCCATGTATCCATGTTAGCTTGCATATGCAAAGTAGTTATTTCTCCCTCTCTGTTTGGTTGAATCGTCTCCTCGTGGTGTATATAACTACATCCTGCCTTGCCTTCAAATAACAGCAACCTTTAAAAAATAAAAATAAAATAAAAACACCGTCTTTCAAACAAACAGGTCCTAGTTCTAGCAGCATATTTACCTTGGAGTTTATTTTTCCTAAAATACTGAAATATTGAGGTTGTTAGTGTAAAAAATTATTACATTCCAATATCTCAAATTGTTGGAAAATAATTATAATTAATATTTATATTATTTACTAATACATAATTACTAATTAGTACGAAAGAATTTGTTAACTTATGATTTAATAAAGAAGAGACTTTATCATTAATTCATACAAAGTGTGGACAATGTTAGAGATTAGTTGTTGGTTGATTAAGAAATTTCACATGGTTATTTTTTTTGGTTTGGTTTTAATTAATTAGAAAAATGTTATACATAATGAAGGTCTTTTAGTTTTTAATTAGTAGACTTTTTGGGATTAATGTGTAATTTATAATTATTGCATGGTTTTTCAACCAACCCACCCCCCTTAAACGTTGACGTTTCACATGTTGGTTAGGTGGGTAGGTGAACCTTGTAACATTGCACTCCTAAGTTGAGTTGGCATTTTTTGTGATTCCTTTTTCTAAGTTGAGTTGGCAAGAAATTTCTTGTCTATTCATCGATAACGGATTCAGAATAGTTTGGAATTGTAGACATGATTTCAAATTTATAATGAATTTAAAAATTATACTCGATAAAATTTAAAAATACACTAGGCCAAATTAACTTTCAATTTTTGTAGATTTTACATATTGTTTCACTTTGAAATCAAAAAATTTTGGATGGTAGTCTAGGTTCACTCACCCTAATTCCACTATTGTATATAAATGTATATTTCCTAAGAAAATTAGTTGTAGAAAGTTGAGTTCAGATTAAAAAAGATTATGAAAGGAAAGCTGAATAAAGTGATATAAAATATTTTAAATGAAATTGTGACTTTCTAAATTATTCGTGTGAAACTAAATTTGGGTGTACATAGCACGCAACAGTGATAATATATATAACAACGCTTAGTTGATAATATCATTTGAAAAATTCGGACTTAAGCCTTATATATAAAGAGGTAGTTTCTGCCTTTAAACTAATTTTCAGAATAGAAAGTTTCACTAACACATAACAATTATAGATTCTAAACCCTAATATTACATTCGCTTAAAACTCGAGAGACTTATTAAACATCGAAAATAGACACATATCTCGTAAAATTCGTATAGTATTTTTTATATTAAAGCGGGGAGGCGTTACACAAAAATCCGCAACCCCCACACTTGCAGTTCCATCCCCTCGCATATTAATGCATAGAGATCGATGTCTGATCGATCAACCACACTTGTCCAAGCACACTCATGGCCACTACACCCCACATATATATCCCATATGTCGCCATGCCAATGTTAATGCCAATGGCTCCACAATGTTGTAGGTGATTGCATAAACATCACTCAACTTTGTCCAACTTATAACATCCTCTTTGCCGAATTTCATACTTTACTCTATCGATAACTAAACGGCTTACGATTTTACGTTCATTTCAACTATACAGGGCCAAGATTATACTTGGGGTCGATTAGTCCACCATGTCATTTCATATGCGGAATTAGTGTGACACAACAAAACTAACAGAACCGTAAATCGCCAAATAAAAGTAAAAAAATATTTTTTGAGTTGAGTGACAAATGTCAGAATATACACTTACCCCTCAACAAACCGAACCAAGCTGAGTGACTATTATGTTAGCTAGCTAAATTTGAATGACCATTTAGGTGATCAACCCCTAAAATGCGGATGACTCTAGTTATCCTCCATTAATTTAGTTGGATCTTCATATCAAACTATTTTTTAAACCATCACTATATATTTAAGATTCTTCTAATTCCCACTCCTAATAATTTATTTTTTCGAAGATAATCTAGATGAACATGTTCTTAAAAGGAGAGAAAATAATTCAATATAACATAGGTATATAAAAAATCGTTGTATTTTAATAATTTGAATTTTTGGGAGAGACATCTGATATGTTTTATAAGGTATTCATTAACACGGCTCCTTAAACAGAAGCTCTTAAAAAAGTTGAGGTTTGTACAGGTTCACGCGGTAAGTCATGTGCACAGAATGGGGCTAGCAAAATTCTAAACAGAGACTTCTTGATCTTTTCAAACTCTAATATCATATCAAGAACCGTTGCATCCCAATAACTCGAGTTTTTGGGAGTGGGTTCTAATAGGTTTTATAAGATATTCATTAACAAGGTGTCCGTATGCGAGATGTAGCTGAAATCGAATCCAATATTTCTAGCCACACAACATAAACCCACCGCACTACTCCACATAAACTTCTCATAATATTTTTTTATTAAAATAGACCGAGACTCTCGATCAATACTCATTGGAGGTAAAAAATAAAAAATAAATAAATTTCCATTTTTCAAAATATACTAAATTCGAACCTAAAATTTAAAATAACCAAATATATTCTCTACCATATGAACAACTCCACTTAAACAATAGCTCGTAATATTTCAAAACATGATTAGTATGTTCAAACTTCATAATTAATGAAAAGACATTACTCTAATAGAAATAGTCCTTGATCACTTCCAGCCATCCTTCATTTTCATTATGCCAACAAAAGACTTGAAAATCACTCAAAAAAACACCCCCCCCCTCCTCTCTCTTCTTTCTCTCTCTCTCTACCCTCTGCATCACTGTCAATCTTTGACAGCAAACTAAGAAAGAGAGATGTTGAAGAAGAAGAAGCAACTGATCATCAAAGTTGTTAGCAGAACCAAATATAATACCAGCAGAGATCAGCCAGCAGAGAGGTTGAAACTAAACTTGAGAATGACCTCCCTCCCTCTACCATAACCAACATCAGAAGTTCAGACAAACCCATCTCACCAAATCCATTAGAAAAATCAACCCACAGGCCAAATACTAACAAAGCTTTGTTCTTTTTAATCCAAGTGAGCAAAGTCCCTTTCTTCCTCTGTATACTCTGTTTTATTTCCTTCCTCCTCTGTCTTTTTATCTTACAAAAGCTTCAATCTTTCTTGTTTTCTTTTTAATATGCAGCCTGCGACGACAGTCCGGAGGAAATCCTACCACCACCACTTCTCCTCGCTGAAAACGGCGGCGATGAAGCACAGGATGAAGAACAACAGCAACCTCTCTGTTTTTGTCGTCGTCTCCTCTGTTTTCCTGTTTGGTGTTTTCATGTACAACGAAGACGTCAAGTCAATCGCCGAGTTCCCCTTCTCTTGGCCCACTACTTTTTCAGATCCTTCCTTCGAACTCGCCAAGTCAGCCGCCGAGTTCGACGCGATGGTACATGCAGAGGAGGAAAGAGACATGGCGGAGGTGGAACTCCCTCCTGAAGATTGCGATTTGTTCACTGGCAATTGGGTTCTGGATAATTCGACTCACCCTTTGTACAAAGAGGAAGAATGTGAGTTCTTGACTGCTCAGGTGACTTGTATGAGGAATGGGAGGAAGGATTCGCTTTACCAGAACTGGAAATGGCAGCCCAGAGACTGTTCTTTGCCCAAGTTAGTAGAGATTAGTAATTTGTGAATGGCTATATTACCCTTCATCAGATTACTATATTACTCTTTTGTGGAATTACTGTAGGTTCAGGGCGAGGCTGCTGTTGAAGAAGCTGAGGAACAAGAGGCTGATGTTTGTCGGGGACTCGTTGAACAGGAACCAGTGGGAGTCGATGATTTGTTTGGTTCAGTCTGTGATTCCTCCTGGGAGGAAAAGCTTGAACAAGACTGGTTCTTTGGCTGTCTTCAGAATTGAGGTACCTTATGTTTATGAGTTTTGCTGATTTGGTCACTGGGGTTGGTTAAATGGGTTATAAAATCACTGTCAAACACTGTTGGTTTTCATAAAGATACTACCTTTAGTAAAAGTCTCTGTTTCCCCACCATGGAGGAATCTTTCTTGTTTTCTTTACTTATTCGGTTTTCATTTCAATAATTTGAATTGTTTAGAGATGTTCAAGATTAATTCGTAAGTATATTATTCACCAAAACATCTCTTCGAACATAAGCTTTTTAGAAAAGCTGATGTTTACACTGTTCCGATATAATAGAGACAACATGTTTCTTAAAAGGCTTTGATACTATATCAAAAACATTTGCAATTAATGTTATTATATTACTTGCTAAAAACGGTTGCATTTCAATAATTTGAGTTGTCGGGAGAAGGCCGAAATTAGATTTTATATATTTACTAACACGCCCCTTGAATGAAAGCTCTCAATTGCACAATTTCGACAAATTATGAGCATGAATTGCGGGCTATCAGAATTTCAAATTAAGACTTTCCAATCTTTAAAAAACTCTAATACCATGTTAAGAATTATTACATAACATACTTCAAATCGATTTTTATATTATTATTTAATACTAATATTATCGGTGCATGGTTTGGTAATGGAAGCCACTTAATCCTAAAAGTGATATAGAATAATTAGTCCTTTTAGTATTACATCATTTGAATGGAGGATTTGGTATGGTGAGAGCAGGACTACAACGCAACGGTGGAGTTCTACTGGGCGCCGTTCCTGGTGGAGTCGAACTCGGATGATCCGACGATGCACAGCATCCTGAACAGGATCATAATGCCGGAATCGATAGACAAGCATGGGCAGAATTGGAAGAACGTGGATTACCTCATCTTCAACACCTACATTTGGTGGATGAACACCTTCTCCATGAAAGTCCTGTAATTGTCTAATCAATTTGTCTAACTATAGCTTGCATGTTCGTGGTGGTTATGAATTGTCGATGGTTTTCGATCATACTGGTTCTACTATTTTTCGTGGTGGTTATTAATAATATACACTGAAGCATGTTTTCAATGTTGCACAGCCGGGGATCTTTCGACCAGGGAGCGACGGAGTATGATGAAGTCGACCGGCCAGAAGCGTACCGGAGAGTGATGAATACATGGTCCAAGTGGGTTGATCAGAATGTGGATCCTAATCGGACCATGGTCTTCTTCAGCAGCATGTCCCCACTTCATATCAAGTACGTACTCTCTCGATCTCCCTTTGTAGCTTAAATTAACGTTCTTGCGGTTCATGAATCGTATAAAAATTGAACCCTTTCTTCCAACAATGTGAGCTATTTGGATTTAAAATGGTTATGTCACGGTATCAGAACCGAACCTTTCGCTGACGAAAAAGGTCAAAATTTTGTATCATGGTAATCCAGACATTGGTTATTGCACAAAATTTATGAACTGTACAAACTTCACTCTTTTTCGAAGTTTCGTATATTATTGAGTAGTAATAGTTTGACCAGAGTTGCAGAGAATTTATAACTTTTCTCTTTTTGGAAAGTAGGGAATTTAATAACTAGTCACATGCTCCATATATTTTATTTATGAGTAAGATTTTACTGTTACTAATTAGTGTCGGTGTACTTAGGCCCAACATTTGATTAATTAGGTTCGGCAATGGGGCAGGGTATTTTTATTTATTTTTTATTCGTTTTCAAAATTTATTTTCGTTTCCGTTCTAATCTCTATTTGAATCTTAATACTTATATCTATTTTTAAATTTGTGAGTTTCGAATATCTGTGAATATCTCCATCCCTTTCTAATTTAATTAAAATTTTCAAAATTAAAATTATCACATAATCGTGAGGGTAACGTTGGAAGTAGATTTGTGGTATTGCGATCGTAAAGAGTTAAGAGCGGCTCTGAATTGGAAATAAAATTAGAGATTTTAGGTTTAGGGTTATGTTTGGTAACTATTAGATAATTGTTGTAATGTAGTTTTACATATTGGGTAGAGTATGGGTGTGGGGCAGAGTACCTAAACCCATCCCCGACCCGTTCCTGTTCATTTTTTGTGGTTATTCTTCGTATCCGTCCCATAACCCGTTCATTGAGAGTATTCCCCACGATTGAATTGAATAGGGTTGAATACCCACGGGTACGAATAATATTGTCAAAGCTAGCGGTAATTTTACTACATTTTTTGAGTAAATAATTGCCGACAAGAATGGTTGAGAACTGATTAGTCATTATATTTTTTAAAATTTCCCATTTGGTCAACCACTTATTTACCCAACTTGTTTTCAATTTTTTAAAAAATTACAGGAGTGAGGATTGGGAGAATCCAAATGGGATAAAATGCGCTAAAGAAACGAAGCCGATTCTAAATCTGTCGATGCCACTAGAGGTGGGGACGGACAGACGACTATTCACCGTGGCGTCGAACGTGACGACAGAGATGAAAGTGCCGGTACACTTCATAAACATAACGAGATTGTCGGAATATCGTAAAGACGCGCACACGTCGGTGTACACAATCCGACAAGGGAAGATGCTGACGACAGAGCAGAAGGCGGATCCAGCAACGTATGCTGACTGTATCCATTGGTGTCTTCCTGGATTGCCCGATACTTGGAACGAGTTCCTTTACACCCGAATCATTTCCCGCTTGTGACAAAATTTAAAAGAATCGGGATGAAAAGAGTAATAACAACACAAAGTTCATAAGAAAGGTTCTTTTAAAATTTGATTTTTGGTTCTTTTTGTGGATTAAATTTAATTCCATTTGGTCTATCTTTTTGTAATTTGGGGGGAGGGGGATTTTTTGTCTTTTTTCTAAAGTTCAGGAGCGTTATTGTAAATTGAACATTTTATTAGGATGCCAACCGACAACAAAGATAAGTTGGTAATTTGATTGGATGTGCGAGGGCAAAATGAGACGAGAGGGGTATGTGGTTAAGGGAGCTGAAGGCCGTAAAACGTGGAGTTGCTTGCTTCGTGCCGCTAATTGGGGAAAAGGCTTTGGGAAATGAAGAGCGCATTCCAATTTTACCCTTTTTTGGAATTGTAAAATCTCATGTGGAAATTAAGAATGAATAAGAGCTAAAAGAGCACTTAATTGTACTGTCCTAATATCACTCAACAAAAGCGTTGGATCTTCAATTTTTTTTATAGGAAGGCAACAAAATATCAGCCTCACACAAAATTCTAAGAAAAAGTTTTTAATTTCGTTTATTATTATTTAAAGTGTTTAATATAATGAAATTTTAATTTTTAATTATTTTCAACATGTATATTAAATATTAATTAATTTGAAAAATGTCAAAATTGATAAAAAAACCGTGTGTTATACTATGGAAATTTGACCATTTTCACAAGAAAATTTTAAAATTTTCAAATCGACTAATATTTGGCATGCATGTTAAAAATGACTAAAAAATAAAGTTTTATTTTGATAACTTTTGTAAATAATGGCCAAATGAAATTAAAAATTAATTTTACCTGGTGTTATGTTAGTGTTGAAAATTTTCAAATTAATTTACTTTCTGCATGTATGTAGTGGGAAACCGTTAGAAATCCAAGTTAAAATTTTTGTAGTCGAAATCACATACATCCCCACTAACGACGACAATCAAAAGTCAAGTGTTTATCTATAAAGTATGATTGGATGTCTAAATTCAACTCTGATCCTTCAAATCGCCAACATTCAACTCTACTAATTAAACAACTCCACCTAAACTGGATTTCTTGATTTTTTTACCTACAGTAACGTCACATATAACTTCGAGACCAGCCTCCGATGGGAGTGGCGAAGATTAATGTTGATGCAGCTTTCTTTGCAGATGGTATGCGCTTCAGTATTGGCATGGCTCTTAGGAAACGCCTGGGGCACAGTTAATGGGATACATGCAGCAGGGTTTGCAGGTATACCGGCGGCCAAAGATGGTGAAGCGGGTGGCGGTGTTAGAAGGCATTAAATGGGCGTTAGCTCTAGATTGCCCGGTGATTGTGGAAACAGATTGTCAAATGATCGAGGGAACGATTTTGGGAGACAACATTAATTTTACAAAGTTTGGTAGTATCATAGCTGAGTGTAGAATTTGTTTTAAATCACGGTTATCGGTTATTTTGTTCGGAGAGATAATAATGGTGTTGCTCATACGCTTACAAAGCGGTTGGTCCTTTAGATTACTTGACCATCTCAAGCCAATTCCTAATAACCCAGGAAGTAACTGAAGTCCTAATTACTGCATGACCAAAAGTAAAAATCAATGCAGGCGTTGTTCGAGCTAGAGGAAGCTTCTTCCAATCCACGACCTAATCTTAAAAATAGTTTTTCATATACGGTCAAGTGTACTCAACCGTTCTAGATCCGCCGCTAGTCGAATTCCCAAAGTTGAAATATACTCAGCCAACACATCATCATCCTACTATTAAAATCCTACGCGTGAGTAAATAAATATCAGCAGTTATTAGGATGAATTTAAATTAAAATACTACATGATACAACATAAGTTACAAAATCACAATATAAGATTGGACAATGAGTAAATAATGCAGTTATGAAAAGATCAAATTCTACCTTCTTGAACAGACAGCAGCTGAACAATCCGGCTCACTGCACTGAGGTCTGTTCCGGGGAGCAACAACCGGAACAACGGGACTGACAGCGGCAGCCCCCTGGGTTTCAACTTCGCCGTAGCGGCATTGATTACCGACGGGGACGGCACTCCAAACCACTGGAGATACCATGAAAGAAGCACGGAGTTGTGTTGGACATTCGGCCATCTTCCTGAGCTCAAGTAGATACGTAGATCGTTTTTCAGTTCATCTGAGTGGTTCAGTAGCCCTTCCATTCTCTTCTTTAGGGAGCCTAGGAAGGTTGACTGGACGATGGTGCCTTGCCTGGTGGTTAGCTTCCCTCTCGCTACGGCTTCGTTATACGTGAGTGCAAGCTGCAGATGATCATATATTTTTCCAATCTTTTGTTTACTTTAGGCCTAAGTAAACGTTCTAAGGGTTGTTTGAGTAAGAGATTTTAAATAGAAGATATTCGAAAAATAGAAGAGATCTGGATGAAGTTTTCTATTTTTTAAATAGACAGTTTAAGTTTATAATTTGTGCGTGATTTTTAATGCAAGTATTATGGAGAAAATTAAAAAAAAATACTAAAATATCCCTGTTTATTTACAACTATATCAACTATAAAAATAAAATTAAGGGTAATTTTGATTAAGGTTTTCAATTAGGAGATTTAAAATCATCTAATTTTCCCCCGAATCATAAGAGGATTTCAATTCACTCCCAAAATTCTTCTCTTTTTGTTTTTGATGTCCAAACGAATAATTTGGAAAAATCTCTAATAAGGTCCAAATTACTTGTTCAAACGACCCCTAAGTTCATTCACCTAGCGTAGGTATGCTGTATTGAGTAAACTATTCCAATCCTACAATTTTTGCCAGGCTTAGAGAGATCAGGAGAACATTACCTTGAGACTAGAAATGGCAAGCGAGTCTCTGAAAATGAGAGTCCCGTTGCTGACTTGCTCGGCCAAGGACGCTAGAGTTGTATATAAAGACAAATAGACCTGCAACGGAAGATATCCAGATTGGATTATGGTTTATACAAGACGAGATAAATGACGGAAGGTTAAAAAAACGGTGTAATTACCTGGAGAAGAGCTGGCCTGTCTCTGCTAATGCACTCGAAGAGTACTTGCAAGCAGAATTCCTGGAAGTCAACATCGGACCTACAGATATGCGGAAAGGAATCGACATTATAAACTGGTGTCATTGGAGGAGGAACATGCCGTCTTTCTCACAGCATGTGATTTTTGTTAAGGAAATTATTTATGAATGATGCTCAGTGATGCTATGACAGTATCCGACGAGAGGTCTTGGCAATTCTAGCAGTTTGGAAATGAACGTCTCAACTCTAATATGGTCCGATGTTCTATAGGAATCGACATCACATAGATATAACGCAATGTCGAAGATTAAAAACTAAATACGATGGATGTCAGAGGAGTTTTGGAGCAAGATGAGAAACAGAAAGAAAGAAATTGGAGTATCTGGAAAGCTCTCACCTGCTATTCCAAGAAGCATCACAACAGAGTTGTGCGAAGGCAATCAAACTAGGATCAGAAGAGAATGTACTGACCAACTGATCAACAGTAAGAGAGCCATGCCGGTTGTTGCTGCCCACCCAAGCTTTGACGCTACTCAAGCCAAAAACCTAATAAAGATAGAGAATTGAACGCTTCGTTTACGGGATAACATCAGAAATGATACTGAATTAGGGGGTGAAAGACAATTTTCTTCAAAACCTTGTGCATTGCTCGAGACAGCAAAGATTGCCGCCCAATGGGGTCGTCCACATACGAGCAAGCTCCCACCTTGCGCTTTACATAGAGAATACCCGAACTAAAAGGACCATTCTTGTCCCCGAAACTCCACCAAGGCTTATCTGTCAACGGGTGAGTAGAATGAGCCAGAGATGCAAGAGACAGGAAAGGTGCAGTAGAAAAATTGGCCAACCTTCAGGGACAAGCTCGATTTTTTGTGACCAGTATCTAGGACCACAAATGCACACCTTCTTCAACTGTAATGAGTTATTAAATTATGTCAGCACAATAATGACTACGTATTTCCTGTATGAAACTAAGTCATAGGAGCAAGAAGCTATTATATTTATCCATAGGAATCTTTACGCAGACTATGTTACTAAGACATATGAAGATGCTCCAAGATACTTACAATAGAACGCTCCGGCAAAATACATGGTGTGACCTCGCTGTAAGTGGTTTCTGAATAATTTTCAGTCTCCTTGATGGAGACTTCAATGGGGACATAAACAGGCAAGCCACTGTCAACATCTACAGTCTGAACCCAACGAGCTTCAGTAGCAAGGACGTATAAATGTCTGAATGCCTGTAAAGTGAAAAAAAGAATACATGACCACACGTCCAAAGCAGAACCTTTTACCTTTTTTTCCACGCAACCAGACTTTGAACCACATATTCTTGGTAAACCAATTGTTTATCATTCATTTGTGTGCACCTGAAGGTGGCAACGATTGTCATTTGGTCCAGTAGGCAACCGTGGGTATAGAGAAATTAGCAAAGCGGCAACAGCACCATTGCTTGTTGAAAATGTGCGCATTCCTCCCCCAAGAAACAAGAACCCAATTGCCATGCTCACCTAAAATCAACATGTTGCATATATGTCAAGATTTACAGTTCATTGCTGGGCAACTACAAAACCGAAGGTCAAGCAACTTTTCTTTGGGTGTTATTCACCCATAACGAGAAGAGTTTGACCATTACAGTCCTTGAACACTATCAAGAATTCCATTAAATGTTGGATTGTATTCAGTTATCTACTTAGCTTGATCGAACTGTAAGCTTTCCACAATGTCTTGGAGATGGAGAGCACAGGTAACTTACAAGAGTTATGACTATGCAGCTATATAGAAACAAATCTGAAGAATGAATTCTTAGGGTTGTTGGAGATACTCACAGCCATTTGAATGCCATAATTCGTATGACCATCTGGAGAGCTACGGCCACGAAGGAACTTCAACAACCTAAATGTTTGAAGATGTCCAGAACCAGCCATGACCTGCTCTCTCAAATAAGCATCAGCAGAAAAAGCAATGTTGGTGATATCAAAAGATATCTAAGAGGATAAATATGAATGAAGATATCAAGTTCACATACCACAGACAACGCAAGAACAACAAGGTGGAGGCATATTTCCAGGGTGCTCCTATCAACATAGCGTGACAAGCCCTTGGAAAAGCTGTTAGCTTTTGCAGCACAAACAGGTTTTATCTAAAATGGGGAAATAGAGATTCAGACCCTAACAACATGTCCATCGTCGATTCAGCTGAGCAACTAATCTGAGCTTTTATAGATACCTCATTCAAGAAGTACAGAGCACATTCATAGAGAAGTTCCTGTGCATTTCCATCCCTTGTACCCGCAAATCTCAATCCTGTAATTGTTGACAATGCATGGCAGCACTTATGTTTAATTGGCATTCCTGTTTAAACACGGAGTATTATGTTATTATATACTGCATACCAAGAGAAATACACGTCCCAGCCACTATATTGACATATGCCTGTACAAATGTTTCAGCATCCATCTCATCGATATTGCTAGTGTCATCTACAAGGCCTTTGACACCAGTTGCTATTATCTCGGGAATCTGGTTCAGAATCCAATCCTTAGATGGCTGCACCCTAGGATAAACAACACCCGCTTTGAACTATTAGGCAGGCCACACATGGCTAGGTTGTCTACTATTCAAAGTTAAATGATCAGTCATACCTGCTCCACATTATTAAATTCCGGGCAATGACACGAAGCATTATGAAGTCCGGCCTCACATACTGCAGTTCATAGTGGGTTTTTGGAATAGACAATCTTGACGCGATGGCCTCTGATTCAGTCTGTTAAAGTGGGAATAAAAAAGATAATTATTTTGCAAAAAAAAATCAAGCTGATAAATTTAGCTGGAATAGGCTACTTCATAAGTTAGAACTCTGCGTCTTCACAATATTCCAGGGTGTTAAGTTATCATAAACGATCAGTCTCTATAGATTACCTTTAAAAACATTAAAGCAAGGGCAATGATAGCTCCAGGTGCAGTAACATCAATACTAACTGCAGTTCCGTCTATCATCTATAACAATTTAAGTGCAAAGCAATGACGTTAAAGGGCATGAGAGGACCAAAAAGGCTTCAACTAAGACTCTGAACAGTAGATAATACAAAAACAAAACAAAGGCATTAGATGACCTGCCCAGCACCACGGTTGGACTCATCTGCCAAAGCATTGAATGATAATGGTCTTTCCTGCTGTAAGATAACATGAAAATAAATATTTGGCTTCAGATTTGTGATACGGAAAGATTTGACTGATGTCTTCCCATACATATTACATTATCATAGTTGCATTACAATGCTAGAGGAAAATGAATTCAACAGCATACATGGTTAAGTTCTTTGCCACCAGTATAGTCGAACAACCTATCCACCAAACTGTCCACAAAACCCAGTGCATCATTTCCTCGACCTTCAGTTAAAGAGGATATTATCAAGAAAATCACAAGATCATAAAATTTATTAAATTGTAATCGTCAGGAAACCCATACCCAAGGCAACTAGGCCCAACGAGAATCCAGCAGCTACAGCATAACCTTCCCTTTCAAGTACATTGTCACCGGAACTTCTGCGACCCATCTCACCCTGCAAAGCTTCTGATGTAAGGTCTGCGATTTAGAGAGCATAGACTGCCATATCACATGCCAGAAGATATATTGTTACCAAGAGAATCTGCATTGTTTGCGGGTGCACTGATCCCTCGAAGAGGTATCCAACTGATACTAAAGCAGCTGACTGAGAAGACAACAAAACACTACTCAGGGCCAATCTCCATTGCGTAAATGCTCTTAATTAATCATATGTACAGCCTTCCTAGCTGGGGAGCTGAGCGCAAAGCCCAAATAAGCCTTGGAAATCAATTCCCAGCATTTCAGCATGAAACAGCGAACTCTATTCTAGTTAAGATCAACAAACAGACTATTTCAAGGACGAAAGCTAAGTATTAAGTCATTGTACTTGGCATATTAGTATAGCTAAACATCGGATTGCTCTACTTATTAATAATGGCCAATAACAGCATTTTTGCATACACATTGAAAACTAATTCCCATGGCTATAGACCACAAAGCCAGAAGAATGAAGAACAAAGAGCACACGCAGCTAGTAAGGTTATTAAGATGACAGAGCATAGAAGCCATGAAAAGTAGTTAATTGTAGCTACCTGAAGATGGGAAGGTAACTCCAACTCTGCAAGTGATGATGATTGTCGAGCAGGTATGTGAAAGTAAAGACACTGTAACAGACAGTGCAGTGATCATGATAGATTAGGAAGGTGCGCATGAAGAAAAAAATGAATTTAAGTACGATGTAACCAGTGGAGCTTAAGTGTCTGTAGTAACAACATGGAAACCCATAGTGAAGATGCAAAGAGTCTAGAGTCTATCATCAATTGAAAAAGCATATCAACACTGACATTGATTCCCCTATGAGAGAAGCATGGGATGAATCTTTACAAAACCAGAGGAAGAAAAAATTAGGAAGACAGTTGTCAAAGATCAAAAGAAGACATATCATTACAGTAAAGTAGGTAAACTCATTTTTACCTTTGATATAGAGGATTCCATAGTTCCTCTATAGGAAGCTGCAAGCCCTAGCAATAGTCCAATGGTTGTGCATTCATGTTCCTACAGATTATCGCCAAACAAAAGTGCTTTAGAGGATAAAAGTATAAAATTATAATTGTCGAGGGTACTTTGGAATCAGAACTTTCTACCAAACGACCTGGAATTACACTGTCATCAAGTAACTAGATAGATATCTTGCAAAAACGCAAATGCGGATTTCAATAAACCATATAAAAAATAATGATTCTGTAAACAAAAGATATGCAATTCAGATCAAACCTGTGTGAAATACTTGTATATGTCTGACATGGTTAACCCATGCAGATATCCATGTACACCTAATGCAAGGAGAAGTCCCGCATGGACAACATTTGGTACCTCCGGTTTGTTGTACATTATCCATGTTCTTGACACCTTACCCTAAACATGAAATGATAAATTTAATTATTTAAACAAATTGGAATACTGTAGCTCACAGAATATCTGTAGAGAGGTAGTACTGCTAGTAAAAAAATTTCCATTTATACTACAGCATGAGTACATGAAAAATTCTTTAATAGGGCACATAACTAATATCTCAAGATTCACCTGGAGGGGGGCTAACCGTAGTCCAGCAGCAACAGCATTATGAAACTCTGGCCATGATTTAAGCTCTTGTATATTTCTGATACTCGGATCTAGATTAACCTACCAAAGGAGAAGAACAGTCAACAAAATACATCCTTAGATACACACTACCACTCATAGAATAGTAACAGAAGAGAAAAGAAGACACTATAGCTAATAATTCACAGACCACGCATCAATGGACGTAAGCAATTGTATTAAATAAAATAGTATGAACATACAGTTGCATTTTGTTGGGCAGGTAACCGACCTGCTAAAACAAGCTTGGGTACAGCAAATTCCTGAGAAAAATAAAATCAAGGTAAATCAAACTGTATCTAATGACAAGACGTCAAAAAAATAGGATAAGAGCATCAACAAAAAAATGTACCTCTGTTAAGAGGGTAGATATGGTTGCTAAAGTGAATGCCCCGCGACCAAGAGGAAGAGCAGTGGTTCGTTGGGCAAGGTGCCATAATTGAGTCTTACAAATATGGAAAAAGAATAATGAGAATAATTACCAAAGAAGAACACAGTGTAACAGAAGCAGAGGCAACACAACTAGAAAGTATATCTTCGACTGAATTTCGTCCACCTACAGCTAACAAACTATTGTCCTCAACTGGGAAAATGGGTTACTGCAAGGAGTCATGATGGAAGGAATCAAAACAGAAATAAATTAACAAATAAATCAACAGTATGAGACTTGACATAACCTATTAGAACCAGTCCAATGATAAGCAACCAGACAATCCAGCCTCTGAGATCAGAATATACGAGGCTTAGTACTCTCAAGAAGAAAGAGTAACACATTCAACACCCATCGCACTTCGGGAGCAAACCACCATGTGAATATGTGAAAAATTTGACTTCACTTGGATGTGAGAAAATGCTTACAAAACAGATGAAAGTTATCTTGAACAAATCAGCTATTATACAATAACCAACATGAAATATGATCACCTCCTTGGAAACAACGAAACCAAAAAACATAGAGGGAGATATTATGATGATGCCAATTTGGTGGAATATTATTGATGATTATCCACTAGTGTCAGGAAAGACTGATATCAGGAAAGATTGATATCACGGCCTTTTGAAAGATACAACTACCATATAGGAGCAACTAGTACAAACCTGTTGAATATCCTGGTCCGAAGGATTGGGGTATGTAGATATTTGGATCGCGACAGGTCTAGCTGAGCATAGAACACGCCTTACCTGGAAACAGTTGAAGCAGTTTTAAGGCAACATAACTCAGACCACTGCGTACATCAATGGAGCATGTTTAGGAAGCATGGAAAGACAGTTTAGTTACAAAATTATAAAGCAATTACATATGTGCCAAAAAAGTTGACCATTGACTGTTAAAGGTCAGACCAATTATTTAAATGACAGCTGCATATGATGAAGTAAACCTCATTCAATCGCAGATCACGACCATAATGTAACTGAGTGCTAGAGGAGAAGATATGTTCCATCCCATCCACCACAGACACATCAGAAGAGGTTGTATTTTCCAATTTGGAACTTTCTAATCCCACGGTTTCAGTAACAGTAGAAGAAACGGTCACTGGATGTAAATGTAGCATGTAAGGCGTTGACATTGATATTAAATTCATGTCAGATCGGCTTCCAGGATCCTTAGATTTGCGGGAGGGAACCAAACGTGACAAAGCCAAATCTTCTCTCCCAAGAAGAATATATGCAGGTGCGGGCCAATCTGTAGGTGGAGATTCCCGGGAAGTGCTCAGTGCCTGCAAAGAGCACACACAATCAATGAAGATATATTATATAAGTAATGAGTACACGAGCAACTAGAAAGGATTACCCAAAATTTTCCTTACTGATAGCTTTAACAATGGATACATTTCACAAATAATAAAGCATTCGTTCAACAAAGTTACTTAAACCTCTGTGCTCAAGGTCGGATAGAAATATTAATAACCACTTACATGTCGCAGGGGTAAAGATACACCAGAAGGCAGTGTGTCAAGTTGTTGTAATCCAAACCTTTCACCGACCATAGCCAAGACAGTCAGCTCCTCAGTGGAACAGGATGAACCCGGAGCAATGTTACAGTAAACTCCAGAAGATACCTTCTTACCCATCTGTTCACCACCACATAACAAACTGTAGAAGGAAACTATCTTTCGTGCCAAGCTCACAACATTACTTCCATCTTTACAAATCAGGGGTGGAAGATCATTTGCACTAGCTGACTTACAACCATGTTGCAAACACTGTTCAAGCCATCTGAATAAACTGGGAGGAGTTGTCCAAGAAGAAGACGTAACACGTCTCTCGATTTGCTTTTCAAGACCAGGAAAATCACGGATATAATGATCTAAATAACCTTCTTGTCCAAGAAATGCAGCAATGTTGCATAATAGGACCACCAGAAGCTCCAAATCTCTGCATGAAGAATCATTGCACTAAACATAAACCAATTGAAAAAAGGATGTATTTAATCATATGTACAGACATCATTGACAGCAGAAACTCATGAAGCCTAATGCATGAAGCAGATAAGAAATGAGTTACACTTAGCGCTTCATGAATCAAAAGACATTTACGCTAAACTACTTTGAGAAGAAAGACCCCCTAATCGACTGATCTTGGACTTTCAATCCTGCTGTATTGAACCTTGTGTTATACACTTCGACAGAAACGAATAAAGACATCATCAATATACAAAATAGACCTTAATATCATAACCTAATCCATTTACATTTTCATGTTTGGCTAAGTTTAGAGAAGACAGTAATAAGTTTATAGGCTTTTTAGCTTGGGATATCCAATTCAACTTTAAGATTTAACTAAATCAAAGCTTTTAAACCACAAGATTATGGAACCGAAGACGGAGAGTTGGAATAAAATTACCTTTGTCGTAGACTATCCAATTTTAGAGTCTCGTAGAGTGCATGGAGGCAACCCAAAGTCTCCCTTAATAGCTCAAAAGAGATAGAGTTCGGCAAACTACATTTTCCTTCCGCAATTGATCCCTGGGAGGGCAATTTTTCCACATCAAGAGACACACAGGAAAATCCACCACTTACACTAACTTTCCGATAATTCTTGTGGAAGTTGCTGTTCACAAGGAATTCCCAAGATGAAGCTTGTGGTGGCTTAACACACTTAACAGAACCAGATTCCCCGCAAAGTCTGAGTATGATGGCACAGAATGAATCCCATTCAGAGTGTAGACTACACTTGCCACTCATCGAATAGTCAGAATCACCATCACCCCATAGAAGAAGAAGGAAATGTTTGTACAAGCTAGGACAGAGTCCATCAGCCATCACAGTGATGCAATCATTCACCAATTCAGATGAAAGGCTACTCCGAAGAACACATCGAAACATCTGAATATCATAAATTGAATGGAAAGAAGAAAAAAGGTGTCATACAAATAAGAATTGCGTTCAGATTCCACAAGCAAAGAAACAACCAATAAATGGGAAAATCATCCAATAGAAATGTGATTGTGATCCCAAAATTGGTAAGACAGAGTCATATCGTCAAAAACAGTTTTTTCCTGAGATATAAAGAATATATACCTGTCCATTGTTTACTATAAGATTGAAACGCCCCTCCACAGCATCAGCCAGTCCTAAAACTTTCGAATCATGGTGAACAGAAATGGTATTTGAGAGCTCTGACTGAGAAGAAAGATGAAGTTTACCCAAGCATGGAGGTAGTGAATATCTGCACAGACAATGTTGCCCTGACTGCAAGTTTAAAGTGTTAATCGTGCAAATCCAACTTGCCCTTAAATATCCTTGCACAAATAATGTTCATGACCGTAAATATGCTTGCACAAATAATGTTCAAGGTTAGAAAGTAGAGAATAAGAGTGTAAATTTCCACAGGAAACCAGTTGCATTGTAGTATATGAACAATTATTGCATGGAAAAAATCTTAGGTGTGGTAATGAGTCAAATGCAAAACAAACTGCACACATCCAATTAGGTCCATATTGTAGCATGGAGCAAGCAACTAGGAACAATAAAGAAAACAACTAAAAGAAGTATCCTTGCGACATGTGCAAAATCAAAGAAACATCTCACAAAAGTAACCATGTTCAAAGCATCAGCCAGTAAGAATTGGTGTCTCAACTTACATAAAGGGAAAGAGTGTTGTCAGGGGCCAAAGCAATAATGTCAGAATATGGTAGCAGTCCCACTTTCACTCTGTGAAGGGAAAAGAGAAGCAGATAGATGAGTAGAAGTCCAGTCGAAAGAAAAAGAACACTGCAAGAGAGAAAAGAAAAGGGGGGCAGTGGTGTTCAGGATCACCTTGGACGTGTCACCACCACAGGAGCAGCTGCTATAGCGGGAATACTCCAGCTCATGTCGGATTTAATATCAAAGACAGTCTCATTATTGATTTCAATTGTTTGAAGTCTCAAAGACAATAGCTTCTTTTGCTCTTGAAGAAGAAAACAAATAATGGGGCTAGCATCATCATCAGTAGCAAGAAAAACCTAGCAAACATGAAAGAGCACACTAGATAAGGAAATTCCAGTGGATAGAGATATGATAGTGATGTTAGCCACTTAAACTTCTATCAGCACTAAAGATGTTGAACTGGCAATAACATGCACCTTACACGCAGCTGTTCGGGTACCTCTCCCCTGCCAGATTCTTCGAAAGGAGACTTGTTTAGCAGATAGAGTACAAGGGACTGCATCAGTTGAGCTACCATGTACCACCTCAAGATTATCATTGATTATTTCCGCAACCCAAACAGAGTGCTGCGATTGTCCTGCTCAAAAAGGAAAATATGGGTAATTACCCCTCAAGGGAAGGTATGGGATTCAACAACTCTGAAACGAATGAGAACCTCGATTAAATGATGCCATCAAAGGAACCTGGTCGCTGGTCCATATTGTTCTCTCCTCAAGGTCCTTCATAATGTTCCACTTTCCTTTCTCTTCTACACACGTTGGCTGGAAGTAACACACAGACAGCATAGTCCCAAAACATAAGAAAAAGATCCAGAAACATAATATAACATAATCTAGGCGGCAGAATATGTACCTGTGGTTCTTCCAACAGATCCTTCAGAATCAAATGTGAGGACATCGTAACTGCCACGTTGTTGATACCATAAACAGATGGACTGTAACCGCTGAAACGTTGTTGTGGAGAATACCTTGTGTCTCTCTTTGGATACATTCTATCATGCGATGATGAGAGAGATGAACGTGTTGGACGACTTCCTTCAGAAGCTGCCTGAAGTAACAAACCATATGGAAGGGGCCATATTGATGCGATTGCGCAAGGGAGAGGGACATAGACCACTTCACCTATTATAAGAGAAAACGAAAAGTAACATAGGTCAAGTAACATTAACCTCTTTAAAAGATAGCCGATAATTTAAAAAGATTCAAGAGCTGTACCAGATATACTATATACTGTTAGAGTATCAGCTTCTAATATACATAGGCATGCTTCAGATGCTTCCCCCAATCGACACCAGCAAGCCTACATAAAGATAAAGCAAGTTACCATATAAATATAAACTTCCGCCGGTCATGTTCCACTCTAGGTCATAACAACGCATTAAGGCGCACCATGATAACTGCCGATGGCAGCGTGAATCTCTTGAAAACTCTTGCTCCCGTAGACCAAAAGATCCTACCAACGAAAGCAGTACAGCTTAGTACTGGATCTGATACATGATAAATTCAAATTCAAATTCAAATTCAAAATATCGATTCCAGTTCAGGCTCAAAATGCAGTATCACATTGCAAATACTCTTCACTCATTTTGCATCGACTAACCATCAACGAAAACCAGTCAGCCAAAACTCCTCCGATTGAACTAGTCAAGGCGAATTCAAACAATGAAATGCTTCGGGTAAACAATGTTGCTTACTTATTCCCCCTGATGAACAGCTCGTGGTCACAGCGATCGCTAAGAGCAGAAGCGGTAGAGTCATCGGCTCCATTTCCATCTCGGACGGTATCGGCGTCGAAAAGGAAGTAGTCGTACTTATCGGAGACACTGCCTCCGCCGTCTTGGGGCTTGCCTCCGTCGAGAGCTTCGGCGATTAAGCCAAATGGCTTGAACTCGCCGAGCACGGTGAGCTCCCGAGCTGCAACCGGCATTTTAAGGGTGACAGCTGAAGCGCTTGAGTGGTCCGAGTAGGGGAAATTTGGAGAACGAGAGAGAAATGTGGAGAGGGAGAGCGGATAGGTTTCATTCAACTGGCATTCTTCAGATTTTCCTCTCCCGCTCTTTTTTTCTATCCTTGAAGTTGACTGAACGCTTCAACCCTAAACCCCGACTGTGTTTCAGACCGTGCCCTGCGAAATTTTTCCGGGTTTACACTCGAAGCCCCGGGTCCGAGGTCCGGCCTGTTGGGCTGTGCTATCATGAACTGAAATCTTGATAGTTCACTGAGCTTAATGCTTAACTTTGTTGGAACGATGGTGTAATCAGTATATCTTGATGGAAAAATGTACCTCTATGACTATATGTACATTGGTGGTGATGATTTTGCATATTGTTAACTAATTGAGTATGAATAGTATATTATGGCCGTGTGGGAATGGACCATTTTATAATCAATTATCTTGATATAAGATTATTGAACTGATTTGGTTTAGTTCACTATAATTAATAGTTCTTAGAATATGATTATTCATATGTTTTTTTAGATAATGATTGTTCATGAATGTAATCATTGTCATTATTTTATCTAAAATTTTGTATCTTTCACACAATGTATAATAATCGGTCACTCCCATCCTATATTTACATTAAACGGAAATTTATATTTGAAGAGAAAATAAAAAGAATAAATAATCCACAACAAAAACAAATTTTTTATCTCTTTAATTGTTTATAAATGATCGTTGTCTACAAATCCAATCTCATTAATTGCGGCAAAATACAAAACTTTGTACCAAGAGAAACATAGGATTTGGGGACATCGCATTAGCGGACACTCAAATTTTGGATAGGTAACATTTCGTTAACTCGATTTTTTTTAACAAACTTCTAACTCTAGTTTATGGATGGTAACAAATCCATCATCCACTTCCGCCCGAAAGTCCATCAAAATTCAACGTCATTGGAGGATTTTATAAATAACTATATAAAAATATCAACTCAACAATTTTCATTTTATAGCTGATCTGGCCACCCAACCAACTGAATGGTCTTTATAAAATATCAATACGACCAAAATCTATAATTTTTCGAGTTTTCTTACTACATCATCTACGTGGTGGCCACGAAGCCCTTCGCCTCCTTGAGGCAGTCTGATCTCCCATCAAGGACACTGGCCGACTTCACATATGGTATTATTAGGCTAGATCGTATGGATGTTCGAATCCAAACGACCTCCTCAACTGGGGACCACTTCTCTCCACCCTAGATCCCCTTACATTGCATTCAAATGCGCTACATATTGGTACACCATCATACTATTTGTATGCATGCAATGAGATATTTGTTAGGAGGAAGGTCATACTCATGAAGGTTGTTGGGAGGATAAAAGTCGGACTGCAAATCAAGCCACACTTACGAAATTTGCAAGAGTCGAGGGATTGGGGTCCAAACTAAGAAGATGTCTCAAGATTCATGATCAGGGTTGGTTCGTATTAGGATACCAAACGATGGAGGTTTAAACCGATCCATGATTTAAAGACCTAAATGTTAATAAATATCGGATTAGGAGTGATTCGTGCTTAATCCAAAGATAAAATACCGTTATGGGTCTGTTGAGAAAATAAAACGCACTGGACTGTCACCAAACTTTTCTACACGTCCCTGTTTGTTCGTTCGTCGGATTCCAAAGCTTTTCTCATTTTTAATATACGACTAATTATATTCTTCTTCCATTTTCATTTCTTCACGAGATTAGATCTCTGGCTCGCCAGTATTTTTTCGTTGGGTTCCCTTTCTCACACACCTTTTCACTCTCTCCGTCTCTTCTTATTTCCTCTCTGTAGACCATTGTCTCCTCCTCGTTCTTCCTTTTCCCATCCGATTGATTGAGCTGCCGCGGGGTCTTTCGCTGCTTTAGATAGATCTCGCAGCGATTCGAATCCCTCCCACCGGTGTCTGTTGACACTTCCCCGTCGACGGTTTCACGACCCTTCGCAGATCTGGTCCTCCGCTTCTGAGTCGTCGATCACTTCCGTCATCATGGCGGCCGCTAGCGCTCCGATCACCATGAAGGAAGTGCTGACGGTATGTAGCTGCTCAGCTCCTTGATTTGAATCCGTCGTGCTCAATTTTGTTGCCCAATTTTGGATCTCAGATTATTGCTATGCATGGTTTTCTCGTGATTTCTCACCGTTTGGAATTTAGTGATTCCCCTAGGCAATGTCGATCTGGTCATGCGTTTACATGTTTAGATCTGCTGATTTCATGTCTCCAGACCGTTGCCTTTGGTTTTTTGTTGTTTTCGCGAATCCGAATATTCTTAGGATTTGCTGATTTGATAATTGGGTGATGAGTTTGGGACGTGATCCGTTTGTTTGTGCAGCTACCTAGTATTGGGATCAGTCCGCAGTTCATCACCTTTACGAATGTCACCATGGAGTCGGAAAAGTACATATGTGTGCGAGAAACTGCGCCACAAAACAGTGTCGTTATTGTCGATATGAATATGCCACTGCAGCCATTGAGGCGGCCGATCACGGCAGACTCTGCTCTTATGAATCCTAATTCTAGGATTCTCGCTTTGAAAGGTAGGGATCCGGTGCCAGAATACATTTTTAAGCTTCTGGATGATCATTGTCAGTGCTATGTGCAGCTCCCTTTGAAATTTTAATATGATGCGCAATTGTCTTAGGCAATTGATCTGTACTCTTTGTGATTATCTCGAATGAGAAGTTTTCTCTGGAAGAACGTTTACTGCTTTTAAAATTCCTAATATGTCTTGGAATTGAATCCTGCTCAGCAGTGAAGGAAATTTGGTGTGTAATCCTCTAGTCAGGAACGGGTCTGAGCTTTAGTAGAGTGGGAAAAGTATTTTATATTTATATGAATCATGTGAGCTATGCTTATGGCTCTCTTTTCTCGAAGCTCAACTCCCGGGCACGACTCAGGATCACTTGCAAATATTTAATATTGAGATGAAGACAAAAGTGAAATCGTACCAGATGCCTGAGCAGGTAAATGTTTATTTCGGCTCATATATGTAATTCGATACTTCATGGGTATTTGGTTTATCTTAATGTCTGCTTTGTTTTACGAGTAGATTGTGTTCTGGAAGTGGATAACTCCCAAAATGTTGGGGCTTGTCACACAGTCATCTGTCTATCATTGGTCCATTGAAGGTGTGATTCTCCTTTCATTTCCTTATTTGCATCTGTTATTGTATTGTGTTGTTGAACATGCTATATCATCATAGTCATTTTCAGATTGCTGATTTATCTACTATAACTTCAGGTGACTCGGAACCCGCTAAGATGTTTGAGCGAACAGCTAATTTGGTGAACAATCAGATAATAAATTACCGATGTGACCCTTCAGAGAAGTGGTTAGTTTTGATAGGGATTGCTCCAGGGTCACCAGAGGTACTTGATTAGTGAATATTGACTGTATTTGTTATTCTCGAGTAAAAACTTAGGGTTTAGGCGAGTAAGAAAATAAGAAATAGAGGTCTCTTGTAAGGTTTTATTAAAATTAGAGATGGGGAAATGAGATGGAGTTTTGTTGATAAGTTGTTAATAATGAGATATTTAGTGATCTTTTAAGGGGTGGGATTTTGCTAATGGACTATAAAGATACAGATGCTTGTTTCAACAAGGCGTGCTTGGAATGTTAGATTCTATGAGTAAAAAACTTGGATGAAACAAACACTGTTTGCTCTCTTGCTACCCTTCGACATAACTTATTTCAGTGACTCCATTTCTATGCATGATCCTGATAATGATCATTCTTGTTGAATGTTTGTGCAGTTCTTTCATCTGAAGGATTGTTTCTATACAACAATATTTCAGTAATTGTTTCGTGCTATTTGTTTGCAGAGGCAACAACTAGTGAAAGGAAACATGCAGCTTTTCTCAGTGGAGCAACAGCGCAGCCAAGCCCTTGAAGCACATGCAGCAGCATTTGCCCAATTCAAGGTGGGAACGGTTCATGACTGGAACAGTTTTTTGGCCATCAGTAGCACTGGCCAACCTTTCTTCCTGAAGGTTGCTTATGAATGTCTGCTATTCTATTACAGGTTCCTGGAAATGAGAATCCATCTACTCTCATTTCTTTTGCCACGAAGAGCTTCAATGCTGGGCAGATTACTTCGAAATTGCACGTTATTGAACTTGGTGCCCAACCAGGTCAAATCTTCGAGTCCTCTCCAACTTCATTCATGGCTTCTACAAATCCTCCTGAAATCCTGGCGTTTGTTGGCATTTGCTTTATGAAATTAGCGGAGATTCACTGCTTTTATGTGCTTTTTATGTGCAGGGAAACCATCATTTACGAAAAAACAGGCAGATCTTTTCTTCCCTCCAGATTTTGCTGATGACTTTCCTGTGGCGATGCAGGTCGCCTAACTTCTACTCCCTTGGCCCCCAATTTGTCTAGTTATTCTTCTGCATTTTGATGACATGTTTGTGACTGTGCTACTTTGCAGATATCCCACAAGTTCAGTTTGATCTATGTTATCACCAAGCTAGGTTTGCTATTTGTTTATGACTTGGAGACAGCTGCTGCTGTCTACCGAAACAGGATCAGTCCGGATCCGATATTTTTGACATCCGAGGCCTCTGCTGCTGGGGGGTTTTATGCCATTAATAGACGAGGTCAAGTGCTGCTTGCTACTATAAATGAAGCAACGATTATAGCATTTGTCAGTGGGCATGTAAGTTCATATAATCATTTCCTTTCGTTGGCTGCTAAAGTTTAGTTTTGTGTTTGAATTTTCTGTATAAACGGTGTTCTTGCAGTTGAATAATCTTGAGCTTGCTGTTAACCTTGCCAAAAGGGGTAACCTTCCCGGTGCAGAGAATCTGGTAACTGAAGGTTTTCTGTACAATCTGCTGGCATTCAATGTCTTTTTTCCTTTCAATAAAATTTACCATTTTTCGATGTTGGAAATCTCAGGTTGTGCAGCGATTCCAAGAACTTTTTGCTCAAACAAAGTACAAGGAAGCTGCCGAGCTTGCTGCAGAATCCCCACAGGGTATTCTCCGAACACCAGATACAGTTGCCAAGTTTCAGGTTGGCATTCAGCTTCTGGGTTTCCAGTTTTATATCCACCCTTCCATTTTTTGATGACCTGAAGCTCAATAGTGGTCCTGCTTGACTGTATCTTTTGTGAACTCCAGAGTGTTCCTGTACAAGCTGGACAAACTCCCCCACTGTTGCAGTACTTTGGAACTCTACTGACAAGAGGAAAGCTAAATGCATTTGAGTCATTGGAACTGTCACGCCTTGTTGTAAATCAAAACAAAAAGAACCTTTTGGAGAATTGGTTGGCTGAAGATAAGTTGGAATGCAGTGAGGAGCTTGGTGACCTTGTTAAAGTATGTTTTCCGCTGGGTGACTTAGATTATACCTTCTTTTATGGCGGGAATGGTATGTTGACATTTGTATCTGTCTTGTAACTGTAGACCGTGGATAATGATCTTGCACTCAAAATTTATATTAAAGCTAGAGCAACACCAAAAGTTGTTGCAGCTTTTGCCGAGAGGAGGGAATTCGATAAAATTCTGATTTACTCAAAGCAGGTAAAGTGCATATAATCACTCTTTCTTCATAAAATTCACTGTTATCGGTGCTAGGATTCATATATATGAGGGATGTGTGGCTTTTATTAACTTTTTATTTGCTTTAGGTTGGGTACACTCCTGACTATTTATTCCTTCTCCAAACGATTCTCCGTACAGATCCTCAGGTACTATTTTTCTGTTAACTGGATTATGGAAGTAGTATAATTATTGTTGAAATCTGGGATTGTTCGTTTGTGAACTACTGCAGATACGGATTCATGTACTGTTCTCTTTTTTGTGGCATAATAGAGTTTATATCTCCTTTTGATTTGTAGGGAGCTGTTAACTTTGCTCTGATGATGTCCCAAATGGAGGGGGGCTGCCCACTCGACTACAATACTATTACTGATCTCTTCCTTCAGGTTTGGTTTTCTTATTGATGAAACCTCTAACTATTTTTTGTTTGGGAGATGCCCTTTCTGTAATATTGCAATCCTGGCTTTATTTCTATACTAATGTCTGTGAGAATGGTCTTTCATTTGATAGAGAAACCTGATTCGTGAGGCCACTGCCTTTTTGCTGGATGTCTTGAAGCCAAATTTGCCAGAACATGCTTTCCTGCAAACAAAGGTTACATAGTTGACCGTTCAAAGTATGTTCCATCTCTTTCCCCATGTCTGGGTTACTGATGCTTTTGTTTTTGCAGGTCTTGGAAATCAATCTGGTAACATTTCCTAATGTTGCTGATGCTATATTGGCTAATGGAATGTTCAGCCACTATGACCGGCCTCGTATTGGACAGCTTTGTGAAAAAGCTGGTCTTTACATTCGAGCTTTGCAAGTGAGATATCCTACCCATCTTTTAGTTTTCTGTTTGACTTATTATTGCAGTTTCTAGAAGTAAATGTTAATTTTCTGTGCAGCATTATGCTGAGTTGCCAGATATCAAACGTATCATTGTGAATACACACGCAATAGAGCCACAGGTAAATTTCAATAGTGCTTCTGTTTCTACTAATACTTTTAGAATTAAAGTTTCTGATGTTTAAGTTTATGTTCTGTTCAGGCACTCGTGGAGTTCTTTGGTACTCTTTCTAAAGAGTGGGCCCTAGAGTGCATGAAGGATCTGTTACTTGTCAATCTGAGGGGAAATCTTCAGATAATTGTGCAGGTAACTGTTCTATAATGCCTGATTTCCTCCAACCAAAACTGGTTATTGGTTCTTTTGATTGTAAGGCTAAATTATGTGCAGACAGCGAAGGAGTACTGTGAGCAGCTTGGTGTTGATCAGTGCATCAAACTGTTTGAACAGTTCAAATCTTATGAGGGGCTCTATTTCTTCCTGGGGTCATATTTGAGTTCTAGGTATCGTACTTTGTAGTTGATTAGCTTTTTTATTCTCCAGTTACAAGTTGTCCGTGCACTTTAATCCCTGCGTTTTAACTTTTCTTGATGAGCAGTGAAGATCCGGAAATTCATTTCAAGTACATTGAAGCGGCTGCTAAAACTGGACAAATAAAGGAGGTGGAACGTGTCACTAGAGAATCAAATTTCTATGATGCTGAAAAGACGAAGAATTTTCTTATGGAGGCCAAGCTTCCTGATGCAAGGCCACTGATTAATGTTTGTGACCGCTTTGGTTTTGTTGGGGATCTAACCCATTATCTGTACACAAACAACATGCTCCGGTATATTGAAGGTTATGTTCAGAAGGTATGATACTAGTGTCAGTTCAGTGCTTGTCGAAATCTGATGTTGTTCTTCAGAACAGTAGGCTGATTTTACCCCCCTTCTCTTTGTAGGTGAACCCAGGAAATGCTCCGTTGGTTGTTGGGCAGCTGTTGGATGATGAATGCCCTGAAGATTTCATCAAAGGGCTTATTCTCTCTGTCCGTTCTTTGCTTCCAGTCGAGCCCCTAGTGGATGAATGCGAGAAGAGGTAGGTTCCGTTGAAGAAACCCACCCCCTTAACCCAACCATCCATTTTCTGATATTAATATGCTGCTGCTCTCTGTAGAAATCGGCTACGTCTGCTCACTCAGTTCCTGGAGCACCTTGTGAGTGAAGGAAGCCAAGATGTGCATGTTCACAATGCACTGGGTAAGATCATCATTGATAGCAATAACAATCCGGAGCACTTCCTCACTACCAACCCTTACTATGATTCAAAGATTGTTGGTAAGTATTGTGAGAAACGTGATCCGACCTTGGCTGTTGTGGCTTATCGAAGAGGGCAGTGTGATGATGAACTTATCAATGTCACAAACAAGAACTCCCTGTTCAAATTGCAGGCCAGGTATGTGATGTGGTCTCTGCTTTCTTTGCTATTAGAAGCCTTCTTTCTTGATTTTAGGAAATGTTAGATGCTCCGAAATTTACTTTTATTTGCTTGGCCTGGAATACAGATATGTTGTTGAACGGATGGATGGTGATCTTTGGGAGAAGGTCCTTGATCCTGAAAATGAGTATAGGCGGCAGCTAATTGACCAAGTTGTTTCTACTGCTCTACCCGAAAGCAAGAGCCCGGAACAGGTTTCTGCTGCAGTCAAGGCCTTCATGACTGCTGACCTTCCACATGAATTAATTGAACTTCTAGAAAAGATTGTGCTGCAGAATTCTGCATTTAGTGGAAACTTCAATCTTCAAAACCTGCTTATCTTGACAGCAATTAAGGCAGACCCCTCTAGGGTTATGGATTACATCAACAGATTGGATAACTTCGATGGTCCTGCTGTTGGGGAAGTTGCAGTTGAAGCCCAGCTCTATGAAGAAGCATTTGCAATATTCAAGAAGTTCAACTTGAATGTTCAGGCTGTAAATGTTCTCTTGGATAACATCAGAAGTATTGACCGGGCTGTGGAGTTTGCATTCCGTGTTGAAGAAGATGCTGTATGGAGCCAAGTTGCCAAGGCTCAGCTTAGAGAGGGTTTGGTCAGTGATGCAATTGAATCCTTTATTCGCGCAGATGATGCTACTCAATTTCATGAGGTCATTCTTGCAGCCGAGGGGGCTAATGTCTATCATGATTTGGTGAAATACCTTTTGATGGTTAGACAAAAATCAAAAGAGCCCAAGGTGGACAGTGAGCTCATTTTTGCGTATGCCAAGATTGACCGGCTAGGAGAAATAGAGGAGTTCATTCTTATGCCAAATGTGGCTAATCTCCAACTTGTTGGTGACCGCCTATTTGATGATGCTTTATATGAGGCAGCAAAAATTATATTTGCCTTCATATCTAACTGGGCAAAGTTAGCTTGCACTCTTGTGAAGCTCAAACAGTTCCAAGGTGCTGTTGATGCAGCAAGGAAGGCCAACAGTGCAAAAACATGGAAAGAAGTGTGCTTTGCTTGTGTTGATGCTGAAGAGTTCCGATTGGCTCAGATGTGTGGTCTGAATATCATTGTCCAGGTAATTTTCGAAGTCCTCTATTTTAAAATTTCTGGCTCTTATAGATCAGAGTTGCATAAATTGTTGATTGTACAAAGTTCTGAGGTTTGCCGGTTTATGATTACTTTCAGGTGGATGATCTGGAAGAGGTCAGTGAATTTTATCAGAACAGAGGATACTTCAATGAACTAATTTCCCTGATGGAGAGTGGTTTGGGTTTGGAACGTGCACATATGGGTATTTTCACCGAGTTGGGGGTTCTTTATGCTAGATACCGTTATGAGAAACTAATGGAGCACATAAAATTATTCTCGACCCGTCTCAATATTCCCAAACTTATCCGAGCATGTGATGAGCAGCAGCATTGGAAAGAACTCACCTATCTCTACATTCAATATGACGAGTTCGATAACGCAGCTACAACCGTAATGAATCATTCTCCCGAGGCATGGGACCACATGCAGTTCAAGGATATTGTGGTCAAGGTCGCCAATGTGGAGCTATATTACAAGGCGGTGCATTTCTACTTGCAAGAACATCCTGATCTCATCAATGATGTCTTGAATGTGCTGGCGCTACGGGTTGACCATACTCGTGTTGTTGACATTATGCGGAAGGTTTGTTACTCTACTTCGTGGATTTCCCTTTTTGTTTATGACTCTGCTTCAGTTGTACTGAAAGTTGTTTTTTTCGGTTTTCAGGCTGGCCACTTGCTTCTTGTGAAGCCATATATGGTTGCAGTTCAGAGCAACAATGTGTCTGCTGTGAATGAGGCTCTCAATCAGATATACGTCGAGGAGGAGGACTATGACAGGTTACGGGAATCAATCGATTTGCACGACAACTTCGACCAGATTGGTCTTGCCCAGAAGGTGAGTTTGGTCTTTGACCTACTCAATCAATTGTCTAATTCTTTCTTAGTTATGAGGTTGTAACCGGCTTGCTGTACAATGATTATCACCAGATTGAGAAGCATGAGCTTCTTGAGATGAGACGAGTTGCTGCATATATTTACAAGAAGGCTGGCAGATGGAAGCAGTCCATTGCATTGTCAAAGAAAGATAATCTATACAAAGATGCTATGGAGACTGCATCGCAATCCGGCGACCGTGAACTTGCCGAGGAATTGCTTGTTTATTTTATCGAAAAGGTAAGGCGCCTCGCTCCATGATGTTCATTTAAGATCTTGAAATCAGAGCCCTAAAGTAAATGTTTTGGTTGCTTGCATTTAACTAATATATCATGGATTTTTCTGCAGGGGAAGAAGGAATGTTTTGCTTCTTGCCTCTTTGTGTGCTATGATTTGATTAGGGCAGACATTGCCCTTGAACTTGCTTGGATGAACAACATGCTTGACTTTGCCTTCCCATTCCTGCTACAAGTAAGCTCTTCTCCTCTACTTGCTATTATTTAGTGCCGTGTTTAGAGTACTTAAGTAGCCTCTTCCTTGCAGTTCATTCGCGAATACACGGGCAAGGTTGACGAGCTTGTCAAGGATAAACTTGAGGCTCAGAAGGAAGTCAAGGCTAAGGAACAGGAAGAAAAGGATGTGATTGCTCAGCAGGTAAATACTAAATACCCCCATATGTTCTCTGCACTTGTAGCCCTGTATTTAATGGTGCTTCGTTACACTATTCAGTTATCTTGGATCACTTTTGCTTATCCAAAATCTGCAAGGCCATGTTTGGTTTCTGTGTTTTCGGTTTGAGTTTTGGGTGAATGCCCGGTTTCTGTAGATTCCTGTCTTTTTGCATAACTGTTTTCTGAAATTGTGTATTTGAGATAAAAATTTAAGCTCCAAAACACCTAAATTTTCTTGTGATGCTGACGAATTTTGTTGATTTGACAATTTGCAGAACATGTATGCTCAGTTGCTTCCTCTTGCTTTGCCTGCACCTCCAATGCCTGGTATGGCTGGACCCGGGATGCCAGGAGGCTACGGGCCTCCTCCGCCGATGGGCGGAATGGGAATGCCTCCTATGCCGCCGTTCGGGATGCCTCCAATGGGCAACTATTGATTGATCTTTGACTGAGGCCACCACGCTTTTTGTAGAAAGTAGGCAGTAAACTCATCTCTGCGGGCACGCGAAACAGAACGGATCTTTTCGACAAGAGGCAGCAGCAGCAGCAGTCGGGAATTTAACCATTTGGTGGTGTGATTAGGCGAAGGAGATTTGTCAAGGGTTTGCATTGGGTGATGAACAGAGTGTAATTTTGGAATAATTTGCCACTTTATTTTTGTGAAGTGTCGTCATATATTTCATTAGATTTTTGTGTGGATATGTGTTGTAATATTCTTTCCTGCTGATAGGAGAAACACAAAGCTAGACAGACTAGACAATGTTCTGGGGTTTGTATTTTTCATTCTTTATTTTGCTGCTGTTTGTTTGTTTAGGAGTCGATTCCTCGTATACGAATTTTCGGAGTGTTTTCGCTCCCTGCTACAAAAAAAGAACAGTTTTGATTTTGTTATCGAGTTTGGTTTAGTTCCATAACTTGCAATGCTGTGGTTTATGTTCTTGTGCATTCTCTCTTAAGGATTCCATGACCTTCACCTAATGTAACGAAGGTGAACGAGGGATGGAGACCCTTCAACCTCCCTAGCACGCCTTCCAAACGTTTTGCAGTGCAGTGTTCCAACCCATGGTGATTAGAGATGATGACGATCCATGCCTCGTTTACGGACATCGATCCTTGGTGGCCACTCCACCGTCAACCCGCAACCGGCCATCTCTCATCAACCATCACAACGTCCTCAGTTCACTCACTCCGCCCCCATGTGGAGATACTACATAGATGCAGCGATTTGTGCCTTGTTCCTCATCTGTCAGTTAGGGAGCAGTTGGGCTGGTGTTTAAGATTGATTCAAGATAATTCTTTCGACGGTCCTACAGAGTTAGGCTGATTCTCATTGGATGTCCAAGCATCTCCTCCATCGTACGATTGATCTACATCAAGTTCGTTTCGCGACAGGATAATAGCGTCTTCTTAGTGATATGAAAGGCTCCACATTATCCTGCTACCGAATAATCTTTAGTTTTGTGTTACTATATTTTTAGTTGATAATTTCTATCTTTTGTGTATCAAGACTAATACCTCCGACAAAAAAATAAACGAGGGACTAAATTAGTTATCAAGATTTTATCGATTTATGAATTTTTTAAAATTTGTGTTAAGTAACTGATTTACCACGATACAAACCTTATAGAAATGCATTAAGGTTTGTATCTCGTAGTAAATCAGTTAGATATCCAAGTCCCCTCCTTTGATCTCCCCGCAGCTCAAAACAATGGCGACCGTCACTCTTCTCGCTCTATCTCTTCTCATTTCCCTCATCTTCTCCATCTTCTCCTTCATCGCCTTCCACATTCTCACCTCCCGCCGGAACCGCCAAAAATCCGTCGGTTTCTTCCATCCTTACACAAACGACGGCGGCGGCGGAGAACGCGTCTTATGGTGCGCAGTCAAAGCAATCCAGGAAGAAATCCCCGACCTCGATTGCATCGTCTACACTGGCGATCACGACGCCTCTCCTCAGTCCCTCCTCGCCCGCGCCACCGACCGATTCGGCGTCCAATTGCTCCGTCCGCCGAAGGCGGTCCATCTTCACCGGAGGAAATGGGTGGAGGAGTCCACTTATCCTCGATTCACCATGATCGGACAAAGCCTCGGTTCGATTCTACTGTCCTGGGAAGCTCTATCGAAGTTCACTCCTCTGTATTACTTCGATACCAGCGGGTACGCTTTCACTTACCCGATCGCTCGATTGTTCGGATGCAAAGTAGTTTGCTACACGCATTACCCGACGATCAGCTTGGATATGATCTCCCGCGTTCGTCGCCGGAGCTCCATGTATAATAATGACAACTCAATTGCTCGCAGGTTAGGAAAAATTCTCAAACTTCTCATTTTCTAATTGTAGTTAGGAATCCAATCGCCTTAAGAACAAAGTGCTTGTGTTTTCCTTTCAGTGGTTGGCTATCGCAGTGTAAGCTCGTGTATTACACTTTCTTCAGCTGGATGTATGGATTTGTAGGCTCTTGTGCACATTTGGCCATGGTGAACTCTTCCTGGACTCGATCTCACATTGAGAAGCTTTGGCGTATTGCTGACCGGATCAAGCGAGTCTATCCTCCTTGTGATACATCAGGGCTACAGGTTTTTCAGCTGAATAACTGTTCTTTGATTAGTTTAGCTTCTTTTCTATACGATTCTGCTGTGTATATAGATTAGCATTGTTTTATATAAGCTCAAGTCTAATGCTTTCAGATGCTTCCTCTGGAAAGACCGGTGGGAACTCCAGTGTTCATATCAGTAGCTCAGTTCCGTCCTGAGAAGGTGGGGAAAATTTGAGTGACAATTGTGTGCAAAAGGTACTAGAGTTTTTTATGGCTCGATCGTTGGGGCCGGATTGGAATTTCATTCTTAACCTTGATTTGAGATTGTTTTTTCAATGTGTTCAGGCGCATCCTCTGCAACTTGAAGCCTTCTCTCTTGCCCTTGCGAGGTTGGATGCAGAGCTGCCAAGGCCAAAGCTCCAGTTTGTTGGTAGTTGCAGGAACAAAGCAGACGAGGAAAGACTGCAGAAATTGAAGGATAAAGCAATTGAACTGAAGGTAGATGGAGATGTGGAATTCCATAAGAATGTGATGTACAGGTTAGTGCCAATCACTGAAGCGAGGTGTGTAAATTTGTTATGTCCAAGGCTTATCTGTTTAAATATCTGCTCTGTCATACTGGACTTCAACTTTGACATGATACCATCTTTGTGAAATTTTATCTTTGATCTTGGCAGGAGGTGTATTGGTTTATTCTGCTGTTGTGCTAGTTAGAATCAAGTCCTGCTCTTTACAATTCATGTTCTAAGTAGTTGTCTGTGGGAAATTTTCAGGGACTTGATAAAGCTACTGGGAGGCGCTGTTTCAGGATTGCATTCTATGATAGACGAGCACTTCGGCATCAGTGTTGTTGAATACATGGCTGCAGGAGCCATACCAATAGGTAAACTCATCTTTCTCATTCAATCCATTTCTATATATTGTGCCGGGAACAATGCTGCATACAAACTGAAATGTGCATTGTTAAATATCCTCCTCAGCTCATAACTCAGCCGGTCCTAAAATGGACATCGTGCTAGAAGAAGACGGGGAGCCGACAGGGTTCCTTGCAGAGACAGTGGAAGAGTTTGCAGACGCCATCCTCAGGGTCATAAAGATGTCGGAATCCGAGAGGCTCAAGATGGCTGCAGCCGCCAGGAGAAGGGCCGGCAAGTTTTCAGAACAAAGGTTTTACGAGGATCTCAAGACGGCCATTCGACCTGTACTAGTACGAAGCGGTTCCATCACCAATACCAGATAAATTAGAATACACGTTTCCGAACCCGAATTTAATTCAGGAGTTTTAATTTGGTTTTGGGAGTTTCAATATGAGAATTGGGAATTTGGAAATTCCCAAGTCCCGAATACGTTTTGTAAACTAGCTTATGTAACTTTTTACAGTTTCATATCGTAGGATTTCGAACATTCTGAACTATCCAATTCTTGATCTTAAGATTCCTTAACCAAACTTCGGGGCCTTAATCTCGTAAAAACTCGGAAATTGATGCTAAATTCAATACGAGGTCTGGGAATACTCGAATCCGGGCCAAACTTCCACTTCCAATGCATGCATGACTCTAAGCCAAAAGCCTCTTGGCACAAGCTTGTTTCCAGGGGTGCACATCAGGTGCCTAGCAAATAGTTTCATCACTTGATTGGCTATTAAGGGAATCAAAAGTGAATCAGACTGATCCGAGATCTTGGACGGAATTTTGAATAGAATTTTATTGCTCCGGATCAATGGACCTTGGACGGTGGTCTGAGTTGGTCCACACCTAGTTCCGTCATTGATTATAGTGCTCCCCCGCCTTAGCAGCAGTGAGTGCCACAAAGTCACCCCAATTAGTACAGATGCTGCTGCTACTCTCTCTGCAAGTCCTCTGTTTGCGTGTACTACAGTAGCACTCACTAACTAAGGACAGTCCTTTCAACATCTTCACCTTCATCGCCTTCCACATTCTCACCTCCCGACGGAACCGCCAAAAAGCAGTCGGTTTCTTCCACCCTTACACAAACAACGGCGGCGGCGGGGAACACATCTTACCGTCCGCAGTCAAAGCCATCCAGGAAGAAATCCCCGATCTCAATTGTATCGTCTACACCGACGATCATGAAGCATCTCCTCAGTACCTCCTCGCCCGGGCCACCGACCGTTTCCGAGTCCAATTGCTCCGTCTGCTGGAGGAAATGGGTGGAGGAGCTCGATTCACCATGATCTGACATAAAAGCAAGGCTATAGCCCACATATTCAATTTTTTAAACGTATAAGGCCACTGTCATTTAGGCGGATCAAAATGGCGCGTGGGCCTACGATGGGCCTAAGAAATACGGCCTGGTTCAACACTACTGAATACTTCGTGGTCGGTCAAAAATGGGCTTTTTCAGACGTCTTTGAGGAAGGGTCCAGCTCCAACCCAGATTCGTATGGATCCGAAATTTCGGCAGACCCGAACCGCTTTTGGCCCACGTTTTTTGGCTCAGCTCCGCAACGCTCCGCTCAAAAGGCCAAAGGCCTGAAATCCCTTTGACCCGACCCGGCCAAAACCCGACGACCCGGTTCGTTTTACGCGTGTCATACACGCGCCAGTAGATGCGAGTGGTTGTCGTTTCCAAAAATTGATATTTCACGCGCGGTTGTAATTCACGAGCACGCGCCGACGTATTGTGCACGCGCCTATCTGCTCGTCTCCTCTTCTCCAGGAGTTTTGAAAGATCAAAGAGAGATCTCCCCGCAGCTCAAACGATCACTCTCCTCATTCTATCTCCTCTTAGCTCTCATCTTCTCCATCTCTTCCTTCATCGCCTTCCACGTACTCACCTCCGCTGGAACCGCCAAAAAGCCGTCGGTTTCTTCCACCCTTGCACAAACGAATCGCGGGGCGGGGAACGCGTCTTATGGTGCGTAGTCAAAGCCATCCAGGAAGAAATCCCTGACCTCGATTGCATTGTCTACACCTGCGATCGCGACGCTTCTCCTCAGTCCCTCCTCGCCCGCGCCACCGACCGATTCGGCGTCCAATTGCTCCGTCCGCCAATTGCGGTCCATCTGCACCCAAGGAAATGGGTGGAGGAGTCAACTTATCCTCGATTCACCAAGATCGGACATAAAAGCAAGGTTTAAAGCCCACTGATGTATTGATTCTCATTTAGTTTCTCTGCTGATGTATTGGATTTCTAATTCATGTTCAAGGTAGTTGTCACAAACCCTCATCCGTCTTCTGGGAAATTTTCAGGGACTTGATAAAGCTACTAGCAGCTGTTGCAGGACTGCATTCTATGATAGACGAGCACTTCGGCATCAGCGTTGTTGAATACATGGCTACCGGAGCCATACCGATTGGTAAAATCCTCACTCTCACTCAATCCCTTTCAATCTGTTGTCGTTGGAAAAATGCTGCAACATACGAACTCAAATTCGCACCGTAAATTCTCCTCTTTCTCCTCAGCTCATAACTCCGCCGGTCCCAGAATGGACATTGTATTAAACAGAGAGAAGAAGGTTGGAAATGGCGTGAGTAAAGCTTACTCTACAGCCATGGAGGGAGCTTCTTATTTATACTAACATCAACGATAAAAACCGATTACACTTTTTAACCAACGGTAACTAAAACAGTAGAAATAGATAGGCGTAAACGCAGCGTTTCAAGACAACGCTTTACACAATTCACTTAACGGACTAGTCTCTCCATAACGCCGTCAGTGAAGTCTCCCTTCCTTACTCCGTTAACACTCAGCAGCTGGTGCTGAGTGATCATTCTTCTGAGCAGCTGCTGCTGCTTCCTTCAGTTCATCATTCATCTTCAATACATTGTGCTAGAAGAAGACGGGGAGCCGACAGGGTTCCTTGCAGAGACAGTGGAAGAGTTTGCAGACGCCATCCTCAAGGTCGTAAAGATGTCGGAATCCGAGGGCTCAAGATGGCTGCTGCCGCCAGGAGAAGGGCCGGCAAGTTTTCGGAACAAAGGTTTTACGAGGATCTCAAAACCGCCATTCGACCTGTACTAGTACGAAGCCATTCTTCCACTAATACCAGATAAATGGACGTAGTAGGAGTACTGAATACCCTCCGTTGAAGTAGTTTATCAAACTTGAATTTCTGAACTATCCCAGTTCTCAGTCTCCAAATTCCCGAAATTCGGGACCTTGATCTTGACTTAATCTCGTAAATCCATATTTTCAATACGGGGTTCGGGAATACTCGAATCCTAGCGAAACTTCCACCCCAGTGCAGCAACCTAAGCCAAAAGTGACTCCGAATCCTAGCGAAACTTCCACCCCAGTGCAACAACCTAAGCCAAAAGTGACTTTTCCGTTACAGAGAACCCCCGAACGGACATGCCATTCCTCGGATAGCCTGGCCCAGTTAAACTCGGATGTTGCGCACCCCGCACAGGACGGTTGGACGCTCTTCAACAGTTTCATCATCACTTTGATTGACTAATACCTGCAAAAGAAGTAAAACTTTCATCCGAAACCAATTTACTCTCAAGGGCATAAAAGTTTACTGCAACAAGAGTTTTCTACCCTCATTAGAAAAAATCCTTCCATCCAAAGAAGAAAAGTCTCTGGCTTTCTTGGCACCACACACACAATCTACCAATAGCCTTTGTGCATAAGTGAATTGGGAGGAGATGTTTGATCGAACGTAGGATCAATTAATTCTTGAAACCCCACCACCTCTTCTTCTTTAAAGCTCCTTTTCTTCAGGGTATGATTGTAGGTACCGGAACCAGACTGGTCTGGAATCCTCGACGGAATTTTGAATTTAAAGGTCTAACTCATGTAAAAACTCGACATAAGTTTCGATATCGAGAATTTTACATAAAATTTCATCCGCGCTTCAGATCAGTGAACTCTGGACGGTGATCTAAATTGTCCCACACCAGTTCCGTCGTTGCTTGTAGGCCTCCCCCCTCCCCCCTTAGCAGTAGTGAGTGCCACAAAGTCACACCCATTAGTACAAATGCCGCTGCTACTCTCTCTGAAAGTCCTTTGCTTTCGTGTACTACAGTGGCACCCACTAACTAAGGACAGTCCTTTCAACAAACAAACGCATAGGATGTGGACGAAGACAAAAACAAAACAAATTGAATGGCTGCATTTGCTTTCAAAGATATCATCTTTAGATTACAGGAGCCGTAATTCTGTCACATCTCTTCATATGAGCTTGTGCTTGTGGGGTTCTTTCTTTGTAATTGGCACACTCTCTTCTTGGATAAGCATCCAACTTGGTTGAAAGACTTGAAACAGTTTTGAGGGGAATAGGCACGCTCTTAAAGGAAGGCCCCTAGATATATATCTGCATGTAATCATTGACCAGATCTTGATTCACCCTTTTGAACCTCTACTGGATTGTCAGTTGATTCCATATGAACATTGAGCAAATGGTTATGATTTGACGTAGAGATAAGTGTTCCAGTAGACCGGTGGGACCAATAGAGCATGGTGTGGCTGGATGGCCGGTTGTGGATGGATGAGGAGAGAGCGTTCTCCCTTGAATTATGGACACCTAGGAGTCTTCAACGGACGATTCCTCACAAAACGGATGTGAGGGGGTGGGCGTACAAGAGACAGAGGAGTATCGCGGGTGTTCGTCCTTTTTGGGGGTTGACCTGGTGTAGGCGTGTAGCAGGGTGTAGGCGTACAACTTAGTTGTATTGTTGGACTAAGTGGAACTTAGATGTTATAAATGTTGTGGTTGATGAGCTTTTTATACGGCCTTAGTCGCATGACAATGATGACTAAGTGCGGGCCAAATTTGGGCTTTTGTGGATGGATGGTCAGGGGGCAGGGATCGACCAGGCCTGTGTAGAATGGGCAGACGAAGCACTCTTGTGGTGGTGTTCACATGTCCCTTGATCATAGCTAGGCTGACCTGCCCTATCACAGTGATATTCCACAATTCAATCTTTCGGTTTTTTCTGTTGGGTTGGACCGGTCAGGTTGACCGGTTGATTCGGCAATCCGACCCATAGGGCCATCACTAAGCTCCCATGCAGCAGCTAACCATCATATCTCAGTGCATCAGAACTGCTAGTAATGCATTCAACTGTGTCTTTTTCTTGACTGTACAAATGTACATACAGTAATCACCAAAGTAGTTAATGCTGCAGATCCCCAAAAATCCCTCGAAATCCATAGCCAAGATTTATCTGTCTCCTGAAAAAAACAGTCAAAATGTTCTTCAGTTCAAGTGAGTGTGAAGTGACAGATGAGTAACTCCAAATCATGATTTCAAAATTTGATCCAATTGGACACTACCCCCTCCCAAAGAAAGATATCAAATCAAACACATGACAATCAGATAACAACACACCATCATCACCATTATTCTTAGTCACATATAACTACCGTTCCCTATTCTGGAAATTGTCAAATAAATAGACTGTCTTTCTGCTGCTACATTTTTCCATCTCTCTTCTTGACCATATACACTTCAGTAAAGAAGAAACAGAAAGAAAATAAGATATGGACTTTACTGACAATGGAGATGAATCATCATTCCCCTTTTCATGGTCCAACTGCAGTTTCTTCCCGGTCCATGAATCTGCAGAGGATAAAGCAGCTTCAAGCTCCAGAAGCCATAGCCAAGCTGAGAAGCGCAGGCGAGACAGAATCAACGCACAGCTCAGCACCCTAAGGAAACTAATTCCCAAATCTGACAAGGTAACAGATACCATTTCTCCCCCAGTTTCTTACGATTCCTCAAGTTGATTCGATTCCTCTTCTGGGTTTTACTAGATGGACAAGGCGGCTCTGCTGGGAAGCGTGATCGAACAGGTGAGGGATCTGAAGAGCAAAGCTAACGAAGTGAAGAAGCAATTCGCTGTGCCATCAGAAATCGACGAGATCAACGTAGATTTCTGCGACGTAGGAGGAGGAGAGGAAAACAATAACGTGTTCTTCGTCAGAGCTAGTTTGACGTGTGAGGATCGGCCGGAGTTATTATCGGAGCTGATCCGGATGGTGAAAGGTCAGCGGTTGGAGATTGTACAAGCAGACATTACCAGCGTAGGCGGGAGAGTGAGAAGCGTCTTCGTGTTTTGTAACAACGGCGGTGGCGGAGGAGGAGCAGGGGGAAGTGTGGGAGACGGCGATAAGAGATCGGTTGTTAGCGGGATCAAACAGTCGCTTAACATAGTTCTGAGTAGAATAGCGTCGGCTACTGTGCCTTCCAGTTATCGTATTAGGAGCAAGCGGCAGCGGTTCTTTATGCCGTCGAATTGATCGTGGCCGGCGACGACGAATCTCAGCTCCGTCAAGCTTGGATGAACGGATCCTTTTAATATTTTTTTATGGCGTTTTTGTAAAATGTTGGTTTTGATTGGGTAAAAAACAATGAATGCAATTAGCCAAACTAAACAAACAAAGGTACAAAACAAATGGACTCAAAAGAGTCCAAGTAGACATCTCATGGGTCATGACGGTCCACAGGCTCTGGATTAGGCCCAAGATTAAGCCCATCTTGCGCTTTCAATCTATCGATGTAACTCCCAACTTCGTCTGCGACCATCCTTTGCATGATCTCCAACAAACAACTCTCCTCCTCCTCCGCCGCCGCCGCCGCCGCCGCCTTCAACCACTTTTCCTTCTCCCCGCTTTCCTCCGCCGCCACATCTTCCTCAGCTCCCGGCGGACACAGCGTCAACGACGTAGTAATAATCTCCCCCTCACTTCCATTACCAATATCATCATCAACAAGACGTAAGCAGAGCTTCTTGTTACTACCCGATTCGCCCTCCGAATCAGCAAGATTCGAGTCGGAAGGCACCGCAAAATCCAGATTCTTCCCCGCCGCGCGCTTGCGGCGGAGCGTGGAGTTCCAGTGGTTTTTAATCGCGTTGTCGGTCCGCCCGGGGAGGAGGCGGGAGATGGTGGCCCACTTGTTTCCGTGGAGGGAGTGAGCACGGACGATGACGGCGTCCTCGGCCGGAGTAAAAGGGCGGTGCTGGACGTCGGGCGAGAGCTGATTGCACCACCGAAGCCTGCAGGACTTGCCGGAGCGGCCGGGGATTCCGGAGCTGATCATGGACCAGTTCCTCGGGCCGTGCTGCTGGACGAGCTTGATGAGTGCTACGTCCTCCTGTGGGCTCCACGAGCCTTTGATCCGATCGGCGGTGGAAGAAGACGGCGGTTCCATAGATGTTTGATTTGGAAATCCGAATAGAATAAATGAAGAAGAAGGGATAATATAAGAGAATAACGGTTAAGGGGGGAATAATTTGTTGTTACTGTTCTTGTTGTTGTGTTGTTAGTGTGGAACCGTAAAACCGCCGCTACACGGCGATGGCGATAATTTTAACGACTTTGGCTCGTTACAGGGGGGGGGGGGGGGGTGGGTTTATTTATTTAAATTGATTTTTGAGTGTGTAAATGTAACCGACTGAAACGGAAAGGATGGTGATGAATGAATAACAACTGAAACTCATGATGAACAAGTTAGGTATTGTATACGGATTTGATTGCTGATTCGGAATAGTTCAAGATATATTGAGTTGGATTGTATGGAATTTGAAAAGATACGATATATGAAGAATATATTCATTAATCTTACACCAGTTCATGTTAGGAGTGTTGGTGTTGGGATGGTGATTCACTGATTTGTAACAACATTGGTGAGGGGCTGCAATTTGTCATGCAACACCTACATAGTCGTCGTAACTTGAGGGAAGTGGAAGCGTTGGCGTTACGGTTGGCTATGAAGAGTGATGCTTTGAGATTGATAAACAAGTTGTGGCTTTGGTTGCAAACAACAACGTTAGGGATATCTCGAATTTTGGACGCCTCATTGTAGGGTGTTGGAGCATCATTAAGTAAATATTACTTTTCACTGTGTCATCGGTTACGAAATATATGATCCGGGTGGAAAACGGAGGCGTTGGCGTTACGGTCGACTATGAAGAGTGTTGCCTTAAGATTGATAACCAAGTTGTGGCTTTGGCAGCAAATGGTGATGGGCAACAAAGGGTCTTGGAACATCATTAAGGACATATAATTTTTCACGATGTTATAAGTTAGGAGATATAGGAATGGGGTTGCGATCGAATTTGTTCATTACTACCACCGCTTTGTGTCTACTTTTATGGTATGTTTACCGCCTTTGTGTCTAGTATGTGATTGATCCTACTATACACTTCAATAAGGTATGTTTACGAGTCGAGCTGAGTCAAACTTCACCATGTTCAAGCTTTGTAGTCGAGTTAGAGATTTAGAAAATTTCAGCTCGTGTCGAGCTCGGGCCTATTAGAGCCTGACTTTTGAGCTAACATTTACGTGCCGAACTCAAACTCAACGCGAACTTCACTCATTAAAACCCACAATGAGAGTCTGGTCTAATGGGCCTGATGGATACGGGCCTACTAGCCCAACACTCCTCATCATATCTTCAGCCCACAGTTCAGCAAACTAGGGTTACACTTCGCACCACTATATAAATACAGCCAGCCTAAACTCTTCATTCCTCTCCGTCAGCTCCTCCCAACACAAGTTTTATCCAGCTTCACACAGAGCAAAGAGTAAACCAGAGGAAAAGCTTGCGAACTTAATCACCATGAGGGCCAAGGTAAGCTTCCGATCTTCAATCCATCTTTCATTTCGTCGATCTCGTTATCTCTTCCATCCGATTATTAACTGATCATCTCATTCTTTTGTTTGCAGTGGAAGAAGAAGCGTATGAGGAGATTGAAGAGGAAGCGCCGAAAAATGAGACAGAGATCCAAGTAGTCTGCCTCCTCGTCGTCGCTCACGGAATACGGGATTAGCTTACCGTTCTAGGTGGAGTTTATCTGTATTTTGTTGTTTCGCACCGTTGCCAGACTTCGTCGATCGTTTTGCCAGTAGCGGATTGTTGTTTTTGTTCGAATTTTTGAGTGTTTAAGTTGGAGACAGTGGTTTTTGCTACAACATGTTTGTTAGTATGTTGATGGATATTTCAGTAATGGAGCTGCCTAGCCTTTCGTTTTTAACCGCTTTCTTCAGCATGCTTGTCCTGTTTCTGCTTCAATACGTTTTTCTTGTCTCTTGTGATCTGTTGTTTCTTATATTGTCTTGCTTTTGTGATCACCACCATTCGTAATAGATTACTGTTATAGGCTACAGAGTTGATTCTGCTTCCACATGAGTTTTAGCATTTCCCTCAGTTCTGTATATCATACGGCTTGCTTGGCTATTCATAATTTCACCATAGATCGCTGAATGATATTTAGCTCGGTTTGCTATCTTCAGTGTGTTCAGATCCTGGTCTTTTCTATCTGGGAAGTTATTATCCACTGCTTTCTCCATGTTTCAGTTGCAATGCATGCTTTGCTTGTAGTCTAGAATTGATGTTGTTACTAGCTAGTGTTAGGTGCTTAGCTTTGGATGGATTGTCTAGCTCTTTCTATGGATTTTTGACGCAGTAAATCATCTTCAGAGACGTTCTGTTGTTGAATTGTTTATTGTGGATGCAAGCATAAAGCATTGCATTTGTATCGAACTGTCCAAAAGATTAGATTGTCAGGTTCTATAAAGTGTTTCAAACTCTAAATTGATGTGACTATCTTGCTATCCATGTGTTTCGATCTACAAAATGTCCAGCATTCGCACATTTGGTGCTTTTCTTCACCTTCATCGACTTGAATCTCTGTTTTGCTTAAGAAAGATGCAGTGATGTTACCTGGAGATGTGGGATCAGAATTGATATGTTTCTTCTGCCATCAATGTCAAAATTTTTTTGTAGTTTTATCCTTGAAATGCCACGCTAAATATGACCGATGAGGTTCGAGGGGAGTGGCTTGGTTGTGTACGAATCTTGAGTCGAACTTAATGCTCGAGATTGTTTTTTCAGATGAGTTTATGTTGTATCTAAAACTGAATCCCTATTTGACGCCCTACTTTTCGAATTAAACAACGCCCTAAATAAAGTAAATTACGTTATTATCCATTCGTAAAATCAAAATTTATGTAAGAAGTTGTGTATACCGACGAACTAAATACCGTCAAACACTATCAAACACCCACAAATGAAGATCGGAAGTAAAAATCGAAGATCCGTCGAACCTCCATTTAGATAAAATACCGAGAAAAAAAAAATTTCGGCTGAGAACCAGCCCGGCCGGCCGCCGGTTCCGGCCGGGAACCAACCCGGCCGGCCGTCGGTTCCGGCCGGGTTGGTTCCCAGCCGGAACCGGCGGCCGGCCGGGTTGGTTCTCAGCCGGAATCGGCCCAAATTTTTTTTTTTTATTATTTCGTTTAGACCGAATCGGTTCAACCGAAATTAATTAGACATTGGACTCAATTTTTGTAACAATACTTTTTATTTACAAAAATTGTGGGAGAAGGATTCGAACCATGGTCTTTTAAGCAGAAAGACTAAGTGATTACCATCTCTACCAATATCACAATTTGAATAAAACATGCATTTAATTGATAATAATACACATTATCACAGCTAATTACTACTAAAAAGTAGCATCTTATCATACATTAAATAAATTGTACATTACATCTCAATTATTTGATCAATAAAAACTTCAAATCAATTATATAATTTGAAACTTCTTAAAAAATTATTTAGTAACTATATTTTATACAATACAAATTATGATATTAAATTCTCTATACTACTTGGGTTTAAGGTTAAAGTTGTAGGGTTTAGCGTTTAGGATTTAGAGTTTTAGAATTTAGAGTTTAGGGTTTTATGGTTTAGGAGTTCTAAGGTTATAGGGTTTAGGGTTCTAAGGTTTAGGGGTTAGAATTTAGGATTTAGTATTTACGAGTTGTCGGTTTTATTTAGTTTGGAGTTTTAGGGTTTTAGGTTGAGAGTTAAGGGTTTAGAGTTTAGAGTTTAAGGTTTAGGATTTAGGGTTCTAAGGGTTTAGGGTTTAGGGTTTTAGAATTTAGGGTTTAGGGTTTGATTATTTAGGATACTAAAGTTAGGGTTTAACGTATAGAGTTTAAGGTTAAGCGTTTTATGATTTAGAGTTCTAGGGTTAAGAGTTTAGGGTTTTAGAATTTAGGGTTTAGCATTTTATGATTTAGGGTTTTAGAGTTAATGGTTTAGGGTTTTAGAATTTAGAGTTTAGGGTTTGATGGTTTAGGATTCTAGGGTTAAGGGTTTTAAAATTTAGGGTTTAGCGTTTGATGGTTTAGAATTCGAGGATTAAGGGTTTAGGGTTTTAGAATTTAGGGTTTTGGAATTTAGGGTTTAGGGTTTGATTATTTAGAATACTAAAGTTAGGGTTTAGCATTTAGAGTTTAAGGATAAGCGTTTTATGATTTAGAGTTCTAGGGTTAAGGGTTTAGGGTTTGATTATTTAGAATACTAAAGTTAGGGTTTAGCATTTAGAGTTTAAGGATAAGCGTTTTATGATTTAGAGTTCTAGGGTTAAGGGTTTAGGGTTTTACGATTTAGGGTTTAGGGTTTGATAATTAGGTTTCGGAAGGCCTTGGTGCCTCCCGAACATTAGGTTTCGGAAGGCCTCGGTGCATTCCGAGAATTAGGTGTCGGAAGGCCTCGGGCCTTCTGAAAATTAGGTATCGGAAGGCCTCGGTCCTTCCCAAATTAGGTATCGGAAGGCCTCGGCCGTTCCGAAATTAGGTATCGGAAGGCCTCGGTCCTTCCGAAAATTAGGTATCGGAAGGCCTCGGCCTTCCGAAAATTAGGTTTCGAAAGGGAGTGGTCCCGCCGGAACAAAATTCCGGCCCGGACCCCCCGTGCCGGAACAAATTTCCGGCCCGGACCACTCCCTTCTGAAAAAAAATTTCGGAAGGCACCGAAGCCTTCCGATACCTAATTTTTCGGGACGCCTCGACGCCGGACGTGATTTTTAAAATTTAGGGTTTAGCGTTTTATGATTTATGGTTTTAGAGTTAATGGTTTAGGGTTTTAGAATTTAGACTTTTGGATTTGATGGTTTAGGATTCTAGGGTTAATTGTTTTAAAATTTAGGGTTTAGCGTTTGATGGTTTAGGGTTGTAGTGTTAATGGTTTAGGGTTTTAGAATTTAGAGTTTTGGATTTGATTGTTTAGGATTCTAGGGTTAAGGGTTTTAAAATTTAGGGTTTAGCGTTTGATGGTTTAGAATTTGAGGATTAAGGGTTTAGGGTTTTATAATTTAGGGTTTAGGGTTTGATGATTTAGGATACTAAATTTAGGGTTTAGCGTTTAGAGTTTAAGAATAAGCGTTTTATGGTTTAGAGTTCTAGGGTTTAGGGTTTAGGGTTTACCGTTTTATGATTTAGAGTTCTAGAGTTAATGGTTTAGGGTTTTAGAATTTAGAGTTTAGGGTTTGATGGTTTAGGATTCTAGGGTTAAGGGTTTTAAAATTCAGGGTTTAGCGTTTGATGGTTTAGAATTTTAGGATCAAGGGTTTAGGGTTTCAGAATTTAGGATTTAGGGTTTGATAATTTAGGGTTCTAAAGTAAGGGTTTAGCGTTTTAGAATTTAGGGTTTAGGGTTTGCTGGTTTAGGATTTTAAGGTTAAGGGTTCTGAGTTTTAGAATTTAGGGTTTAGAGTTTAAGGGTTTAGGGTTATATGATTTTAGAGTTTAGAATTTAGGGTTTAGGATTTTAAAATTTCGGCATATACGAAAGTTCCGACGGAATAACACAAATCGGGATTAATCGAAAAAATCGGCCGCAAGAGGCCCCGGCCGGAAGCTCGTTTCGGCCGGAGGGGGCCCCGCCGGCCAGCCGTTCCGGCCGGCTATTGCGGGCCGGAATGGCCGGCCGGCCGGGGCCCCCTCCGGCCGAAACGAGCTTCCGCCGGGCCCTTTTGTGGCGATTTTTTCGATTCATCCCGACTTCGTTCATCGAATTTTAACGAAAAACGTACCGTTAGAGGTTGTCGAAATAAGTATTTTGATAGTTTCGTCGGTACAAAGTTTCTCGAATTATACGTTTTGATAGTTTTGTCGATACTAAGTTTTTCGAATTAGTAAATTTGGATAGTTTCGTCATTACGAAGTTTAGGGCGTCATTTAATTCGAAAGTTAGGGCGTCATATAGTAATCCCCATCTAAAATTACCTCATGTTTAGCCTGCCTTGTTTGTTAACTTGCATTGATAAGCCAAACTCTATTCGGACTCGAATATTGTATATTGAATAACAAACTGATTTTGAACTTTGTACAATTTGACGAGTAACTAAATAGCATACTATCTTAAAACTTTCCATAATGTTTCTTGTATATATATTGTATTAGTAAGTTTAGTATATCCTAGCTTAAGTGAGTTACGAACTAGCTTTATTGGAGCGGAACGACGAGTTGCTTGTGAGATGGTGTTACGAATGGGTTTTATCCGAGCCGAACGAACCAGTTTGTTCTATTGAAAATGATTTCGACTTCATTCATATTTCATAGAACAAACTGTTTTCTTTTAATGGTTGTAGAACAAACTGTTGCAGACTCTGTAACACGATCAAAACAAAAGAATTCCCAAGTTGGTTTAGCTTCAACTCCTTTCCCTCGTCACTCAAAACAAAACGAAAGAAAAACAAGATGAACAAATAATAATAAAACACCGCCTCAGCCAAAATCGCCGCCGCCGGAAGCAACCCAAATGATAAGACCATCTCGAATTAACCGGTCTTAGACGACATCCTGATAAACGTCGTACCGTAATTTGCACCCGGTGGCGTTGAACCGAGCACCAACTTTGTGAGGGCACCCTGCAATTACCTTCTTCGCCCCGTCCTTAAGACAGCCGGAGCAATCCGCCGCCGACATGTTCCTAGTACAGGCTCCCTGTCCCATCATAATCGGCCTGTCTATTTCCGGAAACTTGATAGCCATCGCGTAACCCTTGCTGTTGCTCACTTCGTCGCCCAGCTCCTCCAGCACGTGCTTCACGTAGTTGTCTATCGGGTACACGTTCGTGTAACTCGTCTCATTGCACACCACTCCCGCCGCCGCAGGCAGCGGCGAGAGCGACGGCGATGATGAGTGTGAAGAGTGTGATTTCGAAGGCGACCGCGATGGAGATGGAGCTCGCAATGGCGATGGAGATGGAGATGGAGATGGAGATGGAGATGTTGAGTTGGTGCCGGTGGCTAGTAATCCGAGGACGGTAGCGGCTAAGGCAAACATCACTAGGCGAGCCATTTTCCTCTTTGGTGAGTTGCTCTGTTTTCTTGGCGAGTTGCTCTGTTTTTCTTTGGGGGCTGTGGGTGGTTTTTAAATGGGAGAAATGGAGGGGGAAAGATGTGGGTTTCTGGAGTGTAGCGTGGAAAATAAAGTGTAGGATTTTACTGATACGCAACGAAGAGTATCGTTGATGCTTGCAAGAGAGGGGAAGAAAGTGCGTTTTGGTGGGATTTGGCAAATGGATGCTGGGTTTCGTTTCATTCCATCTTTGCCAATCACAATTCAGAAAGTATCATTCTTTCTCGTTTCCACCGCTTTGTGTTATTTTTTTTGGTATTTTATCGGAATTGAATCGTATGTTGAACCAGATATGTGAGAAATTTAAAAGATTAAGGATTTAATTAGGGCTGGATCTCTTAACTCCTATTCAAAAAATCGACCATAATGATACCACAATGATATAACAACACAATAATTTTACATACTTTTCTGACCGTTCAATTTGTTATTCATATTCATATGTTATATAATGGATCATTATGACAAATCAAAGTAGATGATCAATCTTTAATCGACATAACAAAACAATAAGTCTAAAGTAGAGATGGCAAAGGGGCGAGTTCTAGGCCGTCTTGTTGGAGAGCGATTTTAACCCAAATTCAAACCGAAGCAAATTAAAATTTTGATCGGTCAACGACGACGATGAGGTGGTAGTGTTTTTAAAAGAACTATAAAATAAAATAAGTTTCACTATAGTATCTTTTTTATCCAAACCATTAAATCAGTCAAATGGCCAAATCTTCGAAATTTAACAGTTCAGAACCATCTTAATCATCCTTAAACGGAAGAATTCCTAAAACTTAAACCACTACCGTCTTGTTGATCCAACATCCACCAATACCCATTAATGGTCTATATCTATATATTGTCATTTTCATCCCGACATACTTCAGATATTCGTAAGCATCATCATCCCCGATATTTCACATTATTACTCTTTACAATTATAATATTATTTAGTTAAAAAATATGGAATATGTTACCAAACATAACCATCTAAGTAAATAAAAATCCATTTACATAAAAAGACAACATTCCTATACAAGCTCATCAGACGAAAATTTGTATTTCACTAGATGTGGTTGTAAGAACTCAAGACTCTTCCTCTTAAAAGATTTGTTGCGACGATAAAGTTTTTTGAGTGTTTCTAAATATTTTTGAATAGTTTTGAGAAATTTTCGAAATTTTGCTTCACAGCTCCCCTTACAATCGTAGCCCATGCCAGCAACTCCAGCTGATAGTTAGCGGTAGGGATTGATTTGGTCCAAGGGTCGAATTGCACTAACGTCTTTTCGACTACAACAAGTTAGAGAACATCCATCTTCATTGAACATTTTATAAAAGATTTGTTTATATCAAAGAGGATAAGATCGAATATTTATTGAACATTTTTTTATATCAAAGAATACTTTTTTTTTGAAATTAAACTCATATCGTATTACTAACAATTAAGGAAATAAGTGTGCGTCAAATCGACAAATAACCAAATCGGAGCGATCTCACCAAAAACGGCTTCAGTCGAAATAATGAATTGTTTCGCAAACATGTGAGCAACCCCATTACCATCTCTCCGAAAAAATAAAACACACACAAAACCTGGCACCAGCCTGCGATATTATTTTGTTTTGTCTGAACAGCACGTCCTACCACGAAAAGTGTTTCGTCGGTAAGAACTCACTTGAAATATCGAGCTCTTTTAATGTTTGATGTTTTGGGTGTCCTTAATTCGGATTTCACCGACCGTTTATTGCTTTCTCAGTCTCAGAGATTTCCTTCGATTTGAAGAATATTTCTTTCTTACTTTCATAATTAGATAATTCTTATTACTTGGATTATACTAATTATATAAATGTGTTAGCATTTATTAACTATTTGTATCGTCGTACTTTACCTATTATGATGAGTATTTTGTGGCCGACTAAATCAATGAGGATCAGAATGAATACTTATTGAACATTTTTTTATATCAAAGAATACTTATTGAATATTAATATAGGTTTGGTTGCCACCACGTTTCTAAAGTCATAACCAAGCTTTTACTCCCAACAAAAAAAAAGAATCAGCACATTTTGAACGGCTCCACCAAAAAAAAACAGAGCATATGTTGGTCGGCGGGAAGGAATGGGTGGGAAGGAGAGATCGAGAGAGAAATTGAAGAAGTTATTGAATCTCGGCAATCTCCGACCATATGCAAATCTTTACATGTATAAACACACACAGATTGAACATTTCCCACAAAGCATAAGATCAACGACAATTGTATTTCATACCATGAAGATAGCAGATCAGTTTACTACATCATCAATGGCGATTTTGGGATTGGCTATGATCACTATGGGGATTGTTATTGATGCAGGTTACGGAAACGACGACAACGACGACGTCGTCGTCTATAACAGTGACCAACCAGAAGGTTTCCAATTGTACATGAACGTTACACCGTTCAACAGGAATGGAGACCCGGAGCTGGGAGAATGCACCGACCTTTTCAAGGAGTTGCTCCGAACCGGCAAGTTTTTGAGGAGCGGCGATTTCATAGACACCGTGGTAATCTGTCCCAACGGCGGGTTATCACCATCACCGCCGAGTCTTTATACAATGGTGCATTGTCGCGACCGGGACAACTGCAACGGCTGTCTCCAAGATGCTGCTTCGGCGATGGACCAACACTGCGCCGACTGTTATGGGTTTCGTGCGTGGAGTGACGATTGCTGGGTGAGGTACGAGACTTACCGCTTCTTGTCGTTTGACTAGTGATTAACTCGAGCGTGGTTTTTCGTTCGGTTTATGCGGTTTACTTGGTTAGAGTTAATACCTATAATTTGGGTCAAACATTGAAGGATGAAATGTTGTGTCTCGTACCCTTCCTTTTGACAATAAAGTTCAGTCGTATGTAGTGTGGAAAATTTTGTATTTTCATTTAGGAAAATCATTGAGATCAATCAATCGGACAGCTGAACTTTGACTTGACCCATAGCAAAAAAAAATTGATCATATTTTCGTGATTTAATCTACAGAGCAGATAACATGATGGATTGAGGGTGCAACAATGGCACATAGAATCAAACAATTTTACGTAGAAAACTCTTAAACAACCACGAGCATATATTGGTGAAGATAATTCCAATTTTGAGCAATAATTATAATTCATAATAATTTATAATGGTTTGGATATCTAATTTCGTACGATTAATAAAAGGTATTTATAGTACAATTTTAGAAGTACAGATCATTGTAGTTCGTACCATGACTGACCCATCCCCTTCGGCATAGGATATTTTATCACCAAATTTTAACACTAACATTGAATATTTGTTTTTATAGAAATTAGGTTGCTTGTTCGTGCCGTATTGCATAGTTGATTGAACATACCGACTCTTATATTTTATTACTGTCTGTACGTATTGACATTTATGGTAAATTTTTTGATTCTCACGGAATTGTGTATAGTGTAAGTTAACAAAACGCAATTCATTTAACTAGCAGCTCAACGCGCCGAACATAAGCCAATTTAAAAATTTACAACCAAGTAAAATTGATTTTTAACTTTATTGGTCATTATTTATAGTTGTTTTCAAAATTAAACTTGATTTTTTAGTCATTTCTAACATATATGTCAAATATTAGCCGATTTAAAAATTTTGAATTTTTCTTATAAAAATTGTCAATTTCCTTAGTATAACACACGATTTTTAACAATTTTGACATAAAAATTGAAAATTTTCAAACTTACTAATATTTGACATGTATGTTGGGAATGACTAAAAATTAAAGTTTCATCATGTTAAACCATTCAAATAATAGCCAAATGAAGTTAAAATATATTTTTCAAGATTTATTAACGTTGAAAATTTTCAATTTGGTTTAATTACTTTTTTTATATACAGTGAAAATTGTTAGAAATTCAAACTTAATTTTTTTTATGATCAAACGTAAAACTCTATTAGCTACTTATTGTTACTTTATACTAGAATTATCAGCATGATCTGCTAAATCCCATGTCCACAAAAATGATTTTAAACTACCCATAAGGTGGTTCCAAATCTCTTCGACATCCCTCCTCATTATCTTATCCAAATCAGATATATTTCGACCAAATCACCCAAATCCACAAAATCAGTCATCAAATCTCCTCCAATTCTCGAAAACAAACGACCCTTAACAATCAGCATATTTTGATCGGCGGCCGAACTAACTGCGGAAGGAAAGTTCGATGGAGATTGCTTAGGGAAAGTGGCCGGATTTGAATATTTCCTACGGAACCTAATCGGACATTGATACACCATTTACAAGAAGGTGAAGAATTCGTTGAATTTCGGTAATCTTTTGCATATATAAACACACACACCATAAGAAATTGGCATGCCATAGCATGAAGATAGCAAAGTTGACATCAATAGCACTATTCGTGGGATCGATTATCACTATCGGCTTGCGTATGCATCCAGCTGGTTACGAAAAAGATGACGTCGTCGTCACTGACCAATCGGGAGGTTTCCAGTACTTTTGGAACACTACGAACTTCCACGACCCGGTCCTGCACTACTGCACGGCGCTTTTCAACGAGATGCTCAAGGGTGGCGAGTTTCTGCAGAGCGCGCGCTTTCTGGACAATGTGATAACATGTCCCGACTATTACTTACCGCCGAATCTTTATACGATGGTGCATTGTCGCGACCGGGGCGAATGCAATCAGTGTCTCGAGAATGCTGCTTCATTGATGGACCAATGTTGCGTCGACTGTTACGGATTTCGCGCGTTGAGTGATGATTGTTGGGTGCGATATGAGACTTACAGCTTCTCGTCGTATAACTAGGTAGGTTCTTTGATTTAGATGTGTTTTTTTAACTAAAAAAACATCCAATTCAAAGAGCATACCTATTGATTCTCTGTTTTTGGTGGTTTTAGTGGTTTGATTACATCAAATTGTGGGTTTTTGAAATGGATGGACCGATATGATAGATAATTTGAAGGTTTGTAATTCGGATATTTCTCGTATCTGCTCATAACTTGATCTATACCGTGTTTTCTGGTTGACTAAATCTAGGGGTGATCAAATAACTATTCATATTGGTTTGGTAAGATCTACAATGGTTTAGATATCGATCTCATACGGCTAAACAAATTTTTTTTATAATAAATAATGAATAGTATACATTGGAAGTGCAAAGTACGACAATCCGTATACCACGGATGACCCATCCCCCCTCGACAGAGGAGAATTTTATCATCAAACTTGTAAAAGAAACAAATGGTTGTTTGATTTTGATAAATAGGAGAGATTTCAAATATGCAAATTATATAGTAAATAGTTCGTTCATAAAAAAAACACTTTTTAATTAACTTATTTACGAAATGACTAATACACTCTAACATTATCTCATTTTCCTAATCTCGATATGGTAATCTTGATCGGCGGCCGAACTAATTACAACTGGGAACCTAATCGGAAAAGATTTCGTGAATTTCTGCAATTGATCACTAATTTAATTCCTACCATAAAAAAAAGTACATATATGTACACACAGATTGAAGAAATTAAGTTAAATCAAACAAGTAACGTCGTAACATGCAGTTAGCAAAGTTGACGGCGTCGGCGGCATCTGTGATGGTATTGAAATCAAATTAACCCGAAATTCGATAATGGATATGCACTAAACGTCACTGATCTAAAATTTTACCAAGTCTAATCTAAAGCTCTAATATATTACATAAATTTTGTAATATTTTGAGATGAATTATTATATTTTTCCTATGCAATCTAATAAATTTCGAATTCTATATAATCTGAAAAAATTGTTTAAGAGTTGAATGTATTTAATTCCTCCATAAAGTAATTGAGACATTTCCAAATGCTACATGTCAAATGAAACAGCAAGCTCTGGCCCGGCGCATCTGTCTTTATCAACCACCGCCGGCGAGTGGCAAACAAATGTACAAGTGTTTCACTTCAAAAGTTATATAACTAATTAACGTTACGTTGGTGTAAATTAATCAAAACTACAAAGATAACCCAACGCATTAAGCTGGCTTTTACGACTACATAAGCCTACACAACTCAGCAACACAATAACAACTCTGTAATTCTAAACATGGCTGGAAGACGGTTGGAGCTCTCAACAACGACAACGGCAGACGTTGGGTTCATCATCATCATCGCCGTCGCGCTGTTTGGGATACGAGGCAAGGCCGAATACGACAAAGGTTTCGAATACCGATGTAATCTGACCAGGTTCAACCCGGTGAGAGACAGGGTAATGTATCAAGCTGTCTTGACATTTACCTACTTGGTTGCGGATCGTACGACGTACGTTGACCAACCGGGGAACCGAGACGGTTTAATCGCTTACGGTTCGGGTGAGAGGTGGATCTACACTTGGGTCCACTGTGGATCTTATATAGCGTGCCCAGACTGTCTCCAGGCTGCTGCATCGATCGCGAAGGAATCTTGTACTCATTCATACGGAGTTGATGTCATCAATAACGACTGCGAGATTCGGTACGAGACTTACCAATTTTAGGCCCAACTTGTTCGAATCCAATACCATCGAAAGTTGACAGAACTTTTGAATGATGCGACACCGACGCGAGGACCTTACGATCTGTCAAGTTATCATGAATCATCTATCATCAAAACAACGTGTTGACATTTTATTTAATAAGTGCGTCCCTTCTACCATCTCGGCCGTCCTCTGAAAGCTATGTAACTAACGACACATAATCAATCAAGAAGTATACATTGTCTCATTTGTATAAAGCCGTCGAAAACATAACTCAGTAACATACACAATTAAATAAGTATTCTGTAATTTCTAAACATGGGTCGTCGAAGCTTGGAGCTTACAACAACGGCAGCCGTCGGATTCATCATTGTCGTGGTCGCGCTGTTCGGATACGAGGCAAGGCCGAGTACAATAAAGTTTTTTTTATTACCGTTGTAACACGACAAAGTTCGACCCGGTGAAAAACACCGGAACTAGCTAATGGCGCCGAGACATTTAACTAGCTAATGGTGTCTCGTACGGTTACGAACCAGCGAACCGCGAGCGATTAATCCCTTATGGTCGTGCCGGGGCGTTTATCCACACTTGGGTATACTGTAGTTCTTCTGAGATATGCCCAGTCTGTCTCCCAGCTGTTGCATTGACGACGAGGCAAAATTGTAATAACTGGTACGGAGTTGACTTCCACTATGACAATTGCGAGTACTACGTACGAGACTTACCCATTTTAGACTTGAATGGAGTTGTTACGATAATAAAACAATGAGTTTGATGATCTGGAGATTTCAAATTCGAATTCCGTACGCCCCATAAAATCAATACCACTATTATATTTACTTTCAATATTTCCAAACTATGACTCAATCATCTTTTAAATATATAAACTTCGATCATATATAAATTTCTCTCTACAATTTAAGCAAGTTCATTAGTATATTCTTTTGCATGGGAGGGCCCAACACATTTCAGAATTTGTACAACCTAACTTGGTGATTTACCCATCCTCGATCCACCGCTACTCCTTTAATTTTAACGCATCAAAATACGTTGGAGACATTTCCAATTGCTACAAGTCAAATGAAACAGCAAATTCTAGTCGGGCACATTTGGAGTCCGGATAGCCAACAATGAAAGAAGTATTTGTTGGCAGCAAGCAAATTTGGACCGTTGATTTTGGATATTCAATTTAACGGTTTATTATTTGAGTAGAAGTAGATAGAGCCAAAACTGAAAAGTTAATATTCAAAATCCTAAACTTCAAAATTTAAAATTCAAAATCAAAATTTAAAATTTAAAATCCAAAATTAAAAACCCAATACTCTAAACTCTAAATCTAAAAATCCAAAATCAAAATCTAAAATCTAAAATCCAAAACTCAAACACCCGATTCCCGATTACAATGACGAAAACACCATATACTTCATTAGATCCAATAACAAATAGACGTTCAGGATTATTCCTTAATACCAGCAAATACTTTTAAGTTTCTTGTCTTGCAAATCCGGATTCTCGCATTTGTCATTATCAACTACTGCCGTCGACTTGCAAACAAACGTACAATATATATATATATATATATATATATATATATATATATATATATATTATATTTTATAGAAATGTCACATTTAAATGTGGATAATTAATTAATATATACCCACGTTAATTAATTACCGTCTCGGGCCGTCCCCTTTGAAAGCTATAGAACTAACGCCACGTTGGTGTAAATTACCCATAATTACAAACACATAATCAATCAAAGTAGACCTTTTACAACTACACTTATATAAAGCCATCCAAAACATGACTCACCGTACCATACACAACAAGTTCTAATTATTAAACATGGGTCGAAGCTTGGAGCTTGCAACACTAACGACGGCAGCCGTCGGATTCATCATCGTCCTCGTGGCGCTGTTCGGGTTACGAGGCAAGGCCGAATACGATAAAGGTTTCTTATACCGTTGCAACGCTACAAAGTTCGAACCGGTGAAAGACGAGGTACTAGCTCAGGGAGCCAGGATATTTATCTTGTCCGTCGGTGACGATATGACGTACGGTTTCGAACCGAGGAACCGTGACCGGTTAATTGCTTATGGTTCGGGCCAGAGGTTTATCCACACTTGGGTCCATTGTAGTTCTTATGAGACGTGCCCGGATTGTCTCCAAGGTGCTGCATCGATGGCGGACCAAAATTGTGCAGACTCTTATGGAGTTGATGTCCAGAATGACGATTGCGAGATTCGGTACGAGACTTACCTATTTTAGGCCGACTAGTTCGTAGCCCAAGTTCATTTGTGTTTGTTTCGTTTTTGTTGGGTCTGACCCATTTCTTTTGTAAGAGATGCCAGTGATTTTATATTGATGGATCATAAAAAATTTGTTTAACCCATCCGTAACGACATCACTACATATATCTCAATAATAATAACAATTAAAATCGTAAAAGAACATATTTTAAATTTATTTGATCATTATTTAAATAACTTAACATGGTTAAACCTTAATTTTTAGTCATTCCCAACATACATGTGAAATTTTAGCCGATTTAAAATTTTTCAATTTTCATGTCAAAATTGTTGATTTCTGTGTGTTATACTAAGGAAATTTGACCATTTTCATAAGAAAATTTCAAAATGTTCAAATCGGCTAATATTTGATATGCATGTTGGAAATGGCTAAAAAATTAAGTTTCATTATGATAACTCTATAAATAATGGTCAAATGAAGTTAAAGAACAATTTTATTTGGTGTTATGTTAGTGTTGAAAATTTTCAAATTGACTTACTTTTTTGCATGCATATGGTGAGAAACAGCCGGAAATTCAAACTAAAAGAGTGATGAATTTGGTATAACCAAACCAATTAACCCATAAAATCTATTAACTATGGAAGTAAAATCATTAACCAAAGTAACCAAAATCATAAGCAAACTAATCATTACTAATTATATACATAAAAAACATGCCAAGAAACATCTAAGCATCAACCAATACAGTTCCACGCAAAAGATTAAAAAAAAACCTGTAAATAACTCGATACTAAAGTCTTTCTCGAAGACTCTAAAAACACAATTATTGCCTTGTTGGGTCGTTCTTGGTGTGAGACTTTGGGTTGTTAGAAGTTAATATGATAGTGTTGTTAATATATATCGGGTTAGTCCCTTTATGGTTATGGGTTAACCGAAACTCTTATGTTTATAAGGATCGTTAATCTCCTTCTTTGTAATTAATCAGTCACCCTCACCAAAATTTCCAATAATATTCTATTTCTCTATATGTACTAATCGATCTTAAGATACAATTTGATAATAATTTTTTTTATGATAGTGAATTATATATATGGTCATCGAACTCCCGAAAAGACGTACATATTAGGCTCCCTTAAATCTCGTTGATCCTGAAAATGGCATTTTTTCCCTAATGCTGAAAGTTTGACATCATGAAACAAATATCCCATCCATGCATGGCAAAGACAAACTTGATTGAAGGAAGAAATTAAAAGTAAATGAGCCCTCCATAGTTCACCCAGCTAGAAAATAAAATTCTACCATTGACACAGCTCGGCTAACACCTAGCTCAAAAGAGGATTGACCCGCAACTTGCCGTCGGTTACTACGGACGTCAAATCCAGTCAAAGGAGAGTTGACCTGCACTTAACGTCGGATATTTGCCGTCGCTTCTAACCGACGTTAAGTTACAGTTAAGATACGTTGACCAGATTGACGTCGGTACTTAACGTCGCCCAGTTTTTAACTGACGGGAAAGAATTTCACGTCACCAAATTCGCCGTCATTTGCCGACCGACACGAAATAGTTTGCCGTTGGTTGGCCGACGACAAATAACGACGGGTGTCCTTGGCGACTTTGTCAGCCTTGGAGTTGGATGAACGCGGTACAAAATGGAATGAGATTGAAGGGCATAGCATTCAGAGGGCAGAAATGTGGCCAAGCAACCCAAAACAACTCTACGGCCAATCAGAATGGGGCCACTGATGATGGCGAGAAGGGCCAGGCAGTCCGAAGAATATTCGACACTGAAGAGGGCATTGGAAGGCGAAACTGACATTGGAGAGGGCATTGTTGAGCTGGTATAGGTTTTTAATTAGGGTAATAAATCGTTGTATCTCAATACTTATTGGGTAAAAACTAATTATGAATTTTATATTATTCTTATATATACATTCTCAAACGAAAATCAAACTTAAAGTTGGTAAAGACTCCATATATAAACAGTGTGTTTTAAATCAATTGTTAATATTGAAAGTTGTTAAAATTCGAACATACGGCCATTTCTCGAAAACTCCACAATATAAAGAATCGGAAAACCAACAACAGTCAAAATTAATATAAACGTCAAGACAAAAATGTACAGAGAGGTAAAACAAGTTAACCTGACAGAGTCGCAGGAAATAAAACAATTCCAGTGAGCGAGCAGAGAATCAGGAAGAACAAGGACTCTTGACCAAATACTCATACTTGCAGGCCCCGCTAGTCGGAACCGCTAACGTCACCTTAACGCCGTCCACCTGGCCATGAACCGGCAGCATCAAACAGTACCTATCAACACAGACGGGCCCCACACTAACCGGTCTACCGAACCCAAAGTCAACCCTCTCCAGCCCGAGCCTTGACCACTGCGACAAAATCAACACACCAACCGAGTCCGGCACCTTCCCCGAACTCACCGATTCCACCGTCGACCTAACGAACTCGTCGTCCACCTTATCCTTCGCCTTCTTCACCAGCATTGCCACGTGTCCCAGCCCCTTTTCCGTAATTTCACCCGCCGTCGTCTCCGCGCATCCCAGCACGAACGCATTCCCGTAATACCCGGCGGGGACACTCGGTTTGACTCGGTCCCGTACGTTCACGCTGAACAGCAGCTTCAAGGCTTGGCTCCGTGGGAAATCCATCGACCTCGCCCAGCTCCTCCACACATGCGCCGCCACCACCTCGAATGACGTGAAGAACTTTTTATTATCGTTTCTCCTGGTCGCAGGCGCTGCCAGCTCAGCAACTCTCTTCAACTCGTCCTGACTCCGTCGGTCAAAGATAACAGAAGTCGGAGTCAACAGCTTCTCGTTCAAAAATCGGCTTAGAAACCCGCCGCTGCAGAGATCGGGCACCTGGCCGAACTCGGGATGATGATGACTCACTCTCGAGTTCGAGTTCGACTCAAGCTCGAGAAGGTGACGGTCCCAAACGGGTTGTTTCATCAACTCCATATCCGCTAGTCCTCCATTGGATGCCAGCTCAGCAAACGAGTTGAGGAAGTTGGAGCTGCCGACTCCGTCGAGCAAACAGTGGTTGAATCCGAATGCTAATGTGGCTCCGCCTTCAGGGAGCCACGTCAGTTGGACAACGAGCGGCGGGGCGCCTTTGACAACGTCAGCCATGTGGAAGGACAACAGCTTCCTCCACTGGCTGACAGAGTTCGGCGGTCGGCCGTCGAATTCCGTCAACCGGAACGAATCAGATTCCGCTTCGACGAATAGTGCGCCTTGTGACTGGCAGTTGACTTCGAGGTGGTTGTTGGAAGAAGAGCCATTGAAGTGGCTGAACCGGACTCGTCCGGCTAAGGGGTAGTAAGGGACGAGAATGTTTGACAAGGCGAGTTTAAGCCGGTTTGTGAAGAGGGGGCGTTGCAAGACGACGCCGTTTGAGGAGGTGTTGAAGACGAAGAGATACTCGATGGTGAAGCGGAGGAAGAGTTGGGAGTCGAGGGAGGAGAGAGGGAGGATACAAGACGGCGTCGGATTGGAGGGTTTGATGACGGTTGCTTCTTTGATGTTCACGGAGGAAGGAGAAGCTGCTGCAACGTTGTTGTTGTCGTCGTCGTCGTTGGCCATCTGCGGAGGAGGAGGGGGGGAGAACCTTCTGGTGCGGGAAAGATGTGTTGGGTATGGTGGGGATATGTATATAATGTTGAATGGGGGGACCAGCCTGCCAGACTGTGCAGTGAGAAAGATTTGTACAAAAGATTCTGTTGCGGGCATAAATATATAGACTTTATTGGGGAGGGTGGACCTTTAGCTTTCTGTCTGTTGGCCGAAGTTGATATGATAAGATTGCTTCCTTTTTATACATATCCTTAACCCTATAATTAACAGAATATATTGCTCACGTACATTTGTCTATTTCGGGCATGACCTACGCCCGCACTTGGTGCCGATCGATGGACATTCTCGTGTTTTGCCACGGTTCAATGTAAAGGTGTTGTTTTTACTTAGTTGGATGCATGGTAGATTAATGGCTCGATCGGATGATTGGGTGAGTTGAGTCGTAATATAAGGCTTTATTTGTGTTATGTTTGGGTGTAGAATGGATAATAATAATAAAAAGAGATGTTAAAAGGGAGTAAGCATATGGAGGTGGGACAAAGAGAAGTAGCAGGTGTGTGACCGATTGTAGGCATATAGTGTATGCATAATTAGATGTATGTAGTTGAGGTGTGTGAAATAAGGACTAATGAGGTATCATAAACACAGTGGTCACCGTATTTTAAATAGATCTATGGTGGTATTGGCATAACTGTCACATATCGGTTTATGTGTATGATTGTTGTGGGAGACAGAAAAATATTAAATGTGTGAAAGTGAAGACCATTGAACCAGCTGGTTTAGACACGATGGCCATTGAAAGTGGGTCATTGGACCTTTGAGGGCTGGGGCCATAACCAACAGTTGTCAATTTTCATGTAGAAAAATAAGATTGCATGAATCAACACACATGACACAGAACTGAAGTATCGTTTTCAGAAATTTAAACAAGGAAATTTCATGGAGAGACGACATGTCACTTGAAGCAAATAAATGGGCACCGGCCTTCTTTTTATAATAATATAATTAGGGTGGCAATGCATGCAAGTGGCGATCGAAGTAAATGTGACTGGCTGACTGACTAGCTACTGGGTTTTGTGTCGTCTACTCCTGGCCTGGACGAATCCCTTGGGAATATTATTATGCTGCTGTCTGTCTCTCTTCGCCCGGCTAGCTACTTCCTTTGCCGTACCACCACCATTTCTCACGCAAGCCATGTCTTTTGTCTCCTTTCTAAATTGAGCTAGCTATAGCTACATCCAAATGCTCCAGAGTTCAGTTCGTTAGAGCTGTCGAATGTATTGAATCCTAACTTCTTCTTTTTGAGCAGGGAGAGAAATGATAAGCGAGGCATTAAATTTGGGACCAAGGTTGAAGTGGACCTCTTGTTCTTTTGGATAAGGAGTTGACTTAGACCCAATAAGGTATTCAATTTGGTAGGGCCAGATTCATCTTGTAATAGATCTAGGCAAATTTATCATGTTAAAGATGGAGGATAAGATAGTAATAGTAGGGTTTTTTTTGGAGAAGAGTGTTTAGCTGTTTTATGTGCAGGTTCGTTTTTATATAGAATCGAAGTTTAATCAGGTTTGAATATCAAAATATTTACACGTCGAATTAAGGGTTGAAAAAAAAAATTGAGTTAAGATCAAGGGAGGTGTCATCATGACGACCCAAGTTGTTTTTGGTGGTTGGTGGTAGTACATGATAAAGATAAAAGAGAATGAGACGTAAAAATAAAGACGATTTGATCTTGCAAAAAGAATTGAAAAACAATGAGAAGTCCATAGTTGAGGGGTATTTAATTAATTTTGACGGTGTTACGGACTTACTACTTATACAAAAAAAACAGACTGGCAATTGGCCAATAACCCGTTAAATCAAGCATTACATGTTTCAATACGCCGATCTTGCTAGTATCCAATGCGCTTCTACCCACTAAGCCCGCGAGTGGTGGTTGCCTTCTCCGCTAGACCGGACCCCGGAGAACCAGCTAGACCGACGTTTAACCGGTTCAGGCTGGTCGAAGAGTGCCAAGTATGAACATGGGCGACAAAGTAAAAGATGACATCCGTGACCAAACAATGAGATGATGAGCACCAAAAGTCTCTTTTCCAAAACAGATACGAAATCACGGGTCTCACGTATGTTCATCATTCCATTATTTGGCATACAGTATTTGTTTAGTTACGTAACGTGATGCTCTGGGTAAAAAATAATGCATATAGAAAGAATAAGCCACAGAATATCTGGGTTTGAGGTGCAGAGGGGGAGAACATGTACACACAGAATAATATTATATGCTTGAATTTATTGCTATGATCCGCAGTTAGGGGCTATAGAGCTGTCTCCACAGTGTTGCCATTACGGGGGCACAGCACAGATTTGCTGTTTTGTTCTTCCTTTTTCATTTTGATTGTTGATATATATCAAGGGGTATACTAAGAGGGAGCAGAAGACAAAGCGAAGTGTACGTCGGAGGATGTCTATAGACCTAATAAGGCATATATAAAAGATGCAGGGTAAGTTAAAACTGTCTTTGTCTTAAACGAGTGTGATCTTCTTTTCTTATATAGAAGTATTAGGGTTAGATGATTGTCAAAATAACTTAACTTATCTCGACAATTGACGTGCACCCTTTTTTGCTACGAACACTTTTTAGCAACTGGCGTGCACCCTTTTTTGCTACGAGAGATTTTTCAATTTAAGGGGCTGCATGGGATGCAGCGATGCACGACGTGCAACCCTTCTTCTTCACCATTTCTTCCACCGTCCTTTCGTTTGAGCTCCAACCGGTGCTCTATTCTGCATCCACGGCCTCATAGTCAGACTACATATCTATAAAGTACATGTAGATAACAAACACTACAAAGAAACACGTCAAATGGACCGAAACGGTCCAAGTGAACGAGTCTAGGCATATAATGCCAAAATGCAAAATCACATGGGATTGAAGCACAAACAACCTAGTATTCACTTTAAAAGCATGTAGATAAGGATAGATAATCACTAAAAATCCTAACACTATCATTAGACTCGTTACGGTTATGGGTTAACCGACACTTTTATGTATATAAGGAGCGTTAGTCTCCTTCTTTATAACCCCTAATAATATTCCCCTTTCTTTTCGTGGACTAATCGACCTCAAGGTCGGAAACCACTTTAATCGCCAGTGTTAGTTCGATGTTATTCCTTCCTTATTCCTCTTTTATTCATCTTTTATTTCTTCTTTATCCGACTTTTATCAGTTAGTGACCCAACTAAGAATAGATCTTGACCCTAGATGATGAATAGCTTTTTAGCGTTCTGCCTTGAGTCAGACCGTCCTATGGTTGACAATTAAGTACTTTGAATTTTTATTAGGTTCAGACAACTCTATACAAGTCATATATGGTAAGTGAAAAGTGTCTTTGTCTTAAACGAACGTGATCACTTTCCTTATATGAAAATAGAGTCGGGTTGTTAAATGTCGTTGACAGGTTATGACCCAACTGAGAATGAACTTTGACATCACATAATGAACAACTAAAATTACTTCGAGAGTTCGGCCTTGAACCTGACCGTTTTATGGTTGACATGCTGAGTTTTCATTGGATTCGGATGACTCTGCCCAGCCATGGTCTACGGTCGAATGTTTGGACAATGCACGGGGCCAAACCCACACCCACTGAGCTGCTAGCATTCCCGAGCATGGATTTTCATGGGCTGAAGCCCCAACTTCACAGAATGGGCTCGTCTCTGCACCATATTCCATAATGACTGGGCTTTGTCCGGCATAGCCCACACCAATGACCTCCCTCCGACATTGTTTTGGATAGTTTTCAGTAGAGTTTGAAATTTAGACGGGTTTGGGTACATTTTTATTTGAAAATATAATAAAATCTAAGTTAAATTTGGAGTTCGAATATATATTTATATGGGTAATTGTAAATTTAGGATATAATACTTGTAATATTCAAATCAAAATCAAATCAACAACAATAAAAATGATGCAATTTCACTTATATACCGAATCATCCAAATATATAAAAACTATTTTACTGGCCACATACCAAAATGAAAAGTAAGATTACAACCTCACTAATTTATTATTACAGACCACTTTCACTACCACTACCGACATTAATAGTACTCATACTTGCAGTTAGGAAGCAACTTTATCACCATGCTCAAGTCATCCACTTCCTTTATTGTTTGGATTGATATGGAAGTTAGGAAGTCCAATCCCACATAGAACTTATACAAAATTATTTAGGTGAGGTTAGTTTGACTAGTTCGACGACTCCACATGTATCCCAAACGGATAGCGGGTAGCATAATAATCTAACAATGTTGGGTACCTGGTCGGGTCGGGATCAGATGCTCAACGACAATGGCTCAATTTGAGACAAGATTGACTGAAAATTAGGACAATAATTATGAATTAGAGAGAATAATGATATACGTATCTTCCAAACGCTCCCTAATCATGGTAGGTTTTTCAAAATTAACAATTTAATTTTCCATCCAACAGCACTTTAGAACCACACGTCACCGCCGGCCACATTAGAGCGGCCGTCAGATCGTCTTTTCTCTCCCCCCCCCCCCCCCCCCCCCCACTCTTTACCAAAATCCCAGTTTTCCAATCTCCTCTTTACTTATCATTCACCAACCTTCCAACCGCCGTCGGCGGATTCTACCATCATCGTCGATCTCCCCTTCTCCCTTTTTACTTCCTCTCCAAAAAATGGACCCCTCAACTTCCCGGGGAGGACACTCCCGCAGCGGTGGCGGCGGAGGCGGAGGACGAGAAGACTGCTGGAGCGAAGGCGCGACGGAGTCCCTAGTCGAAGCGTGGGGCGATCGCTACGTCAGCGTAAAAAACGGCACCCTCCGCCAGAAGGACTGGAAGGAAGTCGCCGACGCGGTCAACGCGCGGCGGAGCACCGCCGGAAAACCGCCGAGGACGGATATTCAGTGCAAGAACCGAATCGACACGCTGAAGAAGAAGTACAAAGTGGAAAAAACTAAGCCTCCGCCGTCCAAGTGGCAGTTCTTCCGCCGCCTCGATTCCCTCATCGGCTCCTCCGCCACCGCCACCACAGCGTCCAAGAAGAAGACCTCCGCCGGCCTCACCGGATCCACGGTGGCTCTGTCGGTGAAATCGAAGCCGAGATCCGTCCTCCACAAGGTCGAAGCGTTGTCGAATTCGACATCGGAAGGAGGAACCAGCAGCTCGTCCGGCGGCGGCGACGGAGATGCAGGGTTTGATGAGAGGGTTGTGAAGAAGCAGCAGAGGATGGATGACGTGAGCGGCTCCGACGGAGCCGCCTGTAGGGAATTGGCAAGGGCGATACTGAAATTCGCGGAGATTTACGAGAAAGTGGAAAGCTTGAAGCAGAAGCAGATGGTGGAGCTGGAGAAGCAGAGGATGGAGTTCACTAAGGAGCTCGAATTTGAGAGGATGAACATGTTCATGGCTGCCCAATTGGACATGAAGAAGAAGAAGTCGTTCAAGCGACAGAAAGTCGCTTCTGGATCAGGTTAATTTCATACATAGACTGATTGAATTGAACACTTATCCACTGTTTTGAATCTAAGAGCTAGAGTGAGCAAGTTTTTACTCTTCCATGTAGCTTTCCCCTGTGTGTGACTTCAAATTGTTCATATGCCGAAATCCTTGCTGTTTATGGACTGATGTCAACGCTGATTTGACAGTGCGAAAGCATATCATTTACGTCAAATACAGAGCTTAACGAGTTGTGAACTCTTGTTTAAATCATCGAAATATAACTTCAGATATTTCATTACAGTCAACTTAGATGCTGCAATGGTGATGCTAACTTGATTTACTTCCAGGTGGAGAATAATGCCTGAAAATCTGGATGCTATTTAGGAACCGAGTCGACTCCTTTTTTCTGAATCGGGGCGAGCTTTCACGTTTCGAAACTCCTCTGTTGCGTGATCAAATGTTGGAAGATCGAGCCATCAAGAACCCTCCCCAAGCCAGAATCTGTGCTATGGAAAACCTTCATGAACATGATGTCTTAAGTTCTGTTATTAGTCCTAACTTCACCCCTTTTTTGTATATGTGATTAGTTGCGTACTTGGCAAAAGCTTTCAGCTGGTACTAGTACTGCTTTCATCTAGCTTTTGCACGAGTGGTCTGTAATATTCGACAAGGTTGTTATTGCAATAAAGCCAACTCCTTTCTCCTCCATCTCCATTCCTTTGGTTGAACTGCGATGTCTCTGCATTAATGGGGGATACAATTACTGAATTACACAGTTGTAATTTCTTACCATTCCAGCAAGGGTGAAAGCTACAGAAATTTCTGGTGCAGAAGGAAAAAATTGCAGGTACTTGTACAGTTTTTTTCCCAGCAAAATGGTGGGTGACACAAGATCAGAGAAATATCTAAAGTTGAACCGAACCACTTGCAATTTCTGAGAAAAAAGATCAGATCTTTGGATCCGTAATTGGCACCATATAAAGTTGTGAAGAGTGCTTGTACTCTGTGTTTTGTGGGGTATGACTTTGGAGAGGCGACATGACATCATTAGCTAATGTCTTGTGTCTGTTGTAGCACCAAAAGCAAATACCCTTTTAGTGCAGTTTTGCAAAGCTTTCAACTTTCCTCATATTATTGCAGAAACAAAGATAGATCGTCAAGGAACACAGAGAAGAACAACAGTGCTACTTGGTTTACAAACAGCTCATAATATATAAGGGAATTGACTGAAATCACTGATGGGTGGTGCTTCTTGGCTGCTCCACTCCGAATGCGGGAACCCCTCGATCATTGAGGGGAACTCGCCGAATGTAGTAGCGATCTCAGCAGTGGTGGTGGGAGCAGAAGCAGTACAGCGGAGAAGGCGGGCTCTGGCGATGGCGAGATCGACCTGGAGCTCGACCATCTTTCGCTGGAGCATGGCTATGGCGCCAATGCAGCCGTAGACAGGGTCCACGAGCCTGGCCTCGGCCTCGTAGGCCAGGGAATTCACGGTGTCTTCTCGCTGCTCTTCGGGGACCTCTGTCAGGATCTTGCTCACGTTGCTTGCGCCAAAGACTTTGTGGACTTTGGCGAACTTTTTGGGCTCGTCGGACCGGAAATAGGGGGCGAATATGCAGTTGGATGTGCATCTTCTCTTGAGGAACTTACAGGCTGCGCATGAAGAGCTTGATCTTGGCTCGTGGTGGCTTCTCATGGCTCTCTCTCCCATTGGGGAATGCACGTTTGCAAAAAGGCCTATCTATCCCGTTTGGTTCTTTGCTCATCACCACCCGAGCTTTATATAATTGTTTTCATAGTGTAAACAGTATTTTATACAAATTATTTACCAACGTTTTTATTTATCAACTTTCAGCTTCGTTTATTAGTTCAGCTGATTAGAGCGTTGTGCTAATAACGTGAAGGTCGTAATTTGAGACCTGTATGGGCCATAATTTTTTGAGTTGAAGTAGGCTTTTATGCGATAAGGGGCAAGGGCTAGAAGAAGGAATGAAGTGGGCTTTTAATTTTTTCATGGAAAAATAGCTCCAAGATGAAAACAATATTTATTAATGATCAATATGAAAACTAACATTGAAATTAGCATATAGAAACGCAGGAAGTGCAGGTGATTCTAGAAATTTCGACTCTCTCGTCAGAATGTGGGCAACCTCATTTTGATCCCTCCTTATAAAGTTAATCGAAAAAACTATTTGAACCTTACAATGTCCTTGTAGCATCTGATTATATTTTCAAACTCGAGCTGATCATCTTATGTATCATTGTGAAAATTAATTTTGAATCTATAAAAAACTTTTTCTTTGGTAGAAATTGAATATATAGAAGATTGTGCGTTGTCAAGAGTATGCAAGTTTGGAGGCCAGCCATGTGATTATGAGGCAAATCAGAGGCAAACGGATGACACAACGAACTTCGATAAAAGATTATGTAAATACGGTTTGCATTGCTCCAATGAGTCATGTGACAAGTACCCATTACAAATGTTGGTTATCGGGGTCGATTGATTATGTAAATACGGTTTGCATTAATCGTTAATACTTAGATAGACAATCTCCAATGGGGATTAATCAAATTTGGTGAGCAAACTCGAAAGTGAAAGATGTGAGTTTGGTGGAGTGTTGTGTGAATAATAATAATAAGGATGAGACATGATGGATCATTGGTGTAAAAAGATGGGATATGTCATTGCCAATTTGCTTGCTTGCTGCACTTCACTTCAACTTCACTGGTTGGATATGAAACTTCACCAAAGATAAAAGGACAAAGGCCACTGCCTTCTCCCTCATCCATAGTTGGCCATATCTACCATAAGGGCAAAAACTCCATTCTTGATGTTGAAATGACTACTACTTGCTTGACACGAATCTCCCCACCCACCAATTAGTGGACACCTCCCCACCAGAACAATAATATCGGAGTAACGACAGTCGGCTGAATTCGATACTGACAACCTTTTCTTGGCTACGAAAGACAGATATTTATGTGTTATGGTTCGAATTCCTTTATTCGAATTGGATTAGGGTGTTCACTCTTTTTTGCTGCTGCGACCGATTTCTTAATATACTACTAGCATATGTACCAAATGGTACCGTCTGATTATTAAGTTGGTTCATGCTAATTATGTTGAAGGAGCTCTTACCAACAGTATGAGATGCTCGCAAACATTAATCGGTCGTTTAGCCAATACACGAACAACCATATTCTTATTCCTCCGAACTAAACCGACCTCAAACAACGACTTGGATAGCAACAAACTTCATACACCTTTTCGAAATATCTCCAAACTCAGCATGGTCATCAGCCATGATTTCTAACACAAGGAATTGAACTATATATTGGAAGCAAAGTGAGCCAACAACTCAATTTTCTTATACATCAATGATTTGAGACTTACATGATACAACTCAACATATTCATCCATAACTTTGAAACTCATTCGAGATTTAACGTATATTTTGTCCAAGATCTCTGACCATCTCGATATTTACTATTGTTTCCTTTCTGCATAGGTGAATTCTGTTTCTAACTAAAATAGTTACTGGTACTGTGCATGTAGTTTCGTTTGACACGTAAACAGAAGCAGACTTCTTATTTTATAAATTATATGAATAAAATTCTTTTTTTATATAAACTCTATACATAAATTCTATGCATAAATTCTTTTTATAAGTTCCATTCTAATTGTTTTTATAGGCACCAACATTATCAAGTTTATAAAAAAATCCATGGATATAGATTGGAAATGCTAATTTTATTAATATATTATTATTTTTACTATTTATGTGATATTTATTTTATTTTATTTTGTTGTGTTTTTAACTTCGGAAAAAATTATCATTTTTTATATGTAAACTCTAGGATTCTACCACTGGCCGACTAATCCAGTTGAGAAATTATTCCGAGGTTAAAGTTTTATTCCTCTTTTAATGTTGTTGCGGGGGATCGAATTTTGATTCGCCTTCCAAATATAACCCCTGACATCACTGCACAAACAACTCGTTGGCTCGGGAAAATATCATAAATTAAAGGCAAAATACCTCAGAATGTCACGAACTTTGGGCATATGTCGAAAATTGTCACCACCGTTTCGATATAGATTTTTTATCATGAACTATCAAGTTTCAAGCCAAAAACGTCTTGCCGTTAATTTGTGGTTGACTTCGTCAATTGATTTCTCCACAGTCGGTACACGTCACCTTTTGACCGATGACGTGGAATTTCATTATTTAGAATTAGTTGTCCACTTGGATAATCCTAGAATGTCACTAATTCTAAATAATGAAATTTCACGTTGTCGATATAAATTCCTCGTCGTCGCTGAGGTGTATCAGTTGCGGAGAATTTAATTGACAGAGTTAAGCACAAGTTAACGGCAATATATTTTTGGCGTGAAACTTAATAGTTCGTGACAAAAAATTTATATCGAAACGGTAGTGACAAATCTCAATATATGTCCAAATTTCGTGACATTCTAGAGCATTTTGCCTAAATTAAAATGGGAAGCACATTTCCCGATGTTGGGCCACACCAGTAAGCCCAAGTACTTATTTGGATATGATTTTAGGCCTGCCTGATTTCTCATCGTAGATCGATAATTTTTTAAGGACGAAAGCCTGATTTAGAGAACATACATCGTGTCTAATAGGAAATTCAAACATTATAGGCAGGGTTATATAGATCGCAGATCTTTGTAAGCAAGTTAATCTCAATCCTTTCTCCTTCGAAAATAATTGTTAAGAAGAAGTACAAAGTAAACCTAAGTCGAGAACAACAAAAAAAACAGCAAGCAACTAAACAATGAAACCTACCAAGTTTGGATGTGTGCAAACTTAAAAAAGACACAATCTGAAACTTGTATCGGCCGTGTCATCAACCGATCAATTTGAGGCGACCAATCCACTCCTCTGAAACCATATATGCTGAACAGCTAAGGTCGCCGACTTTCAATTTGTTTCTTTTTTTTTTTAGCATCAATGCCGTGATCCAACACAACTTATTTTGATCATTACAAGATAGAATACAAAAAATAAACACAACATTAATATTTATTTTATGAGGTGTGTTGAATTTGAATAAAAAACTTTCGAATTATCATACACACAACTTTATCACCAAAATAATTCTATTTGAACATGAAAATAACTGCTTTATATTTAGAATCTTTGACACATTCCACCTCCTTGTTAACATCGAACCATTGTTTTCTTTATGGTTATTGAGATTCAAGAGACACCTAACTAATCTTGAACATATGTGATCAAACCAGAGAAAAGGTCAATAATAATACTTTTTATAAAAACAAGTCGTGCAAAATTAGGAGAAAAGATAAAGTGGAACCTTCATGTTAGCTGTTTGAATGTTGACATTTCAGGACAAAACCAACCTTTTGTTTCTGTCTTTGATCAAAGGTTAACTAACTGAGTAAACCTTTTGCTTCTTCATAGGGGTTGAGTAGGAGCAATTATATCTTCTTAACAAACAAATAAATAATTAATTAAATAAATAAGGATTATTATATGGTGATGAAATTTAATTTTTTAATACTTTCAACATGCACGTTAAATATTAGTCGATTTAAAATTTTTGAAATTTACATGTGAAAATGGTTAAATATACATAGTACAACACACAGAAATTGACCAATTTTGACATGAAAATTTTTAAATTTTCAAATTGGCTAATATTTGACATACATGTCAGAAATGGCTAATATTTGACATACATGTCATAATATCGGATTAAAGATATGATCAATTAAAGGAAATCATATTAAAACAAGTTCAACTCCTCTAAACCATGAGTCATGCCCAAAATTAAATCAATGGCATTGGTTAAACTACATTGTAAAATGCCATCATCCCATTTCAAAACTTTAAAATAGGTTAACAAATCTTTCCATAATTAGGAGGTCACAATCTTGTAAAAGCACATCAACCTCCTCATCATGCCTCTCTATTACTAATTTTTAGTATAATTTTAAACAAAAATAATTTGAATGTAGAGAAAGGTTTCAAAAACATATATACTAATTCCTTTCAATTAGGATTTGTTTCATTATAATAAAAGATAATAATAAATAATGAAAAAACATGAACCAAAACCCACAAGAGGCTGAGATGCCGCCAAATGGCAGCAGCCCACGACTTCATCAGCCAATTCTTAAACCCTTTCCGATTAAGTCCAAAAGGAAACAGTCAAAACCATGCAAACTTATTTAATTAATTAAATTTTTTTTCTGGAAGAATGATTGTTATGGGTTGTAAGGGGCCATTTGGTAGAAGAAATGTATGTGTATGTTTGTGAGGAATTTTGAATTTTTTGATAGGTAATCGGTAAAATATTATTAATTTTAATTAGGCGTTATAATATTCACTTTTAGCTGGTTAATTAGAAAAAATTGGAGTTCTATGTACTTAAAAAATCGGAGAATTTCAATGAGCATTGTTATGAGTTATAATATGGGAAGCTTTATTTAATTTCTCTTCTATCGTGTCGTCAGGTTCCAATTAGGGAGAAATTTTGTATTTTGAGATATACCTGTTGAGTGTGTTTGTGAGGAATATTGTGTTTTGAGATATAATTGTTAGTTTAGTAACGAATATTATTGAATATTACATAAACACTGAGTTTTCAATTGAATATGTTTTATGTATTTAGAAAAAAATAGACATTTAGATAGTTAACTGATGCAAATCATATATCGATTGTGAGGGGTTTGGTTTTGACCATGAGCTTCAAAGCTATGTCGAAGTGGAGAACTCATCCATATGGGATTTTATCATTGTCGATCATGGATAAAGCTTAACAACGATCACCTTCATATGGTTATTTCATAAATGAAAATCGACCTTTGTTAGAAATTCCAACTTCTTTCAAATGAATGAGGGATACACTGTCTTCTTTATCTATCAAATATACATACATAACGAGATAAATTAACTTCCTCCAACTTTTAACAAACATATTTTTACGTTTTCTTTATCACCAATCATACATCCTTAATTCTCAATATTCCACACCAAACGGCCCCTAATATAAACAATTCCTTGTCCCTGTTAACAGTTGGAAATGAAAGAATATTTAGATTACTTTATGACCATATTCAGATCATTTCAACCAATCAAATTATAACATTTTAATATATGATGAAGACAATTTCCTCAAGTCATCATATGATCCAAACAATCCTAACTAAACAAGGAGAAAATTCCAAACCAACTAACAAGAAAATATAAAACCAGAGAGATCAGAGGAACCTGTTCCTTTGATACAATGATCATTTTCACACCTTCATGGAAGCTGGAATTCTAAATCCTTCTTCCATCATGATTTCTTCTGGCTTTTTGCCTACAGGAACACTGGTGGAATCCATAATCCACCTCTCCAATGAGGTCATATCAATGGAGAAGGTTCCTTCAGTCCAGTCCAAGAATGTCTCCACTGTGATTCGAAGAATCAAGCTTTTATCGTCACTGTTCGAGGATATCCAGGATGCCAACACACCGCTCCCTCCATCTTCGATTCTGTGTCTCACGGAGCTTTTTTCGATCATCAGAAAGGTCAAGCTTTTGATCCAGGAATGCACAGAAGGGAGCTCTCTGTGGTTGTTGATTCAGACCGACATGTTGTCGAATCAGTTCCATGTCTTGACCAAGGAAATGGGTCGGGCGCTCGATATCTTGCCGTTGAGTCTGATGAATTTGATTGCTGACACGAGGGAGCAAGTCGAGTTGCTTCACAGGCAAGCGAAGAGAGTTGATGCTTTCTTGGATCCTAAGGAAGTTGAGAGGAAGGAGAGGGTTTTGTGTCTTATGGCTAGGCATAATGATAGGGGGAACAGTAGGAACAACAAGATTGATTTTGGGGAAGTTAAGGATGTTTTCGACAGGATCGGGCTGAGGACACCGCTCGATTTCGAGGAGGAGATTTCGAAACTGGAAGGGGAAGCTCAGCGACAGGCAGGAACCGGAGGGCTGATCGTGGTTTCCAACATAAACAATATGATCTCTCTTCTGACATATTCAAAGGCAACGGTGTTTCTTGGCGGAGAAGAAAGGGTTTTCCTTCCCAAAGAGGAAACGTTTTCAACAAGGCAACAACTTTCATCATCTCCGAACATTCCGGATGAATTCAAATGCCCGATTTCTCTGGATCTGATGAGGGATCCGGTGATTGTAGCTTCCGGTCACACTTATGACCGAAGCTCCATTGCTCAGTGGATCAACTCAGGTCACCACACGTGTCCGAAAAGCGGGCAGAGACTTATCCACATGGCTCTAATCCCTAATTATGCACTCAAGAGCTTAGTTCATCAATGGTGCCAAGAGAACAACATCCCACTAGTTGATGACTCTTCTCCATCTTCTTCCGAAAATGAAACTCGCCAGTACGATACCGGGAAGAAGACAGCCGTTGATCATATCTCAGCCACAAAAGCAGCAGTGGATGCTGTCAAAATGACAGCAGAGTTTCTTGTGGGGAAACTAGCAATGGGATCTCCACAGGTTCAGAGGCAGGCGGCTTACGAGCTGAGACTACTCGCGAAAACCGGGATGGACAATCGGAGGATCATCGCAGAGGCAGGAGCGATTCCCTTTCTCGTATCAATACTACACTCGAACGATTCGAGAATCCAAGAGAATGCGGTAACCGCATTGCTGAATCTCTCCATCTTGGAGAACAACAAAATCCTTATAATGGCGGCAGGTGCAGTCGAGAATATAATATCAGTGCTCGAATCGGGGAAAACAATGGAAGCGAGGGAGAATGCAGCGGCAGCGATCTTCAGTCTCTCGGTGATCGACGATTACAAAGTAATAATCGGAGAAAAACCACGAGCGATTCCGGCTTTGCTCAGATTGCTTAGAGAAGGAACCACAGCTGGGAAAAGAGATGCTGCAAGTGCATTGTTTAACCTAGCTGTTTACGTGTCGAACAAGGCAGGGATCGTTCTTGCCGGTACGGTACCGTTGCTGGTCGAGCTTCTGATGGATGACAAGGCGGGGATCACTGACGATGCGCTGGCGATTCTGGCTTTGCTGATTGGTTGCTCGGAAGGGTTGGAAGAGATCAGGAAGAGTAGGATTCTGGTGCCTTTGCTGATTGATCTGCTGAGATTCGGATCGGGGAAAGGGAAAGAGAATTCGATAACTCTGCTTTTGGGACTGTGTAAAGATGGAGGGCAAGAGGTTGCTAGAAGGCTGCTGATAAACCCTAGAAGCATTCCTTCTCTTCAGAGCTTGTCGGCCGATGGATCGCTGAAGGCGAGAAGGAAAGCTGATGCTTTGCTTAGGGTGTTGAATAGATGCTGCTCTCATTCTTAGCACACAGTGGGAAACTTCAGAAATTGTGAATTTGTACCAATCTTTTTACATCAACCAAACGTTATTTCATCTAATTGCACAGGGAAAACAAGGAATTAGAGTTCTTCGTAACAAAATCAGGATATGAAGCTTCAATACAACATGGAATAGAAGGAATGGATTGTTATTTCATTGATAACAAGTTACAACAATAGCATTTACATCAGTAGCTAAAATTAACATTAGCATAATCGTACACTGAATCTCAAGCTAGCCTGGAAATACAACTAGAGCACAGATTGTACAAGCTCTCAAAGTGGAATTACTGTATAATAATATAAGGATCTTACGTATGCAAAGGTTTAACTTATGTTACAACCAACTTGATACGTTCAAGTCCGTCGAGTGAACTATGATTCACACGGGACGGACAGGGTTCAGAGAAATCGATTGATTTCATCACTGTACCAAGTCCAGTAAGATATGTGTTCCTTGTACCTTATAGTTCCAGTACCAGCTTCCACTATCAATCTTATTAGGTTCGATAGGGTTGAGCTCAACTTCCAAGCCTGAAACTCCTGAACTTACCTTCATCTTGTGGCCGTCTGGAACTTCGAAAACATGATTTCCCTGCAGCAGTATTATAAAGGAAATTTAGCAATTAGTCATCTTGTTAAACCATAATCCTTTACAAGCTCAATCCAACACTGAGTTTTTTACACTGTAATTTGCCACTTAATCATCTTGTTCAACTGCAATAATCGACTAACCTGTATGGTCACGTCGGAGGCCTCGAATTCGGAGTTTCCATAAAGTACAACCTTAAACTCCTCGATCCGTCGCACGTTATGTTTCCAATATATATTGTCTGAGGAACTCCAGTCAATCCCTTCGTTACGAATGCTTACATTTTCCAACCTACATCTTCCACACCTAGACAAAACAAACCAGCTTTAGCTGCAATGTCCCCAATACAATCCAATGCTTGAGTGTAAACGGGTCAAACCACTCACCTGCGACCGTAATGCAGCATTGGCTCGCCATGTGCATCCATCCTGGTTGAGCCCATGATGTTTTCAGCAATAATTGTCAAGCTCCCGTTAAGCTGGTAAAAAAACAAACAAATAAGCATAATAGCAATATCTTCTGCCCCTAAATTATAACAAATTGAAAGTTCTTAAACCTGCACGTTCTTCCACAAAAACTCAGCAACCTCAATTTGCAACTCGGAGCCGTTTGATATTGACCCTTTGGTAAACTGAGAGAGGAAAAGACTGATCACTCTCTTGATTGAATTACTAAATCTATGGAAAGCCATCGACATCAAAGTACGAAAGCACCACAGTAACAAAGCTGTACCTTCTGTCTCGTGACCTCCCAAAGAGGACCAAGAGCTGGATGGAGCAGTATCAGAAATGGCGGAACAGAATTAACATACTTGTCATTACCTTCGATCTGCAGGAAACACAAAAAGATAAGGGCAAACGGCATAAATTTGACTTTTAAATAACCTTGGCAAATGGCAACTAGAAAAAGAGTACAGATTGTCAGATATTATTAGGGAATAAGGAGTACCTCAGGGAGTTCAATATCACACCCTGAGAGAAGATCATAGGCATTCCGTAAGGTATCCAACAATGCACCATCCGGAGTCTGCACATGCACCACCACTAAAAAGCCTTAATAAGAGGAAATCTGACAAGATTATGACCTTGACCACGTACTAGCTGGGTTTGTTTGACTTTCAGAAAACTAGAGTATTCTTCATTGTTTGAAACAAGAACAAGAAATCAAGATCCCACATTTATGGATCAAAATGGGAGAGGCAAAACCATTGAATATCAAAAGACTGTGACCTGGTGCAAAGAAGTGCCTGCATGGCTTTGCTTCTTCTTAGCCGATGATGTGACCCTTCTACGCTCGTTATAGACAATGAATGTATCCAACTCATCTGCAGAGATTTGTTCCCAATTAATTAATGATAACGATAATGATTGACAAGAATGAATGACAAAGGAGCAGAATTAGGCCGACACTAAATAAAAGTTTAGTCTTTTACCTCCCACACCCTGGTATCTTGAAGAATATGTATTCAAAAAATTGTCCGCAATATTTTGCATTGTGCATTCTAGCCGACCACCAGAGACACTGCAGGTATTAAATGCGGTTAATTTCATTAAGTAACAGTGAGATGGGCCATTTTGAAAGCAGTAACATACCAAAAAAAATCAATGAAGTAAAAAACAGGAACATGGTGGAGATGGCAATGTTTACCTGTGATGGTTTCCCCATTGGTCCTCATATTGAATTTGTTTCCTTGTATTAAGTACTATGCCTGGTAAGCATTTTTCATCATTGCTCGATGCTACTGACTCTATAGAAGGTAAGTCCACATACATAATGTTTGTGTTTGCAGGGAACCCCTGCAATCTAAATAAAGAGAATAACTTATCAGCTAAGATTTTGTTTGCAAACTGACTAAGAGAAAGAAGTAACTTAGAAAAATGCTATTCCAAATGCTTACCTGTTTGAAGAAAAAGGCTGATTCGTTATCCCATACTTGTCGAACTCGGTATATTCAATGCAGGATAAACCATAAGCCCATTTTCCATTAAGATCCTTCTTCTCAACAAGGACGTTGATTCCTTCTGTAGCCCCCGAAGTTCGCTTACAAGATGCAAATCCCAGTTTCTGTAGCATGTCCAGTTCAAGATTGTAACCAACGCGAATTCAGAAATTTAAAGGGGAAAATAATTTCTTAGTATTCCTGTACCACCATAAGTGCACACATATAAAGAATCATAAACATTAGTTGTTAACATACCTTACCATGACGGAGGCCCATCCCAGCCAGTGCTAAGAGCGTCAAGTCTGTGGCAGCCACGACATTACTGCACAAGGAAAATAATCCAAAGGCCTAAGCTTTTTAAAAAGATTCTTAAAATGGAATGGCCAAATAAGTAACTACAGCAAATAAATCTAACCTGACTTGCCGCACAGTAGCACCTTTCCTCCCGTGATCATAAAACCATTGGAAGATGCCATTATCATAAGCAAGTTTCCAAATCACACCATGGCCACCAGGCTTGGATACAGGTGAAAATGGCTTCCCAACCAGCCACTTCCCATCTTCAGCACTAACAGCAGGAACAAGAGGCTGGTGTTTCGCATGTCACATTTCAACAATTAATATAAATCAACAGAATGACAAAGCACGAAACTCTGGGGACACGTGAGCTGCTTATAAACTAAGAACCTGTTCGAAGAGTTTGAAATTGGAACGACCTCTTCCAAACCACCCGAGTCTTTTACAAAGAGAAGTGACACGCTCATGGTTGTTCTTAGCTGGGCTTGTCATGATTGCAACTGGTGTGATGCACTGCTTTCCATAGAGCTTGAAGTACAAGAACTCTCTAGCCTTGCGATCATGAAAGTTACTCCCCGTTACTACTATAATAAGGTTGCAGGTGGTTACTTTGAAGTAGAGTGATAACAAAGATCCTATACCTGAACATCTCTAATCAGGCCTTCCAACAAAGTCCGGCCGCAATAAGGAAGCATAGCAGCCGGAAGGCATTCGCCTGTGTCAGGATCTACCAAACCTAGACGATCAGCAGAGCCGCCCAGGGGATAAATTTCTCCAAGGTCTGGCAAACCCTAATAAGATATAATCTTATTATACCAAAACAAAATGAGGCACTCTTTTCTTCCTTGTTCTAAAATAGAAAGCATATGAACTAGGGATGCTAACCTCAATTCCCCACATAGCTGCTTGAGATGCATACTCTATATCTTTCGAAAGATCAAGTCCACTAGGGGCATGGATTTCCAAAAACTGGCAATTCATGGTGTCATGTATATGTTGAGACCAGTTTTTCGTTTGATTTTCACAAGCTGAGTGAGCAAGTAGCTCCAGCACCATTATCTCGTATCTGTAGTAGCGTGGCAAGCTCATTTCACTAGCAGAAATCAAATCACAATGTTCAAAGTAAATGGAAAGATTCAACTGAACTCACCCAATGATGCCTCCAATGCAATCGTAGAACTTCTCAATCTCCTTCAAATTCTTCAATAACAATTTAAAATCCTCAACTTCCTTCTTTCCCACGGCGTGGCCATTATGCTCCGACGACGGGCGTTTACCGTTGTGACCCAAGTCAAACTTCTCGATCATCTCCGCCAAAGAATACAGCGCTGTCTTCAAAGAAGCTCTCCCTCTCCCAGAATCACTATTACTAAAATCCGCCATCATCGCCTCGCTTTCCAATCCAAATACATGCTCCTGACCAGCAGCAACCAAACATTTCAGCAGGAACAATTCCTCGGAACCCAAATCAAGCAATTCCATAATCCGATTCCCTCTGCACTCGAAGAATCGCTTCACCAAGGAATCACTCTGCAGCACAAGCAGCTTCCTTTGGAGAGTCCCGCAATCCGCCAGCCTGGACCGGAGAGACCTGAGCCGAGAAATCTCCCGCTGGAAATCGAAGTCGTCAGGAGCTGAAGGAGAGCACTCCACCGTCGCGGTGGAGACGCGGGTAATCCGGAATCCTTGCTGCTCCTGCTGCGGAGAGCATATTGAAAGAGAAGTAATAGTAGTAGTTGCAGGTCTCCTGAAAAGAAGTGAGCTTGTAGATGAAGGAGGTAATGCAAGAAGCCTGGAGTCCGGGAAGTGAAGCAGGGAGGCGTTGCTGGCGCCGGAGCCCGTCGCCATGGCTGCGACGGGAAGGGAAAGAAAGGATTAGAATTTATATCTGGGTAAGGAAAATGGAGAGGGAGAAAGTGAAATGGCGGAGGAAGAAGAGGGAAAGTGGAGGGAAGTAGTAGTGGGAATGGAGGGCGGGGGATAAAACCAGAGATGCTGGGAGGATATACCGATGTTGAGCCAGTAGAGGAGACGAGAAAGGAGAGATTTTTTTTGTATTTTTCCATCAGGTGTTTGTTTTCGTCATCTCTTATATAAAAAAAATACCTCTGGTTCACACCACATTATTACAATGTCATTCGGGCCCAACAGTCACTTTTTCCATTTCCCTTTCCAACCCGTAACATTTTTCTTTCTTCCGGAGAAATTCTCCCATCTCCATTTTGAAACCAACGACAGAAGTGACGAAGGTTGAATCCGGCCTTCTTCTTGTCGGATGAGGAGTTCCAGATTCAGCTGCTATTGAATCGGGCTATCGAACGGCGATGTTGGCGTCGACGGCGTACACGGCGACCACCGGAGCTACCGACAATTCCGCCGATACTTCTCCAGCTGCTTCTCAACCTTACTTGCGGTTGATCAGTTCTCATGATTCTTTATCTAATCACCCAACAATTCCCTTCCAAGTTTAATAATTATGAAGGCAGTATCTTTTTTCCAAGTTCTGAAAATAAAAAAGTGAGGAAGAAGCAGTTAAAAGAAGAAAGGATGGAAAGAGCGAATATTTGAATTATTAATTAACTGATGAGGATATAAATGTAATTGAATATATCTCACTAAATATTACTTATCAAACATAAATTTTTTCATTACCTATTGAATTAATTTCATCAATTATCAAACTCATTCAATATTATAATATCTCGAATATCAAACTTTAAATTTAAAATCTTCTCGATCGGTGATTTTAATTTTGTGCTTATCGGATAAAAGAATATGATGCGGTGACTTTGCATTGGTGGTGGGTTATAGTAGAGGTGTCGGTCAGTCACACCTCCTGTGTTCTCAATGTTTGAATTCACTATGGGCTTGATTTTAAACATGCATGGGCTGGCACTTATTCTTCGGGTGGGCATAGAGATCTTAAATGTCGGGCTTCCCACATTATTTGTTAAGGCCCGTTCATTGTTATAACACAGCACCACGGGCCCCTTTCTCATATTCTTTTGAGAGCTGGCAAAAACTGACCCGGCCTGACAAGTTCGTCCAATCCAGCCCAATTTGATCTGTGACCCGTTTGACTAAAAAGTCAATTATCTGAAATCCGTCCAGCTCGTGATCCGATAAACCCGTGACCTGATTAACCCGTGATCGATTAACCTGTAATTCGATTAATCTGTAACCCGACAGCCCGTTACCCGACTAACCCGCGACCCGCCTAGCCCGCTTTTTGTATTCAAGACAATATAATCATATTGCTCAATGCTCACTTGCAAGTTAAGAATCATATTTCTTCAAAAGAAACGGATAATATCAATTAGTTTACATACAACACATTCAATATTAAGAACATAGACTAAGAACTAAATTGAGGTACTACCCCTTTGAAGTTGGGTAGTTGAATTCAATTATGTTTTGTTTATTGTTTAGTTATTAGCATTAACAAAATAAATAGTAGAAGCTAACCAAATTTTGTTGACTTATAAAAGTAATTAGAAAAGAAAAGACACAATAAATAAAAATGATAAATTCTGAATAAACATGAACAAGAATGAAAAAATTTAATGATAAAATGATCGCCAAAATTTGAAGGATTTTTTTTAAAATTTTTTCATCATCGATTTCGTAATCCTAAAATTAAAATTTCAATTTGTAATCTAAAAATTTGTTAAATTTAAATAAAACAAAATGTGAAAATGATTATTGAATCTAAATTCTATTTTTTTATTATCTAAAAAACAATTATGTGTTATATTTTATAAATTGATTGTACATTGATGGCCTGATGGGCAACCCAAGCCAACCCGTGATTCGCCCGGTCCGAAACCCTATGAACCCGTAATCCGATTAGCCCGCAACCGGACAAACCGTGGCCCAACAAACCCGTGGCTCGACAAACCTGTGGCCCGCGAACCTGTAACCCGTCTAACCCATGACCGAATAACCCGACTAACCCGACCCGTGGCCCGCCCAAACCGCCCGTTTGACAGCTCTAAATTATTCTTCTTCTAAGCTTTTAGCCCAAACTCTATGAGGCCACTAGCCCATCATTCCATCATATTCAAAGGATTTTTTTTGTCAGGAGATAGCTCCTTGCGTAGGCAAAGAGATAGCAAACACACATCAACTACAATCAACCCATAGAGTAAGGATTACTAGCAACACTCTCGGGTGATATTTAAGATCTTTACACCATAAACAAGCATCCCGTACTACCAACAGCTCCAAAATTGAAGATGCAGTCAATCCAGGATATGACGTTCTTATTGCAAAGAGGATAATCCCATTTACATCCTGAAGGACCCATCATGTTACCCCGCCAAATCCCTATCGGATAGCACCATCCATATTTATTTTTAATCGGGGGACATGAAAGGGGTTTATGTAACGAAAGCGTGGAAAGAGGTTCCAAAAGAGGCTGTTGGGAGCATCGGGTCACAAACTAAATGTTGAAGCTTAGACCCCTGGCGACAAAATTAGAGGTACAACTTAATCGACATTCATTGAGTTCGATCAAAAACCACCTAATTGCGACTCTTTCACACATCACTGCAGACGGGGATATTCAACGTATTCTTCCTTTCACTACACAATGGTGCGATATTACCAGTGACTTTCTCCATTTAATAATTCAATTAGGATTTTAATTATATATATGGATCAAAATGTGACACGTTGTGTTCAATTGGTGTAGTTTAGTACATACCAACCGTTTGATAAATTTCTGTCGACGGGACACTGATTTTTCGTCGAGTCTTTAACAATTTTCTGACCAGGCTTGTAATTTGTTACAAAACCCGACGACTAGCTAGTTACACAAACAATGAGGTAGACTAGATACGAGGTGTACCGTTGGTTCATCGTATGAATATAAATGAAAGGTAGGCATATATGTAGTAGGACTTCAGTGAAGTTGGAGGGGAACACACGTGCATAAGGACGAATCCAGAATTAAAAATAATACGTGATTAAATTTAAAATATTACTAAATTAAAATTAAAATATTTTAATTTATAATTAAATTTGTCATTCTAAATATAAAAAAAAAGAGAATATGTACCTAGAAAAATCACCCATAAATCCATCACTGCACGTGCATAGAACGTAGTTTAATTTTCTAGCTTTTACGGTTGAAGGATTGCTGCCTATATAACATCTTTAACGTTGTAAAAAGAAGTAGAGATGTGGTTGGAAAAAACATGCAACTCATGAAGCTAGCCAGCCTATTCTTTTTCATTGTCAACCCCAACTACTTTTTCAGTTTAATTTTGCTACACATTTATGATCACATAGAGCAAATAATTTAAATTATTGAAAAATAATTTATATTAGCTTTTCTATTGTTCATTAAAACGTACGCCCAGTCAAATTAAAGCTTTCAAGGTTTGCATACTTTGGTATATGCTATGTGCACGGATTGACAAATAAGAATTTGATATGGAGACATCTTGGTTATTAAAAGCTCTGATAGACTGATATCATGTTGAGATTCATTATATCTCAACAATTAAAATTGTTGAAAGATGGTTTCGATTAATTTTCGTTCAAATTACCATTCGTTCGTACATACATTTGTTGTTCAAAATGTAAGAATTATTGACATTAGTATCCGAGCCTTATGCAAAGCAGTTTATTAGAGAAATATAATGCAAACGCACGTTGATTGCCACAATTAAACATTTCTAAGATTGCACGTACGATTACCAAAATTTAGATAGTCAACCCAAAGTCGCAAATATTTGATTATTTTGAACACACACACACACATATGCATGATGCATGCATGCCCTTATTAGCTAGCTATATATTAGACCTAATTAGCACCACTAATTCCCAAATCCATGGGTTTGGATTTTTTCGACCAAAGTACATTTGTTTTGACCCAAAAAAAGGAACATTTGTCTTATTTCTTGGGACTTACCTACTTACCTATGTGAAACTATCAAAACAACAGTACCTATGTGTACACACAAAATTACAAACCTTGGGTTTTATGTCTTGTAGTGAAAAACTTAAATTTTTTTTTTTAAAATTCCAACAGTCATTTCCCGAAATGTTCCCCTAGATGAACACAAAAACCTACTTATTTTTATAAGTTTCGATCTCTAGGTTACAAGACTACAAGGGAAGTGTTGTCTTTCCCACTAATTATTAACCTTATTATTATTATTATATGCACAGACACCAATGGTAGGGGAAAACAGTTTGTGTTCTTTGGCAGATGTATGTGATATTGGTTTTATGAGCACTTTGATCAATGCCGGCTCTGTGATTATTCATTACTATATGTTCTACATGGTATATACTCCAAACTGTTGATGTTTTTAATTAATAGGCTGCGGCCGGTTCAAAATGGTTCAAATTGTCAAGTCTATTATTACAAAGAGATCGTTTTTTGAAATATAAATGATAAAATGGAAGTTTTATTATTGCAAAAACGTAATTAGAAGTTCCAAAAAGTTTTTAACAAAGAAAAAACCCTTCAGATCTAAATGAATTGGCAGGTGCGGTTGAGTGCGAAGTAAAAATGACAACCGGCCGAGAAAAGAGAACAGAAGGAAAAACTACTTTTGATAGTGTTAGTATGAAGAAACCGATTTTACTAGTAAGTTAAACCTGGCGAATCTCATGAATAACGTAATACAAACAGAAATGAAAACTATATAGATACCTCATTCAATTTCTTTTGTTCTTTTTTTTTTGGTACAAGAGATGACACGATTTCACTGTTTTCAAGCCAAAACTAAAACGATAAAAAATAACAAAAAACGATGCAATGCTTGCTAGCAAGTACCTCAAGATCTCACTCAGAATACATGTCCAAGCTATGGATCATTATTCACAAAGTCAGATCTAGAGTACTTGCCATCCTGGCACGCTTACTATCAACACCCTCATTCATAACAATACTACTATTATACTTATTGTCTCTCCTAACAACTTCACTCAGCTTCGAAGACGAAGAAGACGACAGAGACAGAGACAGAGTACTCTCCGGATCGAGATCAACAACATTAACAGCATCATAATCATTACCTCTCATGTCCACCTTGGCCGGTTTCGACACCTTCAGAGATAGCTCCAAATCCAAGTCATGATCACCAGAACGAACCGGTCGCATTGACATTAGTTTCCTCTTGAGCCCACCGTTTATAATGTCGTTGGAAGTAGATTCTTCCAAGGCCGGGGATGCGAGCTTGGTGAGGATTTGGGGTGGCCATCTATGGAATAAGAACTTGGTGTTGGTGTTCTCAAAGGTAGTTGAGTGGTGGTTGGGGAGAGTAGTAGTGGTACTAGTACTACTTTTGATTGATATTGGTACTTGTATTCCTTTGAGCATGAGGGAAGAAGGAAGATTAATGTTGTTGTTGGGTGAAGAATCACATGATGAGTACTTAGTAGTGAATGGCTTGTGATTGTTGTAACCATAAAGGCTACTTGAGTTGTTGCCTCCTAACCTTCCTCCTCCCATGTAGTTTGTTCCACATATGTTGTGCCCTCTCCTCCATGATGAGTAATCTCCGTACCTATGAAAAATTAAGTACACCCTAGATCAGATTTGAACCATTTTTCGATTTATATAGGTCATCTTGTACAGAGATCATGCCAATTCTTTTGAATAATATTTATATTTTGTTGATTACCTAACTGGAGATAAAAAAAATATGAATGAATTGATTGGGATGGACCATCTTTAACTTATGTTTGTTGGAATAAGGAGATGAAGAAAAAACTCTGATATGCAACTGAATTCTTCTTCGTTCGGATCTGGGTTTGTGCTGACAATGAAATCGAGTTTTCTGATTCTAGAGATTTGTTGTATTTTGTTGGAACTTCTGGTTTTGCTGAAATAAATTTCTTATTTATAAAAAAAATTAAAAATTAAATACCTAGAATTAGCAGGTGAGGGAGGGCCATGGTTGAATCTTTGAAGCATTGGAAGCTGGCTTAGGTTGTAGGCATGGTTATCCTTCCCTTGAAATAAAAGACCTTGCACATTACCTGTAAACAAAAATTCCAAATCAACCCAAAAATCAGAAACCGAGAAATTAAAGGAAACCCTAATCAACCCAAAAGTCAGAAACCCATCTTAATTACCTTGATTTGGATCATCAAACTTCTTGCTTCTGTACATCTGCAACCCACATCAAGAAACCCAAAAAAAAATCAATAATTGATCAAAACCCATTTGAGATCCATAGGATTCGGAGGTGGAAAGTTGGATGGAGCTTTGAGAATATTTCCGGTCGGACTTCCGAAAGGTTAGATTTTGTAGACGGAGGAGAGTAAATTCTCTTTTTATCATCTAAATTCCATCCAAATTTTCAATGATGAATACTATATGTAATTACCTGGAGATGGCTTTTCACATGAGCGATGCTGAGTCCTTTGATGTTCATGAGTTGAAGAACCAGCTTTGGGGTTGCTCCTGCACCCAATTCAACATCAAGTTAGTAAACTAGTTAGAGATTTAATTTCATTAAAATCAGAGTTGAGCAGAAAGAATTATAGACTCGGTCTCGCGGATGGAAAGTTGAATGGAAAAAACTAACTGTCTTGGCCGCCGAGTCTGTCAACAGCTTGGAGAAAGGATAGATGAAGATCCGGGGTCCACCTAAGCCTCGGCATCTTTGACCTGTTATACTTCCTAACGGATCCTCCTCCACCTCCACCTCCTCCTCCTCCACGATTCTCCTCGGTGATCTCTTCAACAGAACTATTACTAGTGCAGTTCGTGCTGACGTCACCATCATCATCTTCTTCTTCTTCTCCTTCTTCTTCTCCTTCTTCTTCGTCTTCTTCGTGTTCTTCTTTTTCTTCGTCGTGATTGTAACTAGTTACAAACTTGTGGTGGTGGGGGAGCAGCTGGTAGGTTGACTTTGGGGAAGAATCACCATCATGAAGACTTGACACCATCATGAATTAAGAAGCTGGAATCAACAACAATCCTTCTTCTTCTTCTTCTTCTTCTTCTTCTTCTTCTTCTTCTTCTTATGTGTTGGAGATGAGCTGTTTCAGTTTCTTCTTCATCTCTCTCTCTCTCTCTAAAAATGAAGAACAGGGAGGGAGGAGATGAGGAGAGAAGGGAGGAATAGAAAGGAGGGGGAGAAATAGGGAATTATTAATATTCTGAAACAGTAGAAAAATAAATGGAAAAAAAGAGAGAATAAAAAGTAGATGTGTAAATGGTTGAAAATGGAAGAGGAAGAGAGTGAGGGAATTGAAAACCCTAGCCACCCCCTTGACATTTGGTATTCCATTTCTCTTTCTTTCTCTATCCATCATAATCTTTTTTTATTATTATTATTAATTTTATATTTATGTTATGATTAATATGTATTTAATTTGTTTGTATTTGTATGGGATGAATGTAGAATGCAAAGTGTAGTTAGTCTTGTATGCAATTATTGATATGCATTAAATATCTCAATGGAAATAACATAATATTGTACCTACATTTGAGTGGAATTTGGGTAAGTTCTGGTTTGTAGTCTTGTAATTATTTTTGGAACTTTTGATTTCTTGACTAGTTGCCTTAATAATAATTTCATCCATAAAAAAAACTTACCAACCTACCTACATGCACATTAATTGGTATGATCAGCTCATCGCTTATATAATTTGACTTACGAGAGAATTACATAAAATTAGATCAAGCGATATAATTTGGACCCAGATCATAAAGTAAAACCTCTATTGTCCACCCCAAATGTTAAGAGGCATTACTTTGAGTTAATAGTGTAGCAGACGCTCGTGGCCTAACGGATAAGGCATTTGATTTTTAATCAAAGAATTGTGGTTTGAGTCCCACTAAGCGTGCTACAAAACTTATTTTTTAATAAAAGAAATAACTTAAGTTATTTGCCCCATTGAGATGATTCTCATTGTAATATTAAATCTTAATACGTACATACCTCAATCCACTTTCATAAACCGATGCATATAAGGTATGTGTCATAAATACAAATTATGGACCTCTCAATGTTGTCAATTGTCAAGGATAGAAGGAATAAATGATCTTTGAGGAAATAGCCAAAGTAGTGATATGTTTTTTAATGTCGCGACAAATACGTGTTATTGGTATATGATTTACGTATTATTTTTGTAATGAGTATATATATATATATATATCAAGGTAAATTATTTGCTTTTTAGTATCGAAACCGGTGAGATGGTTGGGGCCGAATGAGGGGGGAAGTTGCTGGCCTGTCACTCACTCAGTGCACTGACTAAACTTAATTTTTTTTTTTGGTAATAATAAGAAAAGACAAAACCTCATTGCTTCCCAAAACAAAGGGATAATAATGTGCCAACGAGAATCACGGATTTGTCCCTTGTCCCTATCCCATAATGACAATCCCCCCCTTTGGTTTAGTTGCCCTTATCCCAAACTAATCAATCAAACCGGTTTGACTCCGGTCTAAGTCGGAAAAATATAAAACCAATGAAGAAGCAATTTGGATTATTAAATCGCATTTTTTTGTCTATTAAAAAATCTACCCGGAAGGATTGCGGAGTTAGATTTTTGTTTTCTGAAAATATGTAACTATCCTGACGACCATTGTCGTCAGGCAGTTACATATTCGTTTTCAAACATTAAATGTACTTCATAGTTTTTAAACATTATTTGTTTATTGTAGATCCGTATAAATGAATATATACAAAGTGTTAACAATTTTATATTTGTTATGAATCAATATAAATCTTTAATATCCACATATTTTATAACCAAATGAAATGATGAATTATTATTATTATTGCTATTCCAAAACAAATATTATCGATATTAATGAAATTTTTCCTTTTGGCTGTTGGCCTTATATGAACAGATGATTAGTAAGGCAATAGTCAATAGTGAAATTAATTAAATGGTTATATATAATGGGTGGGGACGTGCATGCAAAAATTAAATGAAAAATACAGAATGTTAAAGAGAGAATTTCATCATATCAATCTCATCCAAAGGAATTTCACCATGTATATATATGCGCTTTCTGCCATAATTGAAATTTCGGTGCGGGAGATCCTCAAGATGTTTGCAGTCAATTTGACGATTCCAATTTCGCATTTTTACTGGTAATAATGTTGAAGTCTCACCGTCGGCTGACGATATTCGAGTTCCGCCGTTAGAGTTTCACCGGCGCTAAGAGTGTCTGTCTAGTTTGTTTTGAGTACAGTACAATTGCCTTTGACTTGATGTAAAATTTTACTTTCTTTAGCTGCAGGCATGTTCTTACCTTAAATGTGATGCCGTGGTCCACAATTAATTAAAAGTTTGGGAGAAAATGAAATACCCTTTCATAATACAAGTACTTAATTAGTATTTTATACTTGGCTAATTATAAGCTGTAATGCACTAATTATAAGACATGTCTTGAATCTTGCAACATAACCAAGAAAACATTAGTCAAAGGGGATGGTTTGTAGTTTGGTTTAACCACATTACTATACTATATAGTTCAAGAAAAATGAGTTTCTTCGTCCGAATCGTTGCATTCTAATAACTCGAGCTGTTAAAAGATGAGTCATGAATCGTTCCCCTCAAACGAAAGCCAACTCACGGGACCGAAGTTTGCAAGCACATGTCCACCATAAATTATGCTTCAAACAATCGTTAATATTGCGGATCGTGAAGATTTGAACACATGACCGCGCGTTTGGTCTAAAAACTCTGAAATATCATGTCATGAACTGTTGCATCCTAATAACTCAAATTTTTAGGAAAGAGTTAACTATAGATATTGAATTCAGGATTGTAGTTGGGGGGAACTTGTTGTTTGTTAAGCGATGAATTTCCCACCTTTTCTCTACCTAATATTCTTTAGCATGCAACGCCATCCTTTTTATTAATTCAATCGCATGGAGTGGCACGGTTACTATTTTGTGCACGAAACCTAGCTACCCACCTTGTCTTTTTTATATTATTTTTAGTCTTTCCCAGTAATAATATTGTTAGCTCGATCGTCAAAAGTGGACAATAGAAGTTTTAAATATGTAATCGTCGAGTTTAAGAGGTACAATTTTGTGTATTTTCTCATAGGTGGAGTGAGCGGAAGGGATGACGTAAGGTTTAGGAGAGGTTAAAAAAGGAAAGTACAATAAAATATATGTGTCGAGCGATTGTTTCTTCTGTAATTATGACAGTCTGCCTCATACAGTATGCACATACGACATTATTTGTAGTCCGATAATATTTGGTAGTGTTACACCATGTCCTCTTAACCTTGAGCAATCAACCGACAAAGTGACTCTTATATGGATTTTCGCCCTAACGGATACACGCATATCCCATTTGCATACTCGTGCGTCCTCCAACCGTCAAATGGGTATGAATGTCAATAATGAAAAACTAACCACCAACTGTTGAAAACTTTTCTTTTAGAGCAATACACGTTCATTTGATCAAATGCACGGGGTTCTTGGAAGAAATCAAAGCCGTCCAAGAAATGATAATATAGCTTTATAGTCGATATAGAGCCGTTTTAAATTCAGACAAAAAAGTTTTAAGATTTTTAGGATTTTCGGTATTTTCAAAATAATTTTTTTCAGTTTTTCAACATTTTCGGTATTTTTGATAACCCAAATGCAAAACTTAAAATTTAAAATTCAAAACTGAAAACCCAATATTTTAGACTCTAAATCTAAAAATCTAAAACATAAAATCCAAAACTAAAATCTAAAATTCAAAATTGAAAAACTAATACTCTAGACCCTAAACTTAAAAATCCAAAACCTAAAATTCAAACCCAAAATCCAAAATTTAAAATCGAAACCAAACTCGAAACCAAAATCTTAATATTAAACCTACATTCAAACCGAAATAAATAATAAATTAAATAATTTTTGTTGAAGAAACTTTTGTACCTTTTCAACATAACGTTAGATCTAAAACCTTTGAAATTTAACGGTTTAGGATCGTTCTAAAAATCCTAAAATTTTTTTTCGCCCAGATTTCAAACCTACTCGGTCAATATATAGTTGGAAATGAATGTCTCTGAAAACATGTTATTCTTTATGTTTGGAACATGACTAATTTGGAGTACTAGTTTTACAATTTGTGTCCCTTTCTTAATAGCTTGTAGTGTTGGGAAACTTCAAACCTACGTATTGGTACAAATTAGAATTCAAACCACCCAAATTTTAATTAACATATTGATGTGTATACTACTTTATATATTGAAATAAAAATAGAGGGTGCATGTTAAGTGAAATAGGTACAGTTGGTAGAGTATGTATTGGAAATTAATTTAGAAATTTTGAGTTTGAATTCGGTTATATTCTACAAACAAGTGAATACTCGTGTAATGGTTCTTTTTTCTATATATCTTGTTGTGTAAATCGATCGGCATTGTGCTGCGTTGGGTTCCTCTCCATACAGGCTTGTTCCGATCAACATGGCCACTAGCAAGTCACGTTGATTATATATTGAGATGACCGGTTGGTGTTTTTTATGTGGATTTGGCAGGTGCATATTGAGGTGAGGTGGAGCTGGTGCTTTCATTTCCAGATTATTACAACGGAGCACTCGTTGTGTGACAGATGACATAATCATCGCAAGAATCTTGAATTTCCTGGCAGTTTGTCCTTGTTTGCATTTGAATGATGTCCCGTGTGGTGTTAATAAAGTTGTCCATATATATACAGCGTCAAGACAAAGTCTTTAATATATCTCGAGTCGTATAATGATAATCGCAAACATCTTAGGTCAGTAAATATTTAATATATCTTTCTTATGTACTATTTCGATTTTTCCAGTCGGAAGTATTGATGTAAAAACACTATATATTAAAATAAATAAGAAAGGGAAATTTCAAGGTCTAGACAGGAGAGATTCGACATCAGAGCATATAACACACACAACCCAATTAGTTGAGTTAAGTCAACTTACAACAGGACCCTTGTCTTTTACTCATTAATTAATTAATTACAATTATAAACACATAATTATATTGTAATTAATTAATTAAACCAAACAGGACCTCTGTCTTTCTATTTTGTAACGTATTAATTTTTAAAAAAAAATCGGGTTGATTCGATAAATCTGCTGTAATTAATAATAATGTTATCATATTTGGATGAAAATATTTAAATATTTAATTTTGGTTTGCATGAGAATACGTGAAGGTTAGCTACTAATGCGGATCTACCACGACATGTAATTTATATACGGGGAATGAGGAGTATGTCTGTCGTTTACTCACTTTTATTATTTTATTTTATTGTATTTTATTTCATCATGCATGCATGCACATACATCATCATAGAGGCCAAACACCCCATGCATGATGACATGCATATCATCTCGGTTCGCATAAGATATAAGGTAAATAATCATCACTCATTTTGATGTTTGTTTGTGGGGTTTGCTAGATCGAACATGATTCATTTAAGTTGGCAGTGTTATGTCTCAAATTTTTAATAGTTTGAGTTGTTAGGAGGAGGTTAATTATAAACCTTATATACCATTTTTTTACCGCCAACACACAATTCTATCACGAAAGAAACTTCACTAGAACGTACATATTTCAATCCTAGTTACGCTAATATAAGATCTATAATTAATCCTCTCTCAACAATTCGAATTATTGGGATGTAACGGTTCATAACATGATATCAAATCGTATTTAGACCAAACGGTCATATGTTCAAATCTCCACGACTTTCAATATTAACAATCGATACGAGCATAAGGTATGATGGGTTTGTACAAAAAAATTTAAACTTTTTAATTAGCTTTCGTCTGAAAGGACGTGAAAAAAGTAATATAAAATTAATAATGAACTCTATATTAGTAATGGAAAGAATCGCGGGATTTGACGTGTTCATGATCTGGATTCTGACATGGCATGCAACGACTCAGAGACCAAGTGTTTTTCTTCCTGCTAACGTCAGAATTGGTGGCTGCGATAGGCATCGATTGGTTGAGAGAGTTGACCATAGATTGGACCTGTGGATTATTATGGTGATGATCAACGTGATGAGACTTAGGATTCTAAACATATATATCAGCAGTTAATAGTAGTTATTCCAGACATATGTATGTATAAATAACTGGTTATTTTAGGCAACTGGGGTATGGGACAGTTGGGGTACGTGACATGTTAGCTGTCATGCTTGTTAAGAATTACGATATATTCCTTCCTTATCCCACTCATAATGTTCATAGTCAGTTGTTCATGTGGATTTGATTTTTCTTTTAGATTTTTAACGATTTTCATTTAAGTTGATTTGAAAATTTGTAACATTTAAATAATATGAAATAAAATTGATTTTTAACTTCATTTGATCATTATTTACATGAGTTATCGTAATAAAATTTGAATTTTTAGCCATTTTCCAATATACATGTCAAATATTAGCCGATTTGAAAATTTTGAATTTTTCTTCTGAAAATGGTCAATTTCCTTTAGAACGCACGGTTTTTTTTACTAATTTTGACATGAAAATTTCAAAATTTCAAATTGATTAATATTTAACATGCATGTTAGGAATGGCTAAAAATTAAGGTTATGTCATGTTAAATTCTTTAAATAATAACCAAATAAAGTTAAAAAATATTTTTAAAGGATTTTGATTGTTGTTGTTAGTGAGGATGTATTAATTTACAGAAAGAACGATCTACTGAAGGAGTGACATACATACGAAAGAGGCAAATCTAAAAAACCATAGTAGTTCGTTGTTGATGTCAATATCACAAGTATGATGCTGCTATATATTATGTGCATAATTACGTACCACGTACATCTCTACATATGAGATTAGCGTGTGACCCTATAACCACATGGTCCATAGATACCCTATCCTCACACACATGTTTTGAGGATGAGTAGTTCTATCCTATAACAAACATGTCCATGGATACCCTGTCCTCACACGCATGTGTTGAGGATAAGTTCTAGTCAAGGGCCAAGTTGTAATAATTGGTCCCGTACTTAATTTACATTTGTTGAGAGAGCGACATGTGGAAGAGGTGACTTAATTAAAGAACTAAAATAAGCCGTCGCAAACATTGATATCAGAAATGTAGTGCTATATTAAGTATCTAATTATGTACCGCATTACTAAATATGAGATTAGCATGTGGCCCTAGTATAACCCATGGACACCCTGTATAACCTACGTATGACCCAAACATCGATAACCCTGAAAATTCACCTTTAGATCAGAAGACTCAAACGCAGGCTGGAACATGAACAGTGATTCCAACCGTTAGAAAAACAAAACAAGATTGCCGGCCGGCGGCCGCCACTACTACTTCCCGGCCAGCTCAAGTATTTTCCCCAATTGTGATCCAGTGAGGCTGATTTAACAATTCACTTATGTCCTTGATGTATCTATCTACTTGCCCAATTGATCAATTGGGGTCCTTTCCATTGACCAGAAAGATTCCAAAAACAGAAGGCAGCTAGCTGATCAGCTGTATCCCATCATACCCTGTTTCCCACCGTACTCCGTTTCCAGTCAGTCAGTCAGTAGCAGTTAGCACATTTTGATTGACGGCGTAAAATGCTGCCTACGCATCACTCTCACTACTCATAGATTACCCATCTTGGTGTTCTTTCTTTCGTTCGTTCTTCTGGAAATAGTCAAAGAGGAGGACCCATTCTGATCGACTTTTCACTGATCCTAAGTCTTCCCTAACTAACACCATGGAAAAGGTTGAGACTTTGAGAGAAATAAATTTACCCACAGGCTGCGCCTTTGACTACTTCTTTTTCATTTGTTGTTATTGCTGGAGATTAGATCACCCAAGTTGGTGATTGACTCCATCTCAATTGGGTTTGTTTGACTACTGTTACAGAGTTGTGAGTCGAGAGCCATATCCCTCCGGAGCCGGGAAGCTCGATTCGAGATAGCGTTGGCCTTGTTTCATCGGCATACAGTGTTTGAGGTTTGTGTTTGATTACCCAAGTAGAGTTAAGAACGGCTGTGAGAAAACTTTAAAACATGTCGGGATAAAGGATACATAAAAGTTCACGTGCAGTTTAAGTCTCGATGTGCAGCTAGTTTGATACGCTGAGAAGAGGAGGTTGTCCAGCAACATTCTAAAGTCTTGGACGAGATTCGTGAATTGATGCGGATGGCAAAAGAGGTCGATATTACTCATATTTATAGAAAAGACAATCACACGGCTGATTATTTAACTTGAGTTGGACTCAACGAGATGCTCAATTGTGCCGCTATTTCTGATCCATTGTTGACCTATTCATCGCATTAGAACTAACCCCAAACTAATAAAAATCAGAGAAAAATCTCATCATACTTTGTAGCTTCATTTTAATCCCAAAAAATTCCTACATAGAGAAGGTCACCCCAAACTTTGGCCTCCCTTGGTCGTGTGCGAATTTCTTCAACATGCAGTAGTAGTTCACCTGCAAAAACACACCGAATTTCTTCAACACCCTATAGTTCAATCATGTAATTAATTACAAAGTGTGCAAGATCATCACTAACCTCGAGACGCAACGGTTGCATCGGAACAACGATCCCAGCGCCCACCGAGGTTCGAAACGAAGACGCAAACTTCTGCAGAGTGAAACTTTTGTACGCGTTTTGCGTCAGCTTCTCGAGATTTCCGGTGGACGCGAATATATGTCCGTGAATGCCTCTCTCTCGAAGCCATTTCAGCGGGAAATCGAATGAGAGATCGGCGAAAGCAGTCACAGCGAGATCTCCACCGAGATAATCGACTTCAGGTGTAGCAGTGGGATTGGTTTTCGGTTCCCTTCGAGGCTCTGTAGGGCCGAGCCCTCTGGTTCTATATCCCCAAACTGTTGTTGGGCCACCAAGACCGCAAACTGGAGATGAATTGCCACCTAAGAAGAACCTATCGGGGAGTGGCGAAGGTGTGTTTGATGCATTATCACCCCATGGGAAGACTACGCCGGTCGAGATCCCCACATTTAGTGCGGTGTTGAGGATTCTGAGAGGGATTGCACAGCGAAGATCGAGCTCCTGCTTCAATTGCACAGTATCAAATGATTAGAAATGAATTCAACATGGTATCAGGAGGGGGATGAATCGTTGCATAATTAAAAGCTGACATCTGAATTTTTCTAAGAAACATGGAGTAAGCCATCAACTAATGCACAAAGCAGACTAATCAAGTCCAGAGTCGTGTACCTGGCGTACGAAGCGCAAGAAACGACTATCTGGTGCAAGCCCAGCAATTTGAGAGGTAGCAGCGAAAGCATATCCACTAAGTGGCCGGACAGTTGAATCTCTCCTATCAAGTTTGAATGTATATTTCAAGGAAGAGAGTAAACTGTGGCCAAGCTGCCTCCTTACTGACCTGGATGCCATTTGCGAAGGATCCGTCAAGTTACGCCACGCAAGGTCGTAAGCCAGGTCATGGTTCCCCGAAGAGAATAGGTCAACAGAGAGGCCCAAGGACCTCTCTTTGAATGAAGAGAACTTCAGCAAATCTTGGGATTGCAGGAATGCACGGACGTTCATAGGAATCGAAGATCCTATGAATCTCGGAACATGCACACCGGCACTTACCTCTGCCATATGGTCCCAACCATATGCAAAAGAGCCGTCCCATAGATCGCCATGGCCAAATATGTTCTTGTACTTGATTGTTCCTTCAAGAGTAGAGGATCCAGCCTGCATCATGAGTGATCAATTCAATACACCAGACACCAAAACGATTCTTCAGAGCAAGTAAATCGTTTGCAAGCTATGATAAACGATTCTGATTCTAACTATTGCAGGCAATGATACAATAACTACTGATAACGATGGATTCAATTCAAACAACTACTGAAACCAATGAATTCAATTCAAACAACTACTGGAAAATGCCACATGAAATTGAATTTTCTTCTTCCAAAATTCAACCAATGAATCAAATCCACCAGCCTCTATTCAAAAGGAAAAGCTAATAGTACAAAAATTGAACTTGAAATGCAGACGTAGATATTACCTCGGCCTTGGTGTAAGCTCCAACTTCGCCAGAAAGGCGGGTTTGGGCCTCTTCAACCTCCACCAAGACGTTGCAAGTGTCTGGGAGCTCCGGAGGGCCAGTTTCGAGCGTGAACTTGACAGAATCGAATACCTGCAAGGCTTGCAGCCTCGAATTGACAGCTCCGGAGAGCATGATAATCTCCTGCATAGTGGTGCAGTTCTTAAGCAGTGCCATCTCCGCTTCGATTAGGTAATCTTTGGTCCTCGCATTCCCCTTGATGATCACATCGTGGACTCGAAGTGGAACATTCTGCATCTGCATCCGACGGAATAGGCCCTCGAGCTTCTCCTGTTCCGTTCGACGACGCAGTTCGGGTTCTCCGTCGATTTCTGAATCGGCATTCTCGTTTTTGACGTCGTCTGTGGCGGAGCTAGGGGTTCTCGGCGGCGGTTCCGGCATTACCTCGTCGGGAGTCGCCATTGATAGTGAGAGAGAGTTGGAGGAGAGATCAAAGACTGCAAAACAACCTGGGCTGGGATTATTATTTTTTTGAATCTTGGGCTGGGCCTTGCAAAACATTTTCGTTTTAATCCCATATATTAACTAAATAGACAATATACCACCTGAAGTTTTTATAAATTTGTTGTTCTAAACCCGGCATAAGCCAACCAACGACAATGACCCTCTCGGTCCCGGATAAGCATGTCAATGTTATATTTTACTTGTCTTGTCAATTTTACTTTTCACTTGTTGGTCAAGGGTGACAAATGTCATTTGACTCAATCACAACCCTTTCACTCATTCATTGTCCATTTTTCGAATACCTTCAAACATCAATCAGACCACGACATGTAAGTAGGTTATGCACACCTATCATGTTCTCTTTCAATTTTTTTAAATAGTTGATATGAGTGAATATTGTTGTTGATGCTCATTCAACGTTTGAAGAGTCTAAAATAACAAATGAGTACAAATTTGTTTTTTCATGTCGATTTCTAAATATCCCTTGTTTGTCATATTATCTCGCCCAAGAGCTTGTATAAATAAGGGGTGAAAAAAAATTAGATCACCAAAGTTTTGGTTAAATGAATTTATTAAAAAAATATAACATTGCGAATCGTCAAGAGACCATACAAAAATAAAACCCATATATCAGAGCCTGGTTTCGATCCAGGGACCTGTGGGTTATGGGCCCACCACGCTTCCGCTGCGCCACTCTGATTGATTGATATCGTATCATTTATTCTTGATTAATATCTTCAGGCCATGTAGGGTGTATGCTTCATTTTTGGTTCCAAGTTTTTCAGTACTTCTTTTTGGTTTTGAATTCTACCATTCCGCTGATGTCAATTAACGTATTGTGATTCAAAAATGCAAGGATATAAGATAACACATTAGTTCTATAATATGGTTCACAACAGATTACACTCTGATGAACACAACTGGGAGGAACAAAACCAAAGAGAAAACACAAAGTCATCAGCTTTTGAACCAGGAAACATTATCTGCAAACGGCTCAGTAACAATTACTAGGCCGGAAAGCGAGAGGACCAGCCGCATAGATAACAGTCTCGTACGGAGGGTACTTGTACACCTTGTTCTCGGACCGGAGCGTAGCTCCGTAGGGTCCAGAGTTAATCTCCGTAGCTACATTGCAGGATCGGAGAGGAGACGAAACAAGCTTGGCAGTGCAGGCTTGGAGAGGTGGAATGTCGAAAATTCCGTGGCCTAACCTGAAGCCATCTAGCTGAGCAAAGAAGTAGCCGTGTTGGTTCGCAGTGTATACCTTCTGGAAGGTCAACATGTGGCGCGAGTTCCTGCAATTGACGTTGACTTTAGCATAAGGGATCGGAGTAGCACCTGTCAAGGAGCCAGGATTCTGGCATTTCTGGCAGTAGACGATTCCTTCGACTACCACGACTGATATGATGTTCTGTTTCGGAATCGGGACATAATAATGTTCTTCAGTTGATGCTGATGATGATGATGGGAAGGCTGTGATTGTGAGGAGGAAGAGAGAGCAAATGGAAGCTTTGATCAGATGGTTGTTGGCTGCCATTGATGAATGTTGAGTGGTGAATTGTTGCAGTTTAGTCGGTATTTTTATAGTAGCTAAAAGCCGACATTGATTCTTCAGGTTTTTTCAGGAGATGGGAAGTGTTCATTGGAAACTTTCTTTCTCCTCGAAAAAACATTGTCAAATACTCAAACCATGGCGTTTTCTGCAGTGTTCTGAGTGCCCAGGAAACTGTTTTCTTCTCACCATTTTTAACGTTAATCTGCTGTGAGTATTGGTTAACTTCAGTTGCTCAAAAGGGAACGGTTATATTCCAATAACTCGATTTTTACCGATCATGCTCTGCATAATATTCAAATGTCCACCAACTCCGTAGATTAAGACCTTCTTGTTCCAATTCATTTCCCTTCGTTCTTGCATTCTTGTAATCATCTAAGAAATGACATAAGCAATTATATTTATTTATTTCATGATAATATTATCCTATTTACGTAGAGTCCAGCTCATGATTTCTGCTGTACACGCCAATAATTCTTCATTCTATCAGAGAGAAAGCGTGTCGATGATTTCAGTTCCCAGTTGGATATGTCAATGTACTGCAGAATTCTCAGAGAGAAAGCGTGTTCTTAAGTTCTTTACCTGATTTCTCTGATTTTACGCAAAAAGCTTCGAAATCATTACAAAAAGGAGAAAACAACTGAGAAAGATTTCAAAGAATAAACAAACAGGCAACGAAATGATGCCACCAAGACTTTCAAGCTTCATTCTTTGGCTCTGTATCTATATACACACAAGCATCTCTTCTTGGCCCCAATCCGAAATAGTTACAGAGAGCATCTACAACCTCTCAATATTTCACTGCTCTTACCCTACTTACTTTCTTTCTTTCAGCTCCCATCAGCTGACAAAATTTCGAGTTCTGCCCACCAAAGAGGGGACAGTTTCGGGCTGGCAGCTTCGGGGCTTATCCCGGTGATCAGTCTTATCGTCGACGCAACTACCGCCATTGTAGGTCTCTGTACCGGATCGGGATGAACGCACGACTTTATAACTTCCTCTATCGAGTTGAGTTTCTCCGCCTCGAACGTATCGAGTGTTGGGTCCACGATTCGGTGGAGGCGTTGGTCTCCTGTCAAGTAGTCTGATGCCCAGTTTTCTAACAATCCATTATTATTGGTCACCGAGTAAGGGACACGACCGGTCATCAGTTCGAACAACAGCACGCCGAAGCTGTAGACATTGGTTGAGATATTTGACGATGGCATGTCCGAGAGTTCTGTCTCGGATGCTTCAAAAGGTGTCGAGTTGGTTGAGAAACTGAAATCCGAGAGTTTGGCAGCGTAGTCTTCGGTGAGAGAGACGGATGAAGATGCTAAGTTGTTGTGCGCGATTGGTGGGTCCAGCTGGTGCATGTACTCGAGGCAGTACGCCATGCCCACCATGATTCTGAGCCGCATCGCCCAGTCCAGGTGTTCAGATTCTTTAACTGCAGGAACAACAATGAAGTTAGCAGTCAAACAAACGATTAAAACTAGTCACAATCCCATGATGGATTGCTCCATTCAAACATTAAGTTAAAAGACTGCTTAAAGTTGGTGCTTACTATGCAAATGTTCGAAGAGCGATCCATTAGGAGCATATTCGAAGACCAACATCCTTGTGAAAGGCTCGTCTTCCACACAATACCCGAGAAGGTTGATGAAATTCTTGTGATTCACTTTCGATAATGTCTCAATCTGAAAACATAAATACAGAAAAAAGATGAGGAAATGCTCACTTAGAATTGTTACATTGCGAAATCGGATTGCATAGTAGTATACCTTCTTTGCGAACTGTAATTCCAAATTTCTTGACCAATCCTTGTCAGATAAGGCAACGGAGGCCACCGCTATTTCAACCCCACTTGACAAAGTTCCTTTGTACAACATACCAAGTGGTGAAGAACCAATTACGTTACTGAAATCTTCACAAGCTGCTTCAAGCTCGGATCTTTTCAACTTTGGCACACCTGAGATACAAACTGAACATTTTTAGTATGAAAGCAGTAGGATAGTAGACCAGCATCAACTAAGATATATGCTTTACCAGTTGTAAGCGCTTTCTGAAGCTGCCCACTCAGTCCAGTGGCCCACGGTTTGACAGCTGCCCTTTTGGTTTTGCAGAGATATATCCCAACAATAGCAAAGAGAAGAAATGCGACACCCCCTAACGATGCAGCAATTGGCACAATGACGTGATTCTTTGAACGGGAACTTTCAACTGTTGAATTAGGACTACTTGTAACCGGTGGGGTTGGTGCAGGAAAAGAAGGTTCGGTCAAATTTGGAGAAGAAGTCTGATTGTTAGCATCTGGGAGCTGTGGAATTGGATCTTGGGTTGATTCGGTAGCAGGGGGAGGTGGAGGCAATAGACGAGTTATGTTTGGGAACGGAATAGATGGCTCTATAGAAATGGGAGGCAGGGGAGGTATGAATTCATAGGGGTTGAAGAACCGGGTATTCGGAGGAAGAGTTACTCGTGGCCGATTCGGTAAAAGATCATCAACTGTTTGTAGAAGTCTCCTCTGAGCTGCATCTTTGGTTTTGTGACAAGATGCATCCTTTGCTGAATCATACAGTTCAGTCTCATCAACTTGAACTTCAGAGAGCTTCATAAGTTGATGAATTTCATGCGAAAAGATGCCGAGGACGCCATTGTGGTCCAAGAGTCTAGAAAAAGCCATGACAAAGGTGTCAATAAAGCATATTAGGCAAAATGAAAACACAAACTGAACAGAAAATTTCGCCATGAACAACGTACAGAATCGTCAATGACCGATTGCTTCCAAGGTTTGGAGGAAGCGAACCGCTGAAGTTGTTGAACCCAAGATCCAGCACCTCTAGGTCCATCAGCTCGCCAATATCTTCCGGAATTATGCCAGTAAACGAGTTGTTGCGCAACACACTGCAGAGAAAACATAAATCAGAAACGCTAGGCAACATAAAAGGGTGCAGGGAAGTCTCGAAATTGTCACGAAATACTGACATGGATATTAAATGAACGAGCTTTCCAAGCTCAGGAGCCAAAGTTCCTTTCAGGCATAGATCTCTCAAGTTCCTGCAAAAATTACCCAACATCTAAGATTACAAAACTTATCCCCACAGCGCTTTCTGATTACAGATTTTCTAGCTGGCAATTCCTGTTTGGCTAAGAATGATACTATTTGTAAAGAGTCATAATCCTTCAGTCTGTCCAGCTTTGAACAACTCTAGAGCTATAGAATTCCATTAATGACACTAGGGACCAGCGAAATGATAAGGAAATGAAGAAAAATCTTAGTTTGACCTTAATCCTAATTTGGAAAGATGGAAACTTTGTTTCCAGCAACCATTTTTCTGGTGTACCAAACAGCGCGTGAAACGAAAGTGATGACTAATTCATCGCCTCTTCGAGAAAAAACAACTGAGAATTTTTAAGACGTAGGCGGAGGAACTCACAGGGATACAACTCTTCCATCATCGGAGCACTCAACGCCGAACCACGAGCAGTGATCGGCGTTCTCACCACCGTCATCCTTCCAATCGTCCAAAGCACCGAACGGATCGCTCACCACTCTCGCTTTGAACTTCAACAAAGCCAAACCTGCAACCACGCGCCAAAAAAAGAACATCAGAACCTATAAGTTTCATTCCCGCCACCTAAGAAGCAGTCGACATCTGCGGCGATACCTTCGGCTTCGAGAGAGAAGGAGCAGAGAATCAAGTCGCAGTAGAGGAAGAAGCTGAGGAGCAGAGCTGTAGACCAACGGAATTTGCGGTACTTTTCCATCATCGGAGGGGAGGTGTAGTTGGTTATAAGTTAATGCGAGGATATAAAATAGGAAGTGGAGATGGCCGGAGAAGGAGACGTCGCCGGCGGAGTTAAGAGAGGAGAGAGAGAGAGGTTAGGAAGAAGAAGAAGAAGAAGAAGAAGAAGGAAGAGATTCAAAATCTGTGTTCGGACGGAGTTGCTTGCAAAGCGTATCTGCCAATTTAGATTGAAGAAAAATATGCAGAAAAAGAAAAGTTTTGAATATTGTGTAAACAAAACGCGTTCTCTCTCTTTGGACTAATGATAATTAGTAAGATATTAATTACACCGTTTTATTAATTAATTCTCCAATCACACCGATTTGAATGTGTGGGAGCGATGGAATTGTTCTAATGATAGAGCATGTGTATGATAATTTGGAGGTTTTGAATTCGAATTCAGTATACTTCATAACATGGACAACAATGTAATGTTTATTCCTATCTTTTATCTTGTATTGACCAAAAATTTCAATCCACTCCGAGTACTTAGTATTTTGATACTAACTATCACAATTTCTAAAATTTAAAATTCAAATTGTGAATCATAAACACTACACAATAAACATTAAACCAAAAAAAATCATGATTACCTCTTAAACACTAAATTTTGACCACATAATGTATTATAAATATAAATTCTAGATAGTATTTGAAACTTTAATTGTTAATAATAAATTTAAATTAATCAATTATAAACTTAAGAAATATACTTCAAATCTTTCATACAATATCCTAAACTTTAAACACTAAATTTTTAATTTTAAGTACAAAATAATTAATCTAAGAACTCAACCATTGTAAATTTGTAATTAATCTTATGGATAATCATAAAATTAAGTGGACACAAATGACATGTCAAAGATGAGAGATATGGAAAAATGCCGGCACAAACAACTGAAAAGTTGAAAACTACATTCATAGAAAAATACAACACATGAATACAATATCAAATTTGATTGTTTCCAAATTTACAAAAAGAAATTAATAAAGACCAAGTAAGTAGTTTCGTTTCGGTGAACATTAGAGGTTTCGAATTTGTGATCGTCTAGTTTACATCGTATTTTTTGTACAATTTTGTGTAGTTATGTAAATTTTTTGTCAATTTGAGTGATATAAAATAGTGAATTTATGAATGACAAAAAATTCATCTGAGCGTATAATATATATACCTACGTGGATATCTAATCCCAGCCGTTAAAACTAATCAATGGTAATCTTTGGAGAAGCACCACTTGGCGTATAGTTCTGTTTTTTGGACTGTCAAATGGAGAAAAGAGCAAAACATCGCTATTAATTACATCGATTAGTTAAGATATTAGGGTAGAAATCGTCTCCTTCTTTGAAAGTTCCAATTCGAACTTTGTTTTTTATATAAAGAACCCTTTCGACGGATATAAAATATTTAATAATATCGTCGTTAAATAAATTTTGGGATTATCAGCGTTTATTCAAGTTAGTGTTTCAAAATAAGAATTTCTCGAAATAAAAATGGATGCTACAACCATTTGATTATAATCTTTTGATGAAATTCCGATTCGAATAAACCTACCAATTTCGGTGAATTGTGATTTTATATATGGTTTTGTTTTCTTTTTACATACTTTCAAGTTGTCTTGTTTGCTAACTATTCTTAAACGTAATGTCAACACATCTGTCCTGTAGATATTTTGTTTGCTCATATAGCTACAATTTTTCTATACTTGATTATTATTTAGATGGCTCATCGCAGAGATAAAAAGATACCAAATATATATCAAATTACAATCAACTCAAAGAATGAGGACTATCAACAACATTTTTAGATGATATTTAAGGGCCTCGCGCACCACACAATGACAACCCTTGTACCTGATCTCCAAATAGTCTGCAACCAGACTTCAAAAAGAACTGAAAGAAGATGACAGATTTCGCCAATAATAAATCTCTCAACCACCAACCTGACACACCCTACTCGAATTTCCGCCACAATACTTGTAACATTTTCTTCAATGTCTACCTAAAAAAACCAGTCTAAAATAGGTGTATTGTAAGTATGGGCAACTATTAATAACATTAGTATCATCTTGACAAAGCATTGTAAAATCCATTCATATGACTAACCAAAGAAAATGACACATAAAATAATAAGAATAAAGTAAGGTCAAAGTGATGGAAACTCCCCTGACACAGCTCGACGGAAAGCGAGGGACGGCCGATGACGGTGATCGCGCAAGAGGGGGACGAACAACAACTGCCACTTGTTGATACAGTCCGACGATAAGGTTGTAGTCTTTGACGAAGTCCCCATGCGTCAACCACGAAGTGGTGGAGGTTGGCCCCGCCGATTACCGCGACTCGATCGGTGCAGAAATTGGTTGTTCAAGCGGTGATGCGATCACTGGACGATGGCCGGTGGGAAGTTTGAAGCAGTTTTTGAGTAACCGCTTCAGAGTGCTTCACTTGTTCTTCGTTTCCTAATTTCCTATCACATCAGCCAAAACTGCTGCAGGCTACTTGATTGTTTTATTAGTTAGAATGATTTCGACAGTGGGATTTGGACTCGCATGAAGAAAATTCTTTAATCATGTTAGGTTAAGATCTTGACACGTAGTGAATCATTATCGATCTAGTGGTTGAGATTAATTCGAAAAATGAACTCTTCCCTCGTTCAATAGGTTCTTGCCATCTCTCAACGTCGTGGACTTGACCATAATTTATGTACAACGAATATGTACAAACTCATATACAAATAAAAAAAATATGTACGAATAAAACGATATGTACATATGTACAAATTGTTGCACCGTGTACAAAGATAGAGTAAAAAGTTCATTGGATGAAATATCTCAAAAAAGGGATATTGGTGCTCTTGAGATTGAAAAAAAACCGCATTGTAAGTTGTCTTTCGTTACTAGCTCCATATTCCGTTACAAGAGGTGTATGTAAAACTTTGCAGCGGCATACTTTTAGCTTGAGTACTTATTTAAATAGACCGCGAAAGTGTTAGAGAAAAAAACAATTCGTAAAATTTGAATTTGAAATTTTCAAATTGAAAATCGACAGAACTACCTCTTTCCCGTATAATGAGGAATGGGGAACTAAGTTGTGCAAATGGAGTTTGTTGATGGTTTCTTATAAATGAAGTTGGCATTACAGAAAAGTATCTTTTAGAGCTTTGCCTTAAACTCTACTCACTCCTTTCTTTCAAATTTAAGGAATCTCTGCCGTCCTTCACAAGGAATCTTCACCTGGCCAGGCTATAGATTCTTTATACATCCGTTTCATTATTGAAATTTAGATGCACATGATTCAAAATTCCTTCAAATTGGAATCATACTATTTGGATAAATTCGTTTGAATTGAGTATTTGAAAGTGGTATTTTGATTTAAATACTATATTTGGTATTTAAAATAGAATCAGTGGTATTTTAATATAAGGTATTTGAAATAATGAATTTTGAGGTATTTGAAATACTTGGGTTGGGGTGGTATTTGAATTAGTGGGTTTCATAATGCTCCATTATTTTTTAAATCTCAAATTACCCTTGATTTGATCTTCCTTTTTCACAACTAGACTTGACAATAGGGTGAGTTTCAGACGGGGTACCTGTACCCATTTCCATACCTATTCATAAATTCATCCTCATCCCCGTCTCCCTATGGATATATTCATACCCATCCCAAATTTGTGGGTTTCGAATACCAGTGGGTATCCTTATCCCCACATAACTTATTAATTGAAAATTGAAATATAAGACTACCACATAATCCAACTTCACAAAACTTTAAGACATAAAACATCATTTTACAGTAAAACACATAACAAAATAATATCACAAACACAGTCATTGTCTTCATTAGGGGTTGAGCTTTATAAGGGTAATATAGTAACGGACCTCTTTATTCATCAAATATCACATGTGAATTAACACATCATTTTGAATTAGCCAAACAAGATAATTTTCATACTATAAAAATACAACATTCTCAAATAATCTATAATTTTATTCCAAAATATCACATATCCAAACAAATCAAGACTACAATTTGAATATGTGGAATTTGTGTAATTAAGTGGATATATGTGTACACAAAGGGTACCCAACAAACAATGGTGACATGAGGTGAAATAATGGAGAGGGGCAATAATGAAAACTTGGTAGACCCATGTTTGATATTTGGCATTATCGTAGTAATTAAGAGGATTAATTGCTAGCAAATGCTTCTCACATGCCATTGTTTGATTGCTTGTATACACAAAGGTCCAATAGCAAAGCGTTTGCCTAATGCCTTGACTATTTGTCCCCATTATTAACAATTAATAATAATAATAATAATGCTTTCCTATTGCTCATTACTAATTTAAATTACAAATAATAATAATAATAATAATTTATGGCCACCTAATCTAAGTTTAGGATACTTAATTGGTTCTTTTTAGGGATGTCGTTACATAGGAAATAAGCTTATAAACGCCAAAAACCGGCACAAATCGAATCCCCACTGCCGTCGGGAGTCCTGTAATACGTATCCCCCACCGGCCACCGTCGGCTAGCCTCAAAACTGCAGTAATGGTAGAACTCTGGGGTAAAATTCCACCAGTAACGAAAATTGGTAGTATTTGGATATTAGTGTTGACACTTTGGCGTCATAATTTCGGTAGTGACAGAACTCTGTTACGTGCCCAATTGAATACCACATTGCTAAGTATGGAATTAGCGGGTGGGTTTATAATCTTCTGCACACACTCTCTTCTAAAGCTAATTTTTAAGAATGAATTCTATATAAAGGGTTATAACAAACTTTCGTTACAAAATTTCAGCATCACTATGGTTAGTGTTATATCCATCGTACGGCAAAGGAGGATGAAGTGGTGGGGGTCTCAATCACAAAGCCTTCATGGATTAATTACAAGTCTTTTGATCAAATTACATATCACACATAACTCTGAAAAGATAAGTAAAAATAGGACATGAATTGTATTAGATAATGAAATATTCAAACGTGTGGTTGATCTAAACCCAAGCCCTAATATCCATCCTGCACGTCATGGGAAGGTGCACCAAAAGTCATGTAGGTTAGTCTACTTATCTACTACTACAACATTTGCTCCAAATATATTCCATAAATAATTATCGATTTTTATGGTTCAACTATAGTGATATCGAAAGATTTGAAGCAGGTTGGCAAGTTAGGATCTTAAAATGATATTTATCTCCAAAATGTTGATTATGTTGGGCCAGTCAACATTCCGTCCAAAAAAACTAATGGAATGGCAATTAAAGTGTTGTTTGAATGAATTAGTTTGTAAATGCCATATTTTGGAGCAAAATGATGGATTATTTAGAAATTTGGTATTATTGAGGTGCAAACATTTGAAGTGTGAGAATAACCTAGTTTGGCTAACACACAAAAAAATGAGTTATGAGTTTTGAATTGAATTATTTTAAATAAAACCTCACACCCAAATATTTGATAACTCGATTCGAGTTACTTCAAGTACCGCAGTTTACAATATCATAATTTTTGTTTCGGATGGTAAACGAGGTATTTTGGGTTATTTGAGCCAAAATACCTCATCGAAACGATTCATAAAAAAACAAAATTATAATATAATAATATTTGATAAACATAACTTAATTTGGTGGTTTATGTCATCATAATTAAAATTTAGTGGTATTAAACTCTAATTGGACCGAACTAGTTTACCCATTGACCAAGCCTACAGTACGGGTCGGCCCACAGCTGTAGACAGGCTCCAGGCTCTTTTATAGGCCAAACAAGCCACGCCAAAACATGATAAGGGAAGCGTCAAAGTCCAAATAGGCCCCGGCCCACATAATATAGATTAGGTGAGCTCAATAGTCCAAGAAGAATAAAAGTTGCTTTAGCCAGAATACTTTTATCGGCACAATGATGTGAGAGGTTATATTTAAAAAGGTGAATTAAAATTAAATTTTTTGTAACGATATTGAGAAAATGGTAAAATTTTAACCTCATAATCATTTTTGATTGGATTAATCGGATAATAGATCGAATATAAAATTTACGAAAAAGACTAGAGAATTTCTCATTTAGCATAGGAATGTCACGTTCAGAACACATGTGAGGGAGGAGATCAGAGCACTTTAATAATCACCAAAGTCTAAAAAGAGAAGATAAGGAGGAAGACAAAAAATAAATAAAAATAAAGTATTTTTAGTGCCTTTTCTTTTCAGGCTTTTTGGGCAGAACACGTGATGTGGGAAGCAACCCCGTTTCAATTATTAAAATTCAACTGATATAGAAATTCAATTATGATAATAGTAAAATTAACATGCACCATGAGCTGAATTTAGATTGAATATTTGTATATCGAGTAATCAATTGTTGAATCAATTATTTGTTGTCTAATACTAAACTAAAATATACGAGAAAGACGTTCATTATAATTTTTAGTTGAACAAAAAATGAATGTGCCTCCGGCAATTTTGTTTTTCTAAATTTGAATTAAATTTATAATGATTATTACTAATTAATAGATTGATTATAAATTTAAATATGATCTGTTATTATCGATTAAAGAGCTTGCGCTCCTGTTAAATTAGCTGATCTAATGAGCCGGTTTTAAAACAATAGTTCAATACTCAACAAGTTTAGAAATACACATAATAAAATTGAAAAATATGATGAGCGAAATTTAAAAATAAATAAATTTTACATAAAAATTCGACCCTCTGAAATGAGTGACCCTAAGCGGTGGTCGGAGTTCACCCAGCTCCAAACAGTTGTTCGAGTTCACCCCACCCCAGTTTCGTCATTCATTTTTCCAATTTGGTTACACGAGCATCTAAACGACATTTGTCCGATGACGGACCACCGTTAGGTAGAGGAGCTGAACGCTTAACGAGTAAATGAAAACAGAATCCGAAGAGCATGCATTTTGACAAATTCCGAGGTTGGGAAACGCGTCATTTTCCAGGTTTTCCATCTTCCTCTGTATTATTGGTCGAAGACTTGGCGTACGTATAGCGTATAGTATATAGTATAATGTACATTTATACAGAGCCCTTTGTTGCCGGTGTAATGATTATGCCGACAATTTTATAACCCATTGGCCAGAGGTCCATACCTCGCATCCCATTGTCAACAAGTCGATCAACTACTTTCTAAATGCTCCTAAGGCTATCCATTCGTATCGTTATAGATATCTCGAGATTCTCGGTTCAAGTCCAAACTTTTCTTTGGGGGAGAGGAAGTGAGAATTTAAATTTAGTTGACGAAAATTTCGTTTGACTCGTTTTAGTTTGGATTAGAGTGTTCGTATTTAAATGCCAAAGTTTAATTCCGTCAATTTGTTTGAAGAGTGGCTCATCAGGTGGGTCGAATGTTCTTCGTAAAATAAGAATTCATCAATTGCATCTCTTACGACAACAGTCAAGCCCATTAATAATACGTCGAATGGCACGAATTATTCATTTCATTCTAAACATTTTTTAACGATAACAGTCAAACCCATTAATAATATATCGAGCAAAACGAATTATTCATCGCATCAACAATTCGGACGAAAGGTCGGATAAACATGAAAAAGTACATCGACAAGCCAAATAGGATATGCCAATTGCCAATCCAGCTACTTAATTTCTACTCTTTTCTTCAGCAACAAACTACCCTACAATGCCACCCAACCGAAACCAAATAAACCAAACCGCTTAATTTACAATTCCACTCAAACCAATGGTTGGTTGAAAATACCAAAAAAAACAGAGAAAAAGTAAAAAAAAATTGAAATCCTATCTCTAAATCTACTACCACCATTTCCGTTCTCTGGTTTTGACTGTTAGTCGGAGTCTTTTCAGCTACGCGATCGACATCCGCCGGCGGGCAGCCGGGTAGCAATCGGGGCAGCGGATCAGCCCGTTGACATTGCACGCCGTACAGCTCCTGAACCCCTGCTTCTCCGAGTAGATCTTGTGACTCCCACTGCACAGCTCACACAGCAGAAATCTCAGTCCTCCACACAGATCGCACTCGTCCGACGCCGGCGGCAGCGCTCCAATCATCTTCTTCAGCTCTCCGCTCTCGTGCAGCTCCCTGATCCGCTCCACGCCGACAATGCACTTCCCGCCGATCAGCACCACCGGCAATGTGACAACTGGCAGGATCTTCTGCAGCTCGTCCAGGTACTTACCGTCCATGGACAGATCTCGCTCGTCCGTCGGGGCGCGGATCCCGCGGAGGATCGATCTGACAGTGCGGCAGTCCTCGTAAGTCCGGCGCACCACGCGGAGGCTGGTGAAGTAGAGGACGACGCACTCCGGCGCCGCAGGCGGCGGAGGAGGTAGAGATTTGCGGAGGTAGCGGAGGACGGAGGTGGAGACCCGGACGCGGTGGAAGATTGAAGGGGCTCTGGGAGAGATTGAAGGTGAAGAGGAGGCATGGTCGGGCTCGGAGATTAGCGTTTGGATGTCTTTGAAGGAGGAGCAGGAGAACTTCTTCTTGTGCGCCGGAGTAGAGATTGCAGTCGAAGAAGAGGAAGAAGATGGAGCCCTAGTCGGCGACGATAGCCACTCGGGCCACATGAGTACAGAGAATTTCAGGGAATTGGGGATTTTCACTGGAAGATGGAATTTGGAAGATTGTGGGCTTTGCTGTTAGGTTTATAGAAGGGGGGGAAACAGTGAAAATGGTGGGTGGGGGATTTTTACCTTTTTACTTCGTTTACTTTATTTGGGTGGGGGGTTTCCTATGGTAGCAATTTTTAAGGTTAGGTTTAAATTTGTTTATGGTAAGAAAAGGTTAATTAATGACTTTTATGGAATTATAACCTTACTTATATTGTTTTTTTGGGAAAATTTGTTGGTTGGTGGGGGAGGGCGACCGAAACGCTTATATTTTTCGGTCAAAGTCGTTGATATTAAATTATGAGTTATTGCATTTCTATCCGAGTTGTTGAAAAAAGAATCAATATTCACTAGCATGAGTACCAGGGAGATTGATGGAAAGAATGTTGATAGAAAATTGAATTTAACCTAGCCGTTTTTTTGGGCATGTTGGACGATTTGGTATGAATTCAGCTCGTCTATGACCAATAACAACAAGAAACATAATTTATTTTCAATGGTCATGTCGATTATGTTAACTCGTAAAAAAGTTTTAATCTGGTTGATCGTAATGAACCGAAGTTAACTAAGCAATACCACATATTGGGGATCTCGAGAGTATATATACCCCATTGAGATGATCATGTTGCCCGTTGGTTGCCCATAGATGAAATACATCTAATGAGATCAAATTTTCCTTATTGCTTGAATGCTATGGTTTTAGAGGCAGTCCAACCACATATCATCCCTCATATTGATCGAGTATGTATTTCTATATCATCCGTCCACGATCAGTAACTATCCAACTTGACTGTTCGAGTGTCGAATTAAGTTTTTTTAACATTTGGCCAGTGAAAGTTTATCTATATTTTATCTTTAACATCAAAATACTTGTTCTCAAACTAATTATAACCACCAATAACACGTTGACTATGTTAGTTCGTAGGAAATTTTTAATCTGGCTGATCATAACCGATTAAAATTAACTGAGCGATCTCAAATATTAGGATCCTTTAGATGATCCGTAGGTTCATCACATATAAAATGCATCTTAATGAAATAGAATTTTCCTTATTGCTTGAATGTTAGGAGCAGTCCAATCACATATGATCATCCCCTCATACTGATGGAGCATGTATTTCTATCTCGTCAGTCCACGATCAACAACTCTCCAACTCCACTGTTCGAGTGTCGAATCGAGTCTTCATCACTATCTTATCTTGAACATCAAACACTATTCTAACACTAGCTATAACCACCAAGTTAAGTTAATCAACCTTGTTTGTTTGTCGGTCCAAATCAACTAATCCAATGGAGGGAATTGAATTTCTGAATTGGATTAGGTGACAAGGAATGGAAAATGGTGGCTGGTGAGAGAGTTCAATCAAAGTTTGCAGCATAGTGGTGTGGGTGTGTACTCTCTCTGTTTTACCTGCCCACGTTCCCCTCTCAACTAATAATTTCAAACTGCTAAATTACAAAATTATATCTCCATGGCTTTCAATTATTAAGAAAAGTAAAGTCTTTTTCTGTCTTGAGAAAGTGGAACGAAAATGATAACAGATGATTGAAAATAATGGAGGATCAAGCTCAGCATCAACTGTCCCTTTGATTCTGTGGAGTTGAGAGTCTCAGTCTATCCCCGTAGGCCACTTTTTCTTGACTCAATAGCTTTTTGAGGAGACGAGTAGATAAAATACGGCAAAATTTAATTTAATTTTTTTTAGAAAATGAAGACTGGCAACTCTCCTGTGAAGTATTTAAAAGTTAGAAATGCTACAAAATAAGTGGGTGCATTAGCTGATCGATTATTAATTTGTATGTGAAATTCAAAAGAGACGGAAAGTAGCGTGATGATCTCTCGAATAATGGATCCTTCGGAGGCAAGGAAATCGTGACCTTTCCGGACATGGGTCGCAACAAGCTTTGTGTTCCCTTCAAAGTAAACCTGCAAAGTCTCAGAGCAACAACACCACATACAAACATCTCAAACAGCTAGTAACTCAAGTAATAGAGGCCGGACATATCGAAATAAGGCATGTCAATAGTGTGGAGAATGGAGCCTGAGGAGTCGGGGAGGACCCAGTCGGTCAAACCGCCGACGTCCTGGTTGACGGCACCATCGGTAATTATCTTGAAGTGCGGAAATACCGAAGGTGGTGGTGAGGTAGGGGGAGGGAGGGAAGGGGGGAGACGGGGCCTTACCACAATCTAACGGTGAAATTATCGATATACAAGTTATAAAATTCATTGAGTTCGTTCGAACACGATAAAGTTACTACTTTTCCACAGCCGCCACCAAGCCAAGGTCCATGTCATCTTCAAATTGGACCTTGCATTCTTGAAATGTTTGAATGGCACAATTTTTAGGCTATGGGCTCATGATTTCTTCAGCAAAGGATGGCATAGAGCTCTCGGGCTCATATCAAGAAGATCGGCCTACCTCTAAACTGGGCCTATCTAAGCCCAATCTTGTTCCTCTCTATTTACCGATCAAGTCAAGTCAACCCCATCAATTGAGCAAACGAAAAATGCAATCTTTTCTCTTCCTCACTCTTCAGTCTCTCCTGTTTCTTATCATTCGATCCACCGAGTCGTCAATCTCGCCGGACCGATTCCTCCGGCCACAACCGCCACCGTCATCTCTTTCCTCATCCCTCCAACCACTGCAATTCATCGAACTCGCACAGCCTCTGCCGTCCGATAAGCTGATCCCGCCATGTACCACCCTCCACGTCATCCACCATTCCTTCGCCGACACAATCAACCGCCCGCCGTTCTCCACCGCTTACAATCCTCCTCCGGCGTCGAAATGCCCCGTCCCTTGGTCACACGTGGCACTCGAGCTGCGCGTCACCTCCCGCGGGGACCAGTACGACCGGATCTCCGGATTGTGGCTTGGCGGCTCGGAGATTCTCCGGACCAGCACGGCGGAGCCGACGAGTGAGGGGATCTTCTGGGAAGTACGGAAGGATATCACGAAGTATGCTTCTCTTCTCTCCCAGACGAATCTCACTCTCACTATGATGCTCGAGAACATCGTTAACGACGTCTACACTGGCGTTTACCACGTCGATGTGTTTTTCAACTTTTACAGTGCTGACGCTGTTAGTTCTGCTCCGGGAGAAAAAATTAGGATTCTGGAAGAAGAAGTAAGAGGTGAGATTGAGAAGACCAGCGAATTGCCGGCTGATTTGGTGATTCCGATTTCGTCAAGCGACGGTTACGAGAAAGGATTCTGGTTCGTAATCGAGGGCGGAGAATCCGATCTACGTTCGAAGGAAGTCCGATTTCCTCTCAATACAAGGAAAGCAGTGCTGGAGCTCTACGTCTCGTTCCATGGGAATGACGAGTTCTGGTACTCGAATCCGCCGGATTCGTACATTCGAGTCAACAATTTGACCACGGCCAGAGGCAATGGCGCTTACAGGGAAGTATTCGTCACAATCGACGGAAAGGTCATCGGATCAGAGATTCCTTTCCCTGTGGTGTTCACCGGCGGGATTAACCCATTGTTCTGGGAACCGGTGGTGGCGATCGGCGCTTTCAATCTCCCATCATATGATTACGATTTATCGCCGGTGCTGGGACTGGTACTGGATGGAAAGCCTCACAAGATCGGCGTCGGAGTTAGCGACGGGATCTCGTATTGGCTAATTGACGCGAATCTGCACATCTGGTTGGACGGCGGTTCGTCGAGAGTTGAGGCGAAATCGGTCGTGTACGACAATCCAGCGTCGTATATCACTCGCGAGGAAGAGTTTCATCTCCTGGACGGATCATTCGAAATCAAGAGCAAAAGAAGAACTCTTATGATCGGATGGGTGAAGTGGAGCGGAGGCAATCACACAACCTCAGTCTCTCAAGAATTCAAATTCCGAAACATTATAAGCTTCGAAGGCAACGGTACGATCAAGACAGTCAACCAGAGAATCAAAGTGAAGAAAGAGGTCATGGTGACGAACGAATTCGATCAGCTCGTTAGTCGCGTGAAGATCAAACGAAGATATCCGATCAAAATGTCGTCAGCAACTCTCCCCGGATCGAATCCGGATACTTATCTGATGATCACGAATGTTTCTCACGCCTTCTCGGAGAGGTACGTGAATGGCGGAGGAGGTAATAAGAGGAATGTGTATAACAACCAGGTGTCCAATGGATGGATGGAGGTGAAGGATCATGACGTTCTTAACGGAGGTTCGGTTACTAACCAGACTTTGAGTTGCAGAGACGATGAAATGGATTGCTTTGTTTGGAGCATTTCCGCCGTCGACGGGAAGCTTGTGAAGAACGACACCTCCTCTGTTTGTCCGTCTGTGTATGTTAATTGAAGGAAGCGTCGTATTATTTGTATCACAAAATTGGAATTTCTGTACAACAAAACTAGTTCAGAAATTTAGAACACAGAAGAAAGAGACGACGACGTATCTTGTGTAAACTGTCTTGAGAAGGTAAGCGTTTGCTTTCTTCTTCTGAGATTTTGAAGCATTTCTACACTGAAAGAATATAAATTGCTTCCGATTTTCGCGCCGGATCTCGAGCTCTCTATACTAAGGCTCAACTGGGACGCCAGAAACCTTTGGTGGCGACCATGTACTGAGCTTTGTGAATTTTAACCGACCAATGGAGCGACTTCAGTATAGCAGTGAGGCTGTTGATCGATTCCATTGTCTCGAAAGCCAGAAAATATCCACCCGGTCGAACTATCCGATCGATCTCTAATCCAACATCTACCAGGTCACACCTGATGGAATAAGATAATACAGACGAAATTTCAGATTCCAATCCAGATTAAGTATTCATGGTTCGGACCGTATTGTTTACCTTTCTGACAGGGATTTGAAGATGAAGCTTGCATGCACGAGATCGTAGGTACGAGGGTAAGTGTTGAACGACTCGCACCAGTGGTGGTAGACTCCGATCAGCCCTCTGTCGAAGATTATCGGGAGGGTGTCTTTCTCGGTGACTGGGACGACATTCATGACCCAGTAAGGAAGATCAATTAGTGCTGCAGCAAACCTGTCCAAGGAAAATGTCGATAGAAATTAAATCAGTTTGCATTTGGTCGGAGATAACTTGTTATCCAAGTAAGCCGTTGGAGATAAAATCTTTACCCTCCATAACCAGCGTTCATATCCATTACGTTGCGAATACCCCCCCAGCTTATGTTGAATTTCGTGAGGTAAGTATTGGATACTAGGTCTGCCCAACGTCTGTTTTCTGCGTTGTAGTCTTCTACAATCCCGGGTTCTGACGGTAGGGATGCCGGCAGAGCGTTGATCCTGTACGGCCATGTTACTGGCCAGCCCATGACTCCCCCTTGTTTATCGAGTGGAAGTCTAGAAATGCAGTTTCGCAGAGGCGTATACCTACAAAAACCAGAAAGCAGAAACCATTAAGAATCATTAATCAATTGCCGGCAATTCCAAATCTATTTTCTTTACATTCCTCCGCAGATTTTACCACGAAACGTTTTTCTTGTCGTTTTGATCACAAAGAGGAGGGTTGCTTTCTGGGCGTTTCTCGTAGCAAGAAGGAGACACTGGTTTCTGATAGATTACAAGTCCGATTCCTGTCGAATCCATTGTCTTTGAGACAACCTTCCAGCACATAGATTCTGTCAACGCTACCATAACTGCAACAGGAAGCCGAAGGATGAGAATTCTTTCTATAAAAATCAAGGATGGAGATTATTATTTATTACGACGGGAGAGAATAAATTATAAATCTCACTTTTCCAAACACTTGAATCTCTTTCGTTGTCACGGTACACTGGTGTAGCTGACCATACGAAGAAACCTCCAGGCCTCAAGATCCTGTTCAGCTCCAGGAGCGGTTTCCCACCTGAAATTTGTGCTTCACCGTCATGAAAACTGTAAAAATAACTTGGAAAGAGCAGAGTACAGAAGAACGAAATATACCTTGTGCATCCCAGTGAACCCGACACCTGGCACAATGTATCAGGTCGAAAGAATTATCAGGAAACACAAGTTGTTGAGTCCCAATCACAGAGAGAAAAGCCGGTATTCCACGTTCGAGAGCGAATTGGATCTGAGCTTCGTGTTCATCTTTCGGCGCTATGGACATGGTGAGGACTTGTTTGTCCAGCAAATAACCACCGAAGCTAGCAACACCGCAACCCACGTCTAGAGCTACCCTTATGTGTCTCCCCCAATGGATGGCAGGTACAGTCTGATGACGATAACAGTAAAAACCATATATGAAACAAATCCAGATATAGAACAAGAAGATATATGGAAGGCGAAAATTCGAAGAAGATTTCCACCTTCTGAATGAAGTCGGCGTAGCTAGCGACTCCATCTTTGAACTGAGTCCCACCTCCCGGGAAAACAAAATGATCATCTTCCTTGCGGACCCAGTTCTGATTCTTCTTGTACTCTACCAGCTTAGGATGAGGCACATTGTCGTACCATATCTGCAGCATAGCCATACATTTAAGGCTCATCCATTCATCGCCATGGCAATTGATGATCGAGAGTCAAACAGATCAGGAACAAGTACACTTACACTATCCAAACATTAAATTTACGAGCTAACAGGTATAGTTGATGAGTACAATTATGAATCTAAGCAAAGCATCCCCATGGAGATTGATAATGGCGAGCTAAACAGATGAGGAACAAGTACACTTATCACTAGCAGATCGAGAATGTCACTCATGATTTTGACATCCAAACAATAAATTCACAGCAAACATGGATGCTTAGATGAGTACAATTTTGAATCTAAGCACATTGCAATCAGCACTTCAGCAGCTACTCTAATCAATCTTATAAGATTTGAAATTCAAAAAGAAATTTGAAAATCAGATGCGAATCTGACCATATCTCTGCTCTTAGGCCAGGGCATAGGCTGCTTGTATCCTTTGGGGAGAGGGATCAAACACCTGGCGGGCGCTGGCTTAGGGCAATGCCTCTCTCGATGCTCCATGTGCCGCCTCGACGGAAGCCTCTTAATCGCAGCCGCGTTATCCAAACAAGGGATGTAATCCACCATCCCCTGCTTCCGTTCGCTGCACAGATGCCACGTCACGTCGAGAGGCGGGACGGTAGGGAAGTTGGACTTCCTTGCCGCGAGAGCCGGTGAGTCCTTGGGAGAGATGGTGACCTCCTCCGAAGGAGGAAGCGGAGGCGGGGGAGGAGGAAGCGCAGCTGCTGTTGTTGTGGTGGCGGTGGCGGTGGCGGTGGAGACGTCGGAGCGATCGGCAAGGGAGAAGTAGTAAGGGAGCTCGACGGTCTTGCCGCTGGAGAGGAAGAAGAAAGTGATGGATACGAGGAAGACGAATAGGAAGAGGAAGAAGGCCAGCCCGAAAGATCGCTCCCTCATCAGCTTGCCCAGCGACATCACGGCCGGCGGTGAGATGGAAGATGGAGTCGACGGTGATGGAGGATCAAAGGAATTGAAGAGAGTGAGTGAAGGAATTGAGAAATGTGTATGGAGAGAGAGAGAGAGAGAGAGAGAGAGAGATAGATTAGGATGAACGAAGGTGAAGGGTAGAGCTGAAAAGGAGGAAGGAGAAGAGAGGTTTCAGGTCTGGAGATGGTAATTTCTTTTCCCGCAATTTCTGTGTTCAGACTGGAGACTCTGTGTCGCTGATTACAGTCCACCGTATTTTTCGAAATCAATCTTTAATTCAAATTGATATATATTTTTATTTAAATCGATGGGCAGTTTGGAATTTTTTTTTCTTATTCGAAGTTAACGGGTTTTATTTATCTATTCGGAGAAATTATATGAGCAAACAAAAAGAGTTGTGGATCCTTCTAATAATGTAGAGACTCACATGTCACTAAATAAGTGACATTGTTATCCGAACGAGAGATATAAATAAGGGATACAAGAGGGAGAGAGTGGAGTAAAGACTGACATTCGGGAAGAACTTGTCCTACCTATATATTTTCGGAGGCAATCCGACATTCTAGGTTTATCAAAGTGTAAATGTAATTAATCTAACTTTTATGGTGTGTTTGGCAGGTGAAAGTTGGGATAGAGGCCTGAGCATTTTTTTTATTTGAACAGGAAATTTAGATATTGACGAACTCGGATGGATCAACTATCCCAACACTCAGGGTGTTCTAATCCGAAATGATAATGTAAAATTCTCTTATATGAAATTTATATTGGGTTTTTATAGGATCTCGAAATGTCACCCAGGGTCTCGAGCAAGAGCATCTCATGATCCTTTTGTCGTGATAATAAAAAATGGGGATGGCTTAGTGCTGTCTGTCTCCCTCTGAAAGTTCATCTATCGATGTCACAGGGATGTCAATTTTCTATAAATAGAGTGTCGGTTGTTTTCATTTCTTCTTCAAACAATCCATCCATTTACAAATAAAACCCTGTACTTAGTATGCTAATGTTCATCCACCATTGATGAACTCCAGCAAGAATTGGCTGCAGGGGACAGAACAGAGCTTAGCTACCAGGAAGAATAATGTTTCATCCACCTCTTCCTTTGCAGGTTTTTATGGTATAAAAAACGAAGCACCTATGAGAATCTCCATGGTACATAACAAGAAAATCTTGAGTATTTCGCAGCTACTACTATCCACCAACCGGCCAGAAAAGCTCGAAGGAATGTGCGTGCAAAAACGAGTTCGAAAATACCACTTCCACATCAAAATCATCATCATTATCATTCAATGTAAGGCAAAAAAGATTCCCCCGACTACTACTTCCTGTGTAGACTTAGTCTTTCACTTCACTCTGTGATTCCCGGGCCAGCGTTTTCCACATCGACATCTCCCATACCGGTGTCTTCTTCCTCCTCGCTGTCCTCGTCTCCGCTCATCTCCTCGTTCTCGGTTCTCAGCTTCGCCATGTGCTCGGCCAGCAACTTGTCGTCACGTTCACTCACCTGAAGAGAAGACAACAGTGTTAAATTACGAGAGATGATAGATTATGGGGTGTGATGAAGTTGAAGAAGACACTTACTGCTCTAGGAGCCTCTTTTACTACAAGTTTTCCTTTCTTCTCTTCGATTGATTCGCTGCATGCGGTGATTGCCTTGGTAAGGACCGATATCCCTTGATCCTGCAAAGCCAAAGAGTCGTTAGAAATCCTGCAGAAACAGTTAGTGACGAACAATGCCTATCGGGTAAACGAACTAACCTTGTCTAGTGTTTGAGTAGTGAGCACATAGAGTGGAGGAGCAACTAGCTTGATCTTCACCGGGCAGTCTTTATTACCAACAGCCTCTGCCTTCCTCATGGCATCCTGGAGAAAAGAAAAGCAAAGAACTTGATCATCAATACAATCCGGCTCGAACAAATGTGAAAAAAAATCATCACATATGAACTTGAACTTGAACTTGAACCTTGATATGAAGAACGCCGTCAAAAGCGAAGCACTTCATTTCGATGTCGGCTCGAATTTTCAAAGGCTGAGGAGTCATTCTCCTCTTTATGTTCTTCACCAGAGAGTCTTTAACTTCCTCTGTTACAGCTGGCACTACCTTGGTTACCTACATGTCAGAGATAAAATATCGGTGACATGGCTCAAAAAAGAACCGTGGTTGAAGAAAAATGGCGACCTTACCTCTTGTCCATCAGGACCAACTTCCTTGACTTCGCGGGTAAGGGTACTAAGAACTGAGTCAGGGTCGGTCACAATGATTTTGAATGCCTGCAACAATAATTCGAAGTTGATACACAGAGTTGAGGGAGATTGTAAGAATTTTCACTGAGCAATTGTTTCATTCCTCACCTCGAAGGCATGGCCATATTTACGGTAAAGAGGCCAGCCAATATGGATGTACAGATCCTGGAAGAATTTTTCAATACATGAGTTAGTAGTTAAGTAAAGAATAACGCCACCAAATCGAGAAAATCTATCATCAATATGCTAAGAAAAACAAGTTAAATAAAGCAGCATTACATGAACGTTAAACAAGAAAACTTGCTCCAGTAGTAATGCAGTCCCAGAGTCCATTCATCAATGAATTCCTCACAAGGAACAAGATACTAAAATGGACCCAATATCTCTCTTTTGCAAAGTAACATCATCGAACTTTTACCCTCGTGATTCTTTAGCCTTGAAGCATAATCATAAATCACCATCATTACCACAGTGCAACTATCAGAAGTATCTAGAACAGGTTTCTAGGCTTGTAAAAAAGCAGCAATGGAAAATTTGGATGCTAGACTACCTAGGTTCAATTGACCAAGAGAAAGCTTCATTAGAAGTGTAGTATCATAACGCACTAGCTCGATAAATAAACAGCCAGATGTCAATTAAGAACACCAAATTCAACAAGAAATTCCAAATATCTCTACTTAATTCCTACTAAACCCTATATTCAACATCTGTCCAGCTCAAATAACTCACCAAGAAATTCCATTTATCTCGACTTAATTCCTACTAAAACATAAGTTCATCATCTGTCCAGCTCAATTATAAAACACAGATATAATTCTTTTTCTGAACTCTTTAAGTTCTCATAATTAACACCAGTGCTTACAAAGCAATTTGAATTGTCCAAACAAATAAATGATTTCGTCTAAGGCATTACCTCCAAATCAAGTTCAAGCGTTTCGGCAACATGACGCATGATGGAGTGGACGAGCTTACTCTTGTTGTACCTCTCTTCACAGGCTTGAATGTCCTCCTCACTAACCCTCCTCTTACTCAAATCAATGTACCCCTTCTCCTTGTCAACTCTAAGCACCATCACTGGCTCGATACGGCCGACCTTAATCAAGCTGGTGACACTACGAATCCGGCGGCGGGACAGCTCGGAGAACAGGATCATGCCTTCAATATTGTTGTACTCGAGCAAGGAGACGTAAGCGCCCATGTCGGCGATGTTCTTCACCTGAATCATCACCGCCATGTCGACTTCAGGGTACCGCGCTTCGTACATCCGACACTCAAGGTTATTCGTCGCCATGGTTGCTGATAGCGAGGACTGCGGAATTAAGAGCTTCGGATGCTAAACTTTGGGAAGATGACTGTGTCGGAGCTCTCTCTGCTTGTTTCTTTGGGTATTGTGGGGTTTCTGGAAAATTAGGTTAGGGTTTTCGGAAGCAGCAGCGATGTATAAAAAGAAAAGAAAAAAATAAATTAAGGTGATAAATAATAATTCCGATAGCGGGCTGGGCCATGAGAGGAGTTGCGGGCCGGATCCACTCCAAAGACCTTAGTATTCGAAATTCGGAGTACAAAACAACGTCGACAGCAGAATTCGAACCTGCGCAGGCAAAGCCCAACAGATTTACCACTGGGACATATTCACATCCATGCAGGGGTACGTCTCTTTTATTTTGTAGAAACTAAAGCAATGGATCACTCTTAAAGAGTTAGCCGGTGAACAAAATATCGAAAACCTTGGAGCTCGAACTTACAACCATAAGGTTAAGAGTTTTGCGCTCTATCAACTAAGATAGATAGGTTAGGTGATTATTCGTTATTAAAGGTAGATAATTATGGAATATTGACATAAAGTAAAAGTATATAGGGAATAAAGGTATGCTCTTTAGACCTGGGAGTTGGTTAATTCGATTATTAATCTTCGACCGTTTCAACGACCGACCTACTTTCGATTAAACCGATTTTAACTGATTTAGTCGGTTAATTAATTTTAACCAATTAAGCAAAACCGAATTCCCAACCATAATGCTCTCGCTACAAGCTAGAGTAGCAAAATGAATAATGTAATGACTTTAAACACTTCAAATGAACAAGTAGAATCCTTGAATAGCGCATGGCTTTAAACACTTCAAATGAACAAATGTCTGAACCATTGTAACTCATTACAAATGGAGATGTATAAATTCGAACTAGAACTTAAAGAATAACAATATTGGGAGAAACTCTAAGGCGAGGGACCAAGAATATAAAAAGATCAAGAAAAAGATCAAATTCCCCTCCTGAAAATCAGAAATTGTCATAGCTGCGATAGGTTGGGTTCTTAAGGGGAGTAAGCTGTCGGCGGCCGCCGTCAAGTTTCTTTGATGAGGATCTTTAGCTGGTATGTATGGGGACTCGATCAAGTTAGGACTGTCAACGTCATCCATGACATCGTCCAAACACACGGAGTCCACTTAGCTTCTCTGGCCGAAACCCTAGCAACGAAGGAGAAGATGGAATCGGTTCGGATCAAGCGGGGGTTTGACTCGTGCTTCGCCGTGGAGGCTCAAGGTCAAAGCGGAGGATTAACAATACTCTGGAGACAATCTGATCGTAACATGCTAATAAACTACACCCGGAACTGCATCTCGATGTACTTGACGGATGAGAACGACAAGAGTTTTCGACTAACCGGATTCTATGGTTTCCCAAACTTGGGACTACATAGTTCGGCGCAAGCTATGATGCGAATCCAGGATTCGGATGACCGTAGATGCCGCCGCTACGAGGAAACATCTCTAGATCTCATGGCAATAGAAGGCGTCAAGGTCCATAAATCACCATGGAAGCAAAGCCCGAGACAACTACAAAGCCTCACACTTGAGTAGAATGCTGGTACGTACCGGTTACGGAGCTAGCGCAGTAATGGTACCGGAATAAGGACCACCTTTTAGTCGAGTAGGTAAGATTATGTAGTATCTTATTTATTGTAATATGCAGTGGCACTTTCTCTTCCCATTCCCGTTATCGTAACTAGTGAGCAAGGATTGAAATTTCTGCAGTTGTAGGAACCCGCGGCCCATACAGCTCCATGTGGAGTCTATACCTCTGATAAATACTTTTATACGTTTCGTCTTAATCGTACAGTAGAATGAATATCAATTTCATTTATTAAAACATATGAAAAGAATCCTCCAAATCTAACCATTAATTCACCAACACGACTTTTATATTCAATGAACAAATGTCTTAACCATTGTAAGTTCATTGCGTAGTGTAAACTTAAATGACCACTCCGTCATATTTCAAAGTTTGATGATCACTCTGTCACCCGCCCATAATTTAGTGACCTTACAGAAGTTTTCTTCGAAGACCACAGATTTGAAATTTGAAGAAGCGCGGTAGCCGAGATAGGGACTCCCTCACATTTACTTCACCATTGTCAGCCCAACGCTCTGTTTTCAGTTCAGCTCACCGGAATCCTAATCGCACCAAAAAAACGATCACCGGTTTCTTCTCCAATGGCGATGGTGTCGGAAGATGCCACCGACAACACTTACGAAGAGGCTCGGAAACAACGGCTCGAGGAGAATCGGAAGCGCTTTCAGGTCCAGTTTTACTCGCTTTTTCTCTTTTGATGGCTTCACCACCACCGCTCGCTTGCAAGTTGTTTCATTTCCTCCTCGTTTTGCTCAACTGGCAGGATTTAGGGATTTCCGATCTCTCCAGATCTCTTTCCAAAGTCTCCAATTCCCCCACTGCTACCTCCAAGGTTCGTAATCTCATGATTTTCCCTCTGCCTTCTCCGCTTTGATCTGTGATCAATTGTGTCTGCTTGAATGGTTGATTGTGTACTATTTGTACGGATTGCTCTGAAATGTGGTTGATTGTGTACTATTTTATACTGATTGCTCTAAAATGTGGGGGATTTTGCAGCATCGTCAACCGAAACCAAGGTCGAAACCAGGAGATGAGTTTCAGCCACGCCGATCTTCTCGTCCCCGAAACCATATTACTTCCTACGTCGATGATGTGTGTATACTGAACTCACGAATCCATCAGTTTTCTTATCATTTTTTTTTCCACACGATCGATCTCAATCTTCATTGTTTGCAGTTTCAAGCCGACTTGGATCTATCAGCTAAGCGCCGTCGTAGCAATGGCTCACGGTTGAATTCATCATGGACAAGGTTTGCATTCCTTTTTTTTTTCCTGGCTTTATGAAATCTGCCTGCTTGGATGCTAAATTCTTTATCTACATGTTTCAGCTATGTAGTAAGGCCACTTGAAGAAGTCATACTTGCTTCATTTGAAGAACGTGAACGTGCTCGTATAGCTGCTGAACGTTTCGAAGAAACGCTGCCCTCCGATCATCCGGTGTTCGTCAAATCCATGGTTCGGTCTCATGTTTACAGCTGCTTTTGGTTGGTGAGTTCCTTTCTTGCTTCCCTTATTGCTTTGTAATCAGTAGGGTAATGTTCACCATTGACATTTGGTTCTTCTCTGCAGGGTCTTCCCTCTCAGTTCTGCGCAAGCCACCTTCCGAAAAGGGACTCGGACATAATACTCGAGGATGAGACTGGCTCAATATATGATACCAAGTACCTCAGCGGAAGGGCTGGTCTTAGCGGTGGCTGGAGGGCATTTGCATTGGAACGCAAACTGAACGACGGTGATGCTGTAGTGTTCGAATTGGTAGAGCCAGAAAGGTTTAAGGTAATATGCAGTATAAATGATTAAATTCACTTTGTTGTACATATATTTCTACGAAAGGGAGTACATTGCTTTGATAGTTTTCCTTACAAAATCAATTCACTTCCTTTACTCCTTCATTAGGACTCCAGCAGCCTAATCAGTTGCGAAATCATCAGACTTTGTCTATGTATATGCATTTCCATCCTTTTGTGTGATGCTTGGCAAATAAATGTCTAGGCTTCAAGTTGGTTTAGATTGATTCTCTTGGTTGAATCTATTACTGTGGCTTAAAGGAACTTTAATATGGTTGTAGGTATACATTTTCAGAACAACATCAGATTCCGGCAGAAAGCCGAATGCAGATGCTGTGGTTTGCAAAGAATCGGATGGCGATCAACAGTCACATAAGAGACAGAGAGTAAAGGAAGATAATGATGACAATGCAGCTGATGAAGAAGGAGCCGCCGAGCCAACACCTAGAAGACTTACTGGTAGAAAAACAGCGGCTAAAAACCAAATGAAGAAGAACGGCTTGGATGAGACAGCCAGAAGAAAGAGTGGGAGAAGATCAACTGTGGCAGCATCAGATGAAATGAACGAGAAAGGTTCGACTGTCGAAGAAGGACGAACTGAGGAACATGCTTTAGTTCCTGAAGAACAGAAGGGGAAACCGAAACCAGTTACAGATGAGAAGGCTGTGGAGGAAGAAGAAGCAGTTTGTGCTAAGGAAGTGAAACCTGCTGCTATCAAGACAAGGAAGAAGGCAGCTCCTAGGCTATTTCGAAAGAAAGTGTATTAAGAGGAAATCCACTTAGAAGATGGATGGTAGTACTAACTTATTTTAGATTTAAGACTCTTGAAAAGCAGGCTAAGCTCATGTCTCTTTCCCAGCTTTCTGCAGTTGATGTATCTTTAGACTAGGCGTTTTGCTAGGAATGTTGTAACTTCAACGTTCTGATGATTGGAAGAAATGTGGAAATATCATTTCCTTTGTTGTTCTGTTGTTTAAGCTGGCTTTGTGTTGGGGGACCGGCCCAACTGCATAATCAGTTTTGGCGGTTGCGGAGTTTCAGGCTCGACTCCAGCAACATCTCGTCCTATTTAAATGACCGGCTACTCTCCTCCTCTTCTCTTTTCGTATTTGATTTGCGTCTGTCGAGCTTTTGTTTTGGAATGGGCCCTGTGTGGTGCATCTGTTTCGGGGCGGGGTGGGAAGAGAGACCATAAGAATGATAAGAGCAATGGTTCAATTGGGAGGTGCTTCTAAAATAGGTCATAAGGAAGAAGCATGTAACTATGTAGGTAAAGTACATCACATTCTTAATCTCCACGATCATAATCGGCTTTAGACTCGAGAAGACTCAACTGACACTACTACTACCCCCGACATATAACAGGAATAACCAAATCACAGACAAGACCAAAAAACCAACGTTCAAACAATCGCTTCGCACGCGGGAAGGCAAGGTTGCTCCGCTTCGTGAGACTGCGGCGGAGTGGAGCAACCGCGACACGAAGTTCTTTACCTTAGCTAGATCTCACCGGTGCAACCTAAATGGTACAATGAAATGATCATGTTTTGATGTTGTAAAAAAATAAAAAAGCTCGTTCTGTAAGTTTATAAAAAGCTCGATTTGTTAGTGCTTTAAATGAGCCAAGCTTGAAGAGCGGTAATTGATGGATTTGACTCAATAGATTTACGAGCAGGCTCTAGAACTAATTTGAATACTAGTATGAATACTAGTAGGACTATAATTTTTTAGAGGGCAAAGAAAAGGACAGTTGTCACAATCGAGGTTCATCATTACCCAAATTTAAAATCCTTACAATTCCAACCATGGAAAATCTGGCTGTTTAACAATATCTAAAACTACAACTCCCCCCCAGAAAACGATAGCAGATAGACCAACTCATAGACTAACAATTCCCTCCCTCTCCCCTTTTCAATTCTTCTTGTGAAAGTTCCTTCCTTGAAATGTTGATGTTCATCATATCATGCCAGCAGCTATCCATTCAAGCTCCCTAGTTCAGAAGGGTCTGGTCGAAATGCCATACACCTGGTAATCAACCCAAAAACCCATAAGAGAGATCAGGATCTGTAACTACTAATTACCAATAGCAGTTTGTGAAAGAACTAAAAGCAATGGAATGTGCATACCGTGTCCCTTTCCAACTCTTCTGAGCTGGGCAACGTATTCTGAGATTGTCTTTATCGCATCAACCTACAGAAAATGGCCAGCCAATATAAGAGGTTCAGGAATCAGTAAAGAGAGAAGAAAAGAATTCTTCTACAGGTAGCAATGAATGACACTCTTGTCGTACCTGCTCAGCCAAGAACTCGCCTTCAACAAAATCAGTCAGTTGCACATCGTTGTTCTTGTCAGCTACCTGTTGAACGCAACAACAAGAGAGTTCAATTCAAGAAATGAAGATCGAAATGGAACCATCAAAATATTAATAGGGAGATAGAGAGATCTCTTACGCTATGCAAATTCAAGAGCTTCTCGTTTGTCAATTTCTCCAGAGACAGGGCAAGCTCCATTGCTGAATTACAGATAAAAACAAAACCCCAATGAGTTGATATATCGAAAATCTTTCATGTCAAGGTTTGACCAATGTCAGAAATTTTCATTTCCAATTAACTATTACTGATTTTTAAGTCTAACACATGTATGCTCTGAAAGCTCAGAGGACATAAACATTACCGTACAGAGCGTCGCCTTTCTCAGCATGGTCAAATTCAGAGAGTGGCGACACTATGGACTGAAGCTTCACTTTCCCACCCCTTTTGTTCTGAAAGACAAAAGGAACTATAAATCAATATCTATGGCTACTAAGTCCAAATCTGCAAGCCAAACCATCCAATGTGGTTGTTTTCAGGGGGTACCTGGTACTCCATCAGCTTCTCTGCATGTTCCCTTTCTTCAGCGCTTGACTCCTTGAAGAATCTGTCCAGTTATTAAGGAAAACAACGATTTATATAACTAAAAATGGCGTAAGTACAACAAGAGCACGTAACTCAATGGAAGTTGAGTAAAGATGCATACTTGGCAAGGCCCTTTAGAGCAACATTGTCTCTGTCAAAGTATGCATGCATGGCATGGTAGACATACGACACATTGTACTCCACACTGTCAACAGAGCAAACAATTATCAGAACAATTCAAAAATTGGCACCTGTGAATGATCAAAGTACAATCTTCCAGTGCAACAAAAAGCTTTATAAGATCTATTAGTAAGAGACAAAATCACCAAACGAAAGCTAAGAAGCAAAATATCGGCAGAGCGGAAAAACGAGTACGTTCTGGGGGACTTTTCACAAACACCTCACAGGCATATAATGAAACAACACAACGATCAATATACAATACCCATAAAAGACTAAGCGAACGAAGAGAAAGGCGAGGGAAAGAGTATTATACTTGATCTGTTCGTTGATGGCAGCTTCACACTCATCAACAAACTTCTGCCTAGCGAGAGACGCGTTCGAGGCAGTGGGCACCAGATCGAGCTCCTTCTTCACCTCTTCAAAAGGCTGAAACACAACGCCGGTTAACGGCTTGTCATTCACCGCCTTGCACGCCACCGCCGCCGAAGATCCGGAGCAGGTTTTAAGGCGAAGAGCCGACGGCGATGACGAAGGCAACAGAGGAGCCAGATTGTTGTCCCGGGAGGCCAGGACGGAAGAGAAAGCCGGCGAAATCTTGAGCGCCATGGATGGAAGACCGACGGGTTGATTGATTCAGGCGAAAATGGAGAGAAAGATTGAAGGAAGAAGGAAATTAGGAAAGGAGCGGATTGGTTGTGTGGCACAGAAAGTTGGGGAAGATGAAGATATATTGGGTGGATTCTGTGGTGGCCGTTGGATGGATTGGACAGATGGACGGCGGTGATCGAGTTTGTGTGTGGTGCGTGTGGCAGGCTCGTGGCCAGCAAATATCTGGATTTTGTTCTGGTTTATCACGTGAACTTTAACAGCGAAGGACCATTTTTTCTTGTCCTTTTCTGTCTTTTCATCTCTTTTGAATTTTTCCCTCCGCCGTTGCGCCATCTGGCTTAGAACTGCCCAATAGGCCCAGGCCCAAGCTATTTGTATTCTCCCAAAGTGCCGGCCCAAAACACCAGACCGGGCAATAATCTATGAGGACGGTCGAGTTTTTGTTGTCCGACTCATATAAAACGTGAATAGTATACCACATCATTATGAACAAGAAAGTTACGAGATTGATCCATACCGATATCAAACTAAAAGGACGTACGATTTGAGTATTTGACTCATTCATTAGTTGATACCACCCTAGGACACCGATATATAGTAGAAAATAACAAACATAATTATTTAATTCTTAAGCAACCAAACTCAAACCGACAAATACAAAATTAGGACGAACAAGGGTAAAGGCAATAACAAGCCCCGGAGGGAGAAGTTTTCTCCGGGATGCAAAACCCGACATGATCCGCACCGTATTGCTTGCATCTCTCGAAGCAATCTGCCGTTTTGCACCATGTACCGATCACCTCAAGCGCACAAGTCTTGGCTTCCACTTTCTCAACCATCGTTACAGCGCCTAAGGCAAAAACAAAACCAATTAAACTAAATCAAACTTAAAAAATAAAACCAAACAAACTGAACTATGAATTATTGTATAATTCATCATAATCAATCAAACACGAACCTAAGATAACAAGGACCATTATAAACAACGAGGTGCAGTGAAACTTGGAGGCCATGTTTCCAACTTGTTCTATAGTTTCACTTGTTTGGTGGGAATTTATGTGTATATATATATATATATATATATATGGTGAATGCTACGATGCCTTACAATTTTATTTATTATTTTCTTTTTTGTAATTATTTCCTTATTTTGTAATTAGTTTCGTCAACTTTCCAATATAATATATGATATTGCTATTTGGTTGGTGAACAAATTAGGCATCAAATTTTATATATAGGGAAAACTATTCATTTTGTTGGGTATTTCTATAATGAGAGTTTGAAATTTCCATTGAAGGAAAACATGAAAAATCTATTTCATGGCATGAAATGAGACTCTAAATCTAAAATGGATTAGATTTCTTTTACTTGATACAGTTCGTATTTAATATAAATAAATAAATATATTTTTAATAAGAAGATTTATTTATTATTTTGTTAAAATAATGTTTGTCATATAAATAAGTTTTGTAAAAAGCAAATTGACGAATAAATTTTTTCAAAGCCACCATTGTTGAGGTTATAAATTTGTCAAGAAGAAAGAGAATTCCGAAGTCACCATTAATGACTAATACGATATAAATTATTTTAGTAATAAATATATATTTTATTAAAAATATATTAACCATTTTATAAATAGTGTAAAATAAAATATGAACTTATAAAGAAAAATCAATAATTTCCCATGTAGCCTACAAATCAACCATTGGGGGTGTGGCTTCACGTGAATGTTTGTCTTCCACTCCCCCCTTCTAGACTTCTATAGTCTCTACTAACTATATATATATATTATTTTAACGTAATGCACTTTGTTAATTATAATATTAATACCAAGAGTTAATTATTAATTAGATTTGTCTTTTTGTTTATGAAATATGCATGGCACTTGGTTTCAGTTTTTCACTAACCATATTATAGGTGAGAAGCAAGCAAGCAAGTAAATGAATGGTTTTTGGGTATTTTGACGGTGAAAAACCACCGTTATCGAAGAGCAAAGTTTTTCCCGGTGAGAAGATTCAGTTGCCGTCAGCGATTCCGTTGTATGGAGTTGAGTACAAATTAATTGGTTATTTGGGTTAGGGAAGGACCGAGTCAAGAAAGAACACAGCAACGTGGGGAGCTTCAAAGGATTTTTTTTTTAATGCAGCTGGCCGGCGGCAGTCAACCGGCGGAACACAGCAATTACTACTTCATATTTTACAACGATACGACACCGGGTAAACATATATGAGAACACAACATCACATGTTGCATGCGCAGTGTTGTTTCCTAACATGCAGCCAGCTGAGTGAAGAATTTCAAACCAACTGGCCACTGAAAAGAACACGCCAATGCATTAATGAAACGGGGGGATCTATATTAAAGAACAAAAGGACATACGTTTCCCCTCCAACTTAGTCAACTGTACGTGTTTGTTATCGAAATTGTTAAACTAATATAATGCTAATTAATTAATGCATAACCTCATAGACAAAAGTGGATTTTGAGTTTTTTTATATTTATCGAGAAAGCAGTCGTGTAGTTGATTATTCTGTTAATGTTGGGTATGAAAAATGTATGTAGGTGTGTAACTGTATACAATTTATGTATTGTTGGTCTATTGACTTATAATTAAACTTGATTATTTTTCGTTTGGAAATAAATTTCGTAGTATTAATGATCAGTCATCCAACAAATATCGTTAACAAACTCTTGCCGCCGCCAAATCGGAGAAATCTCCCCAATAGTGTGTCACGGAAACTATAACACGTGTGTCTAGCCAGAGTATATGCGCATGTTAATGTATATCAGGTTATGTCTGTTATGGTTATGGCTTAACTGAAACCCTTTTGTATAGAAGGAGACTAACACTCCTTCTCTATAATTAAACTGTCACTCTCACCAAAACCCCCTAATAATATTCCCCTTTCTCTTCTTGCACTAGTCAACCTTAAAGTCGGAAACTACGTTGGTCGCCGGTATTATTCTGTTGTCATTCTTTCCTTATTCCTCCTTTACCCGACTTTTACCATGGAATCAAAGCCTCAAAGACATAGAGATCTTCGTTTCGGATCCCGTTAGCCCCTTATTTATACACATGATTTACCGTATGAAATTATGCAAATAAACCTCAGGTTTTTTGAAATCTTCTATTTATAAGGCGTATTAATAAATAACGTAAAACCTATCAAAACTCTTTTTAAAAAACTCAGATTATTAAAATATAGACATTGTCCACCAATAATATTAACATGAATGATCCCATAGTACTACTCTACTAGAATTCATTAATCAACTTGTGTCTCCTAATGACTAAACTATTGTAAGTCAAAAAGCATTTAATGATTTGATTGTCAGCTATAGTCCCTCACGTCTACACATTATAATATAATACTCTGTTGTTTTTCTTTCATTTGTTTAAGCCAATGTATAGTACGAATTTTACTTTGTATAATCCATAAAATAATTATTATACACTTAATAAAATATATATTTATTATTTTACTAAAATAACTTTATTATATTAATTATCAATGGTGGTTACAAAATTCTCCCATTTTTCAAAAAATCTATAAACGTAGCAACATCGTTTTCGAAAATCCTTCTTTTCATTAATTCTTTTTCATAAAACTCTAATCTTGTGGATAACTAATACAATAAAAATTATTTTAATAAAACAATAAATAAATTTATTTTTTAAAAACATATTAATCCATTCAATGTAAAATACAAACGACACAAAATAAAACACGAAGGATCTATAACATCAACCTTCTTTAATTTTCCAGCTATAAATACCTTCACTCTCCCACGCGTTTCACCCCACTAAGTCAGATACCATCTCAACCAAAATAAATAAAAATGGTCACCGGAGCTTCTAATTCACCGTGCGCTTCTTGCAAGCTCCTCCGGCGACGGTGCACCAAGGACTGCATCTTCGCCCCCTACTTCCCTTCCCACGACCCCCACAAGTTCGCCATCGTTCACAAGGTCTTCGGCGCCAGCAACGTCAGCAAAATACTACAGGTCAGTCACTCATCCGTGTTAATCAATAATATAAAAATCCAAATTTGAGACCGATCTCACGAAATGATCGAACGGACAGGATCTTCCGATGGAGAGGAGGGCGGACGCGGTGAGCAGCCTGGTGTACGAAGCGGGAGCGAGGGTGCGTGACCCGATCTACGGGTGCGTAGGAGCCATATCGTACCTTCAGAGCCAAGTTTCCCAGCTCCAAATGCAGCTTGCTCTGGCTCAGGCGGAGATCCTCTGCATCGCGGGGCAGCAGTTCAAGGCTGCTCCTGATTATAACCTGGCCATGATTCACAGTGACGATGATAATTACACGACGAATTCGGAGTCTTCACTGGACGACGTCGTCGTGGCGGATGGCAACAAGTCGTTGTTTCTCTTGCAACATGGTCAATATATTGATTTTTGAATTAGTTGTTTTTTAGATTAATTATCAATATAATTAAGGGGTAATTAATGTGGTCAACTTTAGCATGTGAGGTTATGTGTTAAATTAGCTAATAAAAGAATAAGAAAGGCGGTGGGAATTCTTGTATTTGGTGGACACATCTACTACGAAATAATGGATTTAGACAAAATTCAAACTAAATAATAAAATCGGATAAATACGTAACTTGGCACGTTATTGGATGATTAACTTAAAATTCGGGTTTGCTAAGGTTTGAAAAGACTAACCACCATGGCACCTTGGTTGATATGTTACAATTCGAAGATGGTGGTACCTTCGAGTAATCAAAATGTTCACCTATATTTATAAATATATTTTGAGATGGTTTTAAATAATTTAGTATTTCTTTTGATAATATATATAAAAGTAGTTAGTATTGGACAAGTCAAAGTGTAGAACGTTAAAAGAAACCCACCATTTCAGTGAAAAATAAAGTGTTTATGTGGCGGTGGATTTATGATGATTTAATGTGCTGTCTTGAATTGTATAGATGTTAAAATGCATTAGGTAATATATAAAAAATACCAACTTATAAATATGAAGATAATTACATAATATCGAAACTCAAAATCCAAACATGAGCTAGACCATGATTTAGGAGAGGCATGTATCTGTCATTAATTAATTAGTATTAACACGATCAATCACAAATTAATCTTTCTCTTCATTGGAAGTTCAATTTCCCATATATATTATATAAAAACATATTGTTAATTAATATAATGAACAATCACCAAACTGTAGAGTTCACAACATAGTTCGAGCTCAACGCGAATAAGATGTAGAAATGACAGTTTGATCTTAAAGAGAGAAGTAATGAGTAGATAGAAGTGTAGATATAATAGATAGAGATGTATTTAATGAATTCCGACGGTCTTACAAGCTTCCTGTTTATACAAAACGGATTGACATTTAACAGTCGATAGAAACTCGTCCAATCAAACATTAAATGCTTATGTATGTCAACAAGCCTTCCCGGATAAATTGGTTATGGAGTAGTATTATTGATTATGGAAGAGTACAACCTATACAGACAAACAAGAACATCAAAATCAACAATTTTGTGTCTAGATCATGGAACTAAATCAGATGATTAATTTGGCTTGTGATTATCATCATTAATCAGCCATTCAGAATACAGCTATATCTTTGCAGACAAAACGCACGTAGAGTGGGGCCACGCGCCGCCGCCACTGATCAGTACTCTGGCCCTAATTAGTGGCTTTCATTGTCGTAGTGAACATATGATTATGAGGTTGCATACAATGAACATATGAGATTATTAGTATTGTCTGGATTAATCATATCTCCAGATGTCTAGAGTTAGTGGCCTTTCAGTTCTTCCCATCGTGGACCCTCAGTTGAAAGAAACTGTTTAACAATGGTGCAGCTGGAAAATCTTTCACTCAGTTTTTCAAGAAGCTGATAAAAACTGTTCAACAATGGTGATTTCAAGAAGCTGCTGTTGGAACGTGCTTTCCGTCAAATTGAAAACATCAGCCGCTTCTAATTGGATGTTTCCTCGAGCACTCAATCAAAAGTAAAAACACGTCAACTTTCCTTTTTGTATATATTTTCCCCCTCTGTTCATGAATCATCACTTTATCAGCAAAATCGATGTTGATTGATTTTGACATAGATAACAAAGTTTTTCTCTTTTATTTGTTAATTGGTATGATGCTACAGTGGTACATTGTTCTACGATCGTTACTTGTGTTCAACCTGGAGTTCAAAGCAGGGGCAATCGTCGAGCTTTAGTGAAGTACCATCAGCACCACAAGCTTGAACAATGAACTTGAGACTGCAAACATCAGAAGGAACAGCCAAACCATATACATAGAATGCTTCAACTGCTGCAACTCCAAGATACTTAGAATCTCCGCCGCACTGTCCGGCTTGTTTCGCCATGTAGTAGACATTGTACGTTGGAATCCGAAATGTGGCGATTCCATCTTTTAATTTCCAGTTGATCTTTAAGCTGACTGCTTTCGATCCATCACCGTCGTCTGCAGTTGCTGCTGATGATTCAGTACTCCATTGGATGAACTCGGCTGTAACTTGCCATGAATTAGCGGGAGGGAGATGCGAGTTATGATCAGAATTCTTCATAAGAATATGGCCGAGCACAGCAGAATATTCAGGCCTTCCTCCATTTGGATTGTGGCATACAGCGCGAATCTCCCCAAGTATATGTCCGTTCATTGCGACCTTGCTCTCGTATAGCATCCATGGACTGGTGCTGGTTTCAGAGTGTTTTACTAGTCGCGGAACGATTGCTTTGTTGAATTTTCGAGAGGGCTCGTCGGTTTCCCATGGTGCGATAAGTATTACTGATTCTTTGTTGTTTAAGGGAGAGAAGAAATGAAGCGATAGGCCCAGTAGAGAATCGCCCTCCGATTTTACCTAAACCAGTAAGTCTCACTAGATCAAAAGCTGTTGGTCATGAGAGAAATTTCTGGGAAGTTGAGAACTTACAGAATACATAACCCGGAGTGGCTCGCAACCCAAAAGATGCTCTCCGAGGAACAGCCTTGTTTCGAAATAAGCATTGTCTTGGAGGGTCCCTTTGAATGTAATGTTTGCTCCGCCATTATAAGACGATTCCCTGAAACTGGAAAATTGCTAGATACTATTAGACCTTAGATATGGAGAAAATGGCTGCTGGTTAAGATTGTAAAGGGAAAAACTTACTCAACGAGTACTTGTACGGCATCTGGTTTCGAGTCTTCAGCATATTTGAGTAGAGGCTGCAACCGTGTCACGAGTAACTAGTTATAAAAACAAAGTAGTACATCATTAACTGTGAAAAATCCATGAAAATGAAATAAATATCCAGACCTGAAACGATTGGCAAGATATGTTATTCCAAGAAGCATCTGTTACTTGCTCTCCGTCAATCGATATATGATACCCAAAGCCCTGAAAATCGAATCGGAAACCTACTTTTAACCAACTTGACATGCATTATGCAATCAGCTTTGTTTACTTTAAAGAGGTACAAACAAACCTTATCAAAACTAGAATAGAATGGTAGAGATCTAGGGTACTTCTCAGCAGCTCCCCACGAATTCTCGACTAGATTCCACCACCTACAACGAAATATATTTAGCAACGATGAGTCCAAGTCCTTGAGCTTGCCCAGCTGTTTGGAGCTTACTCTCCCGGATTAGTTTGCCCTTTGTTCAAAACTCTGTAGTCATAAGATTGCTATCACCAATATATGCTACGTAACTTGCATTAGAAGGAACAAGGAAACACGAAAAATGGGTTTTTGCTGCAGTACCGGTTTTGAGCAGTCCGAAAATCAGGTGGCTGCTTGGTCTCGTACACCCATCCCGGTGCAAATATGGCAGCCGAAACCTCATCACTCTTGATCACATCGAGGGCAACGTTTGTCTGTTTCCCAATACGCATCGTGTAAGATTTAGATACAAACATAAAGTTCAAGATTCGAAAAGACACGTACATTCCACATCCCACCACCGTAAGTGTTCCTTCCGAACACATCGATTCCCATGTAGACATCGAACTTTCTCTCGCCGGCTACTTCAGCCGAAAGCTTAGGATAATCCTTCTGCAGAACAAATACACAGAATCTTTAAACAGAATCGAGAAAAAGAAGACAGAATCTTTAAACAGTGTACCTTCCATGTGTAATTGACAAATATGCCATCACATAAATCAAAGAAAGCTTTGTTCTTTCCATTCAGCTGATCTTGCCAATTAAGTTCTCCATCAATTGTAACACTGTCATACCATATCACCATTGATCCAGGCACCAACGAATGCATAGTCCGAGTTAGATGGCGAACGAATTCCTTTAGATTCGGAATCTGACTCGGATCCAGTTTGACCTCCATATTGATCTTCAGAAAATGACAGCAATCTTAACATTACTGTTCTGTACTGAAATAGTAAAAGAAACAAAAGAACAGTAGTTTTCTATGTTGAAAGAAGTATACATACCAGCCATCCATCAAAGCCTAAAGCAGCAGCAAGTTCAGCCAAACGTTCAGCATACAGTCGAGCAGAGTCCTCTGTTTCAAGCAATTTGTTGCTTATTGTTCTCCCTTCGTCCCATTCTGTGATGAACGTCCCCAAGACCTTAAGATGTTTTTTTCAATAAACCAACTATTAAATTTTTATTTTTATTTTATATATGATGTTCAATATGGTTCGAACAATCAAAGCAAGAACAAGTCTTCCGAGCATGAAAACCGAGAGTGAGTCAAAAGTTTCTATAGAGGATCAGAAGTTCCAAAAGCATCACTGCTGCAGACACTACTCTACAGCTACCCGAGACAAAAGTTTCCAAGTCGATCACATCACGACCCAGAAAAACAACCAACTCCAGTTAAAACCAGCAAGCAAAAGGGGAAAATAGTACCTTCACTCCATGTCTATGAGCTGCATTAGTCCAGCAAGGAGGAGGCAGAGTGACCAAAGAATGTGAAAAATAAACAAACACATCCATCAAATACCAATGCCAGATGGAATAAGCATCCGGATTACTTCCTCCTTGAACCCACTTATCATCCACATACCCGCCTTGCATATCGTGGCACACCAGAAGCCTTGGTCTTTGGGGCAAAGGAGATTCAAGAGAGACGGATGATTTGTTGAAAGGGTAGTGAAACGAGTGAAAGTAAGCTCGAGACTCCAGCTCTTCGAGGGTCTTGAGTGGGTATGAGATTGGAATTGATGGCTTTAACGGGTCGAAAGCGGGTTCCACATCCTGCCGCTGCTGCATCTCCGATTTGGCCATGGAGAAGATCCGCGAGAGGATTGACCGGGTTGTGGTACGGAGGAATTGGAGGAGGTTGAATACTGAGATTAGAGTTTCGCGGCTTATTACGCGTCGGAGCAGACGGACGAGCATATACTCAGATGACTGATTGATTAATTTGAATAGAGAGGAGACCTTGACTTGCTTGAACAGACACCACCATTCAACAATTTTACAGTGACCCCAACGCAAAGAGCCAGAATAGCCATTCATCAACAGAAAGCTGGAAAAAGACGGGAAATCACATGGATTACGAATATAGCAGCTGCACCAATCAGACCCACAATAGAGAATCCGAGTAAAGATGGATTTTTTTGTACAAACCCAGCAGTAGAAAGATAAAAAAAACTTTTTACCTGGTGAGACTTTTGCGAAGGAAGAAAGCTACGACTTGTTTAGTGCCGCCGCCGATATTTCACACTGTTGCAACATGTGAGCGGCGGCGAGGAGCTTCCCCAGGTTACCTGCGTTTTCTTTGACAACAATTGCAAGTCATGATCACTGATTATTATATGTCCATAGGAATAAACTGAGTGAATAAATCTATTATCGACGACTAGTCACACCGAATGCAAATCTTTTTTGATATTGGGAGAGGGATTGTGTATGGTCCCGGATTGTATCAAGGGTCTGATTCCTTATGAAAGAATATGGTCCATTGGATCTAATTACTATGATCTAAGGATTCAGATTTCAGCAAGCTACTACTCAATAGCCACCGCGAGATAGGGGAAACGAGGGTATAAAAAACTCTTCTTTGTCCCTTCTTTGTCCCTTTTGATTTGGCATTTGGATCTAAGGGTTATGATTGAACCTTTGATGTATTGAAGATTGACAATCCCCTTGACAATGATCTGAGCTCACAAAATAAAATAGCAATAACGTGTGCAGATAGGAAAATATATAAATGAACTTCAGATCTTGTAATCTCGTGCACATGATTGAACCAATGAGCTGTGCACACAATTTTTTTTATCGGATAGAGATCTTTCGGTCAATAATTGATGCACATTATTCGTTTTAAAAGGTTTTGATAGAGTGATTGCAAAATTGGGAGACACGGGAGTCCGATAACCGGCCGGTGACAGCCAGACATGAAGATGAGTACATTTCCACATTTACCCCTAAAATTTCAATCCATCTAGGCTGTTTATTTCAACGGCTGAGATCTAGTTTGATCGGATCAAAGATCATTTTCCGTGTTCCGGAACCGGGAGTCCGACAGGCACGAAGTTTCAGATTCCTCCGTCCCCACATGAGAGTTCCGTTCCACCATCGTTAAGCCTGAGGTCTGCTTTCAGAGAAAGCTCCTTGGGCAACAATGTGCTGAAAAGATAGTAACTTTACGCAACCCAGAAGATTAAATTATAAGTATGGCGCATGGAATCGATGCGTCGAAATGTCAGCTAATCTGGCTTCCATTATTACTCCTTCTCGCGTTGCTCCACTCCACCTCAGCCGCTCTCTGCGAGCTCAGCCATGCCGATGGCCGCCAGATTTTCAACTTCAGCTTGACTTCTCCTCTACCTGGATTCCCGCATGGGATCCTCAGCGAAGACGGGTACTTTTCCTGTGAATTGGTTGGTTTGTGGTGCCTTCATATTACATGGCTGCGTTTTGGTTGACATCAGCTGACCCACAATGTCGATTATTTAATGCAAGAATGAAAAAGTTGTTTATGAGCTATTGTGGCTTAGGTCATCTGTTGAATTAGAGCTTCCACCACTATCCACGAGTTCTACTTATCAGTCAGCAACACAAAGATCTATAGGCCTTATCATCTAGAATCCTGATTTTGCTTTGTTAGATGTAATGTGTAAGATTTTGGTTCGAGGTGGTGTTGTTGTATTTGATAAATTGATTGTGTCCTTACTGTATCATATGAATGGTATATCTGACTCTCACAATTCTGATTCTTACAATATTTCTGCCACAAAAGTACAGATCTTTATGCCCAGTAATTCGGATGTCTTCTTAGGAGGAATGGGAAATCATTTCAACTGCATGTCTGCTTCTCTTAATCCTGACATGGTTCTGGTTTAAGTAAACTCTCCTTCTTCTCTTGATGATTTTTCAGGTTCTACAATGTCGCCAACAATGAGAGCGTGCTCTGGTTTCAGGTTGGACCAATCAGGTTAAACTTTCATTTCTATGTTAACGATTACGCATACATTAGTATATGCCAATTGATCAGCAAAGTATTATCTAGCTAAGGTTTGAAATGATATACATGATTGTGTGGATTTAAGTCAGCAGGAAGAATGCTTCCAAAGGCAAATATAGTATGCGAGCTCCAAAGCTACATGAGCCTCGATCCTTTCAGTCTTATTAAACACTTTGGGAAATAATTCCGATCAGTTCACCGTTTAATCTCACTTATGTGATTCTTTTGGAACAGCTCTGTGATAGGATGATCTTTAATCATGACCCGCCTAGATGTTTTGGCTGCCAGGTATCTGCTCTTTGTTAAGTAATGCTGCATTATCATGGCATAACCTGTAGAGCTGGAACTTAGATTTGTGGTTACTAGCTTTACATATTCTCGCCAGGAGTATGATTTTCTTATTGTTGGCTATCCTTTCTGGCACTGCAGGGTTGTGGTCGAACATCAAACTGTGGTACTGGATGTAGTGCACTTGTAGCGAATAATATAGATGGTAAAGGTTGTTTCTTGCGCGTTCTAAGTGAAGGATGCTCTGAGGACCTGACCTAATACCATATAAAAAAATGTTAAAAATTTATTCCTTGTGCTAGATTAGGAGAAACATTTTGACTAACCCCATCTCATATGTGCAGGTTATGACGTATGCAGCACTCTTGGCTCGATTTCGAGCACTGTTACTGAGATCATGGGTAAAATGCTGATGCCAATCCGTAAAAGAAAGCAACAAGTTTCAATCTTTCCTTCATACTTCCAAATTATTAATCTTGCAGATGATGAGAATCCACAGAATGGTGTCAATGTTAAGATCTCAAGTCTTGACAATAAGGATAATTGCTCACTTACTGTCTCTGTCATCTGTGATTTAGCTGGACTCAAAGTAAGAAACTTCATTCGTGAAATCCGAAATCTGCCTCTGCTTGGAACTAATTATGGAGTGTCTCTTTCACCTCATCTTCTACAGGGGCCCAGTGCACTGCGGAAGTTAGGACAATGCACATATGTGAGTTTCTCAGGAGCTAACACATAAATGGCTAATATTGTATTTTCTCTGAATCCTATGCCATGGAATTTATTTGTTTGTTTCATGGGCAGGCTGCAATTCTACAGCATCCAGCTGGCTGCGCTACAGTTGTATCTGTTCGTGGGAAAGGATTGGGATGGTTTTCCATATTGATAATAGTGTTAGTTCCTCTCACTTTTGATAACTACATTCCCTCTCTACAGTATTCTTGCTTAACTTTAGTTGCTTGATATTTCAGTATCTTGTCTGTTTTTGGAGCTTATATGATAGCTGGCGCAGTTTATCGGCATTTCTTCCTTGGGATCAATGGATTAGATGTACGTATTCTAACCACAACTATTTCCGATGTTTTCTCAATGGAATCTGTCAGATTTTATTTGTATTCTCGACAGAAATGGTTGTTCCTCTCTAGGAAATTAAACTTGACCAGAAGGATTTGATGGCTTATAGTTGTTGAGAATTCTGTTTAACTGATAGCCATAAGTTCTCTTCTGCAATCATTTTTATTTTATACCGAGTGCAAACTCATTTGTGTTTTTCCAATCAGGTGATCCCGAACTTGAATTTCTGGGTCAGTTTACCTCTCAGAATACAGGTAATCTCGCAAGCCAAGTGGTTATACTTCGAAACAAATCTTATCCTACTACATACTGTTTTGTTTTCTCAATCTGCAGGGCTATTTCGCTTCTTTGGTTCGGAGATTCAAAGGACCTACGGAGACCTATCGAAGTTCCTATTCTCCTGTCAACTTCTAGAATGGCTCTTCTTTATCTAGATTAGGCATAACAAGGCGGCGGGTATCAAGTCTCCTAACTCTGCTTCACCAGTTCTCTTAGACGTAGTTCCACAGCAAACCAGGTAGAATGTAGCTTGCTGGTTTCCTGGAAATAGACTATGAATCCGTACATTTAGATTTCACCTCTGCAGACTCAGGGACGGAACCAGAATTCGAAGACGCAGTGAGCCAATTTTCAATATTTCTCGTCAATGTCTGTAACTGGGATGTCCTAGCTTCACAAAGAACAATTTCATCAATAAACTAACACTCGGAGTTCTGGAAAACCACTACGATTCCACTCTGATGAAGCAATTATAAACAATGCAATGTCCTAAGCAACGTATTTAGCTGTCTATTCCCTTCTCGTTGAAATTTCAATGTCTGATCGGTTAGCTATCATGTGTTAGTTAGAACTTACACCCACCACCACCAACGACCTCGCAAACTATCACATAACAGCTGTAGATAATTTATTTAATGCAGCATCATAGTCAGTTCTCCTAAATGTCATCAAACACTTGTCTACTAATTAGCTAGCGTTGGAAACGAGATGCCTCTTTGTTAGAAATTACCGATACACTCGTTACCTTTACCGTTAAACCTTCCTTTCGAGTTAATGTTCTTACCCCTAGAGAGCTAGTAAGCCATGTACTTACTAATCAAAAGTATGATTGCAGCAAAGTCTTATGATTCAAAATGGAGCAGTTATTTTAAAAAACTGCATCATTTCCAACCACTTTGAAGCTGATATTTCACCAAATCCTCACCTAAACTATCCACCTGACATCTCAGACTCTGTTCCAGAACAATATTATTTTAGCCGAGAAAAATAACAGAGAAAACAACACACGGAGAAAGTGTCACATTCATGAATGATACAATGCTGAATGACACAATGCTAACACCAAACCCAAAGCGATTCAATGTACTGAATCGAATTGAATAGAATTCAAAATATATTAGGATGCGTATGAAAAATATATCAATTCACCTCAATATATAAAAAGAAAAATGATATACTTTTAAACCTCTAAAGCTGAATTATTCCATATCTTTAAAGAGATCCCCTTAGATCCGTCATTTTATCGTGCCACAACACAACACTTAACTTAGAAGCCAAGCCACATCATAACCACACAAGACTCAAGAGATCATGCACATATCCCACCTTCCTTAATCCCATCCATCTAAGGTAATGAAATTGTCGAGTCAGTATGTGATCGAAAAATGACCTGAAATCGTACTCTTAAAATCGAGTCGCAAAATCGTAAAATTTCACGACTTTCTATAATAACAAATTTAAAGAAGAAAATACATAAATTTTAGACTATTATTATTATTTTAATTTTCACTTATTATAATCATTAAACATCACTAAAATCTTAAAACCACAAGATTTTAAAGATCAAAATCGTTCATTTCGATCTAATCACCAGCAAATAACATGTTTAATAGTCAAATTAAGTGGACACCATTTGGAAGCAATAATGTTAGTTAGTTAATTACGATAATCACCCTCACCCCCTGCCACGATCCACCCTACTTAATTAAACAAAAGACAAAAAAATTACAAAAACCCACCAACATTTGTACAATTCTTCTTCCACATTAAAAACTATTTACAAACAAGTCCTTCCACAATCCATATATTACATCCTCTGCAAAACAGTCCTTCTCTAGCAAAATTAACAAAAATGAAGACCCCCAAGTCCCCTGTTTCTTCATCTTCATCTTCATCTTCATCCTCTTCAACTTCTCCTCTGAGAAAGGCACGGAAATTATCACCATACCTATTCACTCTGCTAGCATTCATCTTCTTCGTCGTCACTCTCTACGGGGAAGACTTCCTCTGCCTCCTCTCGAGGCTCGATTACTCGGATTCGACTGTCGTCAAATCCTCCTCTGTTTTATCTCCGCCGGCAGAGAAGGTTCCGTTTGCGGTGGGGAAGACGACGCCGGAAGGGTGTGATTTGTTCAGCGGGAAATGGGTCAGGGACGAGGTGACTCGGCCGCATTACAAGGAATCGGAGTGTCCCTACATCCAGCCTCAGCTGACGTGTCAGGAGCATGGCCGGCCTGACCAGGATTACATGTTCTGGCGATGGCAGCCTAACGAATGCGATCTCCCCAGGTAATGTTAAAGTTGGTTAATTTATGATTTGAGTTGATTAGTTGTGATCAGTTGCGCAACCTGCTACTTACTTAACACATCCCGAACACAACGATCGATCTTGGATTATAATAAAGTGTGGCTCTGCTCCATTGCTGATGAACAGAGGAAGTAGGGGGAAAAGTTAAAAATGTCGTTGGAAATTCAATGCAATGGTTTCCGTGATTTCCAAATTTAATGTGGTGGGTTATGTTAAATTTGGTCGGCAGAGGTAAATTTCGAATTAGATTTTTTTATGGGGGGTCGGCTCTGCATGTAGTTTAGCCGTTACACTGACATGTGCTAGCCTAGCCGGAGGGGGTGACCGGAAAATCTGCCGATGGTGGGCGGCAGCTTCTGATATGGCAAATACTTTGTTTTTACCCTTGGCATCTCAACGCTCAAAAAATGGCTAAAAGCCAAATGAGCAGGTTTTGTTTCTTTTTTTATTTATTTTTTTCGAGTTTGGTTCGTTTATTACTAATTTTAACAAGGTCGAGCTTGGCTTGTTTTTAAGGGCTTACGAGTTCGTATTTCAGCTAGGCTCGTTTGTAACTCTTGACAAGTTTGATTTCGATTCGGCTCGTTTGCTAACTGAGTTGAAATTCAACCTCAACTAGGATAATTTTAAATAACAAATCATATAATTTTTTAAAATGAATTCGACTCGAATAATCTAATTAATTAATTATTAAGACGTCATCATCCATCATCATATTATTTTTGGACAAAATAAAAACATTCGAAACACTGAAATAACTAAAACTGACTAGAAAAATGTACTAATTGAGTCAACTAACGAGTCTCAATCGAAAAATGTACTAATCGAGCCAACCGAGTTTAGCCGGAATTGGCCCAAACTCAACTCATTTATTATCTAGTAGACTCACAAGCCATTTTGTTTAAAACCGAATCGATTTTGTTTAAACCTATCCTCACAAGTCACACTCTTAAGTTGTGAAGATGGGTTTTGTTTTTGTCGAAATAAATCGAGATTCGGTCAATATAAAATAAAAGACATGAATTAAATATTATATTAGTGTTTTGTTGACGTGTGCTGGATTCGAAGCCATGGCATGTTTTGTGGAAGGAAAAAGTGAAACAGTGGGTTTTACATCCATTCACTAGCTCTTCATTTGGGCTAAGAGTCTAGTAGTGGGTAATTTTGTAAGATGTACTGATTTTATCGCGCGCTGAGAATTCACTAATGGGCTTTATCGCAGGCCTTTAGATCCAAACGTTTATCCGTATTAAGTTGGACTGACAATTTACTATTGGGCTTCCATAACACGTACTCATTTTGTCTTTTTTCCATGCATGCAGCTTCAACGCAACACTAATGCTAGAAAGCCTACGAAACAAACGAATGCTCTACGTCGGCGACTCCCTAAACAGAGGCCAATACGTCTCAATGATCTGCCTCATCCACCGCCTCATCCCAAACCAATCCGCCAAATCTTTCGAAACCACTGGCTCCTTAACAACTTTCACCGCCAAGGACTACAACGCCACGGTCGAATTCTACTGGGCCCCGTTCCTCCTCGAATCCAACTCCGACGACGCGGTCATCCACCGCGTGTCGGACCGGATCATCCGGAAGGGGTCCATCAACAAGCACGGCCGCCACTGGAAGGGCGCTGACGTGGTCGTGTTCAACACGTACCTGTGGTGGATGACGGGGGTGGATATGAAGGTTCTGCAAGGCGGAGGGTTTGACGATGAAGGGAGGGAGATTGTTGAGGTTAAGACGGAGGATGGGTATCGTATGGCGATGAAGAGTATGCTCCGGTGGGTTAGGAAGAATGTGGATCTGAAGAGTGGGCGGGTTTTTTTCACCGGCATGTCTCCTACTCATGGCAAGTAAGTGGTTATTTTCAAATCTTATTTTCCTAACTCGTTCGAATTGAGTTGGGAGGAGGGTTTAGATTGGTTTTTACTGTTCGGTAAGAGTTACTACAATTTAAAACGGAGAATTACTCTTAGCCTTTTAAGACAGCTCTGATGTATATGATGTTATGAACTGTCGAGTCTCCATAACTCAAATTGTTTGGGAGAGTTCATATTGGTTTTGGAATTATTCATTAACAGTTATAAATCTGAAAAATCTACAACGACGATTTTAGTCGATTGTTGACTGATTATTGGACCTACAATCCGATAAAGACCGAGTTTGTAACCTAATTAATCAAACTCGTTATAAACGGCCTTCTGATAGCCTTATGGATGACTCGAAATATATCAATTTTAGGGGTGGGAGTCGGTTGGTCATGGTCAGGCCGGTCTGAATTCGGGTGGTGACCACGATCAGAATCCGAATTCTACTCCATTGATTAAAGTTCAGACCGTTTTAAGCAGAGGTGGATCAAGAATGTAAATACTTTTTTTTATGATGGGACACTGGCTTAGGGCAGCCACCCCATATCCGTCCCTGGTTTTGAGTAATTCGAGCTGAATTTAGTTTGATAACCGAAATGAATTTCAAATATGACTGATTTTTAAATTGATTTGGAAAATGTTCAACAAATTTGGACATTGAATCATGTTTATAGGCATTTAATTCATGGGTTTGGACATACACAATTATTTATTTCTATCCAATTTGAACGTTTAATCTATCGATGTGTGCAGTAGCGCGGAATGGGGAGGGGAGGCAGGGGGCAACTGCTACAACGAGACAGCACCGATCACGGACAACGCAACGTACTGGGGATCGGACAGCAAGAGGAGCATAATGCAGGTGATCGGCGAGGAGTTCCGGAAATCAAAGTTTCCGGTGACGTTCCTCAACATAACGCAGCTCTCCAACTACCGGAAAGACGCCCACACTTCTATCTACAAGAAGCAATGGAGCCCACTGACGCCAGAGCAACTGGCCAATCCGGTCAGCTACTCCGACTGTGTCCACTGGTGTTTGCCTGGCCTACAAGATACCTGGAATGAGCTCCTTTTTGCCAAGCTTTTCTACCCCTGAGTTTCTTGTTCCACATGTAATTAATGGGGTTCATTTGGTATACGAACTACATTAATTTATTTATTTTTCTTCAAAAAAAGAAGGATTGATATAGTGTAAGGAAAGAAATATGAAATTGATTGATTTGTTGTAGATTTTTTCGAGTAGAGTTGTTTTAGTGGTAAAGTTGTGTGTTTGGTGGTTTGGGTATCGCGGGTTTGATTAATTGTTCGAATTCAACACACTTCATAAGATCCCATGTTTACTTATGCTTTTTATTTTGTACGAATCAAGAGGACTCTACCCGATAAAACTCTCTCGTACAGAATTACAGTTATGGGAAGATCCCCGTTATTCTACAAGACCTTAGCCAAGGATCAAGAACTTTTTCCAGAGTCACGGCTCAGCCTACTTTCGAATTTAGAAAATTGATATACTATAATTTTTATATATTTATAGGTGAAATAATATAATATATTATTTAATATAATTTTAACTTTGGTATGATCCGGACTAATTTGAATTTGGTGGCTCGTCGGCTTCTATCCAAGAGGTATGCACTTCAACATGGGGTTTGAGTCAACCACAGCCACAGGATTAATCTAAAGGCTTAAATCAATAGGGTATTTTCGAATTTGAACAATCTGCCATTAATATATTATTTTTTTCTTTCCTGTTATTAGATTAACTCACACACCAACCAAAAGAGACAACACAATAGATCACGATCGTTGATGAGTACGCTCTTTAGCGACCCTTGCACAACAAGTGGGATCACGGCCATCCTCGTACGGTAACGGTAGTCACTTCTCCGTCATAGCCAATTTGGAACCGGATCGAACCATGGACTTGTTAGTGTTGTACGTGTCCAAAAAGTTGTGCCCATGCTAGCAGCACCCGGTTTTGAATCTGGTCCACCACTGGATGCCGATGTATGTCAGAGAACTCAATCATTTCAAACGTAAGATCCAGTCCGTAGCTTATGATGACAAATACGATTCCTAATATCAATGGATACGAATGTGACGTCGTAAGATCAGTTGGCCCATACGATTCTTAGTTGGTTTCTTCCCGCTGAAGCATATATATGTGTGGTTCATCATCGACTTTGATGTCGGCCTAGCCTCGTCACTATTTACTCCGCTTTTTTCTCTTCAAACAGTGGATGGTAGTTATAGGATCGCGCCACGTCATGATCATTCACAGGCAATGAGGTCATAATCGTCCAATAAGGTGGACAAAATGATTTATGACGAGAGAACAAATGTATTAGGTATGTAAAAAAATACAATTTCTTAGAGTACAAAGCTAGAAATTATAGTTTTAGTGAATATAATCATGCGATTGTTTTATAAAAGGATCATTGTTCTATTGGTCGTCACTAAAGGTCATTGATGACGGCTTTGATTGAAAAACAGAAAATAGTCACTAAATTTACCGGTCACTAAACCTACATAACGATTGATTTAAGAGAGAGTACTTTAGTTTTGGTGAATGTAATTATGTGACTGTTTCATAAAAGGATAACTAATTTATTGATCACTAAAGGTCATTGATGATTGTTTTGGTTGGAAAATGATCATTAATAACTTATTGGTCACTAAAATTGTATTTTTCCTAGTAAAGAGTACATATAAGCGTAGAAAAAAAAGTTTAGGAGATAGAGAAATACAACAGACGTGTGTGCCCTTTGTGGAGTCAAACCAGCGATAAACATATAACAAAATGAGGGCTTATAGTTCTGGCCGTACGTGGGATGAACGTACAACCAGGACATCACCTAGGCATGGGGCTAGCTAGCTTATGTAGGATAGACGGTTAAATGATCCTCGATTCTGTGCACCCATCGACTGATTGTCTAAGTGACATGCTAACATGACGTGACTGGACAGATCTGTCACATCTGATATGACAGGCCTCCAAGTCAACATCCTAATAATCGTATATGTTGTGCTGATTCCAGTGAAACGTCGACCTGTTGATTTGACAATCGGATACTCACCAAGCCATACTTAAAAAAATAGACCGTCAAACCGTCTGAAAGCGGATAGTTAGACCATGCCACCGGCAAATTGGGTTTTGGATTTTTTTCAGTTTGGTAAATGTCAACAAAAGGGGGATCATATATAGAATAGATAAAGAAGAAGAAGAAGCATGCTCCAAAAATGAAAGGTGCCTTTGCTTGATCTAACTTGCGAGAAAACTCCCCCCTTGCATAGGACATATAGTACAACTAGAGGCGGGATATATTCAAACTGACCGCCCCAAGTCCCCAATCAAAAACAAAAATGAATTTAATACGTTAGGTGTATATTTTAATAAATAAATTTAATTAAACAACACACAACTTGCAACTCAAAATTTAATTTAATTAATATATATATATATATATATACAACTTGAGTTTTCTAATGTTTATAAGGCCCTCAAGTTGCATGCAAAAGCGTATACAGCCATTCATGGATTGATACGGCCGAGGAAATTGCAATTATCGCCCTATATCAATTATTAAATCACCGAGCCTATTCCGGCCACGTGGGACGAATAGAGTCGAGCCTATTCGAACCTGACTCGTTAACTACCTTTAATAAGGTAAGTTCGAGCTCAACTCAAATTAAGGGTCATTAAAAATTATCAATGACTTTATTTTGAAGCGTGTAAATTAAAAATATCGACGAATCTATCTAAAAAAAATATTAAAAATTTATATTTTCTCAATTAAAATAGTTGAACTTAAATAATGTCTCACTTGTATTTTTATTAACACATCACAAATTATAAATTATTGTATATAATTTTCAAGAGAAAACATATATTGCATTATTGAGTCTACTAACAAGATATATACTCAATTTAGCTAGTATCAATCGAGTCGGCTCTCGAACTCGTACTTGAGTCAGCCGTTGAATTTATCCAGTCGAATATACTTTGACCAATCTTTAATCATTTAAAATAACATCGAATTACGATTGAATTTTTACCAAATCGAAACCCAAAACTGCTCATTTAATCGTACTTCAGGAATGACAATTTACTGTGAAAGGAGCCGTTTCCAAGAAATCCCCCCTCGCAAATTCATTTTATTTTATTTCCACCAGGTAATTAAACGTAATAAAAAGATTAGCAAACCCACTTGTTAATAATAATAATAATAATAATTTAAGTATTTTTGTCATTTGTACTATCCTTGCCGCTCACATGATCAAAAGAGGCAAAAGAAAGCATCATCCTACGTACAGGCTGTGTTAATAATTTTAATTAATCTTCATTAAACAATTATAAAGTTATTATATGATCTGCATGACTATAATTATCTTATAATATACGGTGTCATTACTTTTACTTACTACATAGTAGGTTATGATACAGTAATATACGTATTGATCTTAACTACACTTACATTACGTTATAATAGATGATTTATACCGAAGAGCACAAAAGCGTAGTATTGATACGTTAATTATTATGTTTCGGATTTTAATGTATACTGAATATACATATTTTTGTTAACTAGACATTAAAAAAAGAAACCATCCATTCATATATCAATAAATAGTTTAAAATGTTTTCACAGCCAACATTCAGCTAGTATATTCGAGAACGAGTAGAGATTAATGAACAATTCGAAACAAAAAAAGATGATAGAATGAAAACATTATATCAACTCCTTTTCTACCAATTTAATTTACACATAAATCCTTTGCTTACTCAACTCCAAAAGGTGGGGAAAATAACTACCTAAACCCTCCTTCTGAAAAAACATCTTCATGTGTCAAACCAAATAAAACAAAATAAACCATTAACCACCTCTAATTAATTAACAAATTTCACCATAATTATAACTTAATTAATGACGATGATGACCAGATTATTGCCGTTGATCATTTACTCTGGCCATGTTCTCAGCGATCTGAGCCAACGACTGCAAGTTGCACCGTACGATTGTATCCACAAAGCTACACGTGTCCTCCTTCGTATTCCCCGCCGGTATGTCCACCACGTACGACTCCACCACCACCGTACCTCCGCCGCCTGCGGCGGCGGGGTGGAGAGTGGTCACGGAGCGGTAGTTGTGGAGGCGGTGGTCCCCTCCCACAACGCTGAAGCTGATGACGTGGCGCTCGTCGTCCAGGATCTCGAGCCGCTCGGTGCTCGATGCGGCGGGGAGCCCCGACACGACGCGGACCTCGCGGAGGGTGCCGACGTCGCCGTCGCCGTCGATAACCTGGCAGCTCTTCAGGAAGTGCTTGTACGCCTGCGGGTTGTCGAACCGCCGCACCACGGACCACACGGTGGTCACGGGGGCGTCGATGCGCTGCACCGCCGCCGAACAGCACTGGTTCGGACGCAGTGTCCTCGTGTGGTGCCGCGCAACGTACTCCGGCACCTCCGCCGCTTCCGCGTTCTCGGATTGCAGCAGGGGCACATGCCGGCACTGCTGCTCGGCCGCCTTGTACTGGCAGCCGGACAGGGTGGCGGGCGTTCGTTGGAGCTGGAGAGAAGCTGGCATGATTTATAAAAAAAACCCTCTTCTCGAGTGGATGAAACCTGTGTTGCCGGCGGCGAGGAGAGTTTTGGTATTGGATTAATTTTTTGGTGATAGAACGGGAAATGAAGGATTTGTGTTTTTATATGTGAAGGGAATTGGAAAAAAATGGAGCAACTTGGAAATTAAAATGTAATATTTTTGTTTGTAATTTAATTTTTTGATATCTTTTTGATATAATATTAAAATGTAAGTTGTGGTGATAAAAATAAAATAAAAATATGAAAAACCTTTATTTGGGGGAAAGAGAGAATACGCCAGCCAGAGAGACAGCAAGTGGGAAGGGAAAAGAAACTGCAACTTGCTACCTATCTTGTTTGTTTTGGGGACATAAGTTTTAGGTTTGGATTTCTTTTTTAAAAATTTGAATTAGAAAGATGTTATGATTTTTTATATGATTTATAAGGTTTAATGGAGCTTGTTAAAACGTATGATGAAATATATGTGTTTGATTTTAATTTTTGGATATATAGTTCGATATAAAAAGTGATGGTGAAAGTTTGAATTACTCGGAGTTTATTGGCATATATTTGTTTGTTGTTGCGGATCACGGTAACCAAGTTATAGACTAATTATAAATGTCTTGATAGAGTAGTTTATTTCGTATAAAAATTACTTATATTTCTCTTACCTTATAAAAGACTCAAAATGAAAGTATAATAAATCCAATAATGTAGAAGAAAGACTAATCCAATAATGAATCCAGTAATTGGAAAATGACAATAATTACATAATATTTGATACTATGTTATAAATAAATTGTAAATTTTGTTTATTTTCTACTCAGAATTTTTATAAGTCAAACTATGTTTTGCAATACAATATTAGCCAAGTTGACTAGTGACGGTAGTTCAAGAAAGTACGTTTGTTTTTCCTCTAAATTTTGTTCTGTAGCCATGCCAGCAGATATCATTATTGTCCAAGGAATAGTTTTCTGAACATTCGTCATGTATTGTTGATCGATTGGTGATCAAGTTGAGATTAAATCCAACCCCTTACTAATAAAATTTAAAATTAACCGTGCCGATTAGAGCTTATTTTTCTAGGGTTTCTATATATCTCAACCTAGTGTATTGAGACTGAGATGGATATGTTAATGTAAGTTGGGTTAGCCCCGCTATGGTTATGGGTTAATCGAAACCCTTATGTATATAAGGAGCGTTAGTCTTCTTCTATATAATTAAGTCGTCACTCTCACCAAAACTCCGAATAAAATTCCCCTTTCTTTCCGTATACTAGTCGACCTCAATTATTCCTTTTTTATTTCTTTTTTATTCGACTTTTATCAAGGTAATGATCGAAGGTCATTATTAAATTAATAAATTTCGTGTAGTTAGATGTAATATTCCTTTAAGTTTTGTTTAAGATTTATTTATTAAAATTGGCCAAGTTGTTTTAATATACTTAATGAAACACCAAATTGCCAAGTTGTGACATGCATATGTCTACATTCAATTAAGAGTGGCCGCCTTGTGCTTCCTGGATTAGTTTTATGCTTAGTTGATTACATTTATTTTGGTTCTTAATATATATACTCAAAACTATGATAAAATTTAATGGTGGAATTGGACTAAGCCAACTTTTACGGTTTGTTCATGCTTTTTTGATTTCAGAGTGATAAAATCCTATATATAAAATCAATATTGATAAATATATAGCGTCATTCTACCTCCGATATAAACCAAATGAAGCATCTCGACTAGAATCAATTACGACAAGTACACTATCGGTAACATAAACAAAACAAATAATTATGACGAATTTTCTCATTTATGGTAGTTTTTCCTATAAAATCCATAATGCATATATCTTGATTTCAGAGAAATTTTAACCGGTTCGATCAACATATTGGGTAATCGAGCGGAGGCGCCTCAAGAGTCTGCATTGCTTCATCTCCTTCCTCCACCAAGAACGCCATTGCCAATCCCCAAGCTATATGCACATCCAAATGGCAATGCATTATCCACATCCCTACATTCCAAAACCAACACAAATGGATAAGGTGGCAAATCGGTTTTAGTTGGTTAACCATTCAATTCGGTTAACTGGTTAATCGATCATTAAAAAGAGGATATACTTCTTTTTAAGTATTAATTGCCTTACCGGGGTTATCAGCCAAGAATCTTATGACGGCCCACCCGTTCGATGGCACGGCGACGGTGTTCCTCATCGGCGGATCAACCAGGTTGAATTTTGCCGTGTCGACATCCGGATCGAAGTTCCCGAATCCCTCCGCAATCACGTAAAAATCGTACCCGTGCAGATGAATCGGGTGGTTCTCGGGCGTCACGATGCTAGTGTCTTGCAACACAACCTGTACTCTAGACCCAAATTTCAACCGGTAAACTTTAGTCCCGGTTATCGGCTGCCACATTGCCCGGTCCACATCTCCCGTGTAATCGAATGTAACCGGAGGTTGAACCGGAAAATCCGTAGTGTAAACCTCGGGAATCCCCTGCTGATAAGCTTGCAGCAACGACGTCGTCTGTGGGAGAACGAACGACACATTATTCATACTAGAAGTGAATCGAGTTCCATTGGGCCCCTGACAACGGGCCGAGTCATAATAAGGCGGACAGTCATTAAGCCCAAGCCCAACCGTTACGAACAGATCCTCGTCAATCTCCTTAGGAAGATTATCGACTTTTCCTAAACTCCTAAAGCTGGTTGAGAAGGCAGTGACCGTAGCGGTATCGTTGAATTTAGGCAACATTGGCATAACGGGTTTGCCCGAAATGCCCTTGGAGGCGGGGCAAGGGGCGGATTTGTATTCGAGGACGGCAGTGGCGGTGGTGTTGTCAAACGGTGCGTTTAGTGCGCTTTGGTATGCGGTTGCTGCCATGTAGTAACGGTTGGGAAGCTGGTTGCCGGAGATTAGGACGTCGGTTGTCTGGCCGGGGCCTAGCATTATGACGGAGGTTGTGAAGGGTTTGACGTATGAAGCGTCGGCTCCGACTACCGTGAAAGGGTGGCCGCCGATTGCGAAGAAGAGTGGCTGATTGAGGGCAGCGTTGATGACTCGGAGGAGGTTTGTCTCGCCGACGTCTATCGGGACTATTGCGGTTTCTGCAAGGAAAAGACATGAATGAGTTAGGCCAACTTCCCCTGAATTTGGACTCTGTCCCTTATTGGATTACTTGGTTCAAGTGAGAACACGTTCCAACTATATTCAACAAGTTCGAGCTAACTAGTTTGGTCGTGAAAACATGTTCCAACTATATTCGAAGAATTATGGTCGGAATACCTCATTTATTTTGGCCGTGACAACATGTTCCAACTAGTAGAACTGTAGATGAAATTAGTTGAGTTGTAATTGGATAATAATTGAGACTAGTTTAAATACAATTGCAACTTGTTTGACGTGGTTGGAACGTGTCCTCAACGCGGGAACATGATCTAACTAACCGAGACAAGACTCAAAACAAAAGGGACCAAAGTTACCTTTGCTAGAGCAGTTGTAAAGATCACCAGGTTGGCCATTAATGGTGTAAGCATCTGAAATATTTGGAGCTCCTCCACTTCTGATTGCTTCCCTCAAGACATCAATGGGGTTGGCATCCCACCATTCCCCTGTAACACCATCATCATGATCATATGTTCATCATTAGCATATTTGATCAAACTCATGGCAAGCAAGAAGCGAGTCTAATGAGCTAAAATTTTGATTTACCAAGAAGAATTGGTGTCTGGCGTCTAGGTTTAGGGAAAGGGTAAGTTGATCCTTCCTTAGGGTAGATGACCATAGCTCCATAGACGGTGGCTCGAAGCCACGTGCTGTGAGCGTGCCACCATAACGTCCCTTCTTGCCCTTCGATCGTGAATCGATAAGTGTAGCTGCTTCCCGGTCGAATGGGGCATTGTGTCACGAATTCCGGACCGTCTGCCCATCCTGTTCTCATCTGCCTAACCCCGTGCCTATACATAAAAATAACAGTAACTATAACAAGATTCTTTGTTTCGTACCAGAGCGAGGAAAAAAGTGCAAAAGTCGTTACAGAGTTAACGGCGAAAGTATGTACCAGTGGATAGTGAGGTTGTGTTTAATTCGGTTGACAACGTTAACAACGACGGTGTCGCCGTTGTTGACTTCCAAGGTCGGTCCGGGGAACATCCCGTTGACCGTAATTGGGTTGTGGGTGTTGCATAGCCTCTTGACTTTCGTTGATTGAACCTGCATCATATTGCGTAGTTCCATTATGTACGAATGACCGTTTGAGGGTCCAACATCTCGAGTCATTATCATGCAACTGTCGTGACATTGTAAAACATAGGAAGATCATGTAACAAGGAGTAGACAATGTACCACAAAATCATGGGAGTGAGTCTTTGCACTAGCTAGTGAAGCAGCAACCAGAAGCAGCACAAGGCCGATCGAGAGGAAGAACGAATAACATATCCCGCGAGCTCGGCCAGCATCCACCATTGATATTTGTTATGTTTGTGTGTTCCCCCAAGGTTTCCGTAAGAAGGGTGGAGAAGTAAAGTGGTGTGTGTTGCAGTTTTTATATAGTAAAGAGTGGAATATGAATTGGTCTGTGTGGGTTGGCAGATTAGTTTTGATTTTTTCCCAGCAGCAAAAACTTTGTCTAAGTAAAGGAGTTGGTTGTACCCACTGGCTTAATTTCAAGATATGCATACAAGTAATTAATAGTGTGGTTTCTTCAGAATCAATGTTCTTGTTTCCATAGTAATCAACTATGTATCACCATGTCTGGTCAACATATATAGCATAGCAACGTATATTAACTATATAGCACAAGGAATATCAGATGCCACACCACGATGTAGAATGTCACATCTATATGTTTGATGTCGCACATAGTTGGTGCGATTTGGTTAAAATTTGATGGGTAAATATTATAGAACTTGAGTTTTTAACCGTTTCTAACACGCTAGTTAAAAATTAGTCAATTTGAAATTTTTTATTTTTGCAAAATTTTCACTGAAAGGACTAATATCCACTGAAAAAGGCGAAAAAACCTATAAAAACATAAAATTTTCAAAATTTTCAAAATGATTAATTTTTAGGTAACAAGTTGAAAACGACTAAAAACTCAAATTCCATCATGATAACCTATCAAATTTTAATCAAATCGCACTAAAGTGCCCCAAAATCTCACCAAAGTTCCAAAAAAACGCACGAGGTTCAATTATTCGGCACAAAGATCCCCCAAATCACACCAAGGTATCAAAAAATGTACCAAGGTACATCAAAATCACACCAAGGTGCAGAAAAACGCACCAACATGCAGAAAAATTGCACCTCCGTGCCAAAAAAAACTCATCAAGTTTCCCCAATTTGCACCAAGATGTCCAAGATCGCACCCTATTGCGAAAAAGTGTGAAAAACGCACCAATATCGATTTTTCCGCACCGAGGTTCCCCCAAATAGTACCATTGCCACTGACCCACTGTGATTCAATAAATGACGAACTCATTCGCGTATGTGACTTCGAAAAGTATGGCGGTATGAGATTTCGAGATCCAACACGGTATCAATGGTGTTGTAGGAAACTGCAAGAAAGTCTAGCTGTTGACAAGTTGAGCTTAGGCACAACCAGTCAAAAGGTGAGCAATATTGTTTCAGTGTAATACGCAATGAATATTAAATACAGATTTGCACAAATTTAAAAAAGGTGATGTTGGCATCCAACCTATTGACATGTAGACCAAAACCACAGTAACCTCCCTTCTCATGTTACTTCCTCTGATTTGTCTCCTACGTAGATTCATGGTTTTGTAATTTCATTTACTTCTTAACTACAACAACTACAAGTGTAATTAAGTGAAAGTTTTACCAAAATAAAACCACCAAATATAATTAAACAAACACAAGAATTCATCCTGTTTTTCCCACTGTTAGTTGTGTTTATGTTGGTTTCTTCGTTTACTGTGTGTTCGTTTGTTGGATGTAACTGGGTTCACATGTGTATAATATTGATATATTTGCTGTTCAACGAGTATGAGTGAGAGGAATGAGGATAATATAAAAAACATAACAATTGTTTAAATTTTTTAAATTTTATGAAAATAACAAAATTTAAACTTTTTTTCAAAATAGAATATAAGAAATAAATTAGTGTCTATTTTGCGGTATATTAAATTCGAATTTGATATTTTTGAATAATCATACAAGTTTCTGTTTATAGTTAATTTTCCCGAGGAAAAATGAATTTGTGATAATTGGGATTTTTGTGTGTGCTAAAAGGGTAATAATTGTGGTGTAAAATTTGCGGGGATGGAGGAATCAGAAAGATATGTGAAGAGCAATGAATGTGATTGGGTGGTATGTCATTTTCAAGAAGGAACCTCTATGGCTCTGTGGCTTGGCTATCGTGTTTCAAACATGGTGTGGAGAAGGAAATGATTAAGTTCTAAGATATTGTTAGGATGAGTAATTATGAGATTGCTGAACCTCATTCTGAGGTGCAATAATTAATCCTACCAAATTAAAGGCTTTTTAATGATTCGTTCCTCTTTGTCATTGCTTTGATTTGGATTGGACCGATGGATGGTATTTGAGCGTATATATGTTGTTCGACTCTTGTTGGCAATAATTAATATTTTACGATGGCGGTACGGTTTTCAGGGTTTGATATGAAGGTCATGAGAGATCAAGCTAATTTATATCAATAGAGAGAGCATTTGTGCATATGATCATGTAGGTATTATTGAGTATGAGATGCCATTAGGTGTGCATGAATGCGTTCTGGTGTCCAATCTATGTTTGATGTATTGCTGTAATTATAATGTACTTATATCAGTAAAGTAACGTAGTCGGTAGCGTTACGCGTTAACGATTTAAAAAATATCGAGTTCAAATGCAGTAAACGACACAAATAAACATCAATTTAATGTTTCTTTTATTGTGTCTTGTAGTATATCGACTATCTCGATATTTTTTTTGAGCACAAACAACTAAGCTGAATGGCTCGCATGATATTTAAATATCTCTTGGGAGTCTTGCCGGTAGTTCTAACTCTTTGACTTGATGATTAGGTTTTTTCGATTTTTTGTTATTATCTTCTTATCTTCCCAAAGAGTCTATCTATGCAAAAAAAATTAAGTTGGAAACAGCACATAAGAAGTATAATTATGCCAACTTGGGAAGTTGCTCGATCACAAGGGCGGAAATTCGTGGTGTCATAATTGGGGTGGATATGGAGTGGAGGCTGGGATCTGACGGTTGGAAGTGCAAGTAGACTCGAATTGCATGGTGTGTATGCTAAGTAGCGATTCCAACCAAAGATTTTGGGCGAGAGATTGGAAGATCCGAATTGTTCACATTTATTGCGAAGCTAACTGTTTATATGATAGAGATGAGATGGGCTGCTTGTGTTCCATAGTAGTTGTTTTAGTTTTGTTCCTTTTATAAAAGAAAAGTATAATTATGTGATTAATCCTTCCAAATAGTCGGTTGCATTAGTGTCGTCTATTTTGCAATTATGGATGTCTCATTTTTTCAATCAGCCCCATAATTAAGTTCAGAAAACTTTTTTTTTAATCTAAAGTTCAGAAACATTGAAACATAAAGTAGACAAAATTACTTTTAATCCAATTTTTTCTCCAAACAATACTAATATTATAAAAGATCATACTGATATACGTACGAATTTATCAAAAAAACACTTCAAATCGGATAAAATCTATAAAATAACTGCCACATTGGTTGCATCAAGCTGCAGTTATAACAAACCCTTACATAATAATCAAGAACAATTGATCAATAGGGCTAAAATTATAAGACAGGATTGAGGTCCTCATCATCATCAACAAATGGGAAGATCTTCAGGAGGAGGCTCAATGGCTTCCAATTTCCCAACTCCATCCTCCACCAGGAATGCTGTGGCCAATCCCCACCCAATGTGCACATCCAAATGGCAATGCATCAGCCACACCCCTGCAAAATCGAAATTGGTGTAGATTGTTAGTTTTCGTTATCTCGATTTCTCCTCCCAACAGTGGAAAATCGGTTAAAAAAAATGATCAAGGAAGTTCAAAGTTGGTACTATATAATCTTCTTTCTTATTACCTGGATTATCGGCGACGAATCGGATAACTGCCCATCCGTTCACCGGAACAGCAGCCGTGTTCCTCAGAGGCGGATCAACAAGGTTGAATTTGGAAGTATCAGTTTTTGGATTAAAATTCCCGAACCCTTCAGCAACGATATAGAAATCATATCCATGGAGATGAATCGGATGATTCTCGGGCGTCACGATGCTAGTATCCTGAAGCACAATTTGAACTCTGTCTCCGTATTTCAACCTGTACAATCTAGTCCCGTTCTGCGGCCGCCACAACGCCCTGCTCACATTCCCGGTATAGTCGAAAACCCTGGGCGGAACTGCCGGAAAATCGGAGGTGAAAACTCCCTGTATCCCTTGTTTATGAGCCTGCAACAGGGAAAAATTCGACGGGAGCACGAACGAAACGTTGTTCATGCTCGCAGTGAATCTAGTTCCGTTGGGCGCCTGACAGCGTTGTCTGGCGTTGAAATTCGGCGGGCAGGGGTTCAGCCCCAATCCTACCGTTATCAGCATATTCTCGTCGATTTCGGCGGGGACCAGCGCCTTTTCTCGGCTTCTGAAGCTGGTGCTGAACTTGGTGACGGTTTGCGTGTCGTTGAAGGCAGGGAGTTGCGGCATAATAGGTTTGGAATTGGCGGGGCAGGATTTTGATCCACCGGAGCATGGGGCGGATTTGTACTGAAGGATTGCGGTGGTGGTTGTGTTGTCGAAGGGGGCGTTTTGCGCGCTTTGGTAGGCGCGGGCGGCGATGTAGTAGCGGTTGGGGGGTTGGTCGCCGACGATGAGAACGTCGGTGGTTTGGCCCGGGCCGAGCATCAGGACCGATGTGGTGAAGGGTTTGACGTAGGAGGCGTCAGCGCCGACTACGGTGAATTTGTGGTTGGCGATGGAGAAGAATAGCGGCTGGTTCATTGCGGCGTTGATGACTCGGAGGAGGTTGGTCTCGCCGGCAGCGATCGGGACGACAGTGGTGTCTGCGAAGATTCAAATTTCCGTTAGTACGTAACGGCTAGTGGCGGGAGAATTTCATATATGTTATGGGCTTCGATCATTGAACCGGCCCAAATAGATCCCCATGGACTAAAGCCCGTATCCAAGATTAATTTCTTGTTAAATTATAATTTACCTAAATTCCAAAGTGGTTTACATAAATTAAATTTTAATTTCTTTTTTTGGTCAAGTATATGTATTTGATTGATTCAAACCACCATTTTCCAACAACCTATAATGAACATGTTCCTAGAGTTAAAAAAATCCCCATTAGCTATAATAATTAATTCATGTGCTTTTGGTTTTATAGGTATAATTGAAACCTATATCAAATGGGACCATGAGAAAACATGAATTTCAACCCATAAAATTTCTTTTTATTTTGTACCTCAAAATATATATTTAAAATTAGATTTTTTTTGCGATTTTTACTTATATCACGATGAAAAAATATATTTTGTTAAGATGGTGATGATCGAAAAAATAAGAAATTAACCTTGGCTAGAACAATTGTAGAGATCTCCCGGTTGGCCGTTGATAGTGTAAGCATCTGAAATGTTTGGAGCCCCACCGGTTCGGATGGATTCTCTTTGAACATCAACCGGATTTGCATTCCACCATTCCCCTGCTCGTTCAATTATAACTAATTATATTTTTATACAATCTTAAGTTGAAAAAGGTACACCACCCAAGTGTGTAGAAAAATCGTTCAATTACCGAGCATTAAAGTGGATTGACGAGCGGGTTTAGGAAAGGGGAACTCCGTCCCATTTCTAGGCTGGATGAGCAAAGCTCCATACACAGTGGCTCTGAGCCAAGAGCTATGAGCGTGCCACCAGAGAGTCCCTTCTTGACCACGAACAGTAAATCGGTACGTGTAGCTACCTCCAGGACGGATAGGGCATTGTGTCACAAACTCGGGCCCATCCGCCCATCCGGTCCTCATTTGCCTCACTCCATGCCAATGGATGGTAATGTTGTACTTGCCCTTGTTAATGACTTTAACAGAGAGGGTGTCGCCGTTCTTGATCTCCAAGGTCGGTCCGGGGTACATCCCGTTGACCGTCATCACGTGTTGAGTCTTGCACAGCCTCTTCACTGACGCTTCTTGAATCTGCAGGATCATCATCATAACTATTAGTAAGAACACCTCGCTACCATACTAAGAATGATCATCCATGAGCAAAAGAGTTAAAGAACATACAACAAACTGGTGGACATGAGTCACAGCATCTTGCCATGACAATGCAGCTGGGAAGAAGAGGGAAAGGCTGACCAAGAAGAGCAAGAACAAGGAAGAAGAAGAAGGGTTATGGCTGAGAGGCTCCATTGATGCTCTGGTTTAAAGATGAAAGAGCTTATAGAGGGGAAAGGATGAAGCTTGGACGATTTGGAACAATGGGGTTAGGCATTTATAGGAGAAGGAAAGCAGAGGACTCTGTTTTGTGTGTGAAAGAGGAATTGGGTTTCAGGGGTTTGGTGGTGGTGGGGGATTAGGTTAGTTTACTAACTTGGTTGATGATGTTAGAAGAATTTAGCCACAATTGGGTATAAGTCACCTATAGCAAGTGAAGTACAGAACTCAAAATGCTTTTGCTTTGAGAAATTTTGGGTTTTTCTTTTTGTGTTTTGAGTTTGTTAAACTTTGGTGCAACCACTAGTGCTGTGCAGCCAAATGGGAGGCCCCAGTTGTTTTAATTACTACTACCAATATTAATATATTAAGTTGAATCGTGTAGAATTTTAAAAAAAAATTTCTAATTTTGCGATGATAAATTAAGAATTTTAAAGAAAAGATTCATTTTACTTTCGATTTGTGGTATATGTGTCTTTTTTTCCTTTGAGATAATAACTAATATTTGTGGACTAGTTCTTGGAATTTTGACATCTATGTATTGACTTTGTAAAAAAAAAATATTGTGTGGACTACAAATTAGCTTTGTAACAACCCAAGCATAGTAAAGTGTTGGTTTTAACTAAAGGTTTGAAATGTTTTGATTTGTCACCGATGTGAATTCCATGTCAGCTTTATTTGTTTCATCATTAGCGAAATTAAATTTTTAGTGTTAGCCTTATAGAATGTAATATGTATTAAAAGACTAACATATTATTTAATATTTGAATTATTCATTGTTATTATAACCAACTTAACAACCGAGATATTTTAAGTACATTATAACGGGATAAGTAAGTCAACAATATTATATCAGAAATTAAAAAATCATACATATATATAAGACATTTCATGTCCAACACTAGTTAGATAATCAACTGCATAATTATTTTTATTATAAATATGAACAAACTCTGACTTCTCATACTCTTTTAAATAACTCATGATTATGAATCTGGTCAACAACAATATAATGCTACCTAGTAAAACCCAACCTTCTCACACGATATATCAGACTAATTAACAATATATAGATAATCGAGATGTACCTGTACTCTCCGATAGCCATCATTATTTATTTTATTATTTATGGGATCCTTTTCTTTTCTTCACTTTTTTCTGAAATTGACTCCCATGGCCCCATAACCATGAGTTCACAATTTCACATCACATAGTCAACCAAAACTCCTCCCTATTTTCTTCCTTTGTAATTACTTAACTAAATTGCACTAAGGAAAAAAATGACTAATCCACAACTACAGTTTTCACACATAAAAATGAAGTGTAGTTTGACACTTGGATTAAAAAATTGCTTATGGTGGTAACTAACCTCTTAGAAAACAAAAATAGTTTTGCTGACTTTTTTACCCTATGTGTGCCTACCCCAACTAGCCCACCAAAGCAAGCCTAAAATAACTAAATGGATTAGGATTCAATTAACACTTGCAAGTGAAGTTTTCGAAAAAATTTAAAATTTGCATAACTTTGATAAGTTATATGTAAAACAGTAATCATTTTCTTAAGCAGAATTTTTTAAAACGAAGATCCCTCAATCATTAATTAAGAGCGTATTTGATCTTATATCATAAATCAAACTATTACAATAACTCGAATGATTGAAATCTTATTCGTATTGATTTTTATATTACTCGAAATTCATTTTCATGATCGTTTTTATTCTTATTCGAATCTCAATGATCATATGTACTCATTTTAAACTCATGGGTTTCGAATACCCGTATGTATCTCATCTCCGCACAACTTAATTAAAATTAGAAAAATAAATAAGACTACCATATAATCTTCAAGGTAACTTCGAAGGTGAATTCGTGGAATCATGATCGTGAAAAATGAAGAGCCGCTCTAAATTGTAAGTAAAATTAGGGATTTTAGGTTTAGGGTTAGTTTGGTAACTATTAAATAAAAGTCGTATGATAGTTTGATATATTAGGTATTGTATAGGTATGGGTATGAAGCGGAATATCTAAACCCATCTCCAATCCGTTCCATTTATTTTTAGTGGGTATTCTTCGTACCCTTTCATAACCCGTACCCTTCCATAACCTGTTCAATATGATGTTCAAATTAAATTGAATAGGATTGAATACCATGCATAATATTGCCAAGACTAGCCAGTTTGCTTATTAGACACGGTCCTATGCTTTCACACCATTTCTCTGTTCTTCTTCCGATTTGGTTTTCTTCTTTGGACACATTACTTAATCTTTCTGAGAGTCGACCAATTGAAATGTTTTCTTGTGGTGTTTTGTTAAAGCAAGACAAGTGAAAGAAAGTCAAGAGGATCATCAAGTTGTTCTTTGTTTGGCCTAATTGATAATTTGTTTTTGTCCACCGGCGGACGACTTTGGTCTCAGGAAATTCTAGAAGCCAATTAGTTTAGTTTGTGTGTTGTTTTGTTGCTGTTCTCAAATTAATTAATTAACATGCTTTTTTTTAAATTGTGAATTGCCTTATAATATTTAATAATCCCCACCACCACCCCCCATGCACATCTACTTTAGAGATTGCTAATGGTACGTGGTACTAATTAATTTCCCTTCTGGTCTACGTTAACTTAAATAATTTATTATTCCACCACTCCGTAACAAATCTCTAAATAATAGTATATTTATGCATGGATTAGTAGCATTTTTTACTATTTTTATGCTTAAATAAATATTTAAATTAAAGAGTTCTTCATCAAATATGATTAGAGATATTCAAATTTTTATTTTTTATAAGTACTTTTAAGGGTTTGTTAATCTTTATATTTCAACTTTCTTAATACGTTACTTATTGGATCTAAAGTGTGGTCTATTCGGCCATTCATCTCACATTTATATTTGCTAATGAATAGTATCTAGTCAATGATATCCATATTCAATTTTTCGGTGCTTACATATATTTTTAGATTATATAAATGAACTAATTCTTTATTATTTGGTTAGATTCATTTTTATATTTTCACATTAGAACCATATTATTTCCCGGTGTGATTATAATCTGGTATTGAACGGTGTGATTTCATCAGTTGATTTGATTTGGACATGCACAGCTAGCCGAGTAAAAATTATACATAATTATTCGTCCCCCATGCACAGCCGAGTAAAATTACGTACGTACTAACCACCAAATTAGATGGAGTGATCAGTTAATATATAATCCGCAGTCAACAACAGGACAAGACAAGAGAAAATTACATGGTGTTGAAACTTAAAGCACAAGGGAAAACGATGTATCCCTAGGCTAATTATATAAGGCCCTGTAGCTGACTGAACATGGCCACAACTACCTCTGAAATAGACCCTGAAAAATCTGTTATGCTGGGGAAGACGAGGGTAGCTTAGTATTGGTGAACAAGATCATAACTAGTTATAGTTTGGCCAGTTAGTTATTGACTTTTATGGGACTTTGATGATCATGAATGAATCGCCATCATCGATTCAGCAACCCAACCCACCGACCTTCACACACACTGCTGCTTATAATTCATCCATCGTCTGATCTCGATCTTAATTAGTTGGTAGTTTGTCGCTTTTGTCAGATGCTGTTGGTTAATTTTCTACCTGTTGGGTTTGGTGCACTGCTACATTTGAATGCAGGTTTCGGTTGGTGGTGGAATTGCCATGCACTCAGGTTTATGAACACCATATTTAAATACTTTTCATTCATTTATTCCTCTTTTACATTAATCGACTTCTAGTAATATTCTACCCGCTGAGACAATAGTTATCTGATTTGAAAAATCGAACTTAGTTTACTTACTTGATGAACTTTGTTAGGATCTGTTCGAGTAAAAACCGTATTGAGAGAAGAGTGTTAATAAGAAGGTGAAAGTGAATGAGGGTTAAATACTTGGGGATGCGGTGAATATGCTTGTGTATGGTGGGTTGTGTTGAGTTGTCATTGAACAATACTGATCCCGTTGCTTTTTTTTTATAGAGCATCAGGGCTCGAGTCCGCCACCCTAAGATTTTCACAATTTCTTAAGGTTGCAGGCGGCTAGCCGAGCGGCCCCAAGAACCAGCTCTTTTACGGATACCTTGGCCCTATCCATTAAATGCGCCTGAAGAATTTTAGAGTCGTTTCTTCTTTTTAGACAAACTAGTTGCTCCTAGCAACTCTAATTCGAATTAAGCGCTCTGTAGCCTCCTACTTGGGAGGACACCTATGAACTTTCGATAAGCCACGTGTCCTCAAACGATCGTCGGGAGGGGCTACGACTCCTCACAAGTAGCCTGAAAAGAACCAACCTTCACGATTGGGCTCCATTTCACCCTTCTTGAATGAAAATAGAGATCAAATCTCCACATTTCTAACTTCAGGCATGGGCTTCCACTCGAGTCCAGCTATAAAACAGTCAATAATATGGGCCTACATTATGGCCCAGCCTCAACGGCCCATCAGTTTTTCACTTTCCTTCACACTCAGTCACTCACCGTCTTTCCGGGATCCCTTCAACGGTTTTTCCACTTTGTTTCTTTCTACTCAAATCAAATCATCACACTGCTGTACATCTCTAGATCCATCTCTCCGTTCCTTTCACCGCTAGATCTCCGGCCATTCGATCCCATCGCCGACGTTCAAAATGGCTACACCTCCTCTCCCGATCACCAATCCATCGCCCCAGGCTGCTGAATCTCAGCCTCCGATCGCTACACCAGCCTTCCGCAGCTTCATCTCCCGAATCTCCACTTCCGTCCGCCAAGGCTTCTCCCAGCGCCGCCCTTGGTTGGAGCTCGTCGACCGATCCGCATTCACCAAGCCAGAATCTCTCACCGAAGCCGCCGCCCGGATCCGGAAGAACTCGGCTTACTTCAAGGTCAATTACATTTCAATGCTCGTAGTCGTCCTCGCATTCTCCCTACTCTCCCATCCTTTCTCCTTGCTCGTGCTCCTCTCGCTCCTCGCGTCCTGGATCTTTCTCTACCTCTTCCGCCCTTCGGATCAGCCGGTGGTGATCCTCGGCCGCACCTTCTCGGAGCGGGAGACGCTCGGCGTGTTGCTCGTTTCTACTGTTGTCGTAGTTTTCTTGACCAGCGTTGGGTCGCTCTTGATCTCGGCGCTGATGGCAGGAGTTGCGATCGTGTGCGTGCATGGTGCGTTCAGGGTTCCGGAAGATCTATTCCTTGACGAGCAGGAGCCTGCCAATGCTGGACTGCTTTCCTTCCTCGGCGGTGCAGCCTCCTCTGCCGCCGCAGCTGCTGCTCCAGTTGTTGCCAGTCGCGTATGAGACAGTGTAACTCCACTCTTCTACTTTGTATTTTGATAGCTGAAAATCATGTGTATGAGTATCTTCCCTGGATTATGAAGTACGTTTCTCTAAAGCTTTAATCATCGTTGGGACTGTTGCTCGTAGATCTGAGACTCATGGCAGAGCTTATACTGAATCTATTTCATTAATTTCCTATATGTACACTTTTTGATCATTTGCCGGCCTGTTGAACTTGATAGCTGTGCAATATATTGATTGATCTGTCATCTGTGTGAAATCCTAGCCACTGTGCTGCTCTATGTTCCAGGTTTACGGTATGAGTAGCAGCTGGAGACTGTGAATTGTTGTTTCCCATGTTGATTTCTAATGAACTCATGAATCTTGAGCTTGAGCTTGAACTCATGAAGCATTTGCTCTACCAATTGTGTATTCCAGAAATGAAACTGTGTTAGTAACTATGACTGGAAGCCCAGAATTTTCCTCCTACTGGCATCATTTTGCTGGACGGATATTGCCAATCCACGCCACGCCTGCGTCGTCCTAAGCTCGATATCCGGACGGGACCAATCTTAAGACCTTGATGATGTTTGTGGCACCTCCTGCATTGTGATCACATTGTTGTGTTGCCTTAATGGGAAATCGAGATAGCATGTGCACAATAATAACTACCTATCCAAATTATGAGATCGATATCAACTTAATTTGGGAGATATGTAAAAGTTTTTCTCTTCATTGAATTGGCAACTCTGTTGACCGTTCACTGCACCATATGGGGACAAGCTGCTATGTATGCTAAACCTATGTAACAAGTGTAGTTATGTAACGTAGTTCGGGTGGATAATGACAAAATAATTTGCTCTGCGTCCACCGCAACTAAGCAACCATCCAACGATCCCATCAAAAGCACTAAGCACAAACATCTTTAACCATCAATAATTCTAAAATAAAGGAACCAAAATACAGGGATAAATCTTAGCAAGACTAATGCAACCTTATACATCACCAACCCCGCCACGCCACCGGCCCCACTCGCGACACTTCACGGGCACATTGAATTCACGGCCTAACCATTAAAATAAATTTGAAGCTATAGGATATCTCTCATTGAAAAGGATATGAACACATATTTAATAGACTTTTAAATTTGACCATACAAAATTTTTTAGCTTGGATTTCTAACTGTTTTCCTACATGTATGCAAAAAGTAAGTTAATTTGACAATTTTTAACACTAACTTAACACAAAAAATCATTTTTAACTTCATTTAACAATTATTTTCTGGGGTTACCATAGTAAAACTTCATTTTTAGCCATTTTCAACATGCATGTCAAATATTAGCCAATTTGAAAATTTGAAAATTTTCATGTCAAAATTGTCAATTTTCATGGGTTATAACACACGAAATTGACAATTTACACATAAAAATTAAAAAATTTCAAATTGGCTAATATTTGACATACATGTCGGGAATAGCTAAAAATCCAAATTTCAACATGTTAACCTCTCCAAATAATAGCGAAATGAATTTAAAACACATTTTTTCTGAGACTATACGATAATTGTGTTAGGTTTAATCTTAAAGGCTTTCAAATTTGCTAACTTCTTGCAAGTTGAAAAAAGTTAGAAATCATTTTTTTTGAACAAGTTCAAGAAATCTCTTTGATTATATATAATCATGCACCTGCTAATTCACCGAAATTTATATTATTATTGTGTAATACAAAGCAACCCTCTAAAGATGAAGAAATAAATACCCTCAACTTTCGAAGACCGCCAAGTATATGAATATCGAGTTGTGTTTGTTTGTTGAAAACCTTTGACCGAGGACAGCGGAGGAGGAGGGTTTAATGAGCATCGGAGTTGGCTACACCAACTTAAAGACGTTAATATGGTAAAGCAACCGATGATTACGAGTCCCCCAAAAACTTGCTTCGAGCTAACTTGGTAACAATAAATTTCCCTTAAACTTAATTAATTATATCAGTGGCTACTAACTTGATACTCATATTTCACCGCTTCGAAGTAAATGAATTTCTCGTAAAATTTTTAAAAGGATCATTTGTATTTACTTTTCCCATTTTACCCTTCTGGTTCTAAATTCTTGCTGCTATCAGCTATCATCACTCGATCAGTAGCCGTTTTTATTAGTTAATCACGTCGTTAACCCCTCTCTGTTGGTGGAGAAGAAACTTATGAGAAGTGTATGCAGTTGGCGGACATTACAAAGACGTCACTGCGCCTCCCTTTTCTCTACATTGTTTCAGCTCCTCTCGATCTTTTCACCCTCGCATTTCCAGCTATAAACTCCCACGCATTTCTCTTCGCTCCCCCATTTCAAATCTCCAATTCCAGGAATCTACACTTTTCCTTCTCCCATGGAGTCCTCCGTCTTCTCTCGCTCCTTCCACTGTAAGTCTCCCTCTCCGTTTCTGATAACGTTCGCTTACTGTTGTTCTCGCATTTCCACTTGCTTCTCTCCCGTCGGCTTGAGAGATCTGCTGTTTGTAGTGCGTTTCGTGGAGCTGGAGTGCTTAATGTGTTTGTTTCGTGGTTTGTCTCAGGTTCTGTACCAATGATCTCAAGCGTTCAAGCTGTAGCTGGTAGGACCGGTGCAATTTCTGGCTACTTCAGCAGGAAGCTGGTCTGCTCTCCTGCTAAGAGGAGCCTCTCGCTAGCATCGTGCTCGAAGTCTGATGGTTAGTATATAGGTGGAATTGATACGATTCAAATAGTTGCGAGTTCATTATTACCAGACTTCATTTTCCGCAGTGATTGCGTTGCTTGTGATTCTATTAAACTGCTGCTCGTTTGAGAAATAATGAACAATGCTTTTACTGGCTGCAAGTATTTGATGTGGACATTATTGATTTGAACTGAAGCATTTTTAAAGTTCATACGAAATCTACTTAGGAGCTCTTTTGTGGAACTATATATCGTTTCTATTTGGCCTGCTATAGTTAGCATGATGGGTTTTGGAATGTCTAATGCTCACGATGAGTTTTTACTTCAGCAGATGGTGCCATATCAGTTGCATCACGAGCTACTTTTCCCAGAGATTTTGAAGTGAGTAGTTTCTCTTCTCCGTGCTTCAGCCGATTTCCTCATGTGTTCGTCCTAATTCCTAACTTAATGAGAAACATTTTGTTCTAGTATTTAGGTGACGTGATTTGGTATAACAAGATAAATGCTGAAAGAGAAGAATTATATGTCTTCATAGATTCTACGGAAAATCAAGCTCGATTAATGTCTTCTGATTAGAAATATGGGAAGATCTTGCAGTCTGCTGGTTGTGTATTGCTGAAATGTACCATACCTCTGATTAGATGTTGCTCCAACCGACACTATAGAATAGCCTCGCCTGTTTTGAGAATAATTTTATTCTACATCACCATATGATTGTTGGGAGTAAGTGTAGTAAGAATTAATGTATCGTGTAGTTGCTTTTGGCAGGATTCTATAACATTGATCGAATCTGTTATGCATGGATCTAAAACCTTATCCTCTTCCTTCTTGTTTGTTTAGAAACTTGATCTTGTGTATCTCTAGATGAGAATGTTGTTATCTTTCTACTCCTTTCCATTCACAGGCTCTGGTGCTAGAGGTCTGTGATGAAACGGAAGTTGCAGAGCTGAAATTGAAGGTAATTTAATCATACTGACACACCACTTGCTAGGAAAGGTTCTTCACATTAAAATGGGCTTCAATATTTCCTTACTGAACTAATTTACTTGCTTGTTCTCTAAATCATACATGTCATGCTACCACAAATAATAATACATTATAACTCTTGGGTGATGCTACTAATGTACTTTTTTCCAATAGGTCGGGGACTTTGAAATGCATCTGAAGCGTAATGTAGGAGCTTCAAAAGCCTCATTGCCCAACATTTCACCAATAGTTGCACCACCGATTCCATCTCAACCAATGGATGTAGCAGCTCCTGCTGCCCCATCAGCACCAGCTGCACCACAACCTCCCCCTCAGAAGAATGAACCATTCAAGAACGTATCCTTTGGAAAATCGCCCAGGTTGGCAGCTCTGGAGGCTTCTGGATCTAATGGTTACGTTCTGGTGGCTTCTCCATCGGTACGTGATGTGCTAGTCTGCTAGAGTTGGCCATTGGGGTTTTGTAACACGCTGAGATATCAGTTTAGTACATCCGCTGCCTACCTTTCAGGTTGGTTCGTTTCTGAGGAGTCGTACAAGAAAGGGAAAGGTGCTACCTCAGGTTTGCAAAGAGGTATATGTGCTACCTCAGGTTCAAACAATTGCAGTTTTTATCTTCCAACAGCTGATCCAACTAAAATGTACAAATTCTACTGCAGGGTGATATGATTAGAGAAGGGCAGATAATTGGATATCTGGAACAGTTTGGCGCTCAAGTTCCTGTGAGGGTGAGACTTCTGTGTTTCAATATTTTGAATGAGATCGAGCAATTTCAACTTCAGTTTTAACTTTGATGCTTCTTGATGACTGAGCAGTCAGATGTAGCTGGGGAAGTTCTAAAGATGCTCTTTGATGCTGGAGGTAAATTGTTTCCTACAATGTTTTTTTCTCATAGACGTGAAATAATTAAGTTGAAATCCAAATTCCTCTTTCGCTAACATCTACTATTGCACATGATACAGAAGCAGTTGGGTATGGAGACCCTCTTATCGCTGTGTTGCCATCTTTTCACGGGATCGAGAAGTAACCATCCGGCAGCCCTTCAGTAACATCCAGGTTTATAACTTGGAAGCATCCAGGAATGACCACCCGTAATGTGTTGTAGGCTATTGTTCTTGTTCTGCAATCTTACAACTGCTCTGCTTATGCTTCAGAAAATTGCAATGTCTTATCTGTTTATGCTTTTTCACTGTTTAGTTCATGAACTAGATTTAGATATTGAGGAACAATCGCGAGCGGAGGCAGAGTTTAGCCGCGAGAAGTTATCTTGTTGGCTCTCATGTATGCTGTTTGAGCCTCAAATTTGTGTTTCTTGTGGAGGCAAACTGCAATTTACTTGAGCAATCCAAATGTTTGAATTCGTCGATATGATACGACCGACAACATAGCATGCATATACACTTTTCTACAAGCATTGAGAAAGACAACAATGAACTGCAGCTTATTTCTTGGTAGAGAAAACCAGCCTAAGCTATGGTAAGGTTGACAATTTCCCTGAATTCCAGCTTCCTAGTCTCACTGTAAAACGTCCTATGCTTGTTAGGCCAATACATGAGCCAAATCCACCCCCTGATCTCGAACTCCATTGTCCACTTTCCAGGTATGCTCTTCCCATATTCACTCCCAGCAAACACCACCCTTCCTTGCCTTGTAAACGGCCGGTAAGCCGTTCTGTACCTGTCCTTGAACCAGGATTTAGGATTGATCAGCGCCAAAGGTGATGGTTTGGAGGACACTACCTCCCTGCCATCCACGTTATCATGAAGAAACCAGCTGAAAACTGCACTGTAGGCATACACAGAGCCTTCAAATTCCCATGGTTTCAGGCTCATTGACACTGTTTCCCCGGCTGAAAGCTTGGTCCCATGCTGTTTGGTGGGTCAAAGTCTCTATCCCCTTTTCCAGCTCGATTTCTCTCAGAGGATTCGATGAAGAGCTGCTCACTGATACACTGATTATGTTTGTCTGCAGGATTGGTTGCCCCCAATCGTGCACATGATTTTTCGGAACTGGGCAAATTTAATTTTTTTCAAAACTTTCTTTTGAGAGGGTGTGTTGATGAACACTATAAAAAACAATTTGAACCATCTCTCAACAATTTAAATTATTGGGATGCAACGGTTCATGACATGTTATTAGATGAAGGCTAAAAAGACCAAAAGGTCTACATTTTTGGTAGTCCTCAATCGTGTACATGACTTATTAGAAACTATGCAAACTCAGTTTTTCAGAGATCTTTCTTTTGAGGGGGTGGTTAATGAATATCATAAAAACCAATTTCGAGTCCTCTTTTAATAACTTGAGTTATTTAGTTGCAACGATTCTTGACAAGTATAGACAATACGTAAGCCGATAAGAAGGCATGGAATAGATGATGGGAATCATGAAAGGGAAGAAAGCAACGGCGTGAAGCAAATGTGTTGATTTTATAACATTGGTTAGTTAGGCATGATGAACAGTAGAAAAAGAAGCACCCCCTACCAAGTAAACTAAAAAAAGAGACGGTGAGTTCATGCACTTTTTTGCTAACTCCAGTTGAATAACTTTGATTAGTTACGTTAATGGGTGAAAGTGAGGTTAAATTTTGTTCTGTGCGAATAATTCGACGCATGCTGTGCTATTTATCTTATGTTTGTATTCGTCTTTCTTCAGACTAGCTAGCCCAGCTAGGCTATATATATGGCCTCAAATTCGTTCACTTTCGGACATGATGCAAGTTTCTATTATCATGTAGTCTTGTTAGTTCCAATGTTGTCATAACCAGACAGGACATGAACTGATTTAGCGATGGGTTTGATGGCCAGAGGTTCAATCGGGTTGAACATCTTAAAATCTCGTTCAAATTCAGGTGCGTTGACGGCTATCTTTCGTTCATAACCAATGCTTGATAATACAAAAAAATCGTACGTACTGTACTGAGATGAGGTAGGATCAAAATGAGAAACAAAGTGAATACCGATGCACACATCATATCTTCAGCTAGCCAAGTAATCAACAAGTTAGTTGTTTTTCCGATAAATATACTTTAACATGACAATTCAGTTTCGATTCAACCATTCAAAAGAACTAACAGCCTCAGGAAGAACGCGAGTTAATTACTTGGCTAGCTCGAATCAATCTCGACCTATATTGTTCCTTAGTAGGCTAGGATGAATGAGACTACAAAATAAATAAGCAGCCCAAGTCCAGAAATTTATAAATGACTCACCACCCGCTAAATAAGCAAGTTACATGATATCACTCAATAAGTCGGCGATTGAATCGAGAAGTATAATTTATAGCTAGCTGTTTATCGTTTTGTACGAGCATTTATTAGTAGAATTAGGGATGGTTTGTGGGAGTTCCGGCTTATTTATGTTTCAGTCTGGACTATTAATTTTAGATGTATAATAACAAATTTCACGAATTCGGCTCAGGGCAATTTTGAGCACGACTTAATGTTTGGTCGTGTTGAAATAAGATGGACTCAGTGTGAGTACTAAATTATATGTACAATTTTATTTAAAGTTTTGCTTTTTTACACAAAAACCTCATCGGTAGCCCATATATTACATTTTCAACTAAAAGCAATATGATGAATTTGTTTTTATTTTAAAAATTAATATTATGATTAATTTATCAATTAGTTATTCGATAGACTGTACACATTGTCGATTCAAATCCGACTCAGTGTATATTTCCATCTTCATTCCGTCCTTGCGAAGAAAGGATGGATTGCTACTATTAGAGAGAAACACCCACATGAAAGCCTGGAAATAATAACCAAATCACACTTGGCAGTTGCCACGCCATATCCTAGTCACCAGTCTTTCTTCGTGAATTGCAGGCCAATGGCCAATGGCCAATGGGTCCTACACAGCCACTTGTCCGTCTGACGAAACATTTATTTCACGTGGCCACGAATCATTGTCGTGTCTCCGTTTCACTCCAAACGCCACGCCGTTTCGCAGCTCTTCTCCTCCTCCGTCTAACCTCTAAACTCTCGACCGTTCACTTCCCAAACACGAAAAATGAAGCACCACCACCATATCCACCACCGGCAGTTCTTCACCTCCCCCGCGCCAAAACCACCGCTGCTGCAGCCTCCACCACACCTCCACCGACACCACTACCACCGCGTATCAATTTCAGTCAGCTCCGGTCAGACTACCCCCGGTAGTCCAAAAGAATGCGGCCAGAGTCAAACCAGCAGCTCCATTGGCGCGAAGAGAAGGCATATCCTGATTGCTCCGCTCTTAACTCTCGGCGTTTCCGTCCTCCACTCCTCCGTCTCCAAAGCGGATGACGCAATTCCGCAGCCGGCGTCTCCTCCTCCTCATCCTCCTCCGTCCTTGTCTCCGCAGCCGCAGGTCCAACCTCCGCCGCCGGCAGAGGTGATGCCGATTAATGCGAGGATATACGACGCGACGGTGATTGGAGAGCCGCTAGCTCTAGGGAAGGAGAAGAGCGCTAAAGCGCTGGAGAAGCTGTCGAGTGCTAGGATAGTGTATTTAGGCGAAGCAGAGCAAGTCCCGACTTGGGAGGATAAGATATTGGAGCTTGAAATCGTTAAGAGCTTGAGAAAACGATGCGTTGACAGCCAGAGGTCCATTTCCTTGGCTATGGAGGCGTTCCCTTGCGAATTGCAGCCGAAGCTCGACGAATACCTCGATAAAAGGTAGTAGCTTTTGGATCTGTACATTTCTCCATTTTAGCTACTCTGATTTAAAATTTATCTGTCAATCCACAACTGGAAATTCTGATTACGTTTGATGTTTGGTGATTATTTTGGATGCCAGGATAGACGGAGAAACTTTCAAATCGATCTTATCGAATTGGCCTCCTGAACGCTGGCAGGAGTATGAGCCTCTTTTAAGCTATTGCCGTGATAATGGAGTCAGAATTGTTGCTTGTGCTGTCCCTCCGAAGGTGATAATGGCTTCTGGCAATCACAGAACCAAACTTGCTAAGAACTCTCTGCTACATTGCTGATTTCTGATGTTTGTCAGGATTTTGTACTTACTCATGCAGCGGTTAATGCTATTTATGATGTTAACAGGTGCTGAGGACTGTCCAAGCAGAAGGCCTTCACGGACTTTCAAAGCCTGACCGAAAACTATACTCTCCTCCAGCAGGTTCAGGCTTCGTATCAGGGTTCACCTACATTTCTCGCAGATTAAGCGACATGAACAATGAAAACCTATCCCTTTCCATCGGTCCGAGCTCATACTTGTCTGCACAAGCAAGAGTAGTAGAGGAATACACCATGTCAAGAAACATTCTGCGAGCGGTGGAGGACGGAGGATCTTCTGGCCTGCTGGTGGTGGTGACTGGAGCTAGTCATGTTACTTATGGATCAAGGGGAACGGGGATACCCGCAAGAATATCAAAGAAGATGCAGAAGAGGAGCCAAGTTGTCATATTGATGAATCCCGAAAGACAATTCATCCGCAGAGAAGGAGAAGTCCCTGTAGCTGACTTTTTGTGGTATTCTGCTGCTAGGACCTGTAGCAGAAACTGCTTCGATCGTGCTGAAATTGCTCGAGTGATGAATGCAGCTGGTAGGAGGAGGGATGCACTACCACAGGTAACGCGAAATCAGAACAAAAATTTGAATCTTTGTTTGATAAATTATCATATAACTATACAGAATAGTTGTTCCAGCTTTCTCATAGTTCGTTCTTATCTTCAGGATCTTCAAAAGGGTCTTGATCTCGGATTAGTATCTCCGGAGGTGCTACAGAATTTCTTTGATCTGGAGCAATATCCTCTTATAAAGGAACTCACCCATCGTTTTCAGGTATTAAAAGAACTTCTCATCTCCTAAAACTGTTGAAATGGCAAGGTTATAAACACTTTGGCCTAAATATCACTTCTGCTGCAGGGTTTCAGAGAGAGGTTGTTGGCAGATCCAAAATTTCTGCACAGGTTGGCGATAGAAGAAGCCATATCAATCACCACGACACTCATCGCGCAATACGAGAAGCGCAAGGAGAATTTCTTCGAAGAGATAGACTACGTTATCACAGACACAGTCAGGGGATCCGTTGTTGATTTCTTCACCGTGTGGCTTCCTGCTCCGACAATTTCCTTCCTTTCCTACGCCGACGATTTGAATCCTACTGACAACATAGAGTTTTTGAAAGGTTTACTGGGTTCCATCCCGGATAATGCGTTTCAAAAGAATCTAGCGGGAAAGGACTGGAATTTAAGTCACAGAGTGGCATCTGTGCTTGTTGGCAGCCTTAAACTCTCTGGTGTAGGATTTGTTTCCAGTATTGCAGCTGTAGCTTCCTCAAACGCCTTGAATTCGGTTCGCACGCTCATTAGTCCGGAGCCGGTTAAAGTCCAACGGATTAAACGATCTCCAATACTCAAAACTGCAGTTGTATATGCAAGCTTTCTCGGCATATCAGCGAATCTGCGGTATCAGGTACCTGCATTGAACATCATCCATCTCGTCAGCTTGTATGCCCTTAACATTTCTTATCATTCTTAGAGAATACTAATTGATTTCTAAAAATTGTGATGCAGATTATTGCGGGACTAGTGGAGCATAGGATATCTGATGAACTCTCCTCACAACCAGTACTTGTAGCTATGCTGTCATTTGTCGTTCGGACAATCAACTCCTATTTGGGAACCCAGGTGAGATTTCTCAACATCTCAGTCGGAGTTCAAGTACCAGCGGATGTAAAAATTAAATTGGCCCTGCGCTAAATGCTTGTTTGCAGCAATGGATCGATCTTGCGCGATTTTCGGGACTACAAAGCAGGAGTAGTGAATCAGAAGCTGTCTCCTCTAATTACCAGGCAGTAGTGGAACCACCATTGAATCTGATTGTGGAATGCGAAACCACCAAAGAATCAAGCAACGAAGTCGAAACAAAGAACTGATGAGGTGAAATTGTTTCCACTATGACTGTGATTGTTCCTGCAGGGTCTGTAAATTACTATTCCCATATCTAACAATGTATATGAACCACACACATAGGTTTTATACTTCCATCTCCATAACACTCCAGTACAAAATTTTGGCCAATGTGATGTTTGATTTGTAAGCGTCAGAGGTTCTTTAGTCTCCCTGTGTTAATTTACTGGAAAATCTTAATGATATGAGCAGGCTGAGAAGATTGGAACAGAAAAAGGCTTCAGTTTCGCACGTCTGAAAAAAAAACAGGATAAGAAAACGCAGAAACCTCTCGATATGTGGAGAAACGTTTCGGATTTGCGGAAGCAAAATTGAAACGCCACGGCGGTGGGCTCGGTTAAGTGGGAAAAAATGAAAACGAAAAAAATCCTTCGAAACGCGAAACGTTTCGGGTTAACCAAACCAAATTCGAAACGCGATAAATTGACGAGAAAGAGAAGTTGGAAAGATGACTCGTGTGATGAGATATCGATAAAACCCCGTGATATATTGACGTTTTTGGCGATACTTTGACCCGGGCTGTAATTCCCTATTATCCCTATTTTCTATTGATTTAAATGGGTATATTCCAATTTATATGTGGTGGTGCGGGCCTGGCCCAAGATTTCAAGGCCAAGTCAAGGTCGGCTGGGCCTAAATTTCAAAGAGCCTGAAAACCCGATCGGACCTGAAGTCCAATAGAAACGACGCCGTTTGTAAGCAAACAAAAATTCCTCGTGAAATCTCATCGCCGTTTCCCTTATGTGAATAAAACCTGAACTCACTATTTTCACATACCTCACCGGAATCATCGCTCGACGGCGGCGGTATATGACTGCTCCAATATAGGCTCCATGGAGGAAGTTTCTTTCAGTGGGTTTGCTTAAATTATAGATTATAGCACATACATTAAAATTATAGATTATTGTGACTACATTACATTATAAATTATAGATTATAGCACTCATAATCATCAATGGGAGATTGAAAAACTCTGCAATCGTCAATGGGAGATCGAAGTCTCTCATATCTATCATGAAGCCATTTGTGATGCGGAGTTTTTGTCTAATTTTGGCCACTCCTAAATTTATGGTTTACATATTTTTTATTTTCCTCCTAAGGATTTGTTCTTACTAATTTAACTAGATATTATTGGTGTCTCTTTTTCACGATTAGTTCTGATGAATTTTCACAATACTTAATCATATATATATATCAAGATCGATGCCAAATAGGCATTACATTTAGAGCTAGCTATGAGATTCCCATAATGCTTGTCATTATCTGCTTCTCTCCTCGAAAACGGAACAGACGAGCCGATTGGGCAGTCAAAGAGTTAATTTATGGTAGACTATCTAATGATTGGAGAAATTTGGCTAACCCAATTCCTCGATCTCTATAATTATTAGGTTCTACTCAAATTTGGGAAGTTAATTAGTATCCATTTGTTTTAAAAAACAAATATAAAAAAATTTACGAACATATTTATCCGTAATATTATCATTTAGATGATTTTTGCTCCATCTAAGAAGTGAGATGAAATTTTGATTATTATAATATTGTTAATTTGTACACAAAAATCCACACTATGACTAATACACTAATAATGTTTGTTTATATTGGTACGTTGAAATCAATATTTTTATGTGAAAAATATTATATATGCTCACTTGACTAAAAACATTTATCTACGGTCCATACAATGTTTATAACTTTATACACAGTTGATGGAAGTAGACACCATAAATTAATTAAAACATTTCAATCAAAAAAGGAAAATGACGTAATTAAATATATATTCATAAAGCGCAAACGATCAATTCGAGGAAACAAAATAGAGAAAGAGACATAAATAGCGGGATAGTATAATTTACTACATTTAATGAATGGGGCAGCTGGTAGTGAAGAAGCAACATCGACTTTTCCGAAAGAAATATTAGCGTCGATCATGAATAGTTGTATTTCAATAATTTCTGTTATATTATTTTAAAAGGAAGTTTTTAAAAAACTTGACGTTTGTATAACTTTGTTAATTCAATGCACATAATATTGGGGATTATTAGTTGGATTTGAAACGAAGACCTTTCGATTATGAAAATTCCAATATCATGTCATGAGTTGTTAGAGTTCAATAATTTATATTGTTAGGGAGAGAATTCAAACTGATATTTATATTATTCATTAAAATATTTGACATGGTGGACCAATTTAGATCACTGCCTAAATCTTCTGTTTTGGTAACAATAAAATTCTATGTAACATTTTTAAAATTAATATTTACGTTGGGTTTTTCTGTACGAGCCGACATTTAAACTTGAGTCTCGTTTCATCCTGATTTCGCTACTAAATGTTAATGAATAATATAAATATCAATTAAAGTAACTCGATTTATTGGAATTAATGCAATAATTCTTCATATACTATCAAAATCTTACATAATTAAAAGATCTCTGTTGGAAACATGAGTTATTTAAGCTATACAAACCTCAATTCAACTTTCATTTAAAAAAATATATTAATAGATAATATAAATATTAATTAAAATTTTCTTTTTACTACTTAAATATGTTAAGATTCAACTAAACTTTTGCTAAATATTTTTTTTGTTTGTTTTTACAACCGGTTATGATTGTAAAATTTTAAAGTGTGGAAAATTCCACTTTTTTATTATCTAAAAATCCCAGTTATCGTTGCTAATTTTCTTGACGGTAGCAGACGGCGACTAATTCGACGACGGCCGACGGTCAAAAGTTCATGCTTAAGTGTCCACATAATAAATTATTAGCCCCACCCCACCATCCACTAAAAAACACTACTCGTGTGTCGTCTATCTAATAGTCAGAAACTCAAAACCGTAATCGGTCACTTAACTTTCAGGATGTAACTTAACAGTCACCTAATTTATAGACATGTCGGTCATCCAACTTCAATCTTTGTAACGGACTGTGTTTCAGTCCAACTAACTGTTCCACGACACAACGAGATGTAACGAACAAGTACTTAAACCGACTATGAATTAGTCAATTGATGAATGACCCCATGATGCATACATACTACATGCATTTCCATGCAACGTCTTTGATGGCCATAAACGAGCGGAGATGACAAAAACATGCTTTTAGCTAAAAGCATAGAAAGTTGTCTAATTGCATACAATGGAGTAGATGAGGCATTCAATGTCGCTTAAATAAGAAAGATAAACACAGTAAATTTAATGTTATCAATAGACAATCCTTAACCGATTAAGTCAACCTCTTCCAATTACTTTGATAAAAAAGTAAATAAAAAAGAAAACTAACCCCTTACAAAAAACATAATTTATATTTGTCGTTTATTCTAATATATTTGTAACTTATTATCTTTTTATTCTCGTATTTTCTATTTATATTTTATTACTTGTTAAAAACATCTCAACACTATTCTATTTAGTTAAAGTGGATCATATTTTTTTAATTCTTTAATAGTTTAGTAGGTAAATCTTCTTTTTCTTTTATGATATCAGAACAACTTTATATTACTATTCCGTTCAGTCATACAACTACTTCTCCACCTCTCAAACACCTAGGGAAATAAGTATAATTGACATTTTGGATTTGATATACAAGTTATAGGTGACCAATGTGTTACAAGTCCCAAATTAAGTGACCCATTTACCTAATAAGCAAATAATTAGGGCGATTATTATAAACACAATACAAGATTTAATAAAATCACACATTTTTATTATTCGATTGCCAAGACAACACCTCCACCTTGACATTGCAGAAATACACACTACTAGAACTCGAAACTTCAAACCCGACCCGAAAACCCACAGGATATTACGTATCCCGTTTGGCTAGACTAATTTCACACTCAAACAAAGAAAGCAACCAAATTATGAAAACAACACCAGCAGCCAAACACGACCTTAGTCTAGAAAAGCCTTACATCTCGGCTAAACGCACACGTTTTACACTCCGTTTATTTAATTCTTAATTAAGGGAGCGAGCGATGATGGACGGCTCAGATTAATCAGATGGCGAGAACAAGTCCAGGAACGGACTTCTTGGAGAGGCTACTCTCCCAGATCGAAGGGCAATGCACGCGCGTGACCTCAGCCGTCGATGACTTCGACTTCGACCTGATGCCGCCTCCTCCGCCGTTGATGTTGTACTTCGAGCTGGAGAGGCGCGTAACCGTGAGAGAAGTGTTGAAATACTCCCTTACCTGGGTGATTAGCCCATCAGTGACGGTCCACGCGTGGACCCAGTAGATCTCCCTCTCCGAATCGTAGCCTTCCGCTATCACGATCGATCCGAAGGACGCGATTGATTTCGGGACGAACTCGAACGATTGGATCTGATTTTTGTTGTTGTTGTCAGCGCCGGTGAGCAATCGCATCATAAACTGGTGGGACTGCGGACCATGGAACCACCACTCGAGGTCGTGGGCGAGGATCTTGGTGACTGTGTCGACGTCGCGGCAGCTCAGGGCCTCATAGAGGGAAAGAACCACTTCTCGGTTCTTCCTTTCTTGCAGAGAACTTTCTGCCAGCTCGTCAGAGTTAGCCAGTGCTTGAAGAAGCCCTAATTGGCCGGTGATATAATAAAAAGGAAATTGGATTTGCAGAGGAAACTGGTGAAGGCTCTGAGGGATTCAGCGGTGGAAATGCGGGTTTTTATATAGAGAGACGGGGATAAGAGAAATGATGGGCGACGATTGGGTGCAGTAGGGTGCAGATTGTTCAACTTGGATTTGTTATGACGTGGCGAGTAGGGATTGGCGGTATCTTCCATTTTGGCGCTTTATTTAATTCTCCCGGTCAAAGATGGAGGTGTGACAGGTCAGCAAAATTCATTGTTAGTCAATCTTAAGCCGACCATTTTATTTTTTAAGCCTTCCGATATAAAGGTAACGATAATTAAAATACATAATTAAGTCTGGATTCTGATAAGCTATAATTTCCACTTGATCCGATGTTAATAAGGCGTTTGTTTGATTTTGAGGTTTGGTCGAAAATGAATTATAATAGTTAATAATTTCGTTAATATTACCACAACTCATATTTATTATTATTTTTAAATATGTTTTTTTAAACAATATTTTGGAGGTATCGGTATTTTGAAGGTATTGGTACCATCTACATTAAAAGTTTTATATGTTGAATGTTTAAAATTTAAAAAATGAATCCTAAAGTCCTTGCTTTAAACTTTAAATATAAAAAAATGATGCTAAAATATTAAACACTAAATTTATAAAAGGAAGTATTTTCCATAGTTTCATTGATGTTAAAACAATGTTTCCCTCCGTATTATTAAAGATTTAGGAATCCGGCATGTTGGCTGTTTCGATTGGAAGCTGAGTCGATTGATATGAAAGCTCTATTTTCTTTAATCAAAGGTTAGCTTACAAGGAAATTGAGCTGAATTAGGAAGGTAACTTACACAAAATGCAGGGGTTGTGAAGGCACAATTTTGCAAAAATAACCATGGAATCCAGCTTGCATTGCATTAAACTACTTGATCGACAAACCCCGCAAATATTTTTGGATTTGAAAAATCTATGCTCGATGATAATAATTAGATTTGGAACCATGAGTAGCTAAACTTTCTGTGTTGTTCGGATTAGATGACGTTTTAGCTGAGCTTTGTATGAATGATTTGATTTGTTATTGAGGTTTATTCAGACTTATGATGCGTTCTTCCTAAAACCTAATTTACGATTCAATTATGTCTGGCCGTCTTGATTGAGTCATCGACATTGATTTGTGGGTCCGAGAGGAACATAGGTTGATAGGTCGCTTAGGAAGAACTCTAGATAATTCGTTAGCTCGAGAGAGGAGCGAATCGTTTAGGCTCTTTGCACGTTTATCGTTGTGGCATTTCATTGAACTTGATTAATGCGTTTTGTTTAGGTGTAGATTAGCTCGAGAGAGGAATCTACAGTTAGACGAAATAGATCCTTAGAGGCGCGAGAGTGATCTAAGACTACATTAGGAAATTGTCGAGCCGTTATAACCTGAATACCGAGATAATTAATCATTTATTCGTACATTGCTAGCTTTAGTGGATTCGAATCCGAGCAACCTTCATTCCTTATCTGAAACTTAATCTCTTGAATTCGTTTACCTTTTAATTGCATGCTTAGATGTTAATCAGTTACTTAAAATAATCCAAAAACAAATTCAATCTTTCATTTGGTTTAGTTTGATTGTCAACTTGAGTAATAAGAATAGAAAGACCCTAGGGAGAATTACGATCCCACTAGAGCAATCTAGTGGATATTTGAAAGCGGGGTAAAATCCGTGCATCAATTGGACTTCGGAGCGATGAGTTATACTCAAAATACTAAACAGTGACGCTTTCTTCCCAAGTCGAACGCTTTGAGTTGTTCCGGCCTCCCCGCCATGTCTTGATTTATCTCTAAACGTCATATGACACCTGAAATATACCAAAAACATACCAAACACCATAATACGGCCCCGATGGGGTAAGAGAACCAAACATGTACTCAAAACACAAATTTGAATACATTTCAACACACAAAAATATAGTTTATAACGAAAAAAGGTATATCGAAAATACATCACATCACAGACAAACCCCACATCCTTTTATTTTGGGTTTCTCCATTTTTTCTGTTCTTAACAAGTTACGAATGTGAAAATTGAACGAAACAGTAACTCCAGCATACTTGACATACCACGCTTCGTCTTTTTTACTTCCCACAGCCATCTTGTCGTTTTGCAACCATAATTTTTCTTTTGTTGACTTATCACCTTCACGGCAATTATACCAGTCACTGTAATGCCAAGATGCAATGATGGCGCTGCCGACTTTGCAATCGCATCTCATATCCACCCAACAGCAGGAAGAGAACACAACCCCAATCACAATTCCCTTAACAATCATTGGTTGGTCAGTGTTATTAGGAGGAGGCAACTCTACCTTCACACTGCAATACTCGTCCTCCTCCATCAAGTTCATGCTTTTGTAGGTTAACCATTCAGGAAGCTCACTTCTTGAACATACAAGGTCACACTGTCACCCACAAAGATACGCAACACAAATTATTTTTAACACTTCTCTTCTAACAGCTCATAAAAGATCAGGGTGGCAATTACGTTACCTTTGGTGACGAATACAAGATGGGATGAACAAGGAAATTGGCCAGTTGTGGGCATTCCTCAAAATCGAGTTGCTTCAGATGCAACAGCTCACTTGTGTTGCTTGGTAGAGCTTGTAAAAACTTGCAACCACTTGCATACAATGTCTCCAGATTTGGTGGGAGTTCTGGCAGATATTGAATACCTGTCTTTGATAAATCAAGTTGTTTGAGAGATCTTATATTGTTGAAGCTAGATGGCAGGGTTTTGAAGTTTCCACATTGAGTTATATGAATACTAGTCAAGCCTGTAACAGGTTCCGAGATCTCTGGCAAACTTCCAATCAACGGGCTCCCATGAATCTTGAGTTTATAAGAGACCATGTTCCATATATTCTTCGGCATACTCTTGAGTTGCAAATTTCCAAAAAGAAGCAGTGTGTTGAATTTCGGCATAATCAATTCAGAAGAAGTGTGACGATCATACAAATCAATATCTCTTATTGAAGTACTGTTCAAAGAAAAAGTCTTCAAGTCTGCTGTAACAGCAGGAAATTTGGTAATGTTTTCACCATGAAGAAGTAAGACTCCATTTTTCTTGACATTGTAAATTGCACTTGGTAGTTCTATAAGGGATGTCCGAGATAAATCAAATTCCTCCAACTCTTTTGAAATAATCTCTGGGCAGTGCCTGACATTGAGACAACTCGCCATCCTAACATGCTTAAGCAACTTTGAGTCAAGTCTAGGCGGAAGACGCTTGAGGTTTCGGCAACCATGAAGATCTAATGTTATCAACTTGGTCAAATATTGAACATGACAAGGTACCTCAACTAGGCTTCCACATTGACCAAGAATGAGTTCTTCGAGTTTTGAAGAACTTGATAGATTTGGAATAGCAATTAGATTGCTACAGTAGGAGAGATTAAGTACCAACAAGTTCACAAGTTGGGGCTGTAGAAAAAGGAAAAAGGTTAAGTAATGATTGTAAGTAATTAAGAGGTCAAATAGAAGATCATCAGAAAACTTACTTGGTCATGTCCTTTCCAACATCTCTGAATTTGACTTCTGCATATAATAAGATGGGTAAGGTGCTGAGGATAAAAATTTGATGGTAGAGATTTTGAAGGATATCCATTCCACTCCAACCATCTCAACCCGTTAGGAAGTGAGCTAAGTCCACCATAAGGCAAATGAATTTTATACGCACCATAAACCTTGAGAAAGGTAAGAGAATTCATCCCCTCAAAGGCATCAGCTTCCAAATACATCTCTTTGGCTTCCGAAAGATCCAAACGTATACCTTCAGTTGTCCTTTGTTCCTCCAATGGATTTTTCCCTTTCCAATGCATGTCAACGATTCTTCTCCTCTTCATTTTTGGCAGGACCACCATTCCTATGGCTTTGAAGAAGCCGATAAATGATGTATTCCAATTTTTCACTTCTGAAGTTATAGAAAACTTGTGAACATCTCGAGCCCTAAGCAATTTACGAATATCATCAGGATCGGCCAATCTGCTGCGTTTGCCAAGCTTTGGTTCTCCATTGACAATATTCCAAGCCATCTCCTTAAGTAGATCATGCACCTCAATCTTCTTGTTAGAAACACAAGCTAAGAGGGATCTATCGATTAGAATTTCCACCTTAACAAGAGAAGCGGGGTGCATGGTGGACATATACTCAATCAATTGAGATTTTGGTATGCTATCGAATAGACATGCAACATCCAGAAATATTATCTGCTCTATCTCCCCAAGCATATCGTAACTCCTCCTGAAAACGTTGTGGATATCTGTCTCTCCAGTTTGCTTCAACCCGCTCAAGAAACTTTCCCAATAATCCATATCTCGACTGCACAATGCACCCCCCAAGATCTTAAGCGCCAAGGGATGTCCCTTACAATATGATGTTGCAAGACGACACTTATCTGTCCAATTATCTTGAGGGAAGTCGTGTCTGAATGCATGCATACTAAACAACTGGGTGGATTCCTCGTCATTCAAACACTCAACTTTATAAATCTCCCTCGTCGCATTTCTAAGCACTTCTCGATTTCTTGTCGTCACGATGATCCTACTCCCCACTCCAAACACGTTGTTGAGATCGGAAACACCTCTCAAAACAAATTGTTCCAATTGCTGCCAAGTCTCAACATTGTCGAGAACAATGAACACCCTCAAGCGTGAAAGACGCCTCCGTCGATATGTAATATCCAAATCTTTGCAGTCAATGTTATCTTCATCCAACAGTTTTGAATAGAGTTTGCAAACAACTTCTTCAACGTTGTGATGATGTCCACATCTTTCATTTACGTTTGAAATGAATAGACGTTTGATTCTTTTGTCGGACGAAGTTATTTTTTCATAACAAGCATTTGCTAGAGTTGTTTTTCCAACACCGCCCATTCCCCATAGCCCAACGATGCGAGTTTCCTCTACTCTGTCCATAGCTAATAGTCGCTCAACTTTAAAAATGCGTGAATCCATAGCAATCAAATTATCATTCTTGATAATCGGTGACATGTCAATTAATTTCTTCAGAACATCTTCTACAATTGCCTTAATCAATTCAGATTCATTACAAACTGAAAGTTTATATAAAAATCGGAGATTCCAAAATTCTCGAACTCATTATCTACACATGTTCAGATTTTAAAGATTGACAGATTCAGGTAAGTTCGAAAAAAAGAAAAATCATTCGCTTATATTCTCAAAAATGGCAAGAACAGAGTAATATATTCTTCCTTGGGATCTCTTAATTGGCTGTTCAAATCATTAACTTCCCATCATCATCCGCATGTAGAATTTTTCGTATACATTTAATTCGATATATGATGTGAACCACGCTATGATTACGAAAAAACCCAACAACAATATCCTCCAAACAAAGAAAAGGGATAAAGTTAGAACCTTTAGTTGAATGTTGAAGTTCACAGGAAAGATTCTTCCTACTTCTTCACTAGGCACAGTGCTTGGTATTTTGTGAAGGAGAAGTCCGGGGCCTTCATCTTTAGGTACCTACATTTTCACAAAACAAAATCAAGTCTCCAAGTCATAACATGTTTGATTTCGGTGTTTTGGGTTTGTGCTTTGAGTAAAATGGTAGTTTTTTAAGATTCCTCATTTAATAGAAGAAATAAATTTTAAAATTTGTGTGTTTGATGGAAAAGTTGAGCTTTAAAACACCGAAAACAAAACTCAATGAAAAGTTAAGTTTTGCGGGTTTTCAAATTGATATCTATTTAAAATTTTGATACTATCCTTGTTTTATAAAATTTACAATTGAGTTTTTATAAAATAAAGGACAATCCAATAATTAAACAAAAAAGTATATATTTTTACTAAAACCTCAATCATAAATATATAACTTCCATATAAATGTTTTGAGAAATGATAATTTCTTTATATGCACCGTTTTTATAAAACTACTGAGTCTCATAACACAAACAACCAAACGTGGATGTGCAAATTGATGAGCTTACATACTTCACTTCTGACACCATCCTAGGGATCACTTCGTCAACTCCATTCATCTGGCAAAAAGTAACATAGTTTTAAAAGTTCCAGAGATCACGGATTTGAAGTTCGTAATACGCAATTATTTCGATTCTTCGGTGATGACATCACCGATCTCATTTGGGTTAATGACCGACATCCCAAAATTAACTTGATGACAACATCACTAATATATGGTGCCCGTTGAAAGGATTCTTCGAATAAGAAAATATAATTTCAAAAGCTAAACTTGAGCCATCAAAATGATTATAGGCGTACCAAGTATATCATTATGCAACCCATGTCCCACTAAATTGCTGTTCCGTTGGATGATACCTACAAAATCGGACACATGTAGGTATCTTGATGCTTTTAATTGACTCTTATACCACAATCGGTTTCCATATTACTATCTGTCAAGAACCGTTTCATTCCAATAATTAGAGAAATTATGTTATTTTCTCGTTTCATGTACTAAAATATATGTGAAATTTTGATGATTTCGTAATTCAGCTAATGATATTTAAAGTTCTGCTACTCTACTTATTTGTTTAGACTAAATAATTAATCCAAATTAAATTTATAACCAACCTACTTATAAATAATCTCATAAATTTAGTTCAAACGTCAAATGTAAGAAAAAATCGCATGTGACACATTCAATTTTGTCTTACATAACAAAAGTACAACTACTTTAAAAAATGTGTTTGTAAATTAATTATTCGATATACAAAAAATTCATTTGAAATTTTAGAATTACTAATGAAAAATGCTAACATAAGTGACTTGTTTTCAATTGATTTATAAATTTAAAATTTTGTCAGGATCTCTAATCATCTTAATTTCACCATCAACATTCTACCGTCTTGAACCAATAATTATAATGGTTAGAATAATAATGCATTTTCATAATTTTATGGTCTTATGATTCGATTTGATTGGAAAAAAAAACAAAACATCACTCCTTACGTACGTCGATTCAATTACATACATACATAAAAGCAATGCATGCACGTACTCCATTATTTTCTCGTCACTGTTGCCTGGCTGTCCTTTGGAGTAGTCGTGGAGGCAGCCCAAGTGAGCCACGTGTCGAGCTTTTAGCAGCCGATGAATGTCGAATGTACAACCTTTTGACTTGGGGCTTGTTATGAAACAGAACAGAATGAAAATATCCATGAATGATGATGCCATCAGTCCACCCAAATCGTGATTAGTTATTACTTAACATTTATCATTACTTTCGGTCTTAATTAACTACTAATTTTGTACTGATTGTTTAATTTTGTGGCAAATGATTAGGTTAGAGGTCTCTATCAACACTAAAGGCTAATCCTTTAGACACTTTCGTGTGTCTAATCTTCATTCACAATTAATATCGTTTTATTTGTTATGATTGGAGTTTGTGTTTGTACATATGCCTTCGACTTAAATTTGGGAAGTTGGTCGATCACTCGAGTAGAGATTTGTGTGGTCATTGAAGGTATGAAGCTTGTTTGGTCGTTAAAGATACATAAGCTACTGTTTCAATCCGACTCATAAACGATGATACCTGCTTAAACCATCAACATGCATGCTCTCTCCGTATTTATTGCGAAGCTAATTGTGCTACAAATTATTTAACCAATCTGAGTCACTTTTTATTTTATTTCTTCTCTCATTTATTTCACTGTTCCAATCAATGCATGTACCGTTGGTTGAATTATGACCTTATAGATGTGCATTTGCCCCGAACTGTTCCGGACTAAATAAGGTTTTCCTTTTCCACAAAAAAATAAACAATCGACATAGTCTTAAAAATATCATGTACACATGGATGATAGCGTGACCAATAGGCCAACAATGAGTAAACAACAAGCAACTATATGAAACCATAGTAGAGTTGACAACAGCAAATAGAACATTCAACTGGATAACAAATGTACCTGCATCATGCACCGTATATGGCAGCTCAGATTAACAAATGGCAAGTCTTTTTCCCTCCCCCACCAAACTACTTTAGTAGAGCAGACAAACCCCACATCTTTTTATTTTGGGTTTCACCAATTTTATTATGCTACACAAGTTATGAAAATGAAAATTGAACGAAACAGTGACTCCAGCATATTTGACATACCACGCTTCGTCTTCTTTACTTCCCACAGCCATCTTCTCGTATTGCAACCATAATGTTTCTTTTGATGACTTACCACGTTCACGGCAATTATACCAGTCACTGTAATGCCAAGATGCAATGATGGTGTTGCCGACTTTGCAATCGCATCTCATATCCAACCAAAAGCAGGAAGAGAACACAACCCCAAACGCAAATCCCTTAACAATCATTGGCTGGCCAGTGTTATTAGGAGGAGGCAACTCCACCTTCACATTGCAATAACCCTCGTCCTCTTTCTTCAAGTTCATGCCTTTGTCGGTTAACCATTCAGGAAGCTCACTTCTTGAACATACAAGTTGACACTGACACCCACAAAGATACGCAACATAAATTATTTTCAACACTTCTCTTCTCGCAGCTCATATATATTTCAAGATAAAAGATCAGGGTGGCATTTACGTTACCTTCAGTGACCGATACAAGATGGGATGAACAAGGAAATATACCAGCTGTGGGCATTCATTAAAACGGAGTTCCTTCAGATGCAACAGCTCACTTGTGTTGCTTGGTAGAGCTTGTAAAAACTTGCAACCACTTACTTCCAATGACTTCAGATTTTGTGGGAGTTTCGGCAGAGCTTGGATACTCTCACACCCAGGCATTGCCAATTCTACCAACTTGGAAAGCTTATGGATACCCGTTGGTATTGACTCGAGGCTCGTGCAGTCGCTCAGATTAATCGAAGAAAGCTCCCTCAATTCTTGGATACTAGACGGAAGTGACTTAATACCTTTGTTTGATAAATGAAGCACCTTTAGAGATCTTATATTGCTGATGCTAGATGGCAGGGTTTTGAGGCTTCCACATTCACTTATATGAATATGAGTTAAGCTTGTAACAGGCTCCGAGATATCTGGCAACTTTTCAATCAACGGGCTCCCATGAATATGGAGTTGATAAGAGACCATGTTCCATATGCTACTCGGCAGGCTCTTGAGTTGCAAATTTTCATAAAGACGTAGTCCGTTGAATTTCGGCATAATCGATTCAGAAGAAGTTTGACGATCATAAAAACCAATATCTCTTATTGAAGTCCCGCCCAATGAAAATGTATTCAAGTTTGCTGTAACAGCAGGAAATTTGGTAATGTTTTCACCATAAAGACATAAGGCTCCATTTTGCTTGACATTGTAAATTGCACTTGGTAGTTCTACGAGAGATGTCTCAAATAAATCCAATTGCTCCAACTCTTTTGAAATAATCTCTGGGCAGTGCCTGACATTGAGACAACTCATCGTAACATGCTTAAGCAACTTTGAGTCAAGTCTAGACGGAAGACGCTTGAGGTTTCGGCAACCATGAAGGTTTAATGTTATCAACTTGGTCAAATATTGAACATGAGAAGGTACCTCAACTAGGCTGCCACATCCGTCAAGAATGAGTTCTTGGAGTTTTGAAGAACTTGATATATCTGGAATAGCAATAAGATTGCTACAGTAGGAGAGAATAAGTACCAACAAGTTCACAAGTTGGGGCTGTAGAAAAAAGAAAAAGGTTAAGTAATGATTGTAAGTAATTAAGAGGTCAAATAGAAGATCATCAGAAAACTTACTTGGTCATGTCCTTTCCAACATCTTTGAATTGGACTTTCTTGTATAATGAGATGGGTAAGGTGCTGAGGATAAAAATTTGATGGTAGAGATTTTGAAGGATATCGATACCATTCCAACCATCTCAACCCATCAGGAAGTGAGCTAAGTCCACCATAAGGCAAATGAACTTTAGTTTTATCCACATAGCCATGAAACTTGAGAAAGCTAAGAGAATTCATCCCCTCAAAGGCATCAGCTTCCAAATACATCTCTTTGGCTTTCGAAAGATCCAAACGTATACCTTCTGTCATTCGATGTTCCTCCAATGGACATTTTCCTTTCCAATGCATGTCAGCGATTCTTCTTCTCTTCATTTTTGGCAGGACCACCATTCCTATGGCTTTGAAGAAGCCGAGAAATGATGTATTCCAATTTTTCACTTCTGAAGTTATAAAAAAATTGTGAACATCTCGAGCCCTAAGCAATTTACGAATATCATCAGGATCGGCCAATCTGCTGCGTTTGCCAAGCTTTGGTTCTCCGTTGACAATATTCCAAGCCATCTCCTTAAGTAGATCATGCACCTCAATCTTCTCGTTAGAAACACAAGCTAAGAGGGATCTATCGATTAGAATTTCCACCTTTACAAGAGAAGCGGGGTGCATGGTGGACATATACTCAATCAATTGAGATTTTGGTATGCTATCAAATAGACATGCAACATCCAGAAATATTATCTGCTCTATCTCCCCAAGCATATCGTAACTCCTCCTAAAAACGTTGTGGATATTTGTGTCTCCAGTTTGCTTCAACCCACTCAAGAAACTTTCCCAATAATGCATATCTCGACTGCACAATGCACCCCCCAAGATCTTAAGTGCCAAGGGATGTCCCTTACAATATGATGTTGCAAGACGACACTTATCTGTCCAATTTTGAGGGAAGTCGTGTTTGAACGCATGCAGACTAAACAATTGGGTGGATTCCTTGGCATTCAAACACTCAACTTTATAAATCTCCTTCGTAGCATTTCTTAGCACTTCTCTATTTTTTGTCGTCACGAGGATTCTACTTCCCGTTGCAAAGACTGTGCTGAGATCAGAGATACCTCCTAGAATCAATTGCTCCAATTGCTGCGAAGTCTCAACATTGTCAAGGACAATGAATACCCTCAAACGCGACAGACGTCCCCGTCGATAAGTAATATTCAAATCTTCACGATCAATGTTATCCTCATTCAACAATTTTGAATAGTATTTGCAAACAACTTCTTCAACGTCAAGATGTTTTCCATATTTTTCATTGACGTTTGAAATGAAAAGACACTTGATCCCTTTGTCGGACCAAGTTATCCTTTCATAACACGCTCTTGCTAGAGTTGTTTTCCCAACTCCCCCCATTCCCCATAACCCAACGACACGAGTCTCTTTTACCTTGTCCATAGCCAGTAGTCGCTCAACCTCGAAAATACGTGAACTCATAGCAACCAAGTTATCATTCTTGATAACCGGTGACAAGCCAATTAGTTTCTTCAAAACATCTTCCACAATTACCTTAATCAATTCAGATTCATTTCTAAAATCCACCCATGCAAAACAAATCAAAGAAAAAAAGAAACACAATTTAAAGTTCAATCTAACAGAAATGAAACAACTATTAAAATTAACTTTAACAAGTAACTTACTTGAAGGTCTGTGAGGTATGGCCAGCAGAATCAGCCACAACATTCAAAGCATCCATCCATCTCTTCTTATCCTCTACATAACTACTTCTGGACTTATGTTCACGATCGATGGTAGCCGCATAGCTTCGAGCGTCGTCTGTCACGTCTGATGGATCCACTTTGTAGAAAACCGGTAGAACCCGATGCCCAGATTCTTTCATCTTTCGAGCTATGGTTGCTACCTCATCGAGGCACCAGACCGAATCCGCAAATTTCACAGAAAAAACCACCACGGAAAGAGCAGTTCTTTGGAGGATGGATTGAAGCTCACCGATGCTCTCTGTTTTCTCGAGCTTGTCGTCTATGAAGGTTTGGATTTGCCTATCACACAGAGCAGACATGAGGTGGCTGGTGAAACCATGACGCGTGTCGTCGCCTCGAAAACACAGGAAAACATCACATCGAGAGCTATGAGATGCAGAAGAAGAAGAACAAGAACAAGAAGCTGTAGCCATGAGCTGAGGGAAGGTTTTCTTGTGCTGCTGCTCTGAATATCTTGAGACGATGAGCAAGTTGGGGGGCTGCTTTGTACGGTATGAATAATTGAACGCTGTTTCCGAGTTGACTAATGAACGGCTGAGTTTGATTTGAAGACTTGAGACTTTTATGAGTCGTGCTCTTTTGTCTTTTATAAATTATTGGAGATGTGGTTGAAATTTTAAATCACTTTGGTAGCAATGGGGAGGTTCTTGCTGCTTTTGCAGCCAATCTGGGCTGGTGCACGATTACACGAGCCGAGTTGCATGCGTAGAGCGATATTTGGATTACGACTTGCTTGGGATCGAGCGGGGCTTCCGAAAGGTCAACTTGAAACTGCATTCCCAGTGTGCAATATCAGGTTATTATTGGTGATTTCCCGATGATTTTTTACGAGAGTCTCTCTTGCATTCCCAGTGTGCAATATCAGTTTTCACCCTGTGCTGTTGCTGCTGTACACTACTTTCTATGAAAATTGATAATTTTAATATGAAAATTAAAAAAATTTAAATTAATTAATATTTAACATATATATTAAAAATTATTAAAAGATCAAATTTCATTATGATTACCTTTATAAATACTGACCAAATAAAATTATAAGAAAAAAATATTTAACAAATAGTAAAAATGTCTTGATTTTATATAGTTTTAATGGAAAAAACTATCTTCTGGCACTTGTTTCATTGTGTCTCAAATGTATCTATTCGGACATTTAAACAATACCGACTTTCATATTACTCAAACATCCAACTATTAGTAATATATAAACCAAACATTACGAGACATAAAATCAAGCATATCGCTTCCTTCGCATAAACATATCGCTTCTTCCAATACATTGAGGCTGCTTCCACTGCAAACAAAAGTTCCCAAGATTCTCAAACCCTTTTGAAACAGGAAGCCAAAGTGTATCTCTGCATTTGATTTGAATAAAACTCACCAACAAACTGTAGTAAATACTTTACACAACTGTATCTCTACCAAAATGTATCTCTGCATTTGGTTAGCAGGTAGTAACTATTCAACCACACTATTTTCCCTTCTCCTCCGCGATGCCGCCATTGCCACCGCCATCTCTTTCTATCACTGATGGACTTGGTGCAGTCGTGACTTCAGCCTCCCCGACTACATCAAGTCGCTTATTATGGCTCGAGTCAGCCAGCATTGTACTTTGAGACGACGAGCCTTTCTCCAGCAGCTTGTTCTCCACAATATCGTAACCATTCCCAGTCCGGACCTCCTGAGCTAAAGAACACCAGCAGCAGCACAGCCACAGTATGCAATCAGAAGCTCCTGGCTTACCAAAACAGAAGGTGGAAGCTGGCAAATTGAACCTCTTTCTAATCTGAATCCTCCAGAACCCACCATACAGTAAACCGAACAGGCAGAGAACTAATCCAGCAACTCCTAAAGCTTCTCTGACCATTTCATTATCGATGTTGACAGCAGCCAAGTTGAATATCCAGAATGGAGCCATACAAAAGAGCAAGAACGTCGCAATGTGTACATACATGTTCCCCATTCCTAGCCTCTCCATGTTCCAACCGAAGACACAGAAGCTGCAGAAGAGCGATAGGTAGGCCAACGAAATGTCGTCCCAGAAATCAAGTATCCCACCACTCCATTGCGGCCTACTCTCCAGCATCCCTTCAACATTATTATCTCCCATTGCGAATGAGTACCTCTTTTCCAATGATCTAGCAGCCAATAACTGACGGCCATTGACTGAACCCTCATCATGTCCTGCTTCTTCATCAATGTCTAAATCATAGTCCTTTCCAAGTGGACTGAGTATTGAATACACTCCAGCAGCTGCAGGTGCACCTATTGCAAGAGATATGCACAATCCAACCCCTAAAGGAGGCCGTTCGGATCTCCTGTAACCGATATTCAAACCACATAAAGCATACTGCGCAAAGCAATTCAAATGAAGTAGCAACACAACAACCATCATATGTGCCCATTCATGAGGTTTGTAATTCCCATTCTTGCAGTAAACTTTCCTCAGCTTAGTAATGTCCTCAGGTCTCCATCTAACAAGCAATGCAAGATGGTAAAACCGCTTCGGATGTTGATACAAACACATCAGAGTGAACAATGCATTGAGTATTTGGTTATTGACTTCAAACCATGTGTTTCTCTGAGACTTGTGTGGCAAAACCTGGTTCAACATCCCAGTCATGACAAGAAACAAGATCGCACCTGATATGGCAACACACAGAATCCACACGAATAGTGCCAAGTTCATCGGGTCCCTGATCCACTCTTTGCTCATCTTCAACACCATACCCCAATCAATCTTCTTAGCCAAAACACCATGAATCCTTTCTCTAAACCCACGACTACTCAAAGAAGCTACCAAGCGCGAGGCGTCGTCTTTATCTCTAGCTAGCTTCCTGAATTTGGCAGATGCAGAGCCAAACTTCAAGAAGGCAGTCCGGTTAGTTACACTGCTAGGTAAGCTCTTATCTTGCGAGGACGTCGTCTGGGAAGGGTTCTCATTGCCTAGTAAGGTCTTTTTAGAAGCTGAGACCTGAATAGAGACTTGACCCTCTGTGGTTTTGGGTTCTTCCAAGGTTTCATCTATTGTAGCATCCCCATTTCCACTTGCACCCATTTGGTCCTTTCTTCACAGCTGAGCTATTTTAAACAATATCAGCAACAACACCTAAAAGTACAAAGCAAAGGTGTGAGCTTGACGTCAAAAAATTTAGAACATTCAAACTGTAATACCTTCATTCTTTCTCTTGTATCACAATTTCACAATCCAGAACCAAAAACTAAAAGCAAGGAAGTTTTTTCCTCAGACTATTAGGATCATATGAAGGACAAAGAATGTGCCCACATGAAGTGTTCAGTCTTAACAGCAAAGAAAGTTAACCTGAAAACCAACAGTTACAGGCAAAGTCCCGGATTTTAGGATCCAAGCTACTCTGAAGAACCTAGACCAACTAATACAATCAAAGATCGGAACTTTCCAGGAAATCACAAGAACCCAAGTAAGCAATTCGCGCAAGACGAACAAACACACCCTGGAAATTCAACCCCATCAAAAATTTTGCAGCAACAACAGTAGTTATCAGGGCGGCGAGAATGAGAGATTCGTCACGAAGAATCAAATACCCTAGATAAAGTAATCAAGCATCAGAAACGCAGAGGGAGAATGGAAGTTTCGGGAGCATACCTAGCAGTCGGGAGAAGCGAGGAGAAAGCATTGACTGTGAGCCAGCCAGCCAGCCAGCGATGGGGGAGTAAGTGAAAAAGCTTCAACAGTTGCCCAACGAAGGAAAGAAGGGAGGAAGTTAGAGGGGAATGAAGAACATTGAGCTGGCGTTAGTTAAGTAGTTACCTTCTAGGTGAGGTTACAGTATCGTTTGCCCTTTTTCTATCAATTTTTTTATTGTTTCTTTGTGTCAATTTTGATGCCGTGAGAATGCACCTCAGCAGATGAACATTGTTTATCTTATTTGGCGAAAGAGAGCCACCCTGGTTTCTGCTTTGCTTTGCTCTATTCAAAAGGCCAAAGCTTGGTTACAACGTGGAAATAGATGGCTGATTCTTGCCACTCGATTTTTGAGAGGCCAACACACATCACCCACATATCTTGCAACGGAGTCATTTTCCCCCGTGGCCGAAAATTGACTACTTTTTATTCTATTCTGTATTCAAGGACAAGCAAAGAGCACAATCTCATCATGTGCTGTCAAACAGCATCCAATTCGTGATGTCGATTGCTTGATTTAACCGTTGAAAAATTGAACGAAATTTAGATCGTAATAATAAAGTTTGTTCGTCAAAATTACTTTGTTGGGATCTAATTTTTATCAAAATTTCTTCCAACTTTCAAGCCGCCAAACCAAACTAAGATTTGTTTCATTCGGTGGTTCGATAATGTTGGTAATGGTGCTCGAAAAAGCTGCTTTCTTGGTTGGAATTTGCCTCAAGCATTGAATGTCTCTTAAAATGGAGATGACAATGTCACGAATTTGAACTCAAGGTTGAAGAATAACAGGAAAATAGAGAAGTATTGAAGGATTAGTCTCTTTTAGGACGAATTTTATCGAGTTTGGTGGTGTTTTAACGATCAGTATGTCAACTTTGTATTTCTACACTTAGATCCAACATTGTGAAAGTACAACCAGTTTACCCAACCAAGAAAAATTGCAGAAAATTATGAAAATGACAGCAGACAATAGATGTATCATGTTATAATTTATATAATGTGGGCAGGTAAGGTTAGATATCAGCTACGTAGACAAGAAGGGCACAGCATCATATGATAATCAAAGTGAGTTCAGGATCTAAGTTCATGGCCTGATGAGCCAAGTAGTCTACTTCTTCAACAGTCCAACGAACGAATTACAAGTGAACCACTGAAAGCTGTTTATTTAGCATCATATCATGCCTCCAGATATTCTCAATGGCAAAAGGTTAACTATTGATCATAGCAAGCCCTGCAGCATCCCTGGAAGCGAGGCAGTTGAATAAACCTACTCTGTAAGAAAGGCTACGAGGATTCATTGTGTCTCAGATCTTGAAACCTTTTCAGTATGCTTGTTTTGTACTTGTCAATATCAGCTTCCTCCACCGAACTTGGAGTAGACTGAACCACTGAAACTGCACCGAACGCACGTAAAGCTCCAATGGCTTTATCTGCAAGTTTTCACATCAAAAGAAAGAATACCTATCATTTCTGTCTTTCCAGAATCAACAATGCCAATCACTAACATCGCAAAAACGAACTTGTCTATCATCCTAGTCAGAAAAGCAGTAGAGAAGGCTTAAAAACCTGAGTTTGACAAGGCTGCAAGAGCTTCGAGTGCGGATTTCCTGGTCCGATCATCTTTAGCAGCCTGCAACATGTTAACCAGCTCTTGAGCACCACCCAGTTCCACTACTTTCATCCTCCTTTCATCTAACACCAACACAAAAACAAAAGCTTTGTATATTTTAGTTCTGACTAGCTACATTGTTTGCACTAAACAAGAAATGGTATCTCAAGTTTACCATCGACAGCAAACCGAGTAAGTCTAGAAGCTCCAGTTCTTTTGAAGTAAGGATCTTTCACTTGCAGAAGCGAAATCGACTGATGCACCAAATTATCTCCTGCAAACAAATGATAAAAGATCCAAGGGCTTTACTTTCAATTTCTCAATGATCAAAAATTACCACAGAGCAAAACAAGATATTAGGAAAAGGTAACAACTCACCCATATAAGGGAAGAACTGATAGCCGATGGTGGTGGCGGTTCCGGCGAAGATTAGCTTCAGCACCCACCCTATCTTCCTCTCCGCTTCCTCCTCCATCGCCACCTCAACTAAAAACAACTCGATCCAATTAACCGACCAGATAATACATCAAACATAAGATTAGGGATCAGAGAAAGTACTTTCTCTGTTGACCGACGATGACGAGAAATTGCGGTGCCGCCGCGGCGCATTTCCGACGGGGATCCCGCGCAAATACTGCGAATAAGATACGATTCAATGAAATGGAACGAGGGAATCATATATCGGAAAGACGGCTTTCTCCGAAAGTGATTACCGTTCTTAGTTGAGCTGCTAATGTGCGCATATCTCCGTTTTGCGAGCTGAGCTGAGTTGAGCTTCACCTTCTTCTTCCTACGCCATGTCCATCCCTTCGATCCTTTGTTATTCATTTGAATATCCGTCCTGCTAAAAGGGCCATCACGGATCTCTGGTCTTGCTCAAAAAAAACCCATAGAAGCCCAATATGGACGGACCAGCGAGCCCAGTAAAAGAGCCAGAAATATATTACCACCAAGTACGAAGCAAGTTTGCGGTAGACTCGTAATCATCGGCTGCTTTATCATCTTCACCTCTTTAATTGATGTAGCCAATTTCGATGCTCACTAAACCCCTTTCCTCTACTGTCCTCGGTGAAAGATTTTAGTTAATATCTCCAAGTCAAATTCATGAATACTTGGTTTTAATGAAAGGATTTAGTGAATACTCTCAGCATCACCACCTTCTTTATGGTTCATATCTGCTATGGTGAATAACCTAAGACGACAAACCCAAAATAAACCATTCGAAAAAGACCTTTTATTTTCAACAAACAAACACAACTCGATTTTCAAGTGGTTGATGGTCTTTGAAAGTTGAGTGTGATCTACTTTTCATCTTTAAAGGTTTCCTTCGTATTACACTGCGACAAACAATTTTTTGTGAATTACCAGGTGCATGATTATATATATCAACATACTTCTTGTTTTTTTCAAGATGCTTGCAAGACGTTAGCCAATTTGAAAACTTTCAAGACTAAACATAACATCATTATCGTAATCTGAGAGAAAAGAATTTTTAACTTTATTTAACTATTATTTGGAAGGGTTAACATGGTGAAATTTGAATTTTAACCATTTTTGACATATATGTAAAATATTAGCTAATTTGAAATTTTTCATGTGAAAATTATCAATTTTCGTGTGTTATAACTTATAACCTATTGAAATTGACAATTTTGACATGAAAATTTTAAAATTTTCAAATCGGCTAATATTTGACATACATGTTTGAAATGGCTTGACGTACAAAACTTTACTATATTAACCCTTATAAATAATGGACAAATAAAGTAAAAACCCATGATCCCTCGACTCACCAGTTTGACCCAATTATCGCTAGACAAAACATTAAATTCGCTCCCAATACAATTTATCATAAATTGTAATAGATAACTTATTCCTAATTTGAAAGAGATATTTTCTTGGTCATGCAAACATAAATTGTTGTGATTCATCCAAAAAAACAAATACATGTTTGAAGCTAGGATTTTAGTTAACTATTTGGATATTTGTTGCTCGCCAATCGACAACCTTATTAGTTAGTTAGAAGAAGAAGCATCTGGTGACATTTGAAACCCGTGGCCTTGCGTACTCTTTGATTTTTCTTCTGGCCATCTCTACTACCACCACCTTGTTACATATATACATACACATGCATCCTATATATCCAACATTGCCAATTTTCTGGCATTAATGTCCATTTCTAATACGTCTATTCCATCCCTACAAATATTTACAAGGATAGGCAGTTAACTTTATACGCTTTTAGTAATTAGTTGGGTGTAATTTGTGTAATTTTATGGACTTTTATATAGCTTAATTTGTTGTTTAAATGGAGTTGCTCCGGTGGTAGAGTATGTGTCTGATGATTTGGAGATTTTGGGTTCGAATGTAGTATATTTTACGAAATGGACATTTTGTTGTGTTTAGTTCTTGTCTTCTATCTTGTATTAACCGAGAATTTAAACCTATTGTAAATATATATATAATATAATTTTACAAACGATTTATATATCAACAAACTCTCAATCCATAAAAAATTTGATACATTATAGAATGATGAATGGAAGAAGCCACATGAAATTATAAGAAGGTGATAGAGTATACGAAAATTTCTGCACAGGTTGGCAATAGGAGAAGCCATATCAATTACCACGACACTCTTCGCGCAATACGAGAAGCGCAAGGAGAATTTCTTCGAAGAGATAAGACTACGTTATCACAGACACAGTCAGGGGATCCGTTGTTGATTTCTTCACCGTGTGGCTTCCTGCTCCGACAATTTCCTTCCTTTCCTACGCCGACGATTTGAATCCTACTGACAACATCGAGTTTTTGAAAGGTCTACTGGGTTCCATCCCGGACAATGCGTTTCAAAAGAATCGAGCGGGAAAGGACTGGAATTTAAGTCACAGAGTTGCATCAGTACTTGTAGCTATGCTGTCATTTGTCGTTCGGACAATCAACTCCTATTTGGGAACCCAGGTGAGATTTCTCACATCTCAGTCGGAGTTCAAGTACCAGTGGATGTAAAAATTAAATTGGCCCTGCGCTAAATGCTTGCTTGCAGCAAGGGATCGATCTTGCGCGATTTTCGGGACTACAAAGCAGGAGTAGTGAACCAGAAGCTGTCTCCTCTAATTACCAGGCAGTAGTGGAACCACCATTGAATCTGATTGTGGAATGCGAAACCACCGAAGAATCAAGCAACGAAGTCGAAACAAAGAACTGATGAGGTGAAATTGTTTCCACTGTGACTGTGATTGTTCCTGCAGGGTCTGTAAAGTACTATTCCCATATCAAACAATGTATATGAACCACACACATAGGTTTTAGACTTCCATCTCCATAACAATCCAGTACAAAATTTTGGCCAATGTGATGTTTGATTTGTAAGCGTCAGAGGATCTTTAGTCTCTGTGTTAATTTACTGGAAAATCTTAATGATATGAGCAGGCTGAGAAGATTGGAACAGAAAAAGGCTTCAGTTTCGCACGTCTGAAAAAAAAACAGGATAAAAAAACGCAGAAACCTCCCGATACGTGGCGAAACGTTTCGGATTTGCGGAAGCAAAATTGAAACGCCACGGCGGTGGGCTCGGTTAAGTTGGAAAAAATGAAAACGAAAAAAAACCTTCAAACGCGAAACGTTTCGGGTTCACCAAACCAAATTCGAAACGCGAGAAATTGACGATAAAGATAAATTGGAGAGATGACTCGTATGATGAGATCTCGCAAAAATCCCATGATATATTGACTTTTTTGCGATACTTTGACCCGGGGTGTATTCCCTATTTTCTATTGATTTTAAATGGGTATATTCCAATTTGTATGTGGTGGTGCGGGCCTGGCCCAAGATTTCAAGGCCAAGTCAAGGTCGGCTGGGCCTAAATTTCAAAGAGCCTGAAAACCCGATCGGACCTGAAGTCCAAGAGAAACGACGCCGTTTGTAAGCAAACAAAAATTCCTCGTGAAATCTCATCGCCGTTTCCCTTATGTGAATAAAACCCGACCTCACTATTTTCACATACCTCACCGGGATCATCGCTCGACGGCGGCGGTATATGACTGCTCCAATATAGGCTCCATGGAGGAAGTTTCTTTCAGTGGGTTTGCTTAAATTATAGATTATACCACATACATTAAAATTATAGATTATTGTTACTACATTACATTATGAATTATAGATTATAGCACCCGTAATCATCAATGGGAGTTCGAAGAACTCTACAATCATTACTGGAAAATCGAAGTCTCTTATATCTACCACGAAGTCAATGGATGATGCGGGTTTTTTGGCTAATTTTGGCCACTCCTATATTTATGGTTTACATGTTTTTTATTTTCCTCCACTGAACTTGGAGTAGACTGAACCACTGAAACTGCACCGAACGCACGTAAAGCTCCAATGGCTTTACTTCCTTAATTTCTGTCCAGCTGCAGCTGGTTTTTTCTTTCTGCAGTTTCTCTGTTTTGTTTGTTTGTTCTCTGATACATGGCTTCCCTTTTCTTCATATAAAAGAAGGTGATAGAGTATACGGAGAAGGGTAAAAGGGCACGTGCAGAGAGAGAGAATGGGATACAAGACAAAGGATGACGGCTGGACATGAGAGATATATATATATATATATAGTAAGGCTAATAAGCTTGATGTAGCTTAGTCGGAGATATACATTGCGATCAACTTCCACGCCCCGTGAGGCCTCTTTGGATCCATTCCATTTTGTACAAATGCTTAATCATATCGCATCTCTATCATTCCATCATATTGCTGTGACACACCTATTCCACCTCGAAAAAGCACGGGCCGAATAATAGCTAATTAAGGATACAAGGTCATTTTGAGATTTAGAGTTCTGGTAATATGTCATTTCGTTATATATGCATCACTCAATGCATTCTGAATTATAACAGTTGTGCTTAATACATTAAATCATTTTAGATCCGTCATTGAGTTCATTTGAAGTCAAAGTTTTTAGTGTAATGGAGTGTGGTTATAAAACCTTGAAAACTAAATGTACTGTAGCTCATCCTTAAAATTTTGTACTGTAAGAGTTATTTTAAAAACTTGACGAGTACTACACCTAGAGTCAATAGTGAAATTGAAATGGTCACAAATTTTAGGCAAAATTTTAAGTTTGAAGCGCGCTTGAAAGCACACTAAGTTAAATTTCAAACACATAGCTAGGCAAAAGCTTCATCACTTATACACACACCAAGGAACCCTCAACAACAGTACGTAGCCTAGGTTTGCCTACTCATAATACCGACATCACCAAAAATATTACATAGATGAGTAACCTTACGCACTTGATCAGAAAATTCATATATATCGAGCTGGAAACATCATCGATCCGTGAATAAAAATATCTAAAATGAGCACACACAACACTCCAACACCAACATATATAATTAAAATTCTTGTTAAAAGAAATTGTTTTGATGCTATTCTTCATTTGTTTTCTTGTTATCATTGGCCCTTGTTGCTCCCTTTCATGATCACGAGCTCACGACTCCCTTTCTTCTTCTTCATCCTCTCATGTATAAATCAACAAGCTAAGCAAGACAGAGCTTGATGAGAAAGAAGAATAATGGTGGTGTCTAAGGAGAGCAGGATAATGCATGAGAAGCTGCAACTCCTTGGCTCCATTACCAACTCTCCTTCTGTAAGCAAATTACTTGTTTACCCTTTCTTCTTCATCATCGTCGTCATCTTGTTGGTTTTGAATCATTGAAGTTGAAATTTGCAGGTGGACGGGATCTCAATCGTTGTGGATGCATCCAACTACATTCAGCAGCTGAAGGAGAAGATTGTGAAACTCAATCAAGAAATGGATCATCATCAGTTAGCTTCTCCTGCTGTTGATGATGATGATCAACCTTCTTCATCAACATCCCATGGAATCCCAGTGGTATAAATACTGTATTAATTAACAGTTCTACTATTTGCCTAATCAAGTATAGTAATTGGAGTGTTACATGTCACCACATATATATTCTCTAATGCATATGATTTAATTTGTTCTCCACCGAGAGTCAAATGTACACACTAGCTAGTGCAATATTAACACATCGTTAAAACGAAAAATATCATACTAGCTAGTTAGTGTGTCGGACTTCCTTAACCTAATTTTTCTAGTTTACCGATGTGATAATTGGGTTATTTATCTCGTTATGTTAGTACTGTATATAGAATATATAATCCTCATCCAATAAGTTGCTTAACCTATAAATTTAATGCAGTTAGTTGGCCATGTGGTGGGCAGGTGACAGTGGAAACCCTAGAAAAGGGTTTCTTGATAAATGTAGTATCAGAGAAGAACTGCCCCGGGCTACTTGTATCCGTGTTAGAGGCATTCGAAGAGATCGGGCTTAACGTGGTTGAAGCCAGGGTTTCTTGTATCGATAGTTTTCGCCTCCAAGCAGTTGGCGGTGGACAGGTACGTTAATGAATAATACAAAAACTAATTCATATGATCTGATATCAAAGATGTCTTTGACCGACAAATGGTTAGGGTGTCGAATCCAGTGGTCCCCGAAAACTTATTGAAACTGTGCAAACTCGAAAACTTCATCTTTTGAATTGGCATATATAGTTTTGAATGATGGAGTATATGTAATGTGTAATTGGTGATCAGAATGAACAAGAAAGGGAGCAAGGCAGCATTGATGCACATATGGTAAAACGAACAGTGTTGCAGGCCATTCATGGATGGGAATGATGCATGACGTACGACGTCGTATCTATATCAACATTATTGACTCATCGTGATCGAAGAAGAAGAAGAAGGAGGAGGAGATCAAGCGGTGGAGAATTATTCATCATGAGAGTTTGGTACTCCTGCAAAAAAAAAACAACGAGTGACAGTTGGGGGTACTTTGTTTGTTTGTTTCAGTACTAGTTTCGAGACCAGAATACAGTGCAAATATATCACGTAGTTGGAAACATCAATTACACGCAGGATTTTGTGCTTCGCGAGATGATAAAGAACTTCACATGTCATTAGATGATCAACGGGCACAATTATCCTGACGACGAACAAATTTTATGTAGATCATAGATAATGACAAGAGCATGCATGACGACAATTAAGGAGCAAGATTAAGCCCTAAAGCTTGTCGATGGACCCTACGTATACGGAAGACCGAGTTGAGATGTCGCGCCATTTCAGCGAAAGCAATCAAGAACACTACATAAACTTTTTTTTTTGTCAGAATAAACGGAAACTCTCGATCAAATTAAAAAAGAAGACAAAAAATAAATATGGATCGGAACCACCACTCCGAAATCAACTAATTAACACGGTGAGCGACGAAGACGTTGTACGATTAAATCAAATAATTAAGTATAGGGGATATAGCAAGTACCGAAGATTCCACCACATGAATAACAAACTATGTCGGGCCTAAACCACCCACCAACCACACTTAAATCAACTAAATTAAATTAGATTAAATACTAAATATATATTCAAAAAATTAAAACGATTCCCTCGGCAGGCTGTTCGAACTTCCCGGCAGAAAACCATCCAAATCATCGAAAAATGGGAGCTTACGATCCAACACATTGTGGTACAGGCAGGCCGGTCAGCTGGGAGCTAACGCCCCTCCCATCTACATAAACCATATGGGAGCGATGCGGAGGCTCCGGTCCGTCACTTGCCGTCGACACAGGGCACTTGTCATCCTGATGGGTATGTCTAGTTTTTTATAATTAGTTAATTTGTTTTAATTTTAACGAATTTTTAATTTTGACCCAGAAAACATATTCATCCTAAATTCGTCCTTAGGTTAAAATTTTGTTTTCCTCCTTTATTTTATGTTTTTTTTAGCGTTCGTTTATCATGAGTCGAGTCTGTTTCACAAATCATTTGCATTTCGTTAGACTTTAAGGACTTTTGGGTTTTGCTTGTTGGTCTTTAAGGCTATAGCTGTTTTGAGATGGTTATATATGAAGAGTGTTAGAACGCAAAGTCTGTTTGTCCGTTTTGCAGTAACAACTTTTTCCTTTTTGTAGCACGTATGTAGGTTTATATCTCTCTGTAATCGATCATGTCTTCTACGTTTAGGATCCACATCAATAAGATTACGGGTGCTATTTGCAGTAAAAATGAAAAATAAATTAATATAATCCATAAAACAAATTAATTAAATTAACATTATCCCTTTATCTTCAATTTAATTTACAACCCACAATTCCAAAGATTCCACTCATGCATGACGACCAAAGAGTAGTACCACAGTGCATAGCGAGCAGTCAAATCCCTTATTACAATTGTTTGCTCTGCAGCAGCGAGTCTTTGGCATTTTCCAAAAAAGCCCTCGTGACCTCCACAGCCAAACCCGGGTTCCTGCCCACGAACCCCTCCTACTTCCCCTCGTTCAAAGTGCCGTGGACGTGTCCAGGGACCTGAACATGTGTCCCTTTCCAGCTTTTCCGGAGGTAATGTGGCCGTGTAGAGGAATTCGAGGAACGATTCCAGCTCCTCGTGGTTGAGCTCCGGTAGGGTGATTGTGTTGTTCTCCGGTGGCTTCCAGGACTCCGCGTCTACCATCGTCTTGAATATCTCCGATCTCGCTGCCTGCAGAGATTTTTATTAAACATCCATAATTAACCACCTTTCAACAATTCGAATTATTGGGATGTAACGATTCATGACATAACTTACGAGAAGGGCTTTGTGAGAGGGGAAGGAAGGGGAGTCGTCGCCAGGTTTGAGGTGGACGTCGGTGAGAAGTAGTGATCGGAACAGATCGACGAGGTTGCTGAGGAAATCGATTTTTTGGGTTGATTCGTCATTTTGTCCTTCATGGTGTTGACCCATCTCGGTAGATTTGCTAGTGGCTGAGGCTGTGCAAGAAAAACCGAGAAATAACCGAATATTACTATTGCCAAGAGAACCTGGGCCGGGCCTATCACATCCAGGCCCAACAGCTATGGAACCCAAATTGAGCATTTGGACTTGTCTCTAGGTGGCGCTTTGAATTTTGATCAATCACGGTTCATATTTTGTTTTAGCCAGGCAGCAATGGGATGTTCGGAAATGATTGTGGCATAACTATTATCCGTATATTTTTGTGACCGTTATTATTTATAATTATTTTTATTTTTATTTTGTTTATAAAATTAGTATCACAAATACAATACATATGTTGTTAACGGTTGTAATTATTCTCCACGATTATAACAATTTTTCGTTATGAAAAAATACAAAATGAAAACAAAAGCACATAAACTTTAATTAATTTGAAAAGAGGTGGATGATATATAATTTCAATTGAATACTAAATGGAGTTTTGCATAAGAGAGTATAGTACTGAATTTGAAGCATCAACCCACAATTTGAAAGAGTATATAGTACGAATAAAGTATAAAATTTCAAATGTTGCCAAAGATTTTGGTATCTATTTGAATCTGATGATCTGCGTAAGGATTCCATCGCTACAAACACAAGCACCAATCAAAACAATAAACCCCAATTTATAATAATAATAATAATAATAATTAAGGATTTCCCTGAGATGGATCTCAACTAAAGCATATACCCATGTGGCCGGCCACTGGGGCTCTTCTTTCAGACCAACTGTTTTATTAGTATTATTATTTCATTACGAATCACTGATCAGATCAATGCCCTCTGGCATTTTAATTAGTTTTTATGTTTAATCAATCTATTTAACTCAGCATATAAATTCACGAGAGAAAAATCAACATATTATATATATATATATATATATATATATATATATATATGGGCCATCACGAGGGAAGTGATAGGTTTATTTGCCGCGGCAAATAAATTACATACAAGGGCATTTTTGTTATTTTAAGAAAAATTTAAAATTTAAATTCAAAATATAAAATTCAAAATTCAAAATTTAATACTTTAAACCCTAAACTTAAAAATCTAAAATTTAAAATCGAAATTCAAAATCTAAAACTCAAAATTGAAAACCCAATACTCTAAATTCTAAATCTAAAAATTTACCCTTAATTTAAGTTGGTCTTTTTGTTCGTTAAATCTAACATTTAAATAAATGGTTTAGATTGTTTCTTGTTGACCAAAAATATTATTCTCTTATATACCGCAAATTTCAGATAAGGTAGGGCTAAGTGAAAACGATGGGGGGAATGGGTCTCCATGCATAAATGATGGCCAATCTTATCAGCTAAAAGCGACTGATGATTCCTACAGGCTCGGAAGGATTCGACATCCAACCTCACAAAAATTAATTTGTTGGGATCTTGTGAGGGGTAGAAAGAATATTTTAGTGTATGAAAATTTGGATGGCTTTTTTGTTATAGCATGCAGTTTTTGGTTATGATGGTGAATGAAACATCCTCGTGTGATGTTTATCCTCGAAAGCAAAACCATAACTTAATCTGATCGCACTGTTTGAAAATAGGTATATACAAAATTCACCAAACTCATTGCGTATAAAATAATGATGAAATCATGATGGAAACGTATAATGAGTTGGATTTGAATTAAAAGTTTATATGTGTGTCGAGTAATGAATTAATAAATTAATTTTAATATTAATTTAAAATAAAAATAAATTTATAACATTTTTTCCACCGGTGAGTTTTTGCGTTCTATATTTTGAATTTTTTAAACTAAATTTATGTTAATTACTTAGTTTAAACAAAGTATAACTTTAAATACTATTAGCCGAATTATGAAATCATGAAAATTTTATATATAATTTAGTAATCGAGACTATAAAACAAGATAATCAAAACCTTCTAGTTTAACACGACAGAACATTATCCCGATTCCGAACTCAAAAAATTATAAATATACACTTAAAATTAATCATTCGAACCGAAATCAAGATGAGCCGAAACTCCACCCGAACCACCCTAATTCCGCCCCTTCTATGAAAACAGTTTTCTTGGAAATGAGGTCCAAAACCCAAATTCAAACTGGTTGAGTTGGGTTTATATTTGAAAAGTTAGTTGAAGTTGTTTGTCGTTAAGTGGCTAAACAATAACTTGATAAAAACGAGGCCCATAGGGCCATAACAAGACATCATGGCCAATGGCCAGCCATCCCACATGGAATTCTTCACCTCCTTTGTTTCCATATGCCTAGCTCTTACGATTCAACTAGTTGATGCTAACCAAAACAAAGCATTTTAATTGGAAAGTATTTTCTTATTCGAATTGGAAATTTTTTATTCAAATGATGTATATTTTGAGAGTTAAATTTTTCATTTTACATTCTATGTGTTAAACGGATCAATAATCCATGTAGGATTGTTCGGAGTTTGAGGCCGGAGCATTTCTCGAGGCTTTGTACTGAGTGGTACAGTGTCAGGCTCCTCAGATGTTACGTTCGATGTGGATTCAATAGAGATAGAATCGTTGCTCAATGTAGACATTTCCTTGTTTCGCGTGATTGCGTACTTAGATGGATATGAATAAGGTGGTCAATAATGAACCCGCGCAACAATCCGTTTTTAACATGTAATTCCGGTTTGACTCGAACATGCACTGTTTGACTTGGTCCCCGTATGCAGGGTTTTCCGGGGGTTTGTGAAGGGGAGGCCGAATCACTTCTCGATGCCATATACTGGGCTGCACAATCAAGCTAATCAGATGTCGTGTTCTATGTAGACTCTTTTGAGATATGATCGTTGCTCAATGTCAATAGTTTATGTATTCACGATTATTATTTCGTCTGATTGATACCTAGAGAGATATGAATAAAGTGATCAATAAACTTCATAACAATCCGTTTTAACATGTAACGTAATTTTTATTTGACTCTAACATACACCGATTAAAATATCCAAAGTGAATATAAATTTGGTATAGCGATTAGTGGCACTAATAATAAGATATTTTCCCCAAGTTTAGGGGTTAATAATTAATTGGTATTGTTTTGAAATCAAAAGAAAAAACGGAAAAACAAAATTAAATATATACCCCCTGGCCTCACTGTATCACTATTTATGCACACTCCTTATCTCACTCTCTTCAAAGGAGGAGGGTGCCGCATTTCCGCTCTTCCGATCTAGGCCAGCCAGCTCCTTTGCTCTCCATTGATCCTAAGGTCAGTTATTTCTCCTTTCTATTTCCCTTGTTCATCGCGACGGCTCATGACGGCGGCGGCACTCTGCGTCGTCTCTGTTTGGCGACTCAGAAAGTCACCGTACGCATAAGAACTCTGAAAATTTGAGATTCTGCTAGTTTTTCTAAGAATCGTCAGGTTCATATCCTTTCTGTTACTCTCAGCGGTGTTTGATCTCTGTTTAAAGTTGATTGTGGCTGCTGTTTGGATGATGCTGAGAAAGTCGCCGGAACTGTGTAACACCTACTGATTAATGAACTTTTTTTTTCCTTTTCTATTTCAATTCAAGTTTTCGACGAGCTCTGGCGACTGACGTTATGATTTTACACTTCGCTACTTCAGTCTTCGTTTCAACTGTTTCGCTCTTTTCCGTTCTGATTTGAATCATTTGATCGATAAACTGAAAGATTGTACGGATTCTTCGCAAGTTAATCCTTAGTTTAGTGTAGGTGCAGATCTACAGGCTGCATTATAGGTTTCTTGAGCTGATTTTGATTATCCGTTGGACGATTCTTGGTTTGCATGGGAAGGATGTTGATGAGTCATTGTGTTAATTAAGCTTCGATTCAGTTTTTCTACTCGTTTGACTTGTCCCTACATTACCAGAGGTCCAGATCTGATGATTAATAGTATTTTAGCTTCTCCAGTTAAGCTAATTCTTATTCTTATTGTAATAAATTGACTGTAGCTTTGTGGCAGAGATAGTGATCTGTTTGAAGCTCACGTTTGTGGTCCATGTGTTTTGATATCCCTCTCTTGAAAGTGACGTGATCTTGAGATCCAGATTTTCAAAAAATACTCGAACTGTGAGTGATGACAGATTTGTAGGTTTCGAAAACACTATTATCCATGATTTAATTGGTCTGATATTGTCTTGCATTATGTAATGATAGGTTCCCTTTTTACCAGATTATTTATAAAGCTGCTTTCTATCTCTTGTTTGTTTAAGTTCGAATTCAGTAGCTTCTTTATACTTGGTGTTCTTATATTTGTTACTTAGACCAGTAGTTTGGTGTATGTATTGCGACCTATGACCCAACATTTGTGTCCTATGATTTGTTACTTTTGTTACATTATGATATGGTTAGCTATGCGTTCTTGTATCAGTTAGGTGTATGGGTGTGCTTCTATTGATGGATTCAATTCGTTTGCTATGCTTGAAGCATACATGCTTTTTCCCTAGTGCATGTGCAAAATAATGCTCTGTAAGTAGTGCTTAACAGCTTTTCTTTTCTTTTGTGAAGGTACACGGATACCTTAAGCAAAGCAGAATGTCTGATCTAGAGGTTCCTTTGGCCCAGCGCCCCAAGAGGAAGAAGATTTGGGTGGACTACTTCGTTAACTTCAGATGGATTATAGTCATCTTTGTTGTCCTCCCAATCTCTTTCACCCTCTACTTCCTCACTTACCTAGGCGACGTGTGGTCCGAGATGAAGTCGTTCAAGAAGCGTCAGAAGGAACATGACGACAATGTCAAGAAAGTCGTCAAACGACTCAAGGAAAGAAATGCGTCAAAGGATGGTCTCGTCTGCACTGCTCGTAAGCCCTGGATTGCAGTCGGTATGCGAAACGTTGACTATAAACGTGCACGACACTTCGAAGTTGATTTATCTGCATTCCGCAACATCCTCGACATCGACAGAGAAAGAATGATTGCTAAATGCGAGCCACTTGTCAACATGGGACAGATATCCCGGGCTACAGTACCTATGAATCTTTCCCTTGCCGTTGTTGCTGAGCTCGATGATCTTACTGTCGGTGGACTCATCAACGGATATGGAATTGAGGGAAGCTCTCACATCTATGGTCTGTTTTCGGATACTGTTGTGGCGTATGAGATCGTTTTGGCAGACGGTCAAGTGGTAAGAGCTACCAAGGACAACGAGTACTCTGATCTTTTCTATGCTATCCCGTGGTCGCAAGGAACACTTGGGCTTCTCGTATCTGCTGAGATCAAGCTTATAAACATTAAAGAGTACATGAAAGTGACCTACCAGCCAGTCAAGGGCTCTCTTAAAGATCTGGCACAGGCTTATTCGGACTCTTTTGCCCCAAGAGATGGAGATCAGGATAACCCCGAAAAGGTTCCGGATTTCGTGGAGGGTATGATCTACAATCCTCATGAAGGTGTTATGATGACTGGAAGGTACGCGTCCAAAGAAGAGGCCAAGAAAAAGGGGAACAAAATCAACAGCGTTGGTTGGTGGTTCAAAACATGGTTCTACCAACATGCGCAGACGGCCTTGAAGAGAGGAGAGTTTGTGGAGTACATCCCAACTAGAGAGTATTACCACAGGCATACAAGGTGTTTGTACTGGGAAGGGAAGCTCATTCTCCCATTTGCTGATCAGTTCTGGTTTAGGTTTCTCCTAGGCTGGCTGATGCCTCCCAAGGTTTCTCTACTCAAGGCCACACAGGGAGAAGCAATCAGGAACTACTACCATGAGATGCATGTTATCCAGGATATGCTTGTTCCTCTGTACAAGGTCGGGGACGCTCTGGAATGGGTCCACCGTGAGATGGAGGTAAAGCTTCTTTCCCTGTTTCTGTTTTTTTGCTTGTTTTTAAGATTTAGATATATTCGGTGGAGAACAGTTGCATCCTTATAACTCGAATTATTGAGAGAGGTTTGTAACTAGTTTTTATAGCAATTCCTTTACCCGTACCCTCAAACAAAAGCTCATGAGAGGGAGATTGAAGTTTGCATAGGTCTACTAATTGGTACCATGTGAAGAATCGTTGCATCCCCAAATAATTCGAGTTGAGTTGTTGGGAGAGGTTAATAATGGAGTTTTTATAGCATTCCTTTACATAGTCGACATGTTGAAAATGAACGACTCTAATGCAGTTTATTACTTTGTGGGTATTATACAGGTATACCCAATCTGGATTTGCCCTCACAAGCTGTTCAGGCTGCCAGTGAAAGCCATGATCTACCCCGAGCCAGGATTCGAGCTCCACCGCAGGCAAGGGGACACCTCGTACGCCCAGATGTACACCGATGTCGGAGTGTACTACGCCCCCGGACCCGTGCTGAGAGGCGAGGAGTTCGACGGAGCAGAAGCCGTACGTCGTCTCGAGCAGTGGCTGATAGAGAACCACGGGTTCCAGCCTCAGTACGCAGTGTCGGAGCTGAACGAGAAGGACTTCTGGAGGATGTTCGATGCCGGGCTGTACGAAGAGGCCAGGAAGAAGTACAAGGCTGTGGGGACTTTCATGAGTGTGTACTACAAGTGTAAGAAAGGAAGGAAGACTGAGAAGGAAGTGCAGGAAGCTGAGCAAGCCCAGCTGGACACTCCTTACGCAGAGCTCGCTTGATTGACAAGTAGACTCCGGCTCTGCAGAGATTATCGTAGTTGGTTACTGCATTTGGATTTGATGCTTCGTTTTTAGCTGGGTTTTGTTTCTGACTGTTGTTGTGACTTTTCCGACCTCTGATCCTTCCTAGTTGGCTGCTGACTCAGGCTTTTAGGGTATGTCGAGTATTGTTTTCGGATTTTTAGTTCTGTTGACGAGTAATGCAGTTTGAAACTTTGGTTGGAATAGCTTTTGTTTGATTAGTTGTGAAATCCTTTCCGGTTTCATTCGGTCAAAATTGGTTACTCGATTTTGATTTTGAATTTGGACAAAACCAACAGCTGTGATTGCTGCCGAATTCAATTCGGTTACTCGAATTCGAATTGGAAATCGAATTTTCCTCTTGAATTCGGTTTGCGGTTAGGCGATTTCGGTTAAATGAAATGGGCTTATATTTCCCGAAAATATGGGCCTGACCAGTTGCCTTAACAGTCATACTCCATGTAGGCCCAGCCCGGCATTTACCTTCACATCTCACTCCTCTCCTCTCAGGGAGACATTTCCCTCCCGATCCTCTGAATTGCAGTGTTGCAGCTCTCAGCAGCTTCCTCTGGTTTGTTCCAACTCTTCCTTATCCTACTTGCTCTAAGCTCCTCCTATTCTTTTGTCTGCTTTCTTCATTCTCGTTTCATTTCTCTGCTCATTTCGGTTTTCCACTCTAGATATTTAGTCAGTTTATCTATCGAGTCATTCCATTTACAGCATCATATCTTATCGGAACCCGTACCGTTTCCCTTCTGCCCACTAGGTGTTTGATGTTTTGTCCCTGAGAGTTTAAGCAAGCCATTCCTACCATATATTTTCTGTAAGATGATAGTTTGATTACTCAAAAGAGCTGGAATGTTTAATAGAATCGAAGTTTGAGCTGCATCTGAATGTTTATGTTTCCACACAAATGGCGTTAGGCTGAGTAGCTCTGTAACTTTGACTTCTGTTCGCCAAATTTTGTTTGGAGTTCACAAGATTGTATGTATGAACTAGGTGTAGCTGCTTTATTGTGAATGTTGTCGATTTTGATCAAGTTACTTGTTTTCCTTTTCCATACAACGGCGTTAAATCGTGTTACTTCATGTCTGAGCAGCTTTTCTTCTTCTATCTGCAGGTATTGGCTTTGGTTCCCCTCTTGATTTCCACCATTTGGTTCGTACGCCTAAGTTTATATGAGTTTCTCAATGAAGAATTTCCATAGTTGCTGAAGATTCAATCATTCCCTTCTCTGAAACCTTAAGCTTGACTACAACTGAGCCAAGATGTCGCTTGTGTTCTTTGCATCTTCGGTAGCCGCCCCATCACATATACCCCTACTGAAAGTAGCAGACAATTTGACATCTTTGAACAGCTTCCAATCATGCCACACAGTCAAATGTGAGTTTGTTCGTCGTCTTCCCAGCAAATCACCTGCGATTTCAAAGGTTATTACTACTAGAAACATGGCTAGCAGAGGCCAGCATACTGTCACGGATGTATCTTTGAATTGGGACGACGATGATTCGGAGGAACTTGACATTGACGATGGGGAGTCGCCATGGGAAGGCGCGATTGTATACCGGAGAAACGCACACGTTCTGCATGTTGAGTACTGCACGACTCTGGAAAGACTCGGTCTAGGTCACCTCTCGACAGATGTTTCGAAATCAAGGGCTTCGATGATGGGACTAAGGGTTACTAAAGCTGTTAAGGATTACCCACAGGGAACTCCTGTTCAGATCTCCGTTGATGTTACAAAGAAGAAGAATAGGCTGAGGCTTGATGGGATTATCAGGACAGTGCTCACCTTAACCTGCAATAGGTAACTTCATTTTTTATCGCTTCCTCGAGTTGAATGGGATTCATTATACACAAAGAGCGCATATTTAGGGTGTGGTTTGCGTCTAAACCATACATATCTACTATCTGTCATGAACCATTTTACGTCCCAATAAGTCGAGTTCTTGGAACAAGGTCCAAGATCAGTTTTATATTATTCATTTAACACTATCTAGTCATGTGTTACGACTCTTTTTAAGAGCTTGACAATACTCTTTCACAAAAAATGCAGGTGCTGTCAGCCAGCAGCTGAGAGTATCTACTCAAACTTCTCTCTTCTACTAACAGAAGACCCCGTCGAAGAGCCAGAGGTGATCAGTTTAGATCCGAACCCTGCCGGAGCTGGCGAGGAAGACGACGAGGATGCACTGATCGATTGGGACGACAGGCTGTATTTTCCTCCTGAAGAGAGTGAAGTCGACATATCCAAGAACATAAGAGATATGGTGCATGTGGAGATCACAATCAATGCGGTATGTGATGCAATGTGTAAAGGGGTGTGCATCAAATGTGGCACAGACTTGAACACAGGCAGATGTAAGTGCAGCAATGCAGAGAGTAGCTCTAGCAAAGCCTCTGGGCCTCTTGGAAATTTGAGAGAAAAAATGCAATCTAAATAGTGAAAATATCTCTGAACTTGTGTTTTATAACTAGTTATTTTTCCTTCTTCCCTAGTTATAATCCCTCTTATATGGCATTTAATTCTTATCTTAACTTGAGTTTTTGTCATAGTAGAACGAGACTCTCGGACAATACAAGATAGAATAAAATAAATAGGTATTCATTTTTTGAAATATATCAAATTCAAACCCGATACCTTCAGATAACCAGACACATGCTCTATCATTGTAACAAGTCCACTGGACTTAAGTTGATCACTTATATGGTCATTGAACTATCAAATTTTCAACTGCTAGTCACTGAACTTGAAAAATACTAATATCTAGTCAGCCATAATAGCTATAATGCTAAATCAGTACGGGATCATTTGGTTCAGATATTTCGAATATACATTCCTTGAATACTATATAAAGAAAATATATGTAACTTGTGATCGTGTTAATGAAATATAAATTGTATATCGTTTGGATGTAACAATTCTAAATGAGAAACATAAAAACTTGTAAATTTTAATATATGACCTGTTTGTTATCTTAATTCCTCGATATTTTTTAGTGTATGTTCAAATTTAGCTCCAATAAATTTTAATAGAATTTTATCGAACGAAGTTTGAGTTGAGCTCTGGCTCGTCAAGTGCAAGCTTGAGCTCGGCACGAGTCGAACCAAAATTGAGCAGGCTCGGCCCAGGAACAGGTCTACCTTACCATTGGGCCTTGACCAGCACATTGGCGTCCACGACTCCACGTCACCACGCCGGTATTTATTTTTCTTCCCGTGTGCCGCAACCACACGCTATCCTTGCACCAACGCCAACCTTATTCTGCTTCTCTTATACACCGGTGAGGGTTGAGTTCTTCATTTTGGCGCCTCCGTAACCAAATTGCACATTCTAGAGAAAACACTCTCTCTTCGATTCCTCTGAACTTCCAGTTCCTGCGTATTACGGTTTTCCTCTAATCCCAGCGATCAATTTCAATGGTAAGTTGTTGAATTCTTTTGTTCCGCCCTTCGTTTCGAGCTCTTCTTATGTTACGGGAATCGATCAAAAATTATTTGAAGCGGCTAGACGATTGAGTGAATCTACTGATCGCGATCCTCCGTTGTATATTCTGGTCTATGTAGGAATCGAAGGTTGCGCTGGTGATTTCTGATGATCAGGTAGTGCGGATGAGCACGGTTAACGATGCGCTTAAGGAGCTCGGGAAGGAAGCTTTGCAGTGTGAAGTTCAGCTTTATACTCAGTCATCTTCATCAAGTAAAACCTCCCCCGTTTATCGTCTTTGTTATCTGTTTGCCGTTCTGAGTTGCTTAGTGCCTGTTCTGAATAGAGGGTGAAGCATGATGTAACCAGTAGTAGTGAGGGTGAAGCTAGTAGAGTAGAGCTGTCTCCTGCAAAAATTAGGTCGTAGCAGTATTCCGATGGCTTTTTCATTAGTTTCTTGTAGATGAATTTGGACTTCTCCTGTCGGTTTGTACTCTTTTGATCAGGCTAATCAAGGATGTTGGCCTCTTTTCTGATGCTAGGTAAGCTACCAGTGGAATCTTCTTCATTGGATTTCCTCATTTGCATCAGTAGATCACATGAATATCCTGGTGGGACTGGGTTTGATGAAATTTCTCGAGTGTTGAAGCCTGGTGGTACTATCTTTGTGTATAAGATTATGCAGGCAGTTCCTAGGGAGGCAGAAAAGGTGAATATCATATCATGTTATTTTTATACAGAATGAACCTTAGTTGATTGTTAGGAAGCTGACGATAACAGTGCCCATTTCCAGTCTCTTGAACGCCAATTACTTTTTGCTGGCTTCTTGGATGCTAAAGGTGTTCAGCTGAGCTCTTCCACTGGTGGTCAGTCATTTCTGGTGAGTTCTATTTTTTTATAGAGCTATGTTCTTCAGGTTTGATGCTAGATTCTAATGATTTTAGGGTGCTTGGTTTTGGTTTCTGGCTTCCTGATCGGAATATACGTTGCCCTATTGAACAAGTGACGTTCTGTTTACATATGTGTCGGATGTTAGAACTTAGAAGTAATTGATTTATGTTTTCTGTCTTTACTTAGACGGTTAAGGCAAAGAAGGCTTCTTCCAAAATCGGGTCATCCTTTGCTCTCAAAAAGGTGACAAAAGCACCTGTAAAGCTCCAGATTGACGACGACTCAGATTTGATAGATGAAGATAGCCTTTTAACGGAAGAGGATTTCAAGAAACCTCAAATACCAGGCGAGTTGCTAAAAAACCTGATTGATTAATTGTAGCTAAGCATATCTTGATAAGAAACTAACTAAGACCATTATCATACAGTGGGTGACTGCGGTACATCAAAGAAAGCTTGCAAGAACTGTGTTTGTGGGAGAGCTGAGGAAGAAGAGAAAGTTCTGTTAGGATTGACCACCGAGCAACTGAGCAATCCTCAATCGTCCTGTGGAAGCGTACGTCGAATCTCATCTTTTACTTCTCTTTTAGCAATGCATATCTCCAGTTAGTGTTGCAGCCATATGATTATAACATGTTATGTTGCTATGTGTGCTTTCTTCAAACTAAATGGTGTGTTCTATGACATTGCAGTGCGGGCTCGGGGATGCGTTCCGTTGCGGTACATGTCCGTACAAAGGTCTTCCGCCATTCAAGCTCGGGGAAAAGGTACTCTAAAGATGAATTTCCTTTTGTTGCTGTGGTAGTTTCGTACTTTCATTAGTGTCGCAAGCTGAATTCCGGGATGCTGAAACTAGATCCTCTTATATGTATCTACTACAGGTATCATTGTCCGAGAACTTCCTCGTGTCAGACTTCTAAACTTCGGTTCTGAACTTCTGGCGAAGGAGCTCGCCTAAGCTGTAGCTAAGTTTGTGAGGTGGTTCAGAGAATGTCAGATGGAAGTAACGGCGTCCTGTTATTTCGTTTAGCCAGTGTTGTCGAGAGCCGACAGGAAGAAACTGGATCTCATAATACACTCCCCCCTTAAACTAGAGCTTTCATTTATCGGGGTTTGAAGTTTGCACGAGTCTGTTATGCTTTGTATTAAGTTCAATCGAATAGTAATGTTTTCGGATTAAGACTCGCAGACATGTTGATCTTATCTCTAGTAGGATTGTGTGAAAACAAACAGTATATGTACCAAGCAATGCATCACCATCTTCTTCTTCATTATCAATGATTGGTTAAAGTTCTGCAAAAAACTAGTAAGAACTTCGCCGAATATAATTATGTCGCTGATGCTCGATCTCCGAAGCTCCCTCGTCGCCGATGCCACTCCTAACCGCCTTCGAGGATACTCACTGCCGGGATGGAGATCCCTACTTCAGCCGCCTGCGAGCATACTCACCGCCAGGATGGAGATCGCTACTTCAATTGGTGGTTTCCTCTAAATGAATATTATTGATTTATTAATTACTAGCAATAACGTGATAATAGAAAAAAGCCCACAAATTAACATTCAAAATTTAGAGCGCGGAAAAACCCGCGAACGAAGATGCTTGCTCGCAAGTCGCAAAGAAAGAATGAAACTATAAGCTTGCTTAGCTTCCTTCTTCACACACCAGTCAGAGCTTCAAAACCGCCGGAAACCTCACTCCTGTAGCTGCAGAAAGCAAAAGCTGCGTCCGAAGTTTCTTCTACTTCAGGTACCGGATTCTACTGATATGAGAAACTGAAACTCGCTTGTTTGTATTCAGAATTCCACCAGTCGATTAGCTCTTGAATCTTGCATCACTTGCCTTTTATCTTCGTAACGCTAGATCCGCGGATGTTGTTTCTCTGGTTATGAATCGGATTCGCGAAGTGAATTGGAGAGACTATATAAACTTAGTAGATTTATCTTCTTACTTAGAGATTGGATTTTGTAATTAGGTCTTGCGTCAGAAGCAGGAAGAATGTTGGACATTAATCTGTTCAGGGAGGATAAGGGCAGCAATCCGGAAATCATCCGGGAATCTCTGTACCGCCGTTCGGCCAATGTTGAGATCGTCGATGAGATTATTAAGCTTGACAAGGAATGGAGGCAGCGTAATTACTAAAACCACTAAGCTTTTTAAATTTGTCCTTTTCTTTTTATGAATGATATAGTTTTGTCTCCTATTATAAGGCTAAATATTGGAGTAGCATTCCATTAGAAGGTGTTTATCGTGGTTTGGGATTTAAATTTATTTAATTCGATACTAATTTTTCAAAAATAAAATTAGGTTACACAACTTTGACGGGATGTGGAGGTAATGTAAAAAAAATCTAAAAATAACGATGGGCCACTTAAGTACGGTTTATTAAGATATGAGAGCATTGAATCCTTGAGTGGAGCAATAACAAGGAACGTAGCTCATGGATGATGCCTCGCGCCCACCAGATATAGGGGCACGGGAAATTAATCTTGTCTAAAACGGTGGAAGCATCGCCAAGAAAATCAGCTCACCGTGCCTTAACTTCACTGCATTGCGATCATACGGATTAAACCACTCATTAAAATAATTTAATACAGGATAATATTACGCTTTGATTATCATTATAATTACAATTTATAACGATTTAACCGGTTAAACTATGGTATAAGCTCGGCTAAGGTTGGGCTTTGAACGGCCGCCGTCTAAAGCCCATACCGGCCCATCAATTTGCGGGAGGGACAGTCCAAATGGAAATCATTTCTCAAGAAGAAAGATTTAGGAAATATACTTACGAGCTCAGCCGCAGCTAAAACCTCTTTCCGCACTGTGACGCCGAAACCAGTCAGAGCTTCGAAACCGCCGGAAACCTTACTCCTGTAGCTGCAAAGAGCTGCTGTGTCGCTCATCTCACCGTCCGAAGGTTCATCTAGCTCAGGTACCAGATTCTACCATTTCTCCATCCCCTCAGATGTACTGCGACTATCTATAAGCGTCGTCGATATGAACAACTTGATTGTTTGTATTTCGAATTTCAGACCAGTCAATCAGCTCTTGTATCGCATATTGCTTGCTTTGTTTTCGTAGAGCTAGATCCGCATGTGTTGTTTCTCTGCGTATGAATTGGAGAGTGTGGAAATGTTGTTTTATCCTTTTACTTTTTTTTGGTATTGACGAGAGATTGGATTTTTGTGGTAAGGATTTGCGTCGGAAGCAAGAAGAATGTTGGACATTAATCTGTTCAGGGAGGATAAGGGCAACAATCCGGAAATCATCCGGGAATCTCAGCGACGCCGTTCGGCCAATGTTGATATTGTTGATGAGATCATTAAGCTTGACAAGGAATGGAGGCAGCGTAATTTCTAAAACCACTAAGCTTTTTAAATTTATTTTCCATAGTTATCTGTATCATCTCATGCTTTTTCTGGTCTTCTGTTTTCAGGTCAATTTGAGTATGATAATCTGAGGAAGGATTTTAACAAGATCAACAAGCAAGTTGCCAAACTTAGGATCGTAAGCACTTTGTTCAGTAATCCACTTTGCTAGTGCATTATTTTGTTCGTCGTTTCAATTTCATAACTGAACTGCGTGTTTATTAGAGCGGTGGAGATGCAACTGAACTTATCCAGAGCACTGATGATAACAAGAAGCAAACTGCATTGAAAGAGATTGAGGTGCAGGAGGCCAAGACAGCTTTGTATGCGAAGTTGGAAACAGTTGGTAACCTTGTCCATGATTCCGTCCCTATTAGCAAAGACGAGGTTGGTGCTGAATGTGATGAATTTGTTGTACCTTATTAAAGAAATGTAGCCTGGAAAGAAGCTCCTCTAACATTGGCTTTCCACTAAAATTCTTGCAGGCAAATAATGAAGTAATCAGAGTTTGGGGGGAGAAACGTACAGACAAGAAACTCAAGAGTCACGTTGACCTAATTGAACTTCTTGGAATCGCTGATGTGAAGAAAGGTATTCCAGTTTGGTCTTGTTTACTGAATTCGTTGTATTTCTGTCTATTCATTATCTGTTTCTAAGGGTCCTTAACTTTTATCTTCTATTCTTTAATAACCTGCTTACTCTTTTGTAATTCGCCTGTTAGTCTCTAAAATCACTTCTCGAGTATGTCTCTTGTTGATCCTGTACATTTTAAAATGTGTAGGGGCTGATGTAGCTGGAAGCAGAGGCTACTACCTAAAAGGTGACGGTGTACTACTCAATCAAGCATTGATAAATTATGGACTTGGTTTCTTAAGGAAAAGAGGGTTCACTCCCCTGCAGACTCCTTTCTTCATGAGAAAGGAACCCATGGCCAAGTGTGCTCAGTTGACACAGTTTGACGACGAACTTTATAAGGTGACCTTACGATTTGCTGAGAAACTGAACCTAACGCTATGAAGGTTTTACTCATATGAACTTCATATTTGACAGGTGACGGGAGAGGGGGATGATAAATATTTAATTGCTACGGCTGAACAACCACTGTGTGCGTATCACCTAGATGAGTGGATTCATCCCACTGAACTACCAACCAGGTTATAGTTGCAAAAGTAATAGTGGTCTTATGGAAGAAGTCCTTTAATTCGACTGTCCTTACTAATTTACTTGCTATTAACGGCAGATATGCTGGATACTCAACGTGTTTCCGCAAAGAAGCTGGTTCCCATGGTCGGGACACTTTAGGAATTTTCCGAGTTCATCAGTTTGAGAAACTGGAGCAGTTCTGCATCACAAGCCCAAATGACAATGCCTCGTGGGCTATGCTTGAAGAAATGATGAAGAATTCTGAAGAGTTTTACCAGACGGTACCCAACTTGTTTGTTCTTCTTAAGAGTTGCATATTTGTATTATGTATTGTATATGTTTTAGAACCGCAATTCCTTTTCCAAACAGCTGAACCTACCTTATCAAGTTATCTCCATTGTCTCGGGGGCCTTGAATGATGCTGCTGCAAAGAAGTATGATCTCGAAGCATGGTTTCCTGGTTCAAACGCCTACAGGGAGTTGGTTTCCTGCTCGAATTGCACAGATTACCAGTCTAGAAGATTGGAAACCCGATATGGGCAGAAAAAGGTTTGCATCTACACCCGTCTTTATGTTGATCACTGTTCTGTTCAGTATCTTGAATCGTCAAATTCGTTGCCATGATGTCTGAAACTTTGACTTCCATGAATTTGCTTGCGAGGATATAGCCAAATGGTTTAAAGTTCCGGGAGTCATGCCGATGCTTATTCCTTTCTGATACACTTCTTATATTTTTTGTTGCAGGGCAATGAGGCAGCAAAGCAATATGTACACATGTTGAACTCGACCTTGACTGCTACAGAAAGGACAATCTGCTGCATACTCGAAAACTACCAGAGGGAAGATGGAGTTGAGATCCCAGAAGTTCTGAGGCCGTACATGCATGATGTAACCTTCATGCCTTTCCAAGCAGGAAAGGGAAAGAAAGCCAAGTAGAAGATCCAGTGAGGGTGCTTATGAACCATATATATTTTTCGTGTCGAATTTTCGAATTTGAACTTGTTTTGATGATGCATTTGAACTACTCTCTCCCAGTTGCTGTATTGTCTTTTGGTAATGCACGTATTTGCTTGACTCACACTTGCTGATTATGTGATATTGTTAGGGTTTGAAATTGTTTTTCGTTGGAGGCCGAGGGTTTAGGGTTTAATGGTTTAATTGGGCTCATACAGTTCGTGTTTCGAGGTCGATTTTTTTTGAATATTGAATAAATAAATATAGTTGAGCTGGACCTGATACATTTTTAATTAAATTGAATTAAATCGGCAATACAGTGAGTTAAGTATCGATATTTAACTTGTAAATGTAACACTTTGAAGCGGTTTTAACAGAAAAATCAATGCGACAAATAATGTAAGAGTAACTATTAATAACTGTAATGATTTATATGAAATTTCTAACATATTCGATGACTAAAATGTAAATAAAACCTTTATGTAAAAATAACAAAACCCTAGCACTCAGCCACTACTTCCTCTACTCCGCTTACATTGTCCATCTCCATTTTCATGGTTGAACCGTAATAGTACCTAAGCCGTTTTGAACCATCCGGTTTGTAGGTCCAGTCCGGTTTTAATAACACGGAATTTTCTCGAGAAGAAAAAAAACCGTAATCAATCCTCCAAAGCCTAGTTAGTAAAAATTAGGTACGAGTATAGTAATGTATTAATATGTCTTAAATTTCATACGTTGAAATAACATAATAGATTAATAGAAACGTTTAAAATTTCAAATATTGAAAATTTATAATTTTAAAAGTGTATAAATTAAAATCTACTAAATATTTGTTAAAATGCATGTACTAAAATGCTTAGTATGTGAAGTATCAAATAAACATAAAAAAAATAAACTACTTTATAAAATTAGAAAAAATATATACATTCGTCAAAAATGAAAATTTTAAACGCATATAATACATATACATACGAATATTAAATGGTTTTTTTTTTGGCTAACTTCGCTCCAAAGTAACGGAAATGCTAAATATTATTAAGGAATAAGAATCAACCAGCCACGGTTAATCGAAATTGAGAACTATTAGCGTTCAAAAAAAATCGAGTGAAGAGAATCACTGAGCTGACCACATTATCCATTTTATCAGCTGGCAGCTCTGGGGCTTATTTCCTTCACTCGCAAAACCCAGCTATCCTTGTCGGCGGCGTCAAGGGTTTCCGTCCGTCTCCTCAACTTCTCCACCTTCTCGTCCTCTTCATCTGCCCCCATGGCAGGTGATGAACCGATGCAGGTGCCTCAATGGTCGGCGGAGAAAGTGAGGGATACTTTCATCAAGTTTTACGAATACAAGAATCACGTTAACTGGAAGTCCAGTCCAGTCGTCCCTGTGAATGATCCCACTCTCCTCTTCGCCAATGCTGGTAAGCTTCGATTGGATTATTTTACCGATGAAGGTGTAGATTCTGGTTAATAAAATTAGTTGCTGGAAAGAAGCGTTGGATCAACATCGTTGTCTATGTGTCTTTGCTTATCCTGATTAGTGATTACAGTACACACGCAGATTAATTCACATTTGCAATCGTTTTGAAGTGAGGTGTAGGTGCTGATTAATCGGATTTTTCTTTTCAACTTCGTCAGATTTTGCTTTCATGAAGTTCGTTATGTGGAGTTTGATAGCCTCTTTTGATGGTTTCGTGTAATTTTGACCACAATTTGTTTATAGTCTTTGTCACCTTACTTGTGTGAACAGGTATGAATCAGTACAAACCCATCTTCTTGGGGACAGCTGATCCTAATACCGCACTGAGTAAGCTAACACGCGCATGTAATACTCAGAAGTGTATCCGCGCTGGAGGGAAGCATAATGATCTTGATGATGTGGGGAAGGATACGTACCACCACACATTCTTTGAGATGTTAGGGAATTGGTCTTTCGGTGATTATTTCAAGAATGAGGCAATTGAGTGGGCTTGGGAGCTCCTGACTAAGGTATAATGGCCTTTAGGTCGATGTTGGTTTCCTCTAACCTATGATATCTTTATCTCTATGTTACCGTCTTTGTTAACTTGTGAGTTCCTGCATCTATATAGTTGTTCATTTCTTTATCCCCTTCTGTTATGTATATGGCTGACAGGTTTATGGACTTCCGGCTGATCGAATTTATGCAACCTACTTTGGGGGAGATGAGAAATTGGGTCTAGCTCCAGATACTGAAGCAAAAGACATATGGCTCAGGTTTTTGCCACCTGGGCGGGTGCTACCCTTTGGTTGCAAGGTACCTGTTATTAACTTCAGTCGTTTGTGTGGCTTGTGCTGATTATTTGTTAGAGATTGTGTGTTACGTTGGACCAATTTTTTTTTCTTTTCTGAACTTACACTAGGACAATTTTTGGGAGATGGGTGATACTGGTCCTTGTGGTCCTTGTACCGAGATACATTATGATAGGATTGGAAACCGTGATGCAGCTTCTTTGGTGAATAATGACGATCCTACATGCATCGAGATATGGAACCTGGTGTTTATTCAGGTATCACTTTGTTGCTTGCTGCTTTTGTATGGAGCTACTAAATCTGTTCTTGAGTATTTTGCTTGGCGTTTGGACTAATATACCTAAAAGGATTTTGTAGCTAAAAGCTAATTACATGTTTTCTGTTATTTTCAGTTCAATAGGGAAAGTGATGGCTCCTTAAAACCGCTCCCGTCTAAGCATGTTGATACTGGAATGGGATTCGAGAGACTTACTTCAGTTTTGCAAAACAAGATGAGCAATTACGACACTGATGTCTTTATGCCCATTTTCAATGCCATTCAACAGGTACTGTTTTGGTGTTTCTTTCCCTCTCCATCTTGTGTGCAGTTCCAGCCACCAACTTTTATAGCCTTGGGCTTTCGTTGAACTTTACATGAGTATCTGTGATATGTCATTCATAGAATCTGTGATGCAAAATAATGTTAGATATAGTTTTCGTATTAGAATGCTCAATGCAGGTCTATTGTTTATAGGAGATAGTCTTGTGAAGGTCACTCAGTGCTCTCAAGCTGCATTGTTTCTTTTATGTTTGTCTAATATTGGAAATGAAATTTCGCAGGCAACTGGGGTACGTCCTTATACTGGAAAAGTTGGATCTGAGGACGTAGATGGAGTTGACATGGCTTACCGGGTTGTTGCTGATCACATTAGAACTCTCTCTTTTGCCATTGCTGACGGTTCTTGTCCAGGTGGAGTACTTTGGGAACTTATATCTGGGTCATTCATTTCTATCAATTTGGGCTTATAGAGAACTAGATCTTACTGGTTTTGGAGATTGTTAGAAGGTGCATCTGATTGGTGCTGTCTTGCTCGTGTAGGTAACGAGGGACGAGAATATGTTCTCAGGCGCATTCTCCGCCGTGCTGTTCGTTATGGAAGTGAGAAGCTAAATGCTCAAGAAGGGTTCTTTAATGGGTAGGAGACTCCGGGTTCGTGGTTTTTAAAACAGCCGCCATGATAATTTTTGTTAAGAGACCTTGATATCTGAAGATGAATAAATTTGTTTGCTATAGAACATAAGGATGTTGCTGAAAGTATTTATGCTGACCATTCATTTCTTTTCTTGTCATTGACAATTCTCCTCAATGCAGGCTGGTAAATGTTGTTGTACAAGTGATGGGTGATGTCTTCCCGGAGCTGAGAAAGAATGAACAGCACATTAAGGAAATAATCACAGCAGAGGAAACCAGTTTCGGGAGAACTTTGCTTAAGGTCAGTTGGAATTTATATCATATTGGTAAATTTATGTCATTCCTCTTCTTGCGCCTTTGTTGATTGTGCAATTACTTCTCAGGGCATTGAGAGATTCAAAAAGGCTGCTCAGGAGGTACAGGGGAAAATATTTAGTGGGCAGGCAAGAAAATTTCTGAGTCTTAATCTTCTACGGATATTTCTAAGCATTTCAAATCTAGTTTGTGGATTGGTTAGTAGTAAACCGTATTGCATTGTTGCAGGATGCATTTGTTTTGTGGGACACGTATGGCTTCCCACTAGATTTGACTCAGCTGATGGCAGAAGAAAGAAAATTGGAAGTAGATGTTGAGGGCTTTAATAAAGCGATGGATGAAGCTAGGGAAAGATCAAGAAGTGCCCAAAATAAGGTATATTCGATATTCTAGGTTCACCCTGTAGATTGTGTTGTGATCATCTTTGTGGAAATTGTCATTTTTTCTCAATATTACTGTGTTTTCCCGAGCTTTTCTCAATATTACTGAGTTCTTGGCAGCAAGCTGGTGGTGCTATTGTCATGGATGCTGATTCGACATCTACATTACACAAGAAGGGTGTCTCTGCAACAGACGATTCTTACAAATATATCTGGTTTGAGGTTAGCATGTCTTTCTAGCTAATGATTTTATTGTGATTCACATCTCATTTATCTCTATGTATTCAGGATCATGAGACTTCAATTAAAGCTATTTACACATGTTCCGAGTTCTTGGAAAGTGCCACTCTTGGCAATGAAGTTGGCATAGTTCTGCAATCCACCAGCTTCTATGCTGAACAAGGCGGTCAGGTATATTATTATTAGTCAAGGCAATCTAACTTGAAGAAAATGTATCGATTCTCATATTAATACCATTTTTTTCAGTTTTCATATATTTAGGATTTATGCTACCATGGTGTAAGACCTGACTTATCTTTCAAATATGTTGTCCTGTTAATTATTCTTGGTCATACGGTTATTAAACATGGTTTACCTTGCAGATTTTTGACACTGGATTACTTGAAGGATCATTTGGTTCCTTTGAAGTTTGCAACGTGCAAATATTTGGAGGATTCATCCTTCATATCGGTTCTCTCACTGGAGGAACCGGAAAGTTTTCAGTTGGCGACAAAGTTGTCTGTAAGGTGTGTAAAACAGTGTCAATTAACTGTGTCCTTAAGCTTACTCGATTGGTTTTTCTTGCCCCCTTCGGTGCGTAGACTTCAATTTTTCGTGCTCACTCATTCAGGTTGATTATGGAAGGCGCAAGCTCATTGCACCTAACCATACTTGTACTCACATGCTGAACTTTGCTCTAAGAGTAAGTCCCTTGCCCTTTTCTACATGAATCCTCATTTGTTTGTAAACCAAAGCAATATGTAATTGTGATTGCGATTCATGATGTGAATTCAGGAAGTCCTTGGTGATCACATTGACCAGAAGGGATCTATCGTCCTCCCTGAAAAATTAAGATTCGACTTCAATCATGGTATGTAATATTTGATTCGTTACCTTATACTGTCCAATTACAGAAACATTTAAATTTGCCTACGTTTCATTCTGGCACTAAGCTTTTTGATAATGTTACAGGCAAGCCTGTGGACGCTGAACTTTTGAGAAAAATTGAGACAATTGTTAATGACCAAATTAAGGCCGAGTTAGGTGTATATGCAAAGGAAGTGAGCCTGGATGAAGCCAAGCGGATTAACGGTCTTCGTGCTGTTTTTGGGGAAGTACGTACTAATCTCAAATTGGCATTTTGAAAAGAACATGTACCATACATATCACGAAGCTCATTTATGTTGTCGCTATGTAGGTGTATCCTGATCCTGTTAGAGTGGTTGCAATTGGTCATAACGTCGAAGATCTTGTGGCTAACCCAAACAATGAAAAATGGCTGTCACTCTCAGCAGAGCTTTGTGGAGGTATAGTCTGAATCGATTTTTTTTAATGTTCAACGCCTTTTCCCTATTTGGAGATATCAGGTGACACATTCCTGTGGAAAATTGTTACAGGGACACATATAACAAACACCAAGGAAGCTAAAGCATTTGCACTTCTATCTGAAGAGGGAATTGCAAAAGGTATTAGACGAATAACTGCGGTCACAACTGATAGTGCATTTAAAGCGTTGGAATTGGCGCGCTCGCTTGAGCAAGAAGTTCTTGAAGCATCCAAAGACGATGGAAGTGCATTGGAAAAGGTTACAAGTTTAACATCTTTCAAGCAGAAAAAAAGTTCCTTCTTCCCATATGCATGCTTTTTGTTGATGGTTGCTTTCCTTGTGACTTCAACAGAAAGTTGCCTCTCTGAAAAGTCGTGTGGACTCGGCAGCAATTCCCGCAGCCAAGAAAGCTGATCTCAGGGCGGAGATAACGAAGCTTCAGGTATTCACAGCTGCACTAAGATGATGGATCTGACTGATAACTGTCGGTCTTCCTAATACTATTTAATGTATATATCAAATGCCGTTGTGTACTGAAATGGCTCTCTTATCAGACAAAAGTGAGAAAGCAACAGAAGAAGATCGCTGAAGAAAATTTGCAGAAGGCCGTCCAGGTTGCAACTGAGATTGCTGAAACCGCTGCATCAGAAGGAAAGGCATTTTGCATCACTCGAGTAGATGTCGGTTTGGATGCAACTGCAGTTCGCGAAGCTGCAATGAAAGTCCTCGAGCGAAAGGTGAGGTTTTCTGCTGTGTTACTAAAGTTTTGTTTTAACCTTCAACAAAAAGGATCGTCGCAGAGTTTCCTGATAATCGGCTGTTATGTCGGCAGGGCATATCTATCATGGTCTTCAGCACCGACGAGACCACAAACAAAGCAGTGGTCTGTGCAGGAGTTCCGGAGAAGTCAACCCAGGGGAAGCAGCTGGAGGTGTCCGAGTGGTTGACTAATGCGCTGGGGCCTCTCAAAGGACGGTGCGGAAAAGGAAAAGGCGGTCTTGCCACTGGCCAGGTTGGTTTTTGTACCGATTCGTTCTGTCTCGTTCTATAGTTCATTACGGATCTCTTAGATCTCATTGTGATCGAGCTGTCTTGTTGTTTCAGGGAACTGATGCATCCAAAGTAGAAGAGGCCATGGAAGTGGCATCCAAGTTTGCAGACCTGAAGTTGAAATGAAAGATTAAACGTCCAATACCGAGTTCGACAAAAGTACCAACATCAGATAGAATGAATGACTGAACAACAGAGAATCAAGTGTCGTTAGTTCCCGACGTGATTGCTTGTGTTTGTGTTTCATCTTCTGTAACTGTATTTGAATATACGAGCTTTAGTTTTTTTTAGCATACTTGATTCTTAGACGGTAGGTAAGTTTGTTACGGGAACCTTTGAACGAGCTGACGTCATGACTGCTGAGTCGTGATGTCGGCATAAAAAAAATCGTTGAAACTCGTTTGATTGTAGTCTATTTGTGATGGTAAGTTGAATCCCTCTGTACTTTTGTAGTCTATTTGTGATGTATCATTGTTTGATACACGAGAAAGAAACTTACGAATTACGGTCAACGGTCGGGGTAGTATCGAAAATCTAAACTGTGATCACTAAAGATGGGAGAGCCTCTCTTTCCATTGAATAGGTGGTACAATTATCCCATTGAGGAGCAAACTGTATGGAGATGGAAGGGAGAAGGTGGCGTTCCGAGAGGAGATGTCCGGAGAAGATGGCGTTCTGAGAGGAGCCGTCCGACGTGGATATCAGAGGTGTCCGAGTTAAGCAATCTTTGCACCTCAACGGTATCTTTATAAGTGGAAGGTGGTGCAAGTTGCCAACGCAAAGCAGAGTGCAGGGCTAGCTGAATGGCCATGGACTCCAAGGTCAGCGGCTCTGTGTTTTGCAGGATTACTTGACTGGAGGCAGCTAGAACATGATCGCATATGTTGTTGATGGCACGATGACGATAGGGCGAACAACTGCATCCACAAAAACAACGGTCAATGTATGCGTGGACGATGCCTGAGATGGAAGCTTAGACAGTGGCCTCGAGCGGGTCAATTCTGCTTAGTTGATATTTCTCACATTTGAGGCGTGACTCATCTGTCCCTCGAATCGTGCTCGGCTAGGTCAATGATTGGGGTTTGATTCCTTGTCGCAGTCCTTCACCTAGGGCCAATCACTATGTGATTGCCACCTAGACTTCACGTCATTGACACAACATCTAGGAGGATACCATAGCTCGGGTACAAGTAATTATCTTATTTTTTTGGGTAGAAGGAACGGACTATAGGTCCTATTCATTAGAGGGAATGAAATGGGAAAATGAGACTCCAATCATGTCTACGAAATACAATCAACAACTGAGTTGGGAAGAGGAAAATCAAAATTACAACCGGAAGGAACACAGTGCCATGATGAGCAAGGGCATCCGCAACACGGTTTCCTTCACGAAAGGTATGCGTAATACGCACATCCCAATCTTTGTCAAGAAGCTGCTTAGCTTCAAGGATGCAGGAAAGATGTCGAAAACCATTAGGAGGTTCCCTAAACAATCCTGTAATTGCACACTGTGAATCAAATTGAAGATTAATATGACGATACCCCCGGTCTCAAACTTGACGCAAACCCAAGATATCTCCTCAAAGCTCAGCTCTTGTTATGGTACATCTACCCAAATTCGCAACAAAAGAATAAAGGACCGTATCACTTGAATCCCGAATAACTCCTCCAGTTGCAACAATTCTATTTGGTTGAAGGACCGACCCATCCACATTAACCGTGACATACTCATTTGGCGCAGCCTTCCAACCAATGAGCGTCTCATATCGTAACGGGATAGCTCTCGCAATGAAAGTGGGAGATAGAGTAATTATCTTATTTTGCACCACCTATTAGAGATAAAATTATAAAAAAAACTCATATGATAAATACTTTGGTTAATTATGCTTATTTGACAGAATTGGCGACCCGCTGTTTCCCACAGCACGAAATTATTTTGTCTTTTTCTTTTTCTTCATTAATTAGCCAAAACCCCCCCACCTGGCCACCCCTCATTTTCTCATTCTCTCTCCATCTGTCCCTCTCTCCGTCGCCTCCCGTTTCTCCGTCCAACTTTGCTTTCCCGTCGTCGTCGGAGGTCTGTGGTCGCTGCCGCCGGATTCCGGCGATGTGCTAAGCGGCTGCGTTCGTCCTTTGCAAATGGAGGTTATTTAATTCAAACAGCACTAGGCGCCAATTCTATTGGCAAAGGAGACATGTCTCGTCAGACGCCGACGGCGCATTTCCACAAATCCAAAACTCTCGACAACAAATATGTGAGCAGCTCCAATTCTCTTCCGATTCACCTCACTTCCTCTTGTTTTCCCAGCAATTTCTCGCTTCACGAGCCATAATTCTTACTGATCTCTGTTCTAATTCCCGCGGGAATTCGCGGGTGTTGATTTCCCCTCCATTTTGGTGCTTCTTCTGTTGCTACTACTTTTCTTTGGTAGCTGGAAAATACTCAATGCTTTCACTTCTGCTGATGGTCACCAACACTCTGGAATCGTTTGATTCTGATATCAGTTAGGTTGCCTTTTTCCGGTGAACTTCTCGATGGCAAATTTGCTTCAGCGCTCCACGAACTGTTCTTAACCTTAGTTGGTTGGCTTTTCTTTCTGTTTAGCTGCTGTGTGTCTGAAAGTAAACATCACTTGTCTACAATCTTCCGTGTATTGTTAATAAAAGATCATAGCAAGTTTGGAAGTAAGCTGCTATCTGGTCCGTGAGCATTGAGATCTAAGAGCTCCAATTTGGATTCTTAACTGTCCTGGGATCTCTTAGGAATCAAATTCTTGTAATCCTTTCACGGGTTTTGTTAATGACTGTCGTAAGTTATATTGGATTGATAGCTGCTTGGCTTGATCTTTTTTCATGATTTGGTTTAGATGCTTGGCGATGAGATTGGGAAAGGAGCATATGGTCGGGTTTATAAAGGCTTGGATTTGGAGAATGGAGACTTCGTTGCTATCAAACAAGTGTCGTTGGAGAATATTGCTCAGGAGGACCTCAATATTATCATGGTCTGATTTTCATCTTCTGGCTCATGGTTCATGGTCCAAACATTTCTTTTTAGAGACTGTTCTGGGTCATTCTATGTTAGTTGTTTGTTTGCTTAATACTCTGATGCCCTATGTGGAGTACCTTGTATGCTACCAGTTAAGTAGATACTGCTTAACACTCTGATGCCGTCATCGTAGGTTATGAATACGAATTCAATTTCAACCATAAAAGAAAGAAGAAAAAAATCTATCTAATGCCTAGAACTCTAGGTGATTTCTTGTTCTTTTTCCCTTTCCTATGTCCCTAGCATTGTGGTGTTAATAGTTTGCTTTCTCTTTCTCTTTAGTTGTACTTTTAAGAGTCTTGGGTGTTAATAGTTTACTTTTAAGTAATGATAAGAAGTTTACTGTTGAAACCTTTTAGTCTATTCTATTGTACATTAAAATAGGCTGACAAATATTCCTTTTCTGTGTGTGCACTCTCTTTGGATGGACACAATGGTGATTCAGCAAGAGATTGACTTATTGAAGGTAACTTCTGTGTTGATTTCACTTCTTTGTTCTTTGAATCTATTTGTCAATGAATGCAAAAATTGGGTTACTCATTCCAATTGGATACGACGTGTGTTCTACAGAATCTGAACCATAAAAACATTGTGAAGTACCTTGGATCATTGAAGACGAAAACTCATCTTCACATAATTCTTGAGTAAGTGGGATCACATACTAAAGCAAATAATACAAAATCCAAATTCTAGGTTAAATATCTTTCTTGTTCTTATAGGTATGTAGAGAATGGTTCTCTTGCAAACATCATCAAGCCAAATAAATTCGGGCCTTTCCCGGAGTCTTTGGTTACTGTTTACATTGCTCAGGTTCTGCTCTTATCCTTACAGTTAACCCTTGCTTTCTTGGTTTGTATTTTCATTTATGCCTGGCAAACCATAATTTGGTGACAGGTTTTGGAAGGTTTGGTTTATCTACATGAACAAGGTGTCATCCACCGGGATATCAAGGGTGCAAACATATTAACTACTAAGGAGGTAAATATTTTATTTTTTCTACTATAATCTCCCCGTCACTGATCTTTCACATCAGAGATTATTCTGTTTTTCCTTATTCACATTTACTTTGCACCATATTCACGTCAATTGATTTGCTACTGATCACTATTTTCAGGGACTTGTGAAACTTGCCGATTTTGGCGTAGCAACAAAATTGACCGAGGCTGATGTTAATACACATTCAGTTGTTGGAACACCATACTGGATGGCCCCTGAGGTACTTTGTTGTTTTGTCAGTTACCACTTGTTCTCTGCCGTCTACATTGTGTAATCACATTACCAGGGTAATCCATTGCTGGAGAAGGGCCTTTGTGGTCATAAAATTATAAGATTCTCGTGTATTTTACAGGTGATTGAAATGTCAGGGGTTTGTGCAGCTTCTGACATTTGGAGCGTTGGTTGTACTGTAATCGAACTTCTTACCTGTGTGCCTCCATACTATGATTTGCAGCCTATGCCAGCATTGTTTCGTATTGTTCAGGTTGGCCCACTGTTTTTTTGTTATACTCTTGCAACTCTTGTTTCTTATCACCGTATGAGAGGAGCTTGGCATCCTTTTATGTTTTCAAGTATAATTTATTGAACCGATTATTATCCTTCACGCATTGGGCATGGATATTGGATACCATCCACTTTGCAGTACATATGAATAACCTGTAGTTTTAGTGATATAGGTTTCTTCATTGTTTACTTGATTCTCCCAGGATGATCATCCTCCAATACCTGATAGTCTGTCTCCTGACATCACAGATTTCCTACGCCAATGCTTCAAGAAGGTATTTCTGCTTGTTTGTTGTTTTAGCAGTGGTTTCTCTTTCCATGAATTTGTTTATATGCTGACAAGTTGATAATTGTTCATCTTGTCTGGGCTGCTGGTACTGTACATGCTAGATTGAACATCTTAAGCTTATTTGGAAGATGATCAATGTAAAGATTTAAGACATTGATGTCCATAAGCTCCTTGAGTAATGCATGCCATATCTGATAAACTACCAGCAACCTAGGTGCACGAAGAATAGTCTTAGCTTTGTGTATTAGACCTTTTGCTGAATGAGAAGTTCCCTGACATCTAACCACTTCCTTTTTGGAGGATATCTACCTTCAGTTTTTCGCAACTTTACTAGTTTGGTATGAAAATGCCCAGTCAAACTCTAGATATATATTGTTTTCATTTTCGAACATTGTGAAGGACCATAGTGACAACTGGCAGCAGTTACCCAAAAATAAAGAAAAGGTCGAGCAGTTGATCACTTCGGTTGAAGATAAATACATTCGAGAGGGCGGAAACTGATATCTATCCAATGTTACATAGGATGACCATCATTACTGTTCTAGGTTTACTTTTTGTTTCACCAATTAGTTTTCTTGGCCTACATCTTGATGAATAAGTGTCAGTTGTACATTGAATTTTCTCATAATTTGGTTTCTGTTTATATCCTAGGATGCTAGGCAGAGACCTGATGCAAAAACTTTGCTTTCTCATCCTTGGATACTGAACTCAAAGCGTACTTTAAACTCTTTGCGCAATACTCCTTCAATCAGGTAGAATTATGATGTGTTCTTTCTATATTATTCTCTCCTCCTGACTTCTTCCGCAACAGTTGTTTGGTTATCAGATCATCTGGACACTACTTATGTCATAAGTTTTTTTTTATAAGTAGTATGTCATAAGCTTCAGTCCTCTCATTAATCAGGAGTATCCAGGAAGATGTTGAAAATGGAGACAATGAGATCCCTGATGAAGATCGTTCTATTGAGAAAGCTGAAGCTGCCATCACTGACTCTGAGACTGTGAGATGCTCTAAACCTGATCTGGACTATGAAATGAAACACATTTATTGCCAAGTTGTTTTCAGTCTGTATCCCTTTTTAAATTATTTGATTTTCAGGGCTCCAAGACTGAACTGTCTGGGGAAATGACTGATGAAATCAAGTCAGATAAGAACCAGTCTTCAGAAAATGATGAACCTGATGAATGCATTCACTCAGATCAGGTTCCAACATTAGCTCTTCATGAGAAGCCACAACTACATCCAGATAAGGCATCTGAGCATAAGATAGTGGCTGGGAATTCTTCTCATGGCCCGGCAGATATGCGTGATCATGATGATGTACTAATGAATGGGAATTTGGAATTTCCTGATACGAGAAGCAAAAGTGTGGATAAAAAACTTGGAGGGAAAGGTGCTGCCCTAAATGAAAGTAAATCATTTGGTTTTGTATCGAAAAGTCCAGATAATGGGTCGCAGAGGGTTAGTTCTCTTTTCTTATACCTTGTTCCAAGTTTTCTGGTGAACATATGTTGTTATCAGGGTATCCATACGATTTCCTTAGTTCTGGCCTTACAAAGTAAAAACAACTGGTTACCTGGGAGGGTCTTTCATATATTGTTAACCAGAGATGCTAGTTTTACTTTATAGGCTTCTCTGATTGTAACTAAAATATTGGATTTGTTGTTTACTTATATTTAGAAACGTGCATGAGTGGTAATTTCACAAAAACGCATAGGGAAATTAGAGTAGAAAATTTAGATGCCTTATTGTAGCCTTTGTGAATTGAAATATGTCAGTGACAAGCTGCTTTATAACCTACTGTGGTAAGTTGTTAATGCCTAGATTACTACATTCACTTCGTCTAGATATTTGAGTTGATTCTTAAGACAGGAAAGTGCAGTCTCGATAGCAAATGAATTGCTAATGGCTTCCGTGTAGATGGTTAAACTATCTTCTTTACCCTAACCCCTCTCATCTATTTAGCGCTGGACAAGCTTCATTGGCTTACAAATGTAATGGGATGGTCATTCTTTTACTCACAGATTACTTACGTGCTACTAATCACTCAAATGTTGCGATTCATTTTCTTGCGCTGTTCTTCATCCTATATCTGCTTCACTACTTGCCTCCTTTTCCTGTTTCCTGTATGGATTTCTTCTCTGTTATCCCCACATCTTGTTCCATGGTCAGACTCTGACTTCTCTTAGCAGTGAACTGCAAATTTCAGCTTAGCTCTCTGTTGAAGCTTGGACATATTCCTTTATCTATACTTTTCTTTGCATCATTTCCTTGCTGGAATTCTATGGCCTGAAGTTGGTTAATCAATAAATGATAGCATTTGATGATATATTATCCCCTTTCCTTTTGTAAGGCTGCAAAGACATCTGTGACTTTGGGTGGGAATGAGCTCAGTAGATTTAGTGACACACCAGGAGATGCTTCACTAGACGATTTATTTCATCCTCTTGATAAAGCTCCTGCAGATAGAACAGCTGAAGCTTCTACCTCTACATCAACATCACATATGAATCAGGGTGGTACGCCTGTCTCTGATGCTGGGAAACATGACCTCGCTACTAAGTTGAGGGCCACTATTGCTCAGAAACAAATGGAGAATGATGTGGGGAAGTCCAGTGATGGAGGTGACCTCTTTCGAGTCATGATGGGTGTTTTGAAGGATGATGTAATTGATTTTGATGGTTTGGTATGAAGTTAAGCCTTTCACTGTGATTTTTCAGCGTTACAATTTAGTGGAATGGTACCCTAAGCATCTACTTGTTTCATGACGTTCTTTGCCAGGTTTTTGACGAGAAGTTGCCGGCAGAAAATCTTTTTCCTTTACAGGTACTGAAGACTTCTGAAATTATACTTCCCATTTGAGATGAATGATTTCCTGAGCTTGTTTTGGAGGCTTATTCTTTTGTTCTTCCCCACATTTTGTGGCAAATTCCATGAAAATTTGGTTGTTTCTTGTCATTTTCTTAATCTGAATCTTAATATTTGATTTATGCCTTTTGTTGTGTTGTAGGCTGTTGAATTCGGTAGATTAGTTGGGTCATTAAGACCTGAGGAATCAGAAGATGTTATTTCTTCTGCCTGCCAAAAACTTGTTGGTATGTTTCATCAGCGCCCAGAGCAAAAACTTGTCTTTATCACCCAGCATGGGTTGCTTCCCCTCATGGAATTACTTGAAGTACCCAAAACCCGTGTAAGTATGCTTGGATTAAGTTTTTAAGTTTTTCACCTTCAATGATTCATATTTGCATTTTGGTAAGTTACTATCCTGCTTTATTAATGTTGAGCTTCTATTGAAATGACAGGTTATATGTTCTGTCCTCCAACTGATCAATCAAATTGTGAAAGATAATACTGATTTCCAGGAAAACGCTTGTCTTGTTGGCTTGGTAAGTACGAAGTAGAGTCATCATGGTTTAATGCATTCTTCTGAAATTCTTATTGTCTATCATAGACAGCGACGGTGAAGTAGGTTTCTATTGTATTCACTCTGGATCAACGCAGTATAAGCATCTAATATAGTTGTCTGTAGTCTTTACTTAGTATCTTATCATTTTAAGCCGCAGTGTGGCAAACGTTCATTATCAACAAATGTCAATAGAAAACTTCGGTACAAAACTCAAATTTGGCATCACATTAAATTAGTAAAACCTTTTACTGAACAGATACCTGTGGTCATGAGCTTTGCGGGACCTGATCGTCCACGGGAGGTCCGCATGGAGGCTGCTTACTTCTTACAGAAGCTTTGCCAATCAAGGTAAATGTGATGAAATTTCTATTTGCATCTTTTAAATTGAGGTGTTTTGGTTCGTTGACTATCAATTGGTGTGTGTTGAGCAGCTTTTTGACACTTCAAATGTTTATTGCTTGCCGTGGAATACCTGTGTTGGTCGGATTCCTGGAAGCTGATTATGCGAAGTACAGGTTTGTGATCCCTTTATCAAACCCTTCGATGCTTCTTCCCATTGCTTTCCCTTTGTTTTTGGCAAGGGTGATGGTGTCAAAGTGCAAGAAAGATAAAGACATTTGTTTATTGCCTTTTCTGAAAGTTTTAAACAAGGATCTGCTAGATGGATAATGCATGTGAGCAGTTTGTTCCTTTGCATATACTAACAAAGGAAATGAAAAGGACCCCCACAGTTAGAAAGATGTATTCCCCACTGCACTTCATGATTGGTAGATTATCTGCTGGGTTGAATGATGAAGCATGTTTGAGATAGCCTTTGTTAAATTGGTGCACATTGTTATGATTACCACTATCTTCAGCAGTTGGCGGTGAATTTGGTGCATCAAGTCCCCACCTTAGGTTCTTAAATAAAATGGTCCTCACCTTAGCATTCTGTATGTCTGTTGCATACTAATCTATATATGCATGTATGTGTGTATTGTATTTATATAGGTCTTTAACATATACTTTATGGTCTTTATTTGATACATGCGCTGATTCTGGTCTTTACATCCAGGGAAATGGTTCACTTAGCTATCGATGGCATGTGGCAGGTCTTTAAGCTTCAGAGGTCCACCCCCAGAAATGATTTCTGTCGCATAGCTGCAAAAAATGGAATTTTGTTGAGACTTATCAACACTCTTTATAGCTTGAATGAGGCAGCTAGGCTTGCCACTATATCTGTTGGAACTGGATTTTCATCAGATGGTTCAGCTCCCCGACCACGCTCTGGCCAACTGGATTCTAGCCATCCTGTTTTCTTACAGAATGAGACGTCATTTCCTGCAGCTGATCTGCCTGATGTCCTTAAGCTTAAGAACGGCATGATTGATCATCCATCATCAACTGATGCAATACAGTTAGAAATCAGATACTCTAATACTGATGTTGACAGACCTCAATCAAGCAACTCAGCTTTCGCGCCTGAAGCTGATAAAACTGGGAGTGCCGCTGTTAAAGACAACTCAGCTTCTGTCACTAAGGAGCGAGATAACTTGGAACGGTGGAAAGCAGATGCTTCTAGAGGTGAAACAGACAACAGGCAGCAGCGAATTTCAGTTTCCAATAATCGAATTTCTGCCGATAGGTCACCAAAATCATTAGAAAGTATGTCAAATGGTATCTCTACTACAACACATTCTCACCATGAGCAAGTTCGGCCACTTCTAAGTTTGTTGGAAAAGGAACCTCCTTCCCGGTTGTCTGATCAGTTGGAGTATGTACGTCATCTCTCAGGATTAGAGAGACATGAAAGCATTCTGCCCTTACTTCATGCCTCTCATGAGAAGAAGGCAAATGGTGAACTGGATTTTCTTATGGCAGAATTTGCAGGTGATCTTTTTTACATTCAAATTTGGTTTTTGGTTCCTGGATTTCTGCTAATTTCGATTGAATATTCAGTTGCTCTTGTTTTCCTAATGATACATGAGGCTTTATGCTCTTTTTAGTATTTGATAGTCTGATATGCGATTGTGGTTTATTAGTTTATTTTACATTTGATGGCAACTGCTAGAGCTTGATTAGATTGTTTTATCTAGAGTAGTTTAGCTCTGGGGTCTGAAGAAGTTCCCTGCTAGCGTAACTATGCTTTAATTTGATACTAAATTCATCCATCATGAAGGTAATCTTACTAATTTCTGTTCTACTTGATTGTCCGTTGTTATTAGTACTTGTTTTCTGTTAGCGGCACTAGTCTATCATCAATACATTTTCTGTTTCTAGCACAATATTTCCTGCGTAAAATTATTTTATTGTTGGCAGAGGTCTCGGGGAGAGGAAAAGAAAATGGCACTCTTGAGTCTGCACCTAGGATTTCACATAAAACAGTGAGTAAGAAAAGCAGCCCATTAGCCTCTAGTGATGGTGCTGCTTCCACGTCTGGTATTGCTTCCCAAACTGCTTCCGGTGTACTTTCTGGTTCCGGGGTGTTGAATGCTAGACCAGGGAGTGCAACATCATCTGGACTACTTTCCCACATGGTGTCAACAATGAACGCCGATGTTGCCAGGGAGTACCTTGAAAAGGTGGCTGACCTTCTACTTGAGTTTGCTCAAGCTGATACGACTGTCAAATCTTATATGTGCAGCCAAAGCTTGCTTAGCCGTCTCTTCCAGATGTTCAACAAAATTGAGCCCCCTATACTCCTCAAGGTATTAAAGGAATAGTGCATATGATTGTCTTGAAATTTCTATTCTTCTCTTTCTAACTTTATCTTGTTGGTTCAATTCTCAGATCCTAAAGTGCATCAATAATCTATCTTGTGATCCTAACTGCTTAGAGAATCTTCAGCGGGCAGATGCAATTAAGTTCTTGATCCCAAACCTTGAACTGAAAGATGGACCTCTAGTTGGCCAAATCCACGACGAGGTCAGGTTTCTTGACATGAACAATCTTAGCAAATATGATGGATGTGCTCTTTTTCTGTGGATTCGGCACTTTGATTCATGCGCTGTGTATAAACATGAATAAATAATAACTATGGTCTGATTTCTTTGAAAATGTTTTCCCCTAATTTTTTGTTTTATTTTCTGTAGGTTCTTCATGCGCTCTTTAACCTGTGTAAGATAAACAAGAGGAGACAGGAACAAGCTGCTGAAAATGGAATCATACCTCACCTCATGAATTTCATCATGCAAGGATCTCGCTTGAAACAATATGCATTGCCTTTGCTATGCGACATGGCCCACGCATCGCGCAACTCCAGAGAACAACTGAGGGCTCATGGTGGATTGGATGTTTACTTGAGCCTTCTGGATGATGCATCGTGGTCTGTAACTGCATTGGATTCCATCGCTGTTTGTTTGGCTCATGACAACGACAACCGCAAAGTAGAGCAAGCCTTGCTTAAAAAAGATGCTATTAACAAATTAGTCAAGTTTTTCCAGAGCTGTCCGGAGCAACAATTCGTTCATATCCTGGAGCCCTTCTTGAAAATCATCACGTAAGTGATCTATTTACTGCAAACTCGACTCAGAACCTATACGCTTGACTGAAATAGTGGTTCTAGTTTGCCACTACCTCAACCTGAAATTAGCCGTAATCGTCAGAAATTAACTTAACACCAATAAACCAAAAGACGAGCCGCTACAGTCTAGTCTTTTTTCCCCAATCTTCTAGTCCTCCTCATTTGGCTTTCCGCATTCCCTGTTTCTGATGTTCTAAGGTGATCAATTGTGCAGGAAATCTTCACGGATAAATACTACACTGGCTGTTACTGGTTTGACACCTTTGCTCATTGCAAGGCTGGACCATCAGGACGCAATAGCTCGTCTTAACTTGCTTAAACTAATCAAGGTAATGTCTCGGATTCTCTACTTCAACAACTTAAGACACACATTCCTGCTTCAATCCGGTCGGTTATTATAATGCTCAGGCTGCTTCAATCGTTACAAGGAACGCTTATTATTTATTAAGTTATCCTATGGCACATGAAGTAAAGCCTGTAAATGAATGTCACTCTTCATATCTGCTTCAGAACATACTAACTCAGTGGAAAACTTCACCAATGAAAGAGCGCTTCGTTATTTAATTTAATTCTTATTTGCAGGCGGTATACGAGCATCACCCGAGGCCGAAGCAACTGATCGTGGAGAACGACCTGCCTCAGAAACTCCAAAACTTGATCGAGGAACGAAGAGACGGTCAGAGTTCCGGTGGGCAAGTGTTGGTGAAACAAATGGCTACTTCGCTACTGAAAGCACTACATATCAACACAGTGTTGTAACATCTGGATATATAGTCTTAACTAAGTAGGCTGTATATTTTCCATAGCTTTCTGCTGCTTGGTGAGTGTTGTGTGCCTTCGATTTGCTCTGGTTTTCTTCTGCACAAAACTTTGCCAGGTGGCAGCCGGCCCGGCGGTCTTATTTATTTGTCCGAGCCGCCGGCCGTTTTTTCTGTTTTATTTATTCCATTTGTTGGTTTCCCAAAGATTTGGTCTCTGTTAGTTAGTTAGTTGTTGTCGGGAAAGTATCTGTGTATTTTTAGTACTAAACAAAACTAACGCTGGATTGTTTAACAATAAGCAAAAGCCTGTGTTTTTAACATACTAGCGAATAATAGAACCAGAATGGCCGGAGATACTGGCCAGGAATATTAGTTTGTAGTGAGTTTGAAAGTACATTGGCGGAACTCGAAAACATATTGGTCACACTTTTATATCGGGGGATCTTGAGTGATGGCCTAAATTTGCTCACCTCTGATTCCGCCATTGCTATCACATCATTTTTTTTGTTCTATAATCAACTATGATATCATCCAATATCATGGTATTCGAGATATTTTCGTGTTTTGTGGACATTTGACGGTGTATATTAAGTGGGACAATCATCACTATACTGACTCGGCTAATCGAGTTATTGCCCGAGATGTGTTTAAAACCGGATTCCCTCGGTTTAGTTCAGCTTGTAACCACTAGGTAGGAGAATTCATTATTTCGGAATAAAATTTGGATATATATCTGATGAATTTGGCAATGCTAGTTAAGTAAATACGGTAATAAAAATGGTATATACGTATCAAATATGTTTAAAACTCTCTTCCCCAATATGTTTAGTACATGATTTGTACTAAACTTTTAGACGTTCTGTTATGCTATACGAAAATGGCTTCAAATGTATTACTACCGTACTGTATATATACTGTATTCCCCTTGAGTGTGCAAAAAATCAGCTCAATGCCATTTCAACATTTCATTCTCCCTTGGGGAGATTAACAAGCAACTGAATAGTCCGGTGGACGCTTTCAGAAATTTAGTTGTTGAATTTTGCCAACAAGGTCCCCCAAGTCTCAGGTTTTAACAAAGCAGGACGAAACAGAAGAAACTGGTCTTTATAGTAATAAAAATAAACTGGCGTTCCTGACAGGAAGAAGAACACAAAAAAGCACCTCATAAATATAAACGAACATGAAAGTTGTTACAAAAAAAATAAGAAGAACAGAGTTGACACTGAGAGCATTCCGATTCCATACAGTTTGGTTGGAGGAAAAAACACTAAACCCCAGATGAACACGTTCAGCCACCACCATAACTCACACAAACTCAAAGCTCACAATCTTTTACATGCATCTTTCAGGAAACACAAGAGAGTCAGCAACTCCAGCACCAGCACCCTTCCTGATTTGCACCAAATCTCGAACAGGCTTGCGAAACCAAGTCTATATCAGGTCAGCAACATTCATTGGCATTTCATCAATCTGAGTACTGTAGTACTGCTCAATGTCTCGCAGAATCCTGATGTCATCAGATTTCACGAAATTGATGGCCACACCCTGCATCACCATCATCATATCATCAATAAAGAAACTGATGGCCACATCGCTGAAAGAAGAACACTGATCTTCAGCATTGTATCACTTACCTTGCGGCCAAAACGTCCTGATCGACCAATTCGATGAATGTACAGCTCACGGTTGTTTGGAAGGTCATAGTTTATAACAAGAGACACCTGTAGTGTCAAAAACATCACATGAGATCAGAAACGCACTGACAAAGAAATGCAGCGAATAAAGGAAGCTCAGCTAAACAAGAAACTACTTTATGAATTGAAAAAAAACAGAGAAACAACTTGCCTGCTGAACATCGAGCCCGCGAGCCCAAACATCTGTAGTGATCAGAACACGTGTAGTACCATCCCTGAACTCTTTCATAATTGCGTCTCTTTCCTTCTGAGGCATGTCACCATGCATTGCTGAGACTGTGAAGTTGCTGGACCGCATCTTCTCAGTTAACCAATCAACCTGTTCCAGAGAGCACAATCATTTCCATGTACAACCAACAAGATTTATGCCACAAAAAAGATTCATTCAAGTAGACTATCCCCTACAACCAACTTGGCATTGAAGTGAATACCTTCCGTTTTGTATTGCAGAATATAACAGCTTGAGTGACGGTAAGTGTATCATAAAGGTCGCAAAGAGTATCGAATTTCCAGTCTTCCTTTTCCACAGCAACAAAAAACTGTTTGATGCCCTGTCATCACAGAATGACAAGAAAATTTCTTAACACAATTCAATGACCAATTTAAAAGTACTGTTACACCATTAATGCTATTACTTACCTCCAAAGTCAGTTCATCACGTTTGACTAGGATCTTCACTGGGTCTGTCATGAACTTGCTTGTAATCTCCAAAATTTCGTTTGGCAATGTGGCAGAGATCAACACAACCTGAAAATTAGATAAAAGATCTTAGAAAACAGGTATTTGACTAGTCTAGGAACAAGAACTGCAAGGAAGTATCACAAGGAAATCGTGAAGGGTACTTCTAAGCAATAGATAGCCATTTGACTTCAAACAATTGCTACTCATTATGTTCAAGTTACATAGTCGATAGAAAACTGAAGCACAAGTAGGTAAATTATAGCTAGACTCATAATGCATAGGTGGCACATCTGTGTGTAGGTAAGATCAAGAAAGAACCTGAAGCTCTGGGGGAAGATATCTGTAGACATCATATATTTGATCTTTGAAACCTCTGCTCAACATCTCATCAGATTCATCAAGAATTAGTAGCTTTATGGCTCTAGTTCTCAAAGTCCTCCTCTTGATCATGTCACATACTCTGCCTGGTGTTCCTGATACCACATGAACTCCATACTCTAGCTTCCTTATATCTTCACCCACACTTTTTCCACCAATGCATGCATGCGCTTGAATGTTCAAGTGGTCACCGATTGCCAGTATAACCTTCTCTGTTTGTGCAGCCAGTTCCCTTGTTGGAGACAATATCAATGCCTGGACCCTGGAAGATTAATCCAACATAACGGTGAATCAAGTTAGGAATACACCAAAATGAGCCTTCCAAAAGGACAAGACTGAAAAGAAACACAGCCCAAAAGTCAAGAAATGTATTCTCACAACCCTTTCACGAAGAATCTATCGAACGATTAAAAAGTAGTACTTTTTTCATCATAAATAGCACTGGATGAACAAACAAGCAATGATGCAAATGCATATAGGAACCTCTTCAGTACTATGAGCCTATACCAGTGTCTGCCTCCTTCTTGAGAAGATTTTCAAGCCGAGTCGAACTCAATTTTAAAGTAATAACAAATTAAACATACATAACAAGTAAATCACTAAGGTTTCCAATTAAAGGAACTTGGAAATTAGGGTTTTTCAGCAACAGAAACACCCTACGAGAAAGAATAACGACGAAAACGATTAACCCATTGCGACTAAGAAAAGACATCAAAATTAGGGTTTCCAGGCAGGTTACTCTTTGCTGTTAATGTCGACGACCTGGCAAACAGAGAGGGCAATCATGGAGGTCTTTCCGGTACCGGATTGCGCCTGGGCAATGACGTCCCGGCCCTTAATTATCGGCATAACGGCTCGCTGCTGGATGGCAGAAGGCTTCTCGAAGCCGTACTCGTAGATTCCTCGGAGCAGCTTGTCATTGATTCCCATGTTCTCGAAACTGGACACCGGCTCGATCCCTTCCGTCGTCTCGAAGACGAGCTTCTCGTCGTCAGCCGTCGACCTGCGGGCTCCTCGCCCCGGTGGAACCACGCTCGCCGCCATTGATTTTGGAGGGAAAAAAGGTTTTCTTCGTACGGTGGCTGAAGAACTCGGGTTTTAGGCTTCAGCTGATTCGATTAGAAATCCGAAAGTGGGGATTTAATTCAGCTCTACTAATAGTGTGTCATACGTGTGGGGATTGGCACACGTGCGACGAACCTGTTGATTGGAGCCCAAGTATAGGCAGGCCTGTTATATCGTAGGCCGAAATTGTCGGCCCATCTAAATGCAAAATAAAAAATATGGCTTGATCAAACCGGTTCATTAAAAAATTTAAATAAATAGATCGTTCGGGGTTAAATTTCTATAAAAACATTTAAAAAATTGGTGAAATAAAACGTTACAATCAATAACTTGACATGGGCATACATATCCACGGATCTTAGCTCAAACTTGTACTACTCCGTTATATACATAAGGACTCCATTGATGAGAAGCGCAATTGAAATTTTTGGAAAGTTATATATTTGTGTATTGATAAGACCATTCGTTATTTTTGAAAACTCGATCTCTCCCCGAACCTATCATAGAGCGAAGAGATACCATAAACCATAATGAAAAAGCTTGCCCCACCCATGAGTACATATTTTATAATAGCCTCATCATTAGACCGTATATATTTTTTTGTCGATGAAAATGATTCGGTTTGTGATTAACCAAACTGATTTATGCGGTTAATCACATCATAAATGAAATTTTTTTTATCAAAAACCATACCTTTCTGTTTGTGGTTAAACACTAATTAAATTATAATTTTCAGTTTGGTTAGTGGTTAACTACAAAACCACTTCTTTAAAAATAATAATTTAATTTTAAGAATACAAATAAAGTTTCAAGAAAATTGTGAGCATTACTTAAATCAAAATATTTAATGTAGTTATATACGCTTATATAGCATAATAGTTACATAAAAATAAGACCGTATGATGATGACGAATAGTCTAATGAACATTATAAAAAACTAATATTAGTACAAATACAGTAGTACTACAACTACAAAACAATAATTGTTGGAGACTAAAATGAAAATTGAAAAGGCGTGAGAAATGGAATTATGAAACCAAACAAGTATATTACCAGTTCACATTTAATATTTTAAAATTAGCTAGATATTTTAAAATGTGGTTTATTCGATTTTTCTGTGATTAACCATATGGTATGCGATTAAAATTGCATTATTTTCCTACTACAAACCGAACCACTAACCACAATGCAGTTAATGGCTAACCGAAAACCATAATTTGCGATGACTCAAATCCACCTGTATATTCATATAATAGGTAGGAGCATAAACTAAAGCATTCTAGAGTTAAAAAGATAGTTATTGAATCGTTAGCACCACATAAAAACATTCCCCTTAGAGGAGCTGTTATAGTATATATATACGAGCATTAGTCATGAAGATCTCTGTGAGATACGAATTTCGAGAGGAAAAGATCCGGCGACAGAGATCTTGAGGTAAAGTACGGCACGATATGTAGTGACTGATGAGGTTAAAGAGGAGGCATGTCTCAACAACGGAGAAGAAAACGTTGCGGGGGGACAAATGATTTGGTGTAGCAAGGCTATATAATATAAAACGTAGATCCTCTCCCAAGTCAAATAATTCGAATTATCAAAACACAACATACGTAAGGAGAATTACGTACCAACGAGGGGCCAAATCGAGAGGCAAAGTGAATATGCAGGAAACTGAAGAGAGCAAGCAGTTCATAGTTTTCCACGGCTTTCTTGAGCTTTTCCTGACTTAGAAGGAATAGTTCAAGAAAGTCGTGGAAAAGCATGAAATGTGGCTAATTAATTACGACGATGATCTTCTTCTTCTTTGTTAGGCATGCAGAACAGTACTGAATGGGTTTTGTTAGGGTCTATATATACAGAACTTATTAGTATCTTATACATACAGCTGCCGGGAGCTGAAACAAAGAAATGCATGCATGGGGGGCAAAGTCAGCAGGAATTACGCGGGGAATGGGCATGCTTTCCAACCCATACCGTACTTCTGAAGCCTGAATAATGCTAGCTGCAGTACTGCATGTATTGCATGCTGCTGAGTGCTGATGGAAAAGAAAACTATACAGTGATTGGTTTACGTGGCAGTCAAAGAGTGCGGTGGTTTGTTTGAGTAAGAGACCCGCCGGTGATCCGCCGAGTTTCTTTGACCGTAACGTATGTACTCAAGTTGCTGCTGCCGTTACAGAACACAGATACGCAGTCTGTCTCCAGACCAGGCCTCTCTATCGATCTCCAGTCTGCGTCTCCCTGCTAGCTTATATAATCTGCTTTGCATGGTCGTCCGTTGGTTATCGATGCAACAAAAAAGAAAACCACAATCGAGGTGTTTGTCTATTATCTTTACCGTACAGGGGATCCGCGTTTTCCGCTTCACGATTCCTTTTTCCTCCATCTCTCACTCCCGCTCATCTTTGATTTAATATATACTAGTTAGGTTGCTTGTCCGTGCTTTACCGCGTAGCCAATTAAACGTATCGGCCCATTTATTTTATTGTAAAAATGATCTAAGTGAATCATTATTTGATTTAAGAAGCAGGTAGTTGGACGAAGTATTGTTTCTCTTGTTATTTTACGTGGATTTCTATCACTAACCTAAGTAAAATTAATTTTAAACTTTATTTGATCATTATTTATAGGGATTATCATAGTGAAACTTGATTTTTTAGTCATTCTCAACAGGCATGTCAAATATTATCCGATTTAAAAATTTCATGTGAAAATGGTCAATTTTCATAGGTTAACCCCTTTTGAAATGGACCATTTTCACGTGAAAATTGAAAATTTTCAAATTGGCTAAAATTTGACATGCATATTAGGAATAACTAAAAATTGAAGTTTCATTATGTTATATCCTTCAAATGAAGTTAAAAAAAAAAAAATTAACGCTTTACTAGTGTTGAAATTTTTCGAATTAGCTTAATTACTATATGCATGCATGATGGAAACGGCTAGAAATCCAAAGTAAATTTTTTAGGGTCCAACTTAAAAGTCTATTGGTTGGCATGTGTGTTCATATTTCTCTCATCATCTTAGTTGTGTGGCTAGATGGGATATGTTTGATAAAGTGAATCAGTACTGTTTGATTTAAGAAGGAGGGAGTTGGACGGGGTAATATTTGTCTTGCCATTTTCATTGAAATAAGGTGAGCATATTCGCTTGCATGATTTGTCAGCCAAATATACGGTCAGCCAAATATACGAATCACCATGCACTTAAGAGAATGAAACGAGTATAAAACTCAACACACGAAACTCAACATTTTTTTTCATCATCAATAGTCTCTCTAACACAATACTAACCAAGCCTTTATTTTGGGTTTGAAATTTATAACCCCAAATGAAATAATAGAAAAACTAATTCTAATCCTTAATAGTAAAATTAATAAATTTTTAGCTTAACAAAATAATCCTAAATAAGGATAACCACTACGAATATTTTAGTATATAGCACGTTAACTTTAATTTGGAATATCTCTTTGGTTTCTTCGAATCAGATGGATCATAATATATGGATAGAAAGACAATTGAATTATATTTCCAACATCACTGACCTTGCACCAATAGGAGTCATGAAGAGAGAGTAATGACTAAAATACTGAATTGGGCATAATCTACGTGGATTTCTATCACTAACATATGTAAACTTGATTTTGAACTTCATTTGATCATTATTTATATGGGTTACCACAGTGAAACTTAATTTTTTAGCCATTTTCCACATGCATGTCAAATATTAGCCGATTCTAAAATTTTGAAAATTTCATGTAATAATGGTCCATTTTCATAGGTTAACCCCTTCTGAAATGGACCATTTTCACATGAAAATTTTAAAATTTTCAAATTGGCTGATATTTGACATGCATATCGAGAATAACTAAAAATTGAGTTTTCATTACATTATGTCCTTCAAATGAAGTTAAAAAAATATTTTTTAACGCTTTACTAGTGTTGAAGTTTTTCAAATTAGTTTAATTACTACATACATGCATGATGGAACCGGTTAGAAATCCAAGTTAAATTTTTTAGGGTCCAACTTAAAAGACTATTGGTTTGCATGTGTGTTCATATTTCTCTCATCATCTTAGTTCTTTGGGTGGATGGGATATGTTGGATAAAGTAAATCAGTATTGTTTGATTTAAGAAGGACGGAGTTGGACGAGGTTATATTTGACTTGCCATTTTCTTTGAAATAAGGTGAGCATATTCGCTTACATGATTCGGCATGCACTTAAATCAATCAACGATCATCCAAATATATGAATCACCATGCACTCAAGAGAATGAAACGAGCATAAAACTCAACACACAAAACTCAACATTTTTATTCATCATCAATAGTCTCTCTAACACAATACTAACCAAGCCTTTATTTTGGGTTTGAAATTTATAACCCCAAATGAAATAATAAAAAACTAATTCTAATCCTAAATAGAAAAATAAATAAATTTTTAGTTTAACAAAATAATCCTAAATAAGGAAAACTACTACACATATTTTAGTATTTAGCACGTTAACTTTCATTGGGAATAGTTCTCTGGTTTCTTCGAATCAGATGGATCATAATTTATGGATAGAAAGACAATTGAATTATGTTTCCAACATCGCTGACCTTGCACCAATAGGAGTCATGAAGAGAGGGTAATGATTAAAATACTAAATTAGGCATAATCTACGTGGATTTCTATCACTAACATATGTAAAATTGATTTTGAACTTCATTTGATCACTTTTTATATGGGTTATCATAGTGAAACTTCATTTTTTAGCCATTTTCAACATGCATGTCAAATATTAGCCGATTCTAAAATTTTGAAAATTTCAGGTAAAAATGGTCCATTTTCATAGGTTAACCCCTTCGGAAATGGACCATTTTCACATGAAAATTGATAGTTTTCAAATTGGCTGATATTTGACATGCATATCGAGAATAACTAAAAATTGAGTTTTCATTACATTATTTCCTTCAAATGAAGTTAAAAAAAGATTTTTTAACGCTTTACTAGTGTTGAAATTTTTTGAATTAGCTTAATTACTCTATGCATGCATGATGGAAACGGCTAGAAATCCAAAGTAAATTTTTTAGGGTCCAACTTAAAATTCTATTGGTTGGCATGTGTGTTCATATTTCTCTCATCATCTTAGTTCTTTGGGTGGATGGGATATGTTTGATAAAGTGAATTAGTATTGTTTGAGTTAAGAAGGAGGGAGTTGGACGGGGTAATATTTGACTTGCCATTTTCTTTGAAATAAGGTGAGCATATTCGCTTTCATGATTCGGCACACACTTAAACAATTCAACGGTCATCCAAATATACGAATCACCATGCACTCAAGAGAATGAAACGAATATAAAACTCAACACACAAAACTCAACGTTTTTATTCATCATCAATAGTCTCTCTAACACAATACTAACCAAGCCTTTATTTTGGGTTTGAAATTTATAACCCCAAATGAAATAATAGAAAAACTAATTCTAATCCTAAATAGTAAAATAAATAAATTTTTAGCTTAACAAAATAATCCTAAATAAGGATAACCACTACGAATATTTTAGTATATAGCACGTTAACTTTAATTGGGAATATCTCTCTGATTTCTTCGAATCATATGGATCATAATATATGGATAGAAAGACAATTGAATTATGTTTCTAACATCGTTGACCTTGCACCAATAGGAATCATGAAGAGAGAGTAGTGACTAAAATACTAAACTGGGCATAATCTATGTGGATTCCTATCACTAATATTTGTAAAATTGATTTTGAACATATTTGATCATTATTTATAGGGGTTACAACAGTGAAACTTAATTTTTTAGCCATTTTCCACATGCATGTCAAATATTAGCCGATTCTAAAATTTTGAAAATTACATGTAAAAATGGTCCATTTTCATAGGCTAACCCCTTCAGAAATGGACCATTTTCACATGAAAATTTTCAAATTTTCAAATTGGCTGATAGTTGACATGCATATCGGGTATAACTAAAAATTAAGGTTTCATTACATTATGTCCTTCAAATGAAGTTAAAAAAATATTTTTTACCACTTTACTAGTGTTGAAGTTTTTGTAATTAGTTTAATTACTACATGCATGCATGATGGAACCGGTTAGAAATCCAAGTTAAAATTTTTAGGGTCCAACTTAAAAGTCTATTGGTTTGCATGTATGTTTATATTTCTCTCATCATCTTAGTTCTTTCGGTAGAAGGGATATGTTTGATTAAGAAAATTAGTATTGTTTGATTTAAGAAGGAGGGAGTTGGAATGGGGATATTTTTTGATTTGCCATTTTCTTTGAAATAAGGTGAGCATATTTGATTTCATGATTCGGCACACACTTAAACCAATCAACGATCATCCAAATATACGAATCACCATGCACTCAAGAGAATGAAACGAGTATAAAACTCAAAGTTTTTATTCATCATCAATAGTCTCTCTAACACAATATTAACCAAGCCTTTATTTTGGGTTTGAAATTTATAACCCCAAATGAAATAATAAAAAACTAATTCTAATCCTAAATAGAAAAATAAATAAACTTTTAGTTTAACAAAATAATCCTAAATAAGGATAACTACTACGCATATTTTAGTATTTAGCACGTTAACTTTAATTGGGAATAGTTCTCTGGTTTCTTCGAATCAGATGGATCATAATTTATGGATAGAAAGACAATTAAATTATGTTTCCAACATCGCTGACCTTGCACCAATAGGAGTCATGAAGAGAGGGTAATGATTAAAATACTAAATTAGGCATAATCTACGTGGATTTCTATCACTAACATATGTAAAATTGATTTTGAACTTCATTTGATCACTTTTTATAGGGGTTATCATAGTGAAACTTCATTTTTTAGCCATTTTCAACATGCATGTCAAATATTAGCCGATTCTAAAATTTTGAAAATTTCAGGTAAAAATGGTCCATTTTCATAAGTTAACCCCTTCGGAAATGGACCATTTTCACATGAAAATTGATAGTTTTCAAATTGGCTGATATTTGACATGCATATCGAGAATAACTAAAAATTGAGTTTTCATTACATTATTTCCTTCAAATGAAGTTAAAAAAAGATTTTTTAACGCTTTACTAGTGTTGAAATTTTTTGAATTAGCTTAATTACTCTATGCATGCATGATGGAAACGGCTAGAAATCCAAAGTAAATTTTTTAGGGTCCAACTTAAAAGTCTATTGGTTGGCATGTGTGTTCATATTTCTCTCATCATCTTAGTTTTTTTGGGTGGATGGAATATGTTTGATAAAGTGAATTAGTATTGTTTGAGTTAAGAAGGAGGGAGTTGGACGGGGTTATATTTGACTTGCCATTTTCTTTGAAATAAGGTGAGCATATTCGCTTTCATGATTCGGCACACACTTAAACAATTCATCGGTCATCCAAATATAGGAATCACCATGCACTCAAGAGAATGAAACGAGTATAAAACTCAACGTTTTTATTCATCATCAATAGTCTCTCTAGCACAATACTAACCAAGCCTTTATTTTGGGTTTGAAATTTATAACCCCAAATGAAATAATAGAAAAACTAATTCTAATCCTAAATAGTAAAATAAATAAATTTTTAGCTTAACAAAATAATCCTAAATAAGGATAAAATATTTTAGTATTTAGCACGTTAACTTTAATTGGAAATATCTCTTTGGTTTCTTCGAATCAGATGGATCATAATATATGGATAGAAAAACAATTGAATTATGTTTTCAACATCGCTGACCTTGCATCAATAGGAGTCATGAAGAGAGAGTAATGACTAAAATACTAAATTGGGAATAATCTACGTGGATTTCTATCACTAACATATGTAAAATTGATTTTGAACTTCATTTGATCATTATTTATAGGGGTTACTATAGTGAAACTTGATTTTTTAGCCGTTTTCAACATGCATCTTAAATATTAGCCAATTCTAAAATGTTGAAAATTTCATGTAAAAATGTTCCATTTTCATAGGTTAACCCCTTCGAAAATGGACCATTTTCACACGAAAATTGATAATTTTCAAATTGGCTGATATTTGACTTGCATATCGGGTATAACTAAAAATTGAGGTTTTATTATATTATGTCCTTCAAATGAAGTTAAAAAAATATTTCTTAACTCTTTACTAGTGTTGAAGTTTTTGTAATTAGTTTAATTACTACATGCATGCATGATGGAATCTGTTAGAAATCCAAGTTAAATTTTTTAAGGTCCAACTTAAAAGTCTATTGGTTTGCATGTGTGTTCATATTTCTCTCATCATCTTAGTTCTTTGGGTGGATGGGATATGTTTGATAAAGTAAATTAGTATTATTTGATTTAAGAAGGACGGAGTTGGACGGGGTTATATTTGACTTGCCATTTTCTTTGAAATAAGGTGACCATATTCGCTTACATGATTCGACACGCACTTAAACCAATCAACGATCATCCAAATATACGAATCACCATGCAATCAAGAGAATGAAACGAGTATGAAACTCAACACACAAAACTCAACGTTTTTATTCATCATCAATAGTCTCTCTAACACAATACTAACCAAGTCTTTATTTTGGGTTTGAAATTTATAACCCCAAATGAAATAATAGAAAAACTAATTCTAATCCTAAATAGTAAAATAAATAAATTTTTAGCTTAACAAAATAATCCTAAATAAGGATAACCACTATGAATATTTTAGTATATAGCACGTTAACTTTAATTGGGAATATCTCTCTGGTTTCTTCGAATCAGATGGATCATAATATATGGATAGAAAGACAATTGAATTATATTTCCAACATCGCTGACCTTGCACCAATAGGAGTCATGAAGAGAGAGTAATGACTAAAATACTGAATTGGGCATAATCTACGTGGATTTCTATCACTAACATATGTAAACTTGATTTTGAACTTCATTTGATCATTATTTATATGGGTTACCACAGTGAAACTTAATTTTTTAGCCATTTTCCACATGCATGTCAAATATTAGCCGATTCTAAAATTTTGAAAATTTCATGTAATAATGGTCCATTTTCATAGGTTAACCCCTTCTGAAATGGACCATTTTCACATGAAAATTTTAAAATTTTCAAATTGGCTGATATTTGACATGCATATCGAGAATAACTAAAAATTAAGGTTTCATTACATTATGTCCTTCAAATGAAGTTAAAAAATATTTTTTAACCCTTTACAAGTGTTGAAGTTTTTGAAATTAATTTAATTACTACATACATGCATGATGGAACCGGTTAGAACCATGTTCAAACGAGACCTAATCGAGTTTTTCGAGGGATTTATCAAAGCAGGGTTCTACTTCATCTAGATCATTCGGCCCGATCTGGTCGCTGGACAATCTGGCGCTGGTTTGAAAATTTTCAAATACTAACATAACACCAAATAAAATTGACTTTTAACTTCAATTGAAAACCCACAAAATGACAAAAAAAACTCTCGATGCAAAACTTTTCTTTTTCTCCAAACCAAATTCGAAACGCGATAAATTTACGAAAACAAAAAACTGATATACGTATCGTATGGTGGCATATGTTGACCGAGGCTGTCCCTTTAATTTTAAATTAAAATTTAACCAACAAATTAACAAATCCCTAATAAAAATAAAATAAAAACAATCAACCAGCCAAATAGGCGTCCACCTTATTGTTAGCAGCGGCGGACAAAAACTTCATGCAGATCGGAGCACTAATACCCGCCATGGACAGAATCGCCGCCGGAATGCCCCACAAAGAATCACCACAGATCATCCCGGACGCCACCGCGGGACAGTAATCCATTGCCTGCCGCCTATTATACCAAGTCCAAACAAACAGAATCAAGCTCCCCAAGCACATATCAATGGCGAAGTAAGCCCCCAGGTAGAACGGAATCGCCATACACATCGGGCTCGGAATATACTTATGAACTCTATATCCATACGATTTCAACACCTCCTTAACCAAATTGATCGCCATCGCCATAAAGAAGAACCCAATCGCCATGGCAAGACAGTTACGCGGCAGAGAAGAGACACCTTCCACTCCCAAAAGCGCTATTCCGCGGTACAGCAGGCCGTACGGGGCAGGGTAAGGTCCGTCCGGGTTTCCGATCGGGTACGCCTTGTAGAAGAACCAGAACACCGGAGGGGTGATGAGGCAGCCGATCGCAGTACCGAAGATCTGCGAGAAGAACATGGCGCGTGGGGAAGAGAGTGTGAGGTACCCTGTTTTGAAGTCCTGCATCAGATCGGAGGCCGTGGAGACGATCGACATCATGACACCGCACGACGCGAGTCCGGCGACCACGCCGCCGTTGTTGAGTCCCACCCACGCGCTGAAGATGATGATCGCGAATTTGCCGTAGTTGGACGCTAGAGACCAGTCGGTGAGGCCGCATCCGTACGCGTTGCAGAAGGCAAGGATCGGAGCGATTAGGTATGCTACGAGGATGTGGTAAGGTCTGAGCGGCGGGAAGATTACAGGGACGGTGAAGATTGAGATTAGGGCTAGTGATACGTAGCCGGCGATCGCTAGCCAATTCGGAATCTGATCGCGGAGGAAGTATTCGATTCGGCGTTTGTCGTCGTAGCTCGATGAATCTGTGCCTTCCACTAAAGATGTATCCTTTTTGGAGCTGCCGTTGTTCTTGATGTAAAAGTATGCTGATTTGACGATCAGGAAGATCACTTGGAACAGTCCGTCTCCCAGCATAATCGCGATCGCTGTAAATACCTGCAGAAACAATTTGAATTTCCATGGAATTAAGCAGAGTAAAAGCAGAGTATTGTTAATCGCAATGCTATTCAAACAAGTATTCAATGGTTCCTTACCCTGTAACCTTGGATGCCATGGAGGCTGCTGGGGCTGAGATCGGCGCTGTACCAGTCGCCTTTCTTGGCAGAGATCAAGGGCCACATTATCCCCCAAGAAATCACTGCTCCGAACAGCAAGGAGATATTGACCATGTACGGACAGATCATCCCCACACCAACGTAAGTTGACGAGAAATCAAAGAAGAACCTGCAAGTTGATACGAAATTAATTTATAAACAGAGGAAGGATATATGTCATATGATTAGAGGAAGATTGAATTATAATTACTTTTGTTTGAAGGCTTGGAGGCCGAAAGTAGGGAAGTTAACGAAGCCACAGTCATCGCCCGCGGCGAAGAACCACTGGAAAAACGCCCAGATGAAGCTGCCGCCGAAGGCTTTGAAGAGCACGGCGACTTGCTTCTTGGCTAGAGCCGCTCCTGTCGGGGTGTGGAAGCTGTTGATCAGGTAAGCAGTGGCGGTTCCGCTAGGGTAACTCAGCTTGTAGTTGAGAATCATCTGTTTCCTCAACGGCACGATTGAGAACAGTCCGACGAAGCTGACTGCAAACAGGAATCCAATCATCCACCCGATATGCAGAACCTTGACGTTCGACGCGATGTTCCCGATCTCCTCTTGCCCTGCTATGTACGGACTCATCCCCAGCATGTAACTCGCGGTTCCGCCTGAAAAAAAATTGAAATTAGGTCTCAGCACAAAATGGGATTCAAAATCAAAATAAGCTAATTGAATGTGGCATTGTGAATCACTCAATCAATACGTACTGCTGAAGGCGATGCCGGAGGAAGCAACGATGCAAGTCTGGATGACGGTGTTCTCCTGACGGGAGAAAGGCTGCTTGAGGAGTCCAGCTTAGACAACAAGCTGGTGTAGGTTTTCACGATCGCGAAACCTAACAGGCCGGCGGCAACGTTCAGGGAAGGGATAACGCCGGTGGTGAGATTCAGCTTGCAGACGATGAAGTTAAACACCACGCTCAGCACAAGGCTGGTGAACAGCGCCCTAACAGTCAACTGCTGCCTCCACGACGGCACCTCCTCGTCTTTAAACGCCTCCTCCACCGAGATCTTCTCCTCCCCTGCTGCAGCCTCGTCGGAGATGATTTCGTCGGCGTTCAGACCGCTCTCGTCGGCGTAACGGTTCCGCCTCTGCACGGCGGTGCCTCCGTCACCACTACCACCGGTCATGTTGTTTTTCACAATTGCGGTTTTTGAATTTGTAAGAGATTTGTGAGAATGGGAGCTTGTTTGAATTTATATTTATAGAATCTAAGAGAATCCGGAGATGATTCGTAATCGTAGATTCGTAGTACTGTTTATTTTCGTAATGAACTCTAACTGCGGTATAACTCCGGCGGCTAGCTAGCGACGACCGTTGGATTTGACATCTTCAGAGTACGACAACCGTTGGATTCTGATTCCATCTGTCAGTCGAAATAAATTCTCCCCGGCCCGGTTCTTTTTCCGGCGGATAAGTGCTGATCCCGATGATTCGCAGTTCATGAAATTTAAATTAAATAATATAATATATTTTTTGGTTTTGATTGGTCAAGGTAGAGTCCACTTGACCTGAGCCATGCGTGCGTTTTCATTGGGCGGGTAGTCAACTAATAATTCTTAACTATGTCAGATTATGAGACGTTTCATTCGAGTGAAGTTGTTATCATGAGTGTCCTAGAGTTGTGTGACAATTTGGAAGTTTTGAGTCTGAATTTAATATATTTTATGAAAAAATATTTTTTTTATTTTTTTTATTTTATATTTGTTGAAAATTTCGATTTATTTTGACAAAAAAATATCATACATTTTTTATATTGAGTTCAATTTAAAGATTAGACGGACTTGAAATGAAAAATAATACCATAAAGAGCAGTTACTACTTATTTGTTTTGGTGAAACTTTAGGCGTCACACGTTTAACATTCATTATAGACCGTTTTCTGAATTATATAAAAGAAAATTATACACACCTAAGGGTAATTCTTGTTAAATACTAAGAAGATACTTTGTTGAATGATTGTTTTTTGGAGAAATACGACTAAACTCAATATCTTTTACGTAGAGGCGGAGGTAAGGGGCTCAAGTGGTATTCATTGTTGAGAGAGTATTTTTTGTAATGACTCATGTGGAAAACAAGTTTCACAATCGAATAGAAGACGAATTGTTGAATGATAGTCTTGTGATATATCAAAAAAGTTGTCGTTTACAGTTTCAACAAAAAAACATATTGTACAATTCTTTTAGAACATGAAAAACTCATTGTGAAGTATTCTAAAATGATGAGATGTTTGATTCGATTTTATTTTATCATCATATATGGACGACGTTACTGTTTTCACACTCTCTGCCTCATTGCATGAATCTGGTCCCCAACTTTCTCACGACATATCGAGTGAGTTGTACATCGAAAATCGAACTGCGCCTCTACTTTGTAATCCGATTATTTTTGGGTGGGAAACAAGTGATTCAAGTGTTTTTTACCAAACAAGTGATTGTATTTAATTAGACAGCAAGACTTATATATAATTACTGGTAATGGTAATAACAGGAATATGATTTACTTTTTACAGTCTTACCTTAAAGAGCTTTCACCATTGCAGTAACCAATTTCCATATATATGGAGGCATACTTATTATTATTATTATTATTATTATTAAGTGCTGACAGACCACGTCCAGCCAGGCCAACTAAATCAAAGATTAAGATTAGTTACCTTAATTTAAATTGTGTGAATGCATAATGCCAGAGATATTATTCCACAAATGATGAAGTCATGCGTATCAGAATCATGGGTCTGTCGAAAGCGACGAACAACCACAATCTAGAGAGCAGTTTTAAATTCAGGTAAAAAAGTTTTAGGATTTTCAGGATTTTTGGCTGCGGAGCATTTTAATATTTTGGAAATTTTTATTTTATTTATTTTATTTTTAAATTTTCGGCATTTTTGGTTTTGTCTGATAACCCAAATGCAAAACTCAAAATCTAAAATCCAAAATTGAAAACTCAGTATTCTAAATCCTAAATCTAAAAATCCAGAACCTAAAATTCAAACCTAAAATCTAAAATCCAAAATTAAAAACCACCATAAAACTAAAAATCCAAACCTAAAATCTAAAACCCAAAATTTAAATTCCAAAACCAAAATTTTAATACTAAACCCAAAACCCAAACTCAAACCAAAACAAATAATAAATTAAATATTTTTTATTGAAAAAACTTCCGTATCTTTTTTATACATATCATTAAATCTAAAACCCGTGAAATCTAATGATCCAAAATCATTCTAAAAATCCTAAAACCCTTATCACCCGAATTCCAAACCTGCTCGAACCTCCTACCAAGAGTTATATTTAGTTGGACAAGCTATACAGTATATTGGAAAAACGAATGCTGCATTTTTTTCCACAACTGGAAATTAGCCAATGAATCGATGAACTTCATCCACATGCAATCGGGACTAAACACGATAGGAAAAAGTCTAATGTATCCGTCGATTTGTCTCCTCACTTACGAATGGTACCTTACGAATAGTATAATATATCCTATTATGAACCTCACTTCCAATAACTTAAATTATTCGACTTGACGAAATGATGTCCTATTTAATTATTGACTTCTTGATCATTAAATAAAAATCTCGACTTCATGTTGTAGTTCTGCCGATGGAGGAAATATTCAAATTAGTCGAGATGTGAGACGGGATAGGAAAGAAACTAATTACGAAAATCTCCCACCAACTCAAATTAGAAGATTTCATCGAGCTGTGCAATTTTCCATGGTTGTTCTTCAAAATCCTATGTTGTTCTTCATCATAAAGTAGTAAACTTGAAGGGTTTCACACGAAAAAACAAATACAATCGAGTTGAATCTACCACGTACAACATATGATTCTTCTTCTTCCTCCTCTTCCCTATATGATCGAAATATCCGAAACCAATGTACATGACACGAACCCTAAACACAACACGAACTATCCGAAACCAATGTACATGACACGAAAAAGACGTTGTCTGTGTTGTCCCAACATATAATTTATCAGAGACCTAGAATAAAGATGAAGCAGAACTATATGTTACAAAGAAAGGAAGATGGCCACTTCTAAATATTCCTCATTTTCATGCGCCCTCCTATAATTTTTCTGCTGCCCTGCAAAAGAATTTTGATCCATACTATGTTGTCTGGTTAGAGTTTCAAAAACCAAAGCGTGACTTCTGCCGGCTGCCTCCTTCTCCGTATTGTTCGTTCCATTTCCGCAACTCGTTCATGCTCGCTGCATCGTGCGAAACCGATGGACCAACCTATTCAAACACAAACCAACAACGATTGAAACCGGTTCAAGTAACTACTAACATCAAGTTTCCTTCCTGCTTTCTCTTTGCTGTCAAATTGGTTCATGTTAAGGTTTACATGTTCTGTCTTACCTTAGCCTTTGCCTCGATGAAGTCATCCAAGGTGAGGGGTCTTAACGACGAACCTTCAACATAATCATCCTTCTTTTCCTACAAGGTTTTCGTGTGGTGTTACGAGAGGCTCGTGGCAGATCAGACAAAGTTCATGATGCCAAAGCCAGGGTATCGAAACCATATTTAATAAACATGTAACAGTTCACAAGACAAAATCTTTGTACCTTGTTTTCTTTTTCTATGACTTCTTGCACTGGCCTATATGCTGCAGCAATACAAAGGTTCTACAAAAAAAACAAGTGAAGCATCAGAATCATTCCGAGCAAATCCAGACCTAGCGTTCGAAGCTCCGCAATTTCACCATCACTATGTACCTTCAAGTCGCTGCCAGAATATCCATCGGTTACATTAGCAAGTTCTTCAAACTGGAATTCCGAATGTAAGTTCTCATTTCCGAGAATAATTTTCAGAATCTTCAAACGATTCGCAGCATCAGGCAAGTCCACGTATATTCTAAACAAGGAGCACAGTTGTTTTTCAGCAAGGCATTTATAAAATTCATCGGACGACAAAGAGAGTGTTCCAAGCGCGCCTTACCTCCTAGGCAAACGACGAATCACAGCATCATCAAGATCAAACGGCCGATTCGTGGCACCAAGGATGACGATCCTTTGAGTGTCTTTCGATCTTAATCCGTCCCATGCTGCCATGAACTCGTTTCTCATTCTTCTCGTAGCCTCGTGCTCGTGAGAACCCCCTCGAGCCCCTAGTAGACTATCTACCTTTTCTTTCCGCCCCCGCCAACCACAACATGTTAAGTCGAACATGTCGATTGACAAAGCACTAGTGAAAAAGAGAGTTTAGGGAGGTACCTCGTCGATAAATATGATAACAGGAGAAAGCTTGGTGGCAAAGGAGAAAAGGGCCTTTGTCAACTTCTCAGCATCTCCAAACCACTGCATAACAGAGTTAGCAGCAGCAGACATTAGCTAGCATCATTCACGTGTTTAACGTTTGAAGAACAAATCAATATGTAAAGTATATATTGAATTTATGAGAGGAAGCTTTTCAATAGTATTATGATATATGGGATTACATAAGGGGTACATGGGTTTATATAGAGTTAGAATAGGAGAATCCTTCCTCAACTAGGAAAACTCTTATTACTATTCCTATACTAATAAGGAAAAATATTGAAACTTATTCCTATACTAATAAGGAAAATATAATATTTTTCAACACTCCCCCTCAAGCTTGGTGTAGATGTTAATTAACCCAAGCTTGGACGATAAGTGGTCAAACACATCTTTTGAAAGAGGCTTCGTAAAAACATCTATGATCCGTTGCTTCGTAGGAACATATTCCACTCGAACCACACCGGAACTAACATTTTCGGTTATAAAATGACGATCTACCTCCACATGTTTAGTTCGATCATGATGAACGGGGTTGCGGACTATGCTGATTCTTTGCTTGACTATCACACGAAACTGGATAGGACCATCGATCTCAATCTTCAGCTCATTCATGATGCGCTTCAACCGGATACTCTCACATATTCCAAGTGCGAGAGCTCGGTACTCGGCCTGCACTGCGCGCTTCTAGCCACAACCTTTTGTTTCTTACTTCGCCATGTCACAAGATTTCCCCGGACATAACTACAATAACCGGTTGTAGACCTTCGATCCGTGAGTTCACCGGCCCAACTTGCATCGGTATAGACGGTAATTCCCCGTTGAGCGGTTCTCTTGAAATAGATTCCCTTTCCGGGTGAACTCTTCAAGTACCTTAGGATTCCGTAAACCATTCCCATATGTTCTTCATTAGGACGGTGCATGTCTTTGGTGACAATCCCAACTCGCAAAAGATATATCGGGTCGAGTGTGAGCTAAATAAATCGGTTTCCCAACCAATCGTTGATACCGACCTTTTTCAAGCTGCGGGAATATCCTCCTCCCCGCTAAGAGTTTTATTCGACTCCATGGGAGTGTCGATAGGCTTACGATCAAGCATTCCCACTTCCTTTAGTAAGTCCAAAACATATTTTCGTTGAGAGATTACGATACCTTTCGAGATCTCGAAACTTCCATTCCTAGGAAGTATTTAAGGTTTCCCAAGTCTTTGAGTTCGAACTCTTTTGCCGAGTTGATCCTTGAGTCTCTTAATTTCTTCTACATCGTCTCCGGTGATTATAATATCATCCACGTACACAATGAGGATGGAGATCTTCCCCGTAGGTGAGTGCTTCACAAATAAGGTGTGATCGGTCGACATTGGTAGTATCCTCCTTGCTTCACGGCCTTGGTAAATCTGTCAAACCGAGGCTCGGGGAGATTGTTTCAACCCGTACAAGGCCTTGCGAAGCTTACAAACTTCCCCTTCTCTCGGATTTTTCACTCCGGAGGAAACACCATATAGACCTCTTCTTCAAGTTCTCCGTTAAGAAAGGCATTCTTCACATCAAGTTGATGTAACGGCCGATCCGGAGTTTCTTTGCCCGGAAAACAACACCCTTATATTGTTGAGCTTTGCCACCGGTGCAAAGGTTTCATCATAATCCACGCCGTATGCTTGGGTGAAACCTCTAGCCACCAGCCTAGCTTTATATCTTTCAATCGATCCGTCCGCTCTATATTTAATGGTGAAGATCCACTTACAATCAATCGTGTTCTTTCCATTCGGAAGGGAGACAATGTCCCACGTATTATTTTTCTCCAAAGCTCGTAACTCCTCCATGACACACTTCTCCATTTTGGATGTTTCATAGCTTCTTCAATATTCTTAGGTATTTGTTCCTCGTCGAAGCGGATATAAATGCTTCGTGAGAATTGCTAAGACCATCATAGCTGATTTGTCGAGCAATCGGATATTTTGTGCAATTTCTTATACCTTTCCTTAGAGCAATAGGAACCTCTAGATCACTCAAATCATCACCCTCTTCTTCAATCTCTTCAATTATCACTTCTCGATCAACATTCGTAACTCCCCCTCCACTATTTTCTCGTCTCAAGAGTATCATCTTCAATCACAATATTCTTTCTTCTTTGATAAACAAGAAGAGGTTTTTCTAATGATTCCGCCGATGACATTTGAGACTCCCCCGACTTACAACATCGGTTGGGAGCTCCCTCGACTCACAACTTCGGATGGAGTGTCCTCTTCCTCTAAACAAATCGTATCCACGAGGGTATGAATCGTCATCATTATTTGTTTGCTCCCCCTGAATCACAGTAGTAGGAAAGTAGGTATGTGATTCAAAAAAGGTAGCATCCCGAGTGGTGTAAACTCGTTTGGTCGGAGGATGGTAGCACCTATAGCCCTTCTGGGTTGAAGAGTAGCCTATAAACACGCATTTCAAGGCGCGCGGATCTAACTTGGAGCGGTTGGGTGCTGAGTTGTGAATGAAAACCGTGCAACCAAATACTCGAGGAGGAAGATCAATGAAACCGGCAAGATGGGGAAAATGCGCGAAGAACATGTCGAGGAATCTTGAAGTCCAAGACCCTCCTGGGCATGCGATTGATTAGGTATGTGGCTGTTAGAACGGCCTCTCCCCACAAATGCTTCGGAACATTGTGTGTAAACATGAGTGAGCGAGCAACATCGAGTAAGTGTCTATTCTTGCGTTCGGCAATGCCGTTTTGTTGAGGGGTGTCGACGCACGAACTTGCATGAATGATGCCATGAAGGTGTAAAAAAGAGCCGAGGTCTTTGTTGAAGTAATCGTGGGCATTGTCGGTTTTGAAACCTTGATGTGAGTCCGAAATTGGGTAGCTACCATTTTGTGAAATAGCTGAAAAATGCTGACCGTTTCGGACTTTTCTTTCATTAAGAAAGTCCACGTCATCCTTGTGTGATCATCAATAAATGTTATGAACCAACGAGCCCCATTGATGTTCTTGACTTTCATAGGTCCCCAGATATCGCTATGAACTACACTAAGAGGTGTGGTAGGTCGATAGCCGATTCTAGGATAGGAAGAACGCGTATGCTTCGCAAGTTGACACACATCACATCTCAAATCCTTTGAACCTTTATTCCGAAATAGTGCGGGTAGCAACTTTTCAAGATAAGTAAAAGCGGGATGACCAAGACGGAAGTGCCATAACATGGCTTCATTCTCAATGTGTTCAATACTAGAAACAACATTAGCACTAATACTACTATGGGCTTTACTTTGGAACTAGCCTCATCCCGAGTTCCCTTCAACAAGTAGAGACCATTACGCATTTCACCACTTCCAAGCATTTTCCCGGTCTTCACCTCCCGTAACACACAATCGGGAGAGCGAAACTTAGCTTCACACCGAAGATCATGTGTTACTTGATGAATAGAGAGAAGATTGCGATCAAGTTTAGGCACATAAAGTACTGGACATAGAGTAAGATCCTTAGTAACCCTAACAATGCCTATTCCTTCCACCGGTGCTATTGATCCATCGGCAATCCGGACACCTGAGGTTCTAGGGTAAGGTTTTAAGTGTTCTATCAACTCCTTACAACCAGTCATATTGTCTGTAGCTCCGGAATCAAGGATCCAAATATTCTGAGAATTTTGACTAGAAGTGTAAGCAGCCGAAGTACCTTTTTTGTCGAACATACTAGACATGTAAGATTTCTTGGGGTCGGCTTTCTCAGTATTCATGATTTGTGCAAACATTTTCTTCAGAGTCTCCAACTGACCGGCTGAAAACCGTGTCGTATCATCGATTTTGGTGGCGAGTTGCGTTCGCACGAGACTTCGCTTATTCAAGTTCGGTCTGGGTCTCCATCCTTGTGGTCCACCAACTATTTCCCAGCACTCCTCTTTCGTATGAAAGGGTCGTTGACGAGATCACACCATTTTGAAGAGGCGGCGAAGTAGGATTCGTTTCCCTTTGGCATGGTTGTTCTTAACAAAGAGAGCCGTGGTTGAGGTCTCGGTTTTCGGTGAACCTAGCCGGGTTCGAGGTTGTCTTCGTCTCGTAACCATCGATGACGCCGACCTTCTTCTCTCAAAACCTCGGCAAACGCCTCCTTCGGACTTGGAAAGGGTTTCGTTCCCATAACCCTCGCCTTTTCACGGCATCTCTCTAGGTCTTGATTTAGTCCAAGAAGCGGTTGAACTTGTCCTCTTCTTGTCCATGAATGTCCGGAATGTTTTTGCATCATTCGGAGTATCCCACTTCGAGCTTCATACAAATCAAGTTGAAGCCGGTTCGGACCGGCCGATTGTAGTACTCCGTTGCACTCAAGTTACCTTGCTTGAAATTGTAGAGTTTGGACTCAATTTCGAACAAAGCGGATGAGTTGTCTTGCGTGGAGTAGGTTTCTTTCACATCATCCCAAAGCTCCTTTGCGGATTGATGTAGAAGATAGTTGTCGCCGATATCCGGTTCCATCGTGGAGATGAGCCGAACCGAACTTGATTGTCATCATTGTCCCACTTGGTGAAGGCAAACTGAGTCGGATTCTTCGGTTTGCTTGCAATACCGGTAAGATATTCCCCTTCGTTTCCCGGTGATGAACATCCGGATCGACCGAGACCATTGGAGGTAGTTGTTACCATTGAATTTCCTAATGGAAGCTCCTCCGGAGCCTGGTTCGAATCCGAAATTGTTGTTGTTGTTGTTGGTCGCCATCTCGGTTTCGGAGATGACGAAGAAGGATGAATGGTGGAAGAAGACGAGTGTTTTGGAAAGGAAGAAGGTGAAACAATCTTGTTGTCCGTGGTCATGATGAACCAACAGTGAGATTAACACCGACGGCAGCGGAAGATATAGCCGGCGGCTCTGATACCATATTGAATTTATGAGAGGAAGCTTTTCAATAGTATTATGATATATGGGATTACATAAGGGGTACATGGGTTTATATAGAGTTAGAATAGGAGAATCCTTCCTCAACTAGGAAAACTCTTATTACTATTCCTATACTAATAAGGAAAAATATTGAAACTTATTCCTATACTAATAAGGAAAATATAATATTTTTCAACAGTATACTTAAATTACATGTAACTTCTTGTGCATACCTTAGATGTAAGATTTGAACCTGTTATGCTGATAAAGTTTGCACCTGCTTCAGTGGCAAGTGCTTTTGCAAGGAGAGTCTTCCCAGTTCCAGGAGGACCGAATAGCAATATTCCTTTGCATGGCTGCAAAAAGCAAAAATCGTTAATTAAATATCCATTGGGTCAGAAGATTACTTTGCGTTGAGTGAGAAGATTCCGTGCTTTCTGTGCAATATATAATCAATTACCTTCAACAAATTTCCATGAGTGAAAAGTTCCGGTCTTCTCATTGGAAGAATGACGACTTCGTTCAAGGCCTTCTTCACATCCTCCAGAGCTCCTACATCGTCGAATCTGACACCAATCTCTCCTGGAGGGACCACAGCCGACACGAAATTGCTCTCGAATTCATCCTTCGCCATGTTCTTCAAATCTTGAGACGGTTTCCTCATTGAGATCTCGTAATCTTTCCCCCTTAAGATAGCAACCTCAAGGCTACAAATAAAAAATGAGATCAATAAGTTCCAAGAGAGGCTCTTTGACTATGTAAAACAAGCAAAATTTACCATAATAAGAGCAATCGAACCTTTCACGAGGCAAAACCAATCTCTCCTTTTCTATTGATGGGTGTACACAGGAGGACAAATGATGGTTCTTAGCCCAGCCGACGATTTTTTCCGCTTCTGCCAAATGTAGGCCGAGTAACATTGTAAACAAGAATTTTATCATAGAAATTGTTTAAAGTAAGACCATAGCCAGCTTCTTACTCTGCTTAGTCAGAACTAAACCATCAGTATCTACATCCAGTAAGTCTGCACAAAACATCTTGTTTTCATCGAGAACCTGTAATTTTAATCCCAATACGAACTTTCAGTGCTTGAACTTGCTAGTTATAATTTGCGTGATAAGAAGTCAAAAATATAATCAATAATAATAACAAACAAAAAGAAAAAGGTAGAAACTGACTCCATACCTTATGCAGTTCATATAAATTGCTCCTAGATATCACTATTTTCTTATCCTCTTCAATCTGTTTATTGAATGTTATAAGGAGATCTTCTTCCTGTAACAAAGGCACAAAAATAAAGAAACAATTTATCGTTGTATTCGAACACCAAAATTTCATTTAAATATGACGGATAGAGAAAACAAAACCATCCCTAACAGATTCTACAAACATATAAATCACTGGTTGTAGTTTACCTTGGGAGGGTCAAGGCGCAAGACATTCGGAAAGAGCTTATGGAATTCGATGGAAGTAGATGTTTTCGTCCCTCTAAGACCTTCAGTAAGATTCTTTAAAGGAAGAGGCTGCAACAGATAGAAATGATCACACTAAAACAGTTCGTAATGCACCACAATTATGGAACTTGAAGAGAAAATAGGCTTACCAGCTTATCCACTCGAGCAAAATTCGGAAGGATCATTGTCTGTGCATCAAATTAGAAGCCAAAAAGAAAATGAATGACATCTGGTGGAGGATAGTAAATTTACATATAGATTCCAATTGACCATCTAAGAATCTTACGAATGTCTCCTTCTCCTTTGACCCGGATTGGACTTTGTTATTATGACCACAAATCAAGACAACAGAACCACAAAGCTGGTCAAGCATTTCCAGCAGCTTGTGGACAAACTCCTTACGGTTCGACTTGGGCACTGCCCTAGACAACCAAACGAAAAAGTCTGGGAAATATACTACGAGCGGCTGCTTGGTTTGCAAGATCTGTAAACCGATAATTGAATTGCAAATATCAGATAAAGTTGTGATTTTGAATCCAAAATAATAATAAAACACCTTTCCGTGAATTATATCCATTTTACCTCATATAACGCATCCATTGCGATACAACAGTCTTCGGCCTCGGCATCAGGATTGTGCTCAATCTCCTTAACTGTACATAAGTACATTTTTTAAGATTTTATAGAACTTCAGAATTGCATACTGCTCGAAAGCAAATATAGTCTACTATGATGCATAAAAGTTTTACCATTTATCCAAAATACGGGGGATTTTCCAGATGACTCTTCATGTTCCTTATGCATGTCTCCTTCTTTTGCTTGGCTATCATTAGCCATTTCCCAAACAACAGCAGCTTGATTTCCATTGATCTCGTATACCTCGCCACGTTGACCATTGGATAAGGGCCTGAAATATATAATGGGCTTGTAGAAAGATTCGGGTAGAATATTATTATTGGCATTAATGTTAGAAGTTTACAGAAAAGATACCTGTTATCAGCTTCAACAGAATTTGAACTGCCAATGTACTTCACCCGATCGCCTAGCAAAAGATTGTTCTTTTCAGTAAGGGCAACACACAACATATATAAAATTCCAGAGAAAATGGAGAAAGAATTAAAGTTAGCATAAAAGAGGTAACCTTTCTTGAGAGGCCTTTTGGAGTTATCAGAAGGGTCAGCAGTGTCAGACTTTGATGCTTCTGATTCTCCAGAGACTTGCTGCACCATGCAATTCAAGAAACAGCAATTAAGGCACATTTGATACAATGACCATTTCACCAGATTTCGCTTCAAGAATAACTCTATTTGTTCTAGAACAAGAGCGACAACCTTTTCAAACTCTTCGATATCGAAGGGAATGAGCTTCCGGATGGCAGCCTCATCGATTGCCGACAAATCAACAACTTCATCCTCACTACTACCGTCTTCAGCATTCGCTGCTTCATTCTCTTCATCAACCTCGGACTCTGATGTACCCTCATCCACCGATTCTGTATCTGACTCGGCCTCGGATGTGTAGTCATCAAGATACTGCTAAAAAAAAGCCAAAATCAAACACCAAGAACAATAATATATTCGTCGCTACACATTAAAAGTTTATAAGATTTTAGTGAGCCGATCTTACATAAGGAGCAAGAGCGCTACTATCGAGAACCAGCAGAGGAACTTGTAACTTCCTCGCAAGTGCTCTCACTACTCTTTCCCGGTAAAGTTCTGTGCCTGTACATAGGGCATTGTGAAGTAATCAGTATCTCCAAGGACTGAGAACTCATATATAAGATTACAAGGCAAAGAGAATAACCTGGAGAGCTCTGAAGCAGTATTCTCCCACTTGAAGACGTCAAGCGAGAGCCATACGAAGTAGCAAAATTCTTACTCTTTAAGTGGGATGCCACACATTCCAGCAAAATGTTTTTCGTATTTTCCCTGGATGATATCATAAAGTTAATTACTTTATGCCAAAGTAACAACAACAAGCCAATGGAGTGGTAATTGGTAATTACTTGATGTGGTATGGGAAAGATTCCCACGAAACCTGGATTTTCTCCCAGGGAACGACTCTCCGCAAGAAGTCATTTCTAAACCGCTCCCGTCTAGTTAGAAAGGGCGACTCTTTCTTCTTAGCTTCTATAGCCAGCTTCTCATTATCAAGCCATTCCCTTTGATCTTGTTCCGCTAGACACGCGTGCGTATTACAGCATCTCGACTCACCTCCTCCTACTTTCCCATTCCCTACCTTCCCATCACCAACTTTCGAGATTCCATTTAGAGGATCACATTTATCCTCACTTGTGTTACTACTGCTGCTGCTGCTACTACTACTACTACTACGTCCATCGCCTTCCGAACTATAGGCACGAAACTGAAACCTTCTGGTTGGACTACTAACATACCTACATCCTGAGGTACTAGTGCTGAATGAATTAAACCGACACGTCTTTATCGAGCTGCCACGGGAATTCGAGACTCGAACCAAATTAGCTCTATGGAAGCGAGATCGAACACGGGTCTGATGCAATGTGTTAGGCCTAATCAGCTGGATGGATGGCATAAACACCGAACCCCATTTGAGATTACTACAATTCTTGATCATCCTTGCGTACATCGCAGCTTACCTACTACTCCTATATGTCTCTATATTATTTTACACTGCCAAAGAACAAAGAAACCAGCTCATATAACTACATAAAGACAGAAACTTTGTTATCCGGAGATATAAAATCTGATTGCATTCAAGCAGCAGCAGAATGTACAGGTTTTGGATATCTTAAAGATTCAAATTTTCAAGCATATGAACCGATTTCAAGCACGAGGGAATAAGGGGGGAAAGAAAGAATCTTCAAACCTTATCCGGGAAATCGAGAAAACCCGTTAGTTGCTCTTCTCCATTGAAGAAAAGGATTAGAGAAAGAGCGAGGGAATTGGTCGAGTCATTCGGCAGTAGAAACAGAGGACGACGAGAGATATGGAGACCAGACCCAATTACAGAGGTAATGAAATATGAGCTGGTTTTTTTTGTCCCCTCTCCTCTTCCTCTTCTTTGACTGATGATGGCGCTTGCTTCGTAGGTTTCAACTGGTTCTGTTCTGGATGTTCGGTTCCTGGCTTTGGATCCACTGATGCCTGGTTTTCTTAACACTGGGCTGAGAATTTTTAAATCTTAAAGAACGTTATTCCCAGGCTGCTAATATTACTAAAATTACAGGGCTTCCTTTAGCCCATTTCACAGCGGAACAGAGAGTAGTTTAGCTTTTCTAACGGACGAGCCAAGCGACTTGCCAACGATTCGAAAGTTTGAAAAAGATTTGTGTTTAATTTAGCTTGATTTTATATGGGCGGATGTTGAATTTGGGTATATTCAATTTGATAAGCTAACGAGCTGGCTCAAATTTAAATGTGTGATTTGTTAGTGGAGTCAATAATGCATGTATGTATCACATATAATAAAATAAATTATATGTACTTTGTAATTATACTGATGAAAATGCAAGTCATAGATTGTATAGTTTTATTAGAGAAAAAGGTAAATATTCATAAATTTTAAGATAATTTATTTTTTAGCTTGACTTGCGTGTATTTTTTAGTGTGCGAGCTTCAGATTCAGTACAAATTGGACTCCATCAAATAGTTTTAATGATCAAAATTTGATTTGAGCGAGAGTTTTGCGTCAAGAGTTAACGAGTCATGCTCAAGTTCGACAAGCACTGGAATTTCTTTACACATAGTAGATCAATCATGGAGCTTCGCTTCAAGGTATTAAAAATATCATTTGGCTATTACTTGAAAGGTTTAATATGATAAAATCTCAATTTTTAACCATTCTCAACATGCATGTCAAATATTAATTAATTTAAAAAAATTTCATTTTCATGTCAAAATTGATCAATTTCCGTGTACTTCTAAGAAAATGTTAACATTTTCACACAAAAAAATTAAAAAATTTAAATCGACTAATATGACAAACCCTATAAATAATGACTAAATATTAATTTTACAAGTCTGAAATTTCAAAATTACATAATCTTCAATGTACTAAACCATTTTGAATCCACCATTACTACATGGTAAATTTTCAAACAACCATAAGTGTAAAATTGGGCAATAAAGTAAAAACAATTATGTGGGTTTTATTTTATTGTAAATAAACAAGCAGCAGCCAACTGCAGCAAACCAAACCATAACAGTAAAACTAAAACCTGACCAGCCAAACCAGACTCCAACCGTTTCAACACAGAACGACCAAACTGTAACAACCCAACCACAAACCATGGTACAACACAACACCAGGGAATTGCAGACCAGTATCTGAAAATTAACACCAACTGTTTTGTTTTTCTTCATAATATCAAATGCTAAATGGCAATTCCCCTGAATCAAATCATTCTCTGGTTAAATCTCTCTCCCTTGTTCAAGGCTTCCACAGAATGGTCGTCTCGGCAATCATGGATGTCACGACGTACGGATCCATGTTCGAGGCCGGCCTTCTGTCCTCAAAGTAACCCTTTCCGTCCTTCTCGGTGTCCCTCCCGATACGGATCGAAGCTCCCCTGTTGGCCACCCCCTGCAAGATTCCAACAACAAGGACATATGAGCGTAGTGTAACTCTCATTGTACTACTATATTCTTAACAGTTTGCACATCAAGCTTTTGGCTTTGGTTAGATACAAAATCAAATTTGGACCGTACCGAGGTGAAGGTGTGGATGTCAGCAGTCTCGTGGTTACCAGTCAATCTCCTCTCGTTACCCTCGCCATAGGCGGAGATGTGCTCCTTGTGTCGCTTCCCCAACTTCTCGATCGCAGCCTTGATCACGTCGATCCCTCCCTCTTCCCTCATCGACTTGGTGCTGGTCGGTTCGAGCCAGGACATCCGAGTTAATAATCACATGTGTTTAAATTTATTGGTAAGTTTGAAAGATGTTGGCTTTATACACAAACCTGTAGTTGGTGTGAGCACCAGCACCGTTCCAGTCACCCTGCAAGACTCAAGATTTTTAACAATCATTTACACATTTCGACCCGAAACATTTATCAAGAACAAAAGAATAACAAGTTATACACAGAACCTTGATTGGCTTAGGGTCGAAGCTGACAACAACTCCAGCAATCTCAGTGATCCTCTGTTCCAAGGAAAGACAGACACAACAACATCAAGATTTATGATTTAAGGGATGGTCAACAATCAAACGAGTTGCGGAGATGCATATACCTCAAGGATGTAACGAGCAACCCAGACTTGGTCACCGGCAGAGATTCCGACGGAAGGACCAACCTGGAACTCCCACTGTCCCGGCATGACCTCGCCATTGATACCGCTGATGTTGATACCAGCGTACAAGCATGCCTTGTAGTGCGCGTCTACGATGTCCCTCCCAAACGCCTTGTCAGCTCCTACTCCGCAGTAGTAGGGACCCTTTTTTTGAAACAACAAGTCAACAAACGTTAGCTGACTTGAAGAGAGACAAGACAAAAGTATATGGAATGAAGTTGAAAGATGGTGTGAAGCACAAACCTGAGGACCAGGGAAGCCACCAACTGGCCACCCAAGTGGCCAGTTGATTTCCTTCTGCAGAAGAGTGTACTCCTGCTCGATTCCATACCTGAAGATTTCCCACCAACATGTTAGTTTAGGACACGAAAATCAATCAAGGTAAGGTTTCACATCAAGAATCATGTTTTCTAAAAAAGTTGAACGGGTGGAATTGCGTTTCCCAAACTAAGCGGACTCCTAGGAATCCTTTATGTTTCCTTCATTCAACTTTTCTTCCACAAGTCCTCTCAAAGTCAACTCAACTCCGTTCCACTAATCTCGACTTAACTTTCGGAAGAGATATGATTATAGAAGTCAAACATTACTCAAGAGGTAAGAAAGAACACTAGATCTCCATAATTAGAATCGTTCTGGAAAACGTCTACTGCTTTTTAACTCGGAAGACTAAGTCAACAATGCAATTCAGCCAACTAACTTGGACACAAAGAAATGACGATGAATGCATTCACATGGAAATGTCGAGAATCCCAAAGTATCTACTTATTTAATGATATATTCCATTCGAGGACAAAGTAGGTGACCATGGATTCCATTTCCAACATAGAAAAATGCAAAAGTAGGTATAGTGGAGACAGACAACAAGGAAAAGAAATGATCTTTGCTTAAATGGGTTTTGAGTTGTCCACAGATTCATTGATCACATGCTCAACAAGGATTATATGTTTTTCTTAGCGGAATAGACCATAAATAAATATTATAACGGTGTTAGTTCGTAAAGTATGTTGGATTCGATAAGTCAAATACAACAACACACTCAAGACTAGTTAATTTTTATAATTGTAAACTGTATTAAGAAAACACAATAACTGGAAACGACTCTTGACTTACGCAAAGTCCAGTCAAGCCCCACCTACTCCCGCTCTAGTTCCCAAGAATTTATGGCAAAGGGACGAAAGTCTCGGAAAAAACGACGACGTATAACGTGTTATCTGTATTCTTCAACAAAATTTCCAATCATGGAAGCTAATTTGTTTGCTTTCTGGACATGATTATGACCCTAGACATTTTTTTCCGGCTACACGAAAACAAAACCCCACCAAACAGCCTACCCAATCAATCAATTTCAACCATCCACGGCAGCAGTGGCCCCACCACATCACCAGATTCCTGAGCTACCACGCTTATCAATGGGCACGGAAATAAATACAAATCCGACGACCTCAAATGCTTCAAACTTTCTGTAACTCGGTTTGGTTTGCGCAAAAAGACCCAGACTTTAACATGTGTATTCGAGTTATTCTGTTATATTTACCATGGGACCTCTTTGGCGACATCAGGGTGGCTGAAAATCTTGGCGGCAGCGGATCTCTTGTTGGTCGGGATTGGCTCGCCGGCGGGAGTATAAGCATCGCACATAACCTGTAAAAAATGAAACCCTTGTTTTGTCGGATAGTTTTAAATTTGGCAAATCAACAAGATTAGGTGTCGTAATCAGGTTGATGGTGTTTAATTAAAGGAAGAGAGACAATCGGGAGGATATTAAGATACTCTGTACGACAAGTCCGAAAAAGGAGGGTATCGTGAATTACCAGGATGTTGTTTCCTCTCCTGAATGGATCCTTGAAGATCGCCTGAGGGCTGGCCCAGTCAACCGTACAAAATTGTTACAAACAAGGAAAGGGGACAAAAAACAACAAGATTCAAACTGGTCTCTGATCGGAAAACGACGTACTAGATGATGACTTCGCTGTCGTCTCCGGCAGCTTGGTTGGTTGAGCTGCCGTCGTAGTTCCATTTCGGCAGCTCCGACGGGTCCTTGATTGGTCCGGTAAGTGTCTGTTTCAAATTTAAAAAAAAACAGGATTAATTAAACAAAAACGACAGAGCTCACTCAAATATGAAACCAAACAGGGAGACAGGACTGACCCTTGCTTTGCTCCTCAAGTCAAGACCAGATCCACCAACCCTGTAGAAAGGAAAAAAAAAACAATCGGACGGCGGTGTAATCAGCTGGTTACGGTGGCGATCGTCGGGGGAAAAGTCAAGCGGTGGTAATCGAAAATGTGATTTAAAAAAGATTTTTTTTTTGCGTTACCAAATGTATTCGGCGATGATCTTGTTGTCGGTGGAGTCGGAGAGGTTGAGGTTGATGAGATCGTTGAGGGCAGACATGGCGGCGACCGAAGACCAAAATGGACTGCGAGATTGGAGAAAGAGGGGAGAGGATCAGAGGAAGGAGGAGGAAAAGAGTTTGGTATGGGAAAGAAAACAGAGAGTTTTTGGTTTGGGTTTTAAATAGAGCAAAGGGTATTAAAGTCTAATCACCTCAATTATTTTTTTCCCTTCAAATTTGAAAAATTTAAATACAAAGAAAATACGACTACTATACAGAAATTTATTTTATTTCGTAAATTTGTTGTTTGTTAGGGGTTAAATACTTGAATAATCCTGTAAGTTTGGGCGGGTTATATATCGATTTTGTAGTTTATAAACGGATGATAACGACATATTTATTTTAGATTTTGTCAACGCAATATTTTCGACGTTTTGTCTATTCATCTTAATATGTCGGCTTATAAATATTTTTCGACGTTTTGCCTACTCCGCCTAACACGCCAGCTTAGATATATTTTGAAATTGTAATTAAAATCGTGTGATAATTGAACTGAAATAAATTGAAACCAAATTGAACTTAAACCTCGTACCGATCATAACCTAAAGTTTTTCACCTTCACCACCTCCTTCTCCTTCTGTATGTACTTTACAAGTACTCCATTTTCTCCATAAAACTCAAATCCAATATAGAGGGATAGGTGTGTATTCGAACTAAAATATTTGATCGATTAAAATTCGAGTTTAGTTTAGTTTATTCTAATTTGTATTAATTACTAAGACATTAGTCTTTTTACTGTGTTCCTCCGTTTGCAGGTGCATGTGATCCGACGTGATATCAACAAAACTGCCCATAAAGTGGTGAGAAAATATTGTTTATATCTCCCAAATCATTTGGAGATCGATCTTACATATTGAGCTGATGACTAATTTTGTTGTATTTGTGCTACCTCGATCTTTTCTATTAGGAACTATCTATAAGACACAAAAACAACCCGTTCATGAGGTAGACGGGACTGTTATGTAGCATTCAAAAGTTACAGGACTGGTGTGTAAACCTTCCAATACTTATATGACTATTTAAGTACTTAACCCGTTGAAAATTTAATTAGTTCCCCCCTAAAAGATTCCGTTGATAGAGTATCTGCTCATTTTTACTTTTCTTTTTTTCGCTTAATTTCCATTTTTTGGTAAATACTAATTTTCAAAGCACAAGGGAAGAAAATAAAATGAATCTTTCAGAATCTTACCAAAACTGCCTTTTCATATTTCGTTTTTCAATTAATTGCAGATTCTGTAATTATCCCCTTTTCCAATGAGATTCCACAAAATTAAATTGCTTTGCTTTTATGTTTTACCAAAAATAAATTTGTTTTACCATCTTAACAAATTCAAAACTGTGATTCTCAATTAAGGTAAAAAAAATCATTCTAGGTCAGTGAGCAATCTATTAATAATGGGGATTCCTATATATATATATATTTCATATTGACCAATCTTTTTTTACAACATGATAACAGCATATTATTTATCAAAACCATAAAAAAACACGGCATGAGTAGTAATTCGGGAGGGGTGATTCACACAGTCGATTATAATGGGAGAAGTAGTTAACCTGACAGTTAACTGACTCCGCAACCTAGCACTCCACAATACCAAGGAAATTCAGTAGAGCTCTGGGGCCGAACCAAGGTTCAGGGCAAACACGACTAGTACCTAAGAACAGCAAAGCGAAAAGAAAACAATAAGGACATAACGAAACAGTTCGACACAAGACAAAAAGTAATGTAGCACAAACATAAACGTGATCCAACAGCATGGGAGCATGTTGTCGGAGTGACACGGTCTCCACAACCCCCAAAAGACTTTAGGTCGATGGGTGGGTTGCTAAGGGCAAACCCACCTATTCCACTCGTACATTGACAGTGTTGTTTTCTTTGAAGATTTTTCGGGTCTTCCATCCGTGCGAGCGTCCTGTTCATTCTCCGAGTCTGTATCGATTGTTCGGCGTCTTCCGTCATCACCATCGTCCAACAATAGGTCTCGTAAAGCTACGAGTTCCATGTCGACGTCGAGGTCTCTGGTCCCCTGTTCGGCCGTCGCCGAGTCAGTATCGGAGGTTCGATGATGGAGGACATGGTGATTCAAGTGGAGGTGGTGAGAAATGTAAATCAGTGTTGGGGCCATCGGATTTTGGGGCGATTTAAAAATACTTTGTGATCCATAAGTGAAAACAATTGCAACGGGCCCTATAAGTGAAACCCTAACTAGGTTATTACCCATATACTTTTGGAAGATCGGTTATTGGTGTCGCTCAACCGGTCGACATGAACCCTTAATTAGAAATATGAAAGCAACTCTATAGGAAATGGGGAACGTTAGCTATCGGAGTAGCTAGGGACTCGATGTATTATAAATTGAGTCTTGAGCTATTCAAGACACGACATACAACGCTCTATATGCACATAATTGTCCCAATGATCGATATCATCCACTATCAATCGCGGTTTTGTTGTAATGGTAAAAAAAACTAAAGTGACGGACATCCTTCATTTCAACATTATCCAAAAAGACAAGGCATGTCTCATATCCACTGATATAACAATTAAGTTTGGACTATATTATCGAGGGATTATAAGGATTAATATTTGTTTTAGCCGGAAATTGTTCATTTAGACATGTTACCAAACAAACACCAAACGACATTATCATTTGTGCAAACTAGAAAACGTTTGCTTTTATACCAAACAAATAAGAATTCACCCACCTCCTAAACAAATTACAAATTTAGTTCTCCAACATCATAATTCATGGTTTAATTTCTATAATTTGAGTTAAATAATTGTCAGAATTCAGTCCCTTTTTTCACATATAGATATAACTCGTATATCTATCATAGGGATTATCCGTTAAAACAGTAAGAAAGATAAAGGAAACGAAACATACTCTATTAATTTGAGACCAGGACCGACAACTACTTTTCTGTTATTACACGATTCAATAAGTTGTCTACTTTGAAAAAAAGTCCACTTGTAGAATTAGTTTTTAATTATTTTTTAATATTTTATTCCAATTGTTAAGTTTCTCTATATTACAGTATATTTGACAGATTATGATTCCCTGGAGTTGGTGGGTTGCTAAGTTATATTTCCTCGACGAGAAAAAAATAATGAGTAAGCATGACTAAGCAATGTTTTTAACAAAGCCATAACATAAATAAAAAATTACCTAATTAATTAGAGACAAAAAGGTTGATATTGCCAATTTTAGAAATTACTAATTTGCCCCTCCACCAGCTAATTAACGAAGTGGACAATTTTGTTTGGCTGAGGATTCAACCAATGAAATTGCTTGTTGTAAATAGTTGACGGAGTCTACAACGTTGAGAAAACTATTTTCCATTTCCCACAATGTCCCCTACTACCTCACAACGTTTCTTCATGTCATGTTTGTTTATTAGTTCGACAACATTCGATAAAATTGAAATAATATTGAAAAAATTAGCATGATCTTTATGAAAAAAACATACATAAATCGAAAAGTGGTCCAATATTTTTAAAATGTACCAAAAAGATGTTTGTTTATTAGTTAATGTGGTTTTATTTCACATACTTGCTTCTCAGTGTATTTGGTGTTTACGTTTGTGGTATTCTCATTTGTTAACCCTATAAATTTTATTGAATTTGTAATATAAACGTTCTTCTAAAGATAACTTCAATGTCATTTCCTAGATCTTCTATGTCTTGCAACTTTGTTACTTATCCCACAATTGAGTAAGAGACACAATAGAAAACAAGTGGAGTGACTAAAATGTTATTTTTTTCAAATTTGAATGATCGGAATGGTACCTTCCCAAATATGAGTGGCCAAAATATTACCTTCCACAAATATGAGTGATCGAAATGTCACATTATCCAAACTTGAGTGATAGTCAATGCATTTAACCCCTATTGACTTTGTTGAATCCTAATGAGAAGAGAACAAAAAGAGAAGGGGCAAAATCTAGTTTAAATTGTGGATAATAATGAGAAGATGAAAAGTTGTCTAAGTTGGTAGGACAATCAATTTTTGGATGGGTTATGTAATTATAAAACTTCGAATGAGTTATGTAATTTAATTCATGTAATTAGGAGGATCTGGGTTTACTTTCTAACTTTCTGGTGGGTTAGAAACCCAATGATGCAAAAGAAACTTTGCTAGTAGTTTATCATAAAGATTATCAACTTAATAATTTAGAGTACCAAGCAAAGGATTGATTATATACAAATATCATGAGACTTCTTATATATCATCGCATTGTGAATCGTTTGCGAAATTCAAAATCATTTGCAGCAATTGGTTTTCGAGCCTGTCATTTGTTTGTGTAGCAACTGATTCTTGAGACAACAATATGTTTTTTCATCAACTACTTTTTGAGATCATCGTAAACACAATATGTTTTTGCTCCGAACCTCCACAACACCTCCTTCCCCTACGCTGGCGACCGCCGCCTTCCTCTTCACTGATTCTCGTCGCGGCAACAATGCTCTATGTTTTGGGGAAATGAAAACACACGTGATAAAGAAAGGATAAGGGAGGGTTAAATTTTGGAAAATTGATAAATTTTTTGATGAATTCGGTGAGGTTTTTAATTTACCGTCCCGTTTATACGGATAAAAAAAATTATGTAGTTGATTTGGGAGTCCGCATGTCTTTAAATACTGACAGCATTATGACGCATATTTTTAATGGAAAATATGGTATTTATTTTTTTGTCGAATTTTGCTAAATCCTTCTCATTTGACTGCGTGAAAAATGATGTCTACATTTTGAATTCTAATAAGAACAAAAAAGATGGTAAAATCTAGTTTCAATGATAGGTAATAATCAGATAATTCATCTCTTGTTTTCAATTCTTTAACGACACTATATAGTATATATACGAAACACTCATAACATGTTCAACAAGTACCAAACGACATTCTAAAGACAAATTCGTAATTGTTAAGAATAGCAAGTTTGAATTAGATATGAAATAAAACCGATTCCCACATATGATGAATTTTAATTTCAATTTAGTCACTTTAAAATCAAATATATTGGGCGTTGGCTTATGTTCATATGATCCGATTTGTTATACAGTGGTCAGTGGCGACCAGTTTCGTTAAGAAATGAATACTTGTGGACCGTTTTTGTTATTTAATCAAAAGCTTTGTACCCCCAAAACCCCAAAACTTAAACCCTTCCTCTACGCTTGACAGCCATTAAAAAATTCATTCAGCTTTCCTTGCGCCTTTCGTCTGCTGAACTCGACACTAGGGTTTAAGTTTTCAATTTTCATCAACCTTCTGATTCATCAGCTATGGGCAAGTCTAGTAAAAAGGTGATTTTGGGTTCTCGATTTCTTACTCCGTTTTCCTTTCCCGCTGTTTCGGCGCCTATTTTTTGTTTCATAGAGTTCATGGGATCGTTGGTTTTCTTACTAGGTTGATGCTGCTGCTGCCACTGCTGTAGTTGCCACCAAGTCCACTAAGAAAGGAGGTGATGATTTCGATATTGCAGCTTTCCATTTTTTATTTTTGGGTGTTTTCCGTGTGATCAACTTAGGGCAGCAGCGAATTATACATTGGCATTGTACTATTTTTTGTTCTGCTGGTACTGATATGGGTGATATGCAGCTAAGAGGCAAGCTGAAGAGCCTCTGGAGAAGGTTATGAGTAGTAAGAAGCAGAAGAAGGATCTTGTTGTGCCTCAAGTTGTTGAGAAGGAGAAATCTAAAGTGAAGGCGCAGAAGAAGATGAAGAAAGTGGATTCCAGTAGTTCGGATGAAACTTCCTCTGAGGAAGAAGAAAAGGTTTGATATCTTTTTAATAAGCTTGCTTGTTTCGATGTTTTGTTTTGTGTCTGTATGATGGTGGATACCCCCGTAAATGCTTAGCTATTTGTACCACTGTGCAGGTTGCGAAAAAAGTTACTGCTGCAAAGCTTCCTGTCCAGGAATCAAGCAGTGATGAGTCCTCTTCATCCGATGATGTATGTTTAGTTGCTGCATGTTTCAACTCCATATTGTTTTCTGTACATGTTGGTTTTAAGCGTCATCTTAGACATATTCTCTGTTGCACTAGTATGTAATCATGCTAATAGTTATATTTTTGTTTATTGTTAGGAGCCTGCTCCTAAGGCTGCCCTTCCTAAGAAAGGGCAGGTAGCTGCCACAAAAGCAAAGCCGGCTGTAAGTAGTAGTAGTGATTCTTCCGAGGATGATTCTGATTCTGATTCTGACAAGGTACGAGAAATGTCTATATTCTTTATTTTATGGGTTAAGTAGGCATATCCTAGTCCCTAGATAGCTCTGGTTTAAAGAAATCAACCTAAAATTTCTCATACATTGTGAGATTGCAGAAGAAGTCATCCAAGCCTGCTATAAAAAAGGCAGCTCCAGCATCTTCATCCGACTCGTCAGATGACAGTGATGATGACTCCTCTGATGAGGATGAGAAGGTTGCATATAACTGCCTTTCTTGGTTTCCTATCTTATAGCATTATCTTCTTGTGTATAGTTGGGCCACAAGTTCTTAATATTTATAAATATCTGCAGGTTACTGCTGTGCCGAAAAAAGCGGCTGCCCCTGCTGCTCAAAAGAAATCTGATTCCAGTGACAGCTCCGAGTCTGAGGATGAGAGTGATTCTGATGAGGAGCCTGCCCCTAAAGCTGCCGTTCCTAAGAAAGAGCAAGTAAAAAAATCAAAGCCAGCTGCAAGCAGTAGTAGTGATTCTTCAGATGATGAATCTGATTCTGACGAGGTATTTTAAATGACCATATTCCTTTTGTTGTGGTTTAGTTAGGTATAGGTGTCAAGTTTGTTCTCTACAATGTACATTAAGGAATGTTGAACAATTTCTGTATGCTATTGTGCTATTGACACTTCTTTAACTTCCTGTAGGAGCCTTCTGCTAAACCAGCTGCTCCTAAGGTTGTTCCAGCAGCTACCAATGGCTCAAAGAAGAAACATGACAGCTCTGACGACAGCTCTGACGACAGCTCTGATGATGACTCTGATTCAGATGCAATGGACGTGGATGAGGTAATGACACTTTAATAGTTCTGATGTGCAAGGCTTCAACCTACCAGTTTTTTTATTCCTTTGTGTTATTGCAGAAGAAGCCAACCAAGCCTCCTCCTCCCGCCAAGAAAGCAGCATCTTCATCTGGCTCATCAGATGACAGTGATGATGACTCCTCTGACGAGGATGAGAAGGTGCCAATTCATTGCCTTCCTTGATATTCTATTTTATTATTCATTTAGATTAATCTGTTGTGTATTGTTTTCTTAATATCTCTGAAATATCTGTTCTGTTCCAAGCCTGCTCCTCCTGCCAAGAAGGCAGCATCGTCATCTGACTCATCAGATGACAATGATGATGACTCCTCTGATGAGGATGAGAAGGTTCTATTTCATTGCCTTCCTTGATTTTGTATTTTATAATTTTAGCTGTTCTGTTTATTGTTTCTTTATATCTTCCTAATATCTTTGAATATCTTTAGACTCCTGCTGTGCCAAAGAAGGCTGATGCCCCTGCTTCCCAAAAGAAATCTGGATCCAGTGATAGCTCAGAGTCTGAGAGCGATTCTGACAAGGATAAGGCAACTTCTTCCCCTTTCGTTTTTACATTTTTTTTTCTGTAAATCAGTCGATCAGGTCTGTATTGCTGTACGGTTCTTTTTCTTACAGTTATAAAATTTCTTCTACAATTACAGCCGGTTGTAGCCAAAACTGCTGCTGGTTCAAAATCAAAACCGGTATGATCTGTTGCCTTAGTTGCTATAATGTATTAGATCTTACTGAAATACTCTGCATTTTCTCTACACCTGTAATTGAGTATCTTTATAACAACATAAGGATTTATAGTCTGCATAGCATAGTTCACTCTGCTGTAGAAGTGGCTGAAGAAATTTTAGTTTCTGGTGGGATATGCGTGGACCTAAATTTGATTCTTTGATGTCCAATTGTATGGATACTGATTTTAAGTTCTTACTTCTTATCTTTAAATGTTGTATGAGATATAGGAAGCAATGGATGAGGATGACAGTGATGATGATAGTTCTGATGAAAGTGAAGATGAGCCTGTTTCTAAAAAGGTGACTAAGGCAACTACAAAGCAAGAAAGCAGCAGTGAAGATGAAAGTTCTGATGATGAAAGTGAAGATGAAAAACCTGCAAAGACCCCGGTGCAAAAGGTTTTGAAAGTTTCATCCATATTTTTTTCCTGGTTCAGCCATAATTAGGACATGCTTCTACAGAGCATTTGTAGGATACTCAATATTTATTATTTCCCTATCAGATTTTTTTATGTGATAGTCATTATTAATATTTTAAAGCCTATTGTCTATTTCACTGATGAGCTTTTTGCTACTGTGAACAGAATGTTGAACCGACTAATGCAGTGAAGGAGGTAAAGAAAGTTGTAATTCTTCATCTAATTTTGGCTCCTATCTATGTCCATCGACAATTCTGAACATTATTGGTTAATTTTCTTGGCAGCCCAAAACACCCACTCCCATTAATGAGTCTACTGAATCAAACACCCTGTTTGTTGGCAACCTTTCTTTTGAAGTCGAAAAATCTGATATGTAAGTGATCATTTTTTGACACATCACAACTCTTACATTTCGGAAGTCGATCTAATTTCTTGTCTCAATTTGCAGTGAAAATTTCTTCAAGGATTGTGGAGAGCTTGTCGATATTCGTTTTGCTATGGATGCAGAGCAAAATTTCAAGGGATTTGGTCACGTTGAATTTGCTACTGTAGAAGAAGCAAAGAAGGTTGCATATCCATCTTTTTATATTTTGTCCCCGTGGTCTTCAAAATTGTGACTAAGTAAGTAACTAACTGATTGATCTGTTCTCAGGGTCTTGAGTTGGATGGCCAGTCTTTAAATGGCAGAAGGATTAGACTTGACCTTGCTCGTCCAAGGGGTGAAAGATCCCAAACTCCATTTAGCGGGTAATGCTTCGTGTTTGGTCGGGTTAGTTGAATTGTTCTACTGTCAAATTTAGTCACTTGGAACATCTTACTTCGGCAGTAAGGACAACCCTTCATTCCAGAAGGGTGGAAGAGGTCAGGGTCAGAAGGTGTTCGTGAGGGGATTCAACACCGCACTTGGTGAGGATGAGGTAATTTTCATCATCGAGTATGCCAAAGTTTTGGTCTTTCTTTGCCCATATAGGTTGTACTAAAAAAGCAGTCTACAAAATGTATTTCCAAATTAAGATAGAACCAAACGTAGCATCATCCCTGTGCTCATGGCTGTGTGAAATGTTGTCTTTCACAGATTAAGGGCTCCCTAACCGAGCATTTCAGCTCTTGTGGTGAAGTTTCATGGGTCTCTCTTCCAGTAGATCAAGAAACTGGGGCCTTCAGAGGGTAATCGTACCGTTTATATGCTTGAAAAGATTTTGTTCTGGTGATCATTTTCTGCTGGTTTTGCTGACTGTTCTCACCTCAATGTAGAATGGCCTTTGTTGAGTTCTCCAACGCTTCTGCCGTTAACAAAGCTTTGGAACTCGACGGTAGCGATCTTGGCGGCGAATATTTGACCGTCCAGGAGCCAAGGCCTAGGCCTGAGCGCGATGGAAGCGGCGGAGGTAGAGGAGGAGGATTCGGAAGTGGTGGTAGAGGTTTCGGAAGCGGTGGAGGTAGAGGCAGAGGATTTGGTGGCCGAGGTGGTGGTCGGGACTTTGGTGGTAGAAGCGGCGGTAGAGATGGTGGTGGCCGTTTTGGAGGTAGAGGTAGAGGGGGAAGAGATGGCGGCAGCAGAGGCCGTGGAATGCCTAGTGCTTCAGGTAAAAACTGACAGCAGTTCTTTTCTAACTTGTAAACATTCTTATTGACAGAATGATGGATTAGTACTCTATTCTGGTCTTAACGGCATCCTTTTTTTTGCAGGAAAGAAGACCACATTCGCCGACAATGATGATTAGGCCGTACAAAATATAATTCCCTGTAGTTTTTTCATACATTTTCTAAGAACAGTGATGTATTGGTTCAGTGTTGTTCTGGGTTCTGGAGTTACTAATATCCCAAGTTCTTCAGTATAATCTATATCTATCTTCAATACTTAATTCCTGTCGCGAATCAAGAGAGTTATTAGCAATATCCTACGTTCGAATCCAAACTAAATTCTAGATACTCATCTAACAAAACCGATATGATTATCAATTCCAACTTAATAAGATACTATACGAAAGAGAAGTCATATGTCGTGTACATTGTTAGATTAAACCAATAGTTTGTAAGGATTTAAGCCTTTATAAGAAGATGACAACTATAGAACGAGCAACAAAACCGGAGTCAAAAGGATTGGGAATGACCTAAAATCAACATCCGCAATAGACAATTGAGTACCATATCTAATGTCAAGTGATTTTCTATTAAAAAAAATCTATGTCAAGCGAATTTGGTACTCAGCCGCAGTGGACGAGCTACCATACTGAGTAATATGACCCTGGCTTGTGTGTTCTCGTGGATTGCGTCGACGAGAAGGTTAGTCTGCCTGGTTGTACCGTTTCTAATGTGAAGCAAATTTGGTACTCAACAACAGTGGACGAGCTACCATACTGAGTAGTTTGAGCCTTGCCTGTGTGTTCTTGTGGATTGAATCGACGAGAAGGGTTGTTTGCCTGGTTGGACCTGAGTTAGCAATTGCTCAACATAGTTGGCAGAATAGATAATAACGATCTGGGTTAGAGTTGCGATTGGAGGTGTGAGCTCGAGCTTTGCTATGTCTAGACTCTACATCAGTGTTGAGATGCGTTTCTTCCACATGGCCTCATATTAGAGTAGTTCATGAACTCTTCTTAATGTAGGATAATTTTTCGAATTTGCTAATGTAGTTAGTAGTTGAGTTATGTATTGATAATTTGGAGATCAAACACGAACCGATTTTGAATAATTTATCGGTTTTGTTGGTGTCAGTGAGATTCGAACTAACCACACACTTAAAAATAAATTGCTTCAAACGACATTGTGAATCCTGAATATTTCCTGAATAGTCTAGAGAATGGTAGCCGTTGATTGGTTGGTCTCCAAATCCGATGGTTCCAATTAAAGTGCCACAGTTTCAGAAGAACACTAAACACTCAACAGTTGGTGGCGCAACGGCCAAAACCCTAAACTTAAACCCCTCTCATCGCCACTCTAATGCTTGAAAACCCATATAAATACTTCAGCTCCCCAGCTCTTATATCCTACCACCCTTTACATTCCAGCCCTCTGTCGGCTGAAAATATCTAACACTAGGGTTTAGCAGAGCTTTGCCTGTTTTCCTTCCCTACTTTCTCAGACCTTCTTCATCCTTTAGTTTCATCAGCGATGGGCAAGTCTAGCAAAAAGGTGTTTATTAGTCTTGATTTCTTATCTCCGTTTGTTTCATCCTTTTTCCTGCGATTTGGGTTTCATGGAGTTTATGCGATTGTTGGTTTTGTTCATAGGTTGAGGCTGCTGCCGCTGTTGTGGTTTCCCCCAAGTCAGCTAAGAAAGGAGGTAAAACTTTTGATTTGGGGTTTTTCCGTACTTCTCTCTAATGTTCCTCTAATTACTTTTGTAAAGTGTTAATTTTTAGCTTAGCTGATACTGGTATGGATGCTTTGCAGGCAAGAGGCAAGCTGAGGAAGCCTTGGAGAAGGTTGTGAATGCTAAGAAACAGAAGAAGGACGTTGTTAAGCAACAGGTCGTTGAGAAGGAGAAATCCAAAGTGAAGGCCCAGAAGAAGAAGAAAGAGGAATCCAGCTCGGATGATTCTTCTGACGAGGAAGAAGTAAAGGTTTGTTCTTATTGTTCTATAGGCTTGCGTGTTGCATTATTTTTGCTGTGCGTGTATTTATTATGTATGCTGGTAGTTTGCGCAAATGCTTAGCTAGTTGTAAGGCCTTGTAATTAATTTTATGGTTTTGTGGCATGGTTACCGACTGGATTGCTGTCTTGATGTACTGGACAGGTTACAAAAAAAGTCACTGCTGCAAAGCCTGCTGTCGCTGACTCTAGCAGTGATGATTCCTCTTCATCTGATGATGTACGCATTATTTGTTACTTGCATATACAATATTCCTGTTAATTCAATGTCGAGAAGTTGCTTAAGTTCTAGTAGGCGTCATCTTAAATATGTTCCGTAGTTGCTTTAAGCTTTCGTGTTGATAGTTAGGATTCATTTGTTCCTTAGGAACCCGCCCGTAAGGCTAAAAATGGCACTGCTGTGGCTGCCACTAAGAAATCAAAACCTGCTAAGAGCAGTAGTAGTGATTCTTCAGCGGACGACTCTGATTCTGACGAGGTATTGTACATAGCCATATTCCTTTTGTTATGGTTTAGTTAGGCATAGGATTTAAGTTTCTTCTGTAGTTAGAACATTGGCTGCATGTTTTTTGTGGTAGTGACACTTGTTAACGTCTTGTAGGAGCCTGCTGCCAAACCAGTTGCTGCTAAGGTTGTTCCAGCAGCTACAAATGGCTCAAAGAAGAAAGAGGAGAGCTCAGATGACAGCTCAGATGACTCTGATTCAGATGTAATGGATGTGGATGAGGTAATAACTCTTGGACAGTTACGATGTGCAATGCTTCAACCTAGCTGTTTCTCTTTCTCATACCTTTTGTGATTGCAGAAGAAGCCATCCAAGCCTGCTGCTCCTGCCAAGAAGGCAGCATCTTCATCATCTGACTCGTCAGATGACAGTGACGAGGACTCCTCTGATGAGGATGACAAGGTGCCATTTCATTTCCATACTTGATATTCTATTTTATAATTTATCTGTTATCTTTATTGTATTCTTAATATCTCTGTTTATTTTTATTGCAGAAGAAGGTATCCAAGCCTGCTGCTCCCGCCAAGAAGGCAGCTTCCTCATCATCAGATGGCAGTGATGATGACTCCTCTGACGAGGATGAGAAGGTTCCCATTTCATTGCCTGCCTTGATAAAATTTTGGAATTTGATCTGGTCTGTTTTCTGTTTTCCTAATATCTTTCAATATCTATAGACTACTTCTGTGACAAAGAAGGCTGCTGTCCCTGCTGTGGCAAAGAAAGCGGATTCCAGCTCTGACTCGGATGAGAGTGATTCTGATGAGGAGAAGGTGATTACTCCTTTGTCTTTACTGTTCATTTTGTTTTCGAATCTCTTGTTTAGTTTATGAGTTCTATATTGCAGCACGGCTTGTTTTCTAACAGTTGTTTTGAAACTTATTCTTCAATTACAGCCTGTTGTAGCCAAAGCTCCTGCCGCTAAGGATGAGGATGACAGTGATGATGACAGTTCTGATGAAAGTGAAGATGAGCCTGTTACTGAAAAGGCGACCAAGGCAACTACAAAGAAAGAAAGCAGCAGTGAAGATGAAAGTTCTGATGAAGAAAGTGAAGATGAGAAACCTGCAAAGACCCCAGCGAAAAAGGCTGATACGACCAGTGCAGTGAAGGAGGTAAAGCCAGTTTAAATACTTCATTTGATTTTGACTTCTATCTAATCTTCATACAAGATTCTGAACATTATTTGTTAATTCTCTTGCCAGCCTAAAACTCCCACCACCAACGACTCTACTGAATCCAGCACCCTGTTTGTTGGCAACTTGCCTTTTGATGTTGAAAAATCTGACATGTAAGTTAATCCCACTTGAGACATCACAACTTCTCTCGTTCTGGAGCAAATCTAATAAATTTTTTCACTTTGTAGTGAAAATTTCTTCAAGGATTGTGGACAGGTTCTCGATGTCCGTTTCGCTATGGATGCTGAGCAAAATTTCAAGGGATTTGGGCACGTTGAATTTGCCTCTGTAGAAGAGGCTAAAAAGGTGCATATATATGGCTAGCTGTTTGATCTGCATTCCATATTTATGATCTGGTTTTGCTATTGATGGTTGATTTTTTGTTATTGATGGTTGATTTTTCTTGCTCAGGCTCTTGAATTGAATGGTGAGTCTTTGAACGGCAGAGGACTTAGACTTGACCTTGCTCGTCCTAGGGGTGAGAGGACCCAGACTCCATTTAGCGGAGGTAAACCTCAGGCTCAGAAGATCTTTGTTAGGGGATTTGACACCTCCCTGGGTGAAGATGAGGTAAATGTCTATTCCTTTTGGAATCGTGTTAATCCTATATTTTTTTTTGGTGTTATGCTCTTTGTTGCTGAATTCTTTGTTATTCCCACAGATTAAGGGCTCCCTATCCGAGCACTTCGGCTCATGTGGACAAGTTAACCATATCGCCCTACCAAAAGATTATGAGACAGGAACCTTCAAAGGGTTAGTATTTTTTTTCATAATCATGCTTATTAGAGTTTAGTTTAATTGTTATGTTGCCTTTTGCTTATCGTTCCCCTCTCCTTGCAGAATGGCCTATGTTGAGTTTGCGGACACTTCATCCATAAGCAAAGCTTTGGAGCTTGATGGAAGTGAGCTGGCGGGAGAGTATTTGACTGTTCAGGAAGCAAGGCCTAGGCCGGATCGTGATGCAAGTGGCGGTGGAGGTAGAGGATTCGGAAGCGGTGGTGGTGGTAGGGGTTTTGGGAGCGGCGGTGGTGGTAGAGGCGGCAGGGGCAGAGGTGGAGGCAGGGACTTTGGCGGTAGAGGCGGTAGAGATAGTGGCGGCCGTTTCGGAGGTCGTGGTGGCGGTAGAGGCGGAGGCGGAAGAGGTTTCGGTGGCAGAGGCCGTGGAACACCTCAATCTGCAGGTAACATATAAAAACTTGTTTCATTGTTCATTGTTCTGAAATGTCAGGGCTTTTTTAGCAATTTAATAAACTCTTCATTTTCAATGACTTGCAGGTATTAGGAAGACCTTCGATGATTAGAGGACTCGTTTTAAGAGATAAAGGAATGCGCGCTCTGTTGGTGCTGTTTCTGTTCTTAGGCTCGTCGAGTTGAAGGAAGGATTCCTCTCCGTGGCTAAGCTGTGCCGTACAAAATTTTGTTTGCCTGCTGTCTTTTATGTTTCTGAACAAACAATGATGTTTCTTAGTTTGGTTTTAAGTTATGTTGGAGATTCTGCTTAGGCTAATATGTTATGTTTTTTTATTTAATGAAGAGATTTTGATGTCTGGATTCTTCGAGTAATGTGTAAGAATATAACTCTTTATGTTATACCAAGTTCCATGTTTTCTGCTCCTCAACTTCCCTATCAAATCTGCTTGAATTGTCTTTTGATGTTAATATTTGTTCGATACAACGAACTTAACATCTGGAATTAGGCAGGGTGAGAGATTTCCCTTTGTGGCCGTCGAAAATTTACCGTAAGTTCTTGTAAGTATATATCTTGTTTGCAAGCTATGAATTTGAGGAATGGACAGTTGAAGGTAATAACAAAACTTCTTATGGTTATAAAATATGAAATTCCCTGGTCAGTAAATTTTGAATGCTTATTCGTAGCTTAGAACGCTGAACTTGGCTTGTGGACCACCCTGCACGTACACGAAGTTAACCTCGTAGCCGGGTTGCAGCACCTTTACCCATGTAGGCAGCACATATGTGTCCTTTTCCGGTGCTGGTGTAAGACCCCAAATAGGCCCTAATAGGTTTTGTGCCACCAATTTGATGTTAGTGATCGGCTTTAGAGACGTGTTTTTGATTGTCACCTTGTGTCTGTAATATGTCATGGTTCCAACCGTCCATGATTGGGTTATTGAATGCATGAATGCAAGTGGAACATGGCTTCCTGTAACTGTTTTCGGTGCTGGAGTCGGTTTCGTGTAATGTGTAACAGGTGATGCTTTAGGTTGGTAGCCTGCAAAAACACATTGGGTTGAATTTGGTTAACCGTATCTTCTTAGAAAACAAACGGTCGGGATGGACGAAACTTGCATACCTCGATTTCCTGATGCACTTTGCAGCTTGGAGAAGAGACCAATAAGGGGAGCGCTGGCAGTAAGCGTAGGCTCAGTCTGCTCGTAGTTAGCACGCTGATCGGAGAAGTTGTCTTTCTGATCAGGTCCTCCCACTAGAGCACCGTGAACTACATTCGGATTCGCATCTGCCTTACGATACCAAGTCTCGAACCCCTAGACACACTCCACCGACGACCGGAAAAGAAAAATCGAGGCAATGGAGGCACCCCTGTGATGGACGTGAATCGGATACTGTTGCCCGTATCCAACCATGTAGCTCATGGCCCTGGGGTTCTTTCCCAGGATGTAATCAGCCTGTGACTTGGCGAAGTCGAGAAGCTCCCGGGGCTCAACTAGCTGCCCCCTTGGGCAAGTAAGCTTGGCATTCGAAGAGGTTAGATACTGCGAGTAGACTGCAGTGAGGAATGCAGCAGCCGAGACATACTGCATGTTGTTCCATTCTCTTACGTACATTAGCCCGCCCGGAGTCTTGTGGATGTTGTAGCCCTCGTTCTTCTGTACGCAGGCGCACGCGAAGTAACCCGCTTTCGCTTGGTATTGCTTCAGGGTCTGCGTGTACTGCCCGCTTCGTCCTTCTAGAAGTATCTTAGAAAGAAGGATCTGAACACCGGCATATTTGTTATCCCAAGAGAATTCCTTAACAGCCCAACCGGTTCCGCCCATGTACACAGCATTGTCCACTGCATACTTGAGGTAGTATTCGTCCCCCGTGGCGCGATAAAGCCACGTGGAAGCCCACAGTAACTCATCCTATAATACACGACAACACTTGGTTATGCTAGAATCTGAATATAATAGTTACTTGAGTTGCAAGAAACCAAGTCAGCAGACTGACCGAGTAGCCAGAGGAAGTGTAGAATTGTTTGGCGTTCTGGATGCTGTCGTCATATAAACCACGAAACCTATCGGCGAAGGAGAATAGCTGCTTGGCGTGGGCCAAAAGGAGATTAGAGTATGAAGAATTATACGGCTTGAAAGCCAAGGCAGATGCTGCTAAGGCGGCAGCGGTTTCTCCAGCAAGGTCGGATCCGGGATTGTTCTGATCGAGCTTGTAGCTTGTTCGGGGAGTCGTCATGTCCTCCGCTCGCTCCCAACAGTAATGATCGGAATCGCCATCTCCGACCTGTAGACATTAGGTAACATTGGAATATGTAGAAGGTGGTTTGTTGAACTGCCATAAGACAGTTGTTTTTTTTATGGGTGTTATTACTTGAGCCCAGAGAACATTAGGCTGAGTATGTGCCTTGAGGAAGTAGTCGGTTTCCCATCGAATGGCTCGTAAAGTGTTCCCCATCTGGTCAGTCGATATGATATCTTGGTCGAAATCGACGGCTCCCCAAGCCATCATTGTGACACTGAATGCCATTGGCAGACCAAACTTGACATGGTCCCCTGCATCATAGTACCCTCCCACCAAGTCCACCTGTGATCAACACTTTCCATCATTAACTGCACAATACCTAACATTCTAGGAAGAAGAATCAGCACTCAATTGTCCTTAGTGAATTCGAGTGAGTGACATGTAACGGTTCATGATATGGTATCAGAGGCTTTAATGACTGTACGTAAGGTCTCTATTGCGAATCCTGATAGCCCTTAGTCGGTTCTTCCGTTCAAAGGGGTGTGTTAGTGAATAATATAAAACCAAGATGAACCCTCTTTCCGAACCACTAGAGTTAAAAATGCTTGAAAAAGGAACTCTCACCCCTTGGAGATGTCCATCGCGGAGGCCGGAATCACCCCTCCATTTGACCCTCTGATCCGTGAGGGGGAGTTTCCCGGACCTCTGAGCTTCGAGGAACAGAAACGTCTTGTCGAGTGCATCGGCATAGTTGAGGCCTTGCGCTAGGCCGAGTACCATGTGGCTGCATAGAAGCAAGTTGCATATTGCAGCAGCTGCACAAGGACTAAGGTTCAACTTGTTCTTCATGGTATCGTGTGTTCAAAAGAATTTGTGTCTGCATATATTACTTGCTCTATTCTGCATTTATATGTGAAGCAAAGTTTGTAGCCTCCACGTTGTTGTTAATTGTTTTGAAAAGTAGAGCTTCCCACGTTTGTGTGTGGATGATTGAGTGGCCTTTTGATTTGATTTGATTGGTTGACCAACTCTAGCCTTCCTCTCCAACATTTTTTTATATAAAAGTTGTGAAAGTCAATTGGTTTTCGTTAAATTTTGTATCATCGAGCACACGTTGTTATTTACGTTTGTTTTTTATAGTATCAGATAAATTTTCGATGATTTTGATCTGAATAGTGAAAAAGAAAAATAACCAATTCGTTCTCCCGTCCCGCGCCGGTCACCAAATCTCCACCGATAGTATGTGCACCGCCACCGGGACACCCTTTTCCACCTCCGACATCGCTGCTAGTCCACCACCGACATCCCACGACGGCCACCCAACAAACTTTCTCACGCTAACCTACTCCGTCAATCTACAAACTTTCGCAGCCTCCACCACTCTGTCGCCATTCACCATTATGTGAGTAGTGTACAACTTAGAATCGATTTAGAATTTTCGAATCTCTTTTGATTATGAATGAAAGATAAATATTGATGCCAAATTTACTTCACTTCATCATGCATGAGAATGGGTAGTGAAGACATCTTATATGGGCCAGAAAATGAAAAAAGGCCCCAGTAGTCGCAGTTTGAGGCCCAGTGGCCGAGATTGGGCTGCCATGTCACAATGAATCCCTTTCTTTTCGGCAGACGTGGCAGATTGATGGACGCATAGCCGTTGAAACGATAACGACCACAAGATAACGAGGGAAAATAATAAGAAAGAAACACTGCAGAAATCGGAATAGAGCTTTACCAACAATGGCTGCTTCCCTTACTTCCCCCTTCACCACCACAAACTCCTCTCTTCCTATCAGACCCAATTCCCAAACTACCCAGCCTTCTCACCGTTGCCAGCTGCTCACTCCCAGAGCCTCCCTCAACGAATCCCACCACAACAAAATCCAGCTGAGCCGGCGCCAATTCATTTCCCAATCCGCCGCCGTTGTAGCTGCTCCTCTCGCTCTCTCCGATCGGATTCCGGCTGCATCCGCCGAGGAAGCGCTTTCGCAGTGGGAAAGAGTTTATCTTCCTATCGACCCTGGTGTTGTCCTCCTCGACATTGCATTTGTCCCCGATGACCCTAAACACGGTCAGTCAATGTTCTTCATCTTCTTCTTCTCAGCTTCTGCTCTGTTTCTGAAATCTCGATCTATTGAGAAATTGTCGCAAATTACTTAAGTTAGAATCTTTTTATGATGCATAGGTTTTGTATTGGGAACCAGGCAGACACTGCTGGAGACGAAAGACGGGGGAGGGAGTTGGTTCCCACGATCGATAGCCTCAGCTGAGGAAGAGGACTTCAATTACAGGTTTAATTCGATAAGTTTCAAAGGCAAAGAAGGATGGATTATTGGGAAGCCTGCGATTTTGTTGTATACTGCTGATGCTGGGGATACCTGGCAGAGGATACCACTGAGTGCTCAGCTCCCCGGAGACATGGTGGGGGTTATTTTGGTGAAATTACTGCGGTTTTGTTGAGAATGTAGGTGCCATTGCAAAAGAGACTGAAACGTTGTTACTGTGTGTATGTTTGCAAGGTGTACATTAAAGCAACTGCAGACAAAAGTGCTGAGATGGTGACTGATGAAGGTGCTATCTATATTACTTCGAATAAGGGATATAACTGGAAGGCTGCTGTTCAGGAGACTGTTTCAGCTACGCTCAACAGGTAGGTGTGCATTGATACATTAGCATTGTAACGAAAGCTTAGATGAAGTTGATAATGATTATTGAGATCTTCATGTTTGTTCTTTTTCCAGAACAGTTTCTAGTGGTATTAGCGGTGCAAGTTACTATACTGGTACCTTCAATACTGTTAATCGTTCTCCAGAAGGAAGGTATGTTGCTGTCTCGAGCCGTGGTAACTTCTATATGACATGGGAGCCTGGCCAGGTGAGTGAGATCCTTTTGTTTCATTACTGAAGTTGCTTTCTTTTTCTTGCCAGATAAGAGAATCAATCAGTAATCATCTGACGAATATTTTCATGTGGTTTATCATTAACTGGATGCAGGCATTCTGGCAGCCGCATAATCGAGCGGTCGCAAGAAGGATTCAGAACATGGGATGGAGAGCTGATGGGGGTCTGTGGCTTCTTGTCCGCGGAGGGGGGCTTTATCTCAGCAAGGGAACTGGAGTAAGTGAAAAAAGGATGCTCGATTTGTTTCATGGTGATTCCTTTCTGGTTCGTGGTGCTGAAGAACAAGTTTGTTTTTGTCATTTCAGATAACAGAGGATTTTGAAGAAGTCCCTGTGCAAAGTCGAGGTTTTGGCATTCTTGATGTTGGCTACCGCTCTCAGGTTCGAGCTTTCATTATTTAGAAAAAGGATATTGTTCCGTACCATTTCGTGTTCTAAGGGTAGATTCATCGATCAGTAGTTTATATACGCTATATCTTTTCTGACGATTTAGGAAGAGGCTTGGGCAGCAGGAGGCAGTGGGGTTTTGTTGAGAACCACAAATGGAGGCAAGTCATGGATTCGAGACAAAGCAGCTGACAATATTGCTGCAAATCTCTACTCAGTGAAGTGAGTAGTCCAGCACTCCAGCTTTATGAGATGTGATCATTAATAGTAATAGCTCTCGGTTTCTTCGACGGATGGAGACTTGAACACCTCACAATGTTTTTGTATGGCAGATTTATGGAGGGAGATAAAGGATTCGTACTAGGAAACGATGGAGTCTTGCTGCGGTATCTCGGCTAAATCGCTCCTTGATGAGGTAGGTGATTCACAGGTTTCTTCCTTTCGTTGTAGAATCGATTCCGACTTGCATTAACTCATTTTACATGTTTGAAGGTCCAAGTGAGCTCCAAGAATATTTTGGGAATTTCTTTTTGGTTCTCTACAACAAAAGGCATTGTTCTCGAAAACGGATTACAGATGAGACCGGGAGACAGAACACAACATCGGTGTCGATTGAGATTGTCTATAATCAATTCTATATAACAAGTTACAGTGAACAAAGCCCTGCTCTACTTGACTGAGAAGCTGTGTATGAAAGTTGTTCTGTATAATCTCTCTTGATTTCAAGTTTGTATCAATTTGAAGCTGACGATTCTGATTCTGCTCGTTTTCGTACGTTCTGCTGACAAGTCTATCTCTGGCTGCTGTTAGCTTAGCTGAAGCATCACTGATGCTCATTCTTTCTCTTGGAATTTCATTGGAACAATCAACTCCTACTCGTACTATCTGATCTGGCATCCTTCCTTGGTTGTTCATGGATCTGTTGCTTTCTTGCGTCTCCGGCAGCAAAACCGGATCCAGAATATCTGCTGCTTTATCCGGCAAGCCTTCCGCGGCAAAGTTATGCAGATTCAAACTGTTTCTGAACGTTTCGTTGGTAGGCCTTCTCCCTGTAAACATCTCCAGTAACAGAATGCCGTAGCTGTACACATCACCACTTCTCGAAACCTCACTTCCCATTCCATACTCTGCATTTTTAACAGTCTAAATCAGAAAAACTGAGATATGATGGAATAAAGGTGAAATCTTTAGAACGAATTTTACCCGGGGCGCTATAGCCGACTGTTCCTCTCACACTAAGCGAAGAGTTTGCTGCTGGTGCTGCTTCCGGAAGGAACTTCGCCAAGCCGAAATCGCCTATATGTTCGACCATATTGACATCGTGAAGGATATTACTAGGCTTGAGGTCACAATGCTCTACCGGTATTCCACTGTTGTTATGAAGATTATCCAAACCAGTGCTGATGTCGATGGCTATGTTCAACCTCTGGAGAAGAGTTAGAGTCAGCTTCCTTGTTCTTGAAGCTTCTTCTTCTTCAGGGTTAACTTGGGGATGAAGCCACTCCTCTAAGCTCCCGTTAACCATAAAATCATACACCAGGGCCTTGAAATCGTTGTCCTGGTAGTCGATTCCTGAACATACCGTCAGTAACTTGACAAGATTCCGGTGTCTGATGTTCTTCAGCACCTCACATTCGGCTACGAAGCTCTTGGAAGCTCGGGAATTTTGAAGGTTCAGCACCTTGACAGCAAACATCTTTGTGCTGCTGACATCATCTATGGCTATGAGCCCTCGGTATACAGAGCCGAAGCTGCCTACCCCGAGTAAATGAGCAGACGAAAAACCGTCTGTGGCTTTAAGCAGATGATGATACGTCGCCTCCAGAAGAGCATTCCTAGTAAAGCTCGAAGCTTTTTCAGGGTCTATGACTTTCTTCCTCAGGAAGCCGAAGTAGATGAACGAAAGAAGAAAAGTCAGACCGAGGAGGCCACATACAACCGAGATTACAATCTTCACAATGGTACTCATACCGCCTTTCTTGGAACTTTCTACGCGATATTTAGGCAATCCAAACTCAGGCATTCCGCCACAGAGCGCACTGTTCCCCATAACCGTTGTTGCTGTAGCATTCCCCGAGATTCCCTCCGTTAACAGGGAGCCTTCGAGGTTGTTGTACGACAAGTTGAGTTTCACCAATGAAGTAAACTCCTCGAGAAAGTCCGGTATTTCTCCAGACAAGTTGTTGCGCGAAAGGTCCAGAACTACTAACCCTCTGAGTGCCCTTAGGGACGAAGGAACCGAGCCTTGAAACGAGTTCCCCATCAAGTTCAGTGTCTCCAACCTCACACATTTCCCCACACTGGCTGGAATCCTCCCTGACAGCAAGTTATTGCTGAGATCCAACCCACCGAGATTGATCAAGCTGCCAACTTCGTCAGGAATTTGGCCGCTCAGACTGTTTCTGGACAGGTTCAAACTGAAAGACAGATCTGGAAGGTTGAGAATCTCTCGCCGGAGATTGTGTTGTTGTTAAGGATTAGGTAGGTGAGGAAGCTCAAGTTTCCGACGTGTGGGGAGATTGTGCCGCTGAGTTGGCTGAGCTGGAGGTTGAGTTGGATGACTCTTTGGCTGTTGTCATTACAGAGGACGCCTTGCCATTGGCAGAAGTGGAGTGTTTGGTTCCATGAATTCAAGGATCCGAGTGGATCGATTAGTGTGGATTTCAGTTGGAGCAATGCTTGTCAGTCGGTTTCGTTGCTTCCGGCGGCGGACACCGCCGGTGAAAGGATTCTTTAGAAAAAAACTGAGTAGCAGAAGAAGGAAAGGGATAGAAACAGAGGAGGCAATGGCGTTTAGGTGAAAACAAAGGATCTTCGATGATGGATTATGTATATGTTTCTGGCAAGAGATTGAATGCACAGTGATAGAAATGGTGGTTTCCCATCTGGTTTTCACGATGCAGAATGTATGGGTGGAGCTTCTTTGACTTTCTTCATTGGTATAATGAATGAGCAGTCGGTGAATGTTTTACTTTTGATTTCTGCAGGCTGGATTTCTTTCGTATTGTTTATGGCATAAGATTATTATTATTATATCTCGGCAAAATATAAAAATCGTATGTTTATGACGTACAATTTTTTCAAATTCGGGTTAATATATGAAATTTATAGAAAAATTTCAAAAAATTCAAATCGATTAATATTTGGAATGTAGGTTGGAAATGACTAAAAAATTAAATTTTATTACGATAATCCCTATAAATAATAATCAAACATAGTTAAAAATTAATTTTATTCGATGTTATTTTAACATGTTCAAAAATGTTTTTAACTTCATTTGTATATTATTTAAAAAATTTAACATTATGAATCCTCAATTTTTAGCCATCCTATATGCATGCAAATGTTAACCAATTTAAATTTTTTTAATTTTCATGTTAAAATTGACTAATATTTAACAAGTATGTTGGAAATGACTAAAAACCTTTGATAACCCCGTAAATAATGGCTAAATGAAGTTAACAGTCAATTTTATTTGGTGTTATGTTAGTGTTGAAAATCTTCAAATTGGCTTATGTTTTGCGTGTTGAGCCGTCGTTATATGAATTGTGTTTTGTTAACTTTCACCATACACAATTCCATGGGAACCAAAATGTTTTACCATATGTTTCAACACATACAAACAGTAATAAAATACACGGATCGATACATTTAATCAGCTCCCCAACGGAGCACGAACAAGCAACCTAGTGGATATAAAAGGACAAAATGGGATAGTTTTCGTGGGTAAAGTTATGTACTGATAAGTTAATATGTATACCGTTTGAATCCATTCACGTCCACAAATGAACACCCATGTATTGTTTAATTGATTCATTATTGTTGTGTGAATCGACACTCTTGTGTCACCTTAGGTTCTTTTCTTGCAGAATTATCTTAATTATCACGGTCTGATAGGTCACATAGGCTATTAGTGTGAATTTAACAGGTAAATATTACGGGGACTAAAAAATTGGTGTTTTTCAAGCCATTACGAGAGAGCACCCATTGTGTGATAGGTGACGTAATAATCGCAGAAGTCTTCACTTCCCTAATTGCCTTATTGTCATCTATCTTTATAAGTGGTCCTATATTGTGTTAATGGAACTATCATACGGTCATAAGACATGCTCTATTATATCTCTTAAGCGGAGATCGAAATCGAGTAGGGCACGAGATCCAAGCCTGCCGACACTATTCTTGTAGACAATCCAAACTTCAAAACACAGTTTACCGACCTCGTAACACCGACACGTATGCAGAGACACATCGGCATTTAATTATACTTAAATCCTAATATTGTATGGAGATTAAAGTTAAACCTTTCATTTTTAAACACAAAATCCCACAAAATTAAAAATTAAAAACCTTGAGAAATCAACACAAATGGCGTCAATCCAACACCTCCACCACGAACAAGCAAAGGCCCGGATAGTAGTGAAAGAGTAAGATCGAAAAAGAAAAAGAGTGGTTTTTTATTTTCATTCCCCCGGAAATTTTGGCCAGGCGAAGAAGAAGAAGAAGAAGAAAGGGAGCGACGAGCTCCGTCTGTCATTCCCCCATTTCATCTCTCTCTTTAATCTCCGAGCTCGGCTTTTCAATCGTCTTTCCCCGAAATCCCAGATCTTCACATTTCTGATCTTATTCTTCTTCCTTCTTTCCACCCTTTTCCCCAGTTCTCCGTTATTGCTGATCGCGATTTCCGTTGGGTTTGGTATTCGAGCCGATCTGAGCTCCGGATTTCTTGAAGCTGAATCAATCTGCATTTGCAGCTCTGATTCCCCATGTTTCCAACTGTACCGATCTGTTTCGATTTCGATATCTGTTGTCAACAGCTGGGAATCTAGATGCCACATCCAACCGGTGAAGATCTTCCAGGGAAAGCGAAAGGGATCTCTCTCCGTTCTCTTGGGTATGTGTGTTTGTTGTTTGGATGGAGAAAAGGCGATGCTTTTTCCTAGTTTCGATTTTTTTTTTTAGGTTTCTGAATGTCAGATTTGGGGGTGCAGATGGAGAGGGAGGGTGGCAGGGAAATGATGGATTACGGTAAGTCCAATAGATACAATCAATCCGGCAATGGTGAAGATTTGGAGTTCGATGATTACAATCGTGACTTTTTCAACGATGGAAATGCGACTACACCTATTAAGCTCAACGGTGGTGGCGGGGCGTCCACCACCAACTCGTCGCCGACGACCTCACCGGTGTCCCGTGCTCGTGGATTCATTGAGCACCACGTTTCAAAGTTCGATACTCTCGCCGGCGTTGCCATCAAGTACGGCGTTGAGGTAAATCATATTCAAGCTTACTCGCTGCTGCTCTTGTTTGTTTCCCTTTGATTAGCAGCACTTCCTGCGTAATCAGGATAGAAAAATGGCATGCTTTAAGGATGATCATCATGCTAGCTTCTGCAGAATGTTGGGACTGGTGATTGAATGGCAATGATGTTCTTGAGCTGTTTCATAATTTACTTTCCAATGCCAGTTGTTATCTACTGCTTTTGGCCCTGTATTGTATTTCCTTTGTCTTCAGTCCAGATGGAAAGGTTTTCATATGCTGATTCGGTTCGGGGCGATCTTTTGTGAATCTTAGGTGGCCGATGTAAAAAAGAGGAATGGTCTCATTACTGATCATCAAATGTTTGCCCTGAAGACACTCAAGATACCTCTACCTGGGAGGCATCCGCCATCACCCTGTTTATCAAATGGTTCCGAATCCGCAGGGTAACATTGCATACACTTTCCTGTGCCTTGTGAATGCTGTTCATGTTATGCTATATTTGATTCACTAATTTCCTGATGAATCATAACGGAAAGCATCCATTTTTACAGTGGGAGCAACTGTGAACGTACACCTAATCCGCTTGATTCATTCCAATCCTTAAGACCGAAGTCATCATCCGGACATAAAGTCTCTCCTGCAATGAGCTCTTTGCAGGGCTTCTATGGCCTTACTCCTGCCGATCGAAGACAAAGCTTGAATCTTTCTCCAGATTCCAACCCTCCTGTAACCCACCACCGGAAGTCCAGAAGCTACGTCAACGTTTTCCAAGTCGAGAAGGATGGAACCGACAGTGACTCAATAGTAAGAAGGCGTCAGAAATCAGAAGTTGACTTCCCAAATATGCTGATGAGGGAAGAAAACAGCAACGGAGGCAAGGTATCACTAACAGGTAAAGGGTTAGCTCTAAGACCGAAATCAGCAAATCGCAGCGGGTTAATATTAGACCCAGATTCAGCAGCAGCTAGTGTGGTCCCAAATACAGGGGATCCCGACGCAGAGGCCGATCCCATCTCGGCTGTGAGGAAGTCGTCGAGCGCATCGAGCTTGAACGACACAGATGGCGGTGGAAGTGGCGGCTCCTTCACATGGCCGACACCGAAATGGAGTCTGAAGGCGGATTTGCAGGCACTTTCAGCTGCCGCCATATCAAGGCCTATCTTTGATGGACTGCCTAAGCCGCTGAGTGGGTGGCGAAACAAATCAGCAGTAGACTAAGTGTATAGACATGTCCATATTCGAGAAACATTGTATGTTTGTGGAAGATTATCCACTTTTTTGAGGAGAGAGATGTGCCTGGGGGATTGAATTGAGTTGAACTCGGAACTGAGAATATATAGCTAGATCATAAGATTAGGAAACACAGAAAATTCGAAATGGAAATAACAGGTTATTGTATGGAAAGTTTGAAATAAGGGGGGGCTGGTTCGGGTACATGTAATCTTTGTATAAGTTATTTCATATACTGAGAACTTGCTTTTGAATTGAGCCGATTATGTTGCTTCTTCCCCAGAAACAACATCCGTTCCCTCCGTACTACGATTTGATGTGAAGAGAATTCTCCATATATACGGTGTACTAAGAACTGTAGCAGTCAGGCTTTGTGTTTACAGGAAACCTAACGAAGATAAGCTCATTCGCTTCGTCTTGGTTCGGAATCTAGCAGAAATGTTTACCTCACTAGCGTCCCTAGCCAGTCCGATTGCGAACTTGTTTTTACCTCTCCTGAGTTTTGCCCAGAACCTGTAAATAACACGAAATTGTCAGGGGAGTTGCGGACTCTTCAGTTTCCAGATTACTACCGGTGCTGCAAGTTTCCTAAAACATGACGTGCTAGCAACTACAATCCACTACGTCATTCCTGTACTCTATTCGGTAACAAACGCGTGTATAGATCTAACACACTTGCCACAAGTAAAGAATAATTCATACCGGACAAGCGAACTGAAAGAGGGACTCTGTTTTGAAATACTTCAGAAGGAAGGATTCCTGTGGTAAGACACAAAAACCCACAAATCAAACAGCAGTTGCACAAACGTAATCACTTTTGTTTTTTTTTCACTTACTTGAGGGCCAAGGTTTACCTCGTATAAGAAACCGATACGGTAATGAACCTCCCAATCATCCTTTAACCTGGATGTTAGTTAGCTGTTTATTCTCAGGACTCTCTACTCCGTTCCAGATCGTTTGTACAGATTGCATCACAGGGTAGATCAACAAATGACAGTTACTCAGCTTGTGCATCAAACATTATTTAAACAGTTCGTAAACATCCAGATAAAACATGCAAGTTTCTTATGGAGTTGTTTATGATCAAGTTACGGAAAATAGCTAAAAGCAAGATTGTAAGCTTTCAAAGACTTGAACATATCCAGTTTGTTATAATTCTCTATATCATTGAAAGAATCAGTATAATTACAAGGGCAAAGAAACAGATATACTAACCACCAAGTCAGAAATACGGCCTACACTTTGGAAGCAAAAGTTCCCGCGATACATTTGTCAGTGGGGAAATAACAATATACAGATTGCTGCCAAATTCGCCACAACATCTAACCGCTGCCTTCAAGTTAGTACTTCTCTGTTCCAGCTCAAGTATGTCCACAAGGTGACCGCTTCTCTTGTTGCGCCTCAGTTCTGAGAGAAACCATGGGTTAATCTGTTGCTCGTAAATTACTCTCATCAAGATCATATTACAATTACTGGTTACACACACAATAACTTAACAAGTACCGTTATGAAGTCCACGAACACTATGATGTCTACACGGAATAACTAGCCAAAGAGACATTTTCAACGTGCAGGAACAAAAGGAGTGCCCTAGCAACTCAGAAACAACTTTAATGATAGTAGCAATTAGAAAGAAAGAAAAAAGTTACCTAGAAAAGGTTTTCCAGCTTCAAACCCAAACTTAAGATGGCCTCCAGCGATTAACCGCACGGCCTGCAATAGCGCAATCAGAGTCGGCTATTATAATATCAGAGAAGTTCCACATAAGCTATGTGGACCACTGCTTCTTTTTATGAAAAAACGGAAGCAAGTGATCACCTGAAATTGGAGGTGCGGCGGGTAAATTGCTATTAGTAGGGAATTGAACAGCAACAGCATTTGCCGGTGGCCTCTCAACTGAAGTCCGAAAGAAGCCTGTTACAAAAGAATGAATCAGTTTTCGACGGGGATAAACATTGGTACTTAGTTCCATACAAAAAATCACATATAGGAAGCTTTGCAGTTCAATTTTTCTGTTAACAAGTTTAGCTGGTAAGAATTGAAGAAACATCAAGTACAGAAACTAACAAAAGAATTCTTGAAATGGAAGACTGTTCTGACAAGTAAGTGCCTAGGGAAAGTTTACGATGCAGCTAAAAGCTCAATTTTACAAAGTACCAACTGTTTATCACAGCTCAACTAAGTGCATCAGATGCTAAATTAATAAACCAGATAACTTTGGAAACGAATATGTAAACAGAAATCCATGCCTGTTACAGCACACTATATAATGGCTCTATCTCCAGGGCTTCTCAAAATGAGAATAGAATACCTTCTTGGCCATTGGAACGACCTGCATGTGTTGCAGTTCTTCCAGTCATCCATCCACTGTGTTGATTATTAGGATTAAGTTCATTCAACGACCTCCTCCGCTTACCATCACCAACAAATCGCCTATGTCCCTCATGATGAGATGGTGTAGGGTATTGATGGGGATAGGACTGCTGCTGGTTATGCTGCTGAATCACTGCCTTTTTAAACTGAAAATGGCCGGATATTGTTTGAGGGTGACTTGGATTCAGAGGTCTGGATACAAACGAAGCATTGCCCTGCTTAAATTGAGGTTTTGAGTACATCTCATCCTCGGCATACTCCAAATGTCTTGAAGAGCTGAATCCCAGAGTTTCACAGGGTTTGCCAACTGCTGAAGGTAAAAGCAGGTGGCTTGGATCCATATGTTCAGATCGAGGAGCATTTCCAGCTATTTGGAAAATGTTGTTAACCTGCAAAGACAATAGACCATATAGTTAATGCAAAAATTACGCATGCTAAAGTGTAGGGGAAACTGGCTAGAGAGCATACACTGGATAAACCATAATATTCATGAGGAACAGCCTGCTGATACGCCAGTTGTGGTGACTGTATAGGTGAATGTGTTGATATTAGAGACCGAGACTGCTGGGAAGGATGAATTGGCAGCGAGTGTTGAAGTACCAACGATGGCTGAGGACCAGGAGGAAGCTGTGTTGGAAGAGGTGGCGATGATGGTGGAGGAGGTGGGGGCTGAGAAGGGGAGCATGGTGGTGGAGGAGGCGGGGGCAGAGGAGAGCTTGATGGTGGTGGAGGCAGAGGAGGTGGTGGAGAGGGTGGCAAAGGTGGGAGTTTGGGAGGAGAACCGGGTGGGAGCGGTGGTGAACCCTCTAGGGAAAATGGTGAGTCGACATTACTGTCTGATGTAGGCCCCATCGCCCTGTCAGAGCAATTCTCTTCTATATCCATGTCAGGTCCTTCATCCATGAGATGAGGATAACATACGTCTTCCATTTCAAGCTCACCATCAACTTCCTCCAAGATAAAATGAGGTCTGTCGCTGGGAGTAGCAGCATCTATTTCTGAATCTCCTAGTGTGCGACCTGGTTCGGACACTGCCGGCATGTCCCCCACTTCCTTTGGTAATCCAGTTATCAGATCATCATCTTTGTCTTCAAATATGTTCGATGATAGAAAGCCAGGCAACTGAAATGTAGCATTACTGGCATTGCAGAGGACAAAACAATACAAACAATTAAATCAATTCACCTACCATCGGTTTATTTCGGTTAATCAAATAAACCAAAGGACTGAATTGATAAATCCAACATACCTGCCATACTCATCCACATCCATCCCTTCCATTTCTCTGATAGGGTCGTTTACGGAACGCTCAGAACGGGATAGACGTCTGAAAGAATATCCACAAGTGGTGCCTTCACGGACTTCATTTGAACCCCCAATATCATCCATAAAACGCCTCAATACAGATTGAGGAAAGATTTTACGCTCAAGCCATAGCCTCAGCACCTGTGAAAGAAACGATATCATTGTTGTTCTTAGAGTGAGATATAGAAATAGGTTATCAAGAATATTCTCACCTTCAGACATTGACGGCGATTCTCCCCTGCACTAGCTCCAGACGGTGCAGCAGCACCCAGAAGACGTGGTAATGCAGCCTGGATGGTTGGTACGTATGAAGCTCTTGCAACACCTGGTTATGTTTAACAATCGAAAGGAAGGATCACTTAAAAGTAATGAACATAACTAAATTACAATACTATAGATTTCAATGTGAAGCTATGCGCCTTCACATAAAAAGTGAACCTTTATGGTTATGTGAACGCTGGGTGATTGAATCCACAAGAAAGAGTAAGTCCACTTTGCGATCCAAACTGGGTTCACTTTCTAGCTTTCTGATCAGAAGCTCTACGACCTGAAAAATAAGTTGTTTGTTTACAAATGATTCACATGGACGATAAGCCATAAGATAACATATGGTCCAGCATGTTGAGCTCATTGGCAATACAAAGTAACTGTACAGACATTGAGCAGAACAGAAGGACAAACGTTCAGCCATAAGAAAAAATCACCAATTAAATCAAAGGTTCAGCTTATCGTTGTATATGTTATACCGTCCTAGATCATAGCCACTACTGTTATGTTCAAATACCTTAAGAGTTGAGAGCTCATAAAGCGAAAAGGCAGAACATAGTTAAACATTGTACCAAGACATAACATTAGAGAGACCATACTGGCCCAGAATAAGCGACTAAAGGGACAAAGTTATTACCCCAATTTATAACAAAAATGGATAAGCCCAATGCAAGTCCATAGAAATTAAGAAACCAGCAGATTTTGTAACAGATTCTAATAACCATCCAGAAATCCAACTATTTACTTACCTCATTGGCAATTCCATATTTTGCACAATCCAAGGCAAGACGAGCAGCGCGCCCTATACTTTCTTTTGTCCTAGACAAAGTCTCTATCATCCCTTCCAAAGCATCACGTGATACTGCTGCCTCCATGCCACCACTAAGTGAACCCCGCAAAACCCCACCTTCAGAACTGACCCTTCGAACTTCCAGCTCTTCATTTTCTGTTCGATTATGGGACCCTGAAGGATGAGTCTGAGTAGATGGAGTTACATTTTGATGATCATGAAACCCTGGTCCATCAGGCTGCATCACATTGGATGTGTCAGATAGTAAGGGTTGGACAGCGGATGGACTAGTATTCCGTCCATGACTGTCACTGATGGACAAAAGACCATAATTGGAGTTTCCAAGAGGTAAAGGTTGCGAATGAGCTTCTTTTCTCTTTGCCTGTGCAGCAGCAATCAAGTGCCTCATAGATGTAGCAGAATCTGGAGTCTTAGAACCAACCAATGACAAGCTTCTCTCGTTTGCAGCAGCATCAACTCTGAAAATAGGACACAACTATGGTCACAGGTAAGAAATAACCAAAATTGAGAACAGTGCAGCTTAAATTTGTACACAAGGTTCAGAAGGGAAAAAGACATACTCCATTGGAGTTTCCAGCAAAATGGTATTATCACCCATGCGTAATGATACTCTTGGATTAGTTTTAGGTCTCTCTCCAGAAGGAGTCAGCCTATTTTTTTGCACTGTCACATGACTCTGTGAAGCTTTTGCAACATCAAGAACCCGCCCCGAGGGCTCGCCAATTGTAACCTGGGATTTCTTCTGAGCACCAGAAGAAGTCCTTACAGAATCCTTACTGGTTTTATGCTGCTGCGACACTGCTTTGGGAGCTAGTGGCTGAGAAGACATCTTTGGAGAAGTCAGGATAACTTTAACCTCCTCGGTCATTAATTGCTTTTCATCCTTACTGGTTTTATGCTGCTGCAACACTGCTTTGGGAGCAAGTGGTTGAGAAAACGTCTTTGGAGAAGTCAGGATAACTTTAACCTCCTCGGTTTTTAACTGCTTTTCATCCTCTTTTGGACTCCGTGAATCAGGGGCACTTGGTGTCCTCACAGTTCTTGGCAGGCGGGCAGAACAATTTTTTTGCAAGAGCACAGAATCCTTCAAACTATCATGATGAGTAGTAGACTCCTCCACATTTGAGCGAGATTTAGCTGCAGATCCATCTAGTTTATCATGAGAACCTCCAATCTGTCTGTCACTATGCTTGGAATCATCAGTAACAGCAAAAGGAGGTCTAACGCTTCTTGCAGAGCCCCCATGAACTGGAGTTTTAGGTTTTTCATTGTCTTCCTCCTCGTCAAAAAGGCATACAGCTCTTCGCCTTTTTGGGTTATGGCTGATGCGATCTCTAGAATTACTAGAAGACAAGTGATTCTTCAGCCGAGAAGGGGTTTTCTCCATTCTACCTTCTGAATTGTGAACAGGACCAGTAATCAGCTCTGGAGCTTGACGACGACGTTTTGAGGATGGGAACGCATCCTCAGTATCAGCGGTAGCATGTGCCTTATGAATATCATTCATTTTTGTTTTACCCATACTGGAAGTCAGATTGGATCTGACGCTCTTCATCTGAGCACACGAATCAGACTTAACTTTACTGGTATGTGCTGATGAACTGGAATTCACTTTATGCATCACTTGAGATGCATCAGACTTAAGTTTATCAGATTCCACTGATGCATCTGATTTTACCCAAAATTTTCGAGTGGTTGCCTCCAGTTTTCCTTCACCTGATATGGATGAAATGCCAACTTTGGATTGACCTAATTGATCAGAAGGATCTGCCTTCACCTTATTTTGTTGGGCTCTTGGTCCTGAATGAACCTTTCTTTTGGCATAAACCAAAGAAAACTTATCACCAGAAGCATTAGCGCCTACAGAATCATCATGGGATGCCACTTCTTCAAACTTCAATCTTTTAGCAGGATGAGAAGTATCAATAGCATGCACCTTGGAGCTCCCAAGTCCAGGTGCGGCACTCTTCTCTTTTTTATCCACTCCCTCAGCTGTCTTTCCATTTGTTTTAGCTTCCTGCATCTCTAAACCTTTATTCCCTTTTCCAGATTTTAAGGAATCACCATCACTTCTCACAGAACCAATTTTCCCTTTCACCCTGTTTTCCAGTTGCTTCTCGGCACTTAAGGAAACATCAGGTTTCACATCTTCCACCTTACCTGAGCTCGTGCTTCTATGCCCTTTTACAGAAGCCCCAGATGTATTAACATGACCAGTATGCATCTCAGACTCATTACCATTTATTTCATTTGCACCATCTGCATTCATCGTAGGACCAGATACTACCTCCTGCAACTGCTCATCATCACATTTCTTTCCCGAAGATGTAGCCTGGACTGGGCTTTCTCCGTGACATGAATCAGAAGGTTTTGAATCCTCAAATTCACTTCCCAAGGAATAGTCTACCTTGGATCTGAAATCACTTGCATCTTCTGATGTTTCTCCATTCAATCTAGAAATGTCACCATTCAAGTCAGCCTCTCCTTCTGTCCCATCATCAAGACTTGAATCTTCATTTTGTAAGTTCTCAAATTCTGCGGATATGTCCTTCAGCGCTTGAGTAAATTTACTATTAGCTTGACACTTAGAAGACAACCTGGCCTTAACTTCATTTGTGAATACTTGGATATCAGAAGGTGCAACAAAAGCTCTGAAATAGAAACGGAGAAGAGAAATGAAAGTAAGAAACAAGTACGTGATAGTGAATGACAACGCAAACGATTCTCCAATCATTATCAGGCGAAGTACCAGGCAAGGTCTTCTGGTTAAATGTAAGTACATATCCCGCTTAATCCCACCTCTCTATATTCATTACATTCACTCGGAAGATACACATACCCTTATAGCTGAGTTACACGGAAAATCATAAAATTTTGATAAAAGATAGATAACCAATGTGTATGAACCCTATCATGAGTTTGCAACTCCTAAACAACAATAATTTCCAACGTAACAAAAATACTACTATCCTATCCTATCTGATGGGAAATTGAATGTCTTTCTTTTTTTGCACAGAAAAATGCTCTCAGAATATTATTGTACAACCTTCCAAACAATGCAATGGGCTTAATGCTAGAATCAGAAAGCCAAACGAGACAATGAAAAAAACTCACATTTCTTGAGTCCCAAAGAAGTGAACAAAATGTTTCTTAGGGTCAGGCGTCTTCTTCCAGTCTTCAGGCCGACATATCTGAAACCAAAACCGTAACATCCAGCTTAACGGTACCAAGCTGGAAAGAAACCAGGATGCTCAACAACAGGATTCAGGATAGCCAACAACCATACCCATCATTACAGCTTTCGGTTAGCGTCAATAAACACATCAAGTAGCCCAAAACATTCAAATGTATACACAACATCATGATTCAACGCATTCTCTCACAGCTAATAAGACATAGCAGCCCGCATTCAAATAAAAGTTCCACCAAACATAAACAGTACTGTTCACAGCATGCTCAGTCAAAACGAAGGACTGATGCAGAGACACTGGAGGACATTCACAAATTAATAAGTTGAACCATTGAAAGGTATCCGAGCTAAATTAGGTTGGGAAAAACCGCAATCACAAACAAACAGAAATCTGGCAGCACAAGGGAATCCGTGCATCATGAAATAAGAAGGAGGAAGAACAAAGGTAAAGGACAAAGAGCTGACCTTTGCAGGCCAATAAGGGTAGCCCTTAACTTTAGCAATAACAAGATCGCCCAAACTGAGCTGATTCCTCCCCCTGGTCTTACTCGTTCCTCTTTTACGCCCCGGAGCCATAGCCGTTCAACCAGCAGTGGTCGATCTCAGAAGAGAGAGCAACCCTAGAATTGAAATTCGGAAGAGCAGAATTGGGAGCTGGAATCCCAGAAGAATGTAACATAACCGGAAGAAAGGTCACCAGGATTGAGCCAGGGTTCAGGTGAAAAAGCTCAGTATAGGAGAGATAGAGAGACGACGACGACGATGGAGGTTTTGAAGGATTGACGGAAGAAAGTGTAAGAAGGAAGGAAGAGCAAACAACGAAGAACGCCGTCGAGGATTTTTCGGTTCTTTGTTTCTGGGTCGGAACCAGAAGAAGGATTCAGCTGCAGAGGGGCTGTTTGGGGATTTCGCATCTGATCATTTTAAGGAAACTACGTTGGCGACACTAGTCGGCGTTTCTTCAGTCTCCGGCGAGCCTTTTCCTATAATTTTCCGGGTTTTTTTTATGGAAATAATAAATTATATTCATCAAAAATAATAATAAATAACGTTATGACATGTATTATTACATCAATATGGTTATCCTTACGTCATTTATTGTTCAAAAACATACAATATTTTTTTTATAAAAGACGGAATGAAAAACATACAATATTATGATAATGGTATGGAAATTAGAGAATGTACATACAAATCCACAATGTGGAAACCGATAAATCGAATAGAATTTCACTATGCCTAGTTTTGGCTCGTTAGTTTTTAACTAAGTTCAAGTTCTAGAAAACATATAGCCTTGAATGTAAGCTAAAACACAAACTTCTTAAACTAGTAGCTAGGGGAACAATTGGATGACAAGTTGCCGATGATCGATCACATTGTAGACGATACCCGTTGCTCAGCCCTAGCTCCAACATGAAGCCATTTGACGGATTAGCGTCTCCTAACCGAACTATGCGGATCGATAGATCACATTGTAGATGATACCCGTTACATATTTGTCTCGAAGTTCCCAAATGATACATATCAGTCTCAATATTAACATTTTAGAAGCATGCTAATCCGACCTATTTTGTGTATTTCGAGATCAATATGTAACATTTGGAAATTTCAAGACCAATATGATACTTTGACCAAAGTTGTAGGACCAATTAAGCATTTCACCCAATGTTTAACAATAGCCCTTTTATGCATCGTTAATACAGTAAAAAAAAGTTCACAAACACAGATTCCGTTGAAAATTCTCACTGAGAATGCAACAAGTTCACAAAATGCATCGGACTCCGAATGTATTAATACAGTACTATACCCATATTGTATTTTACTTTACTAAGTAGGCGTGAAACCACTAACTTAGTTCATTACATTTCCAAATGTTACGCATGTCTACATTCCTGAAAGCCAAGCATTCTCCGACTTTTCTGTTTCGCCTGATGGGACATACTTGACATACGTAAACAAACGTACGATCGATAATACCAATCCATATACCGACCAGATTAAGACACCAGACAAGTATAGAGCAAGCACTAGTACAAATTACATACAAAGTTCAGGTCGGAAACGATCAGTTACCTAGGAGGTCATCATCCAGCAACAGCAGCAACGTTGCTGCTGCTAGTTAGATTGTCGCTGGATAGGCAGCTCCCACACGAGTTTTGTTAAGCTTCGTTGAGGCAGCAAAACTGTGAACATGAGTGGCATCTCTATTGCGAAAAGCCCGATCGGCCAACACTGTTCTTACTTGAAGAACTGCATCGTGACACTCATGTCCAATAAGTGTTCAAACAATACTAACTTAAGTCTCGAAGTTCAACAAATAGAACGACAACAGACAAAACAGATGACGAACTGCATTCAGAACAGAGATGTTCCCTTAACCTTCTTGTCTCCACCAATCTCAAAATGCTTGCATCTCTGCATTTGCATACAAAACAATACCGTCGTAAGTTAAATGAACTTTGAGACTTAACACAGACATTCTGCAATATCTTGAGGTTCTTAGACAGGTAAACCTTCGACGTTGCCAATGAACAATTACAAGACATATATATGCAAGCAAGTGTATAATCCTAGACAGGTAAACCTTCGACGCTGCCAATGACTACCCTCCAAAACGTATCAAGTATTCAAGTATAAAAACAAACTGGAATCACAACTGAATAAGATGATCAGAGAGCAATTAGATCTGATACATTATGGGAAGTGACCATCCTTGAAACGACTATCAAAAAAAGTCTGACATCAGAACGTCATAATAGCAGGTTCATCCTGCCAAAACCTTACCCTCGAGTCTTACTATCAACCCTTTTGTTTGCCTTCCTCGGCAACAGCATCAGTTACCAAATTCGTTGGCCGGTGGTCGATCACATTGTCGATAATGCCGAACTCCTTGGCCTCATTAGCGGTCATGAAGTAATCCCGGTCCATGTTCTTCTCAATTACATCAACCGGTTGACCTGTGTGCTTCGAGTAAAGGTCATTCAGCACATCCCAAACGCGGATGATCTGCTTTGTGTGGATGGAAATGTCCTTGGCTTGCCCACTGTATCCACCAGATGGCTGATGGATCATAATGGTTGCATTTGGAAGCGACATCCTCTCACCCTTGGCTCCAGCAGCCAACAGAAGCGAAGCCATTGATGCAGCCTGGCCCAAACAGATTGTGTTGATCGGAGACTTAATGTACTGCATGGTATCATAGATAGCCAGACCTGCATAAAAGTAAAAACGAACACATTTTCATATACTAACCAAATGAATAACATATACAAACTAAAAAGTTACAGCTAGATGATCTCCATTAATGGCCAAGGCAAATTGTACATGAAAGCAGCTACATAAGTTCTGACTATCACCAAATCTTCAATGAAGTTGGACAGATACTTCCATTTATTGAATTTTGAATCGAGTAAGGCAAATTGCAACTAGAACCAGAACACAGGAAAGCATAACATTGCCAGAATTTCTTCCCTAATGAACAAAACTAAGCGATTCAACCACAGAATACGGATCCACTGCAGCTATTAACATGAATTGGAAAATGAAGCGAGAGACAGACTCACAGACCTGCAGTGACTTGACCGCCGGGAGAGTTGAGGTACATGTTGATAGGTTTGGAAGGATTCTCGGATTCCAGGTAGAGGAGCTGAGCGACGACTACATGAGAAGTATCATCGTTGATCGGGCCGTTGATACAGACAATCCGTTCCTTCAGGAGCCTAGAGAAGATGTCGTAGGCTCTCTCGCCTCGGGAAGAGTGCTCGATTACCATTGGAATTAGACTGTAGGCGCGAGAACCGGCGGTGAAGGGGGAGGCGGCAGTACATCTGCGGGAGAGGACTGTGCCGGAGGCGAGCACCCTAGCGCGGGAGATGAGAGCGTTCATTGCTGACGTCGGACGGAGGAGACGACGGAGCGATGGATCGAGGAAGAAGACGATGGGAGGAGAAGGTTATGAGCTGGCGGGGAGTTGGGTTCTTGACTTGGTGGGCTTGAGCTTTGTTACGAGCCTCAATTACATGGGCTGGGTGTTCAGATTCTTTTATGTTGATGGAGTTGGGAGTTTACTTTATTGAGTTTGAGTAAGGTTGCTTTACCGCTGAGTATGTGTTTGGTGATTCAAATGTTTTAGGTATATATTGTACGAAATAGATATTTTATTGTGTTTACATTATGTTTCCTATCTTGTCCTTGAGGAAGACAAATGTGAAATCGTAGCCCCATCGTTGCGTACTCGATCTCCGCAAGTAACAATACTTTGTGCGCGGCCACATTTCGGCATCAGACAAACAGATGTCTCGCCACCATTTTACTCCAGAACTTCAAGATCACAATGTAGCAAACCATACAAGACCGAAAGAGGAAGAAGCGAATTGGTTAAGGGAAGAAACGAATTCGTATGATAAAACAGTCTAGCTTAACTAAATAACAAGGCAAATTCGATCATAACCAACAGTTACAGAGCTCAGCAAATACTAACTTAAGTCTTCAAAGTTCAACTAATAGAACAACAAACGAGAAAAAAAAAACAGATGAACTGCATTTAGAACAGAGATGTTCCCTTGCCCTTCTTGTCTCCACCAATCTCGAAGTGCTTGCATCTCTGCATTTGCATAGGAAGCGATAAGATCATCAGTTCAGTTCACTGAACAGGGAAACGAGAAAAGGGAGATATTGGATACTGCTACAAACCTTGATTGGGTGCTGAGACACATGCTTGCATCCCTGGCATTGCAGCCTCAGGACAATCTTCTTCGTAGTCTTTGCCTGTTCGATACGAAGTAATCAAGGGTGAGATATAAAAACTACAATCGGAGTCACTGGATTATTAATGGATCATCATGACTAACTAGCATTATCGACTAAACAAGGCCTCAGCGTATTTATATACATCTCCATCATGTCCTAAGACATCAGACAATGTAGGCAAATTTCATCATCCTAGGCCTTTAACATATATACCAACAAAGCAACAAGTAGAACAAGCTTGATTCTTCTGGTTTCTAACCGCCTCGCATAGTTTATCAAGGGATTAGATGGTTTCATAGATTGCTAACTCGTGAACAAGATAAACCCTTACGAAGAAATAGTTGAATTTCACTCTTAGCATAAAAATGAGGCTCATTAAAATGTCCCAGATTAGCAAAAGGGAGTATATACCTTCTTGTGGAAGACGGGCTTGGTCTGACCACCATAACCAGATTGTTTGCGGTCATAACGACGCTTTCCCTGAGCAGCAAGACTATCCTTACCCTTCTTGTACTGGGTGACCTTGTGCAGAGTGTGCTTCTTGCACTCCTTGCTCTTGCAGTAGGTCTTCTTCGTCTTGGGAACGTTCACCTGCAAGCACCAGCTCAAACCATTAATCAAAAGTACAAGATCCCAAAAGGAAGATACAGTACCAGTACCTAATCAGCAGATCCTAATTCAAATCGACTTATTGATTCTACTCGACTCTGAGCTACAAGGAACAGGGAAGGTGCAGAAATGAAAACAAACAGCTCCAATAGACTACGACACAAAAGCAGATGGCATATCAAATATACAGAAACGAATTACTCAGCTGGCAATTATTATCTCATCACTCTCGTTTATCGAAATTTGAAAGACGCAAGATAACACTTCAGAAAGAAAGGAAAGGAGAGAGAGGTCACCATTGTTGCCGGCGGAGTTGCTGCTTGGGTGCTCTCCGTGAGATGCAACGACAATCCAGAGCCAGCGGCGAACGAGAACGGAAGTAAAGGAGATTAGGGTTTAGCGGGTATTAAATGAGCTAGCTGGATTCGGGACTGTCCGCCAATTTTAGTGGGCCGATTGCTCTTACTCAGAAATTACTATGGGCTTTTCCCTCCGTTGGGCCGACGCAGTTATACAAGAAGCAGGTGTTGGATCCGGGCTGAGAAAGCGGTTGTTTTAAAGGAATGTACGGTTGATATATGATCGATAAAAATTACTGTATTGAAGATCTAACTTATAATCATTATTCCCTGGTATTAGTATTAGGATAAAGGTTTTTTATCACTAAATTTACGGTGTAATTATTATATATGGATACGGTAATCACGTTCATGAGTATCTAAGCTCTTGATCATCTCGATATTTAATTTCAATTTGGTTACTAATCGATCGACAATCCGATCAAAATCCGATTATTTACTTATTATATACGCCTCAATGTGGGACACTACTAAATTATTCTGTTTACGAACACATACGACATACCACCGATACTTCTTTGTCTTCAACACTTATTTTGTACCATCAAATGGGATTATATTTTCCGATCAAGCTGCTGATTTGTGGTCACGATCAACACTTGATAATAATAATTGTTAATTAGACGCAGCCTTTAAGATCCAGCATCATTTTCTTGAACATAACTTGGAATAATAAACATTATTCTACGAAGCTCAATAATACAACAAGAACTATGAAAAAGAAACGTGTGACACACCATTAACATCACCGACCGAGCCAATGGCATCTGTCCAAATCCGTCTCGACCGCTATTCATCAAAACTGTCCGGTAGAATCTCCCTAATAATTACAGTTCAATAACAAATTATAACATAAACCACATAATATTAGAATCACCGATTTAATTTAATTTTATACCATTTTGAAAACCATTCTTATTAAACCTTGCATGACTTTCTTGTTGCCTGGATAGGAACAACCAGACATAAATAAACAGATTCTTTTAGACATAATTTAATTCGAAATAACTTTAAAAGACAATACGGAACTAAAATTACACGAAAGGGTCATTATAGGATCCTGCACAATGCGACGTTGGTTGGGTAGCGCCGCGCTGTGCAGGTCTAAAAACTAGCCGTTAAGGCAAGACCTGCACAGCGCGGCACTACCCAGCCAGCATCGCACTGTGTAGGGCCCTATGATGGCCATTTTACGTAATTTTAATTCTATATTGTCTTCTTAGGTTATTTCGGATTAAATTACGTCTACGAAAATAAAATCCTAGAAAAACAAAAACATCACCAAATTCTCATGTATACCGATACAAGATAAAAAACAGAAAATAAACTCAAAACTAGTATCCATTTTCATAAAATGTACTTAATTCGAATTTAAAACCTCTTTACCACCAAAACAAATCCACCTTAATTAAACCTTAAACATGTTTTAATATATGCATCAAGTAATTCCTATTTGACCATTAATTAATCAAAATGAGAAGGAAATTTAAGTAGGACACTGACAAATTAAACGCATATTAATACTAATGACCATTCCCCCAAAGTCCCAACCGTTCCACCAAATATGGCCGGCAACACGACCAACAAGAGACCCCATCTTCTAACCAATCCTCAACCACCCGCCACCACCGCCACCGTCTCCTTCCGCGGCTTTTTCGGTTGCTCCGACGTAAACTCTGTCGCTATCATCAAAGTTGCAGCTACCGATCCTCCTCGCAAGATCAAAAAGACCAAGAAGAAGAAGACGCCTAATTGGTTTTCTAATTGGTCTACAAAAAAGCCCCTCGCCGCCGCCGCCACCACGGTTGAAACTTGCCCCTCCGACGACCCGTCTTCAGCTCCGGCTGAGGAAACCGAAGCCGGTGGTGGTCAGCCCACGAGTAAAAGAGATGATGGTGATACGAAATCGTCGTCGGATAGTTCCTCCACCAAGTCAAAGTTCGTGATTAAGTGGACTAGAAAAAATCGGCATAGTCGTACTACTCCGGCCGCAGATGAAGCAGTTTCCTCTGTGGCTGCCGCCAGCGAAGTCCCTACATCAGATGGAGCAGCGGCCGGCGAATCATTTCCTAAAGAGGTTGGTAAATAAATCATTTCCCCAATTTTATTTTCGAAAATCGAGCAAATTAATATACAATAAACTGAAAACAAATTCAAGCTCACGTTTTCCACATTAGAATCAGAAATGGAATTGGCCGGATTTGGAATCAATTTCCAACGTTGGACCAATTCAGTCTGTTATGTTTTCCATAGTGCAACACTAGTTCTGTTAGATTTGGAGTTAATTCCGCTTAATTTTAGTCGTCAAATTTCATTTAGAGAGGTACAAAATTATCAAATAGGCGAATTTGGCATTGAGTTCAAATTTAAGCGAATGTACTCATTCAAGCCGGAATTAAAGGTTGAATAGATTGAGTTTCGTGATCACTTTTGATCACTGGATTAATTCAAGATATATCCTTCGCAATTACAACGTAATGTTCTTATTTTTATTGGAGTTTGGGGCTTAATTTTGCCAAATTTAGTTTAGAGAGATACGATTGTCTGAAATTCTTCAACTCTAAACTAACGAATATATAAAATTTTCAAAATTAAAATTTATTTTGTTGTTCATTTTTTTAACCTCTAATGTGTTATTATCACTTCCGTGAAATTTAAAATTCTGTTGGAATCTCTAATAATCCTGCCATGGCTTCTAATGATTGGTTTCTTTATCTCGCGTTCTTCTATAACTACAGACAATTACGACCGGCTCACCGGGAAAGGACAACATAGTCGTCGGAAGCCGGAACTCTTCGGGACATACGGAGGAGAAGGCACCAAATCGTGCCACGTGCAAAACGCGGTTTCCATTCTGCCGGAACAGAGCCGAACTCAACTCCACATCAGCTAATACCGGGTCAAGTATGAGCCAGCCGGGCACACCCGTACCCAACAAACACAATCCAAACGGCACCGTTTCGATTTCTCGGTCAACTACATTCCCGGGGCCGGAACATCTCGACCGGAAACCGGTTCAGCTACTTCGACCGCCGATCGTGGATAACAAACCGGCGAAATTGGACTCGGTGGTGGGGCTGTTGATTATAACGGTGACGTTGGTGATCATGGTGGTTTTGGGTCGGTTCTGTGCCATTGTTTGCACGGCGGCTTGGTTGTATTTTATTCCGCGTTTGAGGACGACCATGCCCGCCGGCGCCGAGGTCAAAGTCAAGGCTAACGGTGGCAGGATGAATACGACTGAGTCGTACGAGTCGGGTGGTGGTTCGAGCCAAGCGACGGATTTGGATTCGGTTGAATACAAGAGAAGAGTGGTGTTGGAAGGTCTTCTCGAAAGGAAGCGACGCCTCATTGCTTGAACATAGTTTTGTTTTTTCTAATTATACTTAGCAGTTTTGAAAAATGTGCGTAATCACGACCTAATATTTTCGACTAAAAATATGTATACATAGATAATAATTTGTTGATTAAAAAATGTTATCGAGTTAATATGACGGAGAGGGAGAGTCAACTGGTGCCTATCGATCGAATGTCAAACACAAGTGGCCATTGTGACGCATTATTCTATTGATTTTGGTTATTTTGTGCGTCTAATGTCAAATATTGCGTGCTTTTTTGGTATAAAAATATATAACGATGTATAAATTTACCATTTTTATTAAAATTATCGGTGGAGAATGTTGTTTTGGTCCGTACCATTGTAGAGGTCATCCGTGTTAAGATTTACATATCTTTTATATGTCTTTTAATATGCGCATTGCAAAGATTATATTAATTGGACTTGAAATCCATCTTCAAAATGTGTTATTGTCGATACTAACTTTTTCATCTCATCCAAAAATGCATATAATTTTATTTAATTTTTCGACGGATAAACCAAACTCGATGAGCCTTTGGTCATGGATGATGAGTTTGTTCTTTGGTAAGCAAGTCTAGAAAGCTTTGACTAACTAAGGTTTCAACTGATAATCCATTTGATTACAACAAAAGCTTTCGTCTACAATCAGAATGGCTTTGTACTTTAAGAGGGGTGGGGTTTGGTAGCGACTTTGATATTCTCGCGCGTTAAATGAAATTTCCATGCATTTGCGGGCATCTTTGAATTGAAACTTGGGGTTCTCGATAATACGTATTTTTTAAGGAGATAATACGTATTTTATACGATTTCAAACAAATATGAAAAAAATTAGACTCATAGAAGTTTAGTTTTCCAATAATTTAAATTAATTATGGAAAAAATAACAATTCCAATAATTTAAATTAATTATGGAAAAAAACAATTTTTGATATGATACGTATCATAGTTTTTAAATAAAAATTAAAAGGTTTTTGTTTTAAATACCGTAGCCATCAACAAATACATGACTTAGTAAAATTATGTAAATCTCAACTTTTTAAAGAATTTGAAGCCAATTAGTTCTGATAAACGTAATTCTGACTAAACAAGAACTAAAATGTTGCGAATGACGAGCTTACACACCAATACTTTTTTGAAATCGTCTGTTTTCATGATAATGTGAATTAGAACTGGATGATTAAGATAGAGCATATTTTTCAGGAAGGCAATAGGGTTGTTGATTTCTTGACTAACCTTGGTCACAGATTACTACTTAGCGTCCATTTTATTTCTATTAGTAATTCCATTTTTTCGTTACATTTATTATATGATTTCTTTAAAAGTTTCCAATCTCATTTGATTATCAATAAAAAATAAACACTAATGTGTTTTGTCTTAAAAAAAACCGAAACAACAATATCACATCCTAAACAATAATATACCACTTCTCGCTCATGAAATATCAATATTTCCTTTAACCTAAATATCGCAAATTATCATATCATAAATGAAAATAATTAATTATTTGAGATATCTCAAACAAACTATCCAATCCATAGATTAATTATGTGATTACATATGTTTTACATCGTTTTTTGGAAAGGAGGTATGTTTTATATTTGTTTTGGTGAATTTTTTTAGAATATGACGTCAAAGCGTGCTTTGATATTATTAGAAATTATCGATATTAATTGTAAAAGAGAAATACTAATGATGTAATAGTTTAACCAATGAGATAGATCTCGATCAAGCAAGTTAAAAATATGTAAACCGTAAGAATAAGAATGGCTAAAATTGGTCAAATAATCCGTCACATAATTAATTTCGCAATAAATATTTATTTTTGGTGATAATTAGATATGTTTTATATAATTTTTTATTTATTCTTGAAGCTCCGGGTCCAGACGGGCCAGGGCCCAGGAGCCCATGACGAGGAGTAACCCGTCAACGATACACGTCTACGTGAGCCCACCCAGACCCAGTCGTCGTATTATTTTGACTGATTTGACTTCCAAAATTCTTAGTCTCCGTCAAAATTACATTCGCCGGCGGCCGGCGGGCGAAGAAAGCTTCTCTTCAGACTCCGTTTCCTTTCAAATCGGTAATCCCTCGCCCACATTCCTTAATCATGGCTGCATTCACGTTTAATCGGATCAAAGATCAACCCATTTGCCGAATTTTCTTGAACACATTGGCGTCGGCGTTCTGCATAATCACATAGCTGATAGCAAATTCCCTTATTCAATAATCTGGTTCTCAGATTGCTCTCTGTGGCAAATTCCCTTATTCAATAATCTGGTTCTCAGATTGCTCACTGTGGCAAATTCCCTTATTCAATAATCTGGTTCTCAGATTGCTCTCTGTGGTGATTATAACCGTTGGGGTTGACTGTTCGATAAGAACTGATTGCAAATTGACTGCAGTAGATAGCTACATTTTCTAATATCATAGATCGATCCTGATGGGTTTCTGCTACTCTCCAATTTCCAGGCTTCAAACATGAGCTTGCAGGCCGTGTCGACCGTAAGAATTTTTCCGAATTTGAGGATTTCGAAGACGTTATTGCTGATCTCCTTGATTCAGTTGATTGGTAATTTCTGTTCAATTGATCTTGTTGCTGATTTCAACAGATTCTTATATGCTTGTTACAAATAGCATATGAACTTCATAAAATTATTGAAAACCCACACAATCGACCTCTCATCTTGCCACTGATCTACAAGTATTTACCTCCACATCTGGTTTATCCAAATCAAATAATAACAACCCCGTAATACAAATGAACAACATAAACTTCAAAAGCAGATACAAATGAACATATACATCCAAGGGCCGCCATTTTATTTATCAGACCATCCTGTATCTTTTACTGACTGTACATCTCCTTCTCAGACTTCTGAACCTGATTATCAACAGATGTTTCATCATCAACATCACCTTCACGCCTGGACAGATTCACCTTGAGCCCGTGTTTCATGTACATGGTCAAGGCGAGCTTCGGCGTGACAGGGTGACCCTCCACGACTCTCACCTTGAACCGGTACATGATCGAAGCCGCCACGAATTTCATCTGGTAGTAGGCAAAGTCCTTCCCCAGGCACAGCCGGGACCCTCCGTTGAAAGCAGTGAACTTGTAGGCCGATTCGCTCGTGAACCTGCCGTCCCTCAGCCACCTCTCTGGCTTGAACTCCCTGCAGTCTTCCCCCCAGATGGACTCCATCCTCCCCATTGAGTAGATTGCGTAGAGCACCTTGGTCCCTTTCTTCAGCACCGTCCCGTCTGGAAACACGTCATCCTCCAACACCTACAATTAATGTGGATTCTATCAGTTGACTGCACTGTAATGTTTCAACGTGCAGGGGACTGGTAAAGAAAGTCGACTGCATTAAATTCCCAGGTGAATCATGGATCAATATTCCCAATGAAGTTTGTCCACTTGGCCGTCTCTGTCTGTTGTAGTTTCAAGTCAGTCACCTACTTATTTCCTACTTAATTATCTCGATATTGTATCCTAATTAAAAATACTTGGCTGGATTCTCAGTTCCATCAACCATTCAACTACTGTTTGCTCCTGGAAAACTGAGCAAACTGATGGCATCAGCATCAGGTATTTGGCCCTATTGGTACTTGGTAGTTGTTCACCTCTCTACCCATAAATTTCCTTACTTTACAACTTTAATGGTGGGCATAACTCAGGATCGAAATATATATTTAGCTGAATTTGAATCGAAGTTTTATGTATCGAGTAATTAATTAATAAAATGATTTTTGAAACTTAATACTGAAATGTGCAAGCTAAACAAGATTTTGCTTCTAGTTATACCATTGTCGCTTTGTTTCGACACTAGCATCGTTTTCACGTCGAAATAAATACTAAACGGCACCTTAAAGTATAATATGAATGCGATTTTGCATGTTACCTCCTTGTGATCAACAGGAACGGAAGGGTAAAGCCTCAAAGCTTCAGACAGAGCACCCTGAAGATAATCCATCTTCTTGATTTCCTCCGGCTTCAGCATCACTTCATCTCCACCGTCCATCATCTCCGGTTCCCTCTCCTTCACTATCCTCCGAATCTCCTTCAGAATCTTATCTTCCACCTCCGGATGCCGATCAACCAACCAGAAAAACCAGCTCAGCGCCACCGATGACGTGTCCCTCCCAGCCAATATAAAGTTGACACATATGTCCTTTAGAAACTTCTCCGTATACGCTTTCCCTTCCTCGTCCTTCATCCCCATGAACACCGTCAGTATGTCGGACCTCTTGATAGCCAGGTGGCTGTCCACGTCATCGTCCAGTAATGCCAGCTCCTTCTTCCGAGCTCGGATCACTTCCTCCGCGAAATTGTCGACTCCCTCGATCGACTTTCTGAGCACCCTCTCGCTTCCGATGTCCATCCACCTCATCGCCTTCCACAGACATGTTGGCATCACGAACCTTAACGCGGTGGCTTCCGTGGCGTCCTCGAATGCACGAGCGAATTGTACCTTGGGCAGACCCAGACTTAGACAACCAGGGTCTGTTCCGAATGCGAGCATGCACACGTTGTCGAATGTGAGCCTCAACAGTATATCCTGGTAACGGTGGCGGAGCCACAAAATTAGCCAAGAAATTCATACAATACAAGAATATACTAATTATCCTAGCTAGTTAATAAATACTTCATTTAATACTCGTGTATATGGCCGTACATATTTTATGCATTTAAAACATATGTTTCATTATAATTATCAAACCATTTTATTTTTTCCATTGCTTTCGGTACTAAACACGTATAATATCTGTATAACATGTCGAATATCCATATTTATTGGTTAATAAATTAAATTAACAATTTAAACATTATGTATATACTAATATATTTTTAAAATAATTAATTTCATATATCTATTGATTGTTAAGTACTATTAAACATACCATTAGTTGACACATGAAGTAAAATATCTATATATATTCTTATCAGTAATTTACCAATACCGTATTTTACTAACTATACCGAAATATGCCTTTTAAATTGATTTATTTGACTCATCAAATGTATATACAGCTCCACCAATACCTGGAGATCGATCGAAACGTTTCGTTTCGAGGAAGAGGCTTCGAGGAGGACAGGGAGCAATCTAGCATGGACAAGCTCGAACAGGGACGAGTAAGTAAGCTTCCGGAACCTCGAGGAGTGAAACTCGAGGCTCGCAGCCTTCCGCTGCTTGTTCCACGTGGCTCCATCCGCGTTGAAGATGCCCTCGCCGAGAAGATCACGGAGGTTGCCACGGAAGTAGGGCCCCTTAGGGAAGTTGGAGAACTTGGTCTTTAGCAAGTACTCGAGGTTGCGCGGGTCGGAAGTGACGACGCAGTTGAGGGAGCTTAAAGACGGGCCTTTGAAGAGGAAGGTGCCGTTTAGGCGGCGGAGGATGTCGGTGAGCCACTCGTAGACGTTCTTGTCGCCTTGTAAGGCGGAGAACAGAGAAGGCAGCATGCCTAGGAAGGGCCATATGGGGAGGCCGTGGCGGGTCCTTTTGCGGAGGGAGCGTATGGTGACGAATACGACCAGGGCGATGACGAGCTCGAGGAGGTGGATGTCACGAAGGATGTTATGGATGGGGGCGGCGGGGACGGTGGTGGTCATGGTGTCGGGGTGAGGAGGGTGGTGTGAAGAAGTGAGAAGAGCCATGCAATGTAAATGTTGGAAAGGAAGAAGAAGAAGAAGAATGATGGGTAATTTTACTAGTGTGTTTGGTTTAAGGAAAGAGGGGTAGGTTGGTAAATGGGGAAATTGTGGGTTATAAAGGAAGTGAGTTGGCGTGGAGCTTTAGGCTTAAGATTGGGATTTTGGGGTGCTAGCTAATTGGTGTGATTTGGTGAGCTGAAATATTACTAATTATGTGTATGCTTTTCCCTTTGGTATATTTATGTAATGATAGGCCCCGTCGAATATTGTTGGATTGACCGTTTGATATTAATGATTCTTTATCGGAAGTGAATCATTTGATGGCTCATGGGCGACCAAGCATAAAAGCTTTTGGTATTTTGTCCGTTGCCGCTAGACCATTACTTACTGGTGTGGCGGGATTTCAATAAATCGCCTCAAATGGATGTTTATGACTGTCTTGATTTGTTTGACTCTCCCCAACTCAAATGCATATATATCCCTCGAAATTAAAAACATGTAGCTCATTCATTGGTTGGATATACTTTGCGTTTCCTCCCCCTCTCATCACCATTACACAACCTGTCCTTTCTAGTCATAAACATGAAGCACAAAAAAATTACCGCCGCGGTAAAAATTTAGTGGCAGAAGATGAGTTGTTATACTAACCGTTTGGGGTAAAAAAATTTGGCGGGGAAGATATAGGAATTTAGTTGCGACAGGTAACCTAAGTGATAACAATTTTTAAGAATAGCTAAGCTAATATGGTCCACTAATTCTCTACCAAATTGTGTATTACAAGTTAATTGGAATCGTATCCTTAAATTACACAATTCAATCACATCATATCCAAATAGAATTTGTAGCTATTATTCTTTTTTTCCACGTGGAATTTGCCTCTTAGATGTAGATATATTGGTGGACTTTGTGTTATGTTCAACCAAAAGTACATATAGAAAACTAACTGAGCATGACACGTGGCATAATTACGAAAGAATGAAGGTGTCGCTCGTTTTTCGGAGTCATTTGGTTGAAATACCACATTTGAATACGAAAAATAAAGTGGGATTAGAAATCTACCTTGTGGATTATGGTGCTCTAAGTAATTTGGGAGGTGATTTCAATTTCACTCCATGGACAAGAGATTTTGCAAATCTTAACGGGTCGTTTGGGTAGGTGATTTGAAATAAAAAAATATTTGAAATAGCTAGATATTTAAAATAGAAGATATTTGAATGAAGTTTGCTATTTTTAAAATAGACCATTTATGAATGATTTTAAATGCAATTATTATAGAGAGAGAAATAAAACAAATACGAAAAAAATAAAAATACGAAAAATGCCTCCAATTTATTTATGGTGATGCCAATTATTCAAAGAAAATAAGTGTAATTTGGGTTAGAATTCTCAAATTTCCTCTCATTTCTCCGAAATCTTTACTTCTCTTTAGTGATTTGAAATCACCCATAAAATTCTCTCCGGACCCACAAGGTGATTTAAAATCTTTCAATATTTCCTCTTTTTCTTTGGAGGACCAAATCACCCAGAAATCACCTACCTAAACGATGCACAAGTGATTTGAGTAGAAAACGACCAAATTACCTTGTTGAGTTTAAGAGAGCGGATAAGTTAGGGATGTATTAATCATTTACAAAATTAAAATTTCTCTTGTACGTAATTAATTTCAAAAACTCCACTAAACAAACAAGTTATATACGATATCACTTATATAGTTAAAACTCCAATCGACCAAATCACAAAATCAAACGAGCCACAAACTCTCCGAAACAAGCGACTAGCTCAAAGGCTCGTCGTCTCTCGATCTGAAAAACTCAATAGAATAACGGGCAATCATACCACAGCACTAGATTGACTCATAGAGGTAAATTAAAGTGGTACAAAACCAAACCATGTCAATCCACGACTACAAACACAACCACAACAAACACAACACAACGTAACCAACTATGCTCTTAATCTTCCTCCTCCATATCGTTGTCGTCGCTACCGCTTTCCCCTTCGTCCTCGGTGTAATCGTTCGGGTACCCATTCACCAGCACACGGTACAAGAAACAAATCCCAATCTCTCCCCCGTCCGTCACAAGATAATCCGCCGTAACCCGACCTTCGTCCTACATCACCTCCGAACCCACCCGGTCCATAAAATCCAGCTCCCCCAGCCTCTCCGCCGGCATGTCCTTCAGCTGGCCCACAGTCGTGGTCTCGAAACATTCGAAAGCCAGCTTCCAGTGCGGGTACTGCGCGGTGGCCACCACGTTGACCGTGATGGTGACTCCCTTTCGCGCCTCCACCCGCACCCTCAGATGGACCCTGCCGTTGTGCTCCATCAGGTCCGCCATGGGCCGATGGTCGGTGAGGCCCACTGGGTCGGCTTCCGGCCCGGTCGGTAATGCGAGGAGCGTCAGCCTGCTGAGTGGTACGCCGAACTGGTTGTGGAGGCGTTGCTTGATGTCGCCGCCGGTGGACTGCGGGGTGATGTCGTCGTAGACTAGATGCATCTTGGTTCCGTGGATCCGCACTATCATGATATCCGTTGACTGGTCGATGCAGAGGAATTAATGAATGGTAGTGTTGGGAGTGTTGCTTAGTTATAACTTTGTGTTATATATAAATAAACATAAGAGTAGTTACTAGCTAGTCACGCAAAATGCCACGTGGAATATTTTTGAACGTACGTCATCTGTATGGCAGTATGGGCAGGGAGTTGGTTATAATATGTGTGAAGAAAGTGCCGTTTGCTTATAGTGGTACCGATACCTTTAATGTACCGAAATATTTTCCGAATTTACCTGATTCCTTGCAAAAAGTGATTAAAAGTGAAATATAGCATGTTACGATAAAACATATTACATGACCAGATATGAGGCCCGTTTGAGCAGCTTCTTTCAGGCCTATGAGCCCATAAACTATCTAAAAGGCCATTGCACTCGTAGTTCACTTGAGACTTCAGAGCCCAGAAACAAAATTTTCTCAGTCGATCAGCTCCTGAGACGGCATCACTCACAGTCGAAGGCAAGCACCGGCACCAGCTTCAGCAGCTCAGAGGAACGAGAAGGAAGGTATTTATTCCGGTCTGCAGCTGGCCTTCTCCCGTCAATGGCGTATCTCTTCAACAAATTCTATGCGGTATGTTGCCCACTTCCTTCTTCAACTTTGATTTTTGTTGTCAATCCCCCCCTGGACTTCTACGGTTTCCATATTCGTATTGTGAACTGTATTGCCTTTTTCCGCGACCAACAAGAGCTCCAGCCTTCAATTTTCATTAAAAACTGTATAGTAAGGAAGATTTACGTTCGGAATGCGTCTAGATGATCTCAGGACAATGGAGCATGATGCTTCGAGCTCTAATTTCGTCTGTTTTTACTTGAGAACTACTACTTTGTTTGAATCGAGTAGCTGTTAGGATTGTTTTTTTGAATTTTTTTGAATGGTGTTGAGTTCTTCTTTTGTTGATTAATCACAGGGGGTAAAAGTTCTAGCGAAGAGCCCTACGTTCGCTAGGGATCCAAGGAAAATGCAATTTGAAGCGGACATCAATCGCCTCTTCCTCTATACATGGTCAGGTTCTCGTTGCTGCTGCTGCTGTGCTTCTTTTCTTTAGTTTATTTGCATTTGCTCATTTGTTCACTTCTCAAGTTCATTGTATTTGCAGCTACAATCGGTTAGGTAGGACTGCTGAAGAGGCTGACGTGGATGAGGTCATTGAGATGGCGAATAAAGCTTCTGTTGATGATCAGCAGAAGCAAGTGCAGGAAAACATCCATTATCAGATTAAAAAATTCTCCACGGTTATGGATGACATTCTTCTTCCTGATGTTACTAAAGGTGATGAATCAGGTGGAATTCCTACGAAAGCAGATGCTCCCCCTCGCCGTAGTGGCCTTAGTTTGGCTGTTGGCCAGAAGGGACCATCTGCTAATCATAAAGGTCAGTGTTCATTCAATATTATGATAGACACAAGTTGTTGTAAGCCATTGATTGTTTGGTTCCTTGTCTTTATCGTTCTCACATCTTTCTTGTCCTTGTTCAACTACACAGCGATTCCCGAGACGAAACCCTCAAAGCTTTCTGATGTCTCGTTGAGAGTAAAGGAGAGTATTGGCTACACGCTTGATCTTAGACCATCTCAGATACCTCACGAGGAAGCTGGAACTGGATTGTTTGTGAATGGTGAGGCTGATGTTGGCAGTGTCATTGCGTTCTACCCTGGAGTTATTTATGCCCCTGCTTACTACCGGTTCATCCCTGGGTACCCGAGGGTTGATGCACAGAATCCTTACTTGATCACGAGGTATGATGGAACCGTGATCAATGCTAAGCCGTGGGGTCCTGGGGGTGAAATGCGTGAACTATGGAATGGGTCAAAAGTTCCAGAAAGTCAGCCTAGCTTAGAGAGCAATGAGAAAGGAGCAGATCGGTTGTGGAAAAAGCTCAGCAAGCCTGTGGAAGGGGCACGCTTTAGTGCTGTTGGTGAGATTCTTGAGAGAAGGAATCCACTGGCTTTGGCTCATTTTGCAAACCACCCTGCAAGGGATATGGTTCCTAATGTCATGATTTGCCCTTATGACTTCCCGCTAACTGAGAAGGAGATGAGGGCTTATGTACCCAATATTTCATTTGGGAATCCAGAAAAAGTAAGTATGAGAAGATTTGGAAGTTTTTGGTGGAGAACCGGGTCAAAAGAAGATGGTTCTGATGTTCCCACTCTAAAGGGACTTGTCTTGGTGGCGACCAGGGCCCTCTGTGATGAAGAAGTTATGTTGAATTACAGATTGAGCAACACAAAGCGCAGACCAGCATGGTACACTCCCGTGGATGAAGAGGAAGACCGAAGGAGATGGAGTTAAAGAGTGGTGGATAACCGGGAAGTTGTTCGAAACAGGGCTTGCCCCTTTTTGCAGAAAAGATTTTTAACTATCAGTTGGTAGATTGGTTTTGACTCCATAATTATCCTTGCATACATCTATCATTTTTATTGTGTTCCAGACTTGAGTCAGGTAGAATCAAACACATCCTAGGATACTGGAGAAATCCTTTGGCTTTCCGCTTGTAACTGGAAATAATTGGCAGCAAAAAATCTCTTGCTTTCTTGTGATGTAAAGCTGTCTTGTTGAAGAAAAATGCTCTGGTTTGACATTCTTCGACCAAAGCCCCTTGAAATTCTTGTGTTCCTACCATGGCCTGTTTTTTCGTCTTCATCTTTTTGTATTTGTGGAATATTAGATTGTTACTGGACACAGTCGTGAATTTTGAAGGCCGGTTTAACTATTTGCAGGCATCCTATGATTTATAAATATGTTATGCACAGGTGCAGGTGACCTTTGATACTCTAAGCCACATCTCATGTGAGTAATCTATCGGTTTATCACTCTATTTTGTCCCCTCTATGTTCTGTTACTTAGAGGAAAGAAACGACAAAACTGAAGGGTACAATTTAGTGAATTAGACAAATTTCATATTTCTGCTTAAGCTTGCATGCAGATGTTAAAGGCATCTTAGGCTCTTCCAACTGGTGCAAAAAATGTTCCCTTATCGAGTCAAATACATGCCAAACTTGGTAATTTAGTTGTGGGATTGATGTACTGATTATTGGGAACTCTTTTCTTGAAGAATATCTGCAGATGGAAGAATCCCTCTTTTTGGCGTTATTCATCATTATACTATATATACAGCATATGCAAATACAGGTTTTGCATCACATCGAACAAGACGCATCACAGAAGCTAAAGCAGTGGCAAGTGCAGAGAAATAACAATATGCAACCAATGGGAGTTTCAGGTGCAAGGACGTTATCTCTGTGCCTGCTTCTGTGCTTGGTTGGTGTATCACCATCATGGGGAGCAATTGATCCGGAGACCATTGCAGCTCAATTTGCCGACCGGGTGGTCTACATTCCGGAGCAGCCTTCTGTTAACTTCCTGCAGTATTCTGGCTATATCACAGTTGATGAGAGCTACGGGAAGGCGCTGTTCTATTGGTTTTTCGAGGCAGCTCACAAGCCTGAAGACAAACCTCTTCTCATCTGGCTCAATGGGGGTAAAGTTGATCATATTCTCAATAAACATTTGATGTGTTCGCCAATTGCCAACATGATTGGAAATTAATATATGTTTTTTTGCAGGCCCCGGATGTTCTTCCGTTGGGTATGGAGCAGCACAAGAAATCGGACCGTTTTTGGTGAAGGAAGGACATGATATCCAACTCAACCCCTACGCTTGGAACAAAGGCAATTCCTTTTGGTTTTCCTTTTATTTTTTACTCTTCATAGTTAATATATAACTAATTTAAGTTCGTCCGGTTTGCTTCTGCATTCATCAGCTGCCAACTTACTGTTCTTGGAAGCTCCGGCTGGTGTTGGCTTTTCGTATTCGAACAACACTTACGTTCCAGGCGACACTGTCACCGGTAACTATATACATATAATATTATTGTCCACTGAATTTTTGTAGAAACTAATCATACGTCTGAACTGTTCATGATCAGCTTGGGATTCATACACATTCGTGAACAAGTGGTTGAAGAGATTCCCGCAGTTCAGAACCAATGAATTGTTTATAGCAGGGGAAAGCTACGCCGGGCACTATGCACCTCAACTTGCTGAAGTTATCTTTGATCAAAACAAGATATTTTACTCCCTCAATGACTCTTCTAATTACATCAACCTCAAAGGATTCATGGTTCGCCATCTACTATCACTCAATCATCAAATTTTTCTGTTCTGATATGTCAGGATTCATGGATTCATGGTTTGTCAATGTTGCATCTTTCTGTTCTAATATATGACAGGTAGGGAACCCATCACTGGACGAGGAATCCGACCGGAAAGGGATGATCGACTACGCATGGGGCCACGCGATGCTGTCGGATAAAGATTACCAGTCAATCTTATCAAACTGCGACTTCACCAAACCCGACTCGAACCAAACCGACCAGTGTGCAACCGCCACTGCCAATTACAACCGACTATACTCAATCATAGACATGTACAGTCTCAACTCTCCAACGTGCCATCAGTTTAGTAATTCCAGCCATGGCTTCCGCAGTCAACAGCCTAATTCCACATTTAAGATACCCGCCGGAGGCGGGTCCGGGTACGATGCATGCACCAGCAACTATGTTTTCGAGTATTTCAACCAACCAGCCGTGCAGGAAGCGTTGCATGCAAATGTCACCCAACTCTCTCGCCCTTGGGATCTTTGCAGGTCAGTCTAAGTCTGGGAACTTCTGTACAAAATTTGGTAACCAGTCGGAATTCTGATAGTTCAAAAGAGTGTAATAAACAATGTAATATTGATGCAGTGATACGGTGAACAATGAGTGGAATGAAAGTGCGTTCTCGGTGCTTCCTGTGATTAGGAAGCTGCTTGATGGAGGCCTCCGCATTTGGTTCTACAGGTAAACTTTGTAGCTTTATCATCGTAGCTAATAATCACATAAGTAGGGTTGGACATTCGGTTACGGTTAACGGTTAAAAATCTATTACTCTATCGACCTAAAATAATTTGTCAGTCTGAAACACATTTTAAACCGATGGTCATCATATTTATACAAGTTTTCACCGAAATCGACCGTAGCCTACCTACTTTGGTCCGTTAATTGGTGGTTATCAATCGATTGTCAACAAGTCGATTAATCGGTTAATCTATCTTTGGTGTAAATAGCGGAGATGCAGATGCTAGGATACCAGTGACATCAACGAGGTACAGTCTGAACAAGCTTGGACTAAACATCACCCAAGACTGGACACCTTGGTACCACAAAGATGAGGTAATCAATCAACCAAAGGTTTAATTCATTAATAACATATAGAAAGGTTGCTAATCAGCTAAAATGTGAAAAAAAAGGTAGGAGGATGGACGATAAAGTACGAGGGAGGGTTGACGATGGCGACGGTGAGAGGAGCTGGTCACGCAGTGCCTGTACTCGCACCCGACAGTGCTCTCCTTCTCGTATCTCGTTTCCTCGACAACATCGACTTGCCTCGATCCTAGCTAGCTCCTCTTCATCGCCGGTCCGTAATACAATATTATGTCTTGAATTCGTTACATCCTCCATTGTCTTTCAAGTTTCGGTCTTTGAAGATTTCAATTTATGGTTTTGATTGATGCCGTAAGTGAGGATCGGACTACTTTGTTAGAGCAATCAATTTCGGTGACCTATTTGTTACAGCACGGATAGTTTGTTACATCTATCTAACCACCATCCTAAGTTTGGGAATTGGGATTTGGAATCATTAGTCGTACCAGCAAAAGGAATCTTTCTATATCCAAACAGAATTATTGGATCTTGAATGTGTTCTTGCTTTTGGGTCAGAAGTTTAAGTTCAAAGCCATTGACTGTCATCAAGTCTCGAGAGATATTTTCTAATGATCATGCTGAGAAATAATTAATTTGTTCATCTCTTTACATGGCCACCATACACCACTTGATGTTGGTTCATAAAATTGGTCCATTCTCCGATATTGATTGAAAGCCGTTTTCAACGATGTCTATTCGTAAGGTGTGTTGGATTTGAATTTGAGACCTTTAGGTCATCAGCACACAAGTATTCTACTGATCGAGACAATTCCACTTGTAGAGTTTTTATATTTTGTTTTTTTAAGGTGTACTAAAACCATTCTAGCTACCTTTAGCATTAAATTTTGTTCGAATTATGAGAAAATATTGGTTGTCAATAATAGTTCTATGCATTATTCCACCCGCTGACTCGGATAGGACAATAGTGGTTTGATTTGGAGAATCGATCTGTATGAATCTTGTTGAGACCGTCGAAGTGTGTGTACCTCGCAGGAAGAAGGGGTGTTAGTTTGGAAATGAGTATGTGTAAGGGCTAAGTGTTTATGAGGGAATTGGGAAACAAATAAGTACCCGTGGATTGTCCGTGGTGGTGGTGTTCATGATTATGTTTGATGGGTTCCCCGTCGTGTCTTGAATAGTGACCCATAACACTTTTTTTATAGTGCGCTGGGACTTGAGCCGCCGCTCTAGTGTTCCCGTCTCCACAAGGTTACTCCGGGATTGTCTAGAGTTTTCAGCTGGTTAATGACCCAAAAAACCTTCTTTTAAGCGTGTTTTGGCTGAATAAACCGATTCGACTAGCCACGGCCGCCCTAGAGTTCCCGTCTTTAGGGAAAGACGACTCAAGAACTGTCTAAGTTCCCTACCTACGACCGGTTGAATGACCCAAAAAAACCGAACATTTAAGCGCATTCGAGCCGCATTCATTTGATTCGACAGGGCCATCCAGCCAGTTACCACCGTAACGAAAACCGAACCAAATCCCAACGTCCCAATGCACCAAGATGATCGTTGTTGCCATGATTGAATATCGCTTTAAAGTTGGGATAGATTCTAATATCCAATCCCATCAATGGAGGCGATGTGGTGGAGGATTTAGTTCGATGAAGTTAGAAAAAAAACTTCCCCTTTCCTTTAGCGTCATTGCAAGTAAATCTGGGAAAGCCCAAAATAACAGCGACATTACAGCATTCACAAGCAACCAACCAACCCCGCCATGAATGATTATGAAATGATACTCTGAACTTAATTACCGTAGCAAGAATCTACCTTTTCTTCCCCTGCAATTTCCTTAACACCCGAATCCCAAATACAGTGGCCCCTACGACCATCAAACCCCAGTTGGCCAATTTCCTTCCGTGTGGGGTTCTTTCTTATTCTATCTCCTCTGCAACAAATATAAACAGAGCAACCCCTTTCCTTTCAACACTATTCTCTCAGTAGCAGCAGCAGCAGTAGATCATAATTTCCCATAATTCGCAATCATGGGTTCGGTTTGCCCGAACATTCTCCTCACAATGGCGGTGGTATGGATGGCCGTGTCGGTATCGGCGGCTGGTCTGAACGGGAACTGGAAAACAGAGCAGGAAGGAGACAGAGTGACGAGGCTGCCGGGGCAGCCGGAAGTGAAGTTCAAGCAATACGCTGGGTATGTTACTGTCAATGAAACCCACGGCCGAGCACTGTTCTATTGGTTCTTCGAAGCTACTCATAAACCTCAACGCAAGCCCCTCCTCCTCTGGCTCAACGGAGGTAATTTTACTCTGTTTTCTGGATTATATTTCTGTGGGAATTTTGTAAGCCACAGAAACTTATGCAGAGATATTGATGGATGTCTAATCTATCTTATCAATGCAACCTACGTGCGTGGGTGTGTTCCCGAGTTATTGCAATCGTTTTTTCCTATTGAACGCCGCCCATCTGTGACGACTGTGACATGTTTTCTATCCTCATTCTCATTATTACTATTATTATTAGCGAGATAAAATCGAAATCATGATTTTGATCTTAGAATCTTACGGTGGCTATGTGTTTGATGACCCTAATGATTGATTCAAAATCTTAATATTTATTCGAAAAGTCATTTCTTGTACAGAAGTGTATACACATTCAAAATGCCAGTTTTGCCCCCTGTTTTCAGCCGTTAAATATAGAATGAACGGCTGAGATTTCTGAGGACTTTTTGTGATCGAATCCACCGGATTCAGACTAGCTGCTCAAGAGTCTATTTAATTGAGTTTTCTTAACTTGTCGGATAATTAAAAACTCGAACGACAAACTAGTGGCCGGAGGTGGGGCCGGGAATATCCAGCAAGTCAAACCCAACTGGAGACTAATATGTGACAGCCGTGCCACGATAATGATATTTCAACTGCACCACGCCAACCCTATATAAAAAAAAATAAAAAAATAAAAATATATATATATATATATGAAAAACGTTTCGGTACCCTTCAGGTACCTTTTATATTATATTTTATCATATTTTGTGTTTAAAATTACGATTTTTTAGATTGTAGGTTTGTATTTACGTATTAAATTGGAGACGTACATACAGACTGCCGCCGGACTGTACGTAGATACATACCATGCAGTTAATTAATACAGAAAATGACCTCACACTTGATGATTAATTACCTCCCCATACCACTTGCATGTGGTTTCAGAGAGGTTCCATACATCATATTCCTAGCATTCAATGATCACTAGCTACGCCTATTTTCAAGTATATTCACATTTGTTGACTCGATTCTCGATCTAGAGGGTTCGATATATCGGGTTGATTGTTGTTTTAGTAATGATGAGTTGGAAAATGTTCATGTGGGTGCAGGGCCGGGATGCTCGTCGATTGGTTATGGCGAGGCCGAAGAGCTGGGACCTTTTTTTCCGACGAGGGGGGAACCTGAGCTCGCCTTCAACCCTCACTCGTGGAACAAAGGTACTAATTCGAATTGTTGGGAGACATTCTGTAATTAATTTTTGTAGCATTCATTTACCGATCGTTAACTATGGCATTAACTCCGACAGCTGCAAATCTGCTGTTCCTTGAATCCCCGGTCGGAGTTGGATATTCCTACACCAACACTACCAAGGACATCTCTCAACTTGGCGACACGATCGCAGCTAAGGACGCGTACATATTCCTCGTAAATTGGTTCCGAAGATTCCCTCAGTTCCGCTCCCACGACTTCTACATCGCCGGAGAAAGCTATGCTGGTATATTAATATATATACATACGCATACTGTTTCCTTAATGGTTCAGATTGGTTTTCATATTATTCATTAACATCGTTCATGACCATGTCAACATACTGTGGTTCGATCAGGACACTACGTGCCACAGTTGGCAGAGGCGGTGTACGAAGGGAACAAGAACGCTTCCAAGGACGACCAAATCAACCTCCAGGGCTTGATCGTAAGTGTTTATAGCTCATAAACCTTGTATGTAGCCCTTTCTTTTATAACTTGTTACATGGATATCGCAGATCGGGAACGCGCTGTTGGACGACGAGACGGATCAGGAAGGGATGGTGCAGTACGCATGGGACCACGCGGTGATATCAGACAGAGTGTACAATGACGTGAAACGTTCGTGCAACTTCAGCCTCGACCAAGCGGGAGCAGCCTGCGACTTTGCCTTGCAGGAGTACTTTAACGTGTACAAGCTCATTGACATGTACAGCCTCTATGCTCCCAGGTGCTTCAATGGCTCTTTCTCGAGTACTGGACACCGGCAGCGACAACGTCCCTTTATTCGGGGCAATGTCTCGCCTCGTTTCTTCTCGAAGTTCGTAAGTAACACCAACGACAACACACTGTGATTCGCTTCATACCGTGTTTAATCATCAACGTTTTACTATTGCATAACAAGGGTAGGATTGAGTCCGAGTCCGGAGTGAGGAACATTGGTTTTTTGGATTCGATCAAGAAGCAATTTGGACTTTGGATCTCCATATGATCCAAGGGTCAAGATTAATTAGGGATAATATGGTTATGTTGTTTTCGTATTTATGATGCATTGATATTAGCCGTAACCACTGACCCTTGTACCTTCTACTGAAAATGGCCTGTAGCAAAGCGCAGGTTAATTCTCGTTAACGATATGATAGTAGCAAATGTGGAGTTTCTATTGTGAATTTTTCACATACGACTTTTCGTGTGGGCCCTATCGTGGATTTGACTTTTCGATCGTGGATTTGACTTTTCGTACATACTTTCCTATACAGGAGGCTTGGCACAACAAGGCACCAGCGGGGTACGATCCGTGCATATCGACCGTGACGGAGGAGTACTTCAACAGGAAAGACGTGCAGGAAGCTCTCCACGCTAATGTCAGCGGGAAGATTCCGTACACGTGGACCCACTGCAGCGACGTAATCCAGCTATGGGGCGACGCTCCCCATTCGATTCTCCACGTCATTAAGAAGCTCATCGCCGGCGGCCTCCGGGTCTGGGTCTTCAGGTGACAATAAGCGTTGCTAATTGTTAAGACTATACATTTAAAGAACTCTGTTTTTTCAAAATTTGTGGACTTTTGTTTTGGTGCAGTGGGGATACTGATGGGAGAATTCCGGTTACATCTACTCGGTTGACCCTGAACAAGCTCGGTCTCAACACGACCCAGGAGTGGGCTCCGTGGTACTTCAAACGCCAGGTAAGCGCTACGGTACAAAGTGGGGTTACGATAAACTTCCGCTCGAATGTGGATGAATAAGTCTGTTTTTACTACCTGGATACGGCTTTACATGTTATAAGCTCGTAATAAACCGACAGAAATTCTAGAATTTAGTGGCGGTTCGAACCGATACAACGGAACCGACACTATGGTTAAACATTGTGGCGGTTTTAAACGACAAAAAAATAACCACTAATATGGCGTCCAGATTGGCGGCTACGAACCGACATTATGGTGGCTGGATTGATGGTTCCAATTTGCTAGTATGATGCCCGTATCCGCGGTAGGAAAACTGTCGGTTTTGCCTGCCAGATTGGCGGTTGAGCTACCGCCAATGTGGATACCACATTTGGGTTTAAACCGCTAGTGTGGCAGAAAAATACCGCCAGTATGGCCCGGTTTCAATGTAGTGGTAGGATAAACTACTATCCCACTTTTAGTGGGGTGTACTGTATTGTTGTTCACCGGTCGACGATATCTTAGTTATGAGGTGTGACGTGATTGAATTGTGTGTGAACAGGTGGCAGGATGGACGATCGAGTACGATGGATTGACATTCGTGACGGTCAGAGGAGCAGGACACCAAGTTCCGACATTTAAGCCACGACATGCTTTGGTGCTGATCAGGCGCTTCTTAGCAAACAAGCAAATGCCTTCCTCCCCTTGGCCCTCAACCAAATCTTAGTTACATTGCTGATGAGGAATCAAGTCAAAATTTGTATAATAATAATAATTATTCAATAAAAATTAGATTGATGTTCGGAGATGATCGACCTAGACATGAAAATAATTAACTCGTATGCACCATAACATAGCTTCCGAAAGAGCCAAAGATTCACGGGTCGTTAATTTCGTGGCGTGAAAGATCAACCTCGCCCATGTGATAGTGTACCAACATCCCAAGTGCGGTGCCAACACCGCGGCGAATGGCACCATTGACAGAAAGGTGGTCCTCATTGCGGGTGGAGCATTGGATTGAAGTTTCGAGATGAAAATAGTTAAAACTAACCAACTAGACTACAGCTGATTTTTTTTACCACAGCTTATATTTTTATTCATACTCTGTATACGGTAGAAAACACATCATGCTAATCCATGTGAAATCAGGATTCAACCAAGCAAAGAATTTCATTCCCCCACATCTTACAATAAATCATTTGAATCGCGATGGGAGTGTTCATATCACTCATACCTTTCGAGAAAGAAATCACGCAGTTGATGCCCCTTGCTCATCATGGTCATTCACTTAACTTTGGCTTTCATTCTTTGTTTTCCCTCCTCGTGAGTGTTGGATTGTATTTCCACCGATATTGTAGGTGTGGCGTTTCCGCGGATGGTTTCGTTGATTAATTAAGTAAGTCTTTCTAAAAAAAATAAATCATTTGACAATTTTAAAGATGGGGCATATATTCCAATTTCCTAAACCGCCCTTTAGCATCTTGACTTGGCATTGAAATAAGGCATAAAGTAGTATTTGAATGGCTTTCCTTAAATGGAAAGAAAATGGTGCCAAGTCCCTTTATACAAACCAGTTAGAAATCAACAGACAGTAAGGAAAATGAAAAATAGATCGAGACAAGCGACTCAAACGATCTTGCGTTGAAAACCCTTGTCAGAAAAAAAGCTGCGGACGCACTGCAACGACAATAAAAGCAATATTCCTTGATTCTTTCTTCTGAAGGGAAAGATCTTGCATTCAAATTTCTATGATCTGCAGATATCTGCAATAATAGTGTAAGAACGAAGGGCATAGCATGAGAGACCATAACCTGTCAGCATAACCAAGGAGACTGCCCAGACAAACTCGTTAATTTCTGTGTGCTGATGCAGCTAGCTAGCAGAGAAATGTGGGCAAGTCATCCTTGGCTACCAAACAAGTTCTGATCTTTCATGTAACACCCTCGTCCCGATCTCAACCGAACCCTCCGAAAAGTACTACTACTGCCTCTTGAATATAGAAAATGAGGGCCTAACATGAGGGAGAGAAGCTTGTCAAGTTAGCCAAGGTGACTGCCTGGCAACCTGTTCTAAACAAAGATTTCCGAACCGAACCTCGAAAATCGAAATGTCTAGGAGCAGGCAAGTCATCCTTGGCTACCGAACAATCGGCTTCTCTCTTCATGTTAGCAACCTCTTTTCTCTGGCTCATATCTTTGGCTCATCGAGTCCTCTGTATTTATAGCCTGAGTGGACTCTCTGTAAATGGATTCTCCCCAATCTGGAAACTTTGAATTCTATTCACCATCTGTTTGGTCATCTGACACAGAGAATATATACCGTCTCCATATCCTGCAAATTCCCCCATACCGTTGACCTTGAGATATGTTATGTTTTTGTGAGGAGCATAAAGGTATCAGGAAGGATGGGACTGGAGGATTTGCAGGTGTTGTAATGGCAGAAATCAAGCATTTCTGTCCATCCCTTTTCCTTATCAAATCTCAGTCCCATTGTTATTGGTTGCCCCTTCACCTAAATGTAGAGGTGTGCTGGATATGGATTGCATTCTCCCATCGTAGAAAGGCCAAATCTTCCGTTCTCTTCAGTTATGGAGTTTGATGGACTAAACACTGCCACTGATGGGGTAACTGAACTTTACAGGGTTCCAACTGTTCGGTTTTTTCGGACTATTTGGTGGTTTTGGTCGATACGAAGTTGTTGCCTTCTAGGTTGTCCACTCGGAGGACTCGAATTGTCATAGGCTGCTCATCCAACGGCACACGCTCTCTCGCATATCTCTTGTGTCATGTAGAAGACCGATCTTACGGTTTAAATAGATGCTTATTCATACGGATTCGTTGACTTTTGATCCAGCTGCCATGAGCGTAACTGCGACTCTTGTGATGGAATTCTGTACCAGAAAGAGAATATGTTGATCAAGTTGGCCAAACATTTCATCTTTGGTCGTTTGATTTGATTCTTTTCCTTTTCTTGTACATGTTTTCCTGTTTTGTTCGTAGTCTAAGGATTCCTATATTCTTACACGTTTCCAGAGACTTCATTGCTGGAACAGAGCATTCCTTACTTAGGGACTGAAAGTGATCTCACTCCTTTAGTTATATGATGGGAGTATGTACATTTCAATCGTAACCAGTTGCGGATCCAGAACGATTAAATCACTGGATGAAATCATATAGAATTTGAAATGCATTGGGATAAAAATATATATATTAATTCGTTAATAAGTATAAACTCATACAGGGGCAGGGTTGTAGCCTTCGTAGTTTTCACGTTAGCTTGATAATCTGCTAGATTTAAAAAAACCTACAATAAGCAGTAAATGCACGTAAAAGACGTACAATTATAATGATCCGTAACAGAATCTTAAATGTAATGACATATGAAGCACTTATTAGTTACTATAGTGGCATATTACTTTGTGACTGATGTAACTATAAAATCCAAAACATAATATGGACATGGAGCTGGGAGAACCTCACACAATGAATCAATACCATAATTAGACCAAATTATATAGAATTCGAAATGAATCGAGCCAGATATAATAGAAAAGGTGCACATTAATCCATCTCGAAATATAAAGAAAGATTGTATATATTATATGAGCTCTAGACTCGGAGATGAACATACCGTAATTAACCTGAAGAGCCTCTCCCTACCCCTCACTCTATCTCGCCCATAGCTCTCTCCTCCTCCATTTTCTCTTTGTGGTCATTTTTCACTTTAGCTAGGTGTGAGTTATCTTGTCTTAGTTCCTCATTTCACGGAGCTCCTCGTCCAAAAACAATAATAGACCGTAACCCGAAGAGTCTCTCCCTAGATTCGTCATTGATCGTAACCGCGAAATCCAAGAACACAACATGGACATGGATGTATGCAACTTGGTGGTAGGTTGACTAAGAATGGAATAAAATTAAAACACTAAAATGCATATATGGTAATGGTCAACTATTGGGGATATATTCCAAATGGGCAAATAAATACCAAATCCATAAGGGGTAAGAAAAGGCAACTTCTTCAATGAGAATGTTAGCAACCCTCTTCACAAATCTTATCTATAAATACAAACCTTGGGAGAGCTAGCACATTCACTCCAAACAACAACCACTTGTATACTGAAGAAGAGTGGCATAACATGAAGTTAAGAGTCTTGTTTGGTAGCCAAGAATGACTTGCCTGCGAACCACGGGTCCTGGTCTTGGTCCCAGTGTCGTGTTTGTCAGGCAGTCTTCTTGGCTATGCTGACTGGCTCTTCTCATTCATGTTAAGCCTTTTCTTCCTCGAAATCACGATTTCGTATATACAGGAGGAAGGAAGGTCTTACATGAAGAAAAGAGCGTATTGTTTGCTCGCTAACGGATTACTTGCATGCGGCTTTACTGTATGGTTTCATAAACTTGTAACTTTAAGGCAGGCAGCTAGGCAATCATCCTTGGCTATCCTGACAGGCTCTTCTCTTTCATGCTCAAGTTACTGTCACAACATCTCAAATTCGATCCCATCATGACCAAGTATAAGATATAGCTCTTGATTTTTTAGGCATGGAGGGCCTACCGGCACATTGTCATTGGGCGGTCGTGGCTACGTACCTTCATACTAATGCTGAAAACCGACTCAATCAACGAACGTTAATCATGTAGTAGATGGCAATAGACCATATGCGGTTGATTCAAATTCCAAAGGCTTTTAAGAATGTGGCTTCTGTAAATTGTGACAAACCAAATGAATTTGGTAGTTGTTGAATATGAGTTGTTCTTCATCAGCAGATAGAGATTTTTTGCATGGAAGATCTGGTTACTGCAGATTTGAGGACTCTTAATCGGTCAGGTTATCAGTTGGACCGAATACCGCCGATCATGCAAGATAGGGTTGTTCTCAGCTTTTTGGTTATTGATTGGGGTGGACCAGATCATCTTTGTTTTGTTGCTGTGTACAATGCTCCATTTGTAGAATCTCAATAATCATTTATCAGCAGAACGACTTTTGGTTTTTGTTTATGTTTATCCATACTAAGAACATCAACATCAATCTGAACAGTTTCAACGCAGTAAAATATCTCCAGAATACCAGACGATACGTTTGCAAGTTGGAATGTGTAATGAAATCCTCAGCATTTTTCCATTCAAGTTAGATTCCAACCAATTACGTTTTAAGAATTAATTTTTTCATTTTTATTCAAATTTCATTTTACATTACACCTGCCAAAACGTACAAATGGCATAATTATCAGCATTTAGTTATTATAAAGTAGAAGAAGAACACAAAGTTGGATGAAATTTCCCAAATTTAAGCAAATTGATACTTGTTTCAAGGAGATTGGTGAAAATAACTATAGTTTTTAACACATCGACTCAATACGAGAGGGCTCATTCCTAGAGTTACTATTGCATAACGAAGGTAAGAGTACTTTCTCGTGAGACTCACGTAGATTTTCGTGTACCCTACACATGATGTGTTGTGTAGGGTATGCATGTCGGGCTCTGGATTGTTTACGATTAGTCAATTGTAAACAACGAAAGATTGTGCAGTTGGTCTTGGTGAAATTTTCTTGAAAAACTTGATGCCGGTAAAGTTATGGTTACGAAGTTACGAAGGCGCATATTAAAAGACCGATGATCATCGTGTTTACTTGACAGGCAACAAATACATTTTCCATTCCTGACTCGACATCGTTACAAATTTATCGTGTTTTCTTGACAGCCAGATGGTTATCGTTATTTAGTAATATCTTATGTGGCCTAGTGCATTTCAAACTCTATACAATCAGTCCTAGATCAGAGGCGGATCGGGGGGAGTCCACCCTCCATGAACCACTGGTCTTAGTGCACTAAACCATTATGAATTTGTTATCATCAACTTCTATACAGTCTAGACTAGTGCATTAAACCATTCCGAATATCGGTTAAGGAAATAATGCTTGTTTAGTCCTGTTCATGGGCTGGCTGGACTACAACTGTTCTTGTGGCAGCTGATAGCAATGTATGAAGCAGAGTATAATGCAAGATTTGGCCTTTCTGCAAAGGAACAATGCAATCCCAACTACACCTCTACATTAAAGTGAAAGGGCAACCATTAACTCAATTTGGACTGAGATTTGATAACGAAAAGGGATGGACAGAAATGCTTGATTTCTGCCATTACAACACCTGCAAATCCTCCAGTCCCATCCTTCCTGGTACCTTTATGCTCCTCACAAAAAACATAACATATCTCAAGGTCAACGGTATGGGGGAATTTGCAGGATATGGAGACAGTATATATTCTCTGTGTCAGATGACCAAACAGATGGTGAATAGAATTCAAAGTTTCCAGATTGGGGAGAATCCATTTACAGAGAGTCCACTCAGGCTATAAATACAGAGGACTCGATGAGCCAAAGATATGAGCCAGAGAAAAGAGGTTGCTGACATGAAGAGAGAAGCCGATTGTTTGGTAGCCAAGGATGACTTGCCTGCTCCTAGACATTTCGATTTTCGAGGTTCGGTTCGGAAATCTTTGTTTAGAACAGGTTGTCAGGCAGTCACCTTGGCTAACTTGACAAACTTCTCTCCCTCATGTTAGGCCCTCATTTTCTATATTCAAGAGGCAGTAGTAGTACATTTCGGAGGGTTCGGTCGAGATCGGGACGAGGGTGTTACATGAAAGATCAGAACTTGTTTGGTAGCCAAGGATGACTTGCCCACATTTCTCTGCTAGCTAGCTGCATCAGCACACAGAAATTAACGAGTTTGTCTGGGCAGTCTCCTTGGTTATGCTGACAGGTTATGGTCTCTATGCTATGCCCTTCGTTCTTACAGTATTATTGCAGATATCTGCAGATCATAGAAATTTGAATGCGAGATCTTTCCCTTCAGAAGAAAGAATCAAGGAATATTGCTTTTATTGTCGTTGCAGTGCGTCCGCAGCTTTTTTTCTGACAAGGGTTTTCAACGTAAGATCGTTTGAGTCACTTGTCTCCATCTATTTTCATAAAGAGTTTTACAGGCGGATTTAAATTTTAATAATGTAAGCTGTGATTAACAAATTTAGGTGGCTAGGATACTCGGTTCTCACCCGAAAGATCTGGGTTTAAGTCTGGGGACAACTGAACCCCTTTTAAAGCTCATCCGATATAAAACCCAACTTCGTATCCAAACATTCGGTGTTGATGGTGCTATTCACCATGGAGGATCTCCAAACTTCAATCCAATGCTCTACCCGCAACGACGTGCTATTGTCATGAACAACATTTTTCTGTTTCTTTTCAAAAAGATTGAACCATTTTCGAAGCTCGTCCCTATATAAAGCCCAACTTTCAGTGGACCAGCTTTACGTCAATGTCAATTGTGCCGTTTGCCATGGTATTGGCACCGCGCTTGGGATGTTGGTCCGCGATCACATGGACAGGGTTGATCTTTCGCGCCACGCAATTGATCACGACCCGTTTGTCATTGATCTAGTGAGATGTCTAGCTCGCCGTCTCCAAACTTAAATCGAATACTGCTGTGCTCTGAATCAGCAATGTAACTAATAAGATATGGTTATCTTGTTTGATCGGTTACAGATAACTGCTATCCGATCCAATTACTAACAGATCAGTACGAGTTAAAGAGGAAATATGACTCTCAAGCCTTTCCCATCTCCAGAACAAACAAGGGAAACCAGTACCACACTCCCCTTTCTCTATAAAAAAGAGGTCTCGCAGTCACTCATTCATCACTCCGATCATCTCCGAGCTTTCCTTTCGATCGCTTTCGTAACCACCAAGTTTCCGAAATTCCCACGTTACACCTTCGTATACCAACAAACAATGGCTGTAGCAATTGCAAGTACCTCCCGAGGCGGCGAACAATCGCCTTATAATTGTCCATACCGCCGTTCTCCTCGACCACAGATGGCCACTCCTTTGCTCGACGACGACGACGCAAGGAAAATCGAGATAGGCACAGTCAAGATCTTCACACGTGGAGAAGAAGTAGATCAGCAGGAATGTTGCGGTAAGGTAGAGAAATTCAAGGTGGTGAAGTATTCTAAGAGAAGGTACGAGTTGGATAGGAGGTACTATGCCGGCGGCGTGTCTATATGCGCTCCGTCGCCGCCTCCGGATACGCTGCCAGTGCCGGGTTTCTTGCGTCGGAAGAAAAGTAGTGTGTAGATGTATGTTATCAGATTGGTCTCACTGTTTATGAATTCGCCACGTGTAATTTTGTGTCCTGGAAGGGACCGAGAACCCTAGCCGCCCTTTGAGTTTCTTGCATGTTACGTTATTAATTGAATCATTATATTTACGTTTTAAAATGTCTCACCATGCAAAGCGCTTGTAGATTAATAAAAATGAATCGTTTGTTGAATATATAGAAAATTTCTAAGTATAATTGTGCGTATAGAAATTCCAACTTTGAAGATGAACAACATAAGAGTATTTTCTATAAATAAATTTGGAATAATAAATAATTAAAAAAATAAAGAAGAAATAAAAAGGGGATTAACGTTGATTTTCGATTTTGAGATTTACTAGTTAATGGGAAGAAGGATGGAGTTTTATTATAAAGATGATGATTATGGAGATCGTTATGTTACAAAGATACAAAAGGAGAAGGTATATATACTTAATGAGATTAGGTTAAGCTTACATACTAAATCACAAGCCTAATAGAACATAGCGATGACCCAATAATTAATATGGGTTTTTCAACATTCTCAATTCTATCCATACCATAACTATTTGTCTTTGATTCTTTCATTTGATAATGTCGATTTTACGCTATAATGACACTGATACCATTATTTAAGGTGAATGTTTTTGCCTCCTTACAAGCAGCGGCGGTTTCAAAATGGTTAAGTGTATTGAATTTAAAATGCATTTGACTGCGTATAGACATATGTAAGATAATTGCTACGTGCCACCCTAAATTATTTCTTAAGACACGTAAAATTACACTTTTACTCTTTCGATCACAAAAACATAAAATTACTATTAATTAAGAATAAATATAAAATCACTGTTGATTTTTATTGCACCATAATCCATTGCTTAAACTATACGCATGGTCGATTGTGTTTGTAACAAGATGGATTTAAGTTGTTTTTGCTAACCTGACGATCGTCAATTACCGACAATGAAGATTGGGATCGATGGATGATCGTTGAGAACTGGAATAAAAATACTGATCGATAGATGATCGTAAATGATGTGTTCAAAGAATAAGATTTAGAGATTGTGTGAATGATATATAAAAAAATAATTACATTATTTATAATATTTAAAATATTTAAAAAAAATTATAAGACGATGAATAACACACCTCTATAATACTCAAAAAATCCGACAGTGAGCCGGTTCAAGACCTGAAGAGGACTACGAGGCATAATTACTATCTATTTTTATAAAATTAATCACCACAAAATTCTAAAAAAATGTGTACTTGGTCAACAATGCGAGCTAGATATGTTACACGTGGCTTCGAATGAACGGTTGGATCCTGTAACATCTGTGCGAAAGGAGCTGCTTCTGGAGCTTTCCTTTTTTCTCCAATGGGCCCCTAACACTTGGCACTATATATTACGAGCTGGGATTCGGATTCCTTCTAATGAACGACTGGTTGCCAGAGCCAGCTGCTCTAATTTCACGGGGAAGCTTCGAGAGAGTTTGACAGAGAGAGCAATCGGAATCAAGGAAGCGAAGAAATGTCGTACCTGCTACCACACCTGCACTCGGGATGGGCGGTGGATCAGGCGATTCTGGCGGAGGAGGAGCGGGTCGTCGTCATCCGCTTCGGCCACGACTGGGACGACACTTGTATGCAGGTAGTCAATCTGCTCCGATCTCTGCTTTCAGAATTCAGATCCTATCTCCGATCAACGCAATTGCGATAGAGCGTTATTGTTTGCTCGTTTATGCAATCCTAGCTCTTGAATCTTGAGGCACCGATCGATTGTGCTACCGGAGTCTACCGATTTGGGATATTACGATGATGATCATGAGTTTGAATTTGAAACCTGAAAGGTATTTTCTCCAGTTTCTGTATGAATTTAGCTTCTTAGTTGTTGGGCCGGAACTTGTAGGCCTGGTACATATTGGGCTTGATAGAGTAGCCAGCGCGTGTTAGCGACGCAGTTCTGGTAGATTTTTTTGTTATATTTATACAGCGAAATGCTTTGATGATTGCTGTATAGTATTCGAAGGATAGGAGCTGAGCTGACTAGGGATTAGAGAAATTAGGGGTTGAATCCAGAGATCGAAATCGAAGCAGCAAACAAGAGAGCGGCGGGATGTCGTACTTGCTGCCGCACTTACACTCGGGATGGGCCGTCGATCAGTCCATCCTTGCCGAGGAAGAGCGTCTCGTGGTCATCCGATTCGGCCACGATTGGGATGAAACCTGTATGCAGGTATCCATCCTCTTTGAATCATGTTTGTGATTCTTTCCTCTCAATTCTGCAAACCCTTAAACCTTGGTTTCAGCTTGTTGGGAATTCTCTGTTCCTTGATTCTAATTTCTAGCGTTTGTGTTTTGAGTTAAGAATTAGGATCGTCATCGTTTCGATCTTGTAACTAATTACTATGCGTCAAAATCGCTTAATTCTATGGTTCCAGAGAACCCTATAATTTGGGGGGTGTCTTGTGTAGCTTGTTATTGATTTTCACCAATGTATTCTAACTGCAACAATTTATCTGATTGCTTGGTATCTTCTGGCGGTTTGATCGGTTTATGTACCTAGTCCCTTCCCAGTTTTCTGTTCTTTCTTGTCAAGTTTATAGATCACTTACACTCCTTTCGCTTTGTTCAAAAACGAAAAAAGATTACTCCTTTTGCTCGAGTTTTTGAAGATTGTTCTCATGCTTACTGTTTCGACAATCGTTATGGCCATTTCGTGTTCTGTTTGTTATAGGACGGATTAACTAACGTCAATTATGTCTGAATTCGTTGGTTATGGTGATTTTGCGAGTAACTGATCAGGGTTTTTGTGGTTTGTTGCAGATGGATGAAGTGTTGGCGGGAGTTGCTGATACACTGAAGAACTTTGCGGTGATCTACTTGGTGGATATCACAGAGGTGCCTGATTTCAACACAATGTACGAGCTGTACGATCCATCGACTGTCATGTTCTTCTTCAGGAACAAGCATATCATGATCGATCTGGGAACTGGAAACAACAACAAGATCAACTGGGCTCTCAAGGACAAGCAGGAGTTCATCGACATTGTCGAGACAGTTTACCGCGGGGCTAGGAAGGGGCGTGGTCTGGTTATCGCTCCTAAAGACTACTCGACCAAGTACCGGTACTAGGCGCGCTGTGGATTGTTATTCCAGAAGTCCAGGACACTTAAATATCTTAACTAAATGAAAGAATGCATCCTGGAAATCCTCTATGCTGTTTTAATACAGCCATATGTTCCGGCTGCTGATGTATTGATGGAACTTTGTAATGACTAATGATGTTGTGCCTTTATGCCTTTGTTGGTGTTCAACTGAGTTATTATATACAAGCGTTATGCATCTGAAGTTGAATATCTGCTCGAGAAATTCGGACTTTTTCCGTAGCAGATCCAGTAAATGCCAGAGGCCGCGGCTAGTTTCAGCTTGGAAAAGAGTGTGATGTCTTTTTCGTATGCAAATTTTGTAATCCCTTTGTAAAATGTATCACTTTGAATTTGATGTTCAAATTGGAGCATTTCGGAGATGAATTTTCGACCATATCATTCGGTGGAAGTGATAGCCACGGTGTCAAGCAACTAAGTTCGCTTTTGTGACCACCACGACGAAGATCGTCATAAGTAAAAGAGGAAGAAAAGAGATACTTTGCGGTTCGGGGATAGAGAACGGTGAACTTGGTGATAGAGTCAAATGCATTGTCTCCTAGGTATAGAAGTTGGTTGGTTCGGACTTCGGAGCATAAAAAGATTCGATTTTGACATCGTACCAAGTCGATCCAAACACAACTCCAATAGGATCCAACTCGAATGCCCGTAAAACGATGCTAGAAGGGTCACCACTCAGCAGCCACCTTATTACAATAATATTCCGCCTGCCGTTACCGGTCCGCCCGTTTAACAGTCAAAACCGAAAGCCCGGAGCGACGACTTTCACTTTTTGAGCTCAGCTCTAAAAAGGAAGGAAGCAAAAACCTTTCCCCTTCAATTCATTCGCGTCGGGACCTCATTCTCACCGCCGCCGTCGTACTTTGTTCAACCCTTCTGCCAACGAGAGATCGGAAAGAAAATGGCTCGTCAAGCCACCAGACTCGTGGCGTCTTTGTCTTCCAAGCTTCGCTCTCCCACTCCCCAGATCACCCCCCTCTCCTCCCAAACTTTGTCGCAATCGCGGTCCTTCGCTTCCGCTCCGCCTCTCCCTCCGGCAGTGTTTGTTGACAAGAATACCCGCGTCGTTTGCCAGGGAATCACCGGCAAGAACGGGACTTTTCACACCGAACAAGCCATTGAATATGGCACCAAGATGGTAATCGTTGATCTCCCTCTTCATTCCGTTTAGTGCTTCATAAGATAGGCGGTGTGGCTCTTGGTTTAGAATTAAGGTGCTTAGGTGCTTTGCTTTGTTCTATGATATTCATGGCTTATTTCACGTGGATATACAAGTTCGACCCAGTGCTTCCGTTTGTCTTAATATGATGGTCTGGAGTCTTAATTGTGAAATCAGTTTTGAATATGGATTATCACTCAACTTTTGAATATGGAGTAACAAGTTTGTTTCTTTAACTAGCGGAGAACTCTGATTAATCCGAGCTGTAGATGGTCTTTAGTTGCTAACTTGCTATTCAATCAATGTAGAAGATCATCACTAACGACAGCTACAGTGTGGATTGCTTATTATGTCCCTTTTCTCTGAGTTAAAAATTCTTCCTATTATACTTTGTGTCGAGCTCTGAAGTCTTACCTTATCGTTTCTGAAACAGGTTGGAGGGGTGACACCTAAGAAGGGTGGCACAGAACACTTGGGCCTTCCTGTGTTTAACTCCGTCGCTGAAGCAAAGGCTGAAACGAAAGCTAACGCATCTGTGATCTATGTTCCTCCACCTTTTGCCGCTGCTGCTATTATGGAGGCTTTGGAAGCTGAATTGGACCTAGTTGTTTGTATCACTGAAGGAATTCCTCAGCATGACATGGTAACTTATCAATTTCCTTTTGACAGGCATCTATTTATTTACTTGGAAATGCGACTTTCTGCATAACCTTTCTATCTCATTGAACTTCTTTTCATAGTTCTTCTGCAAGTTTGAGATTGATTCTTTTGATTACAGGTACGGGTGAAGGCTGCCCTGAACCAACAATCTAAAACAAGATTAATTGGTCCAAATTGCCCTGGGATCATCAAACCTGGGGAATGCAAGATCGGAATCATGCCTGGATACATCCACAAACCAGGGCGTATCGGAATTGTTTCACGGTCTGGCACATTGACTTACGAGGCTGTGAGTGCTGATAGTGCTGATACTCTTTGTAGAGTTTGTTCTTAGTTTAAGACAAGTTGCTTGCTTTATCGAAGACTAGACTGATGCCTTTTCATCTTTATCTTCATTTTACATTCCTCGAGTCCAGCTGACTGATAAGAATACTGCCTGTTAATTTAGAATCAGGGTTTGAGTGTGCGTTTGTTTATGTTATCATGCAAGATAGAACCAACACATGTATTGTTAGGATTATGCAATTGTAAACCTTTATTACGGATTTCTCAGGTTTTCCAAACAACAGCAGTTGGTCTTGGACAATCCACCTCCGTAGGAATTGGCGGTGATCCTTTCAATGGGACAAATTTCGTTGACTGCATGGAGAAGTTCCTAGCAGACCCTCAGACTGAAGGTAAATTCTCTATACTTGAATTTGCTTCTATATTAGCATATATATATTCTGGAAGATCCCAAAGTCCCTGTTCTTACAAAAGCTTGGCTCTTTGTACACATTTAATTAAACCTGAATGAGGCATTGTAAGCAATAGGAACGATGAATTTAAACCACGAAAACTGATGATTCTATATGAATATATCTTGACAGGCATTGTTCTTATTGGCGAGATTGGAGGTACTGCAGAAGAGGATGCCGCTGCTCTAATAAAGGTATGATCTGTGAAATAAAGGTCGTCCCTGTGTTTGTATCTTAGTCATTCTTGAAACTGAATGGCTGGAATTTGTGAAACAGGCAAGCAAGACCGAGAAGCCTATCGTTGCGTTCATCGCCGGACTGACTGCTCCACCTGGACGTCGTATGGGGCATGCTGGAGGTATGTACCATGTTAATCTCAACTCAATAATGCCGTTTTCCCAAACCGAAAAATCAATAATAACTGGTTATTTGCTGGTAATGTGCAGCTATCGTGTCGGGTGGAAAGGGAACTGCACAAGACAAGATCAGGACACTGAAGGAAGCAGGGGTGACCGTAGTTGAATCTCCGGCGAAGATAGGTACTGCCATGTTCAGTGTGTTCAAGGAAAGGGGTCTGGTCAATTAATTAGCTTTTTGTTTTGCCTTCTAACAATGTTGACATGAACTCAAGAAGATTTTTCTTGTTTGGTCAAGGCAATCAGTTGCTCTTTCACAAGATTTCTCATTTCTCCCCTGCAATACAAAGTCGAAAATAATTTTTCTTGTCGAACCAGTTCGGATAACCGTAACAAAACCGATTTTTATAGTGGTTTTTTGTTTGCTAGTTTATTTGGTTTATATTAGGGTTGGTTTGGTTATCGAGTGTGCAACAGATTCTGAATTTGCTTCATTCATTCGTTTTTGGAGTTTGGTGTGTGTTATTGTTTGGAATGTAGGTATCAATGGCTTGAGTAATGGTCTGGGTAATGGCCAGACCCATAGAAACCCAGAAAAATAGAGCCAGAGTGGAGTCAAGTTGGGTTTGGCCTTACTGGTTTCATAAAAACAAGGCCGAAAGCCCACCTAATCAATTTTTTTAACTATAAAGGCCACTCTCATAGAGGCGGAGCAAAATGGCGCGTGGGCCTATATTGGGTCTAGAAAATACGGCCTGGCTCAGCCCAACGGACCACCTCGTGGTCGTTAAAAAATGGGCTTTTTCAGACGTCTTTGAGGGAGGGTCCAGCTCCAACCCCGTTTTGTATGGATCCGAAATTTCGGCTGACCCGACCCGCTTTTGGCCCAATTTTTATGGGCCGGCTCCGCAACGCACCGCTCAAAAGCTCAGAGCCCTTAAAGGCCTCTGACCCGACCCGGCCAAAACCCGACGACCCGGTTCGTTTTACGCGTGTATTACACGCGCCTGCGTATGCGCGTGGTTGTCTTTTCGGAAATTGCAATCCCACTTTCACGCGCACGCGCCTACGTTTCGTGCACGCGCCAGAAGCTCTTTCCCCTCTTCTCGTTTCTTTTTCCCGATTCCGTCCTTTCGCCGGCCGTTCAATCTGCTTCCCCTGAAATTGGGAGTCCTGCTCCGACGAGTGATTCATCGTATATCAGTATTTGTTTTCAATTATGAGATCTTGCTGGTGAAATGATGAAATCAGTAGTGGGGAGAGAGAGCATGTCAATGAAGGTGATTGTTGAAGTGGACGTGAAACCAACCAGCAAGACTCTGTGTTCTCAGATGGGAAAATGTTCATTTTAGCCAGAATCACAGAATCAGAGGCAAATTAAATCTTCGTTGGTCGTCAAGACTCTAAGACTGAGATCCTTGATGTTTTAATGCAAATGGTAATGATGACCCCAACCTTCAACTTCAACTTCAACTTCAGCCCTGTAGGCTATAGAGGCTATAGCAGCTGGCTGGCCACCCTTTCCTTTTTCACTGGAGCTTTGGAAAATGACTGCCATGTGCTCTCTGCAGACTCTTTGGTTGCCACACAATATGGTAAAAACTAAAAAGTAAAAACAACTTCATTTACTACTCTTACACCCTTCAACGCAAAGGTGTATATAGTAGCAGTAAGAAATGGGAAGAACACCGAGTAACAACTAAGTTCAAAAGGAAGATGGTATTGTTCATGGTTAGAAATCGACGGACAATTAAGATAAATATTGACATATATCGAGAGAGATGATTCTATCACGAAAATTCTTGTGGATGAGGACCCATAATGGCGACGAAAGCAATTATATATATAATCAGTGAGTGCAGACTAATTATATAAGGACATCTCTTGTTCTGTTGCATGAATTGGCCAATGGGAAGTATAAAGTGCGAATTGGTTTGACCCTCTGACATAAGAGAATTTAGATCACCAAACTTCATAAACGTTAATCAGAGCCAGATTGTGAGGGTTTGGCCACTGTAGCTTTCAAACTTACTGTAAACTTGAAATTCTGCCTAGTTAGGGGTCTCCGGGCGACCAACCTGGTTTGGTGTGGTTGGGTTTAACTACTAGTAAGTAATGATGTAATGTTTTGCCTTTAACCGATAGCTTAATGTTTGACAAGATATAGCAATAGCTTGGAGGGGTGAACCTCCTTCTAGTTTACTCAAAATGCATCATGCATACATAGTTTCTCACTTTCTCTAGGACACAATATAGTAACTAATGAGCACATATGGGCATTCCCTGCATCAGGAGATGGAGAAATGGAGGCACACCAAACAACAAGAATAGAATCATACACACATACATATTTGATAACACTAACCAAAAGTAAGAAAATTTCATACAACAAGAGCTTTGAAATTGCTATAGTAGAGCTCACATTCATCTGTGGACTTAGTGACTGTGAGACCAAAGTAAAGTCTTAGTATCAGTTATAATCAGCACTGCCTACTGTGGTGGACTGGTCCTCTCTGCCCTCACAAAATGGCAGGTGGGTGAGGAAATGGTGTCAGTACTAGGAGCTAGCTATAGCTAGAATTGCAGAAAAGATTGTCACCCTTTTGTCTTTACACTCTTGTGGGCCTGGGGGTACAAACCCTTGGAGGGTTTGCTAACCAAACCATTGTTAAAACTAGCTAGATTTGGCAAGTTTGAGGTTTAGAGGGGACCAATAATTCTATGCACAACAAGAAGTGAGAGAAGGAAGGAATAAGGGTGGTGGTGGTTGAGACTTTTGTGTGGCAACAGAAAGGAAGCTGCTTTCATTGAATTCATTTGTTTATGGTGTTACTTGGGGACAACAAATTGGAAGGAAGTTAAAGTTACTCATCATCTCTATCCAATGGCGGAACCAGATTGGTCGGAGGAGGAGACCCTGTGTGTAATTGTCAGTTTCGAGTTAGTTCTGAAACTAAAGTACATATATTTGGGTGAAGTCCAGAAACATGGTGGCCAAAAAAAGTTCAATTCCGACTCGTTGGAACCTGCAAAATATCCTAGACTGGTTAGAGGAGCGTAATTGTGAGTTTTGAAAATCACATATATTTGGGGCGAAATTTGAGAATACAGTGGACATAAAACTTCAATTCCCGACACGTTGGAACCAGGATACCCTAGACTCAATGGCCTAACTAGATTTTCGTCCATTCTGATTCTGCATTTTCTTCCATCCCTTTGAGAAAGTGACACACTTTCAATATTGTTATAATTTTAGGTTCTACTAATTCTGAAAGCCTCCATCTTTAAGGGGGTTTAGGTCAGAAAGCAAGGAGCTTTGGGACTTGGGTTTGCTCTTGTGTAACTAAAAGCCTTCATCTTTAGGGTTTAGGCCACAAAGCTTGGAGCTTTTCCACTTAGGTTTTGCTCCACATGTGATAATGGTGTTGTTAAAGCTTCAACACACAACTTAACAACTTGTTGATGCTTAACCAAAACAATTTAAGTGATGGAGTTAATGTAATTAAGTAACTTGTTGGAGTTTTGAATGTGAAACCAGCTAGTATGTGGTAATTATGTGAAGCAAGGAAGGACAACCAAGTCATTTCCCCACCTCTCCATATAGGGTTTACATTACATTTACAGCATATGTAAGCAGAAATTTACTACTTGATCACATTCTTTTTGTCTATAGAAATAGTTGTTTATATATAGCCAGTCAGTCTCCCATTTTTCAACAAACTATCAAACACACAGATTCCTCTCTAGCTAGTTAGCTTGAGTGCTACTTCTCCAGAAGAGGAAGACTGGTAAAAAGATGCAACCTTTCTTAATACCCACATCTTTTTGCTTAATACCCACTTCCTAATTCACCATTACCTGATCTGGGTGCTTGTTCATTTCAGGAGAAGGTCTCAAGAAATGGGGAGAGGGAAGATTACTATAAAGAGGATAGAGAACCAGACGACGAGGCAGGTGACCTTCTCGAAGCGGAGGAATGGTTTGCTGAAGAAGACACATGAGCTTTCGGTTCTCTGTGATGCTCAGATTGGTCTCATCATCTTCTCAGCCACCGGCAAGCTCTGCCAGTACGCCTCCGAGCCCTCCAGGTCGGTCCATTTCGATCTGGTGGTTTTAGAATCTGGGTTTTGTTGTGATGATATATGGTACATGCGTTCTTTTCTTGAGTACCAAAGTTTGTTTCTTTGTGTTTGGAATCTGAGTTTGTGTCCTTCTGCTTAATGGGTTACGTGGGTTTTCTTACTAGATTACCAAAGTTGATTTCTTTCTTTGATTTCTTGCAAATGTCTCTCTCTAGAAGCTCAAGTATGTACTTAGGGTTTCCATGTCCAAATGGGTTTCGAGTTTTAGGCTTAGTTTGACGATAAAAAGTTGAGTTGATGGATATTAAGTATTTTCTCACTGGGTTCGGAAAAATTAGATCCCCGCCAAGTAATTCGGAAAGCTCTCTACATGGGTTCTTTTCTCCATTGCCAAAGTTCTTTTCTTTCTTGTTAAAGATTAAATTTTTGGCATGTCTCACTCTCTCTAAAAGCAGAAGTACTTAGGATTTTCATGTCCAAATGAGTTTTAAATTTTAGTCTTGATTTGTCCGGTAAAAAATTGGATAAAATTTTGAATATTTTTTTATTAAGTTCAAAAGAATTGTAAGATCCCAACAAAATAATTTCGAAAGCAGATTTTTCCATCATCATCTAACATTTTCACCTCCCAAACGAAGTCTTAGATGATTTCAGCCGCATATTCTCTCTCTTCCCCATCTTTAATTTCTGGGTTTTAAGCTTTATCAGTAACTAGGGAATGGTGATGATTGCTTAATGGTGCAATAAATTTGACTGGTTCAACAGGATGGAGCAGATCATAGAGAGGTACCAGAAGGCTACCGGAACTCGGATTCCTGAACACGATTCTCGGGTACAAATTTCGCCTGACAACTTAGTACATTAATTTTGTGACATTGCAAATAATAATAATGATGGGAACAGATTGATTCATGTTACAAACAGGAGCAAGTGTTGAATGAGATTGCTGTGTTGAGGAAAGAGACAAAGCAGCTTCAGGTGAGCATGAGGCGCTACACCGGAGAGGAAATGGCCAACATACCCTTCCAGGACTTGGAGCAGCTCGAGCAGCAGCTCGAACGCTCCGTCACCAAAGTCCGCGATCGCAAGGTACGTTTCGAAATTTCGATATCAAGTCGTATACCATTCGAATCACTAGATTGGTTAATTAATGAACTGTCTCCTTCCCATTTATGCAGAATGAACTTCTGCAGCAGCAGCTGGAAAACCTTCGCAGGAAGGTAATGATCATTCATCGAATCGATACTGCGTGTTTTTCTGCCTGATGTTACTTTAACTTTACCCCCTCCCTGGTCTGTGATAGCAGGAGAGGATGTTGGAGGAGCAGAACAACAACATGTATCGCTGGGTGAGAAGTTCGATTAATCATTCTCATTTACTATCATATGTATATCCCTGCACTTACGAATTAAGGCTTGTAATGAACAGATACAGGAGAATCGGTCTGCTTTCGAGTTCCAGCAGCAGCCACAGGTCGAACCGGATGATGCCAAGCCACTCGAACAGCAGCAGTTTATACAACTGCAGGATCAGTTCCCTTTCTGCGGAGAGCCCAGCAGTAGTAATACTGTGCTGCAACTATCAACTCTCCCTCCCCACCTCAACTCTTACCATCTGCACCTCGGTCAGTCGAGCTTCCAATGGTACGTATTCGAAAGAATCATTGCAGCTTGGCTAATTTAAGTCCATGATCTCTTCTGACATCTGTGTTCCGACTTCTGCAGAACTACATGATCTGCTGTTATTCACCATCCCACCTGCAAAAGACGGCTCCCTCTGCATAGTAGTTTTACAAATGTTATTTGCAGCAGATTCAGTTATCAGTTATAGTATATATATAGTTATATCTCTATCTAAGCTTCTCTGAGACAGAATATTACCAGTTTAGTTCCATTTGTGTGTGATTGGAGGGATTAAGATTAAGAATATGCATTGGTGCAGTTATTAGAAGGATTTCGGCGATTCATTTCTTGCGATATGTATGCTTTCGATCAAATACTACTTAAGATCATAATATATGATATAAATCGAATCTCATAAGCCTGCATCTAGCTGCGATTTCGTAGATATACACGAACGATTTCCAAAAGACATGCATACAAGGTTACAACATCGTGATTCGTGAATCTAAAGCAAGTTAAAGAACGAGACTGACGTTGATTCATTTCATGCTAGATGTATGCTTTCGATCAAAATACTACTTATGATCATATATATGATATAAATAAAATGTCATCTGCCATTTCGTAGATATACACAAACGATTTTTCGAAAGATATGCATGCAAAGGTTACAACAAGGTGAAATTCTAAAGCGAAGTTAAAGAACGAGACTATACCCAGCAGCTTTCTTGACCCCTTTCTTTTCCATTTCTTCTCTGGTGTTTCTGCACTGATCCCACCGTCTCACCTCTGCGTAAACATTCGACAGCCCGACATATCTACCGTCGTTATCAGGCTGAATCTGGATCAGCTTCCGTCCAACTATCTCAGCAAGGTCGAGTCTTTTGTGGCTCATGCACCCGTTGAACAGAGCTCCCAGCATTGAAGCAGTTGGCTCCATTGGCATTCGGTTAATTACCAATTCGTAAGCCTCTGTTACCTGACCCGCACGAGCTAGCATATCAACCATACAAGCGTAATGCTCGCTCTTAGCAGTCATGCCGTGCTTCTCAAGACACTCGAAGAAGTACCACGCTTCGTTGACCAACCCGCCGCGAGCACAAGCGGTCAACAGGCATAAGTAAGTTATCTCATCCGGCTTGATCCGGCCAGTTTGCATCATCTCCCTAAACAAACCAAGCGATTCTTCGACCAATCCATGCGTTGCAAGGGCACCAATCATGGCATTCCATATCAAGACGTCAGCTTTCTCTACAAGAACGCCACGAAACACCGTAAAAGCTTCCTCCACAGCTCCACATTTGGCGTACATGTCAACAAGAGAAGTTCTCAGAACTAAAGTCATCGGCAAAGAGTTGTTTGAGATGTACTGATGCATCAACCTGCCTTGCTCAAGTTCACCCAAGTGAGCACAAGCACTCAACACGCTCACCATCGTCACCTCGTTGGCTCTAGCGCCTGAATCTGAATCATCCCCTTTCATCTTTTCAAACATTACCATGGCTTCTTTGTATTCCTTTGCCTTGACATATCCATCAATCAAGGAGCTCCAAGAGACTACGTCCCTCTGGGGCATTAAATCAAACACCTGACGTGCAAGGCTTATGTTTCCACACTTTGCGTAACCGTCCACCATCGAGTTCCACGAGACGAGATTCTTAACAGGAATTTCGTCGAACACCATGCGTGCATGATCTATATCCTTACAGGATGCGTACATATGAATCATGGAATTGGCTATAAAACGATCGGAACCGTACCCGATCTTCGTTGTGTGTGCGTGGACTGAGAAGCCGAGCTTCAGCGAGAAAAGACGCGAGCATGCTTTGAAAAGAAAAGGATACGTGAGATGGTCAGGGGTGATTCCGGCCCGCAGCATTTGGACGAAAGATGACAGTGCTCTGTTGGGGAATTTGGTGCTGGAGTAGCTCCTTATGACTGCATTCCAACCGTAGGTCGGCGCCGGAAAGGGGAGGTTTGTTAAAACCCGGTAAGAGTAATCGAGGTAGTACAGATTGGTGGATTCAGGGGAAGATAGGATTTTGGAGATGAAGGAATCGAGCTGGGAGATGCGGAGAGTGATGGTTAGAGCGTGGATCTGCTTGAGCTGTAGGGATGTATTGCAGCTGTGGAGTATGGATATGAGAGACTGGATTTGGGCGCCATTTCTCCATGACAGGGAAGACATTCAAACATGGGACTGGTTGACAGTGAAATCAAACAGCTGTGATTCCTGAAAGCATACGGATTACGCATGAAGAGAATAGAGTGGGCTGGGCCTTGGAGAGCGTCTCAAGTGGATCAGTTGGTTCTAATTGAAGCCCATACTCAGGTGTAGCTAGGCTTGGCAATGGGGCCGGTTTGGGGGAGTTCCGATACTCATTCCATCCCGTTTGATTTTCCATATTCATACACATTTCCAAATCAACCTTAATTAAAATTTTAAAAATAAAATTACACATAATCATCAGGGTAAGTTTAAAGGTGGATTTGTGAAATCTTGATCGTAAAAAAGAAAGTGTCGATCTAAATTAGAAATAAAATTAGGGATTTTAAGTTTAGAATTAGTTTAGTAACTACTACATAAGGGTTGTAGGGTAGTAGTACATATTGGGTAGGGTATCGGTACGGGGGCAGGGGTGCCTAAACCCATCCCCGTTTATTTTTAGTGGGTATTCCCCGTATCCGTTCCGTAACCCGTTCAATACGGGGTATTTCCCGCTCCGAACGAATCGAATAGAGACGAATACCCGCGGATACGAATAATATTGTCAAGCCTAGGTGTAGCCAACCAGAAACGAATATCGATGACGGCCCATGAATCTTCAGTGCAGTCTTGAGTTTCACAATAGGTTATCAACAAGTCAAACTGCTTTTGAGTTCGGCTCGTAAAAACTATAAAAAAGTCCGTAAACAAAATGAGTTGGCTCGATAGCGAACGAATGGAGCTCAAACCAACCAAGGATTGACCTCTACTGGCTCGTGTACGGGCTCGACTTGTGAGCTCGTTAAGCCAGATTCACGAGCCAACTAGTTCATAGCTCATGAGATGGCTGGATTTAGATAACTTCCAAGGATTGGCCTCTACGGGCTCGTGTACTAGCTTGACTTGTGAACTCGTTAAGCCAGCCAGACCCGCGAGCCAACTAGTTCATAGCTCATGAGATGGCTCGGTTTAGATAACTTCCGAGCTGGCTCAATAAGGGCTAGATTAGTTGATATCCCACTTGCTTATGACGTTGGTGGTTTACCTCGCAAACCAGCTCAATATTTATCTTCTAATGAGCTCACTAATATATTATCTTCATCTTTTACCCCTCGAGACCTACTCACAAGTCGAGCTCGGTTACAACGATAGTTATGGTTACTGAGTCGAGCTTGTTATGTTATGAAGCAGAACTCATTCAGCTTATCGAGCCAATCTCGTAAATTGTTATTTCGAGACGAGCACAAAAGAGAAACATCACTCTTCGCCTGCATGTCATGTTTAGCGTCGAACTTGCTTGCGTAATGAAATCGAAAGGAAAAATTCCGAGAAACAAGTAGCATGTTGGAAACTAATATCACAGAAATTGTACATATACAGGGAGAAAGCGTTTAAAATGTGCCTACACTGGACTTGTCCCATAATCTGACATCAACGGGACTTATGCTACCCAGCTCTTAGGACTTGTCCCCAAAACAGAAACACTTACGGTTGCACCCAAACGCAGCAAAATATGCTAGGACGACGCCTGGCTTCCTCCAGATGTCGAAACCTCTGCACTGCATACCGGGCACACCTGCAAAAATCACAACAGACTAAGTTCCTCTATAGAACATACATGACAAGTGATGAAGCATAGAGCAAATCAGTGGTTTCTGACACTAAGTGTACGTACCTTGTTTATTTTCAACCAATTGTTGATGCACTCTGCATGGTACGAATGTTTGCATGAGAGCACCGTGACGGCCTCTTCATCCTCAAAATCCAACCGGCATATTACGCAGCTGGAGCAGGAGCATTCTGAAGTTTAATAATGACCAGATCATGAACGTTCAACGAAGGACAAGTGATTAGTTTGCACTTACGAATCGCTAGTTCCACTCTGATTGCTTCCAGTTTTGTAGTTCACACTAGGGAGGTTGGCAATTGTATCTTCAGAGAGCCCTCTGCTTTCTGTCCCAACTACTTCTCCCAGAGCAAGCAGCTCCTGTAGTAGTAATCATATCATCAAAAGAAAACAAACAATAAGAAAGGAAAATTCAGTCACTAGTCGATTAAGTTGAAGTGTACCTCATAAGAAAGTTCGTCTGGATCAACTTCCTCCCATGTATCCTGCACATAAATAGCGTCAAATTACACGAGAGGCCAGAGGACACACACTTGTAAAGACAGAAGAAAGCACTCTTTTTGCATAGGGTAGTATATCGCTGTATAAAAATTCCAATACAGACGCCATGACTCATGTGTTGTCTCTTGCAACTAATTATTTAACGTTTGCCTATTGTCAAAAACCTTGAAATGGGTCATCCTCAATCACAAACATACGCCATTAATATCCTTTGGGTTTGAGCCAATTTTGTAACTACAAGCAATCCCAAACACATAAACTTCACTTCCCTATCAATAATTGTATAGAAAGTTCTATTTACCAATTCCAGAATCTTTACTACTTTTAAAGCAACCGAAATAAGCATTTGAACAGCATGTTAACAAGCTATGCCTCGTAAAGAATAGATATCTTAAGATTCTGGATCCAGCATGATGGAAAGAATTACTATACAGACGTTGATGTACCTTAGATACAAACTAAAGAAGTTCTCAAACTAGACAAAGTGATTACAAATAGTAGACATGTCCTGAAGAACAACCAGAGTAAAGTCATACATTTAGCAAAATCACATAAATTGTAGTAGTACCTGAGAATGACCACCATGATGTTCAACAAATTCAACTCCCCCTAAAATTAGGAAAAAGAACAGTAACTTAGATGGTCACACGATATGCTAAAAATACAATCACAAACGAACATACCCCAAACAAGGTAACATGCTATATATTCAGACTTACTTTCATTTATCCCGGCAAGGGCAAATAGTCTAGCAGCCATTTCTCTTTCTTCAGCATCCTGTAAAGCTCTAGCATAAGCCTCATCACTCGAAAAAGCGGCAGCGTCATCTCCAAGGTCAGGAGCGTCATCATTATGGTTATCATCTTCATCATTAGCATGAGCATGCACATCGAATGCATCCACACCATCCTCACCCTCACTTTCACCATATCCCTCCTCATCAAACTCATCTTCATCTGTGACATCATCAGGGTCGTCGAAATCATCATCGTCTTCACCATAGCTTGCCCCTACCCAATCAGTCTCCTCATTCATGCTCATTGATACGCGACTTAACATCATGTATGCCCTTTCCTGATGTACAAGCAAGCACCAGAATCAAAACAAATGAGCGAGTCAAAAAGCAGAACCTTTTGGCCGATTGACATTCTTCCCACAACTACAAACCGGGCTTAACTAGCTACGAAGCAAATTACCACATATAATTTGATTCTTTTGTCCATCAAGTTCTATAAATATCATTTCAAGACTCGGACACACAGAGCTCAAGTCCAATATATTAATCGATTTCTGCGGTTTAGTTGCTAAGAAATATTGGAGCGAAGGGTATAGGAAGTTTCAACCTAGTAGTCATCTAATACTCTCACTTACAGGCAACAAAATAGTCACTAAGCAAGATTATTCAAAAAAAGGAACCTGTTCTTGGAGGGTGCGGGCAAGAGCAAGGTCAGCATCCATCTGGCTCAGATTAGTGAAAGGAGTTCTCGCTGGAGAGTTGCGAGCAGGAGCATCCCCCTGCTCCTCTTCTTCCTCTTCGTCGTCATCCACCATGTCGCTTCCTCCTTCTTCGTCTTCATCATCATCATCAACATCTTGTACTCCATTCGTTAAAGGAGCTGCTTCTCCATTCGTTAAGGCAACTGAGACATTAGGCGGTTCCTTGGTAAGGGGCAGCTCATGTTCTCTGATGACGGTGGCGGTGGCGGTGTTGTCATTGGGCTTCGGTTCTGCCTCTGCACCTGGCTTGGCGATGGAATTGGTGCTGCTGCAATTCTTCTCCATCGCGATTGAGCTAGCACGGATCCTTGCCGAGAATTTTGAATTGGGTGCGGATCGGATTTCGTAATTGAGTGCGATCGAATCAAGAACAGAGGACGGAATCAACCTAGAGCGAGAGAGGAGAAGAAAGAAAGGGGAGGACAAAGCTTGGCCGCTGGCGTGCGTAAAGGGGTTAGAGCTAGCTACTGCAGCGGAGGAAGAACACTACTTGGCAAAAGGGTCGCATATTCACATAAGCTTTTTTAAAACTTTCAGGCCTCTGTGAACACAGAAACCCTAATTTCGTATGAGAGAGATGATTTGAATATTTGAAATTTCAGGATTTGAAAATTGAGATTTCAAAGCAATAAAATTATCAAGGAAGTTAGATAATCGAAATATTATAATAATTAATAAGAAAAGACTTTAATATATTCTATCACATATTTGCTATATATTATGCTAGGGGATGCGATGTTGTTGGAGCCTATCGCTGCTCACAATCCCCGATAGTGGTTTATGTTGCTGGGCGGGCCACGCATGGCTGACCCATCTAGACCACTGTTGCAAGAACATCGGGAGGTTGATTATAGGCAAGAACTAAATAGGCTAGGGGTTCAGTCGCACCTACCACCCCAAACAGCCTTAGTAAGCTTAAAGATTGTCTTGAACCCCTCGTCGTGCACGTCTAGACAAAGTTGGAAGAATGTTTATATATAGATGAAGTTCATTGATAAAAAAATCTTGAAGATTGTCCTGGACCCCTCGGTCTTGCACGCCTAGGCGAAGTTGGAAAGCATTACCACAACCGTCGAGATAGTACTTAAATCAGTAGATCGATCACAACGCTGGTTGGACGGAGAGATAGTGGTCAACGAGACGAGTAGAGTCATGCACCATGTACAAGGAGTCGATCTTGTCGATACCAATCGACTCGGTTTTGTGCAAAGCATATCGAAGAAATATATAATGAAATTCAAAAATAAAAAGATAATAATAAGGTATTAGAAAGGTGGAAATTCTATTTTATTTCCTTCTTGGAACGAAAAAAATGTAGCATTCTATGACAGAAAATAACTTAACAATATGTTACAGTGTTAAAACAAAAAGACATGTTTCTTCCTCCGTGTTAATCAAGCTCGCTCAACTAAGCAGCAAGTTGACGAGTGGACTGACACCAACGGTCGTAAGAGGATTGGAGGTTCGGCCACTCGGAGGACGTGACCGCGTAGTCGTGGATCCAGTTCGTCAGGATGACTTCCTGGTCCATCCCGGGGAGAGTGGTCATCACCTCGTCGATCGCTCTCTCCACCTCCAGCATCTCGTACGTCGACAGCACTGGGTACGCCAGCCCGTTGTTGGCGTGGCACAGCACCGGCAGCCACACCATCAGGAGCCTCGACTTCACTTGCCCCGACACTTGTAGTGTCGCCTCCCGGCCTCCGCCTAGATCTCCGATCAATACAGCTGCATACACACACATCACATATACCACCGTCATCAATGCAGTAACGTAAAATCAATATTGTTCCAAATAATTCGAGTTATTGAGATGGCAGGCTTACAACATAATATTCAAGTTATTGGTCAAGAAGAGATACTAACCTGAGGTCTTGAGAATGAGGCCTTGGACCCGGGGGCTAATGCTCCCGGACAGAGCAACAGACGCGAGCCCCGAAGCGTGACTCCACTGCACCAACGCCTCCTCCACAAACCCGTACGTCCTAAGCTTGTTAGTAATCCAGAGCAGCTCCTCCGCCAGCTTCTCCGACATCACATCCTCCCTACCATGAGCAATATTACTAGTGCCACTACCACCAGGGGTGACCCCACCGGGCAGGGCAAGTCGGTTGTCAGTCCACGCTGCCCCACCACCACCGCTGCCTATGGTCTGGAGGAAGGTGGTGAGGCAGTAGTTGAGCCCCCTGGCGGTGGAGACGACTAGGGAGCCCATGGGGAATGCCCCGACGACCCGGGCCGCCCAAGAAGCGGTCGAGTCCGGGTTGAATGTCGGCTCCTGGATGGACCGGTAGAGTAATGTCAGGGTGCGGGCAAAGGAGGAGGAGAGCGCGATGCGGTTGATTTCGACGAGCTCGGGATGGCCGTGGCGGAAGTTCCCGTCCATTATCCTGTCGGCCATCGTCATCGCGAATTGGTACTTCCTTGATGTCGCTGGTATCTCATTTAGTAAAGCTAGGATCTGCACACATTGTTCAATGTTGCAATTTGTTAGTAAAGAAGAACAACAAATCACAACCAAATTAGTAATTGGTGTCAATGTCGTATAGATTTGCTTAAGAGTAAATCGTCGGTAACATATTCAAATATATTTCGAATAACTATACTTTTTACTACTCGTTCGGCAATCAAAATCTAAACAGATTTATCCATCAAAATTTCTCACCGTTTACAGCGTTTACTTGTCTTTTTTATTGCTTATTACATAAATGTTAGTTTTAATAATCGGAGAACTCACACGACAAATCTAGTTATTTCGATTAGCAATTCTCACATCTTGAGTACAAAAAACCTTTCTAAAATGATTAAAATTAAATGAGCTGATATATTATTTGGTTGGTTTGACATGTGAAAAACTATATAGAATTTAGATAAAACGAAAAATTTTGCTCATAAAATAAATTTATTAAGCTCCAACTTTCCAACCGCCGAACAAAGCTTAAGGCTTGACTTAACAAGTTGAAATTTGGATCGAATCTTGATCACTTTCTTTGTTGGGCGGAAAAGTCGGAACCAACAAAATCATGATATTCCTTATGAGCAAACTTTTTCGTTGTTATCACAATTCCATCCCACTTTCCCGTTACCGAACCAAGCCAAAATATAAAAACGGTTGATATTATCCTGAACCGAAGGAAGATTAACTGTGTAGCAAAAGCCACGACCAGTCTTTAACGGTCGGCGCTGGCTAAAGCTAGACGTGCCACATACAATTCATGCATAAACAAACATAACGCCTCCACATGTTCCTATCTCCATCCTTACGTGGTAACCCCCAACATTCCTATACATCTCATCATTCATTTCGGTAGAACCGTTACATCCCGATAATTTGAATTCTTGAAAGAGATTGTGGATGGATTTTTATATAAGTCTCCTACACGACCCTATTGAAACGAAAACCAACTAACGAATTTAAAGTTTAATTACACATACCATACTTTATGCTTAAAATTAACTAATTCATTACATATTCTAATAACTCGAATGGTTGAGATCGGATTGATTTTTCATATTAAACCATCAAAACAAAAATTAATTACTTACGTCGGTGAGAGACCTTCCAATAGCGTGAAGAGAAGTCTCATCCAAGTACCCATCCTGCAAAATCACATCCATCGACGAAGCCCCCACCGCCGGCACAACCGACGTCGAGTAATTATAATTATAACTATCTCCAATCAGCTTCCCAGCCGCCACTGTCGAAGAAAACGGCGCCGCCAATACTGCCGGAGCTGCCGGCAGGGCCAGCTTGAAGGGCGAAATGGCGGCGGAGAGGAGGTGGCTCACCGGGGACCACGTGATTGACGGGACGGGTAAGAAGTCCATCAATACCCTCACGGCCCAGACGGTGAGCCACGACATGAGCATGACCATGAACCGGAGGTGGTCGGTGGGCCTCCACCTGTCGGCGTTGTCGGGCTGTATGTTGGACGCCACGGAGACCAAGGTTCTGGAGGCGGCGTTGACCGTCGACATGAAGAGCGCGTTCAGCATGCTCGACGCCGGCGCCGGCGCCGCCTTCTTGTTGTAGTAGATGTTCTTCTTGTAGTACTCCATCATTTCCAACGGTCCCATCCCTGCCCTCACGGCGGCCATTGTTGTCGGTCGGAATTAATCACCGATGCTTAATGAAATTTTTTTTGGTTTTGTTGGTTTGATCTGCGAGATTTTGGTTATATGTTCTGTTTCTGATCAGAGATTCAGAGCTTATGCCGCCGTGCGCATTTTGTAGGAGTTGGGGGAATTAAGTCGGTCCGCTATTACGTCGGTTTGAGGAGCTGTACGTTGTCGTTTTGCTATTTTCTTTGACAGAAAGGTTTGCTTTTTCATAACGAACCAAGCCACTCGACGATTTGAAAAAAATTCAACATAATTTTTATTTAGTTTTAAACGAGTTAAATTCAAGTTAGCGTATGTACGATTCGATAAATTTATGAGTTAGTTTGAGTTCGAGTTTGAAAGCCAACTTCAATATTAACTCGAGTATATATCTCGTTAGTAGACTCAACAATGTAACATTTAGTTTGTTTTGAAAATTATATATACTAAATTTTATGTAATTTGTGATTGTTAATGAAAATATAAGTAATATATTATTTAGATTCAACTATTTTAATTAAAAAAAGTACAAATTTATGAATTTTAAGATACTTTTTTTTTAGTTTTGATTTGTTAATATTTTTAGTGTATAATCTTTAAAATCAATTTAATTTAGATTTATAAGCTATTTTTAATTATTTTAAGTTTTAATTGAATTTGAATTTGTTAAAAATAATTAACAAGTCAGATTCAAGCTTATAATAATTTCAAATTTTTTAATTTAATAACAAATCAAACTTAAAAATAATGAAATTGAACTCGATTTGGATGGTGAATAGACTCATATCAACTACATTTTCTAGGGTATAATGTTTATTTATGTTTCTAGATGGATATGCACGGGGTGACTAAGTTTGCGTATTTGGACCACGTATCATTGACTCATGAAGCGGTTACTTAGTCCCGAGGTATGTATGATAACTGAGATCTACTGAAGCGATGTGGATCATATTCATGGGCCGGGAAGAGAAGGGCCCAATAAATATGTATAATATCAATGCACGGGTGACTAATAGTGTTGGCTACCCGCATAACGTGTGAGAGGAGTGGTGTTGCGGTGATTTCGATTTCGTTTAAAACGATGGCAGATTTCGATTTCGAATTTAATTTGGTTTTTTGAATTCGAATTATGTCAAATGATGGTTGATTTCGATTTTGAATTCAATTCGGTTTGTCGAATTCAAATTTAATTTGAAATAGATAAACTGAATTTATAAGCGAATTGAGACTTTGTTGAAATTGAAAAACCGAATTGAAAAAAGACTTTAAAACTATTATTCGTGCTTCATTTTGTTTTTTGATGGCTTCCATCCATTAAATTTCAATTGGAATAAATCTTCACATTACATATTAAAAAATAAATTCAATAACAACATATCACAAATAGCCTAAATGCCCAATTTCATGTCCGAATTCGATTTCGTTTTGAATTCGGTCTAAAACCGAATTCGACCGAATTCACCACAAATTTTCCTACCGATTTCGAATTCAAAACCGAATTGGCACTTGAATTCGGTTTTTGATTGAATAAATTCGGTTAAACCGAATAACCAAATTCGAACTCTCACTCTCAGTAATACTTCAGTCCATTAATTGAGATTTATTTAACCGAAACAATTTGTTAACATATTTCCTTCATATTTTGTTTGAAAAAGTAACGGTAACAATCTAGTTTGGCCAGCTAATAAATCGTGTATTAACCAATCATCACCATATCAGTTAACTAATCGACTAACATATCTTTTATAATTATAATAATTGTATGATTATGATCGATTATTAACCGTTCGGACGGTAACCTGTGGGCCATATCTTTTATAATCCGTTACCTTCCCTTTCGGGCCATCAATTTAGAAAACAAAGGTAAAATCTCGCTATTAGATTCCATCATTCTCTGGCCAATCCACCACCAAATCCTCCTCCCGAAAAAAAACCATGTCCTCATCCGGAGGAGCTCCAACCGGCGGGAACCCCACCGCCGCCGCCGCCGCCTCGACTCCTCCGTCCTCCGTCCTCAAGCCTTTCTTCTGTTACCAATGCAATCGCACCGTCTCCATATCCGTTTCCCCTTCTTCCGATCCCCTCTGCCCTTTCTGCAACGAAGGCTTCCTCGAGGAATCGGAAAACCCTAACCCTACCCCCACCAATACTTTCCCGCCCCCGCCGCCGCTCCCCTTCTCCGACCCCTTCTCCTCCATCCTCCCTCTACTCTTCTCCTCCTCCGCCGCTCATCCTAGCCTCGATTTCGGAAGCCCTAACATCTTCGGTGGCGGCCATCCTGGTTCCCACCAGGGTCGATCTCCCGCCGATTTCAACCCCCTCGATTTCCTCCGCAACCACCTCGAGAATCTCCACTCCGATGGCGCCAGAATCCAGTTTGTTGTCGACGGCCATCCTTCCGAGCCTGGTGGTGGATTCCGCCTTCCTGCTAACCTGGGGGATTACTTCATCGGCCCTGGTCTCGAGCAATTGATCCAGCAGCTTGCTGAAAACGATCCTAACCGGTATGGAACTCCACCGGCGTCGAAATCGGCAATTGATTCCCTGCCGACTATTAGAATCACGGATGACGACCTCAATTCCGAGATGAATCAGTGTGCTGTTTGTAAGGATGAGTTTGAGAAAGGTGCTGAAGCCAAACAGATGCCTTGTAAGCATCTCTACCATCGAGATTGTATTGTTCCGTGGCTTGAGTTGCATAATTCTTGCCCTGTTTGCCGGCTCGAATTGCCAACCGATGATACTGATTATGAGAATGCGAGGCGCAACGGCGGCGATCAGGGGAATAACCAAGGCCCTGCTGACGCAGGAGGTCGGTCTGGGAGAAGCTTTAGTATTTCGTTGCCGTGGTCTTTCACCAGGCAGGGTGGTTCCAGCAGTGATGGTGGAGCTGGTGGTGGTCAAAGTAGTTCTTGAATGTTGAATTTGGTGAGTTCATTCGTGGTGCACATTTTTCTTCTGTGAATGCTGAAGCTTTATACTTGGAATCTTTGTACTCCAGTTTATTGTTGTTGATTGGTGGGTTATCTTAATTCTCAAATCGTGGTGCATTGTTCAGTTTGGTCAAGCATGAGCTTGTCATGATGAAATTTGTAAACTTAGAAAGCAGCTCGGCGATTGATCAATGCAGAATCTTTAGCTTCAAATGTTAGAGGGCATAATGTGCTTAACTTAAGTACCTCCTTAATCTTTAGTTCCTTGTCTAGACGTGTTGCAAAATAAAAGAATCCCAGGAAATTGGTTGTTATTGATGTGCTTATGTAAGATCAAAGAATACGTCTTTCTTAGGAGCCCAATTCTCAACTTTCTATGAACATCTTAAGGGCAGATACTTATGTGGCGGTCTTCTATGTTTCTGAGGAGTTCCCGCCACGACAAGGTTATCTTTCCCCTACTCGGATCTCCATTGAATTTCTCAAAGATTTGTTGCTAAAAAGATCAGAAAGAATAAGCCTTTTTAATGTAATTTGAGGGAATTAGAACTGTTGGGACAATATTGCCTGGGGAAACTTCACGCAATTGCTGATAGATAGTTAAAAGTTGCGTGCTTTGATGAGTATAGTATATCAGGTAGGTCGCCGATGTTATTTCGATTGCTTCAGCCTTAAAGGTTAGGTGACTAGGTTTTGTCATTTGCGTTTATATGATATTACTATATGATCATATACTAGTATATACACACTAGTCATCTTGTTTCGATGTCAATGGCTTTGTTCGTGCATCAATGGATTCCGAGATTTCCAATTAAAAACAGGATAGATTATACTGTCTACTGATACCCTGTGTGCATAATATTGCATCAGATACTTCATTACTTTGATGCAATCATATTAAAAAGTGCATGTTTATTTTTGACACGAAATGTGGGATCATATTAGCGGGATATCAAAATTAGGCATCGGTAAGAGCACCTATCCCCGATCTCATATTCTTTCGCCTCTTCTTCTGTCTCGACAGTATGTAAAGAAAGCTAGAAGGTTAGGGATGTACATTTCAGTATGTCGTAGCAGGCAAAGCATTCGTCATGTAATCATGCTTGTTCCAGTTGCAGGTTTTTCTAACCATGTAGATGATTCGACTATGGCAACATATTTTTCAGGCCAGGGAAGCTGGAGAGAGTAAATAAAAAGCATTTTCAGGAAAATCTGAAGAGAAGCAAGGGATGAAGGGCACTGTATTTTGTCAGCTAATGGATATGGCGAGGAATGAAGAAGAAGAAGAAGAAGAAGAAGAACAGGTTAGATTTTTTTATTTCGTGATTTTCCAGTTGGATGGTGGGAGATGGAAATATACGCAGAGAGGAAGATTGAATTTTTTTTGGTTTTCTCTTCAATTAGAGCATACTTATTTTGTGGTGTAAATGATGTTCTTGTTGTTGTACCTTGTTTCTGGTCTTTGCAACTGAAACTTACATTCCCCCCTTGCATGTGACCGAAACCGAGCGGGTCAATGTGGTTTTTAACTGCATTGGTCGCTTTCTGGTTCGGTTTTGGTGATAATTGCTAGTGGAAATTAATGGTGTTGGTGCACGGATGGATATCCGAACAGTTTCCGGACTTGGTGATGCACAAGTACTCCTATTTTCACTAACCGGTTAGAGAGAGAATCAGTCTCGACTCTTGTTCATTATCAGAATCGGTCTCGATGATGCACCCAAGTGTGAATTTTTAAATGGATTCATGTTTGTCTTGGCTGGTGTTATTGGCCGTTATCTTGGTTGGTCCCTTAGCTTGTTATTGGCCGTTTTTGGTGATTTAGTAACACTAGAGAAACCCGCTGCCGGCAATAACAACCTAGAAAAGTTGCGTCTGTAGCCATTTGGTTGAGGGCACGTCTGTCTAGGTGTCACACGACGTCGCTTCACTCTTCTAGATCGGGGACGGTGAGGTTAAAATCGCAACCCAACGAATACAATTATGGTATTCAGACTCAAACTTGAGCAGTAAAAACCCAAAAAAATTCATTCGTATCTAATATTGAAGCTGTTAGGCGGGGGATATGCACTAACAGTAACTGATACGAGCCAGTGTCGGTTTTTTATGGGTTGTGTTGTATCTTTGCTAATCTTTAAAATGGGCTCGGCCGAAGTTGAGATAGGCCAGCCCATAGCTAAACTAGGCCGTCTCAAGTCTGCGGAGAGTCTCCGATCTTTACTCTGTTTCTCGGCATTCACTCGGTGGTTTACGTTTCTGGGGTTTCGTCTTCATCAAGTTGGCGGCGGCCGGCGGGAGAACTGAGAAGCGATCCGCCTTACTAAACGTTATTCTGGGTGCCGTATTCCGCCGCCCTTTTCCGCCCTTTTCCCCAAAAATTGCTTATTAGGGTTCATCATCAGCTCCCAACTCCGAGGATAATTGTTCAGTAGATTAGCGCTATTATTACTGATAGCAAGCAGAAAGAAAAACAATGGAATGTTTGTTTGTGAACGGTGGAATGAATTTGAATTTTTGAATTTGTAGTGGCGTCCTCAGACGATGAGGAGACAGACTACAACGCAAAGCTTGAATTCTACGATCCAAAGATCGACGAGAAAGACGAAGCTTGGGTTGGGAAGCAGAAAGGAGGAAACCGCCGCTCCGACGCCGTCCTCAGCTGCCCTTCTTGCTTCACCACTCTCTGCCTCCAATCCCAGAGGTCAGTCTCTCAGCTATGAAAAAAATGTGTATGATTGACTCTAAGAATAGCAGTAATGGATCTGTTTGGCCACGTTTTTTACTTCCGGAATTCGGATTCGAGGCCAAATTCGCCGGATTGTGGCAATTTCGTACCTCTCAAATGGAAATTTCCAGCGAGTTAAGCCTCCGAATCAGGAGGAATCGAGAATGTCGCTTTGTGACAGCTGAAAGGCCCGGAATTGGCCTCCAAGTCCTGCCAATTTCGCCTCCGAATCCAGCGCTGAAAACATGACCTTTTTACTATCTACTCCAGCTAAGTAGCATTTCAGATGAACCACAAATCTTCATATCTAATGTCCAAATTGTGTTCTTTCTTCTTCTACATTTGTACACAGGCACGAAACGAATGTGACACAGTACAGAGCAATCTTCGTAGTGAACTGCAAGGTGATCAGCAGTAATGATATGCAACTGGACCAACCACCAGATGACATTGCCAGCCATTCAAGTAGCTGCAATACTAATAGTGTCGGTGGTGCTACTAGCCGTGAAGCAGCAGGAAGCTCATCAGTCAGCTGTTCAGTTTGCTCTGCACAAGTTGGAGTCCTGGACGACGAACAAGTCTACCATTTCTTCGACGTCATCCCAAGTGAATCTTAACCAGCAGAAAAAACCTCTCACTATGTCGGCAGCTACATACAACATAGGTTTGAGATTAAACGCGACAAAACCCCTTACTTGATAAAGTTCTTGTTTTTATTATATCTGGAAATTGGAAGATTATGATCATGTCTGAATGTACTTGATGATTATCCTTTCAAAAGTTAAACGCGACAAAACCCTCTAATTAATGAAATTTTGGGTTTAATTATGGATTCGATCCAGAAGCAATTTGCGCCCTTGAATCTGCATATCTTAGGGCCACGATTTACTTTAGTTATGTTGTTTTAAATATTTTTGTTGAATCAGAATCCAACCATTTCCGATCGCCGGACTGTCTTCAGTGACCGGAGAAAGTTTCTCGATGATTCCTACTGTTGACGAAATTTTGTACACACGTGATCACCGTCGTTTTTTTAACTTACCGCACATACAATTTTGCACAAACGATACAAAAATTTTATACGCATTTGTACAAAGCTGAATATTGAGTACTATACTAAATCTATTCATTAGATCTAAAATACAATTTTCCGGACGAATGAGATTGCTACAAACTTTCTGGATCGAATTCAAAAATTATTTCTCTGACTTCATATTCCGAATCGTGTGAGTGTACTTGATGATTATCTGTTAAATTTTTTTGGATTTTTATTTATTTTATTGCTGCTCTGTGTCACTGTAGTCTGTATCTCCCTTTCATAAAATCGTTCCAAAAACAGGTGAAGTGAGGTGAGAGGTGGGGTCCACCAGCCAGCTGTAATCTTTTAAATTTTATATTTGAAAATGGGGTTGTGTCTTTCTCTCTCTTCCGCCCCCGCCTCCTTTCGCCATCAAAGTTGGATTTTTTATGATTCATGTCACGGGGAAAGTGACGATAATACCCTCTGTCATCGGGAGGAATTGCTGGCTTATTTGTTTGAGATAAGATTGTTCGTACCAACCACTTGCACCACGGCAGTGAATGAAACCCACGCGCCTCCGCACAAATCATTCAGGAATCAGGATTAGGGTCGTTAGGTCTCCCGACTCCTGTCCTGCTCATTAGATTGATGGTAAGTTGTGATTGCTTTCTCGATAAATTTAAATAAATTCGACATTTTATATTCCATGTTTCATGGAAACGAGCATGAAAACGAAAATGTAATTTTGGTGGCGTTTGAATTCTTTGGGTAGTGTATCAAACTAACTAAACAACGAGAGTCGATCTCTATTTCTAGAAAACTTTTACCTCTTTTCTTAAGAACCGATCATGTATATTCACATATTAGTTGTGACAATAATTCGATAATGATGTTAATTTGATTTTGCTTCAAGTTTTTCAAAAGAGTAACCTAATTTGGCCAAATGCAGTAATTGGCCCTCAGCTTTTTAATATGGTTTTTTCGTTTTATCCATGAGATATCATCATTACCATTACTTGTGATATTCAAATTTATAATTAGGGAGTGTATTTGTATTTATAAAAAGGACTATTATATTTGGGAGGTTCAACTTATTACTTTTGCCCAGAAAAATGACATTATTTACTGAGAATACAATTTATGGCGCCGATTTGAAGTTTTGTTATCCCCGTTAACATTAAGTTGACGGTTTTTATGGCCCACTCTTGCGTGGCAGATAGATAAGTAACGTGATCAAAATTTGAGAGGCCATGTTAGCTTAAATGAGAAATCGTTTTGAAAGACCTTAAGGCGGTGGCGGTGGCGATTGCAACAACGACTGAGTGAATTCTTCTTTTTCGTTTAATTTGAAAAAAATTCAATATTTCACCAATATCATTATTTTCAAGATCTAAATTTTTTTTAGTATGAGAGTTAGATTTTCCTCTCGTATAAAAATTTGATTTTTCTCTCAAAAAAAGAGGTTCAATTAGGGTTTTCTTCTCCACATCAATCAATTATTTATTCAACATCAGTAATGAACTCAAACTCACAACACCCATAATTTTACACCCACTCATTTTTAAACAAATTGAGTTATGACAAATCAATTTAGATAAGTTTGATGAATATCCCGACTCAATGCTCACCCCTCGTATACCCTCGTAACAATTAACAAGTGACAAAATGCACCGTTTAAAAGGAAATGTTGCAGAAATGGTGGCATGCCGTGCCCCCGTGTTTTGCTGCTAATTAGGGGTGGGGGAGGGGGTATTTGTGGGTCCCCAGAGTTTGACAGACACGTAATATTATTATTATTAAGTAAATTATGGGGAAATTAATTAGTAGTAATTGGGTGGGTAATTATCAAGCCATTGAAGACAAATTTGCACTTTATTACTTGTAAAATCGTGGCCCTAAGTGGAGACCAGTGAGACCCCTCCACGACATATAACCCAACACTGATTACTGACTAATCTCAAATATTAATTGCGTATGTTAATCTACATGTCTGTCTGACACAGTCGAGACAATTCGTACGTACTTATGTTTTTTTTGTTAAATTTAAATAATAGTTTCAAAGTATACTCTATACGTCGAGTTGATATTTTGAAAACAATAGAAATACTGGATTTGTGATCGTTACAGTCGGCCTTCTAACAATGTGAGCATGTAGTATGGTGTTGAACGGTGTGGTTTTATTCTGACGGCCGTCAAGTTGAGGCAGTTTGCTAAGATTTTGTTATGTATGCCTTTAAGCGATAACCACATTCTGTCTGTCTACTACCCATTTTTCTTTATATTTTACGTCTCGTTCTTGTTAGACTCAAACTACGTTATAAATTTGTACCTCTCCGTATTCGTGTTCACGGTTATGGTGAAAGGGATTGAGATAAAAAGAATGGAAACCGTAAAGGTACCCGAGTTATATATCACCCCTAGAAATATATATTTGAATGACATAAGTAAATTTCAAACGTGTTGTTGGCATCATTGTTGGTAATATCTATGCATAATTAAATAGCTAAACTGATCATTTTGTACAATGATAACACTGAATAAACCCGAAAGAAAGAACAGTAACTCTAATATTATGATAAGAGTTGAATAAAAGAGGAATAAGAAAAGAATAATAACAGAATAATATTGGTAATTGACGTGATTTTCGATTTTGAAGTCGATTAGTTCACAAAAAAGGGAAATATTATTAAAGGGTTTGGTGGAAGTGACGACTTAATTACAGAAAAAAAAATTAACGTGTATATATATATATATATGAAATTTTGATTTGGTTCTTTTCTGCTCCATTCAATATGTATATTTTCTTCATATATGTTTAAATTTTGGGAGGGGAATCAGTAGAGTCAGAGTAATGAGATTTTGTTATTTTATTTGGGATTACATCCTAAAAACAAACTACCAAACAAGACGCAAAGAGACAGAACCACAGGGTGTTTCATTTAACCCACCACCCACTTGGCCAAACGACACCATCTCATCATTCATAATAGAGAGAGTTGGTGTATGTCCTTGTGGTTTTGATCTTGTAATGCCTCTTCTAAGCTTGTTTTCGGTAGGAGAATTAGGAATCGTTCGAGCCACTCACGAGTTCGTTCGTCTTTTATATTTCTTAGTGATGCCCTACACGGGAGAAATTGTTCTTCATTGGCTTGATGTGTGTGTCACTCTTGTATATAGTCCGATTCATGAATGAAGCACCGGTTTTTTTATTAAAAATAAGTGCTTTCACGTATCCTTTTCTTTCGCGGCTCGTGATCATGATCATCATGCATCTAAACTTAAATCAGAACACTTTAATCGTGATCGTAGTGGTCTTCACACCAGGCGAGTCTAGCTTCAAACATTTTGATCTTTAACGATTCACTGCCTCCTTGTATCCGCGTGTTAGCTATACTCCAGCTCAAACAAGTGGTTTTATTAAAGATTTGAACTAAGAACCTCTAAACACGTTCTTGTCGCTCAGTAATAAAAAACGTTATCATCAGATGTACTAGGTGCCTTGAATTCGATACTCATATTTATCCGATGACAACCCGGGTATAGGGTAGGTATTACTTATTGGAACAAAAGGTTTGAAACAAATGCATATGAAAAAGTTGTATGAAACCTTAGTAAAGTGAGAAATTTTTCAATGAAGCATAAAATAAAAGGTGATAGGCAAAGAAGGCTTGCTCCAAAAGAAAGTGAAAATAAAGAAGTCTTAGGGTATAAGTATTTTGGCTATCACTGATTTTGACTATTATGTTTGTTTTCCACACCAAAATCTCTTAGCTTTATAATTTGCAAGAGAGAGGTAAAAAAAATCCTAAAAATGATACATAAAAAGCTTGACAATCATAACCGGTACTACGAGTATTCAGCCGAACCTAATCACGTTAAACATGGTAAAATTTAAGTTGATCGGGTATTTTTAGGGTATAGGTAAACTCGAAATCTGTGTGCGGGTATGGATAGAGTAGTATGGATATTGTAATATTCGAGCCAAACCCAAACCGAAGTTTTTATGTATATAATAGTTATTTAGTTTATTTGTAATAGATATAGTGTATGAAATAATCAAATATTTGAGTTGTATAATTCGATATTGGTTTATTAGCTTTACAAAGTTTAAATGTTTGAAAAATGATATAGTTTCTTGATTTTTTGCATTATATTTCAAAATTTTCCCATTACGGATTTAACCGAAATCCGCTTGAAAAACTAACGGTATGAGGACGGTATGCCATTTATTACCCGAAAGGTTATATAGGGTGAGTATTATCCAAATTCAAAACTACAACGGGTAAGTAACGGAGACCCCGAATGCGACGGAGGCTTAGTAGACACTCATTTGAACTAATATTACAAATTTCATTCATTAGTTCTAAAAAGTTGTCAGATTGGACACAAAGTTATCTATTATCGTTAATGGAAGGGGCAAATCGCGTAAATAAAGGGAGCAATGCCAGCTGTCATCTTTAAATGACTGACTAACTTGCTCGCTGATTAATTATAAAACATAATAAAGCCCACCCCTGGGAATTTCAATCCCCCCACGCGCCTCTTCACCCATCCTCCTGCAAGTTTCACGTTTCGAACCGGTGGCCGATTAGGAGAGTCTCTCACAAATCACAATCCAATTCATTTTAAGATTTTGGAATTCAAATGTTATTGATATAATTTTTATTTGTGACTCGATGTTGAGGTTATTCATGAACTTAATCCACCCGAGTTGAAATTTATTACGTTCAAGATTGGCTTGTTACTTTTTAGGCGAGTTCGATTGATGTTCAAACTAGAAAATTCTAGCTTGTGCTTAGTTCAAGCGTGGCTGGTTAACTAATTTTCGACAAGTCAAGCTCGAATTCAACTTATACTTCGCTCATAAAAGCCCTCTAACGAGTCAAATTTGAAGGTTATACACAAAAAACAACGAATCAAAACTAAAAAACAAATTATTCTAAATTTTATAAATATATTATGAAACTATCAAATGAATATATTTGTCTCAAGCAAGGACGAATCTAGAGGTAACTGCCTTAGGCCATGGCCACACGTCATTTGTGTCTAATTATCTATAGTTTGATATATTTTGATGTAATAATATTTTGAAAATATGTCCATTTTAAATCCGTCCTTCCTCTCACGCTTGGCTTGTAAAAAATCGAATCAAACGCCAAGCTGCTCACACACGTCTTTTACTCGTCAACCGGTATACTCGGTTCATTTCAAATACTACAATTTGGCACAAATCTTTAATATTTCGCGATTAATTCCCGTGAATCGCTGGTAAAAATAAGGATCGGTTCGGATAAGAAACGTTGGTTTAGTTAGATGAATGCCAACTCCAGCACAGTACAGCCCCCACTAATTGAAATGACCAGAATTCTTTATTTTGCAGCCCCTGAAGACGTGCAAGACAGTATGGAAAGACTTGGAGTGGACTCGGATACAGTAGTACCAGTACAGTCAAAGGACGAGGCGGCGCGTGGTGTCCACGACGGCGTATGTACAGGTGGGTAGTAAGGAAGAGAAGGTGACCCCACCACCCATGTGCCATCCCTCCTGTCTCCACCAGCTCCTGCCGCTCAATCATTAGCTCTCTGTTCCCTCCCAAACACCACACAACACTCTCATCTTCACCTTCATCACCATTCCCATTCTCACTCTCCTCCTCCGTTATCTAGCCTCGCCTCCCATGTCTAGCTCAGATGCAGCAGCTCACAGTAACGGCGTCACTAACGGCGGCTCCATGATGATCGACCCTCACTCCCACCCTCACCACCACAGACAACAGCAACAACAGCACCTCCATCACCTTCCGCCTCCTTCTTCCCCTGTTCCTCCTCCTTCCACCGCCGCCGTTGCCGCCGGCGGCAACGGCGTCTTGACTGTAAAGAAGCCACCTTCAAAGGACCGACACAGCAAAGTCGACGGACGCGGCAGGAGAATCCGGATGCCGATCATCTGCGCCGCTAGGGTATTCCAGCTGACTCGAGAGCTGGGACACAAATCCGACGGCCAGACAATCGAGTGGCTCCTCCGTCAGGCTGAGCCGTCTATCATTGCCGCCACTGGGACAGGTACAACTCCTGCCAGCTTCTCCACCGTCTCCGCCTCTGTTCGCTCCTCTGCCGCCGCTCCGACGACTCTGGCTTCCTTCTCCGGGATGGACCACAAGCCTTTGCTAGCCCCGGCTCCTTTCATCTTAGGGAAGAGGGTTAGGTCAGACGACGATAGCGCCAATGGAGGAGGGGATAAGGACGACGGCGGCGGAGTTGGGGTTCCGGTGGGACACTCTGTTGCTTCGTTAGTTGCCCCGATCGCTGCTGCCGGTCCGGGAGGGTTTTGGGCGGTTCAGGCTAGGCCTGATTTCTGGGGGTTTGCTACCTCCGCGCCCCACGAGTTGGTGGCGCAGCAATCTACGCTCTTTGTACACCAGCAGCAAGCTGCTGCGGCGGCTGCCGCCGCCGCCGCTATGGGGGAGGCGTCAGCTGCCAGAGTCGGAAATTACCTCCCTGGCCATCTCAATTTGTTGGCGCAGTTATCAGGCGGGCAGGGTAATTCCAACCGGAGAGAGGAGGATCAACGTTGAATGGTCAGAGTCCTGAATTCTGGGTGGTATATAGTAGTATGGATTGGAGGATTATCATCATAATCATCATCATCTTCATTATCATTATTATGTAGAACCATATGTGTATGTCGAATTTGTTCATGTATTTGTTGTTGGTGTTGTGTGAATTAGATGGCAAGAAATTAGTAAAGTAGGGTTCTTTTTAGCCACTCTTGATGATTTGCAATTCAATTAGATTAGCTAGGGTTCTCTGTTCTCAATTCTCAATTCCTCCTTTCTAGAAGTTGGAATTTGTTTTCTTTTTTTAGGGTTTTGGAGGTTTTTCCCACCAGAGGTTCGGATTGGAAAGCAAAGCAGCAGAGGGACTGCAATACAACAGAAGGGTATTTGGAATTTGGATGGAGATGGAGTTGATGCTTTTGATCTATCAGTAGCTGTAGCATCTTTAGCTGGTGGTGTTGTTTACAGAAAGAACTTCTCAAATTAGGGCATTTGAGAGACTTCTCCCACAGTGTTGTTTGGCTCACACACAAGAAGTGATGTCAGCCTTTTGATTCATCATCCTGTTCTGGAGGTAAATCCATGGAAGATTGTTTCTGCAGGAAGATTGGAGTATGTTTTTCCCCCCAGTTTGTAGCTGCTGCAGATATGTCTCAAAGGAGACAGAAAATAATAAACAAAAAACAACAGTAGACTGAGTATTACAAAGAACTCTGATCCCTTTTTCTCTGCAAGACCTCTGGTTTCATGATCAGTACTATTCTTAAGCCATTTCTTCAAGAACAATAAGAATCATCATAATGTGTGTTTACTTGTATGTAAGTTGATTGCTTTTTTTGGAGGGTTTTCCCTTTCTGTGTGAATAAGAACACCCTTTTCTTCTGTTGATCCATGGAGTTTTCAAAGGCAGTAACCTGGTGTATTAAAATCTGCAGCCTGTATGTAAGTAAAGATAGGTGGGAATTGAAGCTGGAAAGGGGAATCCATCCACCTAATTGCTACAGCTTTAGCAGACTGCAGACTGGATATAAATCTAAAGCTACCACCTACCTTGTCTGGTGGGTAGGCATCGTGGAGTGTTTGCTTCTCTATGGTACACAAATAATACCCAAATGCTGCTTTAACTGGCAGGTGCCTGCTCGAGTTATTACTCACTCACTCATTGCTCATCAGTAACTAGTTACAGACTGGCAATCTGGCATCAAGCAGCTTGCCCAATCCGAAGCATTCTAGATATCTGTAATTGTCTGGTTATGGGTTGTCCCAGGTGAGGCTGGTGGTATGGAGACCATAGAGGAATGGCAAGTAGTGTACCGAGGTCTGAAATGGCACCCTCTTATATAGCCTTTGCTCGAGTGTAATGTGGATGCCGGGTTTCAAGCCATTGGAGTATCATTGGGGCTGTGGCATCATTCAAATTAGAGACCATGAAGGTTTGCTCGTTGCTTGAGGGGCATTCGAATCAAAGGGCATCCATGAGTTCCGGGAAGGTGAAAGCTTGTCGCTACTTGAGGCCATGAATTGGTCTAGCTCGTAGCGGGCATTTGGATGTTGTCTTCAAAGTGGATTCGGTTGAGGTTACAATGACGCGAGACGCTAGTGAGTTTGGTCTCATTATTGGTTTTTGCTGTGATTTTTTTTTCTTGCTTAGGCCTTTGTTTCGTGTGCTAGTCTAAGGAGTAAAGAGAGATAGGAACCAACCAAGTCGCTCATGAGTTTTTTGGTTAAGGTTGTTCATGAGTTTGTTTTGGCGGTTTTTTACTTTAACATCCCCGTTATTTAGCATACAATTTCTCTTTGACTTGAACATGTACCATCAGACATGTGCATGCATCCTGATCACTTATATGACGATCTTAAATTCCGCTATAAAAAAGAGCACAAAAGTAAAGTAATTAAATATGTTTGATTTCATCATGAATATTCGACGATTATGAGTTCAACTACATTATTGATTCTTGCCGCGACTTGGTTTGCTTGCTTAGACCTTTGTTTCACGTAATTAGAATAAGGTTGAGATAGAAACCAACTAGGTATGTGTAACCGTCGGTATGCAACCCTTCTTTGACTCGAACGAAGACAAAAGTAAAAGAAAGATGTTTAATTATTTCATCATGGACGACTGCTGAGAACCAAAACCAAGCCAGAAGCATGGGAAAAGGGAGGGAGGGGGGGGGGGGGGTAAGTTGTAACAGACTCTTGCATGGTCATGGGGGGGATATGGTGGGTGATGTCAAGGAGATTTTGGTACAACTTGTTATCCAGAAAAGGGCAACCAAAAGGGGTTAAGATCCAATAATTTTTTACTGGGTCCGATTGAGTTGAATGTCCTGCTGCAACCCACAAAGAACAGTGAAAGGGGAGGGACCTCTGCTGCTGCTCTGCTTTTTTTTTTCTTTTCTTTCTCTCATTAATGGGGTTGGACCACTGCTGCTTGCGCCATCGCTTCAGTCTTTGAAGAGGGTCTGATTGTTTCTGAGTATGCGACAGGCGGCAGCCAGCCAGACAAGGTAGCTACAGCCATCCAGCTCTCTCTAATTTGTTGAAATTTCCCAGTAGCTGGCATGCTTGAATCGACATCTACCCCTCTTACTGTGCAGTGTTGAAACCCAGAAAGTAATCTTGAGGGTGATTTCATTTTTTTTAAGAGTCGGCATAGCATATTTTCATTAAATTTCGAACCAAGCACACGTACATATATATTGGTGATAAATAGGGAGGTAACTCACAAAGCTTAAAGGGGTTGCAATGATTCAGGATTATGTACACCACGTCTAAATTTTTTATAATATCAATGCCATTTAAATCATTAGACTCTAGACATAGACTACAAAAAATTATAAATGACTAGAGGGCAAAACCTTTACGCCAACCTTGCAAATCCCAACGCTAATCGAAATAAAGCAATGGGACGAAATAGAAACAAAGTCAATCACCACCAATATTGCCAGCTAAATTAAAATGGCTTCCGTTGCATGGGTTTATGAGTCTATGAAGGAGGTATAATAGTGTTTGAGAGACAAAAAAATATCAAATGGGTATTATGAAAATGTTTGAGATTTGAGAGATAAAGAAGTATGAAATGATTATGAAAGCATTTGAGACTTGAGAGATATAAAAGTATCAAAAGGATGTAAGAATGTTTGAGAGACAAAAAAGTATCAAAAGGATGTGAGAAGGTTTGAGAGACAAAGAAGTATCAAAAGGATGTGAGAACGTTTGAGAGACAAAGAAGTATCAAAGGTGTTCATGCATGTGTACGGTAAACGGCTGGCTATAAAGTGTACTTCATTTTCATTGGTAAAGATCAAACTCTCGACCTCATGATTAAAAGATAAGATGAGCAACCAACGATTCCACACTTTATATAGTTCGAACCCATTCCAAAATATCCGAGGGCAGAAGAGGATTAAACTGGTTTGTTTGCTTACAGGGCTTTGACCTCCAGAAGCCCATGAATTTGAATTTGAATTTGAATCTTGGGCTTTGGTATCACCAAGCCCATTCATCAACTTCCTGTGTTAATTTCGAAGTCGCTCTATCAGACACGGCAAACGGAGAAGACAAAAACATTTTCTTCCCCGTCGACGGAACTCATCTAGGGTTCAACACCGCGACTGCACAACTCTGACTACCCCACCACCCCAAAGGTTCTGCTTCCCCGTCGGCAAGAGAGCTCCGGAGATGGACAAGTTGACCGTGGAACAACTCAAGGCGCTCAAAGAGCAGACGGATCTAGAGGTCAATCTCTTGCAAGACAGCCTCACCAACATTCGCACCGCCACCACTCGGCTCGATCTCGCTTCCTCCGCCCTCCACGATCTCTCCCTCCGCCCCCAAGGTCAGTTCTCCTTCTTCTTCATCTGCTGTTAGCTTTCCTTCGTACTCCAGTTATCGATTGGTTCCGACTTGTCTTTTCCAGGTAAGAAAATGCTGGTCCCTCTTACTGCGTCACTCTACGTCCCTGGAACTCTCGATGACTCCGAGAACGTCCTCGTCGATATCGGCACCGGTTATTTCGTCGAGGTCAGTCCCTTGGCTTTGGATTGGAGTTTGTAGGAAGTAGCTGCTAAGTAATTTCATCATTTCGTCATTCGGGATGCTGGAACTTGGTCCATTGGTTCATTTCCAGCTTCTTCTTCCGTATGCTCATTTGGCAAGCTTACCGAACCTGACTTTTGGCTTTATGTTCTTTTTATCTTGGTTGGCAACATCAGAAAACAATGGTTGAAGGGAAAGATTATTGCGAAAGGAAGATCAACTTGCTCAAATCGAATTACGATCAACTTCTTGAGGTATGCTACTATCTCCACTAGCCTGTATTAACTCTGTTGCAAGGATCATCGACTGTCAAATGAAAACTAATTGCTATACCGGTGAAGGATTTCGGCAGCTTATTTGTTTAACGAACCCGGATTTCCTGACGTTAAGGCCTTTGCTCACTTCCTTTTAGTTAGCCGTCTACAATCATGGAATGGCATGTTATGGAGATGGTGGAAAGCTTTGGCTTTATGCTTTGCTTGTGTGGTGATACTTATCTATGATTGCTTGCAGCTTGCATCGAAGAAGAAGAGCGTTGCGGACGAAGCAGGGGTGGTCTTGCAGGCTAAGTTGAAACAGATGGCAGCACCATCGCCGTAGAGGTTCTGGATTTTTGTACTACAGTTTTGTGTTAGATTTGTTGAACCTCAACTGTATTGTGTGAAAGTAGTTAAAGAGAACTGTTTTATTCCGAGGCATTGAACCTCGAGTTGATGCTGATGCCAAACTTTCGCTCGAGTCGCGCTGGATCAGGGTGCGAGATGCTAAACCACCAAAGGGACATCACCAACATGTAGTTTTTTCCATGAAAGGAACATCACCTATATGTACAATTTCAATGTTTTTAAGTTTTGCCAAGTCCAAAATCTTCGAATCTAATCGCACACCACATATAAACACCAATTGTTGATATTTTGTAGGCATACGTTCGAATCCGTGCACGCCATATATAGATACCGATTGTTGATATTTTATAGGGGTTCAAAAGTTCTCGTAGCTTTTACGAATCATCAAGATTATCGTTTTCATTTCTTTATTCTGTCGGTTCGATACATTTAGTGTTTGTTTATCAAATAAATTGGATAGGTCACAACTCGAATTATCACGTCTTAGTTCATCGAGCAATGTTAGTCGGTGATATGGTTTCGGAGTAACCCATAACCCTCCTGTCCAACGTTATGCATTTTATTTCGTTGGTTCCACGATTGAATGTTGATTTGTTAAAAGTTTCAGATTAACCATGCCACCGTTTTTTTTCTTCTTTTATTAGGAGGTGTTAGTTCGTGATAAACAGACAAAATCATCAAAATCCACAAAGACTATAGTCAACCTTGAAACACAAACTAACGTTGGGAACGGCGTGAAAACGAAAGTTAAGTCTGTTAATTTATCGGAGGACGAACCAGACACCATTGGCGGGGAGGATTGTCCATTGTTTCTTTCTGTCTTTCCCATCTGTACAACAGGATTAACAAATACCCTCCAATCCAATGACTTTTACACCACCGCCGCCGGACACAGCAACCAAATCCGCCATTAATAGCCAACAAATACCGGCGGAAGCTAAGTACACCACATCAAACCCTCCGCCCACAACCACCGCCACCACCTATGTTATAAAAGCAAGTCAGCTCCCGCACTTAATTTCCCATCTCTCTTGTTGCTCTGTTCCAAGCTCTTGATATTCAAAGCCTCTTCCTTTGTTGGGCATGGCTTCGCTAGTGCTTTTCTTGTCCCAAATCGTTCGCCCACAGAACCCAAACCTCGTCTTCGTAGCAGCTGCTGCCAGTATTAGCTCTCCTTCTTTCTCATTCACCGCATCATCATCATTTCCAAAGTCTTGTTCAAGTTAAGCTTTCGCCGGATAGATGATGATGACCCCCTCCTCGCCGGCAAAGGAGGTCCTGAAGCCCACCTCGTGGTACGTGAAAACGAAAGTTAGTCTGTTCGTTTATTGGAAGACGAACCAGAAAGGCAGAAGAAACCATTAGCGGTGAATAAACAGGGAAGTACGTATTTTAGACTGCAAATTCAGTTTTGTGCGTCAACTATGAACACAATGAACTGAGTTATATGTATAGTTTGGTGGGTTTGCATGGAATTGAAGGATGATGATTGTGATGTTGTCGTTCTTGTTCAAATGCAATCTGATCTGCATGCAGCCCAAAAGGCCCTTATGATCAAATGCCTCTCGACTTGAGAACAGAATTATTGCATTATTGATTATACTATATTTTCGGGAATCTTTTTCTCTTTCCCCAGCGGCTAAAAGTCATTTCCTTTCCTAGCAAACCCTCCGTCATCGCATGACGACTGCTAGATCTGCTCCTTCTTTGATCATTTCTCTTCCCTTCCTTCCAAGTTTCTCCGGTAAAGTCGTCTCTTCTCTTATTTCATCAGTTTTTGTATATTTTTGCTTTGGATTTCGATTTCCATGCTAGGGATGATCCTCTCACCTATCTATGTCGTTCTAAAGTTGCTTCCTTTTTCATCAGTCTGCTGAGAATGAATCTGTGTACTGTATGTTGGTAGAGGAGTGAATAATACTCCATTCTTCTGCTATTTCATCTTTCTTTCCAGAACAAGATGAATGGGTTCATCAAGCTCATAGGGGCAATCGTTATTTCGGGCTGCGTAGGGTGGTGTTTTTTCCGCCGGAGAGGTGATGACTCCCCTTCTGCTCGCCGGCGAAGGAGGTCCCCAAGCCCACCTCCTTCTTACAGTAGAAATGTATATGAAACAAAACATTTCAACCAACCTTCTGCATCATATTTGTCTAATGATGCTCGATTACCATCCACTTCTAAGCCATCTCGATCCTCCCCACTTGTACCTGAAACATCTTCTTTTTCTTCTTCTAAGCAATTTTCATCTGCTGCTAAACAACCTTCTGTTCCAAGTCCAAAACCCTCACCATATAAGCCTTCTGACTATCGACCATCTGCGCTAAAGACGGGCTGGGAAACCCCCACACTTGATCCATTACCATCCACCTCTAAGCCATCTCGATCCTCCCTAGTGACACCTGAAACACCATCTTCATTTTCTAAGAAGTTTTCACCTGCTGCTGCTATACCTGCCCCAGATACCTCTGAGGTCACTGTGATGCCGACACTACGTCTGGTGTCCTCAAGTTCGACTGATAGGAAAACAAAAGCTGAATACATTTGGGTTGAGAAAGGCAAGTCGCCTGTTTATGAGGTTCCAGAGAACGTTGAATCTCTGATCGACCAAGATAAGGTGCCTGATGTGCTGAGGAAGCCTTTATCTGCTTCATCATACAAGAAGTTCTTTGCTGCTCTTTTGTATGCAGAGGACAGCTACCTCAAGGTATTGGTCTTTTTACACCACAAATTTGAATGTTGGTTTGTCTGTGTCTGTGTGTGTCTTTATGCTTTCAAGTTAATTTTGACTCAGAAATGGAGCGAATTCCAGCTATTCAACGTGGCTTTAGAGTTTAAAGAGACAACAATTTATAAGAAAGATAAGAGCAGCAGTAAGAAGGTGGTGAAGAAGACCTTTGTGTCATTTGAGATCGATGCAGTTCCGGAGAGGCGACCGTTCCTTCTGTCTAGGGACTACGTCATCGCACGACTCTCAGATGGAAACAGCAGCCCTGCATTTCAGGTTTAGCCTCTTCAACTCTATATCTAATTATATTTACTATCATATTCTATGAACTTTGTCATGGACCTTTGTATTGTAACTATTTCCAAATTCTTGGCTTCAGGGGCTAATCTACCGCGTGCAGCGCAGTACATCCGTGCTAGTCGAATTCGGCGAAGACTTTGCATCTCAACATCGTCCATATTTCACGTACGACGTGAGCTTCTCATTCAACAGAGTCTGTCTGAAAAGGTTTCACCAGGCGATTGAACTCGCTTCAAACCGTGCATACTTAAGAGCCTTCATTTTCCCGGATTCTGAATCAGGAAAGATCACGACAACAAGCAAGACAACCTCACCACCACCACCACCGATATACATTCTCAATCATATACTCGATAAACATCAAAGGATGGCAGTTCGCCGCATTCTAAACCTCCGGGGAGCTCCACCTTATCTAGTGGAAGGTCCACTCTCAGTGGTGGAGAGGGATCACAAGCAGAAACTATCAAGAACTGGATTGGTAGTCAAAGAGGCAGTGCTGCAGCTCTACCAAAACTCACGGAGTAATCGAATTCTGATATGCACACCACTGAACAAAACCTGCGATGCCCTGATAGAGAGTTTGAAAGAAGAGATCAAGGATCATGAAATGTTCAGAGTGAATGCAGCATTCAGGGAATTGGGGGAGGTGCCTACTGAGATCCTCAACTGGAGTGCTGCATATGAAGAGGAATGCTTCACGTGCCATCCTCTTCATGAACTCAGAAAATTCAGAGTCATAGTGTCAACATTTGTGTCTAGCTTTCGGCTACAGAGCGAGGGGATGTGCCCTGGGGATTTTAGTCATGTTTTTTTGGTGGATGCTTCGATGGTTATGGAGCCGGAAGTGATGGTGACGGTTGGTAACCTGGCGGATGAGAAGACTGCTGTGATAGTTACAGGTGCAGCAGCAAGGGCGAGCTACACTCGTTCGGTTCGGTCTGATATTGGTAGGAAGTTTGGACTTTTGATATCGTACTTCGAAAGACTTCGAAACAGCAGCGGGTTGTTGTACCGTTACTCTGATGATTCGGCGTTTATCAGCCAACTTGGGGAAGAGGAGTGCAAGAACAACTACGGTTCTTAATGGTATCTGAAGGCTGGAAGAGGTGAAGTTGATTTGTTTTGAGGAGTGTTTTGTGTTATCTTTCTCGTGGGTTCTTGCCAAATCAGCAATGATTTCCCAAGGAGCCCCTGTATCATTTGTAACATGCAAACTCTGAACACTATAATGTATCCTTACTGTATTTTGCGAACTCTGAACTTGTAAACGTACTGCTGTAGTGCTGTGTGAAAAGATACGATGTTCCTTTTCGAAAATTACTAATGTGGTTCTAAAGGAACAGAAGCCCGCCCAGATATATTTGTTGTATTCAAGACAGATATTGGGCTTTACTGCCGCAAAACTAGCCCATAATCTCCTTTGAATCCTTCTACTCCCGAGAAGATTGCCTTCGCAGTCACTGGCCTTCGCCGGAAGAAGTTCAGTTACTTACAGTGTAGATAGACAGAGAGAGCCGGGAGGAAATGGGTTGCTGCAATGTCTTCGCACCCAGTTGCAACCTTCAGTTTCATGCCACTAATGACTCCTCACGCCGCCTCTTCGGTCTCAAAGCTCCATCCTTTATGCTTCCTTCTCTGGTCAGTTCTTTCTACTGTGACAACTCTGATTTCTAATTCAGCCGCTGCAATTCTCGGTTTTGGACTGATGGGGAGGTTTTCGGGTTTCCAGACTATGAAGAAGAAGAAGAAGCCCCAGGTGGATAGATGTCGGAGAGCCTCCAAGGTGGTAGCTTATTTTGGCTTGAAGCCTCCTCCTTATCAACTTGTAAGCTCATTTCCCTTGCTTCTGTTTTCTACTTCATTTTTTGCTTTTGGGTTTGGATAAAGCTAATTAATTTTTGTGTTTAGCTGCTTAGAACATTCTTAAGCTTCGCTAGGAAAACACTGTGTGTTTAGTTGTTGAGATAATGGCCGAGCCTCTGTAGGATGCAGAAACCTATTCTATCTAACAGTAGAAATGGACACGGAAGCTTATACAGGAAGTTGATTGATGTTGCTGGTGTTACATATGTGAAACAAAACTAGTTTTTGAGTTTGTGGTTTCGGTGTGTAGGATGCTTTAGAGCCACATATGAGCAAGAGGACTGTGGAGTTGCATTGGGGAGCGCATCACCGTGGTTATTTGGATAACCTGAATAATTCACTAGCTAAGGATGACATTTTGTATGGATACACCTTGGATGAACTTGTCAAAGTTACTTACAACAGAGGCAATCCTCTACCTGCATTCAACAACGCTGCTCAGGTCTGGAATCATGACTTCTTTTGGGAGTCCATGCAACCAGAAGGCGGCGGAGTGCCTGAACTCGGTGTACTTGATCAAATTGAAAAGGATTTCAGCTCCTTTACGAATTTCAGAGAGAAGTTTGTGGAAGCTGCCTTGGCATCGTTTGGTTCTGGCTGGATATGGCTTGTTTGTAAGTGCTTTTATAGTTTGTGTAACTGGTTATTCCATTTACTCAGGAACTGTCTATTAATCTTAATCTGAAATTGGTGTACTTTGCTTGTAGTGAAGAGAGAAGACTCAGAAGCGGCACGTCTTGAAATAGTGAAGACATCAAATGCTATCAATCCACTTGTGTGGGATGACATTGTAAGAAAAGATTCAATCTTTGTAGAGATCTGTCTATCCATTGATCTTAACAGTGATACTGATGAAAACTTATATCTCTTTTTCTTCTCTGCCTTCCCAGCCTATTATCAATTTGGATATGTGGGAGGTATGAATCCTTGTCTGTCTAAAACACCATTTTTATGATGTTCCATGATTCTGTGAGTTTAAAATGCTTGTTTTACATTTTGCAGCATGCTTACTATCTGGATCACAAGGTAAAGTACATGGCTTTATAACTTGTTTTTTGTTACAGAATCAGTTATTATTAGTTTATTACCATAAGATGATTGTAGTGAAGCTGTGGTGGATAATGTCCAACAGAATGAGAGAGCAACCTATGTGAATGCATTCATGGATCATCTGGTATCTTGGGATACAGCAATGGGAAGGATGGCCAGGGCAGAGGCATTCATAAATTTGGGGGAACCTACTATCCCGATCGCATAAACCAACACTCACGAACGGGTTGCTGCCACATCTTGAACGAGGCTTTCACGCAAATTCGAGACGGTCTGAAGACAGCGAAGGTGATATTGTTCTTGATTCCCTTTATTGTAGCTTTGGCATGCTATAGAGAGATAGAAAGAGGTCGACCTTTTAGTCAAGGTCGCTACGGCTTATGAACTTGTTAGATTCGAACCATAACCATCTTGTTTCCGGAATAGGGAAAGTATGATAGCTTGAATGGAAAGTGGTAGTAAAGCTTTGTGCAGAGGCCACAATGTAAGTGATGCTTTGAGTCAGAAACTTTTTATGCTTGAAAGATCCTATCTAGTAACAGATCCAAAAGAAGTGCTACAAATATGAAAAGAGAATCACATGTGATCATGGCTTTTGAGTTTTGGAAATGCTTCTCACAATAGTCACTGGTAGGGCTAAGTGCTTGAGTTATATGATATGCTCTCATGGGTTGGTCGGATCTGCATAAAGCTAGTAACTTCGATCTCCCGCAAACCGAACCAACCGGTCAGACCTCATTACCATGTTGGTTTTGTGTTGGGCTGTAGCACACTAAAACAAAAGGATGTCATCCAACTGCAGAAAGTCTACTTTTTTTCTCAGTCCCGCAGTATCCTTTCCCCTTTTGCTGTTCCATATTGTGTTTCTTTTCTGGGTTGCAGCCCAGATCAAAATCAGCAGCCTGAGAGAGTGAAATTAGTGACAGTAGATATGCAGTACATTTAAATGTGAAGATATACTTGAATCTCCAAAAGTCAGAAACACAACAGGAAATGGAGCACATGGATGATGGACCTTTTGCCCCCAACTTTCTGTCGACTGTGTGGTATTCATAATTCACTATACATTCACTAGCTTAAATCAACTCATGCTGTGAAGTGATTCCAGGTATACATTGATTGGTTTATGAGTAAAACCTGTATTTCCATTAGTACATCCCCACCCCACGACAACAATCAAAGCTTTTACAAAAAATAATTTTAATTTTATTTGGCTATTATTTGAAGGGTTTAATATGATAAATTTCAATTTTTAGTCATTCCCAATATGCATGTCAAATATTAGTTAATTTGAAATTTTTTAACTTTCATGTCAAAATTGGACAAAAACCGTGTTATACTAAGGAAATTTGACCATTTTACAAGAAAATGTCAAAAAATTTTAATCGACTAATATTTTAGATGCATGTTGAAAATGACTAAAAATCAAGTTTCATTATAGTAACTCCTGCAAATAATGGTCAAATAAATTTAAAAATTAATTTTACTTGGTGTTATGTTAATGATAGAAATCCAAATATATTTTTTGCCCAATTTAGTATTTTAGTCATCGGGATTCCTATTGGTGCAAAGTCAGCGATGTTGGAAAGATAATTCAAATGTCTTTCTATTTATATATTATGATCCATCAAATTCGAAGAATCTAAGGAGATATTCTCAATTAAAGTTGACGTATTGAATGTTAAAATATGCGTATTTAATAGTTAACTTTATTTAGGATTAATTTGTTAAACTAGAAGTTTGTTTAATTTTTTATGTAGGATTAGGATTAGTTTATTATTCTTTTACTTGAGAGTTTGGTTTTCAAAGCCTAACTAAACCTTGCTAGCTTGTCTATTTTTGTATCAACTCAAGTGTGATGACTCAGTTGTTCATGAGTCTTCATTTATAACGTACCATTACCAATATGTCAAAGCTTCAATGTTAATTAATCATTTTGTGGACCAATTTGTTAGCTGCTCAAAAGTGACCTTCAGCTAGTTATAATAATGTGATGCTACACATTCATCCAAAAGCACCATTTGTGATGCTACACCTACCTCGCATTATCCTCCCTTTATTTTGATCCTGATTTTATTAGGAACCCTTTTCTCTCTAATGAATTGTTATTATCAAACCCTTGATCACTTGCTAATCACCATTATTGTTTAAAAACGCTTCCTTACTGCCTCCCGGCAAAGTTCAGTAGAATGTCTCACGTCACAAACGTTATCTATATCACATATATGTACTCTATCAAACACGGCACGATGTCTATAGGAAGTGAACCACGACCACATAGTTAAAAGCCATGCGCTTTACTAATTGAGCTAAGACGGCTAAATGTTGATGTTAATGAGTATCAACTACAAAAACTATGATGGTATTTTATGCAACATTGTATATATTCAAACTTTTATTGTCACAATAAGAGTTACAAAAAAATTAAGAAAATGTTAATTTCTGTTTTCATGTTTAACCTCCGATTGAATTAACTATTAACTTAAATAATATTTACACTATATCAGGATATCAATAACTTGGATGAAAATTAAAGAGCTAGTTCCAAAATACACTTCATTAAAATCTAAATTTCCAACTCCAACAAAAAAATGTTCGAGATTCTATTTCACATCCCACCATCCAAACCAAACCTTATATTATTTGAGGTGTAGTTATATTTTTGAAATAAATGGTTGATAATAATTCCTTATAAAATCATTTATTTTCTTCCATGTTTATAGGAATGAAAATATAAATTGTGCAAAGTAAATACCGATGGTAGCCTTAAGACGTAAGAGGCAAAGAGCAAAAGTGATAAGGGTAGATATGTAACTTTGAGCGTAACCGTTAGAACAAACTAACGGCCACGGACTCATCTTGTCCGGCCCGCCATATCATCCACACGCGCTGACACGCAGTCACGCAGACATCCACATAAGAACAAACAGTCATATGATCGTTCATATACAAAATTCGCTAATTACCCAAAACCACAGAAAACCAAATACCAAAATCCCTCTGTCCAGTTCTTATTCTTTCCCCATTTTCTAATCCTCTCTTCTCTTTCTCTGCAGACCAAAAAGAAAGGGAAAGCTAACATCTTTCGATCTCCTCAGACCACCACCTTGAGTTTTCCATTTCCATTTCCCCACTGATCCCTTCACTTTCTTCATCTTCTTCCTTTTCCCAATTAGAAAGGGCGCAAAAAGCTAGCTGGGTATTGTTTTCCCGCCTCTGTTCATGGCAGGCTCAGTCCTTTGACTAGCTAGGTTTCCCCCTTTGAATGCCGATCTGACAGCTTCTTTGCTCGAAGTCGCATTGGCAGATTCAAGCTGCTGTTTGTTGACTTTGCCAAAGGTATATATATATATATATATGACTCTTGTTGGATTTCTCGTTCCTCTTTGTAAGAAAGTTTGCTGCTTGATCGGTCGGTTTTGTTCTGCCTTCTCTCTCAATCTCCATTTCTGTACGGTTTTTTAAATTTTCTTTCTGGGGGTTTGCTCTGTTGTGTTGCCAAATGGAACAAGAATTCAACTTTGTCGTTAATTAATAATATATGGTGCCGGCCGGCGGCCGTATTGTGTGTTCTCCGGCAGCTGGTGATTTTTATTAGTTAATCTTAAATTTTCGACTAGTGACTCCATGAAGGCTATAGGACTAAAGAAAAGAACTATTGAATCGAGTGACAAACCAGGCGAGTAGATATGTCTTTTCCCACCATTGGTTTCTTGTAGGTGAATGCATGAGGTTTGAATTATGCTTGCTTTCAGACAAAGAAACATTGATTTGAGAATTTGAACAATGACTGTGTTTGGTAAAAGATTTGGTTACGCAATCATATTCGGAGCTGGACTGTCAATGGTGACTCTATATCTAAGAATAGCACCGAGTTCTTTTTTTTCTTGGAATACCGGTCCCCTCCATGAGCTAGTCATGTAAGTTTTCAAAGTGGGGTATTTGTCTAAAGATGATTCACTACTTTCCTTTGGCTATGACAGCAAAATGTCAGCTTTCTGTTTATATTTACTCTATGTAGGCAAAATGTAGAAAAGAGGCACAGTCCTACTGTACTAGCTTCTGCTTTCCTTCTTGTTTTCCCATGAAGTTCCAATTTTGATTCCAGGCATATGGGATCACCAGCCTCTGGTGAGTTGGAGAAGTCCGGCAAGACGAACGGAGGAAGTAATTCCGGCTATCCTGAAGGTGACGATAGTATCGATTCTCCGTATGGTGGGAATACTGCCTCAACTGAAGAGAGGCCTTCTGTGTCTGATGCAAACCAGGATGCTGTGGCTTCTTCTCCTTCGCCTTCGGTTTCCGTGTTTGGAAGTGAACGTAGGTGGGCTGACACCACGTCCTACCATACAAAGAAGGTAACTTTTTGAGCTTCGGTCTCTAGTTCTTTATGTTTGTGTGACTTTTACGAAAAGAAGTTATCTTTTCACTGTTTCAGAAGCACCAGTCTTGGTTTCAACTTCCAAATGGAGACTGGGAACTGGGAAAGATCATATCAAGATCGGAGAATGAATCCGTTATTACAACTTCTGATGGGAAGGTAAGTGAAATTTTGTATAGCAAACCTTGATGATTTTTCTCCTTTCATGTTTAGGTGTTTTCATCAGTGTCTTTTTTTGTGTTTGCTGAAGGTGCTAACGGTGAAATCTGAAAGTCTTGTACCAGCAAATCCTGATATACTTGATGGTGTAGATGATCTGATGCAGCTTAGCTACTTAAATGAGCCATCAGTTCTATACAATCTTCAGTACAGATACAATCAAGACCTGATATATGTAAGTGTTGGCATAAGTGTTAGTTTTTGTGAGTCGAGCTTGAAATTTTTTTTGCTAACTGGTTGAAACTTATTATCTAGACAAAAGCAGGACCTGTGTTGATAGCTATCAATCCCTTCAAGAAAGTTCCATTATACGGGAATGATTTTATTGAGGCGTATAAGAATAAATTTATTGAGAACCCGCATGTGTATGCCATTGCAGACACAGCTATCAGAGAAATGATACGAGGTGCTTAGCGATTCGTTAGTTTCTTTTTGTTCTCCTGTCAGGAAGTTCCATCTGTATTTTCTTAATTGTTTCTTTCTCTCACTCTCCAGATGAAGTTAATCAATCTATCATCATAAGGTTAGTATTTGCAATTATTTTAACCCTTCTCACTTTCTGCTTTTGCAAACTTTGTCATTCTTGTATCCACTTTTTAATGGTCCAATCTTATAAAGTCAAAGTTTGTTTTGATTCCACAGTGGTGAGAGTGGAGCTGGAAAAACTGAGACTGCTAAGATAGCAATGCAGTATTTGGCTGCTCTTGGTGGTGGTAGTGGGATAGAGTACGAGATACTGAAAACGAATCCCATTTTAGAAGCGTTTGGTAATGCAAAGACTTTGAGGAATGACAATTCAAGTCGCTTTGTAAGCTCCGTGTAAACCTTCACGGTTAAAACTTATGAATTTATGATAACATCGGCATATTGTCCCTTCCCCTGAAATAAGGATTGATTTTTTTTTTTGGCTGAATGTTCCAGGGAAAGCTGATTGAGATCAACTTTAGTGAAACAGGAAAAATATCGGGTGCTAGAATCCAAACTTGTAAGACTACTTGAAATGCTTCTTTATCATTTCTATATTGAGCTTTTGATATGTATCACTGAAATGTTCTTCTTCAATGCCGGTCTTCGTCTGTGGATGCTGGACAGTTTTACTTGAAAAGGTAATTTAAAATACTCGGGTGCATGTTAAAATTGTATTGTATTTTTAACTCAACACTTATAAGCTATTTGTGGAGCAGTCTAGAGTGGTCCAATGCATGGAAGGTGAAAGATCATACCATATATTCTATCAACTTTGTGCCGGTGCTCCATCGAGACTTAGAGGTATGCATTCCCATCTTTATTCATTCCGAAATATAATTATAAACTAACTTTTTATTTTATTTCAATTTCTCTTGCACATGAAGATAAGATAAATCTGAAGAGTGCAAATGACTATAACTATCTGAGGCAGAGCAACTGCTGCTCAATTGATGGGGTAGATGATGCTCACAACTTTCACATTGTTACGGTATTGCTTTTCTCTTCCTCGTGTTTTAGTGCTTCATTCATTTTCTTGATTTTGTTTGGTTGTTTTTAGAGTATTATCAACTTTGTCATGGGTGTTTGATACTTGCAGGAAGCTCTTGACATTGTTCATGTTAGTAGAGAAGATCAAGAGAGCGTCTTTGCAATTCTTGCAGCTGTATTATGGCTGGGAAATGTCTCATTTACCGTAATTGATAATGAGAATCATGTCGAACCTTTGGAAGATGAAAGTAAGATAACCTTTGCAGCAGTGTATGGTTACGATGCTTAACTTGTTATATTTTTAAGCCTTAATATTGACAAAGTTGTATGTGGCTTTCAGGCCTGGTCATTGTGGCAGAATTAATTGGCTGCAAACTTGAGGACCTTAAGCTGGCATTGTCAACTCGGAAGATGAGAGTTAGGAATGATACAATCGTACAGAAGCTAACTTTGTCGCAGGTATACCTTCCTTTTGCGACTTTCTGCCAGTGACCAAAAAGAAAATAACTTTTTTATTTGTATTGACCTTTATCTTTTCTCAACTTTCAGGCCATGGATGCTAGAGATGCTTTGGCAAAGTCGGTTTATTCTTCTTTATTCGATTGGCTGGTAGAACAAATAAATAAATCTCTTGCAGTTGGAAAAAGGAGAACTGGCAGATCCATCAGTATTTTAGATATCTATGGATTTGAATCATTCGATGTACGTAATACGACATTTCTCAAGCTCTTTCTTTCTCATCTTTCATGTTTTCTCATCTCTGCTTGCTTTATGCAGAGGAATAGCTTTGAGCAGTTCTGCATTAATTATGCAAATGAAAGACTACAACAACACTTTAATCGCCATCTCTTCAAGTTAGAACAAGAGGTAGCTACAAGCTCTGCTTATGAGCTTCAAATTTATGTCAAAAGAGTTTTTTTCACCTCAAATTTGAGATTGAAGGAAAAATTTATGTTATTTTGCTTCATTTTGATCACTCTCTCTGGTTTCCAGGAATATATCCTCGATGGCATTGACTGGACCAAAGTTGATTTCGAAGATAATCAAGACTGTCTCAACCTTTTCGAAAAGGTACGGCCAGGGCGCCTGATCATTTTGAAGTATGAGCATATTGTACAATGCTGAGATTCCTCTAATGGTTTTTGTTTGTTTGTAGAAACCACTGGGCTTGCTATCACTATTAGATGAAGAGTCCACTTTCCCAAATGGCACAGATTTGACTTTTGCCACTAAGCTTAAGCAACATCTGCAATCGAATTCGTGTTTCAGAGCAGACCGAGGCAAATCCTTTGCAGTTTTCCATTACGCTGGGGAGGTATTGTTGATAAATTTGCTTAATTAGTATGCTTTTTTTATATGTCTAATGATTTTACTTGTTCCAATAAATAGGTTGCATATGATACAACTGGATTTCTGGAGAAGAATAGGGACTTATTGCACATGGACTCGATTCAGCTTCTTTCTTCATCCTCACGCCACCTCCCCCAGATATTTGCGTCAAATATGCTGGCTCAATCCGAAAAACCTGTCATTGGTCCCTTGCATAAAGCTGGTGGAGCCGATTCCCAAAAGCTGAGTGTTGCAACAAAATTCAAGGTACCTCTCTAAATTTTGAGTAAAATGTTGTCTGATGAGAGGTTTGTTTGCTGCTGCTCATACTTTGTGTGTGCTTTAGGGTCAACTTTTTCAACTGATGAAACGCTTAGAGAGTACCACGCCACATTTCATACGCTGCATAAAGCCCAACAACATCCAATCTCCTAGATCATACGAGCAGGGACTCGTATTGCAACAGCTAAGATGTTGCGGGGTCCTCGAGGTTGTCCGAATATCCAGGTCCGGATTTCCTACAAGAATGACGCATCAGAAGTTCGCCAGAAGGTGAGTTTAATTTTTGTTCACATTCGAGTTTGTCTTGTCTTGTCATCGAGTTTGATATAGAATTTTTTTCCAAGAACAGGTATGGTTTCCTTCTACTCAAAAGTGCAATCTCTCAGGACCCGCTCAGTGTTTCGGTGGCGATTCTTCACCAGTTCGGTATCTTGCCCGAGATGTATCAAGTTGGCTATACAAAGTTATTTTTCCGCACTGGACAGATCGGGATGCTCGAAGATACGAGAAACCGCACTCTTAGTGGCATTTTACGCGTCCAAAGCTGTTTCCGGGGCCATCAAGCTCGTTCCTCCGTGAGAGAGCTTCAGAGTGGGATAGTCATTCTTCAGTCATGTACTGGCATTTCCTATTTATTCTTATAACCTTTGTTTTTCTTTGTTTCTTCTCTTGAGAGGAATGACACTCTATCCTTGCGCAGTTATTCGAGGGGAAAAGATCAGAAAGCAATACTCGATCCAACGGGAAAGACATCGAGCTGCCATTGTTATCCAAAGACAGGCGAAGAGCATGATTTGCAGGAGTAAATATAACAGCATTCATCAGGCATCGATCTCGATACAATCTGGTAAAACCTTCTTGATCTTCCCTTTCTTGTACAATACGATTCATGAGATGAATATATCGGTTAGAAGATTCTCCTCCCTGACTCGATCGATGCTCGAAACCAGTTATTCGTGGATGGTTGGTTCGAAGATGCTCAGGTGATGTGGGCCTATTAATCTCCAGGATCAAGGTAAATGATTGTTCACTTTCTTTCCTGTGCATTAAGATTCCGTTGGGTTGGAAAAATGAACCGGTTGATCCAAACAGGGGAACGAGTCGGAGGAAGTGCTGGTGAAGGCCTCGTTTCTCGCTGAGCTACAGCGGCGGGTTCTCAAGGCAGAGGCCGGATTTCGAGAGAAAGAAGAGGAGAACGACATCCTCCATCAACGGATACAGCAATACGAGAGCCGTTGGGCCGAATACGAAGTGAAAATGAAGTCGATGGAGGAAGTATGGCAGAAACAGATGAGATCTCTGCAATCGAGTCTCTCAATTGCGAAAAAGAGTCTTGCAGTCGACGATTCCGAGAGAAACTCCGATGCGTCAGTTAATAACACAAGTGACGAAAGGGATTCGACTTGGGATAGTGGAAGTAATAACTATAGAAGCCATGAGGAAGGTAACGGGCACAGGGTTAGACCGATGAATGCCGGTTTGAGCGTTATAAGCAGATTGGCCGAAGAATTCGAGCAGAGAAGTCAAGTGTTCGGAGACGATGCCAAGTTTTTGGTCGAGGTGAGATCTGGACAGGTGGAAGCGAACTTGAACCCGGACAGAGAGCTTAGAAGGTTGAAGGCGATTTTCGAGAGCTGGAAGAAGGATTATAGCGCGAGATTACGAGAAACAAAGGTGGTATTGAACAAGCTTGCGAGCGAAGAAAGCGCGAGCACTGTCGAGAAAGTGAGGAAGAAATGGTGGGGGAGGTTGAACAGCACTAGGCATATTTGATACTTGGCGGTTCGTAAACCAATCTGGTTTAGGTTGCTGCTCGAGCTGGTTGAGGTCGAAAATGTCCTCGGATGAGTTTTTCATGGACGCATAGTCTAGTAATTATTGAGCGTTTGAAAGATCTATCAATGTATATCATTCTTTATCATGTTTGATATTTGTGTACAACACAGCCTAGGTATATGTTTGTCCACGTCTGTAGCCACTCCTGCTGTGCTATTAATAGCAGCAAGGAAGCTATTTGCAGAGAGGGTTTTGTGTACTTTATAACAAGCTACTGGTATTTCCTATCTAATATCAAATGAGTGAATTACCAGCTCGACAAGTAAGGCTCGATAGTTGGCTCGACTAGTCTCGAGGTTACATACTCAATGAGATACCATTGATCTACAACCAAAACACGGGTTGGTATATAACCCCCTGTATAAATCTATATATTTGATCTGAAATTACAAAAGAATTGATAGTCAGGGAGAAGAAGCATTCTTCTTTTTGGTTGCCTGGCTCCCTAACAATCAGTTATATGTATGTATGTTAAGAGTGCTTGCAGCAAGTAAGCACACAATCGTCGATGAAATTGGTGAGCTGACTAGTATACAATATGGGATCACTCCTGAAATGGTCAACGTGAGGAGTTGACACAAAATTGCAAGCCCTCACTTCGTGTCCAGCCCTCTTCTGTTCCTTGATGAACAATTCCACCGATCTGGACGGTATCACTCTATCTGCAGAGCTGTAAATGTACAGCTGCGGGCATTTCGGCTGCTGTGTTGATAATACGCTCAACACATCAGACAATCTCCTGCAAGAAGAACAGTGAAAAAACAATGGCTGTGAGTTTAAGCTTTTTTGACAATGGATTATGCAGCGTGCATTGAAAAAGAGCTCTCGTTACTTGTTTACTGCAGGAAGATTCAGAACCACGCCAAAGAACTTCTCCAGAACCATTTGCAAAGCTGTTTCGGTTAGCGCAGGCTTCGGTTGGTGGTCGAATGATGATTTACTACTACTGCCAACTAATACCTTCTCCACATCTGAAATCAGATTCCCTTTTGTAGCCACACTGTTCTTTTTTAGAAATGCAGCACAGAAACCCGAAGCCCACACCTAACACGAATGAAAAGCATCGCTCGTATGAATCCCGATCGACAAAGACATAATCTTTAGCAGGAAGACAAAGAAAAAGATTATTCTTTTTCAGATATACTCGTGAACAGAATCCCAAACAATGTTCTTTGTAAGTTGAGGTTCAATGGCTTGACAACAACATATGCATAAATGTTTGTTTAAATGTAATGATGTGAACTATGAAGCATGATGAGTAATCAAAGTCCAACACTTTGAAAAATGTTTGATTGATTCAGTACCTGTGGATCAGGGGTAGCAACTGGTGCGGAATCCACAACGCAGGCCCGAATCCTCTTTACTAAAGCAGGATCATGTTGCTGAAACTTCTCCAGCATAACTCCATACCTGCAAATGCAGCATTCAAGAACAAAGACATCCATAAAGTTCGGCAATCTATGCTTCTCAACAAAAAGAAGAGAAAGAAGAAACATACGTCAACCATCCAGTATTGCTGAAAGTGTGGAAAACCAAGTTCTTCCCAATCTCTTCCTCTTCCAACCACCCAACAAGATGGTTAACAAGCAACTCCACATCCTGCTCGGCTTTGCCCCCAACTTGGTAGCTAAGGATCTCAGACATGGGGAAAGTGAACGTGATAGCATGAAAGCCCATAGAGGTATACCACTCAGCATATTTCTTCAGATGCTTCTGCTTCGATCCCAGCCATCCGAGCAGAACCACAACCGTCCTGGACTTCTCCGAACAGCAATCAGACGAACCAGAGGCATTAGGTTGCGGTAGGTGCCATCTGTATAGAACATCTGGAGTCGAAGAAGACAATGTAGTCTTAGGTACAATTTGCTGCTGCTTAGGCCCTTTAGCCAGCTGAGCTGACTGGTATAACTCTGCCAGGAGAGGAGATGCAGCAACAATTGAAGAAGCTCCACAATTGGCAGCCAAAAATGGGGTTGAAGAACGATGGAAGTCGTTGACATTAGGCAAAGGGACACGAATTCTATTGACAAAGGAGAAATCAGCTAGCTTGGACACAGCAATGTGAGAAGACCATGAGAAGTCAGAATCCTGAACAGATTCATCAAGCCGCGAGGAATCCGAACCGTTGGAATATCTGAGAGATGGGAATCTATCCGTGGAGACGGATGCCACGGCGACGGCAGCTGCTGCCACTATGGGCCGTTGCAGGATTCCGGACAAGGAAGCCATTCTTGATGTTAAAGATGGCAGCTTTTCATAAGAAAGAGAGCAACCCCATGGATGGAAATTCAAACTACAGAAAAATCAAATGAATTGAGCAATGCCGTGTGAAAATCACAAGATTGAGAAAGAGGGGTTATATCAATCGGCTTACCTCAGCGAGGGAAGCAACCGGGCTGTCGGAATTTGACAGCCCGATTCAGAAGACGAGTCCTAATTTCGGGAGGTCAAAGGAATTGACCTGACCTCCCGCCTGTATTCTTCTTCTTCGCGTTTGTTTGCCCTTTCTTGCCTGAGAAATCGTCAAAGGAAGAAGAAGCAGAAGAAAAACGATTAAAATGGGGTTTGCGTAAAAGGAAGCGATGAACAGTTTGAGATTTGAAGGTGGGCGGCGGGGATTGTTCGTATTGAGAGCGACTTCAATTTGGTTTTTCCCTTCCAACAATTTGGGAGAGAATGAGACGAACAAACAAGTAACCCAGCGCGCAGGCGGGAAAGGACAGTTCTGCCCATGGCATCTCTTTCAATGCGGACACAACAGAAGGGCAAAGAAGGAAGGAAAAGGTAAAAACCCCTTCTGCGTCACCACTCTGTTATTTTTCCTAACGTTTCCAGAATCCATGGCGGACACGGAATTGCAGATAAAGTTTGCAGCTTTTTTTCATGAGAAGGAAAAGGGAGGGAGGGAGCTTACCGGAAAGGAGGATATGGGTGATGGGCAATGGATCCTCCTGGGAAACCTGACCCGTTATTGATATATATAGAATTTCAAAATACAGGGATGGGCATTTTCACCATGGAATTCGGACCACAGCTCTGTCCATTACCTCAAATCCGAATTTTTTATGCATAAGCGGAAAACCAGATTCCTAATTCTTCTTCTCATGTAGATTTGACTTTTGTTTGTTTGCGAGTGATTACAAAGTTTTAACGAAGGATTTGCAGATGGTTCGGCGGGAATATGCATAGTACATTCCTTTGCATCCTCGTTGGCCCCGTTTCTATACTTCAAACCATCCACAGCCACATTTTTCATAGGAGTTGCGTGGACCGTTAAACCGGGTGAGAGAATAGTGGTCTGATTTAAAATTTTGAAATGTATTAATCATATTTGATGAATCTTGTTGAGACTTGTCGAGAGGGTTACTATAAAAAATAGTATGATAGGGGTAATTAGTATTATGAGGGAACTCAAAAACGAAAAAACACTAGGAAGATGCACGTGAGATGATTGTATGTATAGTGGTCTGTCTGTCATCTTTTGGATATGATGATTTTGAGATATGTTTTATAGTACTTTGAGATCTCTGCTGCTATCTTAATTTAGCAACTGTTATTGTTAAGTGATGTAAAGGGTGGGGTGGTATTAGTTTAGTAATTACTAAAGATATATTGATAATTATTGATTTAAAAATTTTGTTAGCAATGCCACATTGGCAATTTGTCCAATTTTTTAAGAAAAATATTTATGATAGCCATGTCACTTTAGACCATTTTTATAAAAAATTTACATTTTGAAGAAATTGTTAATGAATTGTTAAAATGAAGGAGTTTAAAAATTGTTAAATTAGTTAATTGTCAAAGTTTTTGATGTGGTGATAAAATTGTTATTAAAAATTGTTAAACTATTGATGAGATGGAGATAATGATCTAAGATTGTTCGGAAATTCTCTATGGTTCCCAGTCCTATTTAGTTGAATTATATTTGTGTATTTAGAACGTACTTTTTTAAATATAAGAGCTCCGATCACTTGTGAGATTTGGCTAAATTTAAATTTAATATTTAACGTACAAAGTTACTAACTGAGGATATTCCCATCCATATGAATAAAGAGAGTTGTAAAATAAGATGAATATGAGACTTACATGGTTGGGAGGAAGAGTTTTTTGTTGCAAATTTACCTATTATGCAATTCCATTTACAATTGCAAATGTAGCCATATAAGCCAAATTTAGTATTTTTAATTAGTTTAAATATCTTAAAGTGACGAAGATGATATGAAAAAGAAAGAGGACTCATTATATGAAAATGAGAATAAATTGTATGGATGAATGTGAAATGAAATTGAACAAGTGTAAAATTACAAAGTGAATGATGAGGCATGGATCATTATTTACAATTACAATTTTAACCATAAATGAGGATGGTTTAAGTTACTCTAAGATAAATTTATTATTATTTTTGGACGAGATAATTTTTGATCAAAAAATCAATTAATATAGCATATTAGTTTAAATTAGTACAAAAAAACAAAAATGTCCGCAAATAAGCTACAAATCTACCACTAATATTAAATCCGAAACCTCTAGATCGCGAATATGACGAGATAACTACACCACTTTATGGCTTGTCCCGATTTGGTTGAATATCTACAAGTTAGGGAAAACTCCAATGGGTTTGTGCTGTAATCAAGTCCCTGAAATGGACAGTCTGCCAATTTGCCAACTCACCGCCTCTGTTTATTTATCCATTTCAAACTTCATTCCATCCTTTCTCTGCTTTACCCATCTTCAAAAACCAGAGTTATGCAGAAACCTCATTATCGTGCTTCTTGTCGCCATTCTGCAGACTTCGGTTTCCACCGCCGGCGCTCAATCCTCTGGGATTAGAGGAGGCGACAATGGCTTGAAAGTTCCCATTTCCCAGTTTCTGAACTCCCTCCAGTCGATCCTCGAAATGATTAATGACGTCAGCTCCACAATCTATGAGTTTAACGGCGGCGGCTCCACAATCTTTGAGGATAATTTTATTTTGTGATTAACAGACTTTTAATCGATTAATATATTTTATTAATATATCGATCATTTTATTGATCGACCTAATTTGGATTAGATCATGTTTAATTTATTCGATTGGTTAATCATTTTAATCAATCCTACATTTTACATTCCTAATGACTTTTGTGTGTGTGACTGTGTAACATGCTTAATGACTATTATGTATCGTGTAAGTAGAATCAAACCAGGTTGGGTTAGACTCAATCAGATCAAACTAGACTCTCGTCAAGTTCAGATTTATAGCTTGTTAATTGTGAATACTGCTCAATGCATTGGCATCTACCACTCGTGTTAATTGTTATGAATAGATATCGCTTTTGTTAATTGTCATGAATTTCATATTCTATCGAAAACACATTTCAGTGGCGAATTCATAGGTCCCCTTTAGGTCAAAGTTTAGCTCACTTACAAATCCTAAACCAACAAAAAAAGGTATTCGTAAAAATTGAACCACACCGATATCAAACCAAAAACCTTCGAATTGCCGATTCACAATCACTGTACCACCAACTAAGTTAAATGGACCAAGTCCAGTTTATGTGGTTGGTTAGTCGAAATGTTTTCTACGAATTGGGCACCTTAATTGAAGATGCCCTAGACATACATAATTAAGACAACGACTTCTGTTCCCTCTGCAATAATTAAAACCTAAGGCCTTGACCTAAGAACCCCCCTTCCCGATCTGGTATTAATACTTCCATGTTAGGGCAGAAGACTCCATGGATTGGGCTCTGCAAGGCCCTGAAATGGACAGTCTCTGTTCCCTCCACCGTTGAATTGTCCTTATCTGCCATTTCCGCCAACTCACCGCCTCTTTAATTCCTTCACCTGCCCCCCCCCCCCCCCCCTCTCTGTTTATTTATCCATCCCTCCCTCCATCGATCTCCAAACTTCACTCCATATCCTTCCTTCCACTTCTCTGCTTTACCCATCTGCAAAAAAGAGTTATGCAGAAACAGAGCACCTCCTTCCTCCTGCTCCTGCTCCTTGTCATCATTCTGCCGTCCCTTTCCGCCCAATCCTCTGTTGCGTATTCCAGAAACAGAGGAGTCGACAGCAGCAGCCAGTACTATCAGAACCAATGCTTGAGAGTACCCATTTCCCAGTTTCTGAGCTCCCTGGAAGCAATCCTTGAAATTATTAAGGATGTTAATTCCATCATTTCTAACTTTGGCGGCGGCGGCGGATTCTTCGGCGGGTCCCGCCTGACCAGTGCCATTTCCGACTGTCTTGACTTGCTTGATCTCTCTGCCGATGTCCTCTCTTGGTCCATCACCGCTTCCAAGTCCCCCAAAGGTCATTCCTTTTAGCTCGTTCTCCTTAAATTTCTGGTTAGTGAAACGAGTAAAGATCAATTCTTTATTCATGGAGTTGCATGTTTCGATGTGTTTTCAATATCGTGTCGGTACTAATAGTCCGACCGATTGGATTTTAAACTTTTTATTTGGATAATTCGGTGCAATTTGATATAATGACGTATTTAATAACGATTTAACTATAATTTATATCGATTTGTATGATTGATGCGGTTTTGTTTTGAAAACCATAGTATATATAGGAGATCTATAATATAAGTTCACTTGTCAAAATTGTGCTGGTACTAATGGTCCAATCGATTGAATTTTAATTTTTTTGTCGTTTGATTTGGTGCAATTTTGATATAACGAGTATTTAATTACGGTTCATTAATAACTTATAATCGTATAAATTTTTGAATCACGATTTGACGAAGATTGATACGATTTTGAAAACCATAGGAACCTAGAATATAGGAATAACACTCTGGTTTTCTTTTTGACCCATACAAATATTCCCATCGGCTCCCACATGCACTGCCTCCCTATCTTTGCTTTGTGTCTTTCGGGATAGTGACGGATCTAGGGAAGCGTCAATCGGCTTAATAATTTTTTTTTTTATATTTAAAAAATATTTTTATATAATTCAAGTTAGTGCATTTAATTATTTAAATTTTTTTATATTCATATATCTTATTTGATTTTTTTAGAGATTATAATCCATCGATCTTACCTCTAATGGCTAATAGATTAGGTTTTTTTTGGGATACGTCTAGTCCATTTTCGAACATAGATGGTAGATAATTTGTTTATTTACAATAAGCTAACATGCCCAATGAATTGGATCATTATGTACCAGGTACAAACAACAACAGCACGGGCGACCTAAGCTGCGATTTGAAGACATGGCTGAGCGCCGCAATGGCGAATCCGGACACATGCATCGAAGGCTTCGAAGGAACAAACTCCATCCTCAAATCCCTCGTCGCAGGCGGACTCTCTGACATCACCTCCTCAGTTCAACAGCTTCTAACCGACGTCGACAGCCCAAAGAACAAACCGGCCGGCTCCAATTCAAACTCAGGAGGAGACAAGTTCCCCTCGTGGGTCCAGCGCCAAGACCGTCGTAAGTTGCTGGCGTTAGCCGTCAACGGCTTAACGGTGGATGCAGTGGTTGCCAAGGACGGAAGCGGCAACTTCACCGACATCATGGACGCCGTCGCCGCCGCCCCTGACTACAGCATGAAGCGGTACGTCGTCTACATCAAGGCCGGCGTTTACCAAGAGTATGTCGAGATTAAGAAGAAGAAATGGAACCTTATGATGATCGGGGACGGTATGAACCGGACCGTCATCACCGGAAACCGCAACTTCATCGACGGCTGGACCACCTTCCGCACGGCGACTTTCGGTATGTTCAATCGAAATCATAATCTTTCGAAATTGACGTTTGGTGGGTAAAATTATTTGAAAGATTTCCTGAAATAGTTAAAATTAGTTGTAAAGTACTTGCTTATCGGTGTCAGTGGAACATCACCAGATCGGGGGCCACCAATCAATGTTTCGTTAAGAGAAATCGATGAAGCTGACCCATTTAATCCATAAAACCGCGTACCAACTGTTTGAAAAGTGTTTGCCGCGTTTTTTTTGGTAGTATTCAAATATCATAAAAGAAGTTACAAATTCGTCGCCATCGTCCCTAATTAATTTCAAGAAAAGGATGGGTGAGGTTTTAAATAATTTTTTTAATTTAACATTATAGGAAAAAGAAGTCAAAAATTCGTCACCATTAGGTAATTTATGGTGGAGTTTTCAATTGTTTACCGATAATTTTCTATGAACATCATAACTAGTTATTTGTGTAATAAATTACAAGAGTGTTCGGATTGTTTTTGTTACTGGTTATTGATTCATGTAACTAACTACAAGAGTGTCTGGAGTCACCAAACCGATCATCAGAAAGTTGTTGGTGGTTGGCTTGGCTTTTAAGAAAAGGATTTTAAGCGTAGAAATGGTTTTGCAATTACTGAATGCGATAATTGTTTTTTTAGCTCTACTTTATCACCGATAAGTTTTCGTGATATTATTAAGAATTTTATAACTACTTATTTGTGTAATAAAATATTTGTACATGATGAATTATTTTTTTCATATATTAACTCAGATAATCAGTTACGAGACTTTCATGAGTCATAAAAATCATAGACTAGTTTGAACTAAAATTTTAAGTATTATTAATATTGAAAATTAAAATTATTTTCCCACCGGCTTAACACGTTTTTTTGTCCTTTTACTTTAAATCTTTAATAATTAAACACTTTAAGCTTTTATTTATCACCTCTAGTTGTTAATTGTATTTCAATTAATTTTTGTTTCATAAAGATCATTAAATCTTTTCTTTTTCGAAAAGGAAAGGTCATTGCATCTTTCTTTTTGCAAAGTTTTCCATTTAATTTCACTATTAAAGCTTTGATAATTGATACATTTTTAATTAAAAATGATAAAAGTTTTAATATACATTTTTAAATCGGAAATAGAAGGGACGAACATATTTTTATAAAGAAAGAAATTAAAAATACTATATAAGTGTCCATATTTTCATAGAGTATATTCAATTTGAACTCAAAAGTAGCGAAATGTTTGGCTAACTAGACACACAACTCTGTCCACGAATATGGACATGATGTGTAATATTATTGATCTAGTTACATGATGATCATTTAATCTAATAATAATTACAAATGCAGCTGTGAGCGGGAGAGGATTCATAGCAAGAGACTTAACGATCGAGAACAGCGCCGGACCGGAGAAGCACCAAGCGGTGGCTCTACGGTCCGACTCGGATCTATCCGTTTACTACCGGATAGAGGTCCGGGGCTACCAGGACACTCTGTACACCCACACCATGAGGCAATTCTACAGGGACAGCGTGATCAAGGGAACGGTCGATTTCATCTTCGGAAATGCGGCGGCGGTGTTTCAGAACTGCTCCCTCCTGGCGAGAAAGGGGCTGGACAACCAGAAGAACACGATCACCGCCCACGGAAAGAAGGACCCGAACCAGTCGACTGGCTACTCGATCCAGTTCTGTAACATCGGGGCGGATTCGGATCTGGCGCCGTACGGGAATTCGAGCTACACGTATTTGGGCCGGCCGTGGAAGAATTTCTCGACGACGGTGGTGATGCAGTCGTACATCGGGGAGGCGGTGAGGCCCGAAGGGTGGCTTGAGTGGAATGGGCCGATGTTTCTGGACACGCTTTACTATGGTGAGTTTATGAATTATGGGCCTGGGGCGGGTATGGGCCGGAGGGTGACTTGGCCCGGGTATCATGCGTTGAATAGCTCGTCGGCGGCGGCTAATTTCACCGTGGGGCAGTTTATTGAAGGGAATTTGTGGCTGCCGTCGACCGGAGTCAGATACAGTGCTGGGTTTCAGCAGTAATTACTAATCAGTCACTCGTAATTAAAAATGAGTTGTGTATTTTTATTCTTGGATAATTACCTAATTCTTCCCGTAACTTTGGATCACGTTATATAGAGATTTTAAGACTTTCAAATATTGTGTATCAAAATTGATGCGTAATATAAGGAAATCTTAACATCATTACATAATTTGGTTTAAAGTTACGAGACTTATTAGATATCTCACCAATTTTATAGAACGATTTGGTGATTCAAAAGAGGCATTTGATAAGGAGATGGGTGGTCATGTTGTAAGTTCATCTTGTATGTTTGTGTTGAAATTTTGTTTGATCAATTTTTTTTTAATATATATGCAATTTTTCTCGTTATCGTATGTAACAGATTAGTTTTGTTAGACCTCTTCATTTAAATATCCGTTAAATATGCTGATGTGGTATCGTATTTGGGTCCACCTATCTTATGTGGTACTTCCACATCAATTTTAACCAAACCATGATTGAATTGAATCCCAGATGGAGGCAGCGACAGTAGATGATCGAGAGGAAGACGTCAGGGAAAGAGAGAGCAATAAGAATGAGGAAAGATAAACGGTCCGTCTGATCGATTGTAATTATGTTTTAAACCGGTTGGGTAATGTTCCAAAGTCCACATGGATAATTTAAGTGACTCAATTTGATGACTAGATATATTTAACGAAATATATAGATGGGAATTGGTTTTTGAATAGATGCGTAAAGTTCACATACGAAAAGACGTCGAGGTTACTTTTTATACATTGTGTACTAGTTTGTGATTTGGATATTTAGTGGACTATTTAGGACAATTAGCCAAAACATAGTTAGTCATATGGAAGGTGTAGTTAGATTTGAAATCTGGTGGCCTACACCTTTAGCCTCCAACGACACAATGCAATCAACTGAACAGGTTCATGGAACCGTACTTAGCCGGTTCGATACACATAATAGTACCGCGTTAGCATGTCAACCAAAATTTTCTATTTAGTCACTGCAATCAAGCTGCTGGTGTAATCCTGGTTATGGACGGATAGTTTTCGGAAGCAGAGCAGTGGCGATTTGGTACCTTCGTATGGCTTGAAACTCCCCCTTATGTCAACTTGTAAGATCGCCACTTCAGTCTTCTTCTGCTTTACTTTTCCTGTGGGTGGATTCAAAGTTGATTGCTTTTGCGGATATTTCTTAAGCTAAGCAACGAGTTTGAACGTTGGCAGAGTTACACTAATGAGATGCTTGGGCAACCGTCTTACTTCAAAAGTTCACATCTTTCCTTCCTTCTACTCAGAAACCAAACTTCTGTCTATATCATCTCTGCACATTTCTTCCTCAGTCGTCTTCCAGTTCCAATTTGTGTTTGGTGAAAGACCCTATTGCCCTTGAAGAAGCATTGTCCATCTTGCCGAACTCCAACTCAACAACTCTCGGAACCCAACTCCATGGATATGTCATTAAGGTCGGGTTCAACAACGATGTGTTCACTCAGAACAATCTCATCCGTATGTACACTGAAAGGTAGCCATTTGGCTCATGGAGGCAAGGTGTACGATGAGATATCCCAGAGAAATGTTGTTTCTTGGGCATTGCTCATCTCTGGTGCTGTTCAGTGTTCGGAACCCGAATTGGCATTGGAGCATACGATTGACAAAGTACATGGTTTTGTTAATAGAAGTCTTGACATATAAGCTAGGTTGGATTTCTTGGAGCAAAATGTAACTTATTGGGTGGTGCTGATTGCTGCGGATACTGCTGCAAATACAGCCATGGCGGACTTGCCAATAAGCTTAAGCAGCATCTGCTATCGAATTTGTGATTTAGAGAAGACTGAAGCAAATATGTGTGTATGACTTGGAAAATTACAAACGATTGCACTGTCGCATTACTAACTGCAACTCAGTTTCACACCATCGCCGCCGCCACGCTGTCTTCTTTTCACAATGCTCTTACAACCTCCCAAGAACCTCCTTTACTTGCCTCTCGACTCCCTTCTGTAAATACGAATGTGACAACCGATCGATGACCTCCTTCCCGAACGAAAACACCAGCGCTTTCCTTGCCGCATCCAAGTCTATCCCTCGAGCCCGCATGTAGAATATCTGGTCGTCTTCCAGGTCGCTAATCGCAGCTCCGTGAGAGCACTTCACATCATCGGCAATGATTTGGAGGTTCGGTTTTATGTTCACCGTTGCCTGCGGCTCCAACAACAGGCTCCTCGTCAATTGCCCTGCATCCGTCTGCTGTGCATACCTGTATACACCATAGAAATGTGAGGAGCCACAGAATCGGATCAGATGATCGAATGTGGAAACAAAGGTACCTACCGGTTCACCCTCACGTTCCCATCGAACACGGCTTGTCCCAAGGAGTGAGCAACAATGCACTTGTGAAGCTGCCGACTGGAAGCCCTCGGATGATCGAAGATCAGCCTACTGTGGAGATCCTGCGTTTGATTCCCGGCAGACAAATGAAAGGTTGAGACTTCTGTCTCGGTGTCCGGGCCCAGCTGCTGGATGTGGAGATTGTGCCTGCTTAACTTCCCACCACTGCTTGCCTCCACAAGCTCGTAGCTACTAGCTGATTCCTACAAGTGTGGAAATTATGTAAAATTTGAAATAAGATCGTCATGTACTGTATATTGTTCTCGTTATTTCGTTTCCGGTACCAGTTGTTCTGTTTGCTTCCTGCAATCTCATGCATTCGTACCGCATAAAGGAAAAGGACTTGCACGTTACCTGCATCTCTAATGCTAATTAATACAAACAACTTCCTCGAACAAGAAGTGCATTTCTCAGCCTTGCAAATTTAAGCAACATTGCAGAAATATAGTTATACCAGAGACGAAAATTACATAAATGCAGATTCTAGATTCTGAATAGCCAAAGCTTCAAAGATGAGACTGCTGAATTTACCAATCGCTAACAAAATCACAAGCTAACTTCATGCATAGTCATGAAGAAACCAAGTAATGTATCCAGCAAATGTTTTGACAAGTGATAATCCATCACAACTGAAGAATCTCGAAGCTTCATATGCCTAGAGTTCATAGGAATATGGATAGGCTTGATGAAACAATGAGCTAAGATAAACTATTCAGTAAAAGCAAGACGGAGAACTCAGTTATATCAAGAACACAGTTGGACAAAGAAGAAACCAAGTAATGCACAGCACATGTTTTGACAGTGATGATCCATTAAAAGTGAAGAGGCTATGCTAAGACGGAGAACTCGGTTATATCAGTAACACAGTTAGGATAAAGAGAAAGGAGCAACTACTGCACCTGCTTCACTGAAGTCCACTTGATGTGAGCAGAGTTGAAAGACTGATTCTGCACATAAGAATGCTTAACCTTGGCGCCTTTCCCAATCACAACCTCAAGCACTGAATTAGACCAATAACACTTATCCTCATTCCCTTCACTGCTCACAAACTCTTCTATAACCCCGACCTCCCCACCTTCTTCCACCACCACAAACACCCTAGGATTTGACAGTGGCAACACTTTGGATCCACATTCCTCCCCTTGAACAGACAAATACTTCAAATGGATAGGATTCTCTACTCTAACACCAGCGGGAACATAAACAACAGCAACATCAGGAGCTCCCAACCCATTAATTGACCAGAACAAATCACCATACTGGAAATCACTCATCAAAGATGCAACCTTTTCAGAAATTTCACACAAACTCCCCACAAAAACCCCATCAGGCAAATTAGACAAAGCAGTTGAGCTGGCATTCAGCAGGTAGCCATCAGCTATAACAAGATGAGATGAGAAGTTGGTTTCTTCAGACATGGTCGTTGCCAGGTCAGCCATTGGAGGAGGTTGAGAAATTGGGAGGATTTGGGATTGCTTGATGAATGAAGTGTCTGTGAACCGAAAGGCTTCATCTTTGCGGGAGGGCCAAGGTGTGGAGACGAGGGATTCGGAAGAAGAGTCTCGGAGGTTCTGGAGGGAAGAAGAAGAAAAGGTGGAGGAGGAATCTTCGAGGTTTTCGGCTAATTGGAGGACGAAAGGATCGGAGAAGCCGATTCCGGCGGGTGGAGCGGCGGAGAGGAAGACGCTGGTGTGGAATTTGGGGCGTGACCTGAAGGTGGAGTTTGTGGGAGTGCGAATTACAGATGGAGAAAAGGCTAAGGCAGACATTTGGAGAAGTGGGTAAGGTGTTTGCAAATCGTTGATGACTGGCTGGCGACCAAGCTATGTTCCCGGAGGAGCTGCTGGCGATTTTTGACTCTTCCGATTAATGGAGCTGGTGGTGTGTGTTTTCTTAATCCAACAGTCAAAGAAGGTCACCTCAGTTTAATGGTAACTGGTAAGTGATAATCTCATTCCGCCACGGCGGCGCCACCTCGCCGGCGACGGGTAACTCGGATTACTTTATCAATGGTCCAGAAACGGCGACGTTTCAGATACAATTGCCGTTCCGTAAGTATAAGATTTGGACTTGGGGAATGAATTTTCGAAGTAGCGGAATGAGTAAATGCACCATATGTCACTATAAAATGGAGGATATGGAAGTAGCGGAATGAATTTTCGAGTCGATGGAAAAGTTCGATGTTGGTTGTTAGAATGCCATCCTCGGAGGCTACGCGAAATACGGTTATGGAGGATATTGTGACATGGAATACTACGTTTGGGAGTTCAAGAGAAGTCGTTAGCCTATCCGGGATTCTATGCTAACCGGTTTATGTCCGAATTGTATCACATTCTCGTTGTTATTCAGGCAATGCGGGGAGCTAGTCGATGTGAAACTCGGTCTACAGCTTTGTTCTCTTGTGAGTATGTTCTCCAGGTGTGACTTAATGCAAATGGCGAGTTTAGTGGTTGACAAACTTGACATCATCTGTTACAAAGATGTAGTTATCTCGAACGAGTTGATCATCTCCGTATATAACTCGAACGAATCGTAGCGTAGAAACCCTTGTGAGGCTCCCAACAGTCTCATTTACAAACTTGAATTCTTTACAAATTTCGAACCCCACTCACTGACTAATTGCTTTCAGCTGGTAGTTGAAGCTCTGCAGCCGGACATGGCTAGCTCAAGGCACTTGAAAGCTTTCTTGTAACTCAAGAAACCCATGAACCAGAAGTCGAACCCGTCCACAGTTATTATCTCCATATACTTCTGCAATGGATTCTTCACGTTCTCGCTCTGATTGGCCATCTCTACCTTTTCGAGTGGAATCTGAACCTTGTAATGAACTCTGATCGATTTCTTGCCTTCGGGGGAAGACAACTGGATCGATCTCTCGCTGCAGAATGCGAGCTTGTGGGTTGATATGAAGAGCAGGCCGGCAATGGGGCCAGCACTTGTTGATAGATAGCATTGGGAAGCTTTCAACAGTCTTTCGCCTTCGGAAATAGTGAAGAGCTGTCGAAACACTTTCCTTACTCCTCCGACTTGGAGGATTCGGGCTCCGAGAGTTAGCTTCCCCTTCAAGGTGTCCGTTATCTTGCTCCCCAGTTTCACTGTTTGATCATGGCATTGATGAAGTAACATGGTCAGTTTTAGAACTCAATCAAAGCATCATCATCATCATCATCAACATGAAATGAATGCATAGAGAACCGTGAAAACCATCATCACCATCACCATCATTACTGTCAAGAACCGTGACATCCCAATAATTCGAGTTGTTGGGAGAGGGGTTCAGATTGGTTTATGATACTATCGACTAACACGTACCATGCTCACGGATTCCATGCACGAATTTGTCAGCCTTCTTCCCCAGCTTGTTGTTCATCTTTTTGAGCACTGAATCCGATGGCTGTGATGATTTACTTTGTTTCAGCATCAGGGATTTGTGAGCTGGAGTAGGGATGTAGCGTTGTGGTGCATCTTCAAGTAGTAAAGGTGCCATCTTTGCAGAAAGTGAACCCTTCATTGGAACTCCCATAACTTGTTCCTGGTGATGATATGAGCCCTTCATGTTTAGCAGCTGTTTGTTTTGTTGCTTGCTGGTATACCTCGAAGATCACTCGAAAGCTGTAATCTTTCTGAAGATTGGGAGATGTTAATTACTGTGTTGATCAGAGTTGTCTGAGTTTGTGTTTGGTGGAAGAGGAATGCAGGGAGGGATCTATATATAAAAGGGGCAGCATCAGCATCAGCTATCTCTGCTTTCAAACTTTTCATTCTGCATGACTCAGCAATGAATCATTAACAAAAACAAAAGGCAAGAGGGTGACTTGTTAGAGGAAAAAAAGGTGTCAAGGGAGGGAGAATAGCTAGGTCTAGCACATTATCGTTATAGTGTTCCTACAAAATTTATCTACGAGATTCAAAGTCACTTACGGAAAATATCTTCAGACTCACAAGGAGATTTCAGTTCACCCTCGAATCATTTCATTTTTTAGATGTTCAAATAAGTGATTTAAGACGAAATCTTTACTCAGATCTGAATCACCCCGTAATGATCCATCCAAATCTCCTATCAAAACTAACTTGTTAGAGAAAATGATGTCAAAGGGAGGGAGAGTAGGTCTAGGACCCTCCATTTTCCACCTCATATATCACATTATTGTTATATTGTTCCTACTAACTTTATCTACGAGATCTAAATTCACTTACGGAATTTTCTCCGAACCCACAAGCTGATTTCAATAAGCCCAAATTACTTCATTTTATGGTGTTCTTTATGATAAAATCTTCACACATGTCCAAATCATCTACAAAAACCCCATCTAAATATACGGATCCAAATCTCCTATCCAAACGAAACGGTGGACAAGAGGAGGGAGAGTAGGTATAGCACCCTCCATTTTCCACTATTGTATGTTATCTCTAACTCTCTTTTTCCTTTTCTATAACTTGAAACATTAGTTAGGACTTAGGTGCACCTCTTGTGGCTGCAATTCATTCAGAATCCCATACATTAGTTAGAATCTCTTGGTTGGTTGGGGAGCAGTTTGTTGTTTCAACTTTTTCCTCAAAGGGGGGTGATGGTGGTTCATACTGGCTTTTGAGCTGGATTCCTAGCTTTCTGATGCAAGCATACATCTCCCTCTTTTCTTCTGTTAAAAAAGGATTCCTTAATGAGAAAGAAAACAACATAAGACCCTTTTCACTTGACTGAATTTTGGTGGGAGGTTGGTGGGTGTGTAGGAAAGAATCATCTCGAATTCTGAAATACAACGCTCAAAGGCGGATCAAATTGGATTAAAATATCAACAAGCAAAACTTGAAATAATCGAACTCAATAAACTATGATCGTAGAACTTAATCCACTTCTTTTGAAGAAAGATTCCCCTCTAACTCATGTGCTTTGCAACTAAAAGTAACCACAGGGTGGTTGTCATAAGTTTGGATTGCATCAAGATCAGGTAAGACTAGCATCTCATGTCACGTTTTGGTCATAAAGCTTGCATCAACGGTCTGTTAATCAACTTGAAGTATCTCCCAACCGCTCGAGTTATTAGGATTTATTGGGTTGTGAGATGGTAACAGAGGGTTTAAAGATCGAGAGGTTTCCATTTAAAATCCCAATAAAGACCCCAATCCGAACACATGACTTACGGAAACTGCTTAAACATCAACTCTTCTGAATTATTGGGATGATGCAATGGTTCATAAGACTGTCCTCAACTAAAAGTAATTGGTCAGCAGACCAACCAGCACATGCATGGAAATTTTTCTCCACTTTGCATTAGATTTTGGATTATAAAAATGCAGTCTCATCCCCTCCCCCCCCTCCCACTCCCACCATTGTGGGATGTTTTGCTTGGAGAATATTTTCTGTGAAATCTTGTCCCCTGGCCTCTAGAAATTTCCTTCTCATCATAATGCTTTGCTGAGGTGTGAGTGACTGGATGGCTTCTTGATGCAGAGTCAGTTGAACATCTCAGATCTGCATCAGCATCATCTTTCTTCAATTTGAAGAATGTTGACCTCAGAAAATAGTTAAAGAATCTTGATAGCTGCTGTTAGTTATCTAGCTGTAGAACATTTACTAGGTTGTTGTATAAGAACATGTACTAGGTTGTCTTTGGTGCTAACCTTCAACTTTTATGAAATTCAGTTCAGCAACTAAGTCCTATGAGACACTTTACTGCAGATAGTGTAACAATTTGTTCGAACACTTTACGTTATAGCTTGGTTTGTTGGGTGGAACGTTGGATGGAATTTTGAGCATTTTCATCCCAACAAAGTCATTTTAGGGTTCGAAGTTTCTGATTTCCATCTAAATTTCATCCAACTTTCACGTGCCAAATCAAGCCATAATGACCGAGTTGGTCCAAGTTGAACGAACCGGCAAGTAAGGGTAGAAACAAAATCTCCTCGAAGCGCGGTACATAATTTAGTTTTGTTCTGTTAAAAAAACAGTAAATCGGTAGTAACAGGGAAACAACACCAATGCAAATGTGTAATCAAAATGGAGACTTAAACTCTTCAAGATTGTACATTGAGTGACAGAGGATACTCAAACCAAAAGCTTTTCCCCCCTACAAGTTATTACAGAAATCATCAGCTTATACTACAAGTTAACAGCTAGCTAGCACTTGATCTGAGCACATCTGTGTTTCTGAGATACAATGGCCAGCTCAATATGTTTGAAAGCCTTCTGATAATTCAGGAATCCCATGAACCAGAAGTCAAAGTCGTCCACAGTTACAACCTCCACATACTTCTGGGAAGGTCTCTTTGCATTCTCACTCTGGTTCACTCTCTTGATCTTGCTCAGTGGAATCAGCACCTGTACCCCCATAGTCACACCAAAAAGTTATATACTTTTTCTACATGTAACTAGTCATAAAAAACAAGTAGCTATATGTACCTTATAGTGCACTCTGATTGATTCTCCATTCGGGGACGAGAATTTGATCGATCTGTCGCTGCAGAACGCGAGTTTGTGTGTCGAGATGAACAGGAGACCTGCGATCGGTCCGGCTGTTGTGGATAGATAGCATTGTGAGGCTTTCAACAACTTTTCATCTTCATCAACAGTGAATAACTGCCTGAAAATTCTCTCTACTCCTCCTCCTTGTAGGATTTTAGCCCCTAACCTCAACTTGCCTTTCACAGTTTCTGTGATCTTTGGTCCCAATCTCACTGCAATTCAAGTTATTGAGATTCAATGGTTCATGACATGATATCAGAGAGGTGTATAGAAGTTAAAAGAGGTGTTACCATGTTCCTTAATGCGGTTGGCGAAACTGTCTGCTTTCTTTCGAACGTCTCTCCTATGATCTTGTCGGACTGCCTGCGAATCAGTGGCAATAGTACAAGCACTGCATCTGTTCTGAGCATCAGAAGTTGTACCAGTTAAGTATCCTGTAGTAGCAGAATGTGGCTTCTTAACTATGTGTGACAGTGAGCTGACTGGAATGATTCCTGTGATCTGAAATGGGTTCTTCATATTGTTTCGAGACTTTAACGTTTGTATGAGTGAATTGGTTTGTTTGTGCTGAAATGAATTCAAAGGCAAAGCCTATATATACATGTTCAAGGAGGAAGTCCAGGGGCTTAAGCATTATGAAGATCAGTGGAGTTGAGTCATCAGTCATGTCAAGCTCAGCAAAAGGGAATAAAGGCAGAGAAACAAAAGGCCTGATTGGTGATGAATGATCTGCCTCACACGGTTTGGTTTCTTTAAGGAAAGAAAGATGGAACATAATGAAATTCTGGGCTGTGGTCCAAAAGGGTGCTGATGAGGTCTTGTTTTGCATTAAAAAGGAAGACTTTGAATTGCTTTTTCTTGTGTGATAATGAAATGACTAGAGCTTGTTGAGGAATTTTCGGCATGTTGATTGTTCTGCACCGTTCGATTGGATCTTAGGAATGAACAATCGTGTTCGTTAGGCTTTTGAGTCGGAGTACTGATATGACTGCTCTCTAAGGTGGTCAGGGGAGGTCTGCAAATTCGGACAAATCTCGGGCGAGCTTTGGTTTTGTCTCGGGAAGAACATGGATTTAGTCATCGTAAATTCGAGGGTAGTGCGCCGAACAAGGTCTACAGATTGTTGAGTTGTAGCTCCTCTGAGTGGTCTCCAAGTTGTTTGTGCATAAGTTTCCTATGTTCCTATGCTGCACCTGTCAGGATGAAGGATGTTTGAAGAACAGCAGCAACTAAGTAAAGCGAAATGTCGGATGTCTCACTTGCAGATATCAGATGCCACACAAGGATGTTAAATGTCGCACTACATGGATGTTGGATGCCGCACTCGTGTGCTAGAGGATGCCCCAAAGATGTCAGATGTCGTACGACATATGCTAGTTGTCATACCGAGGATGTCGAAAGTTGTACCACTAAGATGTTAGATGTCACACCACGTATGGTTGATGTCGGCATGTCGCATTAAGGATGTTAGATTCCAGCCAAGAATGTCAGATGCGACAATTAGATGCCAAGTGTCGCACAATGATGGATGATGTCTCACCAAGAATTATAGTTGTCGCATCTAAATACCAAATGTCGGATGTCGCACAGTGGGTGTCAAATACCGCACCACTGAAGGGCCAAAGAGAAGAATTGAAGAATTCCCAAGTAATCAACCTTTCTTGAAGATAACCTGATTGAATGAGAAATGTAAGATCCATAAATAAACGGATTTTATTGGGTGGAGTTCAATTGGAACAAAACGAGTTGGGTAGTATATTTGACCAAAAACTATTATGGGTAAAGTGAGATTAGGTGACAGCCACTTGTTAATTACGCTGAGTAAGCATACGATGAGTCGCGTTTTGTTGGAAAAATGAGTCGGAGGACAAGATTATGACTGATTTGCTAGGTTTTGAAACATTTGGGAAACATTAGTCTTTTTAAAAGATATTTGATGATTTTAGAACAAAACTGAAATCTATGGATGAATAAGACTAATAGCCTGCGTTGCCATTGGTTTTATACCCTAAAATTTGCTCAAATTATCCGTCACCCAGGATCGGTTTCTAGCTGGGGAAATGCTGCCTGCAATCGAAACTGTGAGTTAAAGAAACCTTGTCGCTGTCTGCAATCGAAACTGTGAGTTGAAGAAACTGGTGGTTTAGGGGATATATATTTTGTGCCACCGAGAGAGGCTGGTGATTGATCTGGAATCTGGAATTGGGAGTTCGTTTCTCGATAACCTAATAATCCTTGGTTAAGACAAACCCATACTCTGCAATGGCTGATAACGATCAGGAGAAGAAAGTGGCCGATAGGTATCTAAAGCGTGAAATTCTTGGCGAAGGCACCTATGGTGTCGTCTACAAGGCCATTGATACCAGGGTAAGTACATCTTCTTTGTCTTGTTCCCCCTTATTGTATTGGTCATTGTTAATTTTGGTTGCTTAGTAGTAGTGCCTATCTGTAGAAGTACATGAGATGTATGAAATAATAAGGAACAGTTTGTGGTTAGGTCTGCCCTGTGGAGAGAACAACATGCTCGAGTTTGAATTCACTACTGAGATTGTTCTGAAAGGACATTATTCCTTACCTTACAAATGTAACTGCACGGACAATTTATGGATCCATATTTTCACCCATATGCATTCATTTTTGTGAACGTTGTATAAGACAAATAATCCCTCCATCACCTTCCAGTTCTATGAAGTTTGTGTAGCTTCTCATTGTGTTGATCCATGGAAATTTGTTATTTTTGCAGACTGGACAGACGGTTGCAATTAAGAAAATTCGGCTTGGGAAGCACAAGGAAGGGGTGAATTTTACGGCTCTTAGAGAGATTAAACTGCTTAAAGAAATTAAAGATCCAAACATCATTGAATTGATTGATGCATTCCCTCACAAGGGGAACTTAAACCTTGTGTTTGAGTTTATGGAGACCGATCTCGAAGCAGTTATTCGAGACAGAAACATATTTCTCTCACCAGCTGATATCAAATCATACTTTCAAATGACACTGAAAGGTCTAGCCATTTGCCACAAGAAATGGGTTTTGCATAGGTGAAGGATGTATGCTTAAGTCTGGGCTAGTTATGGACATTACTTTTTCAACCTTGTCTGAATTTTCAGTATTTCCTCTGCAGGGACATGAAGCCAAACAATTTGTTGATAGGATCAAATGGACAGCTTAAACTGGCAGATTTTGGTTTAGCTCGCGTATTTGGAAGCCCAAATCGCAAGTTCACTCATCAAGTATGTTTCCTTTTCCAATATGTGTATCAGAATTAAAAATGTAGGTGGATGCCTACAATTCTTCTTGATAGTTATTCAGTTCTCTTTTGTGTTGTTTATGGATTTTCCGCTCATCCGTTTTATTTTTCCAATTATGATTGTGCTGATGTTGCCATTCTCTGACTGGCTCTACCGCTCTATGAGCTCATTTCCAGCAGTGACTTAGTTAATTCCAGCAATCATACGGATAAAGTAGTAGGTTCATTGTAATTCAGCTCATCTGTGTGTATTTTCAGCGGCACATATTTAGAAATGTGAGAAGTGACATGTTTAGTTAGCGGCATGTTCCACAGAAGTATCTATTGTCATTATAAACCGTATATGAGTTGTCATAAAGAAGATATATGCATGATCAATATTTCCATTTTCACTTTATCTAACCTTCTTTTTACTATAATTCGCTATGAGTATTTTGTTCTTTTAATATATAAAACTGATTGGAAGCTGCAGTGTCTTCTTAAAGAGTTTGAATTTTTCACTTTGGTGCACGTGTGATTACTTTGGAAGATATAAATTTACAAGCTTGGAATTCTATGGTTAGGTGTTTGCTCGATGGTACAGAGCACCTGAACTGTTATTTGGGGCAAAGCAGTATGGTGCCGGCGTTGATGTGTGGGCGGCAGCCTGCATATTTGCCGAACTTCTCCTCCGCCGCCCATTTCTGCAGGTACTAGTTTCTGTTCTTGCTTAGGCATCTTTCTCATAAACCAAGTCATGGATTTGTTGTTTTAATAAATACTTGATGTTGTCGGGTGCTGCTCTTAAATATAGGATCCTTCTTCTGGTAGCATGTATCACTAGGAAACTAAGGAGCATATCATTTTGATTGTTTGTGGATGTGGCAGGGATCAAGTGACATTGATCAACTCGGGAAGATTTTTCAAGCATTTGGGACTCCGACACCTTCTCAATGGCATGATTTGGTATACCTTCCTGATTACGTGGAGTACCAAACAGTTCCTCAGCAACCTTTGCGAAAGTTATTTCCAATGGCTAGTGAGGATGCACTGGATCTGTTATCAAAGATGTTTACTTATGATCCAAACGCTAGGATTTCAGTCCAACAGGCGTTGGAGCACAGGTAGGAAGAAGACTCTCACCCACCAGATAAGTCTTAAGTTGCTTGGTTGCACTAACCAATATCTTCTTTTCTGGTAGGTACTTTTCTTCTGCCCCTTCATCTACAGAGCCAGTTAAGCTTCCTAGACCAGCTCCAAAGGGACAATCTCTCAATACTAGGGTTTCAGATCTGAATTCCCAGGATGGTCCAACTGTGTTATCACCTCCAAGGAAAACAAGAAGAGTGATGGCTGAACGCGAAAGCTTTGATGTAAATGCTAACCATCTTGATAAGATTGATGAACATGGGGAAATCAGACAGCCAACTGGCGATACTTCAGGCAGGAATGACCACTTGCCAATGTCGGTAGATCTTTCAGTCTTTGGAACCAGGCCTGTGAGCCGACCGACGATTAACAGGTAGAACAGTTACCTGGATAGTTATAATGGTATTATGCTAGTTTTTATTGTTCAATCTTTTGAGTTGTGGGTAGGTTGATTTAAGATAGATGCCAAATTTGAGTTCTGAGCAGGTGATTATGTCTGAAAAGGCGGCACATTAGAAAGGTCCTTTTTGTACATTGATTGCTGATGAAGGTATTTTCTATTTGTTGTGCAGTGCCGACAGAACGCATCTAAAGAGGAAACTCGATCTTGAATTCCAGTAGCCAAATGCCACTTTTTTGCAGATTGCCGTCCGTCATAGTGATCTGAAATGGGTTCTTCATAGTTTTGAGACTCAATTTATATGAGTGAATTGGTTTGTTTGTGCTGAAATGAATTCAAAGACAGCCTATATATGCATGTTCAAGGAGGACGTCCAGGGGCTTAAACATTATGAAGATCAGTGGAGTTGAGTCATCAGTCATGTCAAGCTCAGCAAAAGGGAATAAAGGCAGAGACACAAAAGGCCTGATTGGTGATGAATGATCTGCCTCACACGGTTTGGCTTCTTTAAGGAAAAAAAGATGAACATAATGAAATCCTGGGATGTGGTCCAAAAGGGTGCTGAGGTCTTGTTTTGCAGTAATAGGAAGACTTTGAATTTGCTTTTTTCTTATGTGATAATGAAATGACTAGAGCTTGTGGAGCAATTTTGCGCATGCCAATTGTTATGTACCGTTCGATTGAGTCTCTCGAGTGAACAATAGTGTTTGTTGGGCTTTTGAGTCGGAGTACTGATATGACTGATCAATAGGGTGACACTCGGTTTTTTCTCGGACGAACATGGATTCAGTTATCGTAAATTCGAGGCTAGTGTGCCGAACAAGGTCTGCAGAGTGTAGAGTTGTTGCTCCTCTAAATGTGCCTAAGTATCAGGCTGATCTCAACCGTTGGTAAAGATCGATGGTGGATATGTGTCTCAAGAACTCCGAATTCCAGCAAGAACTCTCATCCATACAAGTTGTTTGTGCATATTATGTTTCCTTATGTTCCTAAACTGCTGCTGGTAGGATGAAGGATGTTTGAAGAACAGTAGCAACTTGGTAGAACCTGACAACCTGTGCATTACTACATCGTACTAAGCTGGATAAAAACAGGATGCAGCCATGTGAAGTGACAAATAAACCATAATTAGGAGGTTCGACCAAGCTAAGTAAAGCCAAAAGTAGTGGAGACAACAAAAAGGATTTTGGTTAGATTGATGCTTTCTTGCTGTTGTGTTTTGTTCTGGGTTTTGAGCTGGCGGCAACTTTACTGTTTCTGATGCAAACAATACCCCGGTTTAAATTCGGTGCTGACTGCCTTTAGTGTTATCGCGACAGGCATGTATTTATGTTTTATTTGTGTGTGATTGATATGTTATTCATACACATTATACGGATAAAACGGAAATAACATATGTCCACCGTTATATGCACGGATTATGGGTTAACGGGACTCGAAATTAAAACCCACTTAGTCTTTAAGGACTTTGATATCATATCATGTACCATTATATCTCAATAACGTAACTCTAATTATTGGGCGAGAATTTATTATTCAAATTGACTTTCATATTATTTACCAACAAAAAAAATAATTTTAGCTAGACCCAAGTGGCCAAGGAATATGAACTATTGCCGAGCAAAACTAGCTTAGTATTCATCTGGATTCCAATGTATTCCGGAACGATACCCTTTGTACTCACAAATTGGATCTTACAAAAAGTTGTTCAGCTATAAAGTTGTTAATCATTTGATTCTTTCTACCAAATTCTGACAGAATGAATTCCAGGGTTTCGTTCATCCTAATCCTCATGCTGCAGCTTCTGAGTATCTCAGTAGCAGCAGCTAGCAGAGTCGCCGACATCAAGGAGGCGACCCATGTGATAAGTGTTGTTGCAGATCGTGATCATCACGTGAGGGAGACTGCAAGAGTAGCAAATCCTGCAGATGATCCGCTGCCATGCGCGGGGGACTACAAGAACTGTTTCAATGAATGTTGTGGATGTGACCCAAACGACAATACCAAGTGCAAATATTGCTGTTCTGCCCCCATCTTTGTGCCCCCCACAGAAATTCCGGCCTCCCCCGCACCATGTCCCTGAACCGAACATCATCGTTCTCACATGAATGCAAGTGTAAGTCGGCTCGAATGTTTGGATTGTGTAACCGATCGATGTGTGTAAGCTTTCTGGTGCATCAAGCTCGACTCTCGGGCCTATTTGTTGTACCAAAAAATAATGTTGTGTTGATCATTATGGATTTGAACTTTGTGGCTATAAATCTCGAATAAAATGTATTTTATTTTAATTATTTTCAGATGAAATTTTGAATTTTCGATGGGTTTGTCGATGACAGCTCGTCATCGAGAATGATTCTTTGGTGGTGGATGGTGCTCCTAGCCGCTCCATCAACACCAGAATATGGCTAGACAATCCCTATTTTTTGTTTTTTTATTAGTCCCTCGGATTAGAGTCTTTTTAATTTTGTTTTATATTTGTGGGGTAGTTTTACTTTATTTTCTCATTTTCTTAAGATAGGTCGTGATGAATTTAATCGTAAACTATTGTTAGGAGATTGAAGATGCGAAATATTATATATGTTTCTACCCATTCGTATGTAGGTAGCGACTCTCAAACACCATATTGTAATGTTAAAAAAAGGAGAAAACACATGATCTCATGCCACATTATTTATTCATCCTATTGAGTATTGCTCATCGTTATCTCATCTCTGGTTTCAAAGATATGAATATAAATAAATGGATTAAATTGGCTAATTTTTAAAATGTGTGGTGAAATGGTTAGATTCTCGAGCTCCTCTATATTAACCATTCAAATGGTAGTCAAATGTGAGGTTAAAAAATAAAATATTCATAGCGGGGTTTTTTAAAATTGGTTGAGTTTTAATATGCGTGTTGGTAACGGTTAGAAATTCAAGTTTTACTTTATCAACCCTTCAAATATGAGTTAAATGAAGTACGAAACACAACTTTCAATTTTTAGCAAAATTTTTCCATTTTTTAAAGGGGCAGTACCTATGCGGTTCTATGAAAATTGACTAAAAATTAAATTGGTTAATTTTTGGAATGTGTGTTGAAAACGATTAGAAAATCAAGTCTCACTATGTGAGACCCTTAGATTTTAGCCAAATGAAGTCAAAAAATCATTTTTCGTATGTTTTTTACGAATTTTTTTAGTGTATATTAGACATTAGTTATGTCGTGGTTAACTAACTCTTTCTTATTTTGGGTATGCAAAGTTGGCAAGACTTGATCCTCATCCAAACAAAAAATTTATGGCTTGATTGTTCATATGTAAGAAGAATATGCACAAACATATTAACCAGACGATGTTAATCTTATTACTAGCCAATCTTTCTTTACTTACAGTCTGAAAACTGTTATATGTTGGCAATGTGCATGAACACGATAGAGAACGAAGCAACAGTTATCATGTCCGATAGTTTGGGCCGAACATGTTTCAACTGAGGTATAGTTCCTGTAGAATTATCACCAACTAGTACTTTCCAGTTCAAAAGTACAGTCCTACTGTGTAAATCATCGCCGTTAGTAGTTAAATGATATTTCTCAAGTTGCATCAATCTTGGAACCTGATTTCCCCATCTTGACGAATTTTATTCTTCAACTCCAATAGTATTTAACAATTGTACGAATAGGGATGGCATCTTCATTTGAGACGGGAACACTGAAAATTTAACTATTTTAGTGATCAGTTTAAAAATATTGAATAGTTGAGTGGTACAGTTGTTAGTTACCTTAAAAACTCCGCGCTTTCAAAGAAATCCGCCGCCGACCTCCGTTCTCCTCCTCAACTGACTAACCAGTGGTAAAGGTTAAAAAAATCGACACACGTAATTGGTTTTCTACTCAAGCTCTCCTTGTTATCATCTCACTGGTAAAAATCTCTCTTCTTTCTCTGTTTAATCCCAGCTGGACTCTAGTCGTCAAACACCCAACACTCATCAGATCTGTTTCTTCTTCCCTCTCCTCTCCGGCGACAATGGGGAAAACTCCGGTGATCCTCTACATAACCATATTTATCATACTCCTAGTGCTACTCTCCCACTCCCCCACCAAGCCTTCCACTCACCGCCGTCTCAAGCTCCGTTCCAATTTCAACTTCAACAATCCTCATAATCCCCACCACCACGATCCAATCCCTTTTGATCCCGTCGTCGCCCAGATTGAACGCCGCCTCGAGGATCGCCGGTGGGAGCATCACTACTTCACCCATTCCTCCCATCAAGAGGCTTCCGCCGCCGCTAATCTCTCCGCCGCTAATCACTCCCCGCCGGCCCCCGGCCACGAGTCCCAGCCGGAGTGGGAAGATTTCGTCGAAGCTGAGGACTACTTGAACGACGAGGAGAAATTCAATGTCACCAATAGGTAAGCAAAAAGCACAATGCCGAGCTAGAATTGGGAATTTCTCATTCCCTTTGATAATGTCTCTAATGGGGTTTTTTTAAAATCACAGGCTGCTGTTGCTTTTCCCCAAGATTGACGTGGAACCTGCGGATGGCTACGTCGATGAGCATGAGCTTACCGAGTGGAACTTGAACCAGGCTGAGAAGGAAGTGTTGCACCGTACACAGAGAGAGATGGATGTTCATGATAAGAATCATGATGGATTTATCTCGTTTTCTGAGTATGATCCACCTAGTTGGGCTATTAATTCAGGTATAAAGATTGCAACTTTGAACTGTTCTGATGAAGTCTGCCACTGTTTCCCTCTAAGCTATAGCCAAGTTTGGAAGTTCCTGTTCAATTTGTTTCCTTTTTCCACACAATTGTTTCATGGGATGAACTGTTATAGAAGATGCTCATAATAGCACGTTGGTGTGCTCTCTCAAGTTTCTGATTGGTTTCCAAGTAATCTGCTTTTTTTTCCTGCTTGGAGTTTGTGTTCATGTTGTTAACTGATGCTTTTTCATCGCAGAACCGAGTTCGTTTGGCCAGGACATGGGTTGGTGGAAGGAAGGACATTTCAACGCATCGGATGCAGATGGAGATGGTCTTCTTAATATCACAGAGTTCAATGAGTAAGATTGTTTTTCTCTTTGGTTTCTGATGATCAAGTACTTTGTTTTATTTCGTCGTCATTACTCATTCTACTTCTGATTCTTGTGTGATATTCCAGCTTCTTGCATCCAGCTGACAGTAAAAACCCCAACCTACTACAATGGTTGTGCAAGGAGGAAGTCAGGTGATTTGCATTCCAATGCCTCTTGATTCTCCCAGAGTTTGAATCACATCCTATTTGCATACCTCCATCTCTATTTAGCTGGCTTGCAGAGAAAAGATGCATTATTTAATGATGATCAGTGGATAAGATGCAGTGACAGATTCCCATTCCCTGTTTTCTCCAACGCATATAGAACTTATATGAACATATATCAGTTGTGTTATTAGTTAATGAAGCAGAGTATTCAACCTGTTTTTCGGCGATTGGTCTTAACTTCCAGTGAGTTATCCACCACATCCGATGTTCCTAAACCTATGTCCTATGTAAATTCTGAATCTTTTTGAAAGAATCTTAGATGCTTAGGTTCAGATGAATTCTCTTATACCGGCTCATTGATGTCTGAGCTACCAAGCTTAATAATGCATCTGAAAATTGAACACTTTGTGTACTGTTGAATATGATTTGAGGGATATTGTGGCTAGTTAACCAAGAATAAACGAATGATTACAGCAAACTTGTCATTTTTCAAGTGAATTGCAAAGCTTATTATGTGGTTTTCGAGCACTTGTTAGTTTTTTATGCTTGGTTCGTTGTATTCCTTCGAATAACCTTTATCAATGTGTTCAATGGATGCACCTAATTCACTTAACATACCGATGATCCCTTCTTTTTCAGTGAAAGAGATACAGACAAGGATGGGAAAGTCAGCTTCAACGAATTTTTTCACGGCCTTTTCGACTTGGTAAGGAACTACGATGAGGAAGGGCATAACACCTCTCATTCATCCGACGATGATTCAATGGAGGCTCCTGCTAAGACGCTGTTTGCTCAGCTGGACAAAAATAACGATGGGTACTCTTTGCAGTACTTATTTATCGAAATTTAACAGAGTGGCCAAGTCTATGATCATATATTTGATTCACTACTGTCCTGCCACAGGTTTCTTTCGGACGACGAATTGTTACCCATAGTTGGGAAACTTCATCCTTCTGAACGTTACTACGCCAAGCAACAAGCCGATTATATCATTTCACAGGTATATTATCCAGACTACTAAAGGATTCTCTCTTAGTAATGCGGAATCTATGTATGTAGTATTGAAAATGGAATGCTTTGTGAAAATGTGCAGGCAGATGAAGATAAAGATAGTAAACTGACGTTGAGAGAGATGCTAGATAACCCATATGTATTCTACAGTGCGATTTTCACGGACGAGGATGAAGATGATTACGATATACACGACGAGTTCCGGTAAATAGCAGGATTTTGCCCGACGGAATTTGAATGAATACAAGGATGATGATGCATAGGACTCCGATGGTGCACAGGACTCGAAATCGGTAAGATACCAGATACCAGATCCAGCTGTAGTGTGGTCGTGGTGCGATAATTAACTGTTTGAGATCGATCCAGCCCGAGATACTAAACTATGTTACGTATGTTCTTGGACATTACTAACACACTACATAGAGATTTGAGTAAACAGTTCCAAATTTATGTCTGAAATTGTAGGATTTTGAGACCTTCTACACGTATATGTAGTTCTTGTTCTTCTATAATATCATGGAAAGTAATCAGTAATGAACGGAAGATTGCTTCTTTTTTCTTTCTGGGTAGCCATATATCCCAAATGAAGTATGAACAATCCGCATTCTCTCATCTCTGCACAGAATGATACCATTATTACTGGATCAAACGTTCAATCCTTACTGGAAACACAAGGCGAATGCAAAAAAAATTAAAATTTGTACGTATGATTTCAGATGATCATCCTGATCGATAGGCTCAAATTCGCCAATTTTTTCTGGTTCCGCCGTTGGTTCTGTCCACACCCAATGACAAAGATTAGATTTTTTCTTCTATTCCGACAAATCACCGTCGTCGCTGTCGTCGGAGTCGGACGGCGGAGACGGGTCAAGACGGGCAGCATCCTTGGCCCACCTAATGATCTTCTCAACCTCATCCTCCTCCTCGTCATCTTCGTCAACGATTCCGCTACTACGATCCGGTGAAGGGAAGACCACAACCGGAGGAGCTGCAGTTCCATCCTTCTTACCTCGGAGAGCATCGAATCTGGCCATCAGATCCTTCTGCGATGGCTCGGGAACGCCGCGGGAGGCGGCGGCGTGGGAGGAGGATGAACTGTTGTTGGATGGCGCGGGAAGTGATTTGAGGGCGTCGAAACGGCGGCGGAGATCGGAAGGAAGGGAATCTTTGGGGAGTTTCGTGGTGTGGGAATCCAAGGAGAGCTTCAGCATCATCTCGTCCTGCGCAGATTGGAGCAGCTCTTCCACTGCCGCGTCATCACCCGCCGTTGTTCCGCCTCTGCCGCCGCTTCTTCTGCTTCTCGCCGTCGCACCCTTTCCTTTCTCGCCGGTAGTGCTGCTGCTGTGGCGGCCGCCGTAATTCTTCATGAGATTTTGATTGTAAATGTTTCAACAGTTACTTGATGTGCTGTTTAGATCGCGTCGATTGGTTTTTTAAAGGTAGTGGAATGGTTTTCAAAATGACCCATTGGTCGAATCAGTAAGTCTAATGCTGTGGTTCAACCGCTTAAACCTTATGGATTGCAATCGAATCGCAATTACATCGAAATTGTACCATACTTAATGTCAGAGTAGTCTGATTCTGGTACAAGTATGGTTTCGAAAACAATAGGCTGAAGATCTTCCTCGCTTGATCGAAAACAGAGGGAATTGCTTCTTTACTTTACTATAAGAATCAATGCTTCTAAGTTCTAACATTCCTGGGAAAACATGAAGACAAACCAAACTACAAATTATTGCCCAGACGAGCTAGGTGGTCTCAGACCAGATACTTCAGACTGGGTTCAAGTATTGGCCTTCGCGAGATCAATCTGCAACTCACACTTCACTTCTAACCCACTTGTGTTTTCCCTTTTCGAATTGTTGGTTCGAGCTCATATGAATTGCAAATAAATAAGAGAACCAAAAATCAAAAGTAGTACAAAGGCAAAACAAACACAAGCCTTGCCGCCAAATCCTCTTCAGCTAACTTCTCCGGTCTACCCGACCATCAACCCGAATCCGAACTTGTAGTCGCTCTTCTTATGATCCACCTGCAACAGAATACGAACATAGTAACATGTCATTCCTCGGCCACGGACATAACACAGAACATCGTAGAAACAGAGCAAGATGGCATACCTCGGCAGACAAAACAAAGTTGAGACCCATATTCAACCGTTCCTCCAAGAACGCCGAAGCACACCCATTGGAGTCTATCTTCCCTCTCAGACGAGCCTGCGTCACAACAACAAATTAAGCACTACTGACCAGGAGGGCTTTACTAGAGAATTTACCCTGAATCTGAATCTGGATCTACTTACTTGTCTTAGGATGTAGTCATAACCAACACTTGCAGTTACATCTCTCGAAAGGTAGTTGTACATGAAATCCGATGCCAATGAGACCTGCACAAGGAGAAGACAGGATTTGTTTTAAGAGGTTTATATACTCAAATGAATAACCAGTTATTAGTTCTTTGTGAAACGCTGGTGTACCTTCTCTGAGACCTTCTGGACATAGCTCATGGCAATCATCCCAGTGCTGGCAACTTGCGCTGTTGCAACCTGCAAATCAGAAGAAGCAACGCCAAGTCCTCAAGTCAGCAGGAGATGTCACTTCACCGTGAAGTTATCTTACACAGTAATGGGAGAATAACTGGATGAAAAGGGAAAAAAGAATACCATTTTATCTGTGTCGTACCGGGCAGCATACCCAACTCCAGACTTTAAATGCTGGCCAGCCCAAAACACTTCACCACCCATGGATAAATGTGGGGTAATGCTCTGCAAAATACACAATTCAACTGTCTAAGGGTAGCACTGCTGAAAATGGATCATGCTGGCCATCAGAGAGAAAGCTAAACGAAACAATGCATCATCCGAGCCAAGATATGTGATTCATAGGAACCACAGTTATCCATTACAGTGCTGGTTTACCAGTAGAAAAAGCTTAAAATAGCATTGTCTCTAGTTTAAAAAGGGATCAACTTTCACCTTATAATGCCAGATACGTAACAAGACCTGGCCAAAGTCTAATGCGTACCCAAGGAAAAATATAAACATGTCTCCATTTTCATAAATGTAAGATAACAGCAAAATACCATGCTTGAGTAATTAAAGTACCTGAATGTAACTAGCACCAAACAAGGAACCATCTCCGAATTGAAATTGACCTCGGAAGTCTTTGCCCTGTATGAGAAAAGAGAGTAACAACAAATGAGAGTTATTACCACTGGTAAGATATTCAGTACAATTATAACATCAAGATGATGAAGTAAAGAGGGAGTGACCTTGTAATCAAAGTTGGCCATGCCATGCGACATATTGGGCTCATTTGAAAGCTGGGAGGAAGAAAGGAGAATGAGTTAAGTAGCTCAGACGCAAGTTTCTCACTTACAAACACACGCAGAGTAAAAGTACTGATAGTGAAAAGGTCAGCCCAGAAAGCATTTCACCTGAGCATTAGCCTTTAAACTAAGATCATCAGTTAAGTCACACTTCACTCTTGCAGTTAGTCTCCCATCGGTCAAGACCCGGCCAATGAGCATCAACTGAAAATACACAGATTCATCAATCTAACAATCTAGAAGTAACATCAGCAAATAGGACAGGATAACATCAACAAGGTTATCTTCACCTACATTTGAGTCGATGAAGTTAGCACCAAACTCATAATGAGCAGTGGGGATTTTAATAGTTTCAGCGCCTTGAGAAGGAAGTTCCATAGGACCCATGAAAACACTGGAGAACAGCGAGAAGTCATTATCACTGAAATTCACGAGAACAGGTTGAAATAAATGAATCAACATATTCATATATGAAGCGAAAGCTTACCTGTGGGAGAGCGAAAATTTCTGGTTAAGCCCCTTGCTAAAGTCGAAACGCATCCCCTCAAAGAGCTCAGGCTTCAAAGACACTGCCAAAATATATCAAGTTATTGAGTTTGATAAATTATTTAGCTTTATAACTGTATCGATCATACATCAAGCCTAACCATTCGGTTTCCAGAGAATTGGCTACTAATATTACAGTTTATAAGCATGCAGCTGACGATGATATCATAGAAAAATCTACCAGATAAAGCATGATGAGCTTAAAGCTTCTAAATTTAATTGAATTTGATGTCTTCCTTAAGACCTATAACCATGAAAATCTCTTGCACTGGACCTTAGGAACGAGGACCAGTATGATCCAATTACTCAATTGCATCAAATCAACTACAGTGAACTGAGAACAAAAGAAACAAAATCTCAATGCATAAATAGGTAGCCCCAGAGGGGGAGTGGGAACTGAACTGATGGCTTCACGCTGAATCTCCTCGAAGGGAACGGGGCAAGGAAGTTTGAAGTAGTCGGTTTTCTTCGCGACTTCATCGATCTTCTTCTGTGGTGCATCGACGATGGGAGGTAGGAGACCTGCCATTGCTGCAGCTGATGGTGGCTAAGCTTTGAATTGAATCGGAGAAGTAACGGCGGCGAGAGAGCGGCGCAGCGAATGGAGAACGACGGACTGATAAAAAATAGAGGCGAGCTGGAGCTGGGGTTTAGGTTTGGGGAGGTTTTTGCCTTTTATGGGAGGGTCTTAACCTTTCTTTTCTTACTATTCAGTCATCAATCAAAATAAATTCCGCAATTTGTCTTATTTTTTCGAGTTAAATATTTTTACGTTCGTCTCCTATTCACAATCGAATTGATAAATTTCGTTACTCATTGTTCGGTACAATTTCTTACGTATCTTCTATATCATAGTTCGAACTAAATTTCATATTCGTTATAATTTTATATTTTAACATTTGAAATATATGATGGTAGGGCGTTGATGTACTAGAAGACTAAGTTGCTCACGTTACGTAACTGTAGAAAAGAATATGAAATTCTATAAAATAATTACTTTATAGTTACTAATTTTATAAGAACCCTCAGTTCATAATAGCTTGTTTGGAGGGTCTGCACCTCCCGTAAACGGCATCGTAACAGTAGGATTATACAATTTCCCACGTTTCTTAAATGTTTGTAATCCACGCGCGACGAATTGCCCACGCAGATTCTAAGTTGCCGAGTGTGAGTCGGACCGTGTCTCCGTTGCTCAGGGCAAAGAAATAAAGAACGACAGGCGCCGAATTCTTTGGGTGAAGAAGAAGAAGAAGAAGAAGAAGAAGAATATGAAGAGCGAAAGCATGTACTCCAACAACTCAGATTACACTAATGGCTACCACGACCAGCTCCAACAACAACAGCAACAACGGGTCGCCACAGCTCACCGGCCGCGAGTCAGACGAGGCTCCCGCAGCGGCGGCGGCGGATTAGGAGTTAGGTCACGTGATTACGGAGATGGGTTTAGGGTTTTTGGTGAGGATCATAATAGCCACCACCAGCAGCCGCCGCCGCCGTCGCAGTCACAGGCGGAGCAGAATGCCACTCCCTGCACAGACTTTGATATGGCCTACTTCCATTCCTACGCTCATGTCGGTATCCATGAGGAGATGATCAAGGTTTTTCACTTTTACATATTCCCCTCTCTTTTCTCTTATGTAAAGTTTCTAACTTGTTTCGTTTTGCTGCTGGAATTGCTTCCCCTAGTGTGTATGAAGTTTAGAATGTCTCTCGGGGATTTGGGATCTATTGCCCTTATCGTTTGTCAATTGCATCTTTGGAATGGGAAATGCAAATGGGTTCGTAGGAATGGAATGGGAAATGCAAATGGGTTCATAGGAATGGAATGGGATTTTGGATGTAGTGCCATTATGGATAATGTGGATATGTATAGCCGTTTTGAGTTTTTTTTTCTTTGGAAATCTTTTGTGTTTACTCTCTGATGTTTGCTTAACCGATTACAGGATCGTGTACGGACAGACACTTACCGGAGTGCAATCTTGCAGCACCAGAGTCATATTGAAGGCAAAGTAAGTTTCTTTACCAATTCATGATGCTGTATATATATATATCAATGAGCTTTCCAGCTCTGTTGATCTGATATGTAACTGAGATCTAACAATTCTCGGAGGAATGGTTTTTGGTTCATCCCTGAATGCTTAACGTGCATATTTTACAGGTTGTGTTGGATGTTGGTTGTGGCACTGGAATTCTTTCCATATTTTGTGCTCAAGCTGGAGCTAAGCGGGTAAGTCATCTTGCAGCTACCAACATAGAAAATTAGAAACACGAGTCGAGTGTAACTTTTATGTTATGCTACTGCGGCAAAGCATTTCTTGAAGCTGGAACTGATTGTGATGTAATTGTTTCTTGCCAGGTATATGCTGTGGATGCCAGTGATATTGCCGTGCAGGTATTTTCTTTATCTCAGTAATTTGTGTTTCTTAACCCATACGAGCTGGAAGTAAGCCTTACACTCCTATCTGAAACTTTGCTTAAATTTTGTTTCACTATGTTGTTAGTGTTACACATTTGCCTTGCATAAAAGTTTTTGACTGAGATTTTCTAAGGAGTTCGTACTGTTCTTCAATCAGGCTCGTGAAGTTGTGAAGGCAAACAATTTATCGGACAGGATTATTGTATTGCATGGGCGAGTTGAGGTATGTCCAGTCTTTAGTGATTGCATGCCCTATTGCACAACAATGTGTTCTCTAATACCTTCTCTCGCATTATACTATGTTTGAATAGTATCATGTTAATATATGACCAACCATATATGTTATTAGGAATGAGTTTTGTTTGTCTGATGAATTAGCCCCATAGGGCTGTTCAGGTATGAGTGAAACATTATTTCTGTTTTCTATAAACCAATTCGCATTTGGACCTCTTATCGATTGTTTCTCAGGATGTTGAAATCGATGAGGAGGTTGATGTTATAGTTTCAGAATGGATGGGGTACATGCTTTTGTATGAGGTAATTTACCGATAATGGCGTTCAGAGGTGTTATAACATTTTTTTCATTTCTTATATTCTCTGGTTCTCCATACCAACTGATGAAAAGGTAAAGAGAAGCTGCAACTCCAACTGTTCTCTCATTATTTTTGGATTCTGTTGCTTATTAAATCGCAGAGCATGCTGGGAAGTGTAATTACTGCTAGAGATAAATGGTTAAAACGTGGAGGTCTAATTCTCCCATCACATGCAACGGTAAATTTCTGTTTTTGTTGTTCTTCCTGCAATTCAGCCATCTGTCACTGGGCTAAGTGTAATGTTTAAGCTTCTGGTCTTTTGAAACGAAAAATGAGGATTTCCATACTTATGGTTGCAGTTGTACATGGCGCCTATCACACATCCTGATCGATACACAGAAAGCATTGACTTTTGGCGCAATGTTTATGGAATTGACAGTCAGTATTGCTGGCCTGACACTCATCTGGGAGATTGAACCAGTTCATTTCCATGATTAAGTGAATTTTGTTTATTTTGCTGGTTACAGTGTCTGCGATGTTGCCATTAGCTAGACAGTGTGCATTCGAAGAGCCATCAGTGGAGACAATAAGCGGTGAAAATGTTTTGACATGGCCCCATGTGGTAAGTCTCAATACTCTTATCAGTCTATCGTCTCAAATTGTGTAAAGCAGGCATTTTTGTATAGACTACTTGTCCTCCAATAACATAACACACGAGATGCTTCTGTAGAATACTCGTCCTCCGGTAACGTGAGCACATGAATCAATATATGTTTAATTGTATTTTTAGACAGTCATAGTTGGTCTTTATCTCCTGAAAGATGCACCTGAGATTTCTTATTGAAATAACTCCATTGTAACTTGATATTATGATCGATTACAGGTCAAGCATGTGGACTGCTATACACTTCAAATTCATGAGCTAGAATCTGTTACGACAAGGTTTAAGTTCGAGTCAATGATGAGAGGTAGCACTACTCTCACAGCAGAATCCTATAAATGTTTTCTCCCTTTTCTGTTGGCAGTTAGTGTAAGTGTTCTTTGTGGTGTTTTCTTTTGGGGGACCAACTGCAGCTCCATTCCATGGGTTTGCATTCTGGTTCGATGTGGAATTTAATGGACCTGCAAACTCTGCTGTGAACTCAAATGCTCAACTTTTACCACCCGAATCGCCGAATCCCCCCTCATTGGATGGTATAGTGAAGAAGAAGAAGAGGTCAAACCCAAATGACTCGCTTATACTTTCTACTGCTCCAGAGGACCCTCCCACACATTGGCAACAGGTATTCTTGTACTATTTTTTTCATAACTGGTGGGAATTGCTGCAAAGCCGGTTCTTCTATTTCTGCTGGATGATGAACTGTGTGTGTTTTGGATGGGTGGTTGCAGACGTTGATATACTTCTATGAGCCAATAGAGGTGGAGCAAGATCAAGTAATAGAAGGCTCATTGACATTGTCACAAAGCAAAGAAAACCGTAGATTCATGAATATTCACCTTGAGTACAGGTTATATAAAGATAACAATTTACTGAAAGGAAATGAAAACAGTCACTCCGTTTTGTGTTTGAATTTGATGTTTTGCTGTTTCATGCAGCTCCGGTGGCCGTTCTTTCGTGAAGGAGTCAGTTATGAGATAAAGAAGGATTGATTTGAGAAACGGCAGAAGATAATTGTTATGTGCAGCCAGCAGCCGCCATGGTCGGTAGGCAACTGCCCACTGTCCGAGGAGGCGGGGCTGAGACGTATGCGGAAACCAAGTAGGAAGTTAGAAGTTCGTAGCTAGAGGACCCAATTGTGTGGCTGTCTAAAGCAATGTAATTTAACCATTTTAGTTTGATTTGAAGTGCCAATTCGAGAATTGGGAAGAATTGAAATCAAAGAAATTGGAACATTTTGGTTGATTATCATATGAGAAATGCGATACAAGTACCTAAATCAAGCCTTTTTCGTTGTAGATATCGAGATAAACACAAATAAACTAAAAATCGGTCTCAAATTGTGAGATTAATCTTTAACATAAGCCCCACCCCACCTCCCTAAATCAAGCAACCTCTATTGTAGACAAAAGCAGGAATTTGGCTCAGGCGGTGCTTTTTTCTTTCGTGATGAACATGTTCACTGCAGCGAAAAAAAGGCCGTTAGCACTGAATCAGGCCGAACGAAGAAAAGAAGATTCGGCGGGAAAAAACCGTCGGCAACAAATCCAAACCGGTTTTTGCCTAACCCGTACCCCTCTGGTTAAACCACGAAATTCCAGTTCCAATTCCTCAACCAAAACCATCCATCCATCACACATTAGTGTCTCTGTGTTCAAACTTCAAAAGCCTAAAACAGCAAATATGAAGCGTAGGTATACACCAGACAGAAAGCCATTATTATATATTTATATAAACTTCCCGCCAACTCAAACGGGAAGCAACCTCACTCTCTTACTCTCTCCGTACACAGTTGCCACTGCCCCAACTTCACTATAACAACAGTCAAACTCATCCCAAAAACATAATATAATACATGAATCAACTTTCTTACCCCCCTCATTCCCTCAACACTTTGTATGATCCGCCTGCCGACCGATAAGTCTGCATTGTTCCGGCAACAGCGACGATATTACTTGCCCGTTCAATGGGAAAAGCTCCCCATCGATCCCGCATCCAATGTGGCTCTGCTTCCCTGACTTTATCTTCACTGACTTTACCTGCCACATCCGACATCCTTTAGTACATATCGTTACGAAATGCTGTCTCTAATCTTAAATGATTAAAATTCTCAAGCAAAATGAGATATGGTAGGCTGAATATATAGTAGAGTCGTACCTTTATGTATTCCACATACGGAAGCGAGAGATGTTCGCCTTTGCCCATCTGTAACAGTGAGAAAAATCTCAGCAACCTTAATCGCCCTCCGCCATGAACCAACACCAAATCCAAGGTACTATCATCAGGCTCAGCCTTTGGTGCTACTAGCTGAGCACTCTGAACTGTTCTGCAAGCATGATTGCACACCAGGATCCCTAAAAATTGTCCCTTTCGGAATTCCCATTTCTCTTCAAATCTAGGAACCGGTTCCCTCCTCAGTCCAGACTCTAGATCATCTGACGGTCCTGGCAATTCAATAGGATTCTCCACCGCCGCCCAACGAGCTTCACTATCCCACTTTGGCTCAGCATCCCAAATTGGACCTGGATCAGACAAAGTAGAAGATATGTCTTCTCTGTCGTTTGTAGCGTTATTTCCCCAGGAACACCTAGAGTTATCCTGTATAGAAATCGTTCCAGCCCACCCTTTGTCGGTCCTTGACTTTGACCTTGTTCTTGGCCAGTTTGGTGTTGTGGAAAGTGGATTTTGCGGGTGGATAACTTCCGGTGGTTCGATTGTTGTGTTACTTCTCCCCGAGGAGAGATGTTTCGTTTTTGGATCAATGCCACGGACATATTCTGATGGTTCAGTGCTGGCATGAGTACTACTGCAAGTAGTATCCAAGTCTCCTCCGGAAACCCGACTTGGTGTCATAATTGAGTCGATGCTTGATAAACTGGATGCTCTAGGCAAGCCGTCTGTATGTGACCTCCTCATAATATCCGTATAGAGATCTGCCATGTCCACTACTTCCCTATCTCCATTTCCTTCTTGATCTTCTTTTGATGCTGGAAGATATTCCAGCTCAAAGCTGTACTTTGGCATGCATAAGAACTTAAGAAACCCAGCAACGAGGTATCGCAGAGGACCAAAGCGTTTCTGATATTTCTCAGAAAGTTCCAACACTGCAACGCACAAGAAAGAGTCTGTATTATAGAAGATTCGTGATGGTGAAATCAATCAGTAAAATGTCAAAACAGACTGAGGACAAATATAATGTTCTTAAGATTTGGCTAAAGATGAGCGTCTTTGTGTCAGGACTTCTTCAGACTAAATATCTGTTGATGGCAATATTTTGATCACCTGCAACTTTCTGGAAGATGAACATGGCAAAATATTCTACTACATAGCAGCTCCGTAGAAATCCAAAAAAAGGTGTTGCTTTGTCTGGGAAAAAGATGATTTTATGAACTTACCGTCACTGACAAAACCATAATATGAGACAGTCATCCCATAGTGAATGATACCAGTCTGAATCCATTCAACAGCAAAAACATCGGTGGCAGTGAGACCGCCCTGAAGAGATCGGAAGCATAGTAAGTACAAAGCAATGCAACATGGAATTTAATAAAGCAAAAGCATCTACTTTGACTATTATTTTACCTTCACAATAGCCATGGCAGCAGATATAGGATCACGTACTCCCAGGACAGTCCAAACAAGTGAATTATCAGAACCAGCAGGTATAATTCCAATTGGAATGGAGATGCCTTCTTTCTGGTTGTCTCTAGTAAGCAGGCCATTTAAAACCTGAGTAATTGCATTAAGTTTTTTGTCAATCATCAAGAAAAGAAGTATCTACACGTTGTTCTATGCTTCTAGATACTAGCAAGGCACTAGGGAACTATGAGATACATGCATGCATATATTTTATTCAATATGTATCGTTATGTTGCATCTATTTCATGCTTCCTCATAATCAGTGTTCTTCCCTTCAATATGCTACAAATAAATAACTTAAAGCCATAATAGAAAATTCATGGATCAAGCAAATAGACATGTCTCTCTTAACCTACAACAAGTTGTTACCCAGCAACTAACTGCTACTGACATCTATTGTATCAGGACTGCCTTTTTGTAGCAAAGAGGACTCCAAAGCGGAAGCAGCTCAAGATGAAAACAAATCCATTTGAGAGTAGATACGAACCTCATTGATAATTCCATCACCGCCCACACATATGATACCTGAAGCAACAGAAAGAAAATGGATGAAACAATATCACTCATGACGCATCTATAAAGTTCATCAAACATCATACCATCAGGACAAGAGCTGATGTCAACAGTAGATGCAAGTTTTTTAGCATGTCCAGCTGACGTAGTTTTAACTACCTCCAACTTAAACCCTGCAAGCTGTCACAGCACACCCTTTGAGTTATTGATGATCAGACATAAAAGAAAATGAACTTGATTATCAGGCATTTCTAACATCAAATGACATATGGCAGTGAAAAGAAACACTACAATTAGGGAAATTCATAAGCACATTAATGCTTGAACTGGCAGGCAATTCCCAATAAGTTCTAGAACTATTGAAAACTCTTGTTTCCTTTAGGATTCTTTGAGGTAATGCTGTAGTACCCTAGGTCTGACTAAGGTTTTCATATCTAGATTTTACCCTGCAAAGAACACATAGGCTCTCTTTCGCCCCTTGGCTTGGAACATTAAGTTTCCCACAAACACTGAAGCTTCTATAATCATTTTACAGGCAATGTACTTAATCAAACTGACTGTCTACATCCACAGCAGTATAAGCAAAGCTGGTGTAGCTTCAACAAACGCTAGAGACGCTTTAGTTAGAACATCTATATCAGAGATCTGTTTATATGTCTAACAAAAGCTGACTCGTTTCAACAGTCCAAGCACCACAGTGCTTCTAGAATTATTGAGTGGCCACACAGATTCAAAAACATGATGTATTCTAGGTTCTAGTTAAGAGTTAAGATAAAAGACACACCTTAAATATAGGTTCCACAATGCCATGGAAAACTTTGCTGGAACGGCCACTCCCAGAACGCGGATTTAGGATGACAAGCATTTTAGGAGGGTTCTTACACTTAAAGAGCAACTCAGGAGGAGTGTCAAATGGGATTATTAATTCCGAAGAAGCCTGCTTTTTAGAAGAAGCCATAGGGTGGGGTAAACAATTCACATAGCACTGCTGATCTGCAAATCCACCAACCCACTGCACTGCATCCTCCACGGTAGAGGCTAAGAAACGGTGGTCTTTGCGACTCCTCTTGGGTTTAATAAAACAAGACAGACCGCAAGAGCCCTTCTTCATGGGATATGAATGGACGGTGAAATGCCTGAGACCAGCGTTATATGTCACCTATAAAACCCAATGGAACAGCAAAATATGATCATTTCATTCTCTATGACTAAGAAATAAGTCCAGTATTCCTAGCTAGATTAGCAATGGTAAAAATTACCGAGATGACATCGTCGAGATGCAACATATTGGAACCCCAGATTAAACCCTTGCTGGTAAGCTTAGCGTCAACAGCATCCTGGTTAGCAACATCACCACTAGAAGCTTGCTTAGCAGCAGCATTTCCATTGGATGATGGTTTATCAGCGTTGGGAAATGTCTTCCTCTTATCCCAAGCGAGCTTGCCGGAGAAAACAACATCCCCCAACAAATCAGACTTCTCGTCTCCAGCCGAGGGAAGCATCCCTCCAACGTCGATTCTGAACTCATCTATGTTGTTGTCAGGTTGCTGATCGCCGGTTAGCTCAACCCTCTTAGGCCATGAAGACTTGACCTTTTTGCTTCGCTTCTCAGGGAAAACAATCGGGGAAGAGTGCTGGCCACCTCCCGCAGCTAACTGAGAACAAAACCCTAACCTCCTCAGCGACTGGTGGTGATTGGTAGGGTTGCTGACTGCTGCTGAGGTTGCCGTATTACCTTTAGCCACCGTATGCATTTCCAGAACCCAAAGAAATCAGACGATTGAGACGATGATCGGAGTATCAGATCAACCAATTAAGGGAGAGGAATTGAAATCGATAACAAGGGTTATTCCACGAGGGGAGCAAGAGATCGAAGAGAGGATCGGAGAATTGGGAAAGGGAGGACCTTTGAAGAAGAAGAAGAAGCAGCAGCTGGGTTTCTCGATCGAGGGAAGTCAATGGAGTAGCGGGAATAGTGGGTTGGTAAAGGAGTATTCTTTCTTCTTCTTGTTGGTGTTGTTTGTTGTTCTTCTTCTTCGTTGGTTCAGCAGTTGTTGAGAGGCCAGCCTGGAGAGGGAGAGAGAGGGCTCTGGTTGAAGAAGCTGTAGCGGGCCGATTTAGGAAAGAGATTAACTTTTTTTTTTGTAGGAAAGATGGAACCTTTAGTTTTGAGTGATGGTTTACTTTCAATAAATAAATAAAAAAGTATGAATATATTATCTCCAACGAAAAAGATTTTTCTTTTTACAAAAGGAGATAGAATTATAGAAATGAATTATCCAGTCACTAAATGGAAACACTGAAATTTGAGATGAAAAGATAGGCATAAAATTATAAATAAATGGTAATGTTTTTCTGTGATTAAACAATATAATAAGATATTTCGAAAATAATATTATAAAAAATAGACCAGTAATCCCATTAATTGAATTTGATTACGAATTACTAAAGTTTGATTATTATAAGCTCATGATTTATAAAGTCTTTGTAAATGAAATAGTTCGATCGATAAAATTGTATAGTTGATAAAGTTATCTGTTAAAAATTCAAATTCGAATGATACATAATTTCACACACTACAAAAAAATCTCAATTGTGCAGCTAATAATACAAAATTTTCTCTAAAAACGATTTTTTACTAACTTCATAAATCCAACCACACTCCATTAATTAATTTTTATTTTCCTTTCATTTTTATCTAAAAAATAAAAATAAAATAATTTTTTTTAATGGTGAATTTAGGACACCTTTTCAACCATGGTCCAATTTATTTTCGAGTTTAGAATTTTAATATTATATTAAAAATTATATTTAAAATGAATTAATATATATTTAATATTTTCATATGCAACTTGATACATTTTAAATTCTATATAATTCAATCCAATGTACTCAGCCATTTTAGATCCGTCACAAGCTAATTAAATGAAAGCGGTATCATTGACCAAGTCAATCAAACATGCATGCATTAATCTTTATTATTATCATCAAAATCCACAGAATTAGACAAATACTCATCCCACCTGCGAATTAAAATTTAAATATACTAAATCGCATATAAAATAATTATATCAACCAACCTATAAATATAAAAAATATTGAAGTTTAAAATTGGAAAATGGATTGGCAGGGGCATGGGGGAGCCTGTATCCGCCACCGATACACCCTAATGATCAAGCAACGGGCTTCAAAATGTAGAGCTTGCATGACCTCGCCGGAACTCTCGCCGATATATTCCCACCACCAAACACCTCCCCCAACGTCTTCCCCTCCCAAACATCCCTAGTCTCCACAACCGCTCCGCTCGGAATCCCGACGTCCTCCCATAACGCCGTCAACAAATCATCGCTGCCGTCTTCATAGTTAGCCCGGTTGAGCAGCAACACCGCGAACCGGTAGCCCCAGAGCGGACCAGCCCATATCTCCTTGTTGCCTTCCATCCTCACCTTCTTGGCTTGGATCCCCAGCGGGTCTTGGTTGATCCCGATCGCTTCCTTGTTCCCCACGATTTGGAACGTGTTCCGGACCGCGGAGACGTTGCTCACGTCGAAGCCGAGGAGGAGTGGGGACTTGGAGATGGACCACAGGCTGAAGTGGACGACGTACTCGTTCTCCGTCATACCTCCGTTGCCTACTTCGAGCATGTCCGGATCGTTCCACCCTCCGGGACGAGCGTGCTGCGCGTGCACCTCGTTCTCGTCCGCTTTCGAGATCATGCTGCATCGAATTCGATCCCCCGTGGCGAATCAAAGTCGTATTTGTGTATGAATTTATCTTCTAAGTACATGTAACGTATGTGCGTACCTTTCCCATGTATCGGAAATGTCGTTGGTTGTTCGCCAACTGTTCCCGACGTTGAAGCCCCATTCAGCTGGATGCAAATCCCCCCTGTTGTTACAATCGATATTTTTAAACATCTGCCTGGCGAGTAGTTTGGACGTCCGGTTCGAAAAAAATTCTTCGTGATTCTGTTGGATTTTATAAATGAGGCAAACTTATTATGTTGGATTTTATAAATGAGGCAAACTTAAGCCACTATATCCTAACTTGATTTGATAGGCTCACGAGCTGGTTCGAGCTGGACCTTGATAGCCAATCTAAATATTAACTCAAGTATATGGCTCGTTAGTCATTAGTATACTAAAAAATGCCACAAGTATTTGCCTCAAATACCAATATACAATAAATCATATGTTAGTTTATGATTGTGCTACATGTGTTTGCCTCAAATTCGGCTCAAAATTGATTCATCGGGGGGTTTTAATGAACGAAATTCGAGTTTGGCTCGTTAAGGGTAATTATCAAGTCAGGCTCGAATATGCTTACGAGCTTAAAATTTCTAGCTCGAGTTCAAACACAACTCACCTAAAAATTATTGAGCCTAACTTAAGCATAGTGAAGTTTGACCTGGCTAGCCTTACGTACCATTCACAAAGGGAGAAGTAGATAGGTCGTCCAGCCTTCAACAGAGCATGAGTCATCACAGGGTACCTACTCTTCCACAGATTGTAAGCAAATTCGTCATCACCCCATTGTAGCAAAACCAGACGTATATCAATCAATGTCCCACCTGACAGTTGGTTTAGAACCGTCGTTGAAGCAGTTATCATACTTCAAATAATCAATACCCTGTATCATATCAAACAAACCATTCACGTTCGAGAATCAATTGCATTTGCGTTAGTAAGTACATATGTATATCAGTATATGTATGTATACGTACCCAGGAAGCGAAAGTTTTGGCGTCCTGTTCTTCATAGCCAAGTGAACCAGGCTGAGTTTTGCTGCAAGTGTAGTAGCTAAACCGGAATGCTAACTCAGCGAAAGAATAAATCGAAATCGAAAACAGAGGCGAAAATCGATCGATCGTTGTTCATACCCTGCATCCGAGTATATCCCCAGTTTGAGACCTTTGCTATGGACATAGTCCGCCAGTGCTTTGATCCCGGAGGGAAATGTGGATTTCTTAGGCCTTAGGTTTCCCTGTATGAAAGGTTAAGTAAACAAAATGAACAGATATATACTGCTTAGTTAAGCATCAACTGGATAGGTAGTATAATCAAACCTTGGAGTCTCGAGTCTTTTCGGCCCAGCAATCATCTGCAGCACGAAGATTACTCAGTTAAGCATGATCAACTGGATAGGTAGTTGAATGAAGTTTACAACTTTACATCAAGACTTCTACGTACCAATGTTGACATAAGTGTATCCGAGTCTAGCAAGGCCACTGGAGACCAAGGCATCCGCTGCGTATATATATTTACAGTAATTACAACTCATTTGGTTACATATTAAGATCAGCACACAGTAACTAGTTATTTTATTACCAGTGGCTTTGATGGTGGTCTCACTGATGTTGCAGTGAAAATGGTTCCAGCTGTTCCACCTGCGTACGTCAACCATGACGTCACTATAAATCTATATCTCCTCTGTATTATTTCAGATGAATCCAAACAGAACTCAAATCGTAAATAAAGAGGATAAATGGGGGCGAAAAGGTCAAAGCCCAACAAAATTTGAAAACCAGAGGCTGAAAAAGATTGAAGAACTTTTGAGGTGAGCTACTATGGCGGTAATTGAAGAACTTAATGGCCGGAGAGGTTAATAAGTGCTTGAATCGGACATGAAAATAGGAAAGATTGAACAGACGTATATGATTTGAGCAGAGATGGGTAGATTACCCCATGGGAGGAGTCATGCCGAGGCCATTGGCAAGCAGGCTGCGGCGATCCGCTGCAGCAACAAAAGCAGGTATTGAGCACCACGGCGACGACGATAACAGAACTAGTACGACCCCCAGTAGTAGCTGCAAATGACGGTAGCTCTCGCCGGTGATTGTACCACTTCTGCCCATGTTTTAGCTCCAACCGGCGGTCAGCTCCAGGGATTTGCAAGTGTGGTCTCTGCTTTGCATATATAGACAAAGCTGAGAGCAGGGGACCGGCAATCCTTGGCGATAAAGTAGTCTGGACCTTGATAGCAATGAGAGTGTTGTCCTGTAGCTTATTATTTTCAACGGATTTTGGTTTAGCTGGACTAATTACAGTAGAATACGCTTCCCTTTGTCTGCGTCTGGGTTCTCGATTCTTCTTCACAGGTAATTAATCGCCTGAAGATTTCAGCACTTGCACTTGCACTTGGTTTCGAGGCGCTTTTTTTAATCAGAAAACACAAATTCATTTTTTGCTGTCGGATTTTACAAAATCCGGCCTATTTGACTGCGTGGGAAATGCAGTCTTAATTTTTGTTTGAAACGAAGATTTTTACATCAATGCAATGTTTTTTTTTCGAAACTGGTTGTTGAAATTCTATTAATGGGTCAAATCAAGATGATGAGTCACATCTAAATAAGTGGACACAATATGATGAGAGTGGCAAGCTAACTCCTCTCCACTTTATTTCTATTTCTCGAACATACATTGTTTGTATCCCATGTCTCGAACCCATTCAATGGTTGTCAAGAGAGCCTCATATTTTGCTTCTCCGGGAGGTAGCCCGCCGTGTCAATGCTGCATTAAGCATTGTAAAATCGCACAAGTTGTCTACGTGTTAATTGGTTTAGGTCAGTAAGCGCAATTAACTACGTCTCGATTGGAAAACGAGGGTTAGTTTACCTTCTATTTCATATTTACTACGAGACTAATTGTGCCGCAGACCAATAATTGAATATGGGAATGCAGGTCTTTTTGCGACTCGAATAGTTCGCGATTCATCGGCTAAACTATGATCTTGTTGGTGTAAGTTTACCGCATTGAGTTCCTGACAAGGGGCTTTCCCAATATTATCTTGCAAAACATTGTAAATCAGCAAAAAATAATCGTCTCTCTCTCTCGTAAGAACCATAGAGAACTAAGAACAACAACCACTGTGACGTGTATCCTGAGTGTTCATACACAAACAGTAAGAAAATTCTTACCGATATCTTAAACCAGACCCTCAAATTCCAGTTTTTACCTTGGTCAAAAGACCCGCCATTTAGGCAACGCAAATCTTGATAACAGACGCCGCACCGATCCTATGGAGCACCACCACGGCATCTCCGGCGTTACAAAGCCCCTTCTTGATCGCCGACTTGAGAGCAGCGTCCAATATCTCCTTGGTCGATTCCGCATCGGTAGCCCTGGAAGAACCTTCCGCCAGCAGAGGTATCAAACCTCTGTATATCAGACTGTGCCTAGCCGGGGACTCGTCGCTGCATCCCCAGTCGAACGAGTCGGTGGTCAACTCCGGCACAACCACGGACAGAATCGGAACCGACGGCCTGTACTTGGCCACCAGCGTCGCCGTGGTGCCGCCACGTGTCAGGACGATGATCAGCTTGGCTCTGGCCTTGTTCGCCGTCCCGACGGCGGAAGACGCCAGGCTCTCCAAGGGGCTCATCGGAAGCGGCGTCGACCGTATCATTTCCTTGAATATGGTCTTGTAGTCCAGTGAAGATTCTGCCTCTATGCAGATTCTATGCATTGTTTTAACCGCCAGTTCCGGGTAGAGTCCTGCCGCGCTCTCGCCGCTAAGCATCACGCAATCGGTGCCGTCGAGGACTGCGTTGGCGACGTCGGTGGCTTCTGCGCGAGTTGGACGAGGGGATTTGATCATGGACTCGAGCATTTGGGTTGCGGTGACCACTGGCTTCCCTACGAGGTTGCATTTGTAGATCATCATCTTTTGTGCCAGGAAGATCTTTTCGACTGGGATTTCCATTCCTAGATCGCCACGGGCAACCATGAAGGCGTCTGTCTCGCGTAGGATCTCGTCGAAGTTGATCACACCTTCCTGATTCTCGACCTGACGAAGAAAAATTAATCATACAAGATAGAATTAATCGCTAATGTCGAAGGGAAGCTATTAGGAACAGTCCTAATCAATGTCTGTTCAAACAGTAAAGGAAGAACCTTTAAAAAAATTCAAGGTTTAAACTTTAATGGTAGTGAGCCATTTGAAAATACAAAACTGCAAGTGAACAGTCATCATCATGCAAGGATTATACATTTATACTGGAAAAATACCGTGTGGAAATATGTGGCCGATTCTTTAAACTTGATTTGGTAGGTGAAATGTTGAATGGAATTTAGATGTATTAAAAGATTTATTTCCGAAAATCGCTTCGTCAGAATCTATTTCATGTCAGGGTAAGAAAATGCTTAAAATCCCATCAAAGTTCCCGCCAACCAAACTAAGCCTTATGTCACTGGAGGTGTAACCTACCAAACTAGTTTTGGTGGCTGGTATTTGGTTAAAATGCAGGAACCATATGCATTCACTATTTTGCTATTTGATAGTTTAAAACTCAGTCACCAAACCAGTTCAGTATGAGAAAGTGTTTTAACAATGGTTCGAAAAGAAGGAATCTACTGCCCTAAAACCAGAAAAGTACAGGTTACTGTCACAGAAGCTTGAATTTTGCAAGTTATTATGTAAGCTTTTGCATGCGATCCTAATGCCATAATTTGTATGAAGTGCTTACCACTCTGATTCAAGATTTTTCAATGGTTCAGACACAAAAGAAGGGAACGGCACAAAGAATGGATGATGATAATTCAATTTACCTTAGACATCAACTTGATATGCTTGGCGTGAGGACCAAGGACCTTGCGGACATTGACAAGATCGGATCCTTTGCGGACAAAGGAGAGAGCAATCATATCAATGCTATTGGGAACACCCCACTGAAGGATGTCTTCTTTGTCCTTCTCAGTAAGAGTAGGGAGATCCACCACGACACCAGGAAGATTGACATTCTTCCTCTCGCCCAGCACTGCAGAGTTCTGGCAGCGGCACCTCACGGTTCCAGACTTGGGATCACACGACAGGACAGTGAGAGAGATGGTGCCGTCTGAACACAAGATTGTGTTTCCTGGTTTCACATCCATAGGAAGCTTCTTGTAACTCATGGAAATCGTCTCTGTATCTCCCTTGATGGTGTAGTCAGTAGAGATTGTGATCTCTTGGCCTTCTTGCAGCTGGATTGGCTTCTCGTCCTTTAGGAAGCCTGTTCGAATCTCAGGTCCCTGTGCAAACAAGAAAATGAGATTTGAATGATGGGATTCGTGTAACTAACGTAATAAGAGTATAAGACAGTAGCGTATAAGATAGTGAATTGAACAAAGAGAGTAGACAAACATCATCATTTGGAAATGATACAGAGCCATCCCTCCAATGGTGGAATAAGGAGTGGGCGTTGGTTATTCTTTTCATGAAATTCGCGGAAGTATATTATTGATCACGATAAACTGCTACAAACATCCAGTTTCAGCTGATTAATCAAGTAAATCGGAGTTCTATATATCCAAACACAGAGTCCTTGGTTGCAAAATGACAATTCTCGGTAAAGAATTTAAAATTCAACTTTTGCTTAGTGTGTAAACAGCCAATCAGACAAGTATAGTAACGAACCTTGGTGTCGAGCATGACAGCACAGAGGGTGAGAGTATTGTGCATGGCGATGCGGAGGTTATCCAACGTCTCCTGGTGGTACTCATGGGAGCCATGGGAGAAGTTGAATCGGGCGACGTTCATCCCGGCTTTGAGTAGCTTCTCGATCATCGGTACAGATCTAGAAGCTGGACCTAGAGTGCAGACGATCTTCGTCTTACAAATCCGACCGTCCATATCGTCGTTCAGCAAGCCATCAATGTCGATATTGGCCATGATGCAAAGTCAAGGAAGCTGTTCCAACTCTTCCGCCCCCGAAGCTTGACTTCTGCTAGTCAGGAAACAAAAAATAAATGAATTCAGACTTCGTCGCAGGGGATCGATCGATTGGAGCGAAATGAGATGGCGAAGCAGTGAATAAATTGAGATTGAGGGGGGAGATCTCAAAACTAAGATTCCGAATCGAGAACGGTTTCAGCTAGAGGTTCTGAGGAAGGAGGAGTTGACTTGGTTGCTTACAGATGCTTGGTGGACGGATGGATGAGGTGTTAGAGAGATTTTCGGCCGGCGGCGTTGCAGATGGCCGGAGAAGGAGCTCCGGAAATGCTGGGGAGGTAAATTAATTGTGGAGAGGGTTGACAGTAGTCAGTCAGAGACATTCATGCTTTTATATGCGATGCTTTGTTCCGTGGCGAGTGTCATGCGATGTTTGCTAAAAGAGTGGTCGACGAACGTCGAAGAGTGACGACTTTTTGTTAATCCTGATTAACAGAGTGGGCCAGCCCATGGGCCCATCTAGGACCCGTTAAACTGGTCGGAAAGCAAACTCTGGAGTGCGATTGGCCCATCGCCTTATTTTCTTCCGACCTCGTGGTCACACAAATGATTAATAAATATATGTTTATGTTAAAAATATATATATATATATATATATTGTCAAATTAGATCTGTCCATGGTTGAACTATAACATTATTGGTAATTCGCTTTTTAGAGTTGTAACAATTTTGATTAATATATAAAAGCGTTTCATGCCGTCTTTTACAATATATATATATATATATATATATATATATATATATGTTTTTATTCAAATTCTATGTTCCATGAATACTTCCTTTCACAATTAATGAATGTTCTTTTGGAAGATTTCCAGTTCAATCTGAAGATAACACAGTATAATAATTAAGCAATTGGCCGTTTGCAAGTAGCTCAATGTTCAGTTTGGAAAAAAAACGATTGAAATTCACCTTGATTATAAACGAGCTGGCTTGATAATTAACGAACCAAGCACAAGCCTACTCTAGTTCAGCTCCAATGGCTCATGAGCCAGCTCGTTTGAAACTCAATTGCCAGCTCCCTCTAAGGCTCGATTGCCAGCTTGATTGAGGCTCGATAGTTGGCTCCATTAGTATAGTTCACGAGTTGTTGGTTTTAGAGATTGTTATTGTTTGAGTGTAATTATTTACCTAAACGAGCTCGAGCTCACAATTATTTTTTCGAGCTATGCACAGCTAGACTCGACTCGGCTCGTCGGGCACCCTAGTTAATTATTGTATTACAAAGCACAGGTGAAATCAAGCCGATTATGAACCTCGCAGGTTCACCTAAAAAATTTTCTCACATATCCACCGGAAAAAACTTACATTTTGCCCTGCATTCGAAACCCCTGTCTAAGGTGCACGTTTGGCATTTCAAACAAGCTTTCGCGCACTTCTCTGTGTGCATCAAGGCATGGGAGCATTATCATCATCAGGCGATGTCGATTCCTCATCGGAAGAAGATTCGTCGGAATCATAATCACCATCCACCATCTTTTCTAGCGAATCCATCTCACCAGCTCCGGACACGGTGTGCACCCTAAGTTGATTCGCATCGTCACTGCATAACAACAACAAAAAAGCACCCACGCACAAAAAAATCATGAGTGAAGTATAAACTTGCAAGCCATTCTCCACCTACAAACATCCCCGAAAGCCGAATCAAAATTACTTGAGGAGCAAGGATAACCCGAGACGTACTCTGTAACGCCAAATATCTCTTTCACGACCAGCGAGCTGTCCCTTGAACAAAACTCTGGTAACTGGTACATACAAAAAGAAGCAAGCAAGTCAACCACTTAGACATTAGCATCTAAAATCAATCAATCGCATTTACTGCCAATTTCCCCGAAGAAAAATACAGCTCTCAGGATGCTCATTAGCATTTCAACACAAACCAGTGAAATAATATATGGCAAGGTTTGTTTTATAATCTTAAATCCATCCACTTTCCACATTTCAGCAATTACTTGGAACGCAGAGGTTTTCAGGAAGGGTTTTGGAAGATGACGAATTCTGGCATCATCTTAACAGACGAGTCTTAGCTTATGGAAGAGTAACCATCAACCAAGAGGTAAATGGAAGAGAAATAACGTGTACGGAAACAGTAAACGCAGCATATCAAAATCATAAACTGCAATTAATGAGCGAAGACTGACCTCAGACAAATAAAACACCTTGCCAAAAAGAGTCTGAACAGCAAGTTTTCTCTTAAAACCCTGTTCTGTATAGCCTGACATCTCCATGACAACCGGGCCTGAAAGTAGACAAGAGAAATTCAAATTTGGAGACCTCTACAGTTATAACCAGGGTATTCTTAACTGTTTGAAGGTGTATTGGGAATGCAATGCAAATATGCAATTGTATGTTTCTTTGGAGATGGCACATAAAAGCATCTAACTTAATACAATATGAAACAATACTCAATAAGTATCATTTTCTTTCGGCATGACTAAAACAAAAGAGAACACAAGTTCGGAAGAAAAACCTGCACCATATGCAAACAAAGCATACTCCCTTTTGTAAGGGCAAGCTCGTCATATTTACCCCACCCTCAAGCTATATTGGACGATGGGCACAGATGGGAAACAAGACGTGGAAGCAAAGCTTACACAAGTGAAGATTATTTCTATACTGTACTTGTTAAAATCGAAAATCTAAAAGTCTCTATATCAAGGAAAGTCCACGGAATTATCAGTAACTCCTTAGGTGAAAGTAGTGGATTTTCTAGGTGTTGCCAGAATGCCATGCAAAATCTACCTATCGCAGGGTTACTGTTGGTAAAGGAGTCCATTATAATATAAACAACAGACAGCACCACAGTTTAAAACCAGTTACCTTTGTCTCGCACAATCAACCGAGCAATCTGATTCACAATTTCAGCCATCTGGACGTCACTCAACTGTGAAGCTCTCCTGAGATGGATCAAGCTGGAAACCAGCTCCGGATTGAAAGGCTTCTCATTCAGTGCATAGCGAATATACTTGCGCAGAATGTCCTCCATAGTGAAACCTGTCTGGACCCAAATTAGGAGTCAATATCAAACTTAAAATGGCAGAGAGGCATGTCCAGAAAAATGTAAAGCGTGGAAGGTGTTTTTGGTTTTTTCACCTTTTTCATTAGCGCTTCCAGAGCTGAGTGGTGCTCCAATGCATCTCCCCCGCTCAGAAGCAACTGGTCAACTGATCTACACAGTTCGGCGTTTTTACCAACCTGAAGAGTAGATCGTATCTTATCAGATTAAGCAGGACCCGCACTGTAGCATCATGATGTACAACGTTCGAGTTTATTCAAGTTGAGAGGGTACAAAGTAGCAGTAAACTAAATTTCTCAAAATTTAAATGTATGTTAAGTGCTGACGGAAAGGTTAATGGCAGCAGATAGAAGCTCAATCCATCAAACAACTATGCAATATAGAGCTTTTGATGAATAACTACGTAAGATCAACAATCAGGAAATGAATATGAGCTTCAATCAGACAGACATTGCAACAAACGATCAATTCAGCGACTAATTTTCGTCCAAGTATGATAAAAATTGAAGTCAAAAGAGTTTGAGAAGGAAACGAACCAGTCTCTTTCGCTTGGCTTTCGGAGAAGACAACTTTCTGACGGTCTTGACAAAGGCAATAACGAAGGTAACGCCGGCGTAAGCCAACGGGAGAGCGAGAATCCAAGGGAGAGAGCTTTTACCAACTCTGGGACCAGGAATCGCCTGAGTGACAGAACCAGTGAACTCAACCAAGTCCAACGCCTTCTCCTGAATCCAGGGCAAATCCTCCTCCACCTCGATCACTTCCTCTTCAGCTTTCTTGCTTTCCTTCGCATCGTTGCTTTTGCTCGCTTTCGCTGCCACGGCCACGGATATCCTCCTCCGTGAATGACAAATGGGAAATGAGACGACGGGAGGAGGGAAGCATGGCTTCGGTTTCGCAATCTGGAGAAGCTGAGATGAGGCAGCTGTAGATGACGCTGTTGTAGGGAAGGACGCCATGGATGAGGCAAACGGAAGCTCAGCTCGGAAACAATTTGAAGTTGCGGGAAGTCGTCCGTTTGCCCTTAGCAGTTCAGCTGCCGATTCTCTGCTTCGGTCTACCCGAGGAGAAAGATTTTGAATGGCGAACTCTGTTGGAGAATGGACTCAGAGTCTTCGGGCTTTTGTGTGGGCCTATTAAATAGATCTCTGTTTCATATCTCCTCTAGCCTACTAAGGTGAATGGTGGGCCTTAGAATCACTATTCGAATAATGATCCGATTTCTATGGGCTTGTGCCTTACTTGGGAATTCCGTTAAAAACTTTCAAATGGAATTCTTATTTTCACATTTAAAAATTTATAAATCTTAATTTGTTAGTAATAAAATTCAAACATTTAAAACAAATAAGGTATGGGTCATCAAACCCTAACCGTCATACGCGATCACGAGTCCAGATAGGTAGTCAAGATGGGAACTATTTGCTCCGGAAAACAAATTGGCACCGTCCATTTTGGACATTTGATCTAACGGTCTATTATCTTATCAGTGGTAGATATGATATTTTATAGCTTAAATTTTTAAAAAATTAATAATTTTGAGTTGGGCTACAATTAAAAACCAATACTCTGGACCTTAAACTTCAATCCAAAACCCAAAATCAAAACTGGAAATCTAATATCAAAAACTGAAAACCCAACTCTAAACCCTGAATCTCAAAATCCAAAATCAAAAATTGAAAATCAAAATCTAAAATCCAAAATTGAAAAATACTCTAGACCCTACACCTTAAAATTCAAATCCAAAAATTAAATTTAAAATCTTGATACTAAACTCAAAACTCAAACATTAATCACAAACTCAAATCGAAACAAATTAAATTAATTATCTAGAATTCAAGACGGAGGGTCAGAATTTCTCGTTTCTACCAGCAAAGATTATTGTTTTGTTGGTTGATAATTCAGACTCGTCGACCACGCTTATTCGATTTTCTTCATCTTTTTTATTTCAATTTGAATTTTGTTGCAATGTTTCTTTATAGCTGTTCTCTTTAAGAGAGATAGTTTGCACTCTCACAAGGAGATTTTTTTCGGTTCGTTAACCCTAACCGTCATCATCACGTCCGCCACCAACATTACAATTTTCTCTACAATCTAGGCCCCCCTACCATATCCCTTGCTCGACCAACGACTGTGACTCCATCTGCCTGCACCGAATCCGTGTGTATATATAATTAATTAGGAAATGGGTTTTAGAAAGCGGGAAAGGCAACTTTAGAGGGTAATAATGGCTCAATTATTGTGAAGTGGGTGTCCCTTTTTCCCAAACCTAATTCCAACTGAAAGGAAAAATCCAAGTTAAGTAGCGCAATTAGAGAGTTTGGAGAGCGACATATGGTCATATCATTCATCAAAAGGACTTCCTTTTGCCTAATTTTATAGCTTATCGTTCCTTGCCTGTCCTTTGTCGTTTCTTAGGACCATTATCCTAATGGCTAATCCATACCATTACCAAAATAATTAATTAGACTTCAGTTTGAGAAGAAAACAGTACGATTTCTTAGGTACCGATTGAAATTCTGATCGATGGTTTCTTCCACGAGGATACGGTAGGATAGAAAACAATAAAATTTAAGTATCAATCCAAGAAGTGAGGATTACCGATAATATCCCTACAAAATATTTAAAAGTTAAAAATCAAAAAGAACATACGACCATCACAAAAATAAATGGAAATAAGCTCAACATCACTTTCAAGGTCTACCTACAAAAATTCAGAATGATAGCGGCAGAGACAAACATCTCGATTCCCGAATGGCAAATAACTCGAGTAAAAAAGAGTAGAAAATGCCGGGGGACCGCTCCTGTAGAATCCCAAACGATCCAACCGGTCGAGCCCCCAACGAACGGCTCCATCCACGTAGACTTTGTAGCGTGGGTATGTTAGTGGGAACAGTCGCTCATTATAATGGTACATAACTAGATGGACAACGCAGCCCATCCAAGTCCAGACCGGGCCCAACACCTATAAAATTACTCGACAAAGGCCCAAACCCATCCGGCCTATATATAGACAGAGACGCACGCGCACAAACCCCAAGAAATATTAAACCGAATCAGTAGCAGTTGGTTTCACATTTTCCTCGCCATCCTTTTTAAAACAAACCAAACCAAACCCGACCACAAAGCCAACCGGAACCGAAAACCATGCCGCCTTTCCACGCTTCCCGACCAATACCAACACTCCCACTCTTCCTATTCCTACTCTCCCCCCTTCTCGCCTCCGCCGCCACCGCCGCCAACAGTATCCACTTCCCAGACTTCCAACACTTCAACCTCCGACAGTCGCCGCCGCAATCCAACCTCCACCCACTAAACGACGAAACCAATACCAATTCTGATGGCAGGAAGCTTCGGCTGAACCTCCTCCACCGAGACCAACTGATCCCACACCATCACAACAGAACCATCCAGAAGCTGCTCCACTCCCGCATCCGCCGCGACCGCCACCGCGTTGCTGCAATTCTCCGCCGTCTCAATTCCACCACTAATCAGGAACTATCATCGTATAATGTCGATCATCCTCTTGAATTCGGCACTGAGGTGGTTTCCGGGATGGAGCAAGGCAGCGGGGAGTATTTCGTCCGGATCGGAGTGGGGAGTCCGCCGACGAGCCAGTATATGGTGGTGGACTCCGGTAGCGATATCGTGTGGGTTCAGTGTAAGCCCTGTTCCCAATGCTATAGCCAGTCGGATCCTCTGTTCGACCCGGAATTTTCAACTTCATTCTCCTCTGTTTCCTGCTCTTCCACTGCCTGCGACCGGCTTGCTGCTGGCAACACGGCCTCCTCCTGCGGATCCGGCCGCTGCCGCTACGAGGTTTCCTATGGGGACGGATCCTACACCAAAGGGACCTTAGCACTCGAGACGATCACCTTCCACGACAGCGCCGTGGTCCACGAGGTAGCCATCGGATGCGGCCACAGCAACCGCGGGATGTTCGTCGGAGCAGCCGGTCTCCTCGGGTTGGGAGGCGGGTCAATGTCGTTCGTCGGCCAGCTGGGCGGCCAAGCCGGTGGAGCATTCACCTATTGCCTAGTCAGCAGGGGATCCTCCTCCGGGTCGGGGTCGCTTGAATTCGGACGGGGATCCGTTCCCGTCGGGGCAGCCTGGATCCCGCTCATCCGAAACCCGAGAGCTCCGAGCTTCTACTACGTCGGACTCTCAGGTCTGGGCGTCGGAGGAGTCCGTGTCCCCATCCCCGAGGACGCATTCCGGCTGACCGACCTAGGAGACGGCGGCGTAGTGATGGACACGGGCACCGCCGTGACCAGACTCCCGGGGGACGCCTACGTGGCATTCAGGGACGCCTTCGTGGCGCAGACACGGGACCTACCGAGGTCAGCTTCCGGAGGGGTGTCGATATTCGACACGTGTTACGATCTGAACGGGTTCGTCACCGTGAGGGTTCCCACAGTGTCGTTCTACTTCTCGGAAGGACCCGTGCTGACCCTCCCGGCGAAGAACTTTTTGATTCCGGTGGACGAAAGCGGAACTTTCTGTCTGGCGTTTGCTGCGTCGGCGTCGAGGCTGTCCATCATCGGTAACGTACAGCAGCAAGGAATCCAGATATCTGTGGACGGTGCCAATGGATTCGTGGGGTTCGGTCCCAATGTCTGCTGATTAATCATGTATTGTTGGTCAAGGAATTCTTTTAAATTAATTACGTTAGGAATATAATATGATGTGTGCAATCCAGGCAGCCGCAAACTAAGAGTGGGTGCTTTTCAGGTTGGTTTTGGGTTTGGTATCTTGTTCCTTTTTGGTGGAAAATATTATACATATCTGGTACGTGGGGAGAATCAAGAATGTGTGCATGTATATCTACTGTAATAAGATAGGAGTTAAATTGAAATTGTTGCAAGTAATGGAGCCAAGACGGCCGGAGACGTGAATATGATAGCACACCAGGCAAAATTAATGGCAGAATCATGGATAGAAAAAATGCACGGGTCAAATTTGACCGAATCAAAAATTTGTATGCATATCGAGTAATTAATTGACAAAAAACAATGGGTAAAAGCTTCAATCTCAAGATTGTATGTTACAATTTTTCCGTTTTGAAACACAAGGACCATATATCATGAATTATTGCATCCCTATAACTCGAATCTTCTATTGGTTTAGATTCGCCGGCTTGTGGTTGAGCAAGAGTCAAATAGGGGAGGAGACTCAGTAGAGATGATTGGAGGCTGGGTCAAAAAGGGGAAGTGGAGAAAAGCAAGAGGGGAAAAGGGCAATCAATTGGATGAAGGGAGCAAACCTCATTACTAATTTCAAGCCTTTATGATCCCTTCTTCAATGCCCAAAAGGAAAGTAAAAAGAGATGAATGATTATGTTGGAAATGGAATAATCCATAATGAAGGAGGGTGGGGATCATACTTGGAGTGGTGTGAAAGGAGAGCCAGAGAGGTTATTAGTTTTCACCATCCACCTTCACCCTAAAAAACCCAAGACCCAAATCCAAATCCAAAACCGAAACCCAAAACTCAATTTAAAACCAACCAAAACTTGAAAAATATGGTGTAAACAAAAAAACGAAAAAAAAAAAAACTAGACACATTTAATTGTTAGATCCGGCCGGATCCATCCCCTACCTTTGGATCCAGGAATCAGCCAGTGCTGATAAAATGGAAATCAGCACCCAAACCAAACTGCACGTTCACAGCAGCAGGAGCAGCATCAACAGAATTGATATCACTGCAGCTACTACTGGGCACTGCCTGGCTGAGGCGGGTCCCTGCAGCATCACTATTCATTAACCCGTGAAAAAAGAAAGAGCAAAGCCTGCTGCCCATTTCCCCTTTCTATCAACCCTTTTCACACTTTCACCCCCCCCCCCCGCGACTGACACAGACTAGCACAACTCTTTCCTTCCTACGGGGCCACAGCTCAACTCAATAACTCCGCTGAGGGCGATTCACGAACTCAACCGAACTTCACTGTACTCAAATTTGGCTTGTTAATTTTTGGCCGAGCTCAAATTCGAGCTAAAAGTTTTTGTCATGTGTCTAGCTCGAGGCTATTCGAGCCTGGCTTGTTAACTACCACTGACGAGCATACTCGAGCTCAATTCAAACTTTGCTCATTAAAACCCTCGATGCGAGTCCATTTTGAGCTAAATTTGAAGCTTGCACACTAAAAGAAACATCAACATTTCGATCTATTCTAAAATTTATAAGTAAGTTTCTACGTATATTCTATTATATATGGTTTTACTAAAAGAAACATCGACATGTTGCATATCATTGAGTCTACTAACGAGTCATATATTCGAGTTGGCTTTCGAGCTCGAGCCAGCTCACGAGCCTATCCATTCGGACACACCCTAGCTCAAGCTTGACTCGTTTAAAATCAAGCCGAGTCACAGACGATTTTTGTCCAAACCGAAAACCGAGCTGCTTGGCTCGTCAATAAGCCCTAAGCTAGCTTCCTACTCTCGTGATTCTTGTGTCTTACTAGTATAGTCAACGACAGCCAACAAACAGACTGACAAGGAAGACCAAGCAGACCCAGATTCTCTAGAGCTATGTTTTCTCCTGCATTTGTCTCAAGCAACACTTTTGAGTTTTGACATTTTAACGCCTAAATCTATCCAGCACAGTAGAAAGAAAACAAGGGAGAAGATGTAAAAAAAACCTAGCTTTTCCTCTATCTCAAGGCTGTTCATTGCCACCCTACCACACACGACACTAGGGAACACAGCCCACCACATACTGGCATTTTGCGCAAGGCAACGGTCACTACTGATTTTCTTCAGCCACCTCAAGGACTTAAAGCCTGGGAGCTAAGATCGAAAGGCGAAAACAATTTGTAAAACTGGCACGATCGGAAAGTCATGCTGGATATATATTGATGCAGTTAAGATGATGAACTGACCGCTAAACTGATACAAAACTGATGCAAGAAGAATCTCAATTCAAATGGAGGTACATAAACAAGAAACAAGAGAAAATGACATCTAATCCCAGCTTGGGGGGGGGGGGGGGGGGGGGTGTTCGAAAGCCTAAAAGGAACTACCCATAAATAAAGCTTGCAAAGGTGGGATGGAAAGTTCGAGCCCCGCAAGCAAATCAAAGTACCTGTACTGCGAAACATGTTTTACCGAGCTCGGCCCTGTTGCTCTTTTCGACATGAAGGTCCATTGTCCATTATAACACTCCTGCAATTTTACAAGCTAGTCTGCAGCGGCATCCAATGTTGCTGATGATCATAAGAAATAGGGAACTCCTGTCCTTGGTCCTCTCATCTGATTGTTCTCTTCTGTTTCGGTGAAGAACTTCACTTCTCTCTCCTGCAAAGACCCGGTAATTAATATCGTTAACCACCTCAAGGAAGCAACACTTTGTGTCGTAAGTTAGATCCATTTGCAACGAACAAATGATAAAGAAAGGATATATGTAAACAGAAGTTTAATATGGATATAAATAATAAAATTACTACAAAACAGCCGATTATGCTGGTAGGCGTAATTAAAATTACTTCACTTACCATATTCTCATTGAAGCTTAGGATAGAAGCCACATTACCACATCGGTAACAGTAGTTCGGTGCAGACCACACCTGCAAAACGGTAAAGCATATCATTTGATGGACCTATCCAACACCAGGATAAAAAATGTGCATAAGATTCTGATTACTTACAGTTACTAAACCTTTATCTTGAAACATGTACTTGAGGCCTTCTTGTACAAGTTGGTGTGCCCGACAAACCAGGTCAAGATTGTTAATGTGGTTAAACTGCAAAGGGAATGCAGGGAGAAACCTGATTAGAAACGGTGTACAAGAACGCTGTAAGGTTAATGTCGGTTTACCAGTACCTCAGAAGTGACCCTTGATCCAAAAAGCCAACCTGCTCCTCTTGGGCTAACCGCCCATGTCTCTATCTCTTCAGGATCACTCCACATAAGATCACAGAATGGTCCTTCGTGAGGAATTTCACAATTTCGATCTATTACTCTTATCTGTCAGGTAGCATGGGAAGAACAAGATCAGAAAACCACAAGCCCTCATCGGTACTGATAACAAAATTCTTTAAAGAAACAGTATATCTGATTCCCTGAAACACATGCAAAGCATTTGAAGAAGCACGACCTATATCAGACATTAGGTGATGGTAATGATGCTTTTACAATTTCTCTCACATTTCTTTCGAGAATTCATCTTTTATGTTGACTTAATTCATATGTTTCATTCCTGTCTACTATCTAGCTTGAGGTGATGGTAATGATGCATTTAACATTTCAAAAGTAACAAAGTAATAGATCCACCAATCAATTCTCTGGATGTCAAAGATATTGCTAGTTTTCAGTTTTGACAACTTGGATGAAGCGAGAGCATTACCTGATCAATTGTTCGAACATCAGGAGAAAGACCACCGTGGACACAAAGCACCTACAGGATAAAAGCCAGATGCATACGTTGCCATTTAGCATTAGAAAATACCACTGCTACCACTTTTCTAAATAACTAAATGTCATTACAGTTGAAAGGAACAGGGAGCAGAAGAGAATGAGTCTTACAGAGCCATCTATAATAGCTGAAAGCGTTAGATAATCGAAAACATCTGTACAGTAGCGCCATGCATTGGCATTCCCATACTTCCGTTGGCACTCGTCATAGAAACCATAAACCTGGAAAAAAATGAACACGTGTCGAAGATTACTTACCATGACAATTAAGCACATCAGAGTAAACATGCATGATATGACAATTAAAGCAGACTAACAACCACTCAACTATATATAAAAATGCAATAATAACTCAACTCAATCGACATTTATGACCTGAGTTAGCTGACGGCTCTCATGATTCCCACGCAAAAGCGTAATATGAGCTGGATACCTATAAACAGAAAAGAATTATGGAACTGCCTAACACAAGAAAGAGTGATATAAAAGTGAAACCACAGTTGCATTAATGTTCCTTTAATGTCGAACTTACAACCGGGAATTTCATGCAATTGTAGAAGGATAGAGACAGGGAGAAAACTTCCACCATAGGGAGACAAGAAGAAGAATACCTCGCTTTAAGAAGTAAAAGGATAGAGAAAACTTCAAGACTATTATAACCTCGGTCCACAAAGTCCCCCTGATAAAAGATATAGAGATTAGTCAAATCCAACAAGAGTAACGCCTCAAGACACTCAACTGCAATTGGAGGAGATGGTGGCGAGTACCATAAATATATAATTAGTCTCCGGAACATGACCTCCGGTCTGGAAAAGTTTCATTAGATCATGAAACTGACCATGTATATCTCCACAGACAGTCACAGGACTGTTAACAGGCTGGACATTGGATTCCTCGATTAGGATCTCTTTTACCTGAGTCATTTTAAACAGAAATGCACAGATGTTAACCAAATTCACTTACAGCTGTAAGAGATTAAGAGTAGTTGAGGTATTGTTATTCATTGATTTAACAAGTGCAAAATTCAAGTTAAAGTTCACTCCAAGAGAAGCAATCCCTTCCCAAATAGCTGAAGCAATTGATAGAGTACAAAACAAAAGCAGTAGTCCCAAGGCTCAGATACCTCAAAATGATCGGCACAAAATCACAAGTTCGTGAAGATCAAACGAAGATGGAAATGTCGCCGTAATAATTAACAAGGAGTGCATACAAATCTAGATAACAAGAAGATCCTGTCCACTGAACTATTAAATAAGTGCAGGATATTCTGTTCACTCAATTTCAGCAACTTCAAACCAGAATAACAGCTCATCATTTCGGTACCTATGAACTAGATATGATCTGACGAGAAAGCAAATCAGTACAACAAAACCGAATCCAGAGGAAGCCTGGAGCAAATCGACAAAAAAGAGAACAAGAGTACATAGCCGTAAATGTTCATAGTAAGAAAACGCACATCTATTACAAGATTAACTATAGAAAGTCTTAGAGCAATGGAACCTTCCCGACAGTGTGAATCGAAAGAAGATGACAAAAAACGAAAGAAAAACCCTAGCTCTAAGCCAATGGGAGAAATTAAAGTGAAATCTGTGTAGCTGAAATTGAATCGTATTAGCACATTAAACGAACATAAACAAATAGAGGTTGAAGAGAAATCCAGAGATTTACATATTCGCACAGAAGCTGGAGCTCGTCTTCCAGGAGATGCTGCCCTTCCTTCACCTTTGCAATCCACTGATCCAAATCCATTTCTCAGCTTCTCCGCCGTTCACAGTCCCTCTCTCTATCGCTGCAAATTCTCAGACGAATCTCTGTTCAAGGTTAAAACCCAGCACCGGAACACCAAGAACGCCGAACCTTCGTCGAATTTCGGACAAGAGGAGCAAGCTCGTGAGTCAGCAGGCGGAGGAGAAAGAATCGCCCCAAAATTTTAGTTTTTGTTTCAAATTTAACCACAGGGAAAAAGGCAAAACATTTTATACATTGCACTTGTCTTTTTTGTGTGCAACGTTGCTCTTTTCGTTCAATTTGGTCTAAACCGATTCAACGATAAAGAATAAATCACCCGAAAGTATAAATTTTATAAATCGAAATTACATGGATCATAGGCTGTTAACAATATTAACCATCCCGATCTTTACTCTCCTAACAAGAATTCTCAAGCTTCGTGGATTTGGCAATGATGTGTCATGTGTGGCAACTTATTATGAAGGAAATCCTAAGAGCCCACGACCATATTGCAGTTAGGTTTAAAACTCTTTATTATGATTACGAATCGTTACCTTTCTCCTCGTAGATACTAGACAATGTAACGAATAAAAATAGTATTGTGGTTCAAATTTAGTAGTTCGGCTTCAAAAATTTCAAATGTCACCTTACAATAGGGTTTTGGTTACGTAAATGGAAAATTGAATGGACTTTAAATGATAACGAGAAAGGTTGCTTCGCATAATTACTTTTGTCATGATTTGACTGGTTGAAAAATTGCTCGAAATTCCATCTACCGTTCTACCTGCGAAACCAAGCCCGAGTTTCGAAACTTTCTGTAATCTCTTCTTCTTGGTCTCAACTTTAACAATGTGAACTGGTGCGGCGGGCACCTTGGTCCACCACTCTCGTACCCTCCTTATTCATCCATCGCTACTTTCTTTCCTGTAAGGCATTTCTCTGGTGAAAGTCTCTAAGAACACTAGTAGCACCAAGTGCCTCAAAGGCACCATCATCATTACAATGGCTACAAACAACAGTAGTAGTGCAATCCTCTCTGTAGCCTGCGAAAAACGAAAGAAATCCCATTAGGAATCTATAGGCAATAAAAAGAAAATAGAGACGAAAGATAACCAACATAGACAGTTTGACGTGAATTTGAAAGGGGGGGGGGGGGGGAAATTGTATGCGACGAAAATTTCATTATTAGGAAAACAGTATAGAGTGAACATTACGGTGCCTTCAGTAAAGTGGAGGTAATAATTTTCTCATCATATTCACGTAAAAAGATTGATTTTTTCACGTAAATAATCAATTACACGAGGTAATAATTGTCTCATTATTCACGTAAAAAGATTGATTTTTTCACGTAAATGATCAATTACACATATTTATTTTTTTCCACGCACAAACCCTATTTTTTGTCCGCATCTATTTTTTCACAAACAAATGTTATTTTAATTTCTCAATTATTATCCAATCAATTTTTACATGTATTTATAAACTGCGTGAAAATATAGGTTATATGTTTAAAAATAAATCTTTATGAATAATTGATAATCTACGTGCAAAGATAATATTGTACGTGAATGATAGTATTTGTACATGAATGGCGAGTGAAATAAAAACATTTTTCCTTTTAAAATATGAGATTTTTATGGTACGTTTGCAAGGTGGGATGCGGGATGAAATTTAGAGTATTTTTTCATCAAGCAAAAAAATTTAAATCCCGACGAATTCTATCTAAATTCCATTTTTCATTCCACATGTCAAACAAACCATTAATATTAAGGAATGTCAAACAGACCATTAGTATAAAGGGTACTAATACCACCTGCGATTCCTGAAGTGTAACTTACCTTCATAACGGCAACATTTGTATCAATGCCTTCAACCTTAACCTTACCCGCCGTACCCTGAGCCGCCTCAGCTTTCCTAATATCCAACATCAACTGTTTCACCAACAGTCTCCAACGGATTCACCTCGCCGGCGCAGAGATCCCCGACCGTCAACGACGATCTCCCTTCCATCAACTTGTAACACGTGTCCCTTTTAGTATTCACCCCGAACCCGAGCCGGGTAAACGCGACCAATGCAGACGGCGAAGAAGAAGAAAACGGACTATCCCCGGGCGTTACCGTCAACTGACGGCAGGACAGAGCAGGAGATCTTGTCGCCTCGGGGGAGGCTCTCGGCGAGCATGAAGGCGAGCAGGCTCTTGTACTGAGACGAGAAGAAGTGGAAGGCTTCTCGTATCGTGCGGTATCTCAGGACTCCGAGACTGGCCCGTGCTAGGATGCGTAGATGGTGGAGTTCCTCTTGGAGGTTGTTGTCGTTTTTTCGGAGGAATTTGTGCACGTGTAGGATTTCGAGGCATGTGTCGAGCAAGTAGTCGCGTCGGGAGTTGCCTTTGAATTCTGGGAATTCGAAGTGTACTGGATCGGGGTTGATTATGGATTTGTACATGATGGCTTTATCGAAGACACGAGCGCCTAATGGCCCGGTGAGCTCCGGTTTTATGACTTGCTTAAAGTCTTTGGCTAGGTCATATTGTACCGCCTTTTCTAAAAGTGTATGAGTTGCGGGTCTTCACAAGAGCAGTAATCTCGATCCTTTCTCATCAGCAATGACAACAAAAGTGTCAATAAAAAACTACAGTAATAAAATGATATATCAGATTCTAGCTATTGGAAGGCATAAACCATCCTTATTCGAGTCGTCACAGTGTTAGTCCTATAAAACGGATTCAGAGACACCTGACCCTAGGGTGGTGTGGGCTTTGGTTGCCACGTATTGGGTAGGCTCCGACGCATATGAATGTGATTGATATCCTTCTTAGTGAGAAACGTTCCGACAAATGCATAGCTCATATCCCTATGTCGGTGGTTTCTCCACCAGTTCGGCCAACGATGGCCCAGTTACCGACGGAATCAGGATCCCCGGAGCAACGGGGTTTGGCGCTTGTAGCCCCCACCTGGTGCCGCGTTGGTTACCCTCGGCATCAGACCATCGATTGGTCGTGACGGAGCTGCGTGGCGGGGAGGGAAACCCGGCGGCCCGATCTCATTAGCGGCGGAGACGAACTAGCCTGGAGAGCTAGCTACGTTGATGGTGGAGGAGGTATGGTTAGTGGGGGAGGTGAGTGCGGTGTTGGGGTGGGCCGATTGGTGGGAGTGGTTTCGGCAATGGCTACGGTGATGGAGGAGGGGGCTTGGTGGGCAGATTTGAGCAACAAGGTGAAACTACAGTGTGCGGCTAGGGTTTCGAAATCTCCCCACGAGAGAACAATTAGGGCAGCTATTTCACGTAACCAATACTCTCTTGTTCACACCTAACCAGATTAGATATTTCGGTCCGTAGAAAATAGAAGGAAAAAAAAATAGCATTACATAGATATTACCGATCAAATTCGATATTTCGAATAACTCTATCGCCAGAACAATTCCACTTGAACTCGAGGCATCATTTGACAAGGCCTAAATTAAGGATGCCCCAAGAAGTGTTGGGCCAAGACTTCTCTTTAGCCTTCATAACCAAAACCCGAGCCCAAGCAACCCAACCTTCCCAAGAAGTCCTCTTGTCCCACGGACTCCCCCACTCCAGCATCAGCCTCAGTCCAGTCTCTGCCTCCCTTTCAGCTTCATCGAACCTCCCTTGCCCCAAATACAACTGCGCCACCACCACATGCGGCTCTCCGACGAACCGATTCTTCTCAATACTCTTCACCAACATCTCCTCCGCCGCCACCGCCGTTCCCTTTCCGCAAACCGCCTCCCAGTAAAGCTCCCTCGCTTCGATTTGCTCCTCCGAATCCACAATCCTCGTGCATTTCTCTAGAATCGGCGGCATCACCAGATCCAGTTCTTCATCCTCCACTCCAACTCTCTTCCTCTGGCCATTCTGTGCCCTAATTATCTCCTCCTCTCTGACTATCAGCGTGTACACAGCTCCCATCCTCGAAATTGAGTTGATCCACAGCCCTGGCTTGCCGTCCCCTGGCCAGAGAGCGTTGAATTTGTTCCCGGAGAATTCCAATCTCCCGTTCGAATTTTCGAACAACTCGTCCTGGAATCCGAACGATTGATCGCTGAAATCGGCGATGGTCATCAGCAAGAAAGTAGCCACCACTCTTCTGGACACCTCCACCTCATCTCCGGTCCTAATATGCTTAACTTTAACTCCATCAGCCGGCAATAACGAATTCAGCTTTACCCTCCACTCCTCCCCTGCATCGAATTCCCCTCTCTCCTTCGCGTTCAGCAGAGAAGTTTCTGATTCAACTAGGTGGCGGCGGAGTTCGGAGTCGTCGGGGTAGTTGAACAGGAGATCGTCGTGGATCAGAGACTGGCGAGGCACGATGCAAAACAGGTGGATCAGCCTCTCGGCGGTGTCGCCCACGTGGCGGCGGACAACGTCGCGGCCGGTGGAAGGGTCGAAGATCGCGAGGTTGACGTACGAGTTGGAGTAGGCGGAGTGGAAAAGGCCGCAGAGGCAGACGGATTCCGGAGCTCCCCATAGCTTGAGGATGCGGTAGATGTCGACGAGGTGATCCAAGAAGCTGCCGTGCTTGTGCCAGCACTCCCCTGCGCCGACCGAACGCAGAACGCTCACCAGGCGGGGTAGTTTTTCGTCGACGGACTCGAGCTCGCCTCGGAGGAAAGGTCGAGCTGCGGCTAAGATCGACTGGAGCTCGTCGTGGTGGACAGCTACGCCGCTGGTTGCTGTGGTAGTGGAATTATTGTTGTTGCTGCTGTTAATCGGTGGCATACTTCCTAATTCCTACAGTGATATATGGGCTGTATTTGATGATGATCGGCTCAGTTCAACTTCCCCGGCGGTCCTGTAGTGCGGTGGCGGGTTGAGAGATTGATCGGCCGGAGGAATTTGCTGATGAGCGCAGGACAACGTAATGGGAACAATTTGGAGGATGGAAACAAACAAAGCGTGTGAGGGACGGTTGAAGATAAGGCGATAGAACCGATGCCGTGGAGGAGTAGGAGAGTATTTTTGTCGTCACTTGGTTAGCAGAATATCAGCCATATTATTTGCTAACATAATTTATATGATTTATCGTCGAGAGTCATAATTGATCTCTTTGTTGTGGATGTTCGTACAATACGATGAACGGCTAATCACAAGTGTATTCCGTGGCTCAAGAGGAAGTCAATGAACTGAAAATTGATCTTCCGTTTCGAGTTTAAAATTTAAATAGAGTAACAAAATTGAATCACGTTAAATTGGATGATCGGACATGATGGGGACACCAAGCTTACTATAACAAGTTGCATCCACTAGCGAGGAATTGGTTGAAGTGTGCGGACATGTATGTATTAAGAACTTGACCGGAAATTCAAGTTAAAAGATTTTCAAATTAATTTTCTTTTTATATACTTGTAGGTGGAAAATCACAAGAAATTTAGATTAATATTTTTATAATAAGAAGCATATACATACCTACTAAAAATAATAGAACCCCGTTTATAAATAAAATAACAATAAAAATTTTATAAAAATATTTTAAATTTCATTTGGCTATTATTTGAAGAGTTTAACATGATGAAACCTCGATTTTTAGTCATCTTTATACGAATGTCAAATATTAGTCAATTTGGAAAAATTTCCATTTTCATGTTAAAATCGGTCAATTTCCGTGTGTTATACGAAAGAAATTTGACAATTTTCACAAGAAAATTTCAATTTTTTAAATCGACTAATATTTAATATGTATGTTGAAAATGATTACAAAATTAAATTTCACTATAATAACTCCGATAAATAATGATTAAATAAAATTAAAAATCAATTTTACTTAATGTTATTAAAAGATCCGACATGAAGTGTGGTGAGTACTTAGAATATGGCCTCAACCATGGGTTGCCCCGTAGCGAGAGAGTGTTAAGCTTTGGGATGTCTTTGAAGCGTTACGGCGGTTGAGAGCTAGCGGCGGGTTATGAGAATGTGATTACTGAGGTGTGGTCCGGACCAACTAAAGATGGATGATGATGTCTCAGAGTTGGGTGATATTATTAGGTGTTGTGGAGAGTTGTTTCACCCTACAATTCATATTCGTTGTGTTCGAAGGAATAGGAATGAGGCCACGCATTGCCTGGCGGTCGCGTTTTTTCGCCTCACCATTACTAAAAAAAATCATAAAACTATGAATTTAGAAAATACACATTCTCACATTACACACAAACCAATTCACATATATAACATTCATATAAGTACAGCACACCAAGTTTAATTACAGGCCTCAACCTCCAAGTTGAGACCTAGTACACACAGACATTCTGCCGGTCCAACGGCAGATTTTTGTAGTGAGAAAGTAGCAAGAACAATGTACTGTATGATACATACAGTGGCGCGACGACTTAGAAGTCACGTCGCATTTTATTACAACACACATTTGAACACAAAATACACAGGGAGAATTATCTGCAGCAGCTAGCAGCAGTAATTCATAGTAGTGAATGTATATATAAGATGCAGCCAGGGGCCGGGTGGACGCTGGTTGGTTGGTGGTGCGAAGAGATCGAATCAGTCTGTAGCTAGCGACGGAAGCTCCTAACCGGACGAGGAGGATCAGCATCGGTATCGCGCAGTTTGACAGCAGTGTAGGTAGCTGCTCCGGCGACTGCACCGAGAGGTGGTGCAATCATGTATATCCAGATCTTCCTGTAGTTCTCTGCTGCCACTGCTGGTCCCAGCGCCCTCACTGGATTCATCGATGCACCGGTTGATGGTCTACCGTATACAAATATAATTTTATCAGCACAACAGTATTCACATTAACTTGAGTTATTGGTAGAAGATAATCAAAATTGATAATTTTGTATACGCCGTCGTCTCAGCCAGAAGTTTTTCAAAAAGAAAGAAATTTTCATAAATTTGATAAGTCTCGTATTTTGAATTGAGGATTATCGGGATGCGGAACTAAGACCCTCCGGCCATCAGATTAAGGCTCTGATAATATCATGTCATAAACCATTAGTGTACATTATAATAAATCGAATTGTTAGAAGAGAATTCTAAATCGGCGTAGTTTTATATTATTTAAGAGTAACACTTACCCTGCAACAAGAATGTTGAGCATGACGGTGGCTCCAACGGCTATTCCGGCCAACTCACCGACCTGTACGCAATAAAAATAAAGAGAAATTATTAATCTTACAAATACGAAACGCTACATGAAAATTAGTAGCGACTGCTTTTGTTATTGTGGTCACTAAACTGTAGCAACTATCAAACTAGTGTAACGGTCTTATTAGTTTTTTGCTATTAAAGACCAATTTTGTGTTATAGAGACCATTTTGCGATCTTTAATCCACCAATTTTGTTGTAGTTAGTGGCAAAATTGGGGCCGACCAAACCCGGGCCACCCCAGGGTCTCTCACTCTCGGATCTCTGAATCTCAATGTAAAATTAATAAGTTTTTAAATCTCGTTGATTGTGTGTCCGAATCTCGCCCAATGTATCTCCAAACTAATCCAGTATTGAACTATTTCATTATATACAGTTATTTTAAACTAGATATAGGACTAAAATATATATATAATTTTAATAATCTCGTAATTTAATTAATGATATTTAAAATTCTACTTTTCTACTTATTTATTTAGACCAAATAATCAATTACATATAAATTTATAACTAAAATATTAGTATCTTATAAAACTCATAAATTTATATTCAAAGACTCTAACCATTCTCGTTTCATCGTTGCAGTGTAGTGGACATGTGCAACAAAATTGTAAGAAGCTACGTAATGTACACGTACCGCACGAGTATCTGTAGCCACGGCGGTGACGACGAACAAGAGAACGAAAGTGATGATGAACTCGAGCGCGAAAGCCTGGCCGGTGCTGACGGAAGGAACGGTGACTCCGCCGGACATGAAGGGGTGGAAGACGCCCTTGAGAGCGAAGGAGGCGCAGATGGATGCGGACACTTGGGCGAGAATGTAGGCCGGGACGTGAACCCAAGGGAAGTGACGGAGGATTGCGAATGCGATGGTGAGAGCAGGGTTCAGATGGGCGCCGGAGATGTGTCCCGTCGACAGTATGATGATCATCACGGCTAGGCCGGAGCAGGCGGCGTTTCCGATCAGGGTCTCCGCGCCGTTGTACTTTTGGTTGACGATGGGCCCTGCTGTTGCCGCGAAGATTAGTATGAATGTTCCGACGAACTCTGCCCCTACCTATATATATATACATGCATCATTAATTGATCCCTGAAGACTTAATTTGAATTTATACAACCGAGATAGGAACACAACGAGATACAAAATAACAAAATATAAGAAAATAAATATTATATCGATATTCGTTTGTGAAATATAACTGAATTTATACTCAATACCTTTAAATCACGACACACCCAACTCAATGAGCTACTTCACTTTCGACAATTTTACGGAGTTAAAGTATTGCCAATGATTTAATTTTTGGGTAGGTGGCATTTTGGTCACGTTATTTTTGTTTATTAAACATAACCCCATTGTTTGTAAGATGTGATTAGATTTTTCGAAGTTAAAATTATCGACGGTGATACAAATTTTGTGTAAGTATTATTTTGGTCATTTGACTATTTTTTTTAAATAACCCTGCCCATTATTTATAAGATCATGTAACTAAATTTAAATTTGATATTACCAAATCACAAACACACCACTCAATCCAAATAACAAGTTATTTGTACTATGGTGGAACAAATAACCCACTCATTACCTGAATTAACCAAACAAAATAATTGAACTCTAATTTCATTTTGCAACTCAAAAATTGGACATTTTTTGCAAATCGCATCCCCACACAGCGACATTCTTTACACACCTTATCGTTCTCGCTCGATGTTTGCAATGGCAAGAGATGTAGTTGTAGAAGCAAAACTTATTGCAAGCGCGGACTATATTATTTTACTCCAAAATACTAGATATACAAAAATAATATATCGAGATTCGAGACGGTATTATATTACCCCTTAACATGGTCTTGTTCTTCGCCGCAAGTTGTGCGCAATGGGCAATACTATACGGCGCCATTATTGAACGATGATAATGCAACACCGGAACTCAAAGTCGTAGTATTGCACGTGTAAATGATCAATGATCACGAACCAGTAAAAATTGCTTCTTGAATTTCACTCATATCCAAGAAGCAATTAAAAAGTAAAGCAATCAAGGAGTCTCCAGGTGGGTAAACGCAGTACCTTGCGAGTAAGAGAGATATCAGAGGCCGACGGAGTCGGGAAATGAGTGAAGCACGTCGGAGTACTGTCCACGTCATCTCCTATAGTCACCGGAAAGCACTTACACCTCGGCATCGACTTCCTCTCATACGACAGCGAGTCAACCCTCTGCCCCGAAAACAGAGGACCCCCCGGTGTCCCCGGAGTCGCCGGAGCCGACGCCACCGGCGTCCCTCCTCCTTCAGATTCCGGCATTCTCCCTTCCTCCCTCTCTCTCACTCAATACACAAAACAAAATAAATAAATAAACAAATTTTTTGGGTTCTTTTTTCTGGTCGTTGGGACGATGAAACAGAGGAAGGAGACTAGATTTACATAATTCGATAGCTTTTATAATGGTTCCGCTACAGGGTGATAATTCCGACCACCGCCAGGATCCGAACCAGAACTACAACTATCAGGAACTATGAACTATGAACAAAAGCAAACAACTGTTTTCTTGGGTTTTTTCTTTTTTCTTTTGGTGAAGTGAAGAGAATAGCTTTACATGCTGTGGAGGATTTTTATAAAAGTGGAGCTAAGGAGGAGGAGGAGGAAGAAGACGAGCCACGGCGGAAAATGCAAAAGCTTTGGATCAGTGAATCAAAGGGGGCAACTGGGTTTTCTGCATCTGTTGGATTGAGTGATGAACAGAAGAGTGAGCTGAGGATCGGAGATCGGTTTGGGGATTGGGGGAGAGCCAGAGAGGAGACTTTGAAAAGGGCGGTGGAGTGAATGCAGAGAGCAGATCGATGTAGGCTGACGACGACGTTTGCATTTATATATGATAGAAGATTCGTTTATAATGAATTGTATAGTATGGAGTTTGATTGGTTTGGTTGACAAGGGTTTCGATCTCTGCCGATCGGTTTGGAAGAGATTCTCGATCCCTATTAAACAGATAAATAATAGTACGAACAGTCGTACCGTTTGATGTTGAACATCTCGTTTTGATCGAGTTCACTGAGAATTGTGGTCAAACGGGATATCCTTTATTGGGGAAGTTACGGAACACGGTCAAAAGGAGGCCAATTTAGACAACAACGGTTCAACCGACCTCCTACTAATAGAGAAACGTGTTCTTTTCTGTTTGAGTTATCGTTAGCATTTGTTCAGAGACATAACAGTTTTCTCTTAAGAAATCGATCCATATCCTATATGATATTGCTAATGAAATTACTATTCTTACTAATTTAGCAGTCTTACTAATTAACAATCACATTTACATCCCTAACAATTACTAATAAAAATGCTATACATCACCCTTCACATCATTTAAAGATTATTAAAACACTATGAATGTACACTTTCTTAAAATTCGTCATTCTGCATAAAAACTATTAAAAGTGCTAAGAAAAAAAGAGTTAATTAATATCTTACAACTAGGATTAATTTGTGATAAAAGTACGTGATAATAGAACAGTTGGATGGTGACTATATTATATTATAACATTTATAAGAGAAACTTTGATAAAATCAAAAATTTATACTAAATAACTTTAATTCTAAATTTATATTAATTAGACGTTTTGATATTTTGGAGAGATCGGTACTCTATACACTAAATATCTTACCTTTTGAAGATTTAAAATTCAAAATATAAAATTTAAAGTCTTTATCGTAAACCCTAAACACTAAAGAATGATCCTAACACCCTAACCACTAAACCCTAACTCTCAAACAATGTATCAGAAATTTAAAATCTAAATCGTATCATAAACCCTAACTTTTGACGATAAATTAAAATTAATAGATCCTAAACCCCAAATATTAACTCTAACCCCTAATACTATATTTTAAACTCTAAATACAAATTTATAATCTTAAAATTTTAATTTTAAACATCAAATATAATAAAATATAATACAAAATTTTTGATACCCTTAAGAGTATTGAAGCATATACAAGTCTAAAATAAATTATTAATATAAAACGGAGAAAGTCGGCCGGAAGGAAGGGACAAGAAGAAGGTGAAGTTGTAGCTTAGCTCTCGATGGAAAAAAGAAAGTCAACGCACATCCCATCGCGATCCCTAATTAACATGAAATAACTGAACTTTATATATCAGCCGTCAGATGTGGAGACCTCATCCACCGAACCGAAACTGTTGCTTGAAGTTGACACATGCTCGACCCTCCATTTTCAAATGTGAAAGTCAACTATACAAGAGTATGTTGCGGTACTAAATAAACGACTCTGTTAACTGACTTGCGAACTATATGTATGGAGGAGAGTTAAAGGTGATGATAAGTCAAGTGACCTAAGAACTTTTGAGATGATGACGGTTCACCCCGATGGGAGTGGAAAACACACTGAACCATCTGCATTCATTTTGAGCCAGAAGGGAAGAAGGAGAGGATCGTGGCATGGAGATTAGAGGGGAAAGAAGACGTAGTACTGCAATTAGACTAATCTATACCACCGTATAGAGTCTCTTGGGAGAATTAATTCCTATATTAGACTAATTTATTAGTGCAGAAGAACTGAAGAAAAAATCTATATGGGATAGTTTAGTTGGTAAAGTGGTGTGATTCATAATTTAAATGTACTGGGTTTAAATTTATTCACATTTCACAATGGACATTCATACTTTTTAAGTGAATTTATCAGTCCCTGTGTCGCTTCGGGTCCTTTAATGCGGACTCGTCCCCATCAACATGACCCATTAGAGGTTATTGGCTCTCCATGCGCTTGCATGCGATGAGACAAACATATGAGACCTCCTTGACCTCTATGTCTTGGAGCTCGTGGATGTTTCTGTTTGGTGTTTCCTATAATTATTTGACAGGTGGACATTAAGGGCAATGTTGAGGTCGTTCTCTCTCGATTTGCTCACCGGATCAGGCGATGTGGAGGTAGCGATGCATCAACTTGGAGGTCCAGGTCTTCTGATTATTTATCTTCGACTTCATGTACAGGTTGTTCAACGGTCCTAATGGAGCTGCCCACTTAGTGGTGCGTGAAAGGCTCAGTCATATCTCTAAGATTTTGATCTCATAACTTTAATCGATTCATAAATTATATTTATTTGCTTACTTTCTTGATCTCTCGAGCTATCTATAACAAAAAATATATATATATATATATAATAAATATAAAATAAAATAAAAATTTTAGGTTCCAAACTTCTGATGAATAATCTCTCGTGCATGAATACAAAGTATGCGCTTGCAGTCTGTTCATCTTCGAACAGTTCGTCGTATAGAAAAGAGAACTGCCCATTCTGTTGGGATTCACCTGCCTCTTAGCTATCTCGAAGGTGTTGTTGGTAGTTTGTGTTTGAGACCGATGCGCAGAGGTGACTAGGGCTATTCATGCAACCAGGGACGACCATACGAAGTTTGTCGCGTTGATTCTCGGGGTTGCATTACAATATTGAATCCAGTTGCTTATGCCTTAACTAGGCACTCGCGTCCCTTTTCCTTCTGAACAATTTGTTGGCCGATTGTTTTTTTTTTTCAGAGTGGATCGAAACTTTCGGTAAATACAAAATAGAAAACATAAAATAAACACAACATTAATAACTTTCAGAGAAGATATAAAATAAACACAATATTGATGATTCTCAGAGAAAGACATAAAGTAAACACAACATTGGTGACTACATAAAATAAACATAACATTGGTGTCCATTTCATAAAGTGTGCTGGATTCGAACCCCAAACTTCTAAATCACCAGACATACAGCTTTATCATCGGACCGTTGTTTGATTATTCGTGATTAACGATATGGGTAATTTTTACGTAAAAAAATTGTTGAGGGATCACTTTGTAAAAGAGGCAATCCAGTTTATAGGGTATAGAGAAGTAGAATGGTCAAAGGGGAAAACAAAAAGGAGAGTGAAAAGAGGCTGGTTAGTCTCCTCTGTAATCTCACAACGTGCTCGATCTTCCATTAGAACTCTGCTATTTTTGGACTAAGATCATCAGAATTCAGAACTAACCAGATTCTCCATTTTCTTCTCTCTACATTGTTTAATTAGTTACTCACTACACCAACTTCCCCATATTTCTGGCCGGCCCCGTGAGAGAAATCGAACTCTAACGAAAAGGCCAAAACCAGAGGAGGATAAGCTTTTTCATCCTTTCATTGTTCCTCTAATTGCGGTGGCTTTCTGCTTTCCCCCACTTTCCATGATGTTGTTTCCCTTCACTGACATTGTTATCTTTTACTAGAAAGAAAAAGGACAGAGTTCTTGTTTGTTCCAGAGGAAAGAACCAGAGCAGAGAGAAAACAGAGTGCAGAAAAAGCTCACGGCTTTCGTGTCTGTCATATTGGTCATCTCTTCGAACTTTGTAAGGGGTCGATTCTCAGTCGCTATGTGAGAGTTTTGCATTCTGGGCTGGAATCTTTGGGATGGGGGTGTCTCTGCAATTGAGGTAATTTCATCCATTTACATCACCGTACGTGTTCATCTTGTTCGGGTTATTTTGTGATTCTCGAATTCTTAATTTTTGCGGACGAGAGGTGTAGTTGAGGTGGTAAATCCGCCGGTTTTTAGCTTGGAGATTTCATCAGATTCAAATCTCGAAGAGTGCACTCCTTACCGTACTCTTGTAGCACATCAGTGTGTAGTCGGATTGTATATGTTCTCGGGCCCATACTGTGTATATATGATCACTCGTTATTGTTGTGGTCATTATGTTATGTAGTCTTTTTGGTCTCTATTTTTTCGTGTCGATCACTCGTGTTCATTTGTGCTTATTTATCAATTATCACTCTGATCTGCTTAAATAAAGGTGGTAGTTCGCCGGTCTTTAGCTTGGAAATTTCAGGTTCAAATTCCGGAGAGTGCCCTCGAGCTAGTATATGTTCTCTGTCCATATCGTGTATATTTACTTATAACCAACTGTACTTGTTGTGATGATTATGTTATGACGTCTTTCTCGTCTAGTAAGGCCTAATAAGATATCTCTTTCTTCGTGAATTAGTCGATCACTCTGATAAGAAATCACATAGTTTTCTCGTGTTCATTCGTCCTTATTCATCAACTATCACTCCGGTCTGCTTAAATAAAATAAATACACGGGTTAAAGGTCGACAGCTCTCGAATTTACCTAACTACAACGTCACAAAATAATTAAGTGACGCCCCTGGAAGGGATTCCTCGCCATAGAAATTATTTCCCCTGAATCGCATAGATTCATTTGATTCTGATTACACTTTCTTCTGTTTCTCAGCAGAGCCTAGCAAGTGACTGGTGAATTGCTGAAGAGAAAAAAAAGCCTGCAAAAAAAAACACAGAAGGTTCAAAAATGGTGGGATCGCCAAAGGCACACCAGCTAGAATCAAAGAGAAAGCGCTTAACTTGGATTCTATGCGTTACTGGCCTCTGCATACTGTCCTACATTCTGGGATCATGGCAGCACACAACCACGATGCCACCTTCCCATCTCTCCAAAGCCAACTGCAACCCCAACGGCGATGGTAAAAATCCATCTACGTTAACATCAACGATCGACTTGGATTTCGAAAGCCACCACCAGATCGAGATCAACAGTTCGGGGACGAAAAAGGACGACTTCCCGCCTTGCGACATGTCCTACAGCGAGTACACTCCGTGCCAGTACCCTCCGAGGGGTAGGCGGTTCGATAGGGACATGTTGAAGTACAGGGAGAGGCATTGTCCAGCTAAGAACGAGCTGTTGTTCTGTTTGATACCGGCTCCTCCGAATTACAAGACGCCTTTCAAGTGGCCGCAGAGCCGCGACTATGCTTGGTATGATAATATTCCGCACAAGGAGCTTAGCATTGAGAAGGCGATACAGAACTGGATCCAGGTTGAGGGCGAGCGGTTCAAGTTCCCCGGTGGCGGGACCATGTTCCCCCGTGGCGCGGATGCTTATATTGACGACATTAACGAGCTTGTCCCGCTTAGCGGTGGTGCCATTAGGACCGCTGTCGACACTGGATGTGGTGTAAGTTTTTATTTTGTTATATTAAGGTGTCGTTTTCCGATTCTTTGCCCCAATTCCAGTTGGAATTACCAATTCCGCCAAAATGAGGTGGGGTTGGTAATTAGCTGGAATTGGACCACAATCCCAGCAGAATTGGACCCTTCCATTTTTGCGTACATAAAACGTGCCCGGCAGAATTGGGAATTCATCCATAATTGTTGGTCCGATTCCGGCTCCAATTTCTGCCCGAGAAATGTCCCCTAACTCGACTAACTTTGTATCTTGTAACGTACTTATTCCAGGTTGCAAGTTGGGGTGCGTACCTACTCAAGAGGGACATCATAGCGATGTCATTCGCGCCACGAGACACCCACGAAGCTCAAGTCCAGTTCGCGCTCGAGAGAGGAGTTCCGGCCATGATCGGTGTCATGGGATCTCAGAGGCTTCCTTACCCTGCAAGAGCTTTCGACATGGCTCACTGCTCTCGCTGCTTGATTCCCTGGTTCAAATACGGTATATATAATTGCAACTAGTTACCGTAACTTACCCATACCGTATTTTACTAACCGTACTTTGTTTCGACACAGATGGGATGTATCTGATTGAAGTGGACAGAGTGCTGAGACCAGGAGGTTACTGGGTTCTGTCAGGACCTCCGATCAACTGGAAGAAATACTGGAAAGGCTGGGAAAGGAGTAAACAGGATTTGAATCAAGAACAGGATTCGATCGAGGACGTGGCGAAAAGGCTGTGCTGGAAGAAAGTTGCCGAGAAGAACGATCTGTCGATTTGGCAGAAGCCACTGAACCACTTTGACTGTCTGGAGGATAGGAAGCTCTACCAGAGGACTCCTCATATGTGCAAGTCTGACAATCCTGATGCAGGCTGGTGAGTTTCATCTATTCATCAACCAATTAATCAAACATTTAAGGTGAGGATTGCATCGAGTTAACCGCCTAACCAACCCAAATCAACCCACCGTAATCGAATCAAATTTCATGTGGCTGGATTTAAAAATGGGTGATTTGTTCGGGTGGCTGGTGAACCACCAAACCCACCCATGACTCACCACCACTATATCCTTAATGTTCATGGGATAACATCTGTTGATTGGTTCAGGTAGTGGGTGAACCACCAAACTCACCCATCAATACTATATCCTTGTTGTCACAAGATAATGTTAGAGGTGGGAGTTGGTTGAAAGGGTTAATAACCAACTATTTTTGGTCAGTTATTTAAACTTTCATAAGTAGGGTGACAGATTCACTGACTGACATGATGATGATAGGTTAAGTAACAATTAATTAACCGTTTAAAATAAGTTGGTTATGGTCGGTTTTGATTAAAATAAGTAAATATGAAGATATTCGGTTAACATTGTGTTTCATCCTTAATTGACCTAATTATTTTAGGTTAATCGTTTAATCGAATTGCAGCCCTAAATAAATCTATAATAGTGATCCGACCAACGAATGAGTTGGTTTTCGCGACATTTCCAACCCACCCACCCACCGCTCATCCTAATCGATAGCTTTCCCGGTTATGTTTTGTTTCGGTTCGGGTAACATTCGTGAGTAAAAAATTTCAGGTACAAGAACATGGAGACATGCATAACCCCTCTACCAGAAGTAACCAACCCGGACGAAGTCTCCGGCGGCCCGTTGGAAAATTGGCCAGCGCGTGCATTCGCAATCCCACCTCGAATCTCCACCAATTCAATCCCAGGAATCACAATTGAGAAATTCAAAGAAGACAACGAGCTATGGGAACAGAGATTAAACCACTACAAGCAAATCATCAGCCCACTGTCACAAGGTCGCTACCGCAACGTGATGGACATGAACGCCTACCTGGGAGGATTCGCGGCGGCGCTAATCAACTACCCGGTCTGGGTAATGAACGTGGTTCCGGTCGACTCGAACCACGATACTCTGGGAGCGATCTACGAGCGAGGGTTCATCGGGAGCTACCAGAACTGGTGCGAGGCGTTCTCGACGTATCCGAGGACGTACGATTTCATCCACGCCGGCGGGGTATTCAGCATTTATCAGGATCGGTGCGACGTCGTTTTGATCCTGCTGGAGATGGATCGTATTCTGCGGCCGGAAGGGACGGTGGTGTTTAGGGATACGGTGGATGTTTTGGTGAAGGTGGAGAAGGTGATTAGTCGGATGAGGTGGAAGAGCCGGATCGTTGACCATGAGAGTGGACCGTTTAATCCGGAGAAGATACTGGTTGCGACTAAGGAGTACTGGACTGCTGACGGTGGTGGTGATTCTCCGACGAAGCAACGTTAGAGGTTTATATGAAATTGTGAGGTTACTGTTACTCTGTTAGCTGCTGTGATTTTTGCTTCCCAAATCGAATCAATTTTCTTTTTAATCAAGCTCTCGTCAAATCCTATTAAATGTTATGTCGAGCGCAGTATACTTAAACAACATTAACAAATCAATCAAGTAGTACAATACCATAAAGACGGGTTAGATGCATGAAACAATGATCATCGTGATAATTCATAAACGATCCTATTCCTTTTTCTCTTTTTAGTCGTTGAGAAAATTAAAAACCTCTCATGCGTCCAAAAAACATGTTAAACCGCCAGAGAGTACGAGGTAAATATAACACTAATGTAATTTTTAATTTTTGTTTTTGTAAATTCTGATATATGATTCATTGGCTAATTAATTTAGTCGAGGAATTGTCTCGGATTAAAATTTTACTTTTTTTTAACTTTATTACGAAGGATCGAATTTTGATTTGTCATTTCAAATACAGCTCTTGAAGCCACTACATCAATAATTTATTGATATATTTAGTTTTTTTTGGACGAAAATCTTGGTCTTGATGGATTAATAGTCCTCGCAAGGATGGCTGAGAGACCGATCCAGAGCGACCACTGCGGGGACAGACCCAGTCCAGTAACAATAAATATTATCAGGTAAATAATGGGCCTTGAGACCAAGCTGAGCCTGCATAGCCACAGAGAAAACGACACAAGAGACTTTATGCATTGCATCCATTTACTTTTTAGTATTTCAAAGTGATTGGGTTTTCGGGTCTGAAGTGCGAATAAGAGTTTATTCGGTTAACTAACGATTTATTTTTAATGAATTTTCATGATAAATGAATCGTTTAAAGTACTTGACGATCGAGCTCTATAGATCGATAAATTCTGTTTGATGTAATTGTAGGTTACATCTTGAAAACATATGTGTCAACATCTTGACGTGCTGTCTCGATTCGATATTTTGGATAAACCTCAAAATATCAGACTATTTATATGTACTATTCTACTTAACTTTGCCAAAAACGAGTTGTCATATATTAATTATTTTTCTCTTGATCATCTTTGAACCCACCCACTATCCTATATTACTTGACTCGTAAGGTAATCAACTAATTTTTTTCTATCTTATATTCTTTCTAGGATAAGTTTTAAACTTCTTACGAAAATAGATATAGTTCTTTGACGAAAAAGGCTTTGTACCAACCTAAATTAAAAGGAAAAAAACAAATGTATCCGTACGTAATGGCGAATCCAAAATAATTTAATGTAATATGTCAAATTATATAGGAGTTTAAATACCCCGTGTCATAAAAAATGTCAATCACCCAAAAATATTATAAGGAAAACTATATAATACTAATTTCAAAATCAGAAAATATGTTAGTTCAAGGAGGCCCCCTTGTATTCGTCACTACGCAAGTGACTCTAACTAATATCGAATCCAGGACTTTGGGATCAACAATAAACTATTGTGTCAATTGAGTTTACACGAGAACATTGTTTCCTTCTTGTTAAAGTGGATAGACACTCTCGATCAATACTTAATGTAAGATAAAGATAAATAAATCAAACCCAAAATCAGTTATAACCAACCAAAAAAGAGCAGTATAATTCATTGCTACCTGCGAGTGTTGGTGCAAGTGCAAACACCTGCAAAATACAAATAAATTAAAAAATCCGTACAAAGGAGCCACCGAGCAAACCAGAGATACAGAAGGTGAGGACACTGTCAGTGTCCACCGTGAGAGAAAGGGCCACAATAACAAAAAAGTTACGCCTTTCGTTTACCCTTTCTGGATATCTTTCCATTCTCTGCCACTCATCGCCGATTCAGATCCAACGCCACCGTGAAAAGGGTAAGATTCAATGGACGGCGGTACAAATTCGGCGGCGGACGAGTCGGCCAGTAAGGTCGAGGAAGAGATTGGAAGAGTAGCTGAAGAGGCGAGGTTGCTGCAGGAATCGGCTTCCTCTCACATCTCCAAGTCATTCAACGACGAGCAATCGCTTCGCCACCGCGCTAATTCTCTCGACTCTTCCATCCGCCGCTGCCGCTCTCTCCTCCGATCCCTCCTCTCTCGCCGCCAAATCGACAACAAGCTAGCCGACAAGGCAAATTCACTCCCCCAATCCTCTTTTAGTTAGGATTGGTATGATGATCTGATTGTTCTTAATCCGCGTGATTTGGTTGTAACAGCTGGAAGACGAGCTGCAGAGAGCTAAGTGCGTGATTTCCGATGGGGACGCTGCCGCTTTTCTTCCTTCTACTCTCCAAGGTATTCCTGAAATAGTACCGTATAGCCGAGTTGCATGTGTTTTTAGCGATTTCATGAATCATGTGCCTTAATGGACCATCTTCTCAGTACTGCATGTGAAGCTTAGTCACCTACTTAGTTCAATCGCTGCAGGTGGCTTTCTGAGGATGTTTCTAGGTCCCATTAACGTGCGTGCCTCTCGTAAAGACGTCCAGTTGAAGGTTAAAGAAGAGTATAACAGTTACAGGGTATGTCTTAGAGTCTGGAATGTTTATGAACAAAATCATAGTCATCTAGTGTTAAATTCGAGCTTTCCATATACATATATACTCATAGTGCTATCTGTGTTTTTGGTTCGGAGCAGGATAGAACTGCCCTTCTGTTTCTTATTTTCCCATCAGCTCTACTAGTTCTAAGGTCCTGGTTGTGGAGTGGATGCTTGCCAGCATTCCCAGTTCAGCTGTATCAGGTAATCCGATTTCCTTTAGTATTAAGAGCTTTCTCGATTGATTAATCGTCGTGATATTTTTCCTGTGCATTCTTCAGGCGTGGTTGTTGTTCCTGTACACTGGGTTGGCCTTGCGAGAAAACATACTGAGGGTTAATGGAAGCGATATTCGTCCATGGTAACTACAGTTCCAAATTCTTTTAACCTATCTAAATTGTCTGTACTACCAGGAAAGTAAAAGTCTACTATTGACGATAATGATAATATCGGATATGAAACGAGCGGCAGCCTTTTATTTTGATATAATGCTACTACTGGTTTCTATAACTGTTAGTTTTTTGCATCCTGGTACTCATTTTCAGTTCAAATGCACAATGCTACCTTCTTGCATGTTACAACTTACACGTCTGTTATGGCGCTGTCTGCTGTTCATTACAGTATAATGACCTCTTGGGTTTTCCACCTCTTCTGAGCTTCTAATTAGGCTCTTAATCTATGTTATTCCACCTCGTGACTGGGCATACTTTACATGAAAAAGGTTGTCTGAGGATGGTGTGATTTGGAATCAGATCTTTGTACCTATCAATATAAGAGCATCCCAAATTGTCAAAAGGAAATGCCTCTAGTTTTATTGGATAAGGTGGCCATATAGGGTAAAATGGGTGTCAGTTTAGCTGCCTAGTCAGTTGCCTGAACTGATTCCACTTGAACCACACAACTTTCTTATGCGACATGTTAGCTCTTTTCTCTGGCTGTGGATGAATCTTCATTAAGTAGGCTCTCTTTTAACTATAAAGTGCGACTTCCTGATATTGTAAACTACGTCGCAGCAGTGGCATTAGAAACAATGACTTATCCACTATATATACGAAAGATACAACCACAGTTTTGGAGAAGGAAGAAAGAACTACTGATATGCCTGATTTTGGTGTTTTGGCTCTGTCACTTCTATAACATGAAGACGTTATCAATGAAGACGTAATCAACGAACCCTGTTTTTATTTTTCAGGTGGATATACCATCACTACTGTGCTATGATTATGGCCCTAGTAAGTCTTACGTGGGAAATTAAAGGACAACCCAACTGTGCACAGAAACAGGTTACCTATTCCTTCTGCAGTGTGGTTATTCCCTTTGGTTTTTCCATAACGTTATTAAATTTGTTTATGCAAGTAAATAATCTAACTTTTTCCAGAGGGGAGTCCAACTTTTCTTGCAATGGGCTATGATGCAAGGAGTCGCAATGCTTTTACAGAATCGATATCAACGTCAGAGACTTTATACCCGAATCGCATTGGGGAAGGTATCGTCACATAACTATCTCATTCAATATCTAAGTTACTTATTATGCCACTCGTCCATATCGGGTGGTTGCCTGCTTGTTGTAGACAAATGCTACGGATTTATAACCTGTTTATATGTTGGATTTTCCAGGCCAAGAGAATGGATGTGGTCTGGGGAGAAACTGCCGGCGTGGATGGCCAATTGTTGTTGCTGTGCCCTATTCTCTTCATTTTGCAGGTAGAACCGTTGATTAGTTGCACTCTTAGCACTTCACCGTGATAGAGAACACGAATAAATTTTCAATACTCGGTTTCTGTTATAGGGTTTCGAGGCATACGTCGGCCTTCAGTTGCTGAGGACTGCATTCGTGAGGGTCGTGACCGAGTGGCAGGTAATTAATTGCTCTAAACCGACCGAGTAAACCATTTTTCGACCAGTTTAGTGATAGAGATAGAAACTTGATGGCAGGTAATATTCTGCGGAGTCATTCTGATCTTCATGGCCGTTGGGAACTTCTCAAACACGGTACAGACGCTAATGGCGAAGTCCAGGTTCAAAGCGAAGATGAAACGGAGCAAGAGTAAGGCGGAGCTCGATTAAGGGATTCCAGTCAGCTAGAAAGCTGTAGAGATGTTTAGTTCTGAGAAAATTTTGTGTCTGCAGATACTCTGTAGTAAAGCTTTTTGTTGTGAACCTTACAGCTTTTCCTTTTGTATGGCTTGCTTCTGTGTTTAGACTGAAAGAGGTTTGGTAAATTTATAGAAGTTGGGTTCAGAGATTGGTGGTGATAGTGACTAATCTCGAGTTCGGTATGAGTTTTCGATAACTATTATAATCAAGCTTGAAATAACAAACCAACTTCTGTGAGAATCGAACCAGATTGATATATATTAGTCCTAAAGCTAGGGGTTATCAATCAACAGTTAAAATTGGTTAACTGGTTGATTCTCAACCGCTAATCGGTTAATTTACAAAATTTGGTAGTTAATTGGTGAAGGATTTTTGAGATTTTTTAATCGATACGCACATATTTTGGTCGGTTATTTTGATGTTAATTAACCAATTATCATCATTTAGGCTGATTAATCTACAATTATAGTTAATCGTTCTGACGGACTCCCGCTGCTACTTAAAGCTCATAATTGAGCACTTATCGATTTGGCTTGAGAACTATCTAAATGAAGCCGGCTCGCTAGCTACAAACAGGTCGAGTAGCAGTCCGAACCAGAGGAGCTTGAACTCGAGTTGTTTACCACCAATCGGCTCTCGAGTTTGCTCAGTATGTGCTGGGAGCTAGCATGGGCCTCCAAAATTTAAACGAACGCAGGAGTCATTTACCCATTGGGCTACTCTAGGTACGCTGCGGCCCACATCGATCAAATTTGATCTGAACTGAACTGTGAGCTAACCATCACTCCGCAGCTGGAACTGCAAAGTGCAAGGTCTCAGTCCCTGGCCGCCGGCTGGTTCGTTTGTGCAAGCGAAGACAGCAACCAAAGACGGTGGAATCCTCTTAACAGAAGATGGCCTGGTGGTTGACTGGCGCCGGCGGAAGCGCCGGCGGCGCGATTAAGAGTGCTTTGGTAAGGTATTTCTCCAGGGAACGCGCCGTCAATGTCAGAAAGATAAACCCTAAGGTTCCTTTCCCGGAAGCTTTTGCCATCTCTGAGTCACTTTACAACATCATAAAGAAGAACGGACCTCTCTCGATTGGCAACACCTGGACTCTCGCTCAGGTGCGCTTCTCGGATCTTCTTCTTTTATGATCGGCTTTCGTCTCTCTTGTCCGATCATTTGTTCGGGGCAATGGAATGAGTGATGAACTAGCTAGCTTTTATTGAGGAATGGCGTCAGGTTCTCACTACCTCTAGGTTTACTCTGACTGTAACAACTTAAGCATTCTCATTCTGAGTCATTCAGCTGCCCCTCCTTTACTGAATTCGATTCTTCACTCAGCTCATTGGCTTCTTAGTGCTACTATCAATCTCTTGAGTTAGGTTTACATGAATATCATATAATTCTACTATTGCTCGTGCTTGCTTTGGTGATTCCATTTGCATATTGAATAAGATCCCTTCCTTGCAATCTTTGGTCTATGATTGAAGGTTGCATATCTTGCTTGCTACTGTTACTTGCTGCTGGCGTTTGTTTCCCTTTCCATGGATTCTTGGCTTTGCATTCCAGTGTATGTACGGCCTAATGGGCTGAATAAAACCACCTACTGCACTGTGATCTATCTACTGCCTCAATGAATCAGTGAATTGGATTTGGTGGTTGATACTTGAGAGTTATGGAGGAACCATGACGTTCCATTTCTCACTGGTTTCCTAAGCAGGAATCTAACGTGGATGGATTGGCGAGCAAAACACACATGAAAATCATGCTCAAGTGGATGAGGGGACGGAGGATGTTGAAGCTGATCTGTAACCATGTTGGCTCCAACAAGAAGTTCATGCACTGCACTCTACCTGAAGAGCCGCAAACACAAAGCGATTCCGCTTCCACTGCACAACCACCATTGAAGCTCAAGACCCAGAAGAAGAAGAAGCTCACCGGGAAGCACAAAAAGAGTCGCAGCTGAAACTGTGCGTTTGTGGGTGCGTAAAGCTTACCCCTCCTTCGTATCCTTTTTGCTGGTTTCCATTGCCGGTCCCCAAATCCGGGGAAGGAGATGTAATCTGCGGTCGATAAATTTCTATAGTATGTCGTTTAATAAGCACATTTTGTAGCATTTTGTAGCACTGCATCTGTAGTGACATTTTGATTCAATTACTGAAAATCAGAGATTGATAATGCCTTATTAAGTTGTCGTAGAGATATTATTCATAAGTAAATAGTAAGAATTGTGTGCCAGTTAATGAAATAGATATAGACGAAGAATGCCAAAGATATTAAAAGCGGGTGACGGAAAATTATTGACATTACGGTGTTCGTCCAAACCAACTCAATCCACTTTTAAATGGGTTAGATTAGGTTATGATGATGTCGAATGAGTTGGTTAGGCGGTTGGCCTTGCCCACTGCTCACCCACCCCTACTTGTAGGTAGGTGAAAGCTTCATTTTCCATTCAAAGACTGTCGATTCTAATTGGAGGCTGGAATTCGAATTAAGTGAAATCAAGCCCCTGAATCCGGAGGAATGGAAAAGGATGAACTTCCTACGAGTTAATCATGATTGGGTGTTTTCCAGCCGAACCCGGGTACCGATATTGGACCTCTGGGCCTGTGTTTGGACTTTGGGCTGAATGACGGGTTTTCCGCCTTCTGGGCTTCCCGAACAGTCCGGGCCGGATCTTACAACAGCGGTCAGATGCATTTATCCTTTAAAAATTAATAAAATCACAATCCCAAAATTTGAAAGTTGTAGCCAAATCTTGGTTGACTTTTGGGAAATATAAGAACGATCACTCCGAAAACGGAAGGAAGAAACTCTCACGGCCAACTGTCGACGAACTCGTGTCCTCTCCTCCGCCTTGCTCTCGAACTCGGTGGTTGTGCTGTGAATCTGTCATCGTCAATTACGTCTGTGTTATCTTTCTCCTTCGTCATCCGCTTCAACCTGGTGAGCCAAGTCTTCTACTTCCCTCTCTATTTTACAACCTCCATTACGCAGAATCGTCGGTAGCTGCAGTTTATCCCGCTTTGCGCTTTGCTTCTGATATACAGCTCGATTTCTGGTTCTTTAGGTATCGGTTTCAAACTTCATTTCCTTCAATGATTTGTATCCTCAGCTCAGGTTGAATCTCATGATTCACAAACCTTCAGAGATTTGTTTTTGATCGCGGAACTCTCATTCTCCGGTTGCCAGATCTCCACAAAATTGTTTCGGATTTCAATTTGTTTTTCATGTGGTCCGGATTCAAGCGATTGTTCTTCTGTGTATATGCTATGGTTTCAGACTCCATCATTCTCCTGTTCTGTGATTTTGCTCGTTGTCGATCGGTTACTTTGACACATATAGGTAGTTTTAGCCAACTTGCTGCTTCTGTAGTAACGTCCACTTGCTTTTTTTGCTCCTGCCAGTTGCTTGAGTCTTCTGGAAAATGAGTTCTGAGAATGCGAAAGAGGATTGCCTTGCATGGGCTGCGAGAGATCCGTCTGGAGTTTTATCCCCCTACAAGTTCAGCCGTAGGTATGCCTAACAACTTGATGCACACAGCTTGTAGATTTCTTAAAACACATATCATTATCATGCCATGACTGTAAATCTGTTATTTGGATGCATACTATCTCTTGAATTTTTAGTGAGGAATTAATGTGCGCTTCTTATGTCTTCTGCCTGTTCGAATTTGAGTGATTCTATTTCTTCGTAATTCTCGAGTTGATCACTTGTCTCACTCGTCAATCAAAACATTGTAAAATCCATTCAGGGCAACAAGGGATGATGATGTTTCTCTAAGAATAACACACTGTGGAGTATGCTATGCTGATGTTGTTTGGACTCGGAATAAACATTATGATTCCAAGTATCCGTTGGTGCCTGGGTAAGTATGCGGAAAAAATAACATTAATATCTGCTGCCTAATTAATTTCTTGAACTAACATGACTGGGTGGGTATCTTCACCGAACAGGCATGAAATCGTTGGGATTGTACAAGAGGTTGGCCGCAACGTGAGCCAATTGAAACCTGGTGACCATGTTGGAGTAGGCACTTATGTTAACTCCTGCAGGGAGTGCGAATTTTGTGATGACAGAGATGAAGTCAACTGTGTAAAAGGTTCTGTTTTCACCTTTAATGGTCTTGATTCCGATGGCACCATCACAAAAGGTGGATATTCCAGCCACATTGTTGTTCATGAAAGGTTTGAGTTTCAGCTTCCTTTTCAGATGCTAGTTTGTTCATTGAGAGTAGTGGCAGAAAGTGTTCCAAAGTAAAACTGTTTAAACTCCCGATGCTGATAATGATGAATTACTAGCTATGTAGCAATGGCGAATTAGCTGATTAGGCTGAAACTGTAGCTTTGTGTCTACAGATACTGCTACAAGATACCTGATGGATATCCTTTGGCAATGGCTGCTCCTTTGCTATGTGCTGGAGTTACTGTTTACAATCCCATGGTTCGTCATAACATGAATCAGCCCGGCAAATCTTTGGGAGTGATTGGGCTTGGCGGTCTTGGCCACATGGCAGTGAAGTTCGGGAAAGCTTTTGGATTGCAGGTCACAATATTCAGCACAAGTGCATCAAAAAAAGAGGAAGCCTTGAGCGTACTTGGTGCTGACAGGTTTATCGTCTCCTCAGACGAAGAGCAGATGAAGGTGAGTGTTATTAGTATCAGCGATTTTAGGAGAGTGAATCTGGTTATTTAGATTGAATATGAAAGTTAATGTGCGATTTTTCAAGCAGGTCTTATCGAAATCACTGGACTTCATAATCGACACTGCATCCGGCGACCACCCGTTCGATCCGTACATGTCTCTTCTCAAGACTCGGGGTGTTCTTGTCCTTGTCGGTTTCCCCGGTGAAGTGAAATTCAGTCCTGCGAACCTTATTCTCGGTACTAGAACCGTTGCAGGGAGTGTAACGGGCGGAACAAAGGTGACGCAAGAGATGCTGGAGTTCTGTGCTGCAAATAAGATCTATCCCAAGACGGAGGTGATTCCGATTCAGGATGTCAACGAAGCGATCGAGAGGCTTATCAATAGAGATGTGAAGTATCGCTTCGTGATAGATATCGAGAACTCGTTGAAGTGAGCAATGACATAGTGAGGAATAAGACCATAAGGGCGTCTGTTATTTTCAGAACACAAAATATAGCAGGTTGATCCTGCGTCTAAGTTCTTTCAGTCATTGTCGATAAGTATAAAGTCTGTGTATTTAGTATCTACTATATCTGTTATGTACGCCTTTTGTATTTGTTATATAGGTTACGAAACATATCGTATCTTTTACACACGCTTTTCTATGTAGTGTACGAAACATATCGTATGTGGATCGTAGTTCGAAATCTCGTGTATTTTACTTCTCGAGTTGAGAGCTTAAAATCCTTCTCTAGGGAAGAACTCTCGTGTATTTTCTCCCGCCTTGGTATGTCTCCGACGCCTGGCCGGTGAGTCTCTTGTGCAGAGATTGACACGTCGGCACCATTACCGTTACACTTTTACACGTGTATAAAAGGGATTGAACCAGGACTGACACGTTGGCGCCGTTACATTTCCCTCCTTTGACGGTTTGACCTTCCAAATTCAAATTACTTAATCGCCAAGTCTCCTCTGCTAGCTACATACATACACTTCAACTCTTCATCCTTCTGCAATCTTCCTCACTCATCCCACATTCCAACCTCCATCGTTTCCGATTCAACATCGAATGTCGGCTCTGGCGGTGAAGTCGCTTCCACTGGGATACCGATTCCAGCCAACTGACGAGGAGCTCATCACTCACTACCTCAGGTTGAAGATCAACGGCCGCGATTCCGAAGTCGACGCCGTTCCTGAAATCGACGTCTGCAGATGGGAGCCTTGGGATCTTCCCGGTTCGTCTTCTTCTTAATTTCTCTTTATTTCATTCACAATGATGTTACCAAAATCGAATCGAATCCCTAATATTTCATTCACGTCCCTCTCTCGATTGTGTGCAGGTCTATCCGTAATCAAGACGAATGATCCGGAGTGGTTCTTCTTCTGCCCTCGCGACCGCAAGTACCCTAACGGGTGCCGTTCCAACAGGGCGACCGAGGCTGGATACTGGAAAGCTACGGGGAAGGACAGGACGATCAAGTCCAGGAAGTCCAGCTGTGGCTCTAAATCGATCGGGATGAAGAAGACCTTGGTCTTCTACAGAGGACGTGCTCCGAGAGGTGAGCGATCTAACTGGATTATGCATGAGTACCGCGCTACAGAGGAAGATCTCGATGGTAATGCGCCTGGCCAGGCTGCTTTTGTTCTTTGCCGCTTGTTTCGGAAGCCTGAGTTGACGAAGCCGATCGGTGCGAAAAATGATGAAATGGAGGAGCAGACCGAATACTCTCCTTCCGCCACCAAGTCTGATGATGCATCCTTTGATGTAGTTCAGGAGACTGCAAATTCTTCTGGTATGGATTTAGGGAAACAATCCGATGCTATAGTACCTGCAGACAGCAATAGTTACATGAATTCGGATGTAGAAGATCTTACTGTGGAGGTGAGGTTTTGTTTGTCTTACCTTATAAATGCTTTCAAGTTTCAACATTAGCTAGCTTAGTAATTAGCTTACTGGATTTGATGGTTTCTGCTGTTCATATTCTTTCTCTAGGCAAACGGAACATTGGATTACAAAGAGTTCTCTTATGGAGATCTAGGACGGCTAAGTGGGGACCCTCATTCTTATGACATTGACTTTGGTAACGACCTCGGCAGTTTTCTGGATGGCACGAATGAACAAGATGCATATCTCACTGAATTGCTTGACGAGGTGTTCCATAATCATGGTGGTGAGTTGTCTTTTGAGGAAGCCTCCAGTAGAATGGACAGTGAGTCGATGCTTGAGGATTTCAATGCAGCTGACTGTAATATATACAGCAACGTGGCTGCTAAAATGACTCAACAGGAACAGGTGAAAAGCTGACATTTTTGGATTGTGAGATTCATTCATGATAGGTTATTGGCATCTTATAGTTGTGATTCTCAACACTGGTTCGTCGAGACTTGTGGCGATTGAGATTTGACATGTGTTCAGGAGTTTATTAGTCAATGTGATTGCTATTTTTGCAGATCGGAACAGTTTCTGGACTGTCCAGTGCACAAGCACCATTCTTTGACAGAGAAGTGGGAAGCATGAATCTTGGTGACCCTCGCGATACTTTTGTTAGGCAAGATGCTGATTATGCGGATCCTTTCACAAACACATCCTTTGGGATGTTCCACCCTGTGGAGAACTATGGAAGCTTCAGCGATAATCTTGTTGGTGGAACTGGAATCAAGATCAGAACACGTCCACCTGAAGTGCGACCACCGTCAAAGATCTTGATTTCTCAGGGCACTGCTCCAAGGAGGCTACTATTCCAGACAAAACTCTCAAGAGGGCAGTGTCGAAACTGCGTGGATGGTGAAGATGCAATGCAATCGTCAGTAACCAAGGTAACCGTGTTGGTTAAACTCTAGCATCAACAGTGGAAAGTCCAGTGATTCTTGACGTTTGGGACTTAGCTTAAACTTTGAACTATTAATTTCAGAACCAAGATGCTGAGGAAACCAAACAAACTCGCGACGAGCAACCGAAAGAAGGCTGGGTGGGCAAGCTCAGGAGAAGGATGGTGAGAACCCTGAGTGAAGTAGGCTGTGTAAGTAATGGGAAGAGTGGTTCAGAATCAGCATGGGTGATCGGCGTAACGGGAGCCGCCTTTCTGGTGGTGGGTACTGCAGTTGAGATCTGGAGATGTTTGTGGGCGTGATGCAGGTTAATTCAAAGGTCAGCATGCATAGGAACCAGCTAAGAAGGTCATTGGCTTCAGACATCAGTTAACCCTGGTCTCGAATGATTTTATCATCTTGTTTCTGTGTTAGAGCTTCGATTATGGAGGGTAAGCAGACAAAACCAAAGCCATCATGGAGGAGACAGGTGCACTGGGGATGCAGGAGTTGTGTTTTCTTTGGTTTTAGTGGGGAAAAATATATCCTTTTCTTTTGGGTGGGACGTGGGGAGGAAGAATTGGAGATAAGATGGTTTCAACTTGCCAACTTTCAACCTCTCCTGCAGAGATAAAGACAACTATGTAAAAAGGAAAGATATTTAGGATAAGGACGAGGTACAATTGCAATTAAACTATATTAAGATTTGGTTCGGATTCGACTCGATAGGTTTACGAGTTGGTTTGAATTCGACATGTAACTTGAATATTAATTTGATAATATGTGTTTTGTGCGAAGAAATACCATATACTATAAAAGTTAAAACATATATAATATTTTATTTTTAGTTTAATTTATCATTTTTTAAATATGAATTGATTTGTCAATAATAATTAACGAATCACATCTTTATGATGTGCACCTTCATACATTATCTTTTTTCCTTGTCTATTGAACAGTTGTATATAATACAAAGTGAACATTTATTTATTTTATATAAAAATGATAGTTAAAGAGTAAGATTCAAATAGATTTAAATTTGATTAAAATTTAATCAGCTAATAATACCACAGTTTAAAGATTTGATTACGATTAATACTGATGGTTGAGTCCTCCAACCAAATAGCACTGCTTGCATGGGGTTATCAAGAACTCAGTTGGTCAACTCCTTCACTCGTTTGCAGCTAACTTGGGACGATGTACTATCATTCGTGCTGAGTTGCGTGGAGCTATAATAGGTCTAAGATTGGCTTGGGATTGCAGCTATCATAAAATTAATCTACAGTTTGATTCGCAGTATACAATTTCAAGAATGTTTGGAGAACCTTCTGATGATTTCCGACATTTATCATGTATCCTAAAAGCTAAACAGCTTCTTGATAGAGATTGGGATGTGCATGTTATGCATACCTATCGTGAAGGCAATCGTGTAGCAGATGTCCTTGCCCATTACGGGCACTCTCTTCCTTTTGGTTGCATTTTTTATCCCTCCCTTCCGATGGCGATAATAAATTATATCCAAACTGACTTGATTAAAGTCTTTTTCCCTATATTATTTCAATTAATAATTAAAATTTAACGTTACTCTTTTTTTATAAAAAAACTTAACCAACTAAACTTAAACATGATAATTCGATTTAATTTGTAAACAATTCTATTCTTGTTTACACATAAAACTTTGTTTTATAATTTTATTCATAGTTACGCCCTGCCCCAGAGAAATCCACAGTGAGAGGAAAAGGAGACACGTGTAACGATTAGCAAGCAGCCCACCGGAAAGATTCTGGTTTTTGGTTTAAATGTACAATAATGGAGGCAGTTAGTCTTTTTCCTTAGAAATTACAATAAATCAGACAATAATAATCCAATAATAAGTTCTTTATACGTTTCTCGAATGGGATTACGCCTTGTTTCCTTCTTGGTAACGGATACAGTCTCTCTCGAAACTACCAAAAATTAAAACCACAGGTGGAAGCCGGATAGCAGATAGCTGTGGGCAGAGCGATTTATTAATATCGACTCCTCCACAGATCTCTGTTCTTGTCAATTTTCAGAGGGTTAGTCGATAAAGCTTGCTGCTTTTGATTGTCGGGGGAGATGATACTTGTAGCTGTTCTAGCCGAGCTTCTAGAAGAGTACACGGCCCTGGTAGCGAGGGTGCTGGAGCACTTGGTGAACGACGCCCCTTTCCCTCGCCGGGTCCGCTTTCTCATCCTCCGCCGCCTCCCTTTCTCCTCCTCTCATCCCCACTGATTTTTCAATCTTAATTTTCAGTCTTTTTGAATGTTTCCTGCGTATGTACATATGGCGTCCGTCTTCTTCTTGGAGTTGTTATCTGCAGGTGTTTGTATCAGCAGATAGAGTGGAAACAGAGAGAGTTTGAGTGTTGGATCTGTAACAGGATTGGTTTCTCATTATTCGTTTTGTCTGATCGACTTTGTTGTTCCGGATCTGTAATAAGAAGAGATTGATGGGTGGATGATTAACAAGCATGATTCGAAAATTTGTTACTGATGGTATACAGAGTGAACTGTGTATTACTACCGCCGGTGGATAAACGGCCATCTGTCAGCTTCGTCCAGTTCCGTTAGCAGGATCATAGGCCGGTAACGACGGCAGTTGTTCTAGATGGTTCGTTGTCGTTAGTTTTGGCAGGCGGAAGAAAGAAGAATCCTTTCTCTAGAGGGCTCTGTTTCTTTACTTTTCCTCTGCGTCTCCTCCTCTGTAACAAGTTGCAGAAACAGGGCAAAAAAACTGTCTCTTTACTTGGCCAGTAACGATGGCGGTTGTTCTGAATGGTTCTTTGTCGTTAGTTTTAGCAGACGGTAAGAAAGAAAGAAGAATGTTTTCCTTAGTGGGCTCTGTCTCTGTATTTTTCTGAAAACGCCTCCTCTGTAACAAGTGGCAGAAACAGGGATAAAATCAATGTTACAGAGTTGGGGATCAAAGTCGCGGATTGGATACAATCCTGATCAGGGAATGGGAAGATATGATAGAGTTATGACAATCCTGTTTAGTTATTTGGTAACAACATTAGTTTTATTCGGATAGCTATTAATCCAATTCTTTATGATCGCACACAAAACACATAAAGACTCGCATGTATTATATTCGTGACATAGTCACTATCGAAACTATTAAGTTGGCCTACATTACTTTTAAAAATTAAATCACCGAATTACTCACAAAGTCTTTTTTCTAGAGTTCGACATTGGCTTTTGGCACGCAAATTGATGATGCACAACTACTATCAATTTGAGGGGTTGTTAGTGTATATAGAATTAGGCCTGTTATGATTATTGATTAACCGAAACTCTTATGAATATAAGGAGGTTAGTCTTCTTTTCTCTAATTAAGCCGTCACTCTCACCAAAACCCTTAATAATATTCCCTTTCTTTTCATGAACTAGTCGGCCTAAAGGTCGAAACCACGTTAATCGCCGATGTTACTACGTTGTTATTTTTTTCTTATTTCTCTTCTATTCGACTTTTATCATGGTATCAGGGTCTTACATGACCAAGAGGTCTACGTTTTGCATCCTAATAACCCCAAATTTATGCACATGACTTATTGAAGCCGCAAATGCACATTATCACATCCTGAGATCGGACTCTATGACGGCGTGCAAATGTCGTTATGCTGCCTATATATAATATGATATTCGTGCATATGATCCTACCAAGCACAACATTACTAATGCCACATATGTTGATATTTTGTGAGGGTCTAGACTTAAAATAGATAATCGGATTTTATGACGGTGTGGAGTTCATTTCATGAAACGCCTTCGTTAAAAGACTCTTGGCTTGAGACGACACAAGATCATTCTCTAAGGACCTGCTGATACCATGAACGGGGCTCGAGTTTCCTCACCGAGACTGTACAAACTACAAACAGATAACAGTACAAGAACGATAAGCATTCAATGGATTTTGGCAACAACTAGAGATTATCTGGATTCTCTACCGAGTAAAGTTAAGAAAAAGGTTGAAAATGTCGGCTATGGAGATGTACAAATCTTGTGCACCGCAGCATGGAAATTACTTGGTTAATTAATAACAATGGAATTCAAAATCGACCGACCAAAAAGCAGAGATTCTTAGCTATATTCCTCTACACATCCGCAAGAAAGACTGCTTCGAGTTCATGGATCTTTTTAAGGTTTGGTATTTGGTGTCTGTGTCGTCTGTGCATGTGATTGAGATTGTTGATGTCGTTGGGCGTGTACATCCATGCACCGAAATCAACACAGATGATCAGATAAGTTTTTAATTCGTTCACTTTCGAGCAACACCGCAACCTCCACGGCATCCTGCAGGCGTTGAAGCAACAACATCAAACATGCCTAATTCTCGTCCACTACTCTCTTTGCAGGTTCTATCCATTGCTGTCGTCGTTTTCATATACTTTCTGATTTGTCGTTGGATTGATGAGTGACTACTCCAAGGAGCCTTCAACTCAGAGATTTGAGATTTCTTCCATTAGTAACTGGTTGAGTTTGAGGGGCTATGCCGTATGTACGCGAGTATGAGAGACAAAAAAAGTATTAGAGTATTGTCGGTGTGCGTAAAAGTATCCAATTAAGGCGGTTAGCTTAGTAGAGCGTCTGAATGTTAGCCGTTTTCGGAGGTGAGTAGTATTGCATGCCGGGCTCTTAATGAGTGGGGATCTCTTCTCTTTTTTATAATCTTCTAGGTCGTTAGCATGTCTTCCAAATCCTTATCGATTAAAGATTGAGATTACCTCTAAAATTATCTTAAGCCTGTTGTTCTTGGCAAATTTCCTCTCGGACCTAAACTTGGGGAATGGTCCAGAGCCCATCATTATCGTAAATATCATAAATGATGTTGATATATATTGGATTAGACTCGTTATAATTATGGATTAATCAAAATTTTATGTATAAAATAAATGTTAATCTCATTTTCTATAATTAAACTATTTCTCATTAAAAACCTTAATAAAATTCTCCATCCTCTCTCTATGAACTAATCAACTTTAAAATCAAAAACCATATTAATCATCTGTGTTGTTCTTTCATTAATCTTCCAATATTTCGATAAGATAGATGCCTACATATGTAAATTCTGCATTTTCTAACACCGGAGAGGATCTGTAGACGGTGGAGCTCAAAGTTAGGATGTGCTGCACTGGGTGCGAGAGAGTTGTAAAGAAGGCCATCCGTAAGCTCAGAGGGGTGGATTCGATAGAGGTGGAGATGGAGATGGAGAAAGTGACGGTGGTCGGCTACGTCGAACGGAACAAGGTGATCAAGGCGGTTAGAAGATCCGGCAAGAGAGCGGAGTTCTGGCCTTACCCGAATCCTCCGCTCTTCTTCACGTCGGCGGAAGATTACTTCAAGGACACCGCCAATGAGTTCAAGGAGAGCTACAACTACTACCGCCACGGCTACAACCTCGCCGATCGCCACGGCAACGTCCCCGTCACCCTCCGCGGCGACGATGAAGTTAGTAATATGTTCAATGACGATAATGTCCACGCCACTTGCTCTCTTATGTAGTCTTTCATCAACCAATGTATATATTATTTCTTACTCTCTCTCTCTATTTCTTCATCAACACTGTCATTTATATGAATATGTATGTAGTATATCAAATCTGGAATCAAATTACTGACTAACGATTTTCATTACGATGTTCGAAAATAAAAAAATATTTTTAAAAGTTTTGATTGTTGTTGTTAGTGACATTTTTCGTTGTCGAATTAAATTTAAAATCTTTTTTAAACACTTCCTGTCCAATCCTATATCTTTGGGGACCAATTTGAGGCGATTGGGTCACCAGCTCAGTCTGAGCTGAACAGTGGGCTTGAGGCCCAAATATTTGGCGGGTTAGGGTTCAGTCATGTATTTATCGGCGGTGGCCAGCTTCTGCGGTGACTAGTAATTGCTGGTTCGAGAAAGCGGAAGAGGAAGAAGAGCTGATCAAAAGAGCTTACAGCCAGAGTGAGAGAGAGAGAGAGAGAGAGAGATCGATACAGAGCTATCAGTGATGGATTTCTCCCAACCTGGTGGACAGAGCTCTCAGAGTCCAAACTTATCGACGGAGGAATTCAAGGATCAGTTCAAGACTCAACTTGCCCAGGCCTATGCCCAAGAATTCCTCGAGGTATTTTTCCAGCTCGCATTTCTCCAATCGTCCTTTCTGCATCCTTTTCTCTACTTGATCTCTGAACACTTAATCATCATCCAAGTAGCTAAATTCACAGATTTGTTCAATAGTTTAGGGTTTAGGGTTTTTGAATTTGGGCTAACTTTTGGTTTTATCAATTAGACATTGGGAACCAAGTGCTTCGACAAGTGCGTGACGAAGCCGGGATCGAGTCTGAGCGGGAGCGAAAGCAGCTGCGTCTCCAGGTGTGTGGATCGCTACATCGAAGCCACTGGCTTAGTTAGCAGAGCTCTCTTCAAAGCTCCCCTCTGAGAATTTTCTTTCTTTTCAATGTTGCCATTTACAAATCAGCATTGCTATGCTACGGCAGTTTCTGAACAATGAACCTTGAAAGCCTTTGTCTTTCTGTCGTTACTCTAATCCGTCCGTCTATCTGGTTACTTTCGAGTTCTATTCAAATGTGTGTGAATAGCGGAAGTAGGTTTCTGGGAATGTATGATCGTAGCTATTCATTCAACACCAGAATGGCACAATAAGAGCTGTATGCGAAGACTTCGAATTTCTAGTGTGATGTACTAAATCGATTGAGAAGAATTTGCTAATTGCGAGTTCACTTAAGATAAGGCTTGTATCCCCGCCAATGCCGATGGCCGGGAAGTTCAAGTGGAGTCCTATAGAAGATGATAGCATCTAAGGTTTGGGATCATGGCAGAATTGGCTTGGAATTGGACCTAATTTTTGGCTCGTGCGGTGGAGCGTCACATGGGTGATTGGAAAGGCAAGATAGACCTGACCCTAGCCACCATGAATGACTAGAAAGTAGTACTGAGCATAGACTGACGAAGACAAAGATTCATCACCACCTGACCAATTTTGCCGTCACAAAATCCATTTTGGCTGGATTTGGGGCTTAGTTTAGCCGAATTTTGGTTAATTAATGGGGTATAATTATGGTTCAATTATGGTCTAATCGGCACATCCTGTATATGTACACCTTTAATATGGTATTTTTTTTCCGTTCCCAATCTCTTTTAATGACAAGGTCGCCTGGTTTATTTCGAAGGTTGGGATGGGCTTTTGGCACCTTGCAAAGAGAGATGGGCCGACATCACCCACGTTCGAAGACAGGGCCGAAAGCATTAGTTAATTTCCCGGCAAATTGAAAACGCCAACAGTTTTTCCCGCGTGCCACTATTCTGGTTCGATGGATGCGGAGCTCCATTCTCTGGCTCGCTTACTCCAGTCTTTCACCACCCCTCGCTCAATCCGTCAAGGCAAGCAACTCCACTCCCTCTTCTTCAAAAAGGGCGTCTTGAACTCAACAGTATCTCTCGCCAACATGATTCTTCAGATGTACTCTAGGTGTGGTTGCTTGACTGATGCACAGACACTGTTCGATGACTGGCCGAAACTGCTTCTCCTGGAACAGTATGATAGAAGGATATATGAACGCCGGAAACAAAAGGAAGTCGCTGGAATTGTTTGATTCAATGCCCTGTAAGAACGATGCCTAGGAAGGATTCGGTTGCTTCGAACTCTCTGATTCATTGTTATGTTCAGAATGGTCGATCCGAGGAAGCTGTTGAATTGCTTAGGACTTTGAGTCTGGATCCTTGTAAAGAATCAGAATCAAGCATTGATGAATTTGTGTTAGCTACTGTGATTGGAGCGTGCACTAACCTCGAAGCTTTGAATTGGGGCAAGCAAATTCATGCCCGGATTCTGAGCCATGGTGTGGAGCTTGATCCAGTGATGGCTAGCTCACTGACCAATCTTTACGCTAAGTGCGGCTATTTCCAGAGTGCGAGTTTCGTTCTGAACAAGGACGATTTCTCTCTGTCTGCATTGATCTCCGAATATGCAAATGCTGGCAGATTCGAAGATGCTCGAAGACTACTTGACCGGACGAGCAAAGTACTGTGGTTTGGAACTCATTAATATCTGGCTGCGTTTCTAACCGTGATGGAAGGGAACCGGTGAGATGTTTCGGTCAGATGAGGAGCAGAGGAATTCGGGTCGATTAATCTACCATTGCAAGCATCTTGAGTGCTTGTAAGCATGATTTACTACAGCTTCTTCATGCGTATTCGTGTAAAGCCGGGTTCTTGATTAACGATGTTGTTTGTTGCGCGTTAATCGATGCATACTCCAAGTCCGGAAATTCCACCGATGCGTGTGAATTATTCTGCGAGATCGAAGTTTTTGACATGGTGTTATTGAACTCCATGATAACTGTGTACAGCAACTGCGGCAGAATAGAAGATTCCAAACGTATCTTTAACACAATGCCTTGTGAAGAAAAAAGCTTGATATCCTGGAATTCGATGTCGTGGCTTTGAGTAAGAACGGTTGCCCGATCGAATCCGTGGATACTTTCCGTGAGATGAACCGAATCGGTTTGAAATCGGACGAGTTCAGTCTCGCTAGAGTGGTTAGTTCCTGTGCTGCTGTTTAGTCCCTCGAACTCGGAGAATAGGTATTCGCTAGAGCAACTAGGATCGTCCTCGAATCAAATCCTGCTGTTTCCACTTCACTGATAGATTTCTACTGCAAATGTGGCTTCGTAGAGACTGGGAGGAAGTTATTCGATGCAGTTAAGCTCGATGATGACCCCGCGTGTTGGAATTCGATGTTGATGGGATACGCTACCAACGGACAAGGATCAGAAGCACTTTCTTTATTCAACACAATGAGGAATCATTCCCCTGTGTGGCCAAGTAACATCACATTCACGGCAGTTCTGTCAGCTTCTGATCATTGTGGCATGGTTGACGAATGATAGAAATGGTTTTGTGAAATGAAGGATCGATACCATATTGATCCAGAGATCGAGCACTACTCTTGCATGGTTGATCTGTTGTCTCGTGCTGGCCGGATAGAGGAAATGATGAGTTTTATTACAGATGGTCATATGTCTTTCGAACCGGATACGACAATGTGGTGCTCAACATGTTCATGGAGAGGATAAGCTTGGAGAAGAAATCGCGAGACGGATCATCGAGCTTGATCCGGAGGAGAATGCCAGTAGTGCGTATATACAACTGTCTGGAATATTTGCCAATACTGGGAAATGGGAGAGTTCATCCTTCATTCTGGAAGTTGATGCAAGAGAAGGAAATAAAGAAGGTTCAAATAAAGAAGGTTCCTGGTTATAGCTGGGCTGATTGATTGTTGATTTACCGTATTCAATTAAACCACATGATGTCAAGCATATTATTTGCTCCATTGATTGGCAACAAGCTCAAGAACGTTACCTTCCAATCTTCATAATTAGAGCAGATGGGGTTATCACTTTCAGGTCTGCCTATTCTTAGTGTTCAGGTTCAAGCATGAGTTCAAAATTTGGCGACATTCGTCTGTGATTTCGTTACACAAACGAGACCAGACGTTGCAGAGATCTCAATTGGGCTGCTGGCACTGTCGAATCTTAAAAAAACAAAACTATCGCATCTTCACTTTGCAGTTGCAGACACTGAAATCAGGGATTTAAACAAATCGGTTCGACTTTCTCACATGAATTCTGAATACAAACATGATTGTAAAGCTAATTCCAAGTAGCCAAGATGGTACTAATACAACAACTCCTCCTTTACCTTGGGAGTTAGAATAGGCGGATCGATATCGATCCCCATATTAGCTGCTGTTCCGGCTATGATTCTCATCGCAGATTCGATGGTGGTGCAGTTCAAGTCCGGTAGCTTTTCGGTTGCTACTGTCCGGAGTTGATCGATCGTGATCACGCCCACTTTCTCGTTCTTCGGGTCCTTGGAACCTTTCTCCGCTCCTGATCAAAGCACAAATACAGGTCAATTCAGAACCCCAGCAAAAATGAGATGTGTACATCTATGTCATAACAGAAGCTGAATCTTTTAGAACCTTTAGCAGTATAACCATCCATGGTCAGAGATCCTAAGCAGGATTTTAAGCTTACAGTGAGTTTAGAAGCTACACTGGGCAAAATTCGGAAACTCATTGGACAAAGGCTTCAAATCTTTGAAAATTTTACAACCGAGGGATCCTGGACGGTCGACTAGCGTCGTCTACCCTGGTTCCAGCATCGAGTGCAATGGAATTGAAGCACAACAGTGGGGATTATTAAAGACAGTGCATTGAATAGAATGAACTGTCATATATCATCACCAAATGAAGAAATGTACATCAAGAAATTGAAGCAGTAAAGATGAGCTGAAAGTGATTTTGCAAGCAATTCTAAAGGTTGAGATTGGAGCACCTGCGGCCTTGAGCAATAGAACTGAAGCAGGTGGAGTCTTGAGAATGAAAGTGAAGCTCTTATCCTACAAATTCAAGCAAAGAATTCAGTCTTCAGATGAATGACTACTTAATTTGGTGATTATGCCAGATAGAAGCCAGCACTGACATCGAATACAGTAATCTCGACAGGGATAACATATCCAGCTTTGTCAGCAGTTCGAGCATTGTAATCCTTGCAGAAGGCCATAATGTTGACACCTTTGGAACCCAGCGCCGGCCCGACTGGTGGCGCCGGAGTAGCCTTTCCGGCCTCCAAAGCCAACTTAATGATTCCCACCACTGGCCAAACAAGCAGCTGGTTCAGTCACCATCAACCAAACACATTTTCAGACGGTGGGAGAGGAAATTAATTACCTTTCTTGGCCTTGCCTCCGGCGGGTTTCGGGGGAGCCATTGCTCTGATGGAGAAGCTCCTGAGAGGTACTGTGCGGAAGAATTGAAGGGAGGGGGAAGGGCGGGAGGACAAACTGCTGATGCCGGCGGCGAACGGAGACGACGATGACAGATTTTTTGTGTTGCAGAGATGAGAAGAGAATGCGGGGGAGATGGAGGTGGTAGCCATGGTGGAGGATTGATTCTTGGAGCTGCTGGATGATATAATTCTGGATAAATCCCAAAAATGCTCCTCCGTGGCCGTACCTGACAGAGCTCTTCTCCGATGAGCAGAGCTGGCGTGCTGCGGTTTATCTTATCCGATCCTGCATCTCAGATTGGGCCGTCTTGCTCTCAAGTTTTGCAATTGGGCTTCCAGCCTGATGGCCTAATGTGCTCTTGTCGTTGCTGACCTAGCAGCTGACTGGGACATAAATGGTGACTATTTTCCGACACGTCAGTCTTTCGTCCAAAAAATAACACAATGGCAGCAGATAAAATTTTCTAAATTTAAATAAGATGTGCCATCAAGATAACAATATTATACTTAGTTAGAATACAAAAATAATTCGATTATGATGTCATAATTTGTTAAACATATCGAGATTAAGTGTCGGATATACAAAATGTCCCATATACATCTTGCAAATGGCCAAGCTTGATTAAGGCTCCATTGTCGAGCCGTGAAGATTGTGGAAGGTTAAGAAAAGGATGCTAATGGATGATGAAGTAGAACACTCTCGTGTTCATACATTTCTCGAACTCATCTACAAACATATAAATCAATTAAGTTATTACATTCCTATAACCCGACATTTTTCAATATAAATTCCTCGGAAAATTAAAAGGATTGTATAGAAGAACAGCACATATTAATAAAATACATAACAAATGTTTAAAAAAAAATCAAAATTATCTCACAACTAGATATGAATGTCTGCAAACTCGGTTCTTCTCTGCACTGCCAGCATCATCATGATCAAAACCTTTTATTGCCCTCCTCCTTCATCAACTCTTGCAATAAGAACCTTCTAGATCTGTTAATGGTATGAAAGCACAAATACACATGTTCTTCGAGCTCATCCAGCTGTTCCGAGTAACAATCATCGTATGCACAAAGCTCCTTCACCACCTGCTTTAAAAGCTCTCCATTCTTGTTCCTAACACACATCCCGGCAAGCACCTTCCGGTGCTCGACCTCGTTGCTCAGGCTCGTCACCAGTCGACTGATGCTGTCGAAGTCGTTGATCAAGAAGAACATCCCCTTCGCCGCTATGTCAAGCTGCATGCACAGCCCCAATGGATCCGTCAAGGTTGCGCACACAGTCTGCTTGGGTTTCTTGCGCGATAAGCAACCTTTGAAGCCAGCTTGCTTGGGTTGCTTGTGAGAAAAGACACCTCCGAAGCCAGGTTGCTTGGGTTGCTTGCGCGACAAGGAACCTCCGAAGCAGCTGATCACGGTCGGGACCACTAAGATCCCGGCCAAGCTGTGGAGGGCAATCACCAATAGTGTGACCATTAACGTTGTGTGGAGAATCACTACGGTGCAGCCTCCGACTTTCTTCAGGATCCTGCTCACTTTGGCTCGGCGCTGGATGCTCCTCCTTTTTCGAGTCAATTCACGGAGCAACTGAGTATTGTTGTCGTGAATTTGCTCGAACCGGACTGGTCCGACTAATGATAGTAAAGGGTTTGTATGCATTGCGTACCCAGTAAGGTCCCTATACATTGCTGCAGAAACCTTGGTGAAATTATGGGACGATGTTGATCCGGTTTCGTTGCATAATTTCACACGTTTAGCTAACTTGATCACCCTCTTGAGTTTATTGTAGTGGGCGCGAGTCGAATGGACCGCTCGGAGCAACATCTCGCAGATGTCGCACGCTACTAAATTTGATTCGAAGTATTCGATCAAAAGGCTATCATGACCCCCAAATCTCTCGAGCAATTGCGCGATCGTTTCCTGTTCCGGAGGTGGCCTGAACAGATAATCGGAGAGATGAGACAATGACGATGACGAGGAAGATGACGATCCAGATTCTGAAGAGGTAGTAGTAATAGAAGAAGAATTGCGGCGCTCAATTAACTTAGATTGGAGTTCCGTCCACATTTTCACATAGGACTCGGTCCGAAACGCTTCCTTGTACTCCTCATTCACCGTTAGCTTGTTTCTCAAGCTGCCCGCCGATGATCCCTCCTTCTGCGATCTCTCTGTAGAAGGAAAAATCAATAACACATAACAAATCAGAAACCCAGAAAGAATGAAAAACAGAGTGACGGAAAACAGAGGATTTGTGAAAGTATGGAACCAACCTTTTGGGAAGAGGAAAGATCGGAGCTTTGTGCATGAAAGCTTCTTCATCGTACAAGGAAATGCAGGGACATGAATTGTGCTTTTTCTAGGTTGATATTTTGGATTCAAAAGTTTGAAACTTTTTGTCTGATGGTTGTGTTAGGGGGGGAGTGCTGGGGTTTATATAGTTGCGTGAAAGGGCGGTGATTGGAGGAAGAAGGTGACAGGTGGCAGTTAAAGAGGGACCATATATATAGGAAGAAAAGGGTGACGATTGTGAAGCAAGATTATTGACAGAGGTTGCTCATACGCTATTACTCTGTGTTTCCAATTAATTATTTGCTTCCCAAGTAACTGGTTTTCTGGAAGGAGATTTGGGTTGCTGCTGCTGATGATGATGATGACCCGTTTCTTCCTCTGCTTGGTTAAACTCGTTCGAACGAATTGGTTACAGAAATATGGGGTGAAGTTTTGACTTTGTAGCAGCTGGCTGGGGATGATGAGGTGGATGTTTCTGGGTAATTTCGAACGCAGAACAGAGTACAGTAACGCGTTTGCTTTCTGTGTTGTTCTTACATTTTATAAATTATCATTCTAGCTAGAGCAGGTACTGTTTTTATAGAGACTTTATAACAATTAATTCATTTGACAATTTATAACCATTTTTATCCCCAATTACTTAGCAATTTCTATCCATCATTTTTACAAACAAATATAATCAAAATGAACGAATGAATCTATCTATTTTTATCTTCAATTTACTTTCATTCATGAACATATTTCTTAAAAAGTGAGTTATGTTGTCTACGTGACATTACTAATTAACTTGCTTATTAGATAATTTCTCACTCTCTACATTATTTAGCAATTACTAAAAATTAAGGATGGAGATGCTCAAATAGTGAGAATTTTACTTGGTTTAGATTTGTGGTCAAGTTACATATCCCAATTAGTCTAGATACGATAAAATATAGGTTGAAATGAAGGAGTAGTTTGATTTTGAAATTTGGTGGTCCGGAAAAATTTAGTTTGAGTAGTACGCGTGGTTAATTGCGAAAATGGTTTGAAATTTATGTTGGCCATGAAAGCTAAAGTGACTTAGAAGGAGATTTTGTCGAAATTCAAGTGATTTGGATATGAAAAAAATCGAATTATCTTAATACGAGGAGATAATGTGAACGAAATATCTATTTTCCATAAACAACAACGTATCACTTATTCTCTTGATTATCAAGTTTCTCCTCAAATTTAATGGCTTGTATATTTGAAGTTCTTTTTATTCGAAATCAAAGTGATCCAATGGATTAGCTTATTTGGCAAACCATATTGCCAAAAAAGGAAACCAATCAACAAAAGCGTAGACGGTCCACTGAATTGGCCGTTAATTATGGTTGAGACTGCCACGTACATACACTCACCTTTTGCTTCTTCTGTTGCTTCCAGTTCCAAACCTCGTCGTCTTGTTCCACGTGGACATCATCGTTTGACTTGTTCCCTTCACCAAACGCAACCTTAAAGTAAATCCCATACATGCATTCATTCGAATGGTTCGGTTCTTTTGTTGTTTTGTTTCCAAACTTGGTTGACTTTTGGGACTTTTCGGCATGTTCGCATCTGACCAAGAATCAGGCTAGCTGATCATGATCTAGCAAGTGCTAAGGTTCGGTTTTCAACTTACTAAAAACCAACAACTCACAAAATGCTGGGCACGATGTCGTCGTTTAGCAGCTCGAGCCGTCCTTTGTGCATAGTATAGATTCACATTCAGCCCACAATTAGTCGCAATATTTTTCGAAACCATGGGCTTATGATGGCCTCGTGGCCATAATCAGGGTCAACCCCACGGTGTATGCTACCCGGCTCAGTCGGTCTAGCATCGAGGGTTAAGATTCTATTACGTACGGCTTATTTGCCGTTTAGATGGTGACACGTGGATTTCGATGAGACTATAAAGGAAAATGATTTTATGACGAGGGATTCACTTTGAATTTTTTAATTTTTTTAATGTAATTAGAATGTTTATTTTTTTATAAGCTGACATCAATAATCAATTCCTTCTCTACAAATGCTCGTACATATCTAAGAATATCTCATGTACTTCTCCGTCTCTTACCATTACATTCACCCACTAAACCCCTCTCACAAGTCACCTTCTAACTCCCTCACACGTCTTAGTAGAAAATGCTAAGTGGACTATAAAACGCCTCAAAAAATGATTACTAATTCAATTTTTCTCGTTCTTCAACAGTAAATCGTGTATTGATCATATATTAAGGTTGATTATATCCAATCCACTGACAGATTAATTCAATTAAGAATAGTCTCAAAAATTAAATTTTATTCATCGCCCAACATTATTACGGAGGATCAGATCTTTGATTCACTCTTCCATATTTTATTTGGTAAACATTCATTTTTTATCCCATTATTACCTAGAATACAGATTTCTTTCCACATTTGCAATTCGATCTCATTGATTGTTTACCAATTCCAAATCTCCTAGCAGTTTATTTAATACCATAAAAAGAAGATATGTTCGGATTATTTACTCTTTTGTTGATAAAAAACGGTGTCAAAGTGCACTTAAGACATATGAGAAACTTGTATAATTTTAAATAACGAGACATCTACAATATAGTAATGCAATTAGTGGGACAAACTTTGATTTAACGACCCAAGGATATATAAATCGTAAACAAAAAAAAACAGGCATAAATCGATCAAATAATTCGTAATACAACTCACTTTGCCGTATGAAAAAGATGAATCTCTTATGGAAATGATTTAATACCATAAATAGAAGATATTCGGATTATTTACTCTAAAGGGACTTTTTAAAACTATAGAAACAAAAAACCGGCCTCATATATGTATAAATACCCCTATCATTTTAGTACAATTTGTTACATAAAATCGAAGTATTTCACAAATTTTCTTTCACTAATCTCAACTTTCACGCAATGGCAAACTCGTCTTTATTCCTCTCGGTCGCTGTCCTCCTCCTCCTATCCCAGACCCTCCCATATGTAGCTCCCTTAGCCCCACAGGAGATCGCCGCGATATGCGACCAGAGCCTCGACCGCAACGTCTGCCTCAACTTCCTCGAGACGACGCCCGGAATCTCGACCGCCGATCTCAAGGGCGCCGGTCTCATCACCCTGGACTCAACACGTGCGGAGGTCGCCGACACGGAGAAGTTCATCAAAAAGCTGTTGGGACATCCCGCTGACCCCAAGATGAAGGAGAGCTACAAGTCGTGCCTGGAAAGCTATGGCGATGCCTCGGACGACATCGAGGATGCCAAAGCGTCGCTGACTGGCGGCGACTACAACGGCGCTAACATCCAAGCCTCGGCGGCTCAGACGTTTGTCGACGGTTGCGACGAGGACGTCAAGGGTTCGGAGCTGTCAAAGAGGAACCAGCACTTGTTGAAGGTTCTTGAGATCGTTTTGATCATCGCTAACAAGTTGATCGGACATTGAGAGATACAATTCGACGTCAGTCCGCTTTCAAGTCACTTTTTTAATGATCAGTAGGAGACAATTCCACATCAGTTCATTTTCAAGTCTAGAATTTTGATATTTCTGCCATTTTTTATAATATTTTGATGTTAGTTATTTTAATTTTTATATTAGACCACACAGTTTTTAATTTATATATATTCCGATCTTATGGATATGAGACCGGAATATACATAATCATGGACTAGCTATTATTGATAAGTTATTGCAACTTTTGCCAACCATTAGCTTATTTGGCAACCATTTCCAAAAAGTACACCAATTAACAAAACACGGTTTGCCGTTAATTGGAAAAGTTTAATGTGTCACTAATTTATCTCATCATTCACAAGTGATAATTTATAGAAAGCATGAAAATTTTGACATATACATACCGTAAACGTATAATAAATATATATGAATAATTGATAATCAGCGTGAAAAATATAATATTTGTACGATGAATAATAATTCATTACTGTTGGATCCGATTGATTGTTTACCAATTCCAAATCTTGTAGTTAGTTTATTTAATACCATAAGGAGATAATAAATAAAAGGATTATTTACTGTAGAAGGGAACAAGAATATCAATTCCAACTTATTTTGCCATAATTTAGAGGTAATAATATATATTTTTATATATAAAAGAGGTAATATATAATATCAAGCCGTATTTTCTTAAGAATTCCGACCGTATCGATCTTGTACTCCGTACCAGTTTAAACGAACAGCTTGCGTTTGAATTCGAATTCGAATATGAATTTAAATACTCATTTACTCAAGATGCTCTCTATTGGCCCAGTCCATCACTATACGGCCCATAAAGAACTCGAACCGTCGAATTAGGGTTTTTCCGAAAACTCTCTATATAAGATCGGAGCCTCTCCATATCTTCAGTTCTCAAAATATGAAGCTGCTCTCTCTGCTTATCTCTCATATGGTTTTGGAAGTTCTTGCTGTTCATTGGTGCCTTTTTTTATATTAATAAGTACAACACCAAGCAACCCCGGCTCCACTGAGGAGCAATCGCTCCAGTGAATGTGGAAGCCGCATTGCTTTGTGGCCTTCAGTGTTGCAGTTGTGGCCTTTTGTACTTTCCTTTATTTTATTTCTTCCTAGTCAGATCGGCGGATACATATATCTGTTATTAGATCTACCGGCGTTTCTATGCTTGTAGGTGATTTGGTTGAGTATTTCATTTCAGATATTAGTCACGATGATTGGACAAATGGTTTAGGGTTTCTGAAATAAGTGATGAAACTATGGTGAATCATGTATGAGTGACTGATATATTGATTTTGATATGTTTGTTCATTTTTCAAAATATGCAGCTGCTGTCTCTGCATATTTTGGTAGTCCTTTTTGTCACTGGAGCGTTTTTTAAATAAGTACAGTACGATGCTACCACGGGCTTCACTTGTTTCTCAGCTTTTGTTGAAGGTTGGGTTTTGGTTACGATGGCCACGATGATTAGATCAATGGTTTAGGGTTTCTGAAATTAGAGATGAAACTATGGTGAATCATGTATGAGTGGTTGATATATTGGTTTTGATATGTTTGTTCAATTTTCAAAATATGCAGCTGCTGTCTCTGCATATTTTGGTGGTTCTTTTTGTCATTGAAGTGTTTTTTAAATAAGTACAGTACGATGCTACCACGGGCTTCACTTGCTTCTCAGCTTTTGCTGAAGGTTGGGTTTTGGTTACGTTGGCCATGATGATTAGATAAATGGTTTAGGGTTTCTGAAATAAGTGATGAAACTATGGTGAATCATGTATGAGTGGTTGATATATTGGTTTTGATAGGTTTGTTCATTTTTCAAAATATGCAGCTGCTGTCTCTGCAATCACTCATGTAGTCTTTGGTAGTTTTTCCTGTTAGTGTTTAAATTAGTGCACCACTATGATACTTGGACTTCACTTCCTTCTTTGCTTTTGCTCAAGATTGCGTTTTGGTTATGTTGGCCACGATGATTAGATAAATGGTTTAGGGTTTCTGAAATAAGTGATGAAACTATGGAAAATCATTAATAAGTGGTGGATATATTTGTTTCGATTTGTTTGTTCATTTTTGAAAATCTGCACTACACAAAACATCACTCATTTAGTCTTTCGTTCTTCCTTTTCCATCATAGCGTTTTCAAAATATGTATACGTTGCAATCTCGGACTTCACTTGCTTCTATGCTTTTTTGAATGCTGGGTTTTTGTTATGTTGGCCACTATGATTGGACATGTGGTTTAGGGTTTCTGAAATGAGTGATGATACAATGGAAAATCATGTATGAGTGGTTGATATAATGGTTTTGATCTGCTTGTACATGTTTTAAAACCTGCTGCAGCAATCTGTGAATAACACTCATGTAGTCGTTTTAGAACATTTTAAAAATACATACAGCGAGATACAATCCCGGGCTTTGCTTGCTTCTTTGAATTTTCATAAGATTGGGTTTTCTGAAATGAATGATGAAACTATTGAAAATCACGATGATTGATGCTCTGTTTGTTTTGTTCTGGTTCTAGTTGTTTTTATTTGTCAAAGTTTGATGCTTTGTTACGATTACAAATGTAGTTCTTTTGGTTTGGTTGCTTTCTAGTTTTTGCTGTAGATTTGGTTTTTTGTTATTGCTGGCCACAATGATTATATATATGGTTTAGGGTTCTGAAATAAATGATGAAATTTTGGTGAATCACGATGAGTGGCTAATCTTTTTGTCTGGATTTGTTTGCTCGTTTTTCACAATCCTAGGTGCTGTGTCTGTATATCTATTTTTAGTCATTGGTAGTTCTTCCTTTTGATTGGTGCATTTTTCAAGTGATTACCGCACGAATCAACCGTAGCATTCACATGCTTCCTTGTTTGCGCTGTAGATTTGGTTTTTGTTATTTTGGCCACGATGATTAGAAATAAGGTTTAGGGTTCTGAAATAATTGATGAAACTTTGGTGAATCTCGATGAGTGGCTAATCTTTTGTTTTAAATACGTTTGTTCATTTTTCATAACTGGCAGAGCGTTTTCTGCATATCAATTTATGTTCTGTTTTGCAGTCCTTCGTGATCGCTGGAGCAATTTCAAATTATATCCATCACGAAGCAATCCCGGGCTTCGCTTGCTTTTGCTGAAGATTGGGGTTTTGTTATGTTGGACACGGTGATTAGTCATATGGTTTATGAGTCAATGATCTTTCGTTTGTATATCTACAACTTGAATTCCAGTGCTGTGATTGATAATTATGTCACCGAGGAAGCAGCAATCTACATTAGCCTTGATCTATACCTCAATTGGTTTTGCATTGAAATTCCACTTTGTGTTCATTTTGGTGGGTTGAATTCCACTTCTGGATTGTTGTGGTTTAATGGACCCGAGATCCTTTTTAGAGGAAGAAACTAGTCTTTGGAAACTACATTACTCAGATCTCAATTGGTTTTTACTAATGCAATAGCGACATTTGACTTGCTTTGCTCAGTATTTTTGGTAATTCAGTTTTATCAACAAACTTGGGAATCATTTAAAAATAAATTCTGTATGTTTTTAGCAATACCATCAACATCCCCAACTAGGATTATAAGTTTCTTTTTATTCTCCACCATAAAAAATTAAGGAAGAATGTTTCTTTTTTAAATATAGTAGCAAGGTGGAAAATTTGAGACAAGCGTGTATAAATATTTCATTAATCTTTACATGCTCTTTTGGAAATGGCAATCCCAATGGCGACATTGTGCTTATTCCTCACCGTCATGGCCGTCCCTTATGTCGCGGCTGAGGTCCATGTAACGTTATCTTCAGAAGATATCGTTGCGATATGCGACAAGATCCTTGACCTTGGTTATTGCCTCAACTTTCTCAAGTCGACGCCCGGCATGGCGACCGCCGATCTCAAAGGTGCCGGTCTAATCACCTTAGACATATCACTTTCCCAGGTTGCTGACATTGAGAAATTCATCAATATCTTATCGGTGCAATCTGCTGGGGACCCTTCGGCGAATGCAAATTACAAGTCATGCCTGGACAGCTATGGGGAAGCTGTCCGTGACATTGAGTCTGCCAAGTCGTCGCTAACCAGCGGCGACTACAATGGCGCCAACATCCAGGCCGCGGCTGCTATGGGTAATGCCGATGATTGCGTTGAAAGCTCCGTGGGAGCGAAGCTGGTGGAGAGGAACAATAATTTGAAAAAGGCTCTTGGGATCGTTTTAATAATCTCCAACAAGTTGCTTGGACAATGATCATGGAACCGATGTTCTTATTTTACGTTAGTGAATTTTACAATTTAAAGATTATACCTTTTTTTTAATATTTAATTAATGTTATATAATGAATATTATTCTTGATATTGTTGTAGAAAATTCAGTTTTAGTTGGATAAATTGTAGTTAGATATTGTGATGTTCTTTGTCGCTCCTAATAAATTTTTCTAAATTGATTGATCAAAATCTATGCATGTCATGAAATAAGTAGTTCTGATTCAATTTTTTACAACATCATAAACTGCTTATTATTGATAAAAAGAATATGAAATATATTGCATGGATGGTAATTCGAAAGGTGTAATTCAAATAACAGATTAGAATGGGAAAAGTAGTTAACCTGATAGTTATTTATCTAACTCTTCAATGTAATAGACATCAAGTAAATTTTAAAGACCTACACCACAAGTTCCTAACCGACATGACTAGCAATTAAGAAAATAAACAAGCGAAAAGGAAATTACAACTTAGTTTGATGTAAGACAGAAACTAATTTAACACATATTTGATCTAATTGTGGGGGAGAACATATTTTCGGAGGCAATCCAATCTCCGCAACCCCGTAAGTATTTATGCAGATGGTGGGTTGCCCGTTTATTGTTTATCATATTCCAAATTTGTCCTAGTATGTTTATTTAATACCATAAAGAGAGAAAATTCACATTATTATATTCTAAAAAAGAATAAAGTGCATGCACCCATATATATAGCCAATAAGACATCAACTTCTTTTTTCCCATAATAAAATAATTAAGCTAATATTCCACTTCAAAAAAATATTTTCAATAAATTAAAAACACTCCTAATTAATTTGTCATTTTCCAAAAAACCATCCAAATCCAACTACAAAATGATTTTTTCTATTAATTGTTGGAATTAAGAAGAAACAAATACCTTATGTAAATATAGTAACACGTTATAAAATTGTGACAACCAACCCTAGCTAATCACCCGCCACTTTTACGTATAAATACATTCCTAGTATTTAGAACATTTTGTTCATATAGTAACGCATTACCAACTTTCTTTCGCTAATCTCAACTCTGTAAAATGACGACATCGTTCGTACTCCTTTCTGTCACGGCGGCCCTCCTCCTATCCCAAACCGTTTGTTATGTGGCGGCCGACCTCCGCATAAGGTTGGCCCCATCGGACATCGCCGCGATATGCGACAAGAGCATTGACCGCAACTTCTGCCTCAACTTCCTCAAGACGACGCCCGGGATTCCGACCGCGGATCTCAAGGGCGCCGGTCTCATCACCCTGGATGCCGCGCGTGGTGTGGCCGCCGATACGGAGAAGTACATCAACAATTTGTTGGGAAAGACGGCGGACCCCAAGACGAAGGAGAGCTACAAGTCGTGCCTGAGCAGTTACGATGACGCCGTGGACAACATCGAGACGGCCACGGCGTCGCTGAACAGCGGCGACTACAACGGGGCGAACATCCAGGCCTCGGCGGCTCAGACGGATGCCGATGATTGCGAGGACGTCAAGGGATCGGAGCTGCCGAGCAGGAACCAGGATTTCATCAAGGTTCTTGGGATCGTTTTGATAATCGCCAACAAGTTGCTCGGACGTTGAGGGAAACCGGTGAATATCCACATTTCTCAATAAACCTTTCGTTGTAACATCTCACACTTTATTTTGTAAACCAGTTGTAATATTTCTTATGATTAGTGTGAGTCTTTCTGAATTGAGATGCAGTCCACTTTCAGATCTAAAACTTCGATACTTTTCATTTTGTTATATGCACGATCGAGTGGGGATAATCACAAGTGTGGCTTGAAAAAAGTATAAAAAATATGTATCATGAACTTAATTTCATTCTGATTCCTTAAGACAACCGATAGTATATCGACTACCCAAAAGTATAATTTTCAAGATAATCAACGAACAATGCTTACGACAGATACGGTCAATTGCAAAATATTAAAATAATGAAACACTAAGACACACGATTTATATGTGCAAAACGTCTTTGGAACAAAAAACAAGCTTGTGAGGAGTCCATCATATCTTTGTCTCGTTACGATGAAATTAACGAATTAAGAATTACGTCAAGGTACATAAAAAAGTTCACAACTCACAAACACTTTCCTACCTAATGGAGCAACAATAAAAAAGAACGTATTAGTAAAGAGTCTCCAAACTCAAATTTTATCCGGTTTCTTCCGACAAGGATTACCAATTATATCCCATAATTAACTGTTTTACCCGTTCAAAATTTTCCTAGTTAGTTTAATTTTATTTTTAGTAAAGACCATACATACAACACACTTATTTTTTATTCACAATTAATATATTTTTTGAAACAACAAGTATATTAATTTTTTTTTTCTTGATAGAAGTACATTATATCTAAATTAATATGCTAATAATGGATCAGAAATAAAGAAATTATCCACCTAGAAAAAAATCAAGATTAAATATTAGTTCATGCACTCGTATATATATATTTACGCTAACTAGTTACCAACTTAACATTTTGAATAAGGTAAACAACTTAAACTCATACCAATTTACAACTTTTTATAAAAATACGTGGATTCCAAAAACAACCTCGTTCCTATTCCTCCTGTCGCGATCCTCCTCCTCCTATCCCAAACCCTTCCTTACGTCGCCGTGTTATCCCCGCCGGAGATCGCCGCGAAATGGGCAAGAGCATCGATAGACTCCTCTGCTACGACTTCCTCAAGAATATGCCTGGCATGCAGACCGCCAACGTCAAAGCCGCCGGCTCATTACCCCGGACGCCGTGCGTGACCACGCCATCGAGACGGTGGGAAACATTGTCGACTTGTTTGGGACTCCCATGGACCCCAAGACGAACGGGACCTACAAGTCGTGCCCGATAAGCTACAACGATGCCGCAAAAGACCTCGGGGATGACCACGGTGTCGTTGAACATCAATGACTATAATAGTTTAGTGCATGCACTAAACCGAATTATATAGAATTTAAAATACTCTTAGCCGTATATAAAAGCTATATTAAATGTTCTAAAAATATGAAGAAAATTGTGTAATATTAGAGCCTAAATTCAGAAATGAGTTGAACCGTGATCTAGAAAAGGATCTGCCGTAAGTACATAATGTGGTAGTTGTGTTGTCTGGAAAGGCAATGGTTCCAAACTTCAGGTAGTGTGGGAACAGAACAGAACAGAACAGAACTGCAGCAGCACTCGTGTGGGAATACAAAGGAGTAGTACGTAGCAGGGTGGGGGAGGCCACGGCCGCCGGCCACTCTAATGCGTACAAAAATTTTTGGACCGACTTTAAAAGTATATTTTTTATAAAGAAAGATGAGTTCATAATAATAAAATCCAAATTGATTTAAGAAAATTAGTAAACGGGTAGGCGATAAATTTTTAAATTTGTAAATGTAATGTTGCTATTTTGCTTGAGAGAATGTCCACGACATCGGCCTCATCATGGTGAGTAACGAGTCGTGGGCCCATGATTGTATGGAGGCGAGGGAAGTCGAGTGCTCGACTTTGATTACATCTTGATAATGGGTGCATGATATGAGGTATACGACAAGGTTCTCTTTGAGATCGACAGTAACCCAAACTGTCGACGAAACTAGATATTTCAAAATTTTGAGCCAACGTTGCAGTTTTGACTTTCAGAAAGAAATGTTTTTTGAGACGACCTTTATTTACTGCCTACTCCACTTGTTGTTACTGAAGAATGTACCAAGGAAAGAAGAAGAAATTAAAGAATGTGCAGAATAGGACTAATGAAAATCCAGGTCTGGGCCCGGGTTAGAATCTTTTTTTTTATAATGGGATAGCTCCTCCTTTAAAATTTTCGAGTTGACTTAACTTTCTTCTTAAGTGGTATAAAAAACTGACGCAGAGATCATATTTTACTTGATCGACATTCACTCTTCTCGAAAATGTGCCTACTAATGATTATCTTTTTAGTACAGATATTGGTGATTTCATAAATCCGTCAAGAACACCGACACGAGTATAGGACGAAAAACAATAATATGTCTTGAGTTGATTAAAGAATGATTATGTATTAAAAAAATTGGTCATGTGCCTGCCTACCGTTACACAGCGGCAGCATTAATGCCGTTATATGGTAGTTGGTATTCATAAATCAAGGATGGAGTTACCTCCCTCTTTCACAGTTTCACTCCGCTCCGGCCAGTGTAAAAAGTCGCCGGGCGGCCAAATTTGAGCAGCGTAACCCCACTTGACTATCCAGCCAGCCATCCAACTCACCTTTTTAGTAAACTGTGCCACTCACTCCCTCACTACCCTATCAATAATATCCCTTTCCCTACCACTTTCTCTCCATAGTTCATCCACTCTCACACTCCATCTCTCTCCCCCCAGATTCCTCCATTTCCGCCATTGAAGCTATTTTCATCTCCCATGGGGTTCCGCACTATCCCATTCTTCTTCTTCTTCCTCCTCCTTGCTCTGTCAGGTAAATTCTCAAACTTGTAAATCACAAAACTCACAATGTTTAATTCAGTAATTCTCCTTCTTCTTCTGCTGCAGCTTCTGTAGACGCCATGGGGATCAACTACGGCCAGATAGCCAACAACCTCCCGTCCCCACAGGACGCCGTCCCCTTGATAAAAGCCCTCGGAGCTACCAAAGTGAAGCTCTACGACGCCAGCCCTCAAATCCTGCGAGCATTCTCCCACTCCAATATCGAATTCATCATCGGCCTCGGCAACGAGTACCTCTCCAAGATGGCGGCAGACCAAAACGCCGCCGTATCCTGGGTCAAATCAAACGTCCAGACTTACCTTCCGGCCACCAACATCACCTACATCGCCGTCGGCAACGAAGTCCTCACACTATCCGACGAATCTTTCATCCCCTTCCTCGTCCCTGCGCTTCAATCAATCCAATCCGCCGTCGTATCCTTAAATCTCCAAAAACAGGTCACCGTCACAACTCCTCACTCCCTCGCTGTACTTCAAACCTCCTATCCTCCTTCCTCCGGCACCTTCCGGCGAGATCTAATCGGCTGCATCTCTAAAATTCTCGATTTCAACGCCAAGACGAACTCCCCGTTTCTAATCAACGCTTATCCTTACTTCGCTTACAAGGCGAATCCCAAGCAGGTCTCTCTGGATTTCGTCCTGTTTCAACCAAATCAAGGGATTATCGACCCGGTCTCCAATCTCCACTACGATAACATGCTGTTCGCCCAGATCGACGCCGTCCATTACGCCCTAGCTTCGCTAGGGTATAAAGACATGCCGGTCCACATATCGGAGACTGGTTGGCCGTCCAAAGGCGACGATGACGAAGCTGGAGCTACCCCCGAGAACGCCAAGAAATACAACGGCAACTTAATCAAGACCATCTGTCAACGGAAAGGAACTCCGGCGAGGCCCAATTTGGATTTGAATATCTACGTGTTCGCTCTGTTTAATGAGAACATGAAGCCCGGCCCAACTTCCGAGAGGAATTACGGCCTGTTTAAGCCCGACGGGACTCCTGCTTACTCGATAGGGATTGACTTGCCGGCGGGGAACAGCAATCGGAGCAGCCCTGCGGCTCCGACTGCGCATTCGCCGCCATCGTCAGCTGGGGTAAGTCCTCCGGTTGGTTACTTGGCGATTACCGGCGGTGCTGGGAGGATAAAGGTCAGCTTTTTGTCGTCGTCGGTAGGGATATTGGTGATGCTGGTTCAGCTGTCGTTTATGGCTGACAGGTGTTAATTTGAATATATTTTTAATTTATTTTTTGGATTTAATTTGTATGGCGAGCAATTGCTGACTGGGGAGAAAAAGTTTTGTTAGGGGAATGATTGCACTCCATGTGCCCATAAATTTGGCGAATTGCAAATACGGTGTCGTCCATACAGCAGACACTGTACTTCGCTGCAATGACGTCGTTTCATCAAATTATTAAATTCATTCACCACGTACGGACACAAACTGATTACAAAGTTTAACGCATTAACAAGCCTCATTTACTACTGACGTTTTTCCCGCTTATGTTAGTATTGCATTTTTCAATATCTCGACGTAATCATAGGCACCGAAATCGCTTGAAATGAGCTAATTCCACCAAATAGCGTAGCAAAAAATTTGAAAGATATGACTTGTTGATGTATTCTAATTTTGTACACCACCTTTTGTCGGTCAAAAATACCATTCTTTTCCAAATTATTTCATTGGGTTAAGTTCCGTTGCTAAAATTCCTTACGTGGCACGACGATGTTAGCTGACTCATCCAGATGACTATTCGAACATATGGTGTAATATATATGGATTTGGACACCATGATAAAAGGGATTGAGGAGGGAAATACTAAGGAGGAATGGAGGACCAATCTCAGAACATTGATCCTCTCAGACAGTCTCACGCCGAATCTGGCCCTCGAAGGCAACAGGGAGGAGTGGGTATGGCACTACTATGCTTGGCTACTCCATAAAGCGGCTGATCATGCGGCCAAGCAGATTAGATTAGACTCTCTTCCACATGATTGGATCTATTGTACTCTCATTTCGACTCTTTAATAAGGCATTACCCTACATGGATGAAAGAAGAGGGATGGAGGATGGCTAAGAGAGAGATGAGGAAGCAAAAGATATGATGGAAATTTTCTTAAATATTATAGAAAAGCCCCTAAAGAAAAGGAAAATAAGTCGAAAAGCTTCTCTTAGGCCTTTGCTTGTACGCTGCAAACTGCTAAAGAAACCAAAAGAGGGAAGCATCTTATATCTTTACTTCTCCTGAACCCCACTACCCAAGTCTGCACAACTATGCAGCTATCTGATCTCAGAGAAGCATCGCATTCTCTGGAATATTTCAGACACATGCGCTATGTATATATAAGATTAGAGAGAGAGAGAGAGAGCCTTACTTGCTCAGTCCGGACTCGGAGTTGATGGTCTTTTTTCAGCCGCGGCGGACAGTTTTCGTGTTTTACTTGTATGTTATACGTCCACATTATACTGTTAGATAACACGCATTCGTGACAGCATAAAAGAAAAACTAGCAGCACCCTAGCAATATTCACACCCCTTTTGGTATTGATATTTTCATTTACCTGTGGGGGTCCAGCCGGACCAAAAGGGTTGGGTTCCCACTCTCCATCACTGCTTTTTTCTCATATTTTTTTCCACTTCTTCGGCTACCTGTCAACCAACGAAATCCTACCTTTGCATTTTTATTCAAACATGCTACAAAACTGTAGTTCGAAAACTCTCATTAGTCATTACAACAGTTGTGAAAGCTTTTACCAAGCAATTATCGAGTTGAAGGAAGACAGAAGAGCCGAAACATGATAATTATTTTTATAATCATTTGGTTTCCCTCACACATCAAAATTCAAAACCCCCCACTTGAATAAAAATAGAAACAAGCAGTGCATTTGATGTCAAAACAATAGGAGCGGGGGAGTTTACCGAATAATTGGAGAGAGAGAGAGGCTTCATTGATGTCGAAAACCTGCAACGGCTATTTTCCAGCCTACAGCTACCTTTAATCTATGGATGTTATCTTACTGTGTTTGAGCTTTCACTCTTCTGTAGAATAGCACGTATGCAGCCGAAGTCTTGATCTCCGCCTCATCGACTGGTGTGACCCTGCTGTCGTCGAAATTATACCACCTATCCTCATCAGTTAGCTGCGCAAAGAGGGGAGCGAACATCAGCATACTACAAGTATCGTTGTAACAAAACCTGAAAAAGATGGGATTTAGCCAAAAATTAATTACCTTTGCATATGCTGTGTAGTGTCCACCACCTAGACCGCCGTAATGGTTGCTGATTGCGTAAAGCTCGTACATACAAGAGTCGCCATCCTTCTTTTTCACGTACTTGCTTAAGTCAAGACTATGGATTGGGAAATCCACATACGTGTCCAGTTTGTTCTTCAAGAATCTACTGTATGAGAATCGCTTCATGTGTACGACGAGAATCTCGGGTAACTTCCATAAGTCCAGTTTCTTGGTGGCTTGACGATGTTCTTTACAGTTTGGACAATACCTGTGAATAAAGCAAAACTTACCGGTGAATAACTATATTTTTAACATTTAAGAGTGTTTCCGAAAGGATCGAACTACACTCACCACATGTCATCAGGTCCAAGAGGTTCTTCCCTTAAAAACGCCTCCAAGCACGAAAACAACGAGATGGCGTCCTGCTTGGTTTTCTTTGTGCTAAACCCAGTTCTATGGAACACATCAGGAAGGTCTTTCAGGTAGCTAGAATCATACAGCTTATGTTCTTCCGTCCAGTCCAGGAAGATCTTTGTATGGTTGCTAGTTTTCAAGACAGAGTCCCTATGAATACGCTTGCTGGATGAGCCGTAGTCTTCAACTGAGAAGAGCTGGTTTACAAGTTGTTGGCTCGTCACATCCATCGACTCATCCATAGGTTCACACTCAACTGAGTAATCAGTTGAGATTGCATCAGTAGCAGCCATGAGATTACCATTTTCCTCGCCACTGTAACCTATTGCAGAAGGAGTCACTCTCCTAAAGGGTAAGAGTAATCTTGATACAACACCATCGATTTCAGCTCCAGTTTGCTGGTCTCTGTCCAAATACGTAACCAGAGGTGTTCCGAAATACTCTCCAACACCACCCTTCAGAGAATCAGCCGACGACCTACAAAAATTAAATATTGAAACTTTGCTTTCACCTCTAGCTATTCGGTCAATTTTAGAAATGCAATATCGTAAGTATAATCAGTATGACCATGCAAAAGCTAGACTGTATTGCATGTCCTAATGCAGCAAACTACTACTTATAGTTAATCAACAATTAAAAGAGATCCTTTAACAAGTCGACTAGCATCTGTTTTTAGGCCTTTCTATGTCTCAAATTACCAATCAACAAGAAACTGGAGAAGTGAACATACCCTTCCCGATGAATAATCTCTAGTTTCTTTTTTCTTTCACCCTTTTCGGATAAACGGTAAGCCACGAGATGGTCTTTATCCTTTATACAAGTCAACAGCTGAGAAGGATTCTCAAAGAAACGATAAATCTTGTGTTCATAGACCTATAAAAAACAATCACATGAATAAGTATTTGAAATCACTGTTCAAAACAATCTCAACAAATCAGAGAGCGATGCATACTTCTGCCAACAGGAGGCTTTCATCAGCTTTCAAACAGCATGCAGCTCCTAGTGCTTGGGTAAGATCCCTGCACTGTCCATTTTCCATCACCGACACCGTGTATGGCATTGGGAGACCACTTCCATCCCCATAAAATACTGTCACTGTCATAGACCGAGTGACCGTTGAAGGTAGTGGTAATGACAAGTACATGAGTGGATCAAAAGTAACAGAAATTTTGCTGCAAACTGGACAAACCAATGTTGACTTGTATTGACCCTGACCAGAGACCCATTGTTAGTTAACTCAGCCACAAAGTTTTAGGTGTTCAGACAAATGCTATGAAGTGAATGGATGTTATATACAGCAAGGTGCAGCAGAGCAGATTACTGTCTTGTTTGCCAAACCAAATTTACAGTCTACTATCTAATATCAGTAAAACGTGATGTGGATATATGTAGAGCTGACATCTCAAGAAATGAACAACTAGCATAGGAAAGTGGTAACTATACGAGTATAAAAAATTGATACGTAAAGGGAATCATTATTTCTGACTATTGTTTCTTCATGCTCTGGATTTTACCATGAAGTTGGAACAAAGAAAAATCTGAATGGTGATGTAACTTCACAACCAGCAGGTTGAAGTCTGTGAATCAGAATCAATGTGCATAATATGTGTCTCTAAGATCAATCCCTTAAAAAACTAGACAAGGTTTGAACTTATGTAGGTTGTATGCTTTCAAAAACTACTCCCAGTAGTCAATGCTTTGAAGTTGCATATTCTTACCTGGCAAACGTCTACAATAACAGAATCATTCCGAGCCTTGTGATATTGCCAACTCTCATCTGCAACTTCCTCATCCGGATGACCACTACTATCCTTCATCTCAATGTAAGGCTTCCGTTTCACACGATTCAAATCTTCATGTAAGCCATCCAATAAAAAGGCAAGAAGCTCCTATGAATATGCAGCCAATGATGTTATCAGAAATTGTACTAGCATTAACGAATAGTCATTTCTCATTGCATTAGAAAAAATCAATGGCGTCAATTAATATGTAGTTCTCATAATTTTTTGCCAAAGAGTTTAGAGACCAGAACATACTACATAATGGCTATGGATGAATGAATCAATTGCTGATCTTTGGAAACTGATCTTTAAGAAAAATGTTCTCTAAACAATCTAGTAACATATTGAGATTGGGAAGTACTAACTTGGGAATCATGCTGATTATAGCCACAAAACTGTGGAGCAAAAAGTGATAGTTTCCCTTTAAATGCACGTGGAGCAACTGCATTCCGCCCAGATGACCACAATTTCCTCAGCAACTCGCCAAATGCAAGTGCAAGCTCACCCTACACAACTAAAGACAAGTTAGAAACAAAAATTCAACTGTTTTGAGGGAAAAAATAATGTGGCAATGAATAAGGAAGCCATTACATGCATTCCTAGTGGATTTTCTTTGTTGATTTCTGCAGTGTAATCTTCGAGGAAGTAATCAACAAGCAGGGGAGTGTGGATTAAGCACTGTAAAGCACTGTTCATAAAGCAAGTATTTCCCAAGTTCTGCAGTCCTGCCAAACCTCCCTTCTCCTCTTTTTTCATAGATTTTTTAGTACCAAGACCCTCGCCTACATCATTAAAGATGGAGTTTACATTTCCTGGTTGTGTGTTGATGCTATAAGAGTTTGGGTGACCATTCGACACACTTGAGCCTCCAGCAATTGATTGTCGGGTCCTGTGTGCCTCCAGTGGCACCACGGCTAATTCGTTCCAACTTGCATCATTTCCAGATTGAGAAGAATACAATTGATCTACTTGTAGCTCGAGAAGTATCTGCCAAAGGAGGAGAATTCATTGAAAGAAGATTGGAAATTTTTTTATCTGCTTGTACAAAACTAAGACCTCCCATCAGACAGACAAGACAAGACACGAAGAATGCCACGAGAAACCATCTAACATTTTCAACCTAGTAAAAAAGATATATGGATGAAACTAATTGATCAAACATGAAAAACGTAATAAACAAAACTTCCAGAATGTGCATTGTTATGCTAACTACCTCTTGGTCCATCTGCAAATTCAATTCCTCAAGGCTTTGATTGGAATAGACAAGCTTCGAATGTCTTTGGTTATTGAAGTAGTCCCAAAGCAAGCACTGGAAACAGACACAACAACCAGATACAGAGACTAGAGACGTCAGAGGCAAACTTGAAGATACTATATGCATGAATCAAAGATGGAGGACGCACCTTTTCTCTCTCCACTCCCTTAAGTGCACAGACCCTCTCATACAGTTCACTGCAAGAAGCCTGCAAAAAAGGAGACCAAAGTTGTAAGCATGTACATATTTGAATGCCATCAGAAACTGACTAAAGTGGGAAAATCTTAGCATCAAAGAAAGGAGAAGCAATTGATTGGCACCAGAAACTAGAGAATCTATTATGCAGTAGTAGTTAGTGGGATAATGATCTTTAGAAAGCAAATACATAAATAGCAACAAAATAATCCATGAGTACTTGGATGATAAAATATGGTAGCATGCAAAGCATGCAGCGAAACATAGCACATATAGAATTACTTTGCACAGAAAAAGGCGAGCTTATGTTACCTTTTTGCTTAACCGAATTGTGGATATGCTCTTGTCTCTGGAATCAATCAACAGCAAGCGAAGTGGATAAACCTCAACATTGAGCTGCCTTTTACTAGAAACACCCTGTGGAATAACTTTCCTGGGCAATGCTGGACCTCCTTTGTACCTACAAGACATACCACATATTCCTACGTGAGTATAGAGTTACATGTGCCATGTCAGCATATCCCATGAAATTCTACTGCATTAATTTTCCCTGCTCTTAGATTTTCAAGACCGTGAATGTCATCTTACTTGATCTAGAATCAGTGATAAGCCAATCACAATGCATGCATGCAAGTTCTCAGAAGTTCCTCTTATTCCATAGCATGCTACACAAATTCTCTTGCTCCTAAGTAAAGAAATTTTAAAACGAGAGAATTAGTTACCACTGCACAAGCTTCTCCCAGACTTGCCGAGGAACCAGAACATAATCTTTGCCTTCAAGCAAGGTTCTAACAACGTCCAGATCGTCACCACCAGAATGACTCGGATTGTCAACTAAATCGGAGTTATCAATTGGACCAGGTCTATCAACCGACGTGGAAGTAGAGTCACCGGAGGACTGCGAGTCCGATAAGCACTCATTCGCACTTTGACCAACATACCTCTCCCATTTCGAGAACCACCTGATCAAACCATAAGAATTAGCACATCAAAGCAGACAAAAAACAAACAAAAAAACAAACGCTATACGCCACAAGCAGTTGGATAAACGATAAATCAAAATCAAGTGATCCACAGGAGCAATTAGTGCGAACATTCAACAACCGGCATTGTTATGAATAAAATGGAAATGCAGGGAAAGGAAGATTGGACTTACACGGAGGAAACGACAAAGTAGAGATCGCCTTGCTTCAAATCGAGCTCAGCTTGGCTAGTCAATTGGTTGACGATCTGCTTCTCCTGGTTGGCCTGATTGTCCATGGAAAACTACGGGAACGGACATTGAAACCGTCAATCAAATTCAAATTCAAATGATATGGAGAAGAAGAGAGGTAGGCGTACGCTAGCTTGAAGGGGATGGCCGTAAATGTCGATGTGAAAGAAGCGGTGGAACAGGAAGAATGAGGCAGAGGTTGTTGGAAGTTTGAAGAAATGAAGCTGCTGGATTAGTTTACCTTTCTTTCAACGGTAATTGTCTTTCCCTTTTGTTTCCTTTTTTTTTTCGTTGTTTCTGTTGTTTTGCAGTCAAGCCTCATCCAACTACCCCCTCATAATATCCCGAAAATGCTATTGGCCTCTCGGATCAATCCGACCTCCAATCCAACGGTTGAATCATTAAGATGGAAGCCGGATAAGCTTTCGAGTTCTTGGTCGCAGGATGAAAGAAATGCTAAGCGAGGATGAAGCATTAGGATGGAAGCAATGGACGTAGAAAGCCATGACAGTACCATGGTTAGACCTGTTGACGAACCAAGTTGTTCGCGTTCGGCTTGGTACTCGGTGGGCTCACGAGCTAGCTCGAGCTCAGACTCGAGAGCCAACTCGAGTATATGACTCGTTTGTTGACTCAATATTACAACATATGTTTTACTCGAAAACCATACATAATAAATCATATGTAATTTGTTATTGTGCCAATAATGAAAATGCAAATCACACAATTTAGATTATTTGTATTTTTAGCTTTGACTCAACAATATTTTTTAATAAACAAACTTCAAAATTAGTTCAAAATAAACTCATCGGGAGATTTTAATGAATGAAATTCAAGTTGAGATCGAGGACTAACATAACTAACATAACTTTAACATCACATGCTTCTCACCTACTACTACTACTGCTACTGCCATATATACACTAACGTTACAATAACGTTACAACAATTAGGACCCGGCACGCCTCCAAAAACATCTACATATGGCTTTGCCGGTCTCTGCACAAGTCCCTGATTACGATGTTCCGGTCTCGTCGGAGCTGCCGGACTTGTCACTTTTAAAAGGACCACCCCCTGCGCTGCCTTGCATCTCGTCCTCATCGCTGAACGAGCTCTCGTTACTTGAATCCAAGAAGGCGCTATCGTTGTCTGTCAGCTGATGATCTCCCTTTGGTGGCTTCCTCGCATCTTTTACTCCTCTACCTTGCAGGGCCAGACGCCTCCTTTTCCTAGCATTCCGCTTCCCTTTCGTGAACTCTTCTCTATCTGCCTCTACAACGCTCTTCCCTTCTCTCTCCCTTCTACTTCTCCCTTTCCCAACCTCGTTGTCTTCTGATTCTTCGGCATCGGTCTTCCGCCTTTTCCTGCTTGAACTTGTCTGTTACAGAAAGACATAAACAAGCAAAGCTAAGCCATTGTTGTACGCAACAATCCCAGAATCAAAGGCAGCAGCCACTTCTAATAATTTCTATATCAATGCATTTCATACCTTGGGACCCCGATCGACCAACCGAGCCCATTCATGTCTATTTCTGAGGCAATCTAGAACAGCCTGGGAATGACTGGAATATGCATAGCGTTCACCGTTATGCTTCCTCAAGCTGGGCCAATGCTTTAGAGAATCGATGGAAGTTAGAAAGGACAGTTTGTTCGCTTAATCGCCAAGAAGTGTAAGAAAAGATTGGTCAACATCAGCATACCGGTAAAACCGCATTACAGAGTTCCTCATATGTCATGCGCTTGCCTTTGCTCATGATCTCATTGATTAGGCCTATGAACAATTAGACCAGTCATCAAGTAATGTTAATTTACAACCTTCCAACAATATTATATACATAAACTAATAATAACCGATATGCAAATTACCTGGTAAAGTACGACGGACAGAACCGTTAGCAGGTCCAGTTTCCTCATCAGAGATGCTCTGAGGAGACTTTCTTAGTGACGATACATGGTGATCATTACCGTCAGTAGAGGAAGAACGACCACTGTTGGCAGTTGAATTGGAGACTGGAGCTGTGTTCTTCTTCACTCTCTGAGCTCGCATGGAAGATCCACCCTCGTCTCTCTTTGACTCGGGATCTTGTCTCCTCCGATCAGGAGAAGAATGATGCCTTTCTGCCCTTCTAGGTTCATCATCTAGCCGATGGGCACGGGAATGACCATCTTTGGACACATCTTTAGCTTTTCTCCTAGAAAACTGAATATACATAACAAACATGATAATGAGCCAGCAAAACGAGGTGGGAATAAAAATTGAGAAGAGAATATTTTGTAACGGGTTGTCAAGTTTCAATATCTAGCTAGTAATGTAAATCGACCAAGATATATCTTACCGAACTAAAATCTTTTGCTCCGGAGCTCGATGTGCTGCGCTTCATAAGTAAGCTAGCTGCAGTTGGAGAAGTTAACTGTGTGCCTTGCCGAACACGAGGAACACGAGGCACTCTAGGTGAACTATTGAGTTCTTGATGCAAAAGCAAAGCCAGCTGTGGAAAGAAGGAAAAAAATTGAGTGGAAAAATCATCAAGTGAGCTGGAGTAGGAAAAACTAAATTCCAATGTACAGTGACAGGAAATGATTTATAAGCACCTCTTCATCACTGAGTGTCGAAATAGAAGTGGTCGGAGGAGTAAGATTACTGGACGATGAATGGGTTGGTTTAGAAGCAGACTGACTAATAGAATGATTCAATTTCTCACTCCTCGGTAAGCCTGAACCTGGTGTTCTGTTTTGGGAGTTTGAGCAACGCTCACTTTGCAGTGAACCAGCAGCCGCACAAGGATTCTTTGTCAAAGATACTTTAGAAGACGACTGAGTAGTGAAATCTTTTGAATTGGACGCTGCTCTCCTAGAGGTGGAGGTATGCAAACTCTTGCTTGTGCTGGAGAACTTTGAACTAGAGTTTAGAGAACTCCTTGGATGATCTCTTGACCTGCCCCTGGATGGGCTACGCCTGTCGACGTCCCTGTCACTGACAATGTCATTTGCAGTTTGGTCCTTTTTGTCCAGGGTATCGGAAATGATAGGGTTCTTAGTATCCGCTATAGCCTTCTTCTCATCAGTGGATGTAAAGTGATCTGGAGCAGCTGACTTTGGGATAGTGTTAGTGGATGAATTGGATAATGACTTCCCCACGGTCGCAGCTATTTTTTGCTGACTAGATAATGCAGGGGAGCTTAAAATAATTTTGCTGGATTTGAGCTGCCCTTCAGCTGAGTCGAAATCTTGATTAACTTCTGAATTACACTTCTTTACAGGGACTGCATCGCCTGAACCCCCAGATTCTCCTTTTGTAATCTTAGAATGATCACCAGATAGCTGACTCACTTCTTCTGCAGGACATTTACTCTCAACAGCCATTTCCTTGTCACATTTGCTGACTGCTTCTGCATCTAAAGTTCTCTCAACTTCTTCAACATTCTTATCCTGCGGAGATACAGCTGGTACCACATCATTGATCTTAATGTTTTCAGAGTCATTGTCCGAAGATCTAACTGCATCTTTTGTCCCGCCAGAAGCCGGAGGGGACTTCATCACCCAAAAACGACTATCAGCAGGAACTCCCAAGACAATGGTAGTGCGGATGTAGCTATCATTAATCTCTACGTTAGCACTATCAACCTTTTCGACTAGATCCTTCTTCTCAGTTCCAGCAGGGGAACTGTTCATCTCGGTATCTTCCTGCAGTGAGATTAGTTACAGAATTTTCAGTAATGGCATCTCAAAACTAACACCTAACTTTTAGGTCTAAGCTCATACTGAATATACGGTTTAGTAACCACAAACTTCTGAAGAAAGATCTGCATCACAAGTATTTTTTTTCTCCCAGACATTCTCTAGGTCATTAGCAGAACTCTCTTTCATATGTGCAGAGGCCTACCACCTTTGACATATTTGTGATGGCTCAAGTGTTATATCCATGACAATTAGACACCACAATTTTCACTCATATTATCATATACATAGAAGACAAGGAAAAACAAAGAAAAAACATTCACATATACTTCAATAAAAAGCAACATTTTTCATTTGCAGTAGTAGTAAAAACTGGGAACACCAAGACATACCTCTTGTTTAACAGGCATTTGGTTTCTCCCAACTTCACCACGTTCCATGGACAACACATCATCAATTTTTAGCGAACTAGTCGGAGATGATGAAATTCCATGACTAGTCCTTCTTTCCTTGAGAATTGCTTCCATTGCCAAATTATCTTTCACGGTGGTAGGAGTGTCCATGGAGTGATCAATCAACAGAGTATCACTCTTGGAATCCTCAACAATATTGCACCGTGCGACATGATTATCCGATTCACATTGCTGAGATACTTGTTCTTTTTTATATGAGTTCTTAGTGTCCTGACCAACATCCTTACGACACGGTGGATCTCTGCCTTCATGCAATTTAGAGGTTTTTGCATCACTGCTGGTGGATGGAAATGCTAGTAATAAGAATAAAAACAAAAGACTTGAAGTCAACAAGTGCATGTCTACTACTAGGTGTGACCAGCCTCTCATGTGCATACTGTTTGAAAGATTCTGGTCTAGCCACAGTGTTTATCCAACTATCAAATGGTACAACACACTTAAGGAATCAGATGAAAAATTCAGCAATGCAGAGAAACATAAAAACCGTACCTGTCCTTGAAGTTTGATGACCTCGCTTCTTTGAGTCCACCTCCTTGTCTGAAACCCTAGCTTTCTTCTTTCCACTTTGATCTTTGAACATCGAAGGATCTTCTTTCTTCCTCTTTCCTGAATGAATTAGGACTGGCTGAAGCAAACTTCTCTTTTTCTTAAGTCCAACATGGGAACCCCTGACTTCCCCAGAACGAAGATCGCGCTTCTTGGTCTCTTTGAGGAGCACACTTTTCTGACGATCAATCTTCTCTTCTCTTGGAACAGCAAACATGCTTTCCTTTGACAAAGAGAACAGAACACCAGCCCCCTTATCAACATTATTCTCATTATCATCCTCATTATTAACATCAGAATCCTTGTCCCAACATGGGAACTCCCTGTACTGGAAATTGAACTTCTTTGGAACATACCCTGTGCACTTCCATAACTCTGGTGTGAAAACAGACGATAGGCCACGGAACAAAGCTGGGTCACCACCAGGAATGCCCTGCACATGCACCTTCTCCTCTAATGGCATGTCAGTCCACAGCCTAACTGCACGGCGAGGCGGTGCGCCGTTAGCACAACTACTCTCCAGCCGGATGGTCTTAGTGGGCAGCTCAACCAACAACTGAGCAACCTCGGTCTCTGCATTGTCTCTGTAACGATTGTTCTTCGCCTTGCACTTATCACAAGCGAACAAGTCATCTCCCTTGACATACCGAGAGCAACGAGTGTGCACCCAAACGCCACATTCATCGCAATTGACCATCTCTTCCCCATCATCGAAATTAACACCACAAATGCAATCAACCGTCCAAGAGCCGTCCACCCAGTCCTCGTGGTGGTTTTCATGGCTCTGCAGACGGTGAGAGCGCCCCTTCATACCTCTTTCAACGTCTGCAATCCCTACCCAGCTACAAAAATCCCTAAGATTAGCCGGAGAAGGCAAGAATCCGAAACTCTAACCCTACAAACTTATAATTAATTCTAAACGGTAAGGTAGCAAGAAGAAGCAAATTGACAGTTTCGTATCAGCATCATCCGAGGCAACGTTGCATAGTTCTCTAATTATCTTGATTGATAGGGTTATACACAATGGTTTAAAAAAAGCGAGAGCCGAGTATGGTGGGAGATTCGAGAGGAGTTACCTGGCAGGCAGACGTTGAAGCTCGGGATGAGATTTCGCTGCCACCGATGCTTCCTTTTCCCTTCCTGTTGACCTTCCTGACGCTAATGGCCGCCGCGGCGGTGAAAGAAAGATAATCGAAGTCGGAAGGAGAGGGATCGCTTCCCTTCCTGGATGAGCTTCATTAGCTCCTTTCGAGCTATGTATTTATTCCGTCAACGCGTCACGACACCGAGAAGAAATGGCTTCGCCTAGGTGATTATCCTGTTCCATGCGAACGACGACCAGCAAAACTGCGGAACTCAAAAGAGAAGAAGCTCGACAGTGTAGCGGGGGGTAGGAAGGTTAAGTTGCACAGGACATACATTGTGCTTAAGGATTTTTTTGGCGTCCGACTCCAACTCTCGGCTCGTCTCGGCTCGGCTGCATGGCTGATTTCATTTCCCATTTGGGCCTTGTGGAGTTCAAAGTAGCTAGAGTAATATGGGCTTCGGCCCATACTCCGCCATTTACGGGCAAGCTAAAGCTGCACACGTATGAATGGAAATTAAATAATTATAGACGTACCGTACCGACAAGGAACATTTATGCTATAATCACGGCATAATTTTTGTCTTGTATGAGAAGGAACATAGAAACTATTAACCAACTAAACCACCGTTGACCATCTTGTGTCTCTTTCCGTATGTGTTCATCTCCGAGCTCGTTTTTTTAGTATTTTCTCCCTTTTGATTTGTTTGGGGTAAACTTTTTTTGACATAACTCTTATTTTCGAATTGAGGAATGAAGTTAGCAACCAAATTCGTCTCTTTTGTAACGTGCCTAATCCGATAATAACATTTGTTCATGTCGAACAACATCCAAATTGATAAAAAGTTGAATAAAGTAAGAATAAGGACGGAATAACAGTGAAGTAACACCGACGATTAATGTGGTTTCCGACCCTGAGGTCGATTAGTCAACGGAGAGAAATAGTAATATTATTAGGGGTTTTGGTGAGAATGACGGTTTAATTATAGAGAAGGAGACTCATACTTCTTATATACATAAGGGTTTTGGTTAATCTATAACCATAACAGGTCTAACCCAATATACATTAACGGCCCCCTCAAATTTATGGTGATTGCGCAACATCAATTTATGGGCCAAAAGTCAATGTCGACCGGTAGACGTGAGTAAGTCGGCGATCTAGACCAACTTAATAATTCTATCTGTTACCAAGTCACAAATTTAATGCACATGAGTCTCTATGTATTTTGATCTATATATGTTTATCATGATAAATTCATATAAAAGAATCCAAAATGATACAAAACTAACAGATTCACTAACATACATGGACGGATGTACATTATAACTGAAGACAAATTCAACATTTACAATTCGCCAACGTATGACCGTACTAATCGAGCTACCACCAAACATCAATGGCTATAACACAAAAAAGGTTTGGATCTTGGCTGAATGTGCCGCGAGAAAAAAAGAAAAAGGGCAAAGGTTTATATATGACCAACATTTTCAGACCAAAGGTCACAATGCCATACATAATCTTGTTTGGTTTATTCAGGATTTTATTATGATTTGTTAAACGGTAAATTTAAAATGATTTAATATATTGTGTTGAATTGTATAAAAATTTAAATATATCGAATCATATATAAAAAAATATATTAACAAATAAAAAATGCAAAAAAAAAAAATTTAAACTTCAAAATTCGAAAATACACAAAACTAGGAACCCGGAAAATCCTAAATCCGCTGTTGGTTTGTCTGGTCTTCCACTGTTATAAACTACCTATAATTAAATGAGAATTTGTGCTTAGCGGGGACGTCATGAAATCAACAGTGCCGGTGAGTACTGAGACCGCCATCCGCCGCCGGTTTGTCTCTACTATAAATCTCTCATTCCAACGCTGCCAAACACAGTCTAGTGGTGGGATCGTAATATGGAAAGAATCAACATTCCCACCACCACCACCGACGATTCTCTCTTTCTCCCTTTTGCTTTCCCACCAAAAAAAAACAAAAATTCCCTCCCCGCCCTTCTTCATAAACCACAATTCAAGAGACAGTAGGGTCACTCTAGGAATTTTAAGAAATAATGGGATTGCTTCGTCGGCGGCGGAGGAGGCGGAGTCGGAGGCAGAGGAGGAGTAAGAGCAATCAGAGTGATAACATCAACGGGAGCGGTACTCGAATTTAGCTTCCCAATAACGGCAGGCTGCATCACCGCCGAGTTTCCGGGACACGCCCTCTTCCCTTCCCACGACCTCCTCTGGACGCCACTCTCCCTCCACCATCTCCTCCGCCCCGGCGACTCCTACTACCTCCTCCCCCTCACCACTCCCCCCGCCGCCCCCAATTTCCCAATCACTTCCCAATTTCCCAATAATTCATCGTCACCGTCCATCTCTGCTTCCGTCCGGGAAGGCCACGTCAGATCCAAGAGCTCGCCTTCCTCGCTTTCCGCCGCGCCGACGCCTTACAGGATGTCACTGAACAGATCCTACACCACCGACGCCTTTTCCACCATGTCCAATTCCTCTTCCGCCGCCGCGGTTTCCGCAAACGGGAACGGTAATTATCAGAAGGAGTCTGCAGGGTCGTTCTGGAAAGTGAAGCTGGTGATTAGTCCTGATCAGCTGCTTCAGATTCTGTCTCAAGAAGGGTCGACTGGCGACTTGATCCACAACGTCACTGCGGTGGCCAAGTGCGGCGGCGGATATTCGTCGTTATCGGTACTTCCGTCTTCTTCTTCCTCCTCGTCGGCGTCGTCGGCGGCTTCTTCCGTCGATGAGCTGTCGGATGAGTGGATTAACTCTACTAATGCTATTAGATCTACTGCGTAGATAATTCCAATATATGTTAGCTTGACTAATTAATCACTGTTTATTGTTAATTAAGTTCACTCTAATCTGGCTTTCCATATGTATAATTTATGGGAATTTGAATTTCCTGTGTAAACTCTGTCTTCTCTGGTTTGATTATGGCGATCTACCAGCTTAATTACCTTCTGTTCTCACTGATAGAGTGATTCTTTGTATGGGTTTCCAGTTTACACCGATAGAACACAGGCTCGGCCCAATGGAAGTCTCAGCCTGGAATAATAGAGAAACCGAAGAGGGCCCAATTGTTTACTTTCTTGGGTCTCTATTACCGAGAGATCGGATCATTAGGTAGATTGGTTTGAGTTTGACAATAATCAACCCACTTGTTAATTGACAGATGACTATTAGGATGATTCATTTCTACTCATTTATTAACGGCGCGTGAATGCAAGTGAATAATGATGGATGATGGATGGGTTTGAGTGAATTAGTGTAAAATGATAATAAACTTCGAGTCAAAACATTTTGTCTAAACTACTCCTCACAAATTCCATATACTAACCATTTCTTAAGTAATGAAAAAATTAGTCAGTTTTAACTTTAAATTTCTGATGATAATAAAAATCAAATCAACAGCATAAAAAACAGCAATTACAAGTAAATAATTGTACCAAGCCATTGAAAAAACATATGTCTAGAAAATACACATAAAGCAGGAAAAAAATAACACACAAACCCTCAAACAAACATTCAAATAAATAATTGACGATCTTAACCGAAAGAATATAGAATTTGTTAAAAAAAATTCAAATAGATAAATGTGGGTGGATTAATGGGTTACTTGTCATCCAACTCAATCCATCTATTAATTAATGAGTGACCAATTACACAATCCACAATCACCCGCTTTTAAATGAGTTAGGTTATAATTAAATTTGGATAAATTTAATGAGTAATCGACCAATGCTCGCCCTATTTTCTACCCTCTTAATTTATCCACATGTGTTAATTACAATTGTAGTCACTGAGTAAGTTTATATCTTTTAACCGTCAGGTAACTGAACTTCAGAAACTTATACATTGAATCACCAAACTTTTGACAAACGACGGAGGAGTCACTACCATCCAAGTTCGTTGATTTCTCCCATCGAATCTCTATAAAATGACGTCAGCATGACCTATGTATACATCCATTAAAATTAGAATGACTGATATCAGAAGTAAGAAAGTGCATGTTGAGGAAACGGAACGACGACGTATACGTCTTGCTACATGCAAGTATTGCGTCACAAGCCACGAAATGAAAATGAAGTCCAAATTTGAGTTCTGGTAACAGAATGATATCTTCTGCTTACTCGTGGTAACATAACGTCTTTTACAAACTTTGCAACACATTACCTAACTTTCACAATGCGATAAATCGAAACAAAATATCGTATACGAATGAATTGACTGTCTTAAGTAAGTTTTTTGTAGACACTTGCTTTTGGTGGAATATATTATAAGCTAAACAAACTTATTCTGAATTTGCTAATGTGATACTTGATCATATTGTACGTTTATGACTGTTTCATAAAGCGATCATTAACTTAATTTGCTGGTCACTGATCACCAAACCGATTTTCGAATTCGAAAATTACTTTTGCACACATACCCTTTCTTACCCATATGCAAACTCATTTTAAAAGAAAATGTCAAAAATGGGAATTAGTGGTTAGTTGTGATAGTGTAGGTGGTGGTGGAGGGGCTTGAGGGTGAAGGTTGAAAGTGTAATAAGAGGGAGGGTGGTGGTTGCTAAGTCAGTTATTGGAAGATGGTGATGATAATGATGGTTAGGCATGGAATTTATGGAAAATTACACTTGCTCCTCCTGCTAATGATTCCAATTTGACACTGATTCACCAGGACGTCATAGCAGAAAGTGATTAACTAAATTAAATATATAATGAGTGCGGATATCCGGCAAATAAGTGGGATGTTTACCGCAGTCGCAATTTTGTCATTTTAAGAAAAAATTTGAAATCTAAAATCAAAAATTGAAAACTCCATACTATAGACCCTAAACCTAAATATCCAAAAGTTAAAATCAAAACCCAAAATTTAAAATTCAAAGTTGAAAATCTAATACTCTAAACTCTAAATTTAGAAATTTATTTCTTATAAAAAGAAAAAGGAAATCATAAATTTACCCCTAAATTGATCTTTTTTAAGTTTAAAGTCTGAAATAAACGGTTCAAATTGTTCTTTACCGCAGCAAATATAACTTCTTTATTTGCTTGCGGATCCAAAATCATATATAACGTTGATATAAGATAGGCCAATCACTTTATTGATCAGTGTTTTTCAATAAACGGAGGGTTAGTGGAATTCATAAACAATGTATAGTTGTTTGTGTTAGTGCTATACCGTTAGATCTAATTGATTCAAATGTGGACAATAGTAAATAATGTTATTGGATTTTTAATATATATCATTCGGTTTGGGGCTCATCGTTTTCACCTAATCCAACCTCTATATGAATTTCTCGTTATAAATGAGATATATAGTCGTAAGTTTAGAGGGTGATGTAAAGGTAAAAAAGAGTGAAGACAAATGAACAAAGAATACATAATAATTGGAAGAACGTTTCATCTGCAATACTAACAAACGTTCTTCGCTAATAGAAATTGCACCACATCAAAGTAACTTTGGCAATCTTGATCGCTTAACCATTTAACTGATTATAACCTTACCGAATTTGACGGTCATTAATCGTGTTGACTGGGTATTTTGAAGTTACGGTTATAACCGTTAACCGTTAGGAATGTGTGAGGTTAGGTTATGGGTTTTGTAGTAGCCGTACCATCCCCATAATGATACTCATAACCATCACCGACCAGCTATATAACCAAAATTTACATGTCAATACATGAGGTCAATAAGCCCACTAGATAACCTAAATGTACATGAATTTTTTTTAAAAAACTAAATCTAATCCATTTACTGATTCCTTCCTCAAAAATATCTCATTTGTCATCTTCGACTTCGACGATATCTCTTCGTCTCCTCGTTTTTTATAAAACTCAATCATTATTATTCGATGGAAAATATGTCATCCACCATTTTAGAGATGAATTAAAGTGGATGCATTTTGATTTTGATTTTTTCATAACGAAGAATGGTTATAACCGTTAACCGCATGGGTATGGTGATGGAATTAATTTTATCACCAAAATGAAAACGGAGATGGCTATGGTTAATAATCGCCACGAAAGTAGATGGATAAAAATATGTCATAACCATCCCCGAACCTCCCCGTTTCCAAACCTACCTCAAAGTGTCAAGGACGCGATATCGCCTACCTTTTACTCATAACAAACTAAGGCTGTTTTTCAACTCAAGTGTAATAAAATGAACATCAATAGGCAAATATACGGTGTCCAAGGCCAGCACAGTAACAACCAACCGCATATTGGCTTTCCAATAGACATATATGTTGAACCTTGACTATTTAGTTTTAATAATCGAACATTTCACGAAAACCAAAAATCTTAAAAAAAATGATAATTTTTGAGCAATATTATCCTCCGCATAAAAAAAATGAATGGGAACACATGAATTCATCTACACATGTACGTATGTATATATCTTCTCTCCCAAAGAGATATATTAAGGTGATGGGTCGCAATTGAGATGTGAGCGTGACTCCCGCTCGGTGACTATGGACCCCACTTGTTAGCACCAAACAGTTATGGGACCCACCGCTGCTCTTTCCTTTCTCCCAGCTGTCAGTTCTCTCCCTTTCTATTGGCTCCTCTGCTTCCTTCCTGCAGGTTGTTAGTTACTTTGTCATTTTACACTAATCATTATCAATTAAGTAATATTCTCCAAACAAACTACACTCATGACGTCATTATATCGTTAATTTGTAACTAATTAAAATTACAGATCAACCTTCGTTATCAACCGATTGACCCCACGCGGCGGCTGAATTTTGTAGAACTAAAGGTGAGCGAATTTAAATCATCATAAAGGATCATTTAATTTTAAATTAATGACGAAATTCTGTATAAATTAGTCGGAGTATTTATTTAACCAGATTGGAGGTATTACAAAGGAGGAGTGAAAGGAGAGTGCTCGATGTCCAAGATTCGAACATGCATGGGATCTTCAAGCTGAGAATCGCCTAAGCATTTTTGGCTAGCTAGCGTAAATGAGTAGACAGACCGTGTGCATAATTAATGGTGGCATACCTATCCCAACAAGGCATCAACGTGACAAGTCCCTTAGATCATAAACTTGTGATTAATACTTTTTCGGCTGGTTCGATTTGTCAAGGTCAACCGGCCAGATGAAGTCCTCGATATTAGACTATTGAGCTTGTTGGTTCCTTACTAGGAACAAACCATTCAAACTTAAAATCTCACCCAAGACCAATTTTTTATCATCCAAATTCTGTTATTACAATTACTTAGTGGCGGGGATTTTAAGTTGGTCCAACACACCTATGTATACATATTATTCTAAAATTTAATTTTTATACAATTGTATATATTATTCTAAAATTTATCATATTACAGTCTTTTCTCTAATTTTAAACTTAGGAGCACTATAAAACTAGATTTTGAATAGTATTCCAACATTTTATATGTAATATACAATCGTGGCTCATTAAGCAAAAAAATAAGTTCCAAATTTTAATAATTTTTTACATATTTTTGCTAATAATATACCGCAAATAATCGTACGGGAACCCACTTAACGAAAATTCTAGCTTCGCCAACGCAATTACCCAGTTAGTTACAAGGGTAAAATGAACAACTGAAAGTCTCTAGCTAGACAAATACCCACCACTATAAATACAATTATTCCACCCCACGCAATTCATTAAGCTTTACGCACAACACCAGCTTCATTCCCGAGCTACCTCTTGACTTCTCTTCTATTCTCCATGATTGTTCTTCTGCTAATACCCTCAAGCCTCTGCATTATTACTGCAAAATAATGAGATCGGAGCATGTGAATCTATCAGTAAACGGGCAGTCAAAGGTCCCCCCTGGATTCAGATTCCACCCGACCGAGGAAGAGCTGCTCCATTACTACCTCCGGAAGAAGGTCGCCTCCGACAAGATCGACCTCGACGTCATCCGCGAGGTCGATCTCAACAAGCTCGAGCCATGGGACATCCAAGGTAACATATCATTTAATCTAAGCACTATAGTATTTTTTTTAACATATGATTTTTGATTTTTTTTATTAATTATGGGCAGAGAGGTGCAAAATAGGGTCAACACCACAGAACGATTGGTACTTCTTCAGCCACAAGGACAAGAAATACCCGACCGGAACCCGAACCAACCGAGCCACCGCTGCCGGATTCTGGAAGGCCACGGGCAGGGACAAGATCATATACAGCGGCGCTCGAAGGATCGGTTTGAGGAAGACGCTAGTGTTCTACAAAGGCCGCGCCCCTCACGGCCAGAAGTCCGATTGGATCATGCATGAATATCGCCTCGACGATGCTGCCCCTACCCCACCCGACACTATTAACTCCAACTCCGTAAGTACTCAATATCAGAGAAAGTATTGTTTTTCATCCGTCACGCTCGACTTTGGGTACGACTTTGGGTACGACTTTGGGTACGGAGGATTCATTAGAGATAAGAGTATTAATGGAGTCATTTTTATAACAAAAAAGGGACAGATCTTAGTCAAGGGGTCGTAGGTATGATTTTAATTTTTTTTTAGAGATTTTCAATTTGAAGCCTCAAATGTGTAACCATTTCGGCTTCTAATATGACCATCACCAATCTCACTACTGAAGGTCGACATATATCTCCTAAATTTGTATGACGACGATATTATTAAATGTGATGTCCGCTTGTTAGAAGGTTTTTGTCTGTCATATTTTGATTGGTTGCTGGTGTTATAAAGGGAATGATGGTGATGATGAGCGATGTTGTGATTGGAGATCAAGTGGGGAGTGAAGAAGGGTGGGTGGTGTGTAGAGTGTTTAAGAAAAAGAACTACCAGAAGAGCCTTGATAGCCCCAGATTATCGTCCCACGTAGCGGATTCCAAGCCCCACATCCTCACGAGCTCATCATCAACGGCCATGGCTCGATATGGTACGGGGAGTACTGGTACAGACGGTGTACTGGATCAAATACTCATGTACATGGGAAGAAGGAATTGCAAGGAGGAGAGTGACTACTCGTTTCACCTGCCGCGGCTGGTGGCTGACCATGAACAATTACAACTTATAAATCAATCATTTGGGGGAGGTGACGCGATGGTGACGTCAGAGGATAACAATAATAACGACAGCTATGGACCTTCCTCCGGAAACCACGGTAGTAATTACCGGGTTGATGTGACAGCTGGCAGCAAAGGAGGCATGATGGTAGTAAATGACTGGGCTGCCCTCGACCGGCTTGTTGCCTCGCAGCTGAACGGCCATCTCCGGGGCGACCAAGACGACGTAGTTGAGGATGAGGACGACGTTGACGACCAGTTCCGGTCAATGTTGAAGTACGGTGGTGGTGGTGGTGAGAGCGACAATGATGTATGGACAAACTTCACCAAATCTTCGTCGTCTCCTTCGTCATCATCAGACCCATTATGCCACTTGTCAGTTTAATTAATATACACAAACTCTCGATTTGTCTGTTTGTAATAATGATTACACCATGTTGTACACACAAAATACATATAAGAAACGTCGACCTAGCTACTTTCGAAACTTAGGTTACTACAAGACAACGAGGAAGAAAAGCTTATAACATGTTGTGTTTGGATATTACATGTGTACGTTATGTAGGTTTACGTACAGTACTCCATGCACGTACGTATTTCATAAATAAAAATAGCATATTAATTAATTAGTAAAGTTTGGTCAATCGGCAGATGTGAAGAATTAAGGTTCAAGAAGCTAATGATAGCACAGTGCTGACTTTCCAAGTATAGAGAGAGGGCGTAAGTGTCAAAACCCCAACATCATAACAACACGACATCAAATGATGGTGTACATTGAATATAATTCTTTATTGCGTTTGGGTGGCCGGTGTTGCATGAGCCATATTGGTTCACTCGGTTCGGTTCACTGGTTGATAGATTGAGGTGAGCAGCTCACATCAGAGTTTGTTGCCTAAATTAATCATCATCAGCAACTCCCACGCCGTAGATTAAGATTTTTTATTTTATTTTATCGTTACGTCTAACTTCTATATATTTTATCTCGGAAAGAAACTTTACACAAAATAATAATGTACGTGATAGGCCATGGCCCCTGGCCAGTCGGGACCAGCGAGTCAGGACTAGCGATGCCATAGCCAATCGGGCAGCAGGCTCGAGTCCCGATGCACTATCAATCCGGCTACGGTTCTGAGAAATAAAAAAATTAATAAATCAATTTCCGTCCACTATCTCTTGACGTATGAAATTCGTCGGATCAAAGTCAACGTCGAAATGACTTTACAGTCATTGAATGTATTTGCAGGAACGATCCTATTGACTTTGCTGTAGGATTCATAACCATTTCGGAGAAATATATATAAGCATAACAACATCACATCATCCACCTTCCACGTATATTTTATTGGCACCAAACGTTGATCCCCTTCTGAAAACTATAACCATCTCAGTCAAGTCAAGATCACGTACGTATAGAATCCATGAAATCCAATTACGTACGTTCCCGCCACTTTATAAATTTCAGAATTGATGTGTTGTTTTTTGTGTGTGTGGATATTATAGTATTTGTACAAAGTGGACTGTTCGTAACTATGCTTTTGTCTTCTCTAGGTTATATAATTACCTTAATTTTTTATAGATAAAGCTTAATTAACTATTATAATTTCAAAAGGGGCATAATTAATATGTATGATTTCCTCATTGACTGTGAAATTATTTTCTTATTAAATGGGTTTTGGAGCAACTTGAGTGAAAAGGCCAGTTAGTTAAAACTGAGCTATCAAAACAGCGAGAACAGTCGTTTAGCATCTTGACAATATACAATACGCAATCAATTTGAAATTTTTTAACATCAAGTAAAATTAATTTTTAATTTTACTGGCTTATTATTTATAATGCTTATTATAGTGAAATTTGAATTTGTAGCAATTTCTTATATGTTTGTCAAATATTAATAGATTGACAAAATTTAAAATTTTATATCAAAATGACTCATTTTCATAGGTTAACCCCTTTGGAAATAGACCAATTTTGACATGAAAATTAAAAATTTTCAAATTGGCTAATATTTAACATGTATATTGGGAATGCCAAAAAATTAAGGTTTCACCATGTTATCCTTTCAAATAATAGTCAGATGAAGTTAAAAGGCATTTTGTTCAATACTAACATAACATCGAGTAAAATTAATTTTTTACTTCATTTAACCATTATTTACAAGATAGTGAAACATGAATTTTTAGACATTTCTTACATACTTGTTAAATATTAACCATTTGACAAAATTTAAAATTTTATGTCAAAATGAATCATTTCCACAGGTTAACCCCTTTAGAAATAGACCAATTTTGACATGAAAATTAAAATTTAAAAAATTAGCTAATATTTGACATGCATATTGGGAATGACAAAAAATTAAGGTTTCACCATGTTACCCTTCAAATAATAGTGAGATTAAGTTAAGAAATATTTATTTCAACACTAAAAAAACACCGAGAAAAATTAATTTTTAACTTTATTTGACCATTATTTACAGGGATTATCATAGTGAACCTTGAGTTTTTAGTCATTTCCTACATGCATGTCAATGTATTACGCGATTTAAAATTTTTGAAATTTTTATGTCAAAATGGCTTATTTCCATAGGTTAACCCCTTTGGAAATTGACCAATTTTGACATGATAATTGAAATTTTTTAAATTGGCCAATATTTGGCATGCATGTTGGGAATGACTAAAAATTAAGGTTTCACCATGTTAATCCCTTCAAATAATAGTCAGATGAAGTTAAAAATAATTTTTTCAACACTAACAAACCACACAGTAAAATTAAATTTTTAACTTCATTTGGACATTATTTACATGGGTTATCATAGTGAAACTTGAGTTTTTAGTCATTTCCTACATGCATGTCAAATATTACCCGATTTAAAATTTTTGAAATATTTATGTCAAAAATGGGTCATTTCCATAGGTTAACCCCTTTGGAAATCGACGATCGTTGACATGATAATTGAAATTTTTTAAATTGGCTTATATTTGGCATGCATGTTAGGAATGACTAAAAATTGAGGTTTCACCATATTATCCCTTCAAAAAATAGTCAGATTAAGTAAAAAAATATTTTTTTCAACACTAACAAAACACCGAGTAAAATTAATTTTTAACTTTATTTGACCATTATTTACAGGGATTATCATAGTAAAACATGAGTTTTTAGACATTTTCTACATGCATATCAAATATTACCCAATTTAAAAATTTTAAAATTTTTATGTCAAAATGGCTCATTTCCATAGGTTAACCCCTTTCGAAATCGACCAATTTTGACATGATAATTGAATTTTTTTAAATTGGCTTATATTTGGCATGCATGTTAGGAATGACTAAAAATTGAGGTTTCACCATATTATCCCTTCAAAAAATAGTCAGATTAAGTTAAAAAATATTTTTTTCAACACTAACAAAACACCGAGTAAAATTAATTTTTAACTTTATTTGACCATTATTTACAGGGATTATCATAGTAAAACATGAGTTTTTAGACATTTTCTACATGCATATCAAATATTACCCAATTTAAAAATTTTAAAATTTTTATGTCAAAATGGCTCATTTCCATAGGTTAACCCCTTTCGAAATCGACCAATTTTGACATGATAATTGAATTTTTTTAAATTGGCTTATATTTGGCATGCATGTTAGGAATGACTAAAAATTGAGGTTTCACCATGTTATCCCTTCAAATAATAGTCAGATTAAGTTAAAAAATATTTTTTTCAACACTAGCAAAACACCGAGAAAAATTAACTTGTAACTTTATTTGACCATTATTTACAAGGATTATCATAGTGAAACTTGAGTTTTTAGTCATTTTCTACATACATGTCAAATATTACCCGATTTAAAATTTTTCAAATTTTTATGACAAAATGGCTCATTTCCATAGGTTAACCCCTTTGGAAATAGACCAATTTTGACATGAAAATTAGAAATGTTCATATTGGCTAATATTTGACATGCATATTGGGAATGACTAAAAATTAAGGTTTCACTATGTTAATCCTTTCAAATAATTGTTAGATTAAGTTAAAAAATATTTTTTTAACACTAGCAAAACACCGAGAAAAACTAACTTTTAACTTTATTTGACAATTATTTACAGGGATTATCATAGTAAAACATGAGTTTTTAGACATTTTCTACATGCATGTCAAATATTACCCAATTTAAAATTTTTGAAATTTTATGTCAAAATGGCTCATTTCTACAGGTTAACCCCTTTCGAAATCGACCAATTTTAACATGATAATTGAAATTTTTTAAATTGGCTTATATTTGGCATGCATGTTAGGAATGACTAAAAATTGAGGTTTCACCATATTATCCCTTCAAAAAATAGTCAGATTAAGTTAAAAAATATTTTTTTCAACACTAACAAAACACCGAGTAAAATTAATTTTTAACTTTATTTGACCATTATTTACAGGGATTATCATAGTAAAACATGAGTTTTTAGACATTTTCTACATGCATATCAAATATTACCCAATTTAAAAATTTTAAAATTTTTATGTAAAAATGGCTCATTTCCATAGGTTAACCCCTTTCGAAATCGACCAATTTTGACATGATAATTGAATTTTTTTAAATTGGCTTATATTTGGCATGCATGTTAGGAATGACTAAAAATTGAGGTTTCACCATGTTATCCCTTCAAATAATAGTCAGATTAAGTTAAAAAATATTTTTTTCAACACTAGCAAAACACCGAGAAAAATTAACTTGTAACTTTATTTGACCATTATTTATAAGGATTATCATAGTGAAACTTGAGTTTTTAGTCATTTTCGACATACATGTCAAATATTACCCGATTTAAAATTTTTCAAAATTTTATGACAAAATGGCTCATTTCCATAGGTTAACCCCTTTGGAAATAGACCAATTTTGACATGAAAATTAGAAATGTTCATATTGGCTAATATTTGACATGCATATTGGGAATGACTAAAAATTAAGGTTTCACTATGTTAATCCTTTCAAATAATTGTTAGATTAAGTTAAAGAATATTTTTTTAACACTAGCAAAACACCGAGAAAAACTAACTTTTAACTTTATTTGACAATTATTTACAGGGATTATCATAGTAAAACATGAGTTTTTAGACATTTTCTACATGCATGTCAAATATTACCCAATTTAAAATTTTTGAAATTTTATGTCAAAATGGCTCATTTCCACAGGTTAACCCCTTTCGAAATCGACCAATTTTAACATGATAATTGAAATTTTTTAAATTGGCTTATATTTGGCATGCATGTTAGGAATGACTAAAAATTGAGGTTTCACCATATTATCCCTTCAAAAAATAGTCAGATTAAGTTAAAAAATATTTTTTTCAACACTAACAAAACACCGAGTAAAATTAATTTTTAACTTTATTTGACCATTATTTACAGGGATTATCATAGTAAAACATGAGTTTTTAGACATTTTCTACATGCATATCAAATATTATCCAATTTAAAAATTTTAAAATTTTTATGTCAAAATGGCTCATTTCCATAGGTTAACCCCTTTCGAAATCGACCAATTTTGACATGATAATTGAATTTTTTTAAATTGGCTTATATTTGGCATGCATGTTAGGAATGACTAAAAATTGAGGTTTCACCATGTTATCCCTTCAAATAATAGTCAGATTAAGTTAAAAAATATTTTTTTCAACACTAGCAAAACACCGAGAAAAATTAACTTGTAACTTTATTTGACCATTATTTACAAGGATTATCATAGTGAAACTTGAGTTTTTAGTCATTTTCGACATACATGTCAAATATTACCCGATTTAAAATTTTTCAAATTTTTATGACAAAATGGCTCATTTCCATAGGTTAACCCCTTTGGAAATAGACCAATTTTGACATGAAAATTAGAAATGTTCATATTGGCTAATATTTGACATGCATATTGGGAATGACTAAAAATTAAGGTTTCACTATGTTAATCCTTTCAAATAATTGTTAGATTAAGTTAAAAAATATTTTTTTAACACTAGCAAAACACCGAGAAAAACTAACTTTTAACTTTATTTGACAATTATTTACAGGGATTATCATAGTAAAACATGAGTTTTTAGACATTTTCTACATGCATATCAAATATTACCCAATTTAAAAATTTTAAGATTTTTATGTCAAAATGGCTCATTTCCATAGGTTAACCCCTTTCGAAATCGACCAATTTTGACATGATAATTGAATTTTTTTAAATTGGCTTATATTTGGCATGCATGTTAGGAATGACTAAAAATTGAGGTTTCACCATGTTATCCCTTCAAATAATAGTCAGATTAAGTTAAAAAATATTTTTTTCAACACTAGCAAAACACCGAGAAAAATTAACTTGTAACTTTATTTGACCATTATTTACAAGGATTATCATAGTGAAACTTGAGTTTTTAGTCATTTTCTACATACATGTCAAATATTACCCGATTTAATATTTTTCAAAATTTTATGACAAAATGGCTCATTTCCATAGGTTAACCCCTTTGGAAATAGACCAATTTTGACATGAAAATTAGAAATGTTCATATTGGCTAATATTTGACATGCATATTGGGAATGACTAAAAATTAAGGTTTCACTATGTTAATCCTTTCAAATAATTGTTAGATTAAGTTAAAAAATATTTTTTTAACACTAGCAAAACACCGAGAAAAACTAACTTTTAACTTTATTTGACAATTATTTACAGGGATTATCATAGTGAAACTTGAGTTTTTAGTCATTTCCTACATACATGTCAAATATTACCCGATTTAAAAAATTTTAAATTTTTATGACAAAATGGCTCATTTCCATAGGTTAACCCCTTTGGAAATTGACCAATTTTGACATGAAAATTAGAAATGTTCAAATTGGCTAATATTTGACATGCATATTGGGAAAGACTAAAAATTAAGGTTTCACCATGTTATCCCTTCAAATAATAATCATATTAAGTTAAAAAATATTTTTTTTAACACTAACAAAACACCAAGTAAAATTAATTTTTAACTTTATTTGACCATTATTTACAGGGATTATCATAGTAAAACATGAGTTTTTAAACATTTTCTACATGCATGTCAAATATTACCCAATTTAAAATTTTTGAAATTTTATGTCAAAATGGCTCATTTCCACAGGTTAACCCCTTTCGAAATCGACCAATTTTAACATGATAATTGAAATTTTTTAAATTGGCTTATATTTGGCATGCATGTTAGGAATGACTAAAAATTGAGGTTTCACCATATTATCCCTTCAAAAAATAGTCAGTAAGTTAAAATTTTTTTTTTCCACACTAGCAAAACACCGAGAAAAATTAACTTGTAACTTTATTTGACCATTATTTAAAAGGATTATCATAGTGAAACTTGAGTTTTTAGTCATTTCCTACATAAATGTCAAATATTACCCGATTTAAATTTTTTTATTTTTTTATGACAAAATTGCTCATTTTCATAAATTCACCCCTTTGGAAATAGACCAATTTTGACATGAAAATTAAAAATGTTTAAATTGGATAATATTTGACATGTATATTGGGAATGACTAAAAATTAAGGTTTCACCATGATATCCCTTCAAATAATAATCAGATTAAGTTAAAAAATATTTTTTTCAACATTAACAAAATGCCGAGTAAAATTCAATTTTAACTTTGTTTGACCATTATTTATAGGGATTATCATAGTGACACTTGAGTTTTTAGTCATTTCCTACATGCATGTTAAATATTACCCGATTTAAAAATTTTGAAATTTTTATGTCATAATGGCTCATTTCCATAGGTTAACCCCTTTGGAAATCGACCAATTTTGACATGATAATTGAAATTTTTTAAATTGGCTAATATTTTGCATGCATGTTGGGAATGACTAAAAATTAAGGTCTCACCATGCTAATCCTTTCAAATAATAGTCAGATGAAGTTAGAAATCATTTTTTCGACACTAACTAACCACCTAGTAAAATTAATTTTTTAATTTCATTTGGCCATTATTTACAGGGGTTATCATAGTAAAACTTGAGTTTTTAGTCATTTCCTACATGCATGTCAAATATTACCCAATTTAAAAATTTAAAAACTTTTATGACAAAATGGCTCATTTCCATAGGTTAACCCCTTTGGAAATAGACTAATTTTGACATGAAAATTAGAAATGTTCAAATTGGTTAATATTTGACATGCATATTGGGAATGACAAAAAATTTAAGTTTCACCGTATTATCCTTTCAAATAAGAGTCAAATGAAGTTAAAAATTATTTTATTCAACACTAACAAAACAAAGAGTAAAATTAATTTTTAACTTTATTTGACAATTATTTAAAGGGATTATCATAGTGAAACTTGAGTTTTTAGTCATTTCCTACATGCATGTGAAATATTACCCGATTTAAAAATTTGAAATTTTTATGTCAAAATGGCTCATTTTCATAGGTTAACCTCTTTGGAAATCGACCAATTTTGACATGATAATTGAATTTCTTAAAATTGGCTTATATTTGGCATGCATGTTAGAAATGACTAAAAATTAAGGTTTCACCATGTTATCCCTTCAAATAATAGTCAGATTAAGTTAAAAAATATTTTTTTCAACACTAACAAAACATCAAGAAAAATTAACTTTTAACTTTATTTGACCATTATTTACAAGGATTATCATAGTGAAACTTGAGTTTTTAGTCATTTCCTACATGCATGTCAAATATTACCCGATTTAAAATTTTTTATATTTTTATGACAAAATTGGTCATTTCCATAGGTTAAACCCTTTGGAAATAGACCAATTTTGACATGAAAATTAAAAATGTTCAAATTGGCTAATTTTTGACATGTATATTGGGAATGACTAAAAATTAACGTTTCACCATGTTATCCCTTCAAATAATAATCAGATTAAGTTAAAAAATATTTTTTTCAACAGTAACTAAACACCGAGTAAAATTAAATTTTAAGTTTGTTTGACTATTATTTACAGGGATTATCATAGTGACACTTGAGTTTTTAGTCATTTCCTACATGAAAGGTAAATATTACCCGATTTAAAAAATGTGTAATTTTTATGTCATAATGGCTCATTTCCATAGGTGTTCCCTTTGGAAATCGACCAATTTTGACATGATAATCGAAATTTTTTAAATTGGCTAATATTTGGCATGCATGTTCGGATTGACTAAAAATTAAGGTTTCACCATGTTAATCCTTTCAAATAATAGTCAGATAAAGTTAAAAATCAATTTTTAAACACTAACGAACCACCGAGTAAAATTAATTTTTTAAACTTCATTTGGCCATATTATTTACATGGGTTATCATAGTAAAACTTGAGTTTTTAGTCATTTCCTACATGCATGTCAAATATTACCCGATTTAAAATTTTTTATATTTTTATGACAAAATTGGTCATTTCCATAGGTTAACCCCTTTGGAAATAGACTAATTTTGACATGAAAATTAGAAATGTTCAAATTGGTTAATATTTGACATGCATATTGGGAATGACAAAAAATTAAGGTTTCACCGTGTTATCCTTTCAAATAATAGTCAAATGAAGTTAAAAATTATTTTATTCAACACTAACAAAACATGATAATTGAAATTTTTTAAATTGGCTTATATTTGGCATGCATGTTAGGAATGACTAAAAATTGAGGTTTCACCATATTATCCCTTCAAAAAATAGTCAGATTAAGTTAAAAAATATTTTTTTCAACACTAACAAAACACCGAGTAAAATTAATTTTTAACTTTATTTGACAATTATTTAAAGGGATTATCATAGTGAAACTTGAGTTTTTAGTCATTTCCAACATGCATGTGAAATATTACCCGATTTAAAAATTTGAAATTTTTATGTCAAAATGGCTCATTTCCGTAGGTTAACCTCTTTGGAATTTGAACAATTTTAACATGATAATTGAATTTTTTAAATTGGCTAATATTTGGCATGCATGTTAGAAATGACTACAAATTAAGGTTTCACCATGTTATCCCTTCAAATAATAGTCAGATTAAGGTAAAAAATATTTTTTTCAAAACTAACAAACCACCTAGAAAAATTAATTTTTAACTTTAATTGACCATTATTTGCAGGGATTATCATAGTGAAACTTGAGTTTTTAGTCATTTCCTACATGCATGTCAAATATTACTTGATTTAAAAATTTTGAAATTTTTATGACAAAATGGCTTATTTCCATAGGTTAACCCCTTTCGAAATAGACCAATTTTGACATGAAAATTAAAAATGTTCAAATTGGCTAATATTTGACTTGCATATTGGGAATGACAAAAAATTAAGGTTTCACCATGTTATCCTTTCAAATAATAGTCAGATGAAGTTAAAAATTATTTTTTTGAACACTAACAAAACATAGATTAAAATTAGTTTTTAACTTTATTTGACCATTATTTAGAAGGATTATCATAGTGAAACTTGAGTTTTTAGTCATTTCCTACATGCATGTCAAATATTACCCGATTTAAATATTTTGAAATTTTTATGTCAAAATGGCTCATTTCCATAGGTTAACCCATTTGGAAATCGACCAATTTTTACATGATATTTGGCATATATTTGGCATACATGTTGGGAATGACTAAAAATTAAGGTTTCACCATGTTAATCATTTCAAATAATTGTCAGATGAAGTTAAAAATCATTTTTTAAACACTAACGAATCACCGAGTAAAATTAATTTTTTAACTTTATTTGGCCTTTATTTACAGGGATTATCATAGTGAAACTTTAGTTTTTTGTCATTTCCCATATGCACTTCAAATATTACCCAATTTAAAAAATTTGTAATTTTTATGACAAAATAGCTCATTTTCATAGGTTAATCCCTTTGGAAATAGACAAATTTTAACATGAAAATTAAAGATTTTCAAATTGGGTAATATTTGACATGCATATTGGAAATGACAAAATATTAAGGTTTCGCCATGTTATCCCTTCAAATAATAGTCACATGAACTTAAAACTTATTTTATTCAACATTAACAAAACGCTGAGTAATGTTAATTTGAACGTTATTTGACCATTATTTACAGGGATTATCATATTGAAACTTGAGTGTTTAGTCATTTCCTACATGCATGTCAAATATTAGACGATTTAAAATCTTTGAAATATTTATGTCAAAATGGGTCATTTCCATAGGTTAACCCCTTTGGAAATCGACGAATTTTGACATGATAATTGAAATTTTTTAAATTGGCTAATATTTGTAATGCATGTTGGGAATGACTAAAAATTATGGTTTCACCATGTTAATCCCTTCGAATAACAGTCAGATGAACTTAAAAATCATTTTTTCAACACTAACAAACCACCGAGTAAAATTAATTTTTTAACTTCATTTTGCCATTATTTACAAGGGTTATCAAAGTAAAACTTGAGTTTTTAGTCATTTCCTACATGCATGTTAAATATTACCCGATTTAAAAAAATTTAAATTTTTATGTCAAAATGGTTCATTTCCCTAGGTTAACCCCTTTGGAAATAGACCAATTTTAACATGAAAATTAAAATTTTTATAATTGGCTCATATTTGAAATACATATTGGGAATGACAAAAATTTAAGATTTCACCATGTTATCCCTTCAAATAATAGTCAGATTAAGTTAAAAAATATTTTTTTCAAAAGTAACAAACCACCGAGAAAAATTAATTTTTAACTTTATTTGACCATTATTTGCAGGGATTATCATAGTGAAACTTGAGTTTTTAGACATTTCCTACATGCATGTCAAATATTACCCAATTTAAAATTTTTGAAATTTTTATGTCAAAATGGCTCATTTCCATAGGTTAACCCATTTGGAAATCGACCAATTTTGACATGATAATTGAAATTTTTTAAATTGGCTAATATTTTGCATGCTTGTTGGGAATGACTAAAAATTAAGGTTTCACCATGTTAATCCTTTCAAATAATAGTCAGATGAAGTTAAAAATCATTTTTTAAACACTAACGAACCACCGAGTAAAATTAATTTTTTAACTTCATTTGGCCATTATTTACAGGCGTTATCATAGTAAAACTTGAGTTTTTAGTCATTTCCTACATGCATGTCAAATATTACCCGATTTAAAAATTTTGAAATTTTTATGTCAAAATGGCTCATTTCCATAGGTTAACCCCCTTGGAAATCGACCAATTTTGACATGATAATTGAAATTTTTTAATTGGCTAATATTTGGCATGCAAGTTGGAATGACTAAAAATTAAGGTTTCACCATGTTAATCCCTTCAAATAATAGTTAGATGAAGTTGAAAATCATTTTTTCAACACTAACAAACCACCGAGTAAAATTAATTTTTTAACTTCATTTGGCCATTATTTACAGGGGTTATCATAGTAAAACTTGAGTTTTTAGTCATTTCCTACGTGCATGTCAAATATTACCCAATTTAAAATTTTTAAAACTTTTATGACAAAATGGCTCATTTCCATAGGTTAACCCTTTTGGAAATAGACTAATTTTGACATGAAAATTAGAAATGTTCAAATTGGTTAATATTTGACATACATATTGGGAATGACAAAAAATTAAAGTTTCACCGTGTTATCCTTTCAAATAAAAGTCAAATGAAGTTAAAAATTATTTTATTCAACACTAACAAAACAAAGAGTAAAATTAATTTTTAACTTTATTTGACAATTATTTAAAGGGATTATCATAGTGAAACTTGAGTTTTTAGTCATTTCCTACATACATGTCAAATATTAGACGATTTAAAAATTTTGAAATATTTATGTCAAAATGGGTCATTTCCATAGGTTAACCCCTTTGGAAATCGACGAATTTTGATATGATAATTGAATTTTTTTAAAATTGGCTAATATTTGGCATGCATATTGGCAATGACAAATAATTAAGGTTTCACCATGTTTTACCTTCAAATAATAGTCAGATTAAGTTAAAAAATATTTTTTTCAACACAAACAAAACACCGAGAAAATTAATTTTTAACTTTATTTGACCATTATTTACAGGGATTATCATAGTGAAACTTGAGTTTTTAGTCATTTCCTACATGCATGTCAAATATTACCCGATTTTAAAATTTTAAAATTTTATGTCAAAATGGCTCATTTCCATAGGTTAACTCCTTTGAAAATAGACCAATTTTGACATAAAAATAAAATAAAATAAAATATTCTAATATTTGACATGCATATTGGGAATGACAAAAAAATTAAGGTTTCACCATGTTATCCTTTGAAATAATAGTTAGATGAAGTTAAAAATTATTTTTTTGAACACTAACAAAACACCGAGTAAAATTACTTTTTAACTTTATTTGACCATTATTTACAGGGATTATTGTATTGAAACTTGAGTTTTTGTCATTTTTTACATGTATGTCAGGTATTATCCGATTTAAAAATTTTGAAATTTTTATGTCAAAATTGCTCATTTCCATAGGTTAACCCCTTTGGAAATCGACCAATTTTGACATGAAAATTAAATTTTTTCAAATTGACTAATATTTGACATGCATGTTGGGAATTATTAAAAATTGATGTTTTACCATGTTAAACCCTTCAAATAATAGTCAAATGAAGTTAAAAAACATTTTGTTCAATACTCACATAATATCAAGTAAAATTGAGTTTTTAGTTTATTTAACCATTATTTATAAGATAGTGAAACTTGAATTTTTAGCCATTTCCTATATGCATTTCAAGTATTAGCAGATTTAAAATTTTTGAAAATTTCATGTCAAAATGATTCATTGTCATAAGTTAGCCCCTTTGAAAATCGACCAATTTTGATCTGATAATTAAAAACTTTCAAATTAGTTAATATTTGATATACATATTAGAAATGATTAAAAATGAAAGTGTTATTATATTATATTTTTTAAATAATAACTAAATAAAATTAAATTTTTTTTTTATAATTTCTATTATTGGTTGTTAGTGAGATATATATATTTTTTATTATAAATCTTTTTAATTTGAGATTCTAGCGATTTGATAAAAGCAGCTACATGTCATAGAGAAGCAGTGGCGACCCCAGCTTATTACCCGTATGAGAGAGATTTAAGAAACAGTAACGATCGGCTTTCGTAACCCGTCAGATCTCTGATGGACAATCCAAACCAAACCTAGCACTTTACTTCATCGCTGTACCAGAACCACACACTACAAACCTCAACAGGCAAGAACAAAATCAAGGCAAATCCCAAACAAAATGAAAACCTATCCAAGCAGTGGAGTGACAAACTCAAGAACCAATTACCAAAATTTATTCATAGGATCAAACTGTTAAAAAATTGCGATTATCAACTAATAATGAAAGTATTGGATCGGATCGGACTCCTCTGTTTCAGCAGAATCCTCAGCTGAGCCTTCTGACACTCCAGCTTCGTCCCCCAATGCTTGCCGCCGCTCTTCGATCCAATCCGATGAACCATCCTCGGAAACTCAACAAACCCTCTGATCCCTCGCCTTATGTGATGATTCTCAACTAACCCAATTCCTCCTCCGCCGCCGCCGCAGCCGACGACGAGGTTTAGTTTCCTAAACTCCCCCGGCAACAAATCGGTCGTCTCCTCCGCCGCCAACCCTGATTCCCAATTCCGCTCAATCGCCGCCGGAGCAGATTCCCCCAATTTCATCCCTTCCGACGACATCTTCTCTTCCCAGAGCATTCTGGCATCGGAGAGCTTCATCTGGACTCTCTCTTCTCTTAAAGCCTCCGCCATCCTCAGCATCTTCCTCTCTTCTTCCATTTCCTTCTCCATGGAATCGATCTGAGATTTATCCGCCGCGATTTTCCTAGCGAGATTCTCGCACACTTTCACCAGCGCCTCCCGCCCTCTCCTCTCCTCCGCCAGCTCTCTGGCAAGCTTCTTGTTCAGAATCTCCACCTTCTTCCTCGATCTCCGCTCGTGATCCAGCTCGGCCTTCAGTTCCTTGATCCGATTCTCTTCCATGTTAAAGAAGACGGAGCGAGAGTCGGTGGTGGTGAGTTGTAAATGGTGGCGATGTGAAGTGTGATTAAAGAAAGGGTTAGAGTACAGTTTCCAGGTTGTGGTTGTGGTGGGGATGATGAGATCGTGGGAGGAATTTCTCATCATCATCGTCGTCGTCGTCATTTGGCTTGCTCTCCTATAGTTTTAGCTGTTCAATTTTTTTTTCCAACGCCATTGTTAAACAATGAGAAAGGAGCAACCTTTTTCATTTCGTTCTGGTGGGAAAGGGATAGGACTGGAGGAGGCCCATTGAATGATATCCAAACTTTACCTTTGAAAGATTTTGGGATCGTGATAAAAGAAAAAAGAGGGATTGGGATCACATGTGCTGCCTGCCGTGGAGATGTTAATTATTACCAGAGCTACCATGGAGGTGGGAGGATTTGTCTGTGATATTATTTTTATCAGTACAGTGACTGGATGAAGTTCTGGGAATTCAACAAGGGGGGCCTGCAGTTTGCTGTAATGAATGTGTCGCCCAACTTGCTTTTATAACCAGTAAAGTGTATTATGCCAAATTCTGCATTAGGAATCTCTCGAGGGAGCTAATGGAGCTCTGTTTTCCACCATCTTCAGCCAGAGTGCATTTCATTCGAGGGTTGTAGTTAATCCAGCACCAGTGATTTCGTATGAGCAGTGAACCATGACTTGCAATCTATTAAAGAGCATGGGGTCCTCAGACAACCACCGATGAACAATTCATTGCTTCATTACTAAAGGAAGCAGTAGCCAACCACCAAAGTCCAAATCAATCACAGGACATTGACGTAGATCACCGATCGGACGATGGCACGTAAATCTCGTCGTAGATAGGATTCCGAAAATGCAGTACCCTAGAAGAAGAGTCCTCGCCCATTCGAATGCATTGCTTGCCCCGACATTACTCGGCAGGCATACAAGGAAATGGCCGGTTGATAAATACTTACTGCGTTCGTCATTTTATTTCGAATTCAAATTCATGAATTGACGAATTCACAACTCAATTATCCAACCTGTGATTCGCCCAACCTGCCCCAATTTATGATCAATACATTGCATAGAGAAAATTTTGGAACTTTCGCTTAGTGTAATAAAGTTGTAAACTTTGGAGTTTGACTACTACTTCTGGAAATTAGTGAAGTGCACTAACAGAGTAATCCGTAGCAAACCGTACAAAATCCGAATGGCAAACGGACTGATCTATGATCCCTAATCAAACGATGGCCGGAGAAATTACCCCGTCAAAATCTACATCATTCAAGGTGCAGAGCGGCAAAGAAAGCGAGCACGCCGACGAACGGAGCATTAATATAAGTAGCAGGCTCCGATTGCTGGTAATTCCCCCTCGCATCCTCAAATTCGTCTCTCCGATCCGGACCCCCGACTATCGCCCCAACGAGCAAGTTCGGATCCGGCGACCCGGAATACAAGTACTGAAACCCGTCGCCGCACGGAATCCTCGAAGGGTGCGATTTCAGCGACGGAACAGAGGAGCCTCGGTGGTGAACATGCAGCGGATATTTCTCCCCAAACCCGACCATGTAAGACATCTTCGCCGGATTTTCGCCCAAGATGTAATCCACTTGTTTCTTCGCCTGCGCCACCAGCGACTCCGCCATGATTTTTGTTCCGCCGCCGCAGATTGTCTAGCCGCCGCCGGTTGAGTTCAGGTACTTGGCGTATGTTAGTAGTAAGAATGTTGTTGACGTTACGTACTGTAGATTACTCTCGGTTCCTTTGTATAGAAGTCCACCGGGAGTGTATTGTGCTTGGAAAGTTGGAAGTTCCTGGGATTAGTGAGCATATGTAGATGTCTGAATGTGATTTGTACAACTCGAATTCTAGTGATGTGTTTTCCAAGTAGCCCTGCAGTTCAGTCATATGGTATTCAAATTTGTGCAGAAGATAATATGTAGACAGAAAAGTTAGATTTCGATGTTTATTGATTTTGGAATTTTCTGATTAGTTATTAAAATTTTTGATTAGTTATTAAAATGCTAAACTAAGCATGTGATGGAATTTTGAGAATTTTTTGGGTTGTACTATAAAGTTAGATTCGGTCGGAGTAATTTTGGGAGTGAACTTCATCCATTGTCATCAAAATTCCATTTAATTTTTAGGATGCGTAAACCAAGCATATAACTTAGTTGGGCAACTGGAAAGTTGAAAGAAATTTTGAATATTTTCATGGCTGAACGGGAAAGTTTGATCTCAATACAATGATAAATTTCTCCGTTACATTTTATTTAACTTTTCACATGTCGAAATCAAGGATGTGGCTTGGTTTGACAGTGAAAAGTTGGAAAGAGAATATTTTTCTAGTTGAGGAGGAAAGTTAGATCCCGCTACTGTAATTTTCGGATTATCATCGAAATTCCATTCAAATTTTCATAAGGTATAAGGAAAGTTCAAAGGATATTTGAGCATTTTTCCGGACGGATTGGAAGGTTTAGGTCTCGAAAATTTGATTTTTGCGAACGACTCCATTTAACTTTCCACGTGTAAAATTAAACATGTATCTATATGTATATCAGACAGACCGACCTTAGATAGGAGGACTTTGGTTCCAGGGCGCTTGTCGTCCCAACTGAAGGAGAAATCGTCATCCTCGGCTCCTAGAGTGTGACCGTTTGATTGGATATAGCTCAAGTAGGTCACATTCTGTGATGCTTTGTGGAGCCATGATGCTCCCCATAAGAGCTCATCCTAATGAAACAAAAGCACATTGAGTTAACCGTTCCCATTAATCAACACTCGAAATCGAACCGGATCGATTTGAATGTTTGCTTACATGATATCCTGAGTAAGAGCAGTAAAATGGGCAGACGACTGAACCCAGAAAGTCACTGTAAGATCCTCTGTACATGTCTGCAAAGCTAAATACCTGCGAAACAGAATCTTATAAGCAAACGTTACTTGAGAAATAAATAGTGTACTGTGTTGATTTTTGTTACTTTGACGGATGTTCCAAGCAGTTTGGAGGAATAACGAGGGTCGGATTCCTTAAACACAAGTGATGCTACTGCAAGAGCAGCAGCCGTCTCGGCTGCTACATCCGAACCCGGGTTTTGAGGTTCGACTCTGTAGACAGTTCGCGGAGTGTCCATGTCCTCGGGCCTCTCCCAGCATCTGTGGTCCTTGTTCGGCTCTCCGACTTGACACAATAACATTTTTCAATAAGTACAATAGGCTTGTAACGCTACATTTTCAACGTTTAATTAAGTAGAAAAACCACTCTAGATAGCATAAACGTAGCGTTCAAAGTCATATATGATTATGTTGTTATCATAGTTTTTTAGTACGCACCTGAACATAAAGGGTGTCAGGCGTTGCAGTGGCGGCCTTGAGAAGGTAGTCAGCGCTCCAACGAATGGCGGACTTGGCATTCTCGATCTCGTCCCCCATCGAGCTACCGAACTCAATCACACTCCAGGGAAGCAATGTGGTGGTGAATGCCATGGGGAGTCCGAATTTCACATTGTCGCCTGCATCGTAGTATCCTCCCACGAGGTCAACGTGGTAAGCAAACCCGTCCGACAGTCCAGAGTCTCCCCTCCACGTAAGCCGTTGGTCGGAGGGCAGCCTTCCCGACCTCTGCCCCTTGAAAAACAGAATGGATTTTTCGAGGCGTCGGAGTAATCCTCGGGGCTGAATGCCTGCGACAGGAACAGGAGCAATGAAATCACGGTTAGTAAGAACAAGACGAATTTGGACGAGGAATGCATTTCTGCTTTTTTGTGATTAACGATGTTGAGAAGATGGTTGGGGTTTTATAGGAGTTCGTTGGTCGTTAAGAAGAACAGAAGGGATGATGGCGGATCACGGGTCCAACTGCAGGGTCTCTGGTTTTTTTGGCGTGTACCAGAAGTGGACAAAACAGTAAATACGTTATGGTAGCATGGGCCGGGCGGTTCATAAACCAAGTCGAACCAAACTTAATTATGTTCAAATTAGAAAATTTTAGCTCTTCCTATTCAAGCCTGGCACATTAACTATTATTGACGAGGCAGAGTCGAATTCAATTTGAAATTTGCTTATTAAAACTCCACGGGGTTCAATTTCAACTGAATTTAAAGATTATACACTAAAAACACGATGAGGAAAGTTAAAAAACATGGAGTTATTGTATTATGTACCACTTGCATAATGTAATCAAGCTAAAAGTCACAAATTACGCATGATTTTTGTGTCGTTGAGTCTACTAACAAGCTATATACTATTCGAGTTGGCTACTTGGCTCTAGAGCTCGAGTTCAAACACACTCGCCTATTGAGTTGAACATACACCGACTCAATCTTGACTCGCTTAGAATCGAACCGAGTCACGAATGAGGTTTTTTCAAGTCAAACGCCGAATTGCTCGCGACCGGCTTAGGTAGTCAACAACCCTCGACAGAGGGCTCTCGGTGTCATGAAGTGGGTAGTCGTAGCCATTTGCTGAATCACAACTCTTCTTCTGGTACATCATGGAGACATGGACCTCAGGATTATCATCATCATCATCATCATCGTGTACTATATCCAGCATTCCTGTAAATTCTGTAGGAAAGAAGAGAGTAAAATAAATGCAGGTCGGGCTGTGTTCACGCCATGATTAATGGCGTGGGGAGGAATGAATGAGTCTTGTCTTGTAAGGCAGCAGAACTGAAAGGGAAAACTTCACGAGAGCTTTAAGCAGACGTGCAAAAAGTCCAGGACGTTATCCTAATGGCTTTAGGAAACCATTTTTTTAATCTTCACGTTCAGCTTGAAGATCAGATTCCCAACAAGGATGTAGTCCTCGTTTGTCAACCATTGCTATAGTTTCTAGGCATGTCTGGAACAGAACAGAAGTTTAGCCAATGTTTTCATCTGAGGATCACTCTGGTCACTCTTATAAGTCTGCAACTATCTGTCATTCTGGTTTTCTTTCAATGCATTTGCTGTAACAGAGTTCTCTGTTCCTGAACCTCTTTCAATATTATTCGAATAAGCAGTGTGTGTAACGACGAAAAATGTACAAGTATATCTCGAGAAATGAAGGGAACGAGGCGACTTGAAGGTGATCAATGTCTGCGAGACAGCAACATATATCTTCAAGCCTGCAACTTGGGACAGATGCTGGAGTTGGGATTGGCCATGGAGCCTGCTTGGTGATGACACAATTGTACAGCTAAATGTCAGATAACGTGCCAATATGTGTACATCGGTAATTGATATGAATTAAGAAGTTGAAATCTCACATATATTAGGAAAGCAAGGCTGTTTGGCTACTGGATCTTCCTCGAACGACGGTGGAGCTTGTCCGTATATCATTTCGCAGCTCATATCTTCGAAGTCTGATTTGCAGAAATGGGTAGATTGAGTAAGATGCACACTCACAGTAATGTCACAAGGAAAAAGGTAACGAGGGGAGAAGTGCTTACTTGGGTTCATGGTTAGAGGGAGGCCAAATTCATTAGTAAAGAAATCTTGGGTGGGGATCTTGCACATGTTCACACACATTCCTACACATCCACTGTTCTCAAGGTACCTTAAACACACACATAATCAAATTATAACTAGTTATTCTCGTTGTTACAGCAAGAACTCACAGAGTCTAAATTTAATTGAACTTGAGAAGAGACAAAGAGAGTAATAAGCACCTGCACTTCTTTATACGAACTCCACTTCTCTGCTTCACTCCATTTATCTCCACCTCTATAACCTTAAAAACCATACATAGAACACAAAGATTTAAGCTTTTGTTGAAATCTGATGATCCAAATACCTCTATGTCAAAAGGGTATGTTTCTTACCTCTGAAGGTCCAACTAGCCATTGGAAGAAAGGCACAGTGAGAGCAGCATTGAACTCCGCAGCCCACCTCGTCGGAGGAAACAATTTTCTGAACTGCAAGATCCAACCCAACCAACTCAAAAATCAAATCAAACTCAAAACCGAAACGAACAAATTACACATTACCTGGTCAGGCGCGCCAGGAGGAAGCATGGAGAGTAGAACCTCACGAACCACCTGCTGCTGCTGCAATCTGTTCCTCCCTTGCATCACTTTCTTCGACGCGTCCACGAAGCTGTCGTAGTTGTAATCCAACCACCCTTTCGACGAAACGGCGCCGTTTCTCGATGCTTTCGCGGCGGGGGATGCGAAATTCTCCATCTTCCGAGCGAACAGAGTCATGAACGCCTTCTCGAAGAAGCCGTCATTGTACTTGGTTTTCTGCCCCACAGGCGCCGGCTCACCCGACGGCTCCGCAATTCCGCACCTTATTGTGCTCCGTCTGGGTCTCAGATTGGGATTCAGATTGAAGTGAGCAGCTTGAAGGTTGCTGCTGATTAGGACCACCATGAATTTCTTCGGAGGAGTCTCTGCAACTGTCGCCGGCTTGAACGGATAATGGTTTTAAAGTTTCAGGACCTGGGTAAGTTTATGTGTGATTCAGCTTTAATCCTGAATTCATACGATGGATTATAAGTTTTGGTGTGATTGTGAAGATGTTCGACTGGTTTATGATGTGCCAAGTTCCCATTTTCCATACAGATTATTACAGAGACGGTCATCGGAGTGAACAGGATAGGATTTTGAGGCCAAAATGGTTACCACGCTTCATTATATCCGCAGCTTGCGCCACGTGGAAACAGAATTGTTTTTTTCGTTATATTATATTTTTTGGTGTAATTAAAATTTTTATGGTAGACAATAATAATCCATCTATTTGTTGCAGATGCTAGCAAAAGCTATGGCTATCAGGTATCAGGATTGGTGCAGCTAGCCATCGGGGAGCTGAATCGGACGATGGAGATTGGTTTCGACGAGCGGCGAAGGTAGTGGAATGGGAATGGAGGAGTGGTAGGTAATGAGCCCCAGCTGAGTGGCGCCATTTTAGCGGGGGCCGGAGGTTAAAGCTTGAAGTTGAAAGTTTCGTGTTTTGAATTTCGCTTTCGGTTCGGGTGAAGAAGCTTGAGCTGTTGGAAATTGGAAGCAAAGCACCAACCATAGCCAGACCCATAGAAACCCAGAAAAATAGAGCTCAAGTTGAATTAGGCCTTACAGGTTCATAGAAACAAGGCCAAAAACCCACATAATTAATTTTTTTTAACTATAAGGGCCTCTGTCATTTAGGCGGATCAAAATGGCGCGTGGGCTTACAATGGGCTTGGGAAATACGGCCTGGTTCAACACAAAGGAGTACCTCGTAGTGTCTAAAAAATGGGCTTTTTCAGACGTCTTTGAGGGAGGGTCCAGCTCCAACCCACTTTTGTATGGATCCGAAATTTCGGCTGACCCGAACCGCTTTTGGCCCAATGTTTATGGGCCACGTCCGCAACGCACGGCTCAAAAGGTCGGAGGCCTTAAAGTCCTTTGACCCGACCCGGCCAAAACCCGGTGACCCGGTTCGTTTTACGCGTGTTGTACACGCGCGCTGCGCGCGCGAGTGACTATATTTTACGGAAATTGGAAGCCCACGCGCGCGTGTATTTCACTGTCCATGACTTCCACGCGCTAACGTGTTGTGCACGCACCTACCTGCTCTGTACCCTCTTCTCGTTGTTTTTTCCCGATTCCGTCCCCTCGCCGTCCTTGAATCCGTTTCCCCTTAACTTGGGAGTCCTTCTTCTGCTCCGATGAGTGCATTTATCGTATATTAGTATTTGTTTGCATCTATGATCTTGCTGGTGAAATGATGAAATCAGTCGTGGGGAGAGAGAGCAAAGATTGGGGAAAGGGCATGTGAATGAAGGTGATTGGTGAAGTGGACGTGAAACCAACCAAGGTGATCTGTGTTCTCATTCTCACCGCTGCCGTCGTTCAGTTCAACCCTGCTGCCAACGACAGATCGGAAGAAAATGGCTCGTCAAGCCACCAGACTCGTGGCCTCTTTGTCCTCCAAGCTTCGCGCTCCCACTCCCCAGCTCACCCCCCTCTTCCTCCTCGCAAACTTTATTGCAATCGCGCTCCTTCGCCTCTGCTCCGCCTCCCCCTCCGGCGGTGTTTGTCGACAAGAACACAAGCGTCGTTTGCCAGGGAATCACCGGAAAAAACGAGACTTTCCACACCAAACAAGCCATTGAATATGGCACCAAGATGGTAATTGTTGATCTCCCGCTTTCCTTTCGTTTACTGCTTCATTAGATAAGTGGTCTGGTTTTATTGCTTTGTTTTTTCCACGATGATCATGACTTCTTTCATGCGGATACACAAGTTAGACCCAGTGCTTCCGTTTGTGTTAATATGATGGTCTGGAGTCTTAATCGTGGAATCAGCTTTGAATATGGATCATCACTCAGCTTTTGAATATGGAGTCGAAAGTTTGTTTCTTTAACCAACGGAGAACTCTCATTAATCTGTTGACCGGCTGTAGGTGGTCTTTAGTTGCTGTGTAATCAATGTACGTAGAAGATCATGACTAATGAAAGCTACAGTGTGTTCTACTGCCTGCGGGTTGTTTCCTTTAGAATTACATTGGTGGATTGCTTATTATGTTCTTCTTCTCCGAGTTAAAAATTCTGCTTATTATACTTTGTGACGAACTCTTAAGTCTTACCTTATCGTTTCTGAAACAGGTTGGAGGGGTGACACCTAAAAAGGGTGGCACGGAACATTTGGGCCTTCCTGTCTTCAACTCCGTCGCTGAAGCAAAGTCTGAAACGAAAGCTAACGCATCTGTGATCTATGTTCCTCCACCTTTTGCCGCTGCTGCTATTATGGAGGCTCTGGAAGCTGAATTGGACCTAGTTGTTTGTATCACTGAAGGAATTCCTCAGCATGACATGGTAACTTATCAATTCCTTTTTGTTTTACTTGGAAATGCGACTTGCTATCTCATTGAACTGCTAATCCGAGTTCTCCCTTTTTTCTTCTGCAAGAATGCTCTCTCTTCTTTTCATGGCTCTTCTGCAAGTCGGAGATTTGAGTTTTGACTACAGGTCCGCGTGAAGGCTGCCCTGAACCAACAATCGAAAACAAGATTAATTGGTCCAAATTTCCCTGGGATTATCGAACCTGGGGGAATGCAAGATCGGAATCATGCCTGGATACATCCATAAACCAGGGCGTATTGGAATTGTTTCACGGTCTGGCACATTGACTTACGAGGCTGATCTAGTTTAAGACAAGTTGCTTGCTTTATCGAAGGCTAAACTGATTCCTTTTGATCTTTATATTCAATCTTCATTTTACATTTCTCTAGTCTATCTGACTGATGAGAATACGGGCTGTTGATTTAGAATCAGGGTTTGAGTGTGCGTTTGTTTATGTTAATATGCAAGATACAACCAACACATGTATTTTTATGGGTTTCTCAGGTCTTCCAAACAACAGCAGTTGGTCTTGGACAATCCACCTGCGTAGAGAAGTTCCTAGCAGACCCTCAGACTGAAAGTAAATTCCCTATACTCGAATTTGCTTCTATATTAGCATATATATATATATATATTCTGGAAGATCCCAAAGTCCCTGTTCTTACAAAAGCTTGGCTCTTTGTACACATTTAATAAAACCTGAATGAGGCATTGTAAGCAATAGGAACGATGAATTTAAACCACGAGAACTGATGATTCTATATGAATATCTTGGCAGGCATCGTTCTTATCGGCCAGATCGGAGGTACTGGCAGAAGAGGATGCCGTTGCTCTAATAAAGGTATGATCTTTGAAATACAGGTCCTTCATGTGTCTGTATCTTATTCATTCTTGAAACTGAATGGCTGGAATTTGTGAAACAAGCAAGCAAGACTGAGAAGCCTATCGTTGCCGGACTGACTGCTCCACCTGGACGTCGTATGGGGCATGCCATGCTGGAGGTACGTACCATGTTTAATCTCAATAATGCCGTTTTCCCAAACAGAAAAATCGATAATAACCGGTTATTTGCTGGTAATGTGCAGCTATCGTGTCAGGCGGAAAGGGTACTGCACAAGACAAGATCAGGACACTGAAGGAAGCTGGGGTGACCGTAGTTGAATCTCCGGCGAAGATAGGTACCGCCATGTTCAGTGTGTTCAAGGAAAGGGGTCTGGTCAACTGATTAGCTTTGTTTTATGAATGACTGTGAGAAGCAGATTGTTTTATGACTCATTTCTCCCCTGCAATACAAAGTTGAAAATAATTTTTCTTGTCGAACCAGTTCGGATACTATGATAACTGTAACAAAACCGATTTTTTATAGTGGTTTTTGGTTGGCTAGTTTATTTGGAGTTTGGTGTGTGTTATTATTGTTTGGAACGTGGGTATCAATGGCCTGGGTAATGGCCAGACCCATAGAAACCCAGAAAAATAGAGCCAGGGTGGAGTATACGTTGGGTTTGGCCTTACTGGAATTTGGGGCCAATTCAGGGTACCGAGTCAATTCTGCGGTTATAAATTGACATTCCCGATATCGGTGGATTTGAAGGCTTAATTCCGCCAAATTCCAGCATGCGAATTTTGTTCGAAGAGCTACATAATTGCCAAATCCGACTGATTGACTATAAGTCCAAATTTTAGCATATTTCGGAATTTCAACCGAAATTGAACGAAAATGAAACCCTAATCTTTCCATACCAAAAAAACTCAAAATTTCATCACACATCCCACTAAACCAAATCCTCTGTTTCGATTACTATAGCAAATCACAAATAGCCGAAATGTCCAATTTCATATCCGAAATTGGTTTCGTTTTGAATTCGGTCTAAAACTGAATTCACTAAATTCGAATTCATGACAAATTTTTCTACCGATTTCGAATTTAAAACCAAATTCACACTTGAATTCGATTTTTCGGTTGAACAAATTCTATTACAAATACGATTAAACCAAATAACCAAATTCGAACGGCCACTATTAGTTTTGCATGTTTTTATGTTATTTTCGGTAAGCAGTCTTGTTGGTTTGGCTTTTTCGTTTTAGACCTTCATTTTTCTTTCCTTGCAAGTTATGGTCTGCAGGGTTGACGTTTATTATTTGCTCTCCAGTTATCGTTAATATCTTTGATATGAATTTAAAATTATTAATCTGAATAACTTTTGTATTATGTAAAATTTAGACGCGATGTACATCATCCCTCATCATTACATCTTCCTTCTAACCCATTAATGGGATACACTTCCTAAATTACAACTTATACATTTATATGTGTGATTCTTTCGAAACTTAATGAAATACACATAAGTCGATTAATCTACAAAGAGAAAAGAAAATATTTATTAGAAATTTTGATGAAAGTAACTATTTAATTACAAAACAAAAGACTAACGCTTTTTATATACGTACAAATTTCGATCCTTAACCCGATATACATTAACACTAAGCACTACTAGCTAGCTAGCTCACTCCATGGTCCCACCTTCCCTTTTTCTTGTCGTGACCCAAAGAAAACCAAAAGCTCACCATTGATCGGTTTCCCACACTCATTGCTTTCTTCCAGATACCTTTCCTCCCCTGCTTTCCCAATCGCAAAATATTCCTTCCACCAACACAAATAACCCAAAGCAGAGAAGTAAGAACGAACAAATCATGGCTCTCAGCAACAATGTGATAGGAGCCATAAACTTCGTGGCAATGCTGCTCTCTATCCCGATCATTGGCGCAGGAATCTGGCTCGCCATGGAGCCAGACAACTCCTGCGTCAAGCTCCTCCAGTGGCCCATTATCATTCTAGGAATCTTCGTCCTCGTCGTGTCCATCGCAGGCTTCATCGGGGCCTTCTGGCGGATCCCATGGCTGCTCATTTCCTACCTCGTCGCAATGCTGGTACTCATAATCCTCCTAGCCGTCTTGGTCGTGTTCGTGTTTATGGTGACCGACAAGGGTTCCGGTCACCCTGTTCCCAGTAGGGCCTACTTGGAGTACAGTCTCGACGACTTTTCCGGGTTCCTGCGGCGGAGGGTGAGGGGGCCGTTGAAGTGGGACCGGATCAGAGGGTGCCTTAGCGGGACGAACATGTGTGCAGAGCTTAACCAGAGCTACCGGATGGCTCAGGACTTCTTCAATGCCCCCACTACTCCTTTGCAGGTTTGCTTTCCTTTCTTTTCTTTCTTCCTTTTTTGCCCCTTTCGTTCGAGTTGGAGTTACGTTTGCATCACCCAACATTTGGATATTACCGTCTGTATACACATACAAGAAAATGGGTCCAATACATAACGGTGGCTCGAATTACTTACTGATCCCGAAACTTGTAAATGTTTTCGATATTGGTTCACGGAGAATATAAATAGGAAGGATCTGATCAAATACTTAACTGATCTCGTAACTTTGGTTTGGATCGTGTACTAGACCCGGAACTTCCAAATGTTATACGTACAAGTTACCGAAATATTAAAATAGGAAGGATTAAAATGGTTTCAAAATATGAGTTTTAGGATCGATACATAAAGATTTCTTGAGACGGGTATGTATCTCACAAGAAAATACATTACGTGATGTTTGGTACACATATTCAAAATATAATAAATTCTTATAAATTGGTGTGTTTGAAATGTAGGTTCTAAAAGTGATGATTTATTAAGATTTTTTGGGTAGAAAATAGCGTTCAAGTGCAATGATGATTCGTGTTTGGTTACATACTTGTGGATATCAAAGTCTTTGTGTATCACAAACATGATTTCGAGGCAGAAAACTAGTTATAAATGAAGTCTCGAGTTCCATTACTACACAGATTCTTTAAAATCGGTCCTTCATATCACAATGTACGTGTCGCATCTTACTTGCCAATGTACATCCCAACATTCGGGGCTTAATAACATATAATTTCAACCACTAAATTCCGTTTAGAAATATCTAAAATTGTCATATCCGACGAATTTTGTTGGTGAATTGATATGTGGATGCAGTCGGGATGCTGCAAGCCACCAACAGAGTGCGGCTACACGTTCGTGAACCCGACGTACTGGATAAGTCCGATAAACAACGCGGCGGACATGGACTGCCTGCAGTGGAGCAACGACCAGACCCAGCTCTGCTACGGCTGTGACTCGTGCAAGGCCGGACTTCTGGCCAATCTCAAGGCCGAGTGGAGGAAAGCCGACATCATCCTCGTCATCACTCTGATCGCCCTGATTGTCGTCTATGTCGTCGGATGCTGTGCGTTTAGGAATGCCAAGACTGAAGACCTCTTCCGCAAGTACAAGCAAGGCTACACCTGATTCTGGGGTTTGGAAATCTTTTGTAACTAGTTACTGGATGCTCTGTTTTGAGTTGGTTTGTTGCTCTGTTTTGAAGACAGACAGGCAGACAGATTTAGCAGTTAATTATTAGCTAGTGGTTCTCTCTGTTTCGAGCAGTGTGAAACTGAAGCTTGATTTGTGCGGCAAAAGTAGCCGAAAGTTTGTTGCTTTTCTGACAGACATGGCATCAAATTTCAACTTTCGAGTAGACTTTTGCAGCTCCTTTGTTTTTTGTTACTAGATCGTCTTGGGAGGGCTATTTTGTACAATGTAGTGAGGTAAATTAAGATGTTTATTATCGACCGAAATAAACGATCCTTTCGTTGTGGTTATGTTTGCGGGGTGGGTGGGTGGGGGGAACGGTGGTGCAGTTCAAAATGTTAAGAAGGCAAAGGTGGAGGTAGTAAGCAGGGCGAGCGAGGCACTTGCCTTGTGTGAACGCCTTAAATGGTGTAAGGAGATGCAGATACACCACGTGCAGTTCGAGGCGGACGTTGCAATTAGTAGCTCATGCGATATGAAAATGAAGATCGATTAAAATTTGACGATATTATTTGACGATGCCGGATCATACTAGATTCTGAACCGGAGTTTACAATTAATTTTGTAAAAAGAGAGTAACGATGTTGTGCATGTGTTAGCACAACAGTCAAAATCCGTAGAATTACCCACTATTGGGAATGCTCCTCCAATTTTTACTTAACGTCTTGAGTAATGTTTGTTATGACGAATAATATATGAGATTGAAGCAAAAGAAAGAAGTGCTGAGAAGGAAGCCCATAGTCTTTCACAAGACAGCAGGTCCAGGTGGGCCCATCCATCAACCCCCAACTTTATCTCTCTAAGCCGATTAATGAAATAGATGTACAAATACAACAACAATCAATAAACAAATATCGTCAATTAATTAATATGAAACACGACAGTGCTGCAACAATGGTGGAGTCCAGAGATATTGCAGAAAAAGAAAGCTTCATACTTTGTCAGTTTACATTACAGAGTTTTCAACACAAAATCAAAATCAAGATTATACATCTCTTGTATTATCTACCAACAACACCCAATTCACAGATCGCAGCAGATTGGACATCGAATAAGGCCATTCTCGTTGCAGTCAGGACACCTTTGAAATCCACAATCGACCTCTTCAACTTCTTCTGTATCATCTTCATAGTATATCTTACAACTCCCCGAACAAGTCTCGCAAGGCACGAACCTAACATCTCCACACGCTTCGCATATCACTTCATCGTCCTTCTGGCAACCTTCCACGGCCTTCTCTAGCCGCCCTTCCTCGTGCATTTGCCGGATTTCGTCAGCTCCTCCGATGTACTTGTTACCGATGAACACTCTCGGCAAGCTGATGAACCCTCCTCCTCCTCCTAATAGCTGCCTCAACTCGTCCTTGAACCCGGAATGCATCGACACATCCCTCTCGTCGACACGGACCCCTAGCCCTTTCAGGATCGATCTCACGTGACACGAATCCTCGTACGTCTTCCTCACTCCTCGCAAGCTCGTGAAGTACACAACCACCCTGTACTCTTTCCTGAACACTGAAATGATGTTTGGATGATCCGAAAGCTCTCCACTTTTGCCCTTTTTTGCTTCTTCTTCTTCTTCTACTTCCAGCTTAGGCTTTATATGATCGACGACATCGAAAGAGAAGCTTCGTATGTGATTGGCGAATCGGCAGGGGCTCACGTCTAATTCCTCCAGCCCTTCCATTAATTCCCAGGTGTTGATGGTCTCAGGCTCCCCAGGAGGGGTGATCATATTTGGGGTTTTAGGGGTTGGCATTTTGGGGATTTTTTCCTCGATCATCTTCGACCATGTCTTGGCTTCAATCAACCCCATTGAGAACTCTTCATGGGAATTTGAAGAAGGAGGATGATGATCATGATCATCAAGCTGGAGAGAGCCGAGAGTGGTGGAAGTGAGTGCTACCAAATGGAAGTTGTCCCCTTTCTGCTGGGGAGGGTGAATGACGTGCATCGAATAGCTTCTCGGCATCGGAGTTTGACAGTTCCGGCATCGCTGATGCTTCTTCGATTGCTTCGAGCTAGCACACCCCATTTCTTTTATCAAATTTGAAAACAGCTAACTAACTTGGATAGAAGTGGATTAAAGAGAAACTCTGCAACTCGAGCTATAGAACTGGATTGGGAATTGGGTTAGAAAGGGATATGAGTGGGAGGGAACATTCCTCCATTGATGAGCTGGATGGTGAGAGTCGAGATAGAAAAAGAAGTATTATCTTATAAAATAGACATCCGCACAACAGGGAGTAAGAATGAATGGATTCAATCAAGAATGATTGTTTACGGATTTCAGAGTTCAAATAAACAAACAAACAAACCCTCCCAATTGCCTACTCGGAAGCTTCTGCAGATAAATCTGGAAAACAAAAATGGCAGATATAAACGAACCCCTCCAAATCCAAAACACACCTTTAATCCCGATGAAAGAATTGACGAGCTGAGCTGAAAGATTTGAGACTGAGAGAGTCTCTGATAATGTAGTAGATGAAGCGAGCTTAAGATCTGAGAGGGAGAGAGATCAACGGCTCTGGTGGAAAAGGACAAGCTTTGGAATTTAAGGAAGAGAGGCGTGGATCTCGGGATCTCCTCCCACGGAAAATCATAAAGAAAGTCACTTTCTTCAACACTTATTGATGGATGGCTACCCAGAAAATCAAAGAAGAAAGTGAAACCAGAGGAACGGCTGCATTTGATTTGCCCCCTCACCCTCTTTGTCTCTGTTGTTTTATCGTCTTTCTATCTGCTTTGCTTTTCTCTCCCAAGCAGCTCCACCATTTTTAATATATTAGACTGAGCCCATAAACAAGGAAAAGCTTCTTACTTTTTCAACAGACGCGGCAGCAAATTTCAACTTTGGACTTTCGAGTAGAACTTTCCACTCCAGCAGCTTCCTTATTATATTTTTGCATAAAGAAAGGAATAGGCCGAAAATCGGATACCCACCCGAAAACGGTTGAAATTTGGTCGACGCGGGTATTACGTACTACAATCTGACCCGTGATGTCTCCGGCGACTGGAAAAGAATTCAGTGATCATAACCTTTGTTGACGACAAAATTGTTATCCGCGTGGGGAAATAGTACAATTTGTATGAGGTTTGTAGACAGTTCGTGTATATTTCAGTACAAAATTTGTCCATAATTCGTAGAATTTGTACACGATGTTTCGATACCAATATTGTCAGGGCTAGACTAGTCATGAACAAATCGATCAAAATGATCTTGCTGTTGAATTGGGCTTAAAACTTCAGCAATGGAAATAAGTGCTGAGAAGGTCAAGCCCATAGTCTTTCACCAGACAGCAAGGTGGGCACATCTGGGCTCTGGCCCAAGAACAACAATCCATCAAACCCAGTTCAACAAAACAATATTGTATGAAGGTAGGATGTGAATACCAAGGTGAGCAAGATAATCAACAATCGTATTAGATTCGTGAAGGATATATTCGATCTTGATCTTCTAGATTCGTAAAGAACCTTCATTATAATTACTATACACCGCAAACCACACACCGAGTACTTCAACAAGATAACCCAAAAAGCACAAACTCAACAATAACCACACCTCATACCCACCCAAGTACTACAAAATTCTCATGTGTGCACATAATTTGACTCATTAAATTTGGGTGATGGAACAATTTGTTAATGTACCCGTATTTCGGGCATATTTTGGATCTATTGTAGCATGGGTGTTTTGTTGTTACGATTGGGTCGCCGTGTTCGGCTGGCTTATAAAATAAGGAATATAGACGTGGAGGATTGGTTGAGTTATGCTATATATATAGTGCATACTTAGCCAAGTGAAAAATTCTTATATCTATTATATTCAACTTCTTTTTAATAATAAAATCAACTTTCTTTAATTGATGGATGGATATACTCAACATATTATTGAAAAACTACATTAACATCTTTTCATTCGTTTTACTCATATGGTATCACAACTTTCTCAATCCAGCCAACTCTCCCACTCTTTCTTCTTCCTTTCGAATACACAAGGCTAGCCTAGGGGGGGAGGGAATTTGGAGTGTAGCTATTTCATGGAATTTTTGTACAAGGACGACTAGTTTAATCATCCAACCCTTTAATCCGCGCCATGCATCCAGGCTCCAGCTAAGCTATGCTTTGGGAATCCCGCCGCAAAAGAACCAGACCGAGTCAGTTGTCGCACCGGCCGGCCAGTCAGTGGTCTTTCTGACGGCCTTGAGAAACACTACAGTTCGGAGAGGTTTTTTTTCTTTTTTAATTAGCATTGTTTAAACTAGAAAGTAATATTACATATTTGTTTAGACTAAGTAACAATTATAAATTTAGTTCAAAAGCTACAAACGTAAGACAACAAACTCACAATGACATATATATTATGGTTTCAACTAAAAGCAATATAATGAATTTATTTTTAATTAAATTAATATTAGGTTTAATTCGTTAATTAGTTACTCAATACACATATAAAATTTCAATTTAAATCCGGCTCAATGCATGTTTTCATCCTGATTCCGCCATTTTGTTGTAATGATTGATATATATATATATATATATATAGTATAAAATAAAACTCAGTTAAGGCAACAAAAAACCCTAAAAGGGGGAGAAGAAAGAGTTTTGGCAACCCACATTTTAAGCTGGCAAGCAAACAAATATATTAGGTAATGATGATGCTAATAATAAATGAATGAATGAATGCAGTTGGGGACTGCAAATTATTGAACCATCATAGTGAGCACTGAGCAGGCATTAACTCATCAGGCACAGGCAAGGGGGGGGGGGGGGGGGGCGTATGTATGTCTGTATGGCCATGGGTGGGAGAATCCATGGCGTCAATGCATTGCTGATCTGGACTACACTTTCGAAATAGTAATTACTCACTCCACAGACAAAGTTTGAGAGCAGAGGTTCAGTGTTTGTTGCAGCATATGACTCAGAGAGAGACAGACTACTCTCTCAGAACACTCATCATCCATATGACAAGCAAACATTAAATTCCCACACTATCCAAAAGCAAAGCTTGCCAAAGAAGACATTTCATGTATTGCATTTTGCAGGCAGGCCGAAACCCCTGAAATGAAATTCCACCAATACAAAGCTCTTTCCTATTCTTCACATGCTACAAAGGAATTTACTTTCCCTGTAAATACGCAGTAGGAATATGCAAGTTGTAGCATCCCGCCTCAATAATTCATCATAATATCATGTTTAGCATATATGCTTGCTTTACTCAGAAGTTTAACTACCAGCTAATGAACAGAAACTTGGGTAAGCGCTTCATGCAACTTAGTTACTGACAGCAGGCAGCAGGGTCCGTAGATTTGAGTCTACTGATTCCCTGCAGCCGAGGGGGGATTCTTTGCTATATTTCATGTGATGGATGGATGGATGGATGAGACAGAGGAAGCTAGGTTGAGTGTGGGAAGGGGAAACAGTAGCAGCAGCATCCAAGCATCAAATCCTCCCCTGCAGTTTTAACGTGAGAGTAAATCAACATACTATTTTTCACACTAGCTACTGTATATTATTCTACTCACAAGTTCACAACCCGCATCAACTTGAAAATGAAAATGACAGAGTTAATTATCACAATGATTCAGTACTTCAGTAAGCTCACAAGCCATGCAAACAGAAATGGAAAAGAAGAAGACTTCAGATAAGAGTAATGACATGAATGAAAAAGGAGATGCCTTGAACACAAAACCAAAGCTCCCACCCACCACAAGCTAGCTTTCAACGATTCCACATGCTAATTTATGGCACCGGAAACAGAATTTGATCTACATGTCATACATGCTGCCATGAATATATCTCCACATTCTTAAGTACTGATCATGGCCTAGTAAAACATCCAAGTAAGAGCAGCCTAATGTTCATGGAAGCTCCAAGTGGGGTGCCATAGATGGTAATCAAGTAAGAAACAATGGAGGATGCACCAGAGTATCTATTTTTTTGACAAAGGTTGAGACTTTGAATATACCAATGGAGAAAAAGAACCCTAGGAGAGAGGAGGAGATCTAGATTCTAGACAGAGATAACATATCATCATCATCATGAAAAGCAGTACTTACTTACAGTCACATGATGAAATGATCGGATCGGAAGGGGGGGTTTTAGATTGACTGGCTGACAAAAGGAAGCATCCAGCAAAAGCCATCTTCTGGACACTAACACGGATATACACAATGAAGCAATGATGATGATGATGAACATCTTCCTTTTACCTTTTCTTTTCCCATTGCAGTCAGTCAACACCCTTCATCATTGCCCAATCTGCACAAAACATAAAACAAAAAAGAATAAAACAGCATCGTTTCCAAACAATCCGATCTCGGGATAAAGACAGAGAGATCCATCCGCCGGCGGCGCGTGGTGGAAGGTGGGGCGGCAATTGGGGGGAATGAAGCCTGGTCCGACGTCACTAATCGGATAAAAGAACCCGGCCAAGAAGAAGAGAAGAGATCTGAATACTATAGTGGCCTCGAGCCAGACAACATTCCCCTCAAAAGGGTTTTTACTTTGCTTCCATTGATCCCATCTGAGCAAAGCAAGGTGAAGAGATGTGGATTTTTTTATGAGATAGTGAGGATTACAGAGGAGGAGGATATAAAAAGGCCGGGGACAGATGCTGGATACAAGAGGACAAAAAATAAATAACAGGGAATTATTAGTTTATTTTAGAAAAGAAAAGTAATAATAAAAAAGTAAGTTTTATTTTTTTACTATTTACTGACCCACGACCAGATCCCCCGACTGATCAGGCAATACTCTCGCCGGAGGGAGGAGGTCAAGGTTGCATGTATGTCTTCTTCTTCTTCTTCACTGTTATTCTCTCAGCCGGTACAAGTCAATGAGGATTGAGTAACATGGCAATAGAAGTGTACGTTAGAAATTCTTTACAAAACCATTTTTCACTTGTATAAATTAGTGTTGGGCGTGCGTGGAAAAATGAATAGCTTGCACCGTTATATTTTGGACGTCGTTGAGGGGGCTGTCACACAGTACACAACATCTTGTGTCATGAGATAGGAAATGCAGTCAAATGTCTTGACAAGAAAGTCATAACTAGTGGAAGTATACCATGATTCGAGATCTCAACGAGCGAAGACTTTTGAGGTGGTTTTCACTCGAGTTTTTAGACTTTGAAAATTAGAGTAATTTAGAACTTCTTAGGCTAAGATAGATGTCTGTTATTCTGTGTGTTTTCCTTTAAAAACTGATTTGTTTAGGTAGCAAAGGGATTAGGAGCGAAGGAGTACGAATCCAGCCATCCAGAGGCACCAAAAAATCTATATGGATATATTTGAGGGTGATTATAATATAACTACCTTGAGGGAAAACAACTCCGTTTAAATTTGAATTCCCCAAAGAGGTGCACACCAATTCGTCATATGTCAAGGAGTAACCACCCTAATATCCACCTAACTCCCTACTCGGTTCAACATTGTAACTAGTGACACTGGCATCAAACTCAAAGTGAGTTGGATCAGATGAAGTGTCAGTCTCTAGCATCAACTAGTTCAAAGAGAAGTTGATGCTATCTAGTTCCAACTTGTCATGAGTTAAGGTGAGGTTTCCTGTGAGTCCGACATCCGTACTAACACCGACATCGCACCAATGTCAAGTTTAAAATGCTGCCATCACACCAAGGTCAAGTCTAAGATACATACTTCTAACAGGTCTTTCATCCCGATCACACCACTTGTTAACATAAAGTTTTTTAGTAATTTGGACTTCTGTCAAATATTGGTTGTTGAGGATGGATGGCTCAAGGCATCCTAGACTTGGTACGGCCAAAGGAGGTGCGGTCGGTCTATTGTTTGTGAGGCGCAGTCCGATTATAAACACTAATGGATGTTATAACATGGGCGTCTTATCATATCAAGTGAGAGATTGGCTTCAAGTCAACTCCGGTTTGTCGGGTGTCAAACCACTTGGGTCGATCAATTAGTTTGCTAGTTTAAATCGACATATCAGACTTCAGACAAAAAACCGAACGTTTGTTAAATCTCTTCTAAGATCAACCGAACCACCGAGCCTAAACCCACCAATAACCTAACGATTTCTAACTATGTTATCATTTTGAACCAGTTATTTTGACTTTAACAAACAGTGTTGAATATTTGATGTCGTCATGTGAAAGCTAATTAACCCAATTACAGCAGCGACCAAAGTCTTAATTAATTACTGCCCAGTTTCCCAACACCACCGCCATGGCTGACTGTAAGAAAAAAGCTTTGTTTTGTTGTTCTGCAGCCTCGGTAATTGTTCTGTTTTTGTTTTGTTTGGGTAATGGTCTCTTTCCCCACAAAGCACATTAACGCCATTGCCCCCTGTTCTTTCTGCATCTACCCCCGCCATTGATATTCCCACCCAGAAATTAATTACCACTTTCTGCCATTTGACTGGGGGTAATGTTGGTCTTCGATCGAATCTCCATATATTTCATTCAAATAATAACTGCGATATCGAGGTGTCTAGATTAGAGAAACATCTTGTCAATGTAGATTCATGTCCATTCCCATCAATCCGCAGAGAAAAAGGATAACAATTTGTATTTGAAACATCTATATTTGAAATCTTACTCACGGTTTTAGTCCATTTTATGAACTTTTATTTCAGAAAATATATATCATAATGTTATGTAAATTAATAGCGAATCATTTCCTCTTCCGAAAATAAATTACGAATTTTTTCTAACTATTCGAATTATTAGTTTGTTTTTGAAAAAACTGCTGATATATTATTAATGCGTTAAATCATAACACATATTGTTTGCAAACGAATCACACTAAAGAGGAGGTGTCACACCAAAGACAGTGACATAAGATAATGAGAACGACGAGCTAACTTATGTGCCATCTCATTTCTAAATTTCCTAATCCAACAAACCGTGTAAAGAAGTTGGTTTTGCAACAAGTGTCTGCACACTTGAATCGTGGTACCAAATTTCAAACGATCTTCCTCGCTTCCATTAACCGCCGTCGCCACAAGTTGATTATCTATCTTAAAGAGGCATCGATCGTACCCCATTTCCCGCACCCACCTATGGCGTCTAGCATTGCTTCCTCCTCAGCTTCCCGTTGGGCTATCCCTTCGTGCCGCCGCTGTCTCTAGTAGTGCAGGATGACGTGATAGTCATCGTGGATCACCATACCTACCCCAAAACTGTCAACAGCAGTGGCGGTGTTGCATTTGATCGATCCCGATGGAGGATGATGCTATCGCGGACATACTTCTAAACGTGATTGTTGCGGAGAAGACGGCCAATAAATCTCCCATTCGAATTAATTTTTTGGTGTGGTAATGAAAAGAAAAGAAGTAACTAAGTAACAAACATATTTACAGCTGGATCAGCGTTCTCGTTTACTATAACTGTGTCATTATCGATATGTCCACTTTTTGGATTGTTTTGGCATCGATATTTCGTACTAATATGATCAGTTTCCAACAAATTTACGACCTGCACGGGTGGGTGGGAAACCACTTTTCTCCTTCGGCCTCAAAATGCCCTATTTTAACCATTAAATCAGTAACAAAATTTACTTTCTTCCAAATATATCACACCTGACATCCTATAATTGTACTTTAAATATGATGTATATCTCGAATGAAAGCCTCCATTTAGGATATCAAATTCAGGGATTTTGTCCTGAACTAACAACATCATTGCCAGCCAACGGTCAAGTACATATATTTAAGGCTAAGCTCGGCCCAAACACGTAAGCCCATGCTTCTCAAGCCGAGTATCGGCCCAACTGGATTATTTGTTCATGGCCACCTTGCATTAAGGTGATTATTATTAGGTTGTACATGAGAAGTAAAAAAGTATTAAAATATATTTGAGAACGTATAGTTTGTCGTATGCGTATGATTTGAACAAGATATATATAGTTCAGGAGAGTGGATTATATACGTCATAACACATTGTCCTGTGTAGTTTTATTAAGATATGAGTTAGCTCAATTGCTATGTGGATAAAGCTGACCCATAACTATTTTTTCTTATGCAAGATTTTGATCGTTGATGATTACCGGTTATAATTGAATTAGACATGTTTACGTTCAATATTATCAGATGTTCGAAGCACTGTTAACAGGATAGGACGTTCACGTTGCTCCTCATGAGATAAAACTTGGATCAAGCCTATAACAAGCACGCATGTCTTAAACTTCCTCTAGCATTCTTGACTTGATGAGCAGTTAGGTGTGAACTAATCATGTCGATAAATCATTGCATCATAATAATTCAAATTATTAAAAAAAAATTTTGATAAATTTTATAATATTTATTAACAAATCAGGTCATCATTAATCATTGGCATATAAATAGATATAATCAAACCTTTTGGCCGGAGGTTACTCATGAATCTCGATCGCCGAAAGGGGGCTTAGAGAACTTGAAATCCTCCAAAGGCAGATTTTCACGTGTTAATAAAAAAATTGTGACAGCGGGAAATCATGAAATTAGGCCTTAGGTTTATAGTGATCAATCATAATGAAAGGTTTTGGTCCGTTTGTAAGCGGGAATGTGAAAATGAAATTTGGACGAGAATGACAATTTGATTTAATTTATGAGCGTATTCCAAGGCTTTGTTATCCAATATGCAAATCTCCCATTGCATGCACGTCTATATCATCACCCCACTATACTCTTCCCAAAATGAAAATGATTGGTACTCACCCATCGGATCCACGACTGGTTCCGCCACTGAGCTTGAGTAAATCTTGTGCACATATATTAGGAGCTATCCGACTGTAAACACAAAACCCGTAACTTTTCATTTTAGATGGTGGGGGGAATTATTGAGGGTACAAAGTACCAAATCAACTTGGATTCAATTACAGTGACCCCTATCATGAGTGATATCATTTTTATTTATATATAGCAGTTGATCGTTGCACTAACTTGGGGACCATAGAGTCGCCACCACCACCATTTATGTCCATGGACTCCCACCCGTCTAGCTGCTTTTTCTTTTACCAACTTATCCCAACTTCGTTCGTAGTCTGTATGTATATCACAAAGTGGTACCTTTGTAAAACGAAAGTATTTAACTAATACATCAACCTCTTTTTATTACTTTCTCGTTTACGCCTTGTAATAGAAAACAACCCCGTACACTCGTGATTTCCAACTCGACTGCCCGACCAAACCACTCATTATCCCCACCAGTCAGCCGCTGGCGGTTAACAGCATATCTCAATTAATTCCGCCATTGATCTATCATTCATCACTACCCAGAAAAACATTGTTTATTGAAAAATGTCTGATCGGTTCAGCTCCACTTGTGACAACGTACAGTTCAGTGTACTGTATTGAGAAACAGAACCGAAACAATGGACTCGGTACAGGAAGAGGAAGAGGCCATCAATTTCTTCACAGATAGAATTTATACAACGTGATGCGGAACATGTCGGAATAGAAAACGTCAGATTCCGTCATCGTACGTAATTAAAGTCTTCACAATCCGACCCTAGCATGGCGGCGCAGTTACCGAACCATATTAATTTATTATTATATTTACTTAATTTTATCATTAATCACCTCGACGCAGCCATTCCCCCCAACCGTTACCATTTATTCTCAATTAATTACATGTGGATAATACTGTTTTACTCATGCAATTTTCCAAAATGACAATACACTGTGACAAGTTAACAGATCTTGTCCTTCTGTTATGTTTTTGGTCCACCTCTGTCAATATTTCCATCCAACGTTACAACAAAATTAATTTATGAAGAAATAAAATTAAAGTAGAGGGTGGTCGGTAGTAGCTAGCTAGCTTGTGTTATATTTGCTTTTTTTTAATTCGTATTGTGGGAAGAGTTCAAAAATTAGTTGATTTATTATTCGAATGATAACTATTATTCTTTGTAGCCCGTATGTAGGATATATCTACACCTCATATTTAACCTTGTTAATGCGCTCGAATCACATATAACTCATTTTTATCAGCATTAATAAAAAATTAACTTTTTCAAAAACAAATAATTATAGTGTTCTCCCCCACCAAGCCTCCCTTCAATTCCTCGACTCTTATCCCGAGCAATTTTAAATCCACATGAGATTAAAAAAGAACGTTTTTTACTATTCGATCCCTAAATTCGCCGCTAGAGTATAAAAACACAAATCTAATCTATTTTTTGTTATAAAATAATTTTATTTTATTTCATTAACAATTTGGATACATCAACAAGTTTGAGAAGAAAGCATCAATCCAATCTAGAATTGAAACCCTATCATTGTTAATCACTTGAGCTCTAGTAGATGTTGCAATCCAATCCGCCACTTTGTTGAGTTTGCTTGGAGTGAACACGTACTTGTCCACGGAGCGGTATGGAGAGGTGCAAAATTGAATCAATAGTAGCAAAACAATCTCAAAGCCATGGTAGGCGCCTATTGTTGATGATGTTGATGAGTGTTATGCAATCCGTGGCAATGGTTATAGGTTCAGTATTTTTTTATGATTGAGCGAGTGGCTTCAATAATCGCTCTTGCTTCGACACCAATTGTGTTCACCGGCTCAAAAGCTCGCGATCACAACGGATTAACTAGTTATATATAGAGGATGAAAATGGACAATTTGATAATACAAAAAACAGTATTTATCCATATTATTTACTTTATACCGTTATACGTATACTTTTCCCACGCACGGTGCCCACTTAATCTTTTTCTCTATATAAAGCCAGTCTCCCACAACCTAGCTTAAACCAAAAAAGGAAAACTAAAATCAACCAACCAAACCAACCCTCAAAGAAAAACCGAATGGAAACCACTACAGCTCAAATCCACGACTCCTTCTGGCCTCTACTCCTCGCCTCCAAACTCTCTTCCCATCACACCATTCCCATCGTCCTCTTCCTCGCAACCTTATGGCTCGTTCTCAACCTTTACCGCTGGACCAGCCCTGGTGGCCCCGCTTGGGGGAAGCTTCGATTATTCCGAAACATCCCCGGGCCGAGGGGTCTCCCTCTGGTAGGAAGCATGAATCTCATGACGAACTTGGCTCACCACAAGCTGTCCGCAGCCTCCAAACTACACCAAGCCGAGAAGCTCATGGCGTTCAGCGTCGGTGAGACACGTTTCGTCGTCGCCAGCCATCCTGACGTGGCTAAGGAGATCCTCAACAGCTCGGCCTTCGCTGACCGTCCGATCAAGGAGTCCGCCTACGGCCTCATGTTCAACCGCGCCATCGGGTTCGCCCCGTACGGTGCGTATTGGAGGACCCTGAGGAGGATTGCTGCCAATCATATGTTCGGTCCTAAGCAAATCACCTCCTCCGCTCCCCAAAGGCTCAGTATTGCTTCGCAAATGACGTCACTCATTCGAAATAATAATATGAAGTTTCAAGTTCGAGATACACTAAAGGCGGCTTCACTCAACAACATGATGTCATCAGTCTTCGGCCGTGAGTATCGACTCGATCGCTCCAACTCCGAAACCGAACTGCTTCGCGAGCTTGTTGAGGAAGGATACGATTTGTTAGGGAAGCTTAACTTGTCCGACCATCTTCCTTGGCTTGCTAGCCTTGACCTTCAGATGATCCGATTCAGATGTTCAAACCTCGTCACTAAAGTTAACCGGTTCGTTAACCGGATCATCGAGGAGCATCGAAACACAACCGGTTCGCGAACTACACATGATTTCGTCGATGTTCTTCTTTCTCTCGACAATCCTGATAAATTGTCCGATGATGACATGATCGCCATACTTTGGGTGAGCAACAAAAATAAATTTTTGTTAGTATCATAAACTGTTATATCTCAATAATATAAATTATTAAAAAAAGGTTTCGATAGGTTTATAGTATTTATTGATATTTTTTCGAGAAATTATAACATTTTTTATTTATTGGGATGGCAGGAAATGATATTTAGGGGAACGGACACGGTGGCGGTTTTGATTGAGTGGATACTGGCGAGAATGGTTCTGCACCCTGAAATCCAATCGACGGTGCAGGAAGAGCTGGATCGAGTGGTCGGGAAATCTCGGCCGTTGATGGAATCCGACATTCCGTCCATGGTTTACCTCCCAGCGCTGGTGAAAGAAGGCCTCAGGCTGCACCCACCTGGCCCACTCCTGTCGTGGGCTCGCTTGGCGACTAGTGACACCACGATTAACGGCCACCACATACCCGCCGGGACCACGGCGATGGTTAATATGTGGGCCATCACCCGGGACCCGCAGTTTTGGGCCCAGCCTTTAAAGTTCAGCCCAGACAGGTTTATATCCGGCGATGGTGGAATGGAGTTTGCCGCCGGCGAGTTTTCTGTCATGGGGAGCGACCTGAGGCTTGCTCCGTTCGGGTCGGGTAGGAGGACATGTCCGGGGAAGGCGCTGGGTTTCTCCACGGTGGTGTTTTGGGTGGGGACGTTGTTGCATGAGTTTGAATGGTTCAATGGTTCCGATGAGCCGGTTGATCTGTCCGAGAAGTTGAAGCTGTCGTGTGAGATGATGAATCCTCTGACGGTGAAGGTGCAACCCAGGAGATCTGTAATATGAACGAGCTGCTACTAAGTGTTTCTACACTGAAAAATGTAGATATAAATATCTGGTTTTATGTTTTTTTTTCAACCTTTGCTTGTTTTGGACCTTTAGATTAAGGTTTGCTAGCCTGTGTAGTATGGTTGTTTCTATGGTTGTGGGATGATGTTCATATCGTATAATCAGTTAATGACATGAGTATGTTAGCTTATTAAGAATGGTTATGATAAGTTGCACTTTGGGTGTGAAATATGGTGTTAACTTTAGCACTAACAAAGTAAAACACGTATTTTTTACATTTGAGATATCTGATATAGAGTTTCAGAATGTTTAAAAAATTATAACATCATAAATGATTTTTTTTACTCTTTAACTAAATATAATATTATTATCTTGGTTATATATCCTATCTAAATGTAGACAATTTTGTATAAAAAGTGAAGAGAAATGAGAAAATACTACTACATATGCTATGTGAGAAAGTGGTCCATGTTTCATGAATACCCTTTAATCTTATGTGGGTTGTAATCAATTTTTGATATGTTTCCCATCAATTGGATATGAGTAAAAAAATTGATACGTTACATTTTTTATGTTTATCTTTTATCAATGTCTATATTTAAATATATCAGACACTGAATATTGATATAAATATTTTTTAAAAAATAGATCAAATTTCACCAATACCGTAAATGTTTGTATATCTGCTTTCTCCTTTTGTCTGTAATTGGTGTGGAGATTAAGGTTTTCCAGCCAACATAGTATGTTGATATTGTATAATTAATGAGTCAATGACAGTAAATATGTTAGCATAAATGAGGATGTCATGATCACTGTGAACATTGGCTTATGAACAATGGTGTTAACCAGAGCAACACCCACACTAAACCATATATGCAAGATGATATTGGACCTTTGGAATATCCTACATTTAGACTCAATATTCTTAATAATTATAACATCATAAACGGTTGTTTTTGTACTCTAATTAAGTATAATATTTTCATCCTGATCTTGATCGCACACCCTATCTAAATTTAAACAGTTCTGCTTATTGCAACAACATAAACTCTCTACAGAATGTGCAGTGAAAAACGAAAAAACACTCCAACTATTTGAAGAAATAGAACAAGTTCATTGATATCCTTTACTCTTATCATAATGGTTGTAATCAATTCATGATATGTTTGTTGTTGTTAGGATATGAAACCAAACTCAATATATTTTCATGTTTATCTGTTATCACCGTCTATATTTAGATAACAACAGACACCAAACACTGATATAAACAACGTGAAAAGATAGATGAAATTTCATGATTGTTTTAGTATCATCAATAAATTATTATATTTGGAATAGCAGCAAATAATATGCTATTTTTAGCTACCTTTTACATGACATGACAAAGTGTATGAAGTATTTATTTCCTATATAATAACCGACATTACCAAATACTTATATAAACCACTTGGAAAATGATAAATGAAACTTTATCAATCTTTTATTCTCTCAAGTATCATCAACAAATTATTGTATTCACAATAGTAGCTAAGACTATACTATCTTTTGATACCATCTACATGATATAACAAAGTGTAAAAGATACTTATTTTTCACATAATAACAGACACCATCAAACACTAATATAAACCACTCGAAAAAAGATAGATAAGATGGATGAAACTTCATTGTCAAAGTTCTATCCTTATTCCCAGACGATCCCAATTGGAAATAGCAACAAATACTATGCTATATGCTATCTTTAGTTCATCCTAATGTGCTTGCCACATGGAACACTATGCTAAATTTAGAGAAAATCTGAGTAGCACCAACCAAAAGCCAACCCATCTGCAATGCTAATTTCTCAATGATCAATACACTCCAAGATCTACAGTAAACCAAACAAGAATCTGCAGGTTTTGCAGCTAAGGAAAATCACAGTGGTGGTCCAAAATCTTTTTCCACATGTTCTGCTGCTGATTGATTGATGAGGAAGCACAGGCAGCTGCCAGCTAGCCATGTTTTTCACCTGGGTTCTGTGTTTTTTTTCCCCAACTAGTGAAAAAGAACAAGTGTGTGGTAAACAAATGGATCATCCTGGGATGTTGTGTCTTTTTGTTTAAGTGGGATGTTGTTGTTGGTGATGGTGCGATATCACCACTCTACACGCTAAGTCGTCATCAGTCTGTGTGTGTGTGTATATATCCAAACTTAAAAGTAGTTATGGATCCGAGAGAGATCGTGCTGCATATGCATGATTAATTATTAGCAGCACTATTCCTCTGCTTGGTTTCTAGTTCATGTTGTAAAAGGTTGAAAACGACATAAAAGCTTCTTCCTTTTCGACAAGGTAAGTGGAGATGATTATTGAGTATCATATATGGGATGTTGGTTTCCTCTGCATTTCCTCTGTTTTCTTTCTGGGTGCTCTCTTGCCTTTCCTACTAGCACAATGTCTGGAGTAGATAACCATGTTGGTGTTACGTTGTTAATTGAATATCATATCATTAAATATGAGGATTTAAAATTTCTAATACACCTTCTCCTTTACAAGTTTGATTTTGAGAATGAGTTCTATTCAGTTGATATCAGAGTCTTTTCTACACCCGACTTATGTTTTACGAAAAGGGCAACCTTTGAAACGAGCGACTTGAAGAACCAGAATAAGAAGTCGTGGACGTCTAGGTCTGAAGCATGGTGGTATGTTACATAATATAGGTTCCAAGCCCGACATCTTCCATTTCATAAGAAGCTAGTTTTTGAGGATATGTTCTACTTAAGGAGTTGTGACAGTTAGTATAAGAGCCTTTGTCACATCTGACTTATGTTTTTGGAAGGAACGACATGCGAAACGAGCGACCTGAAAAACCAGAGTAGGATGATGTAGACGTTTGTGTCGGAAGCGTGAGTGTATGTTACATAGCAGTTGGTTTCCTCAAAGCCCGACACCTTCCATTGAACCCCAAATGAATTAACACAGAGGAAGTTAGAATCTAAAACTCGAAACTCATTTCTATCTGTGGCTCTCCACTAGTCATTCGTGGCACCAACTGAGCTAGATTCCTTTCGTTCAAGTGATACATAACACGGAGAAGCTAGAACCCGAAACTCGAAACTTATTTGCATTTGTGGTGGCTCCATTAGTCGAATCGTTGCACCAGCCGAGCTAGATTCTTTTCGGTCAGGGAAGTTGGGCGTGCATGATTGAAGGAAAGGGTAGGTAGGTGGAAACAGAAGGAATTATACAACTATTGTGGGGGATATATTGCTTTGATCAATTGAGTGATGATGATGATGATGGATTATAGCCAAACAGATTCTTCTCCTTTAAAAGGTCGATTAACTTTCTTGGCCTTCTTTCCACATTGATAATGCAAAAATTGAAAGCATGATTACTAATGAAATTGCGCAAGGGAGCTTTCCCTTTTGCTTGCTTATGCTCTAAGGAAGAGGAAGAAGACAAGGAACGTCAGAGCCCAAGTGATCAGCTCAAATCCCTTTCCTCTGCCCAATAGATGGTTTGGTGATGGAGAATCGGGTTGTGCGATGAATTTCCTTCGAATGAGTAAGGCGTGTGCGTGAGTTGGAATATGGTTGGTGCATGGACATAAGCTTATGAGAATAATAGCGTGGGAGACAGAAAATTATTGGGTGGATGCCTGAAAACATTTGGAGCAATGAACTATCTAGGCCTTAGACTATGTTTTTATTAGAAGAGTTACATGTCCCGTCGTAAATGAGAGATTTTTTCTTTTTATAACCCTTTAAGGATTCGAATTTCAGTAGATCTCTAAAAGGATCCGTACCCTTATTGTGAGGCCAAAAATAAACTTTTTTTTTGCCTTGAGCATGTTTCTTGGACTTGGTTATGGTCAGGACCACTCCAACTACCCACCAAGTCAAATACACCCATGTATACATGTTTTTTTAACGTATTTACGATTTAAATTCCTTTATAAAATATGACATATAATACTGAAATTACAAAAATTCATACTACACATTATCTCACTTAGCTCAATACATCTACGTAGATGCATGTATTACAATAGTGTTTCATCTCCATACTAATTTTGAACTTGCTACCCCTATATAACTAGATTTTGAATCATATTCCAAAATTTTATACGTTATATACGATTGTGGCTCATATAAGCAATAAAATAAATTTCAAATTACATTGAATTCTAATTTTTTTTTTACTAATTAATATATCATTAGTAATCGTCACCCTACTGAACGAAAATTCCGATTCCGTAAATGTTCACCGAAACCAAAACAAAACCTTTCACATTCATTCACGCGTGCCATACATTTTGTCCCAAGGCTGCCGACGACGACGACAGAGCCTAGACAGCAAACAAGCAGTTGGGTTTGTCCGTTGAAAAGTCAAAATGTTCACTTCAGTTTCAGTCTCAATCTATACGCCTTTAGTTACAGGGTATTATACCTTGGCGTTGCTTTATCTGACCGAATATCCGAAAATATACTCAAAATATTACTCAAACCGGTGAACCAGATAGTTAAAACCAGAGTCCAACATCTATACTATCCATCAATACATTACTTTTACCACCACATTACACAAATCCAACCGAAATCCACAGACAAACCAAACACAAACCAACATCATCATTAATCGAGCTCAATCTCGATCTTTTTCCTTGGGCAGTCTGGAAACCGCCCGCTCGAACTGGCTCCACTTCTGCTCCACATTCCCGACATACCCGATCGACATCCTAATCAACCCCGGCGAGATCCCCGCGACTTGCTTCTCCTCCTCGTTCATCTCGCTACTGGTGCTGCTCCCCGAGCACGACATGAGGGTCTCGTAGTAGCCCAGGCTGACGGCCATGAACCCGAACTGGGTGGCGTTCTGGAGCTGGTTCATCAGCCGGTTGGCCCGGTCCTCGGTCACCATGTCGAGGGACAGAATCCCGCCGAAGCCGTAGTCCTTGTTGGCCAAGGACTTGAGGAGCTGGTGCTGCGGGTGGTCCTCCAGGCCCGGGTAGATGACTTTCAGGCCCATTTTCTTCATCCTAGCGGCGTACACCATTGCTCTGTTGGAGTGCTCTTTCATCCTCAGGCCCAAGTGAGGGACTCTCTCTGAAAGCTCGAAGGCCACTTTGGCGTTCATTGTCGGCCCAAGTAGCATTATTGCTCCTTGGCGGAGGTCCATCATTGAGTTCACTAGGCTTGCTGGCCCACACACCGCTCCTGTTAATGGCCCACATACAAATTGTCAGCAACCTCACTTAATTGGACCAACAAATAGGGACACCACCACCAATGTACTGTCTGTTAATAGTACTAAGGGCTGACGAATCAAACCGCTCGCCGGCGCCAAGGTGTTAGATTTGAAAGGAATTTGTTTATGATTCAGTTTGATTCTAAACTATACAAGCTTGAACCTATGTTCGATTTGATAGACTTGTAAACTGACTCGAGCTCGAGTTTGAGAGGTAACTTAAATACTAACTCGGTCATTTTAAAACAGCTTGTTTATTTTTTTTTTATAAAGTAAAACAGCTTGTTTATCAAGTATTAACTTATCAAAGATTTTTTACCGTACAATTTTCAAATTTAGCTTAAAAATAAGACTCGCATCAAAAGTTTTAAAGTTTAATAAGCGAATTTCAAATTGAGCTCCAGTTTAGCTCGCCAATGGTAGCTAATAGGATTAAATTCGAATAGGCTCAAACTCATGACAAAACAAAATTTTGTAGCTCAAACTTGACTAAAAATTAACAAGCAAATTCGTAAACAACTCTACCTAAATTTTTCTCCAACTTCTGATAACCAACCTTGAATTAACACGGATTAATTACAAGGGTGGTAAAATCTAATTGTGTTAATGGCAGAATTAATGGAGGTATTTAATGACCATATCTGAAATAGTGATTACCAGTTAATTCCATAGTTACCGATTTAATTCCTTCCAAAATATTAATTACCATAACTGAATTCATTTGTAATTACTATAAATTAATTCCTCAATTACCAGAAATGAAAACCCCGAAATTAGGAAATTTAATTGATAAACATCCAAAGACGCTGGACGAGTCACGTGTGTGAAGTGATAGTGACGAGTCTATGTTGGCATTTAGCAGCCTCTATAACGACAGCCACTAACGACGACTAATAAAGCCTACAACAAAAGTTGCCTTAACAACACTTTCATATGCTTATCACGACTTGTGTCTAAAGTGGGGCTCATGAAACTCACATCAACACTTCCCACCGTCAGTCATGATCAAAGCCTAACACCTACAATTCGGTAACAGCGGAATCGGGATGGTCGGAAACATCTATGTGCAACATTTTAAATCGCCATTTATGGTGAGTTTGAAAATTTTACCTAGAATTTTGTTATTTTAAACCTATCAATCCTCGATGGTGTTCAAGTTCGTCCACTCTTGATTCCTCCGTTGCCGCTACACATACTTGCAATGGCAGTATTGGGAGTGGCCCAAACTAAGCCACCGTCCAGGGTCCCCTAAATCGAGAGGGATTAAATTCTACGAAAAATTTAGGAAATCAAAGTTCATATATAGTTTTTATACGATTTAGACCTTTAAACTTAAAATTTGGTGCGGGTTTCAAACCATCTTGGTTCAACTATTGCAGACCGGTGACTCCCGACCATTAAACTCAAATCTCATTAGCCAGATTCCATGAATCTTATCAATTGATGATGATTAATAATCAGATTATAATCCAAATCCTCAGCCAATTAGACAAAAGTAAGTAAATAATAAAAATTTAATTAGATAAGATTCTACTATAATTTCTTACCTGCAATGATGTCAGCACCCCCGCTGATGAACTTGGAAACGCTATGGACGACCACGTCAGCACCTAGTCTTGCCGGAGACAGCACCATCGGAGCGAACGTGTTGTCGACCACCACCGTCACGCCCTTATCGTGAGCAATCCGGCTGAGCTCCGGTATGTTCGCGACCGTGAGTGTTGGGTTGGACATCGACTCGAAATACAGAACATTAGTCTTCCCTTCAACCACCGCACTCCTCACGGCTTCCATATCCACTATGTCCACGAACGAGGTCGTTATGTTGCATGCACTCGGCAGGAAATGCGTCAGCAGCGCGTGTGTCCCACCGTAAAGCGTGTGCGACGCCACCACGTGTCCCCCGCTGCTACACAGCTGCAGCAACACCGATGCTATCGCAGACATTCCTGACCGTACATATGGCAAAAATTAGATGATTTTAAGTACACGTATGATCCCAAATATTAAATATAATTTTATTTTTTAATTTATTACCGCTGGCGGTGCAATAAGCGGCCTCGGTGCCTTCAAGGGCAGCCATCTGGCGGCCGAGGTTGAGGACGGTGGGGTTGAAATGGCGGCTGTAGACAAAGAAATCTCGGTCTGGGCCGAGCTCTCCGGTGAACATGCGGCGCATGGTCTCCGGCTCCATGACGGTGAACGTGGCAGAGGCCTCGATCGACATGTTAACGCCGCCATGTTCGCCAAACTCGTGGCGGGCAGCAGCCAAGGCGGCGGCAGGATCCTCCCAGAAGCCTCCTCCAGGTGACAGCATGGCTTTCTTCGCCGCCGGGAAAATCTCATCGCCTCCGTCTTCACCTTCCGGTCCCCGCTTCTTGGCGGCGGCGGCTGGGAAAATTCGCTGTGTTGCCATACTCTTGACAAAAGGGCAAAATGGTAAATGACAGAGATACTTGTGGCTTATGGGAGGAGAGGAGGAAATGGTGGGTGATTATGGAATTGGTTGTCCTCCTTTATAAAGAAGAAAAGACTCAAGAAAAGGGTTGAGATTTGTAACCGATGGGTATCGGGTCGGGTTACGGGTTAGCCCGGTTAGGAAAGGGGAGGATAAGGGTTGATTGAAAACTTAACCTTGTATGTGGAAAAGATGAGATTTTTGCATTGGTAGCATGGGATTTTGTGACTTATATAGCCACCTAGAAAAATAACAAGTTATTTGGTGTGTGATTAAGGATGGGATATGCTTGAAAGTTGAAACTTATATGGTTAAGAGTTACGAGGCAGTGAATGGAGACGGATTTGTAGTTGTTGTTGGGATGGGATAGTGAATTTGGACGGAACAAGGATTGGAATTCAAAGTCAAAGTACAAAACACAACATGAGTTTGCTCATAGGAGTGGGGGAATGTTTGAGGTTCGAGAGATTATATTTTGTAGGCATGTTTGTCACATAAATATTATAATTCTCCATCATTTCGGAATTGGTCTCTATTGCACATCAGAAATCATGACAAGTCGATGAATTCAAGAGTAGAGCCGAAAGTAATATCATCGACCTAGAATTGAGCCAAGTAAAATGTGAGATAATTGACGTATAGCTTCTGGGATTTGAAAAGATAATGATTAAAAACATAACCCAAGTACTTGAGATTCTTTATGATACATATCATGGGATCATTATCTTGAAAATTTAGCAGCCACCATAATGTTCAATCATTCTATCTACAGCAGCCATCAAAATGCATGTTCAACTATTCTATATATCTACCTACAGCAGCCAACAAATTGAAATGCATGTTCAATTATCATTGATTAACAGCCCAAATTATCAACTAAAACCAATGTTTAACTCTAACCCCCGGCGGTTAAGTCCAGGCCGTGAACAGTACTTCTGTTTAGTTCAGACGCCGTCAAATACACCAACCTAGCTTAGGACTCTTCGTCGGTGGAATTTCCGTTGTTGGAATCCGAGTCCTCATGGATGATCATTCACACGTGGCTGGAAGACAAGATTGAACGAGTAACTAACAGTGTGGCCGATCGAGGGAATTGACACGACTAAGCAATCTGACAAGCTCGTGATATGATGTAGAAGCAAGAAACCAACAAAAACAAATGGACCCATCATCGTCCCTGTTCTGCTTCAGGGCTTTGGTAGGTGGCTGCAACACAACACTTACACGTGATTTTCATTGCCAAATGGTACGTGGTGCCTTTGCAATTACAGAGAAGTGTGTATATGGAACAGTGCGTACAAATAAATCAATCAGTTCCAGAATGATGCTCTTTCTGCTGTTATCTTGTGCAAAGAATCAGACTTTAACATCATACTGTCAGGCGATTGCTATGCAGCATGATGGATTAGAGTCTGCTGATTTGAGGAAAGAATTTGGACTGGAAGACACTTATTCAAGCTTCTGTGCGGTCATGGGGATTTGAGTTTGAGCAAGAACTGGAGATGATGAAGAGCCAGCTCCCTCCAGATGTTCCAGGAAATCCATCACTATCGGGTCTGTCCATGGAGCTCCGAACGGAGCTCCGCTGCCTGCAACCCATCCCAGATGTCCCCCCTTTGGTGTTACTATCAGCAAACAGTTGGGGTTTTCCTAGAAAGAAGCAGACTTTAGCTGAGCATTGATCTACTCTAAGCCGTAACAACAAGTGGACATGGCAGCCACCTACATACCATGATTTCTTTTTTGGGTATCCCCCACGCAGGAGCAATTGGATCATTGGCAGCCTGCAAAAATCATGAATATTTAAGACAAAACAAAACATTACACGTAGTCAACCAATATGCCGAACCTTAACATTTCACAAATGAAAGAGATGGTGCATTACGATTCAAAATTAGTAAACTAATCAAAGCCTTAAGCATAACTGATCAAACATGGAGCCAATCAGGCATGCAAAGTTGCATTACCTGGATGCAAAGCAGAGGCTTACGAACATGCTTGATCGAATCCGAACTGCTGGATTTCGAATAGTACTCATCCACCGACTTGAAACCAAATGAAACTGCCAGTTTTCATGAAGACATGCTCAGGTATTTCTCAAACTTGACAAGCTTATGAAATAATTTTTGCAGGACATACCGCGGGTCAGTCCATCATCAAATTCCCTAACAGTCCTGGCATTAGCAGCCAACTTGATGTTGTACTCGCCACCGATATCTTCGAAAAGAAGTGCATGCCTAAAACGAGCAATCGATTAAGCTCACCCGAGAAAACACCTCTTAACAGCAAACAAGACTAAAGGAAGATGTTAATATGTTATTACTTGTTGAAAATTCTACGGAGGGACTTTGAAAGAGCTTTATCATAGATGTTATTGAACCCCTTTCTGAAGTCCTGGTCTGCAATGACCAAATTGAAAGGATTACACAAGGACACCGCACCAGATAGTCGACGAGTCTCATCAGAATCCTGCAAATTCCAAACACCAGAAATTGCACACAGCTTATTAAATAAACAATGTTCAAACAAAAGAAAGAAACACAAACCAGAAACGCTTACCTGAGCCAAGTAACTGACAAGAATATTGGCACCAACAGACCAGCCAATCGCATACAAATTGGCATCTGGATATCTACCGCCAACATGAGCCACTACTTCTCGAATGTCTCCTAAAAACGAAGCCGAGTAGAACTGCAATTCATCAATTCTTCATTTCCCTTCGTTTATATAGCAAGCTTGAAAGAAATTGAGAGGCATTTATGCATATATAATTAGTTACCTGAGGAGTGGTGACAGGACTGTTTCCGCAGCCACGGCTATTGAAAACGACGACGCGCCACCCTTTGCTTCTGGCTCTAATCAACATATGCCTAACGTACGAATCTTGGCTACCTCCGGTTAATCCCGGCTGCAGAAAAAGTTTCAATTTTTAGGTTAAAAATACTGATGGGTTTTGATGAGTTTTTGGGAATGTAATTTGTAAAAGGAAATACAAACCAGCAGAATGAGAACGGGAGATTCGCGGGGAAATCGGCGATCATCGCCGGAGACCCAATCGAGGGAAACGGAGCCGTCGTCCTTCGTACGGAGGACCTCTCGCTTGTATTTGACGTCGGGTTTGGAGCGATAGAAGGAGGCGAAGATGGTCTCGACGTGGCGATTGGAGGCGACGAGTGGGTAAGCGGAGTAGGGATGGTGTATTGTCTTGAGTGCAGGGAGGAAGAGGTCCTTGCCGCCGCCGGAGACTTCTAGTGAGGAGTGGGGAGGTGGAGGATGAGGAGGATGAGGAGGATCGGTGTAGCTAGCCATCGGGGAGCTGAATCGGACGATGGAGATTGGTTTCGACGAGCGGCGAAGGTAGTGGAATGGCAATGGAGGAGTGGTAGGTAATGAGCCCCAGCTGAGTGGCGCCATTTTAGCGGGGGCCGGAGGTTAAAGCTTGAAGTTGAAAGTTTCGTGTTTTGAATTTCGTTTTCGGTTCGGGTGAAGAAGCTTGAGCTGTTGGAAATTGGAAGCAAAGCACCAACCATAGCCAGACCCATAAAAACCCAGAAAAATAGAGCTCAAGTTGAATTTGGCCTTACAGGTTCATAGAAACAAGGCCAAAACCCGACATAATTAATTTTTTAAAACTATAAAGGCCTCTGTCATTTAGGCGGACTGAAATGGCGCGTGGGCTTGCAATGGGCTTGGGAAATACGGCCTGGTTCAACACAAAGGAGTACCTCGTAGTCTCTTAAAAATGGGCTTTTTCAGACGTCTTTGAGGGAGGGTCCAGCTCCAACCCACTTTTGTATGGATCCGAAATTTCGGCTGACCCGAACCGCTTTTGGCCCAATGTTTATGGGCCACGTCCGCAACGCACGGCTCAAAAGGTCGGAGGCCTTAAAGTGCTTTGACCCGACCCGGCCAAAACCCGGTGACCCGGTTCGTTTTACGCGTGTAGTCCACGCGCCTGCATGTGCGAGTGGCTATATTTTACGGAAATAGGAAACCCACGCGCGCGTGCATTTCACTGTCCATGACGCCCACGCGCTAACGTGTTGTGCACGCACCTACCTGCTCTATACCCTCTTCTCGTTGTTTTTTCCCGATTCCGTCCGCTCGCCGTCCTTGAATCCGTTTCCCCTTAACTTGGGAGTCCTTCTTCTGCTCCGATGAGTGCATTTATCGTATATTAGTATTTGTTTGCATCTATGATCTTGCTGGTGAAATGATGAAATCAGTCGTGGGGAGAGAGAGCAAAGATTGGGGAAAGGGCATGTGAATGAAGGTGATTGGTGAAGTGGACGTGAAACCAACCAAGGTGATCTGTGTTCTCATTCTCACCGCTGCCGTCGTTCAGTTCAACCCTGCTGCCAACGACAGATCGGAAGAAAATGGCTCGTCAAGCCACGAGACTCGTGGCCTCTTTGTCCTCCAAGCTTTGCGCTCCCACTCCCCAGCTCACCCCACTCTTCCTCCTCGCAAACTTTATTGCAATCGCGCTCCTTCGCCTCTGCTCCGCCTCCCCCTCCGGCGGTGTTTGTCGACAAGAACACAAGCGTCTTTTGCCAGGGAATCACTGGAAAAAACGAGACTTTCCACACACCAAACAAGCCATTGAATATGGCACCAAGATGGTAATTGTTGATCTCCCGCTTTCCTTTCGTTTACTGCTTCATTAGATAAGTGGTCTGGTTTTATTGCTTTGTTTTTTCCACGATGATCATGGCTTCTTTCATGCGGATACACAAGTTAGACCCAGTGCTTCCGTTTGTGTTAATATGATGGTCTGGAGTCTTAATCGTGGAATCAGCTTTGAATATGGATCATCACTCAGCTTTTGAATATGGAGTCGAAAGTTTGTTTCTTTAACCAACGGAGAACTCTGATTAATCTGTTGACCGGCTGTAGGTGGTCTTTAGTTGCTGTGTAATCAATGTCACTAGAAGATCATGACTAATGAAAGCTACAGTGTGTTCTACTGCCTGCGGGTTGTTTCCTTTAGAATCACATTGGTGGATTGCTTATTATGTTCTTCTTCTCCGAGTTAAAAATTCTGCTTATTATACTTTGTGACGAACTCTTAAGTCTTACCTTATCGTTTCTGAAACAGGTTGGAGGGGTGACACCTAAAAAGGGTGGCACGGAACATTTGGGCCTTCCTGTCTTCAACTCCGTCGCTGAAGCAAAGTCTGAAACGAAAACTAACGCATCTGTGATCTATGTTCCTCCACCTTTTGCCGCTGCTGCTATTATGGAGGCTCTGGAAGCTGAATTGGACCTAGTTGTTTGTATCACTGAAGGAATTCCTCAGCATGACATGGTAACTTATCAATTCCTTTTTGTTTTACTTGGAAATGCGACTTGCTATCTCATTGAACTACTAATCCGAGTTCTCCCTTTTTTCTTCTGCAAGAATGCTCTCTCTTCTTTTCATGGCTCTTCTGCAAATCGGAGATTTGAGTTTTGACTACAGGTCCGCGTGAAGGCTGCCCTGAACCAACAATCGAAAACAAGATTAATTGGTCCAAATTTCCCTGGGATTATCGAACCTGAGGGAATGCAAGATCGGAATCATGCCTGGATACATCCATAAACCAGGGCGTATTGGAATTGTTTCACGGTCTGGCACATTGACTTACGAGGCTGATCTAGTTTAAGACAAGTTGCTTGCTTTATCAAAGGCTAGACTGATTCCTTTTGATCTTTATCTTCAATCTTCATTTTACATTTCTCAAGTCTATCTGACTGATGAGAATACGGGCTGTTGATTTAGAATCAGGGTTTGAGTGTGCGTTTGTTTATGTTAATATGCAAGATACAACCAACACATGTATTGTTATGGGTTTCTCAGGTCTTCCAAACAACAGCAGTTGGTCTTGGACAATCCACCTGCGTAGAGAAGTTCCTAGCAGACCCTCAGACTGAAGGTAAATTCCCTGTACTCGAATTTGCTTCTATATTAGCATATATATATATATATTCTGGAAGATCCCAAAGTCCCTGTTCTTACAAAAGCTTGGCTCTTCGTACACATTTAATTAAACCTGAATGAGGCATTGTAAGCAATAGGAACGATGAATTTAAACCACGAGAACTGATGATTCTATTTGAATATCTTGGCAGGCATCGTTCTTATCGGCGAGATCGGAGGTACTGGCAGAAGAGGATGCCGCTGCTCCAATAAAGGTATGATCTTTGAAATAAAGGTCCTTCATGTGTCTGTATCTTATTCATTCTTTAAACTGAATGGCTGGAATTTGTGAAACAGGCAAGCAAGACTGAGAAGCCTATCGTTGCGTTCATTGTCGGACTGACTGCTCCACCTGGACGTCGTATGGGGCTTGCCATGCTGGAGGTACGTACTATGTTTAATCTCAATAATGCCGTTTTCCCAAACAGAAAAATCGATAATAACCGGTTATTTGCTGGTAATGTGCAGCTATCGTGTCAGGCGGAAAGGGTACTGCACAAGACAAGATCAGGACAGTGAAGGAAGCTGGGGTGACCGTAGTTGAATCTCCGGCGAAGATAGGTACCGCCATGTTCAGTGTGTTCAAGGAAAGGGGTCTGGTCAACTGATTAGCTTTGTTTTATGAATGACTGTGAGAAGCAGATTGTTTTCAATACAAAGTTGAAAATAATTTTTCTTGTAGAACCAGTTCGGATACTATGATAACTGTAACAAAACCGATTTTTTATAGTGGTTTTTGGTTGGCTAGTTAATTTGGAGTTTGGTGTGTGTTATTATTGTTTGGAACGTGGGTATCAATGGCCTGGGTAATGGCCAGACCCATAGAAACCCAGAAGAATAGAGCCATAGTGGAGCATACGTTGGGTTTGGCCGTACTGGATTTTGGGGCCAATTCAGGATACCGAGTCAATTATGTCGGATACTTCTTCCGCGATTACAAATTGACATTCCCACAACTGGTGGATTTGGAGGTTTAATTCCATCAAATTGCAGCATGCGAATTTTGTTTGGAGAGCTGTATAATCGCCAAATCCGACTGATTGACCGCAAGTCCAAATTTTAGCATATTTCGGAATTTCAACCGAAATTGAACTATAAAATATGAAACCCTTATCTTTCCATACCAAAAAAACTCAAAATTCCATCACACATCCCACTAAACCAAATCCTCTGTTTCGATTACTATAGCAAATCACAAAATACAAAAAAAGATTAGAAAGAGGAACAAACCAGACAAGACATAACAGAGTAACAAATCAGTAACAAGTTCTTCCCTTATTCAAGCATTCCCTGGTCAGAACTCTGCTGCGGTGGCTCCTCCTCATCTCCGGTCTCAAAAGCCGACACCGGAAAAGACTTGCCGATCCCCACGGGAGTCTTGAAAGTAATCTTCTTACTCCCAGCATGCTCCATACTCATCTCCGTAATGGGTACCCACATGAACATCTGCTTGCTCTTGATCCCGCTCATCTTCTTCATCTTCAGCTTCTCCACGTACCCGGTCACCTCCGCCGCGTAGCTGACTCTGGAATTCGTCGACTCGAAGAAATGGTCGTAAGGCGCCTTGAGCTTCATCCACACGTACCCTGTTTCCTTAACCCGCCCGCATTCCTCCAGGTCCTTCAGTGGGAGCACACCCTTGGGGAATCCCAGCTCCTGGAGAAGATTCACTGAGTGAGCGTAGCATTGCTCTGCTCCGTACACGATCTCCGCCCCTTCCCTTTCGTCGACTCTGCCGCTTCCTCCTCCTTTCGCTGCCATTTTCAAATTTCTTCTGTTTGCTTTTTCTCACAGGTTTGATTGATTGTTCTGCTCTGGGGTTTACATAGGAGGACGGTTTGATGGAGGCTGATGAGCTGTACGGTGGCTCTTTTTCTGGGGAAGTGGCGGTGGTTTAGCGACTTCACCTACTTTTACGATTGGGTGAAATTATTGGCATATGGGCGGTGGCGCATTAACCTGTTTTCCTCGAAAGTTCAAACCAAAACTTTACATCATGGTGGTGATTGGGATGCCATGTCATCGCAAAAAAATTGGAAGGAAAATCGAACGGAATTATCATGAAGTTATAAATTAGAGTTAAGGTATAATTTAGTTACAAACGATAAATAAGATATTAAAGAGGTATTATTTATGATATTAGAGTAAATTGATGCTACTATGATTTTAGGTTATTGTAAGATTTTACTCCGCATATTAATGTAAGTAGTCTTTTTTTATTATTGCAAGTCGAATTCATTAACCAACATTTTATAATCTATCTAGTAATTATTAAAATTGATACTATATCTATTCGTTTGACCAATAAAAAAGAAACCGTTGACTTGATTATAAACCATAAACGATATAGTGTGCTTAGCGCACCATTAAGGGGTACATCAACGAATATATTATAACCTAAAATGTGTTTGTGAGATTGAAATTAAAAATGTAACCCGCTCGGGGAAGGAGAAAATATGTTTTGGACTTGATTATAGATCATAAACGAAAGTTGAGAAGTAAAATTTTACTGAACTTCAGACCCTAACTACAAAACTCCTTAGCAAACCTATTAGACCTTACATGATGCTTATTCCAACAATAGTAGCTACTCCCTTTAGAGATCTGTCATTCCAAGTTCATCCTTCATAGCTCAACCACATTAGACAATTACCGAATGGAATATGGAAAATCAACTATCAGGTCTCGATACAACGCAAACGGATTGTAATATTCGGTACAGAATCTTAAGTTTAATGGCATATAATGCAGTGACGTAAAATTATAGGGTCACAATTTGCTACAAAATCCAGCCCAGCCCAGTAAATATACCAAAATGTCCAAACATCTCTGCAACCCAGCCAGAATGGGCCCAGTAGTGCTGGACCCAAACAATTTGAACTTACTGGACTTGCAGCTCGTCTGTCGGGAAATAAAGAAACTGAAACCATCTTTTCGTGCTTCTGAATTTTCCTTCCAAGCTCCACGAATTCCATTTCTCTGCAGATCTGTTTCTTCATCAGTTCGCATACTTTTCTCATCTTCTCTACACTGGTTTGTTCCGGTTTCCGTTTCTTTCACAATGTCGACGAATGCAGAAGAAGCCGAATTCCAGGATGTGGCCGAGGGTGCCTCACCCATGGCAGCATCAGGACGGATGACTACGGACCTACAAGAAGCTTCATCGGAGCCGTTGCCGGCACCGGAATCCGTGCTACAAAAAAATCCAGGATCTGGGTCACTAGCAGCACAAGTGTCCGAGCCCGTACCCGTACCCGAGCACGAAGCTGATCCAGAACCAGCTCCGCCAGCAGTGACCAATTCGGATCCCGTGGTTGAGGATGAACAGAAAGATGCTCCTCCGGTCGAGTCCACTGGAGGAGAGCCGGAGTCTCCATCTAATGACCAAGGAGCTCGCCCGACACAGCTGCGCAAGGACGATGGCAACCGGACGTTTACGATGAGGGAGCTGCTCACTGAGTTGAAAACCGAGGAAGGAGAAGATGCCAACTCTCCTTACAGGTGTCTGTTTGAATGATGCAAAAGTCATATATATTCAATTACCAGTCAGTCGCTGGTTGTTCTTAATCCTAAGGATCTCGGTGACTGTTTAGCTGAATCAAATGTAGGATTAGTAACTACTCTTAGGCTGGAAAATGAGATAGGATCATCATTGTTGTTTGTCAATTCTATCGATTATGCGCTATTTGGTGCAGTCATTGGACTTATAGCAGTGAGATCTGTGTATGCTATTCTTTCTTTCTGTTTCAGTACTTCATTGCATTTTCATTTTTTTGTTAAAACTGTTTCAGTCAAGAATCCCCACAACAACATGCAGCAGAACAGACCAATGCTGCCATGGAGTTGATCAATAGTATCACTGGTGTGGATGAGGAAGGTCGATCTCGGCAAAGAATTCTAACTTTTGCTGCGAAGAGGTATGTCTTGTCCAGCATGTTTTGAATGCTTCAATTCAGGATCTTTTTATGCGATCGTATTTGTCAATACTCATCCTTTGCCTCGTACTTAATAGGTATGCCAGTGCAATTGAGAGAAATCCCGACGACTATGACGCCCTTTACAATTGGGCGTTGGTTCTTCAGGTTCGAGATGGTTATTTCCTCAATTCTTCAATACAGGTATTATTGAAACCTTTAAGGAGAAATTCATTCATGCTACTTTCATTTGGTTCGTAGGAAAGCGCAGACAATGTTAGCCCAGAATCAACCTCACCTTCAAAAGATGCTCTGCTTGAGGAAGCTTGTAAAAAATATGACGAGGCTACCCGACTTTGCCCTACACTGCATGATGTATGTATGGATATTTAGTCCTGATTGTTGGTGCTGTCTTATACGTAGAGTCTTATGATATGATTTGTTGACAGGCTTTCTATAATTGGGCTATAGCCATTTCTGATCGTGCCAAAATGCGTGGCCGAACAAAGGAGGCTGAAGAACTCTGGAAGCAGGTTAGTTCCATCTCATATACTCTTAAAGAATGTTATATGCATCACTTCATTGTCAAGCTGCAAATGTAGACTACATAATGCTGTAGTATTCTTGTACTATAGGGGTGAAGTTTATACAACAGTTCATGTTTTTCCATATTTCAGGCAACAAAAAACTATGAAAAAGCTGTGCAACTTAACTGGAACAGTCCACAGGTATATCCATCTGAAGATCTTTCAGTGTCCCCCCTAAGCCAATGTTTGCTAATCCAAATATCTTTTATCACTTTACTGCTTTTTGTTTAGTAATGAAGTTGTTCATTCAAATCCTTTCAGGCGCTTAACAATTGGGGACTGGCTCTACAGGTAATGGGATGCGACTGATTCATCAAGTGGTTTTATAAGAACAAATTTACCGTAGTAAAACTTAATTGTATTGTGATTTTACAATTCAGGAACTCAGTGCTATTGTTCCTGCTCGAGAAAAGCAAACAATTGTGAGGACAGCAATTAGTAAGGTATAAAATACTGCTTGTTGGAATAATTAACAAAGGCTCATTGTTTCACTTTGCACATCTTTTTAATGAATACATTTGCAAATTTGTTTATGCAGTTCCGAGCTGCAATAAGATTGCAATTTGACTTTCATCGAGCAATCTACAACCTTGGGACTGTTCTGGTATCTTTCTTCTCTCCCTTTTCATCATTGGATTACTTCAATTGAGTTTCTTTTAGTGTTCTTCACTTTCTTCTATTATCCTCTCATCAAAGCTGAACGAGGGAAGATATTAAATCAGTAGTCGCTTTTTTCCACAGTATGCATTAGCAGAGGACACATTGAGAGCTGGTACAGCAACCAATCCTAAGGATGTTTCCTCTAATGAGTTGTACAGCCAATCTGCTATATACATCGCTGCTGCTCATGCATTGAAGCCAAATTACTCCGTAAGTATCTACATATTTTGCAGCCTTGAGTTAATATCCTTCGGTTTCTAAAACCTTGATACTATCTTGCGTACGATGGCAATCTTTTTCTTTTATTTTGATGAATGATAAGGATGGCAATCTCTTATGATCTTTTGTGCACAGGTATACAGCAGTGCATTACGGCTTGTACGTTCAATGGTTAGTATTACAGAGACCATAACTATCATAGCCTTTTCTATTCTCTGATGCTTCTGAATGGTCGTTCTTTTGTCAAATAGTAACTAGATGATTGAGCTTTTCTCGGAGCCTTATCTCGCATGAACACCTTGAGAGCTTTCCGTTCCAGTGAATCATCCATATGTACTTATTATGCTCTGTCTGGTTCATTGTTGACAGTTACCACTGCCATATCTAAAAATTGGATATCTCACTGCACCGCCAGCCGGACAACCAATTGCGCCTCACAATGACTGGAAAAGAGCACAATTCGTTTTGAATCATGAAGGACTCCAGCAGGTACTCTTCATCTCTTTAAAGAGTGTGTATTTCTGATTTTACCGATAATTTCCTATTTAAAGCCAACATTTTTGTGCTGATTTCTCTCTGAATCTCCGAAAATGGTGCAAACAGTATGTCAAGCCCGATCCAAAGCAAGCACCGCAAGGCTTATCAAGGAGATCAGATGCAGGTAGCAACGACAAGAAGACCATCAAAGTCGAAGTTGCGGATATTATTTCGGTATCAGCATGCGCAGATTTGACGTTGCCCCCTGGTGCCGCCCTTTGTATTGATACAGTTCAGGGACCGGTTTTCTTGGTAAGCATCATCGATTCTCCTCGTTTCCGGTTTTTGTGTGTAATACCGAAACGAAGGGTGATCATTGACACATTGTTTTCCCAGATTGCTGACTCGTGGGAATACTTGGATGGATGGCTCGATGCGATTCGTCTCGTCTACACGATCTACGCACGAGGTAAGAGCGACGTCCTCGCTTCCATTGTAACCAGCTGATCATACGGAGATCTCTTGCATACAATGCTCAAATAGTTGGAGAGTCGCTGAGTGAAATTATAATTTCGGAATTCGAATTTGGTTTGGTTAGAATAAGAAATTTGTATATTAGTCCGATTCAGCTTGATGTTTGTGAAATTTTTGCTGAATCATCAATGAAGTATTACACATCTGGTTTTCATTTCCCCTTTTATCTGGTGCAAGTTTGAACATTGACCCGCTGACTAGCCACCAAAGTCCAAGAACATGTGCGAAATTTTAAATTTATAGGTCTAACTCGTATAAAAATTCAACGTAAATTTTGACGTCGAGGATTTTATATAGAATTTCTTCCTTCTAAAATTAGGGGACCCTAGGCGGTGGCTTAGGTTAGTCCACTTGTAGCTTTGCCATTGCGGTCAATGTATATAAACTTTGGAGTCCTTTAGATTTGGGCAAGTGATTTGGTGGTTCAAAGTACATGGGTGGGGATTTGAATGATCGAAAACGGAGGTGAGTTGAATTTACTTTTCGAGTTCGGAGAGAATTCTAGAAATTAACTCCATGGAGTAGGGCTTGCATGCAATTCAACCGCAGTTATTCAGTTAAACTGAATTCAAATCAACCACAAACCGAAATAGAGTGTCTTTGTGAAATCAAATTTGAAATCAAAATGAGATTTTAACCCAACTTGGTTTCCGATAATTCCTCTTCAAATAGATGAATGACTCACAAATCATCAACTTAAACCGTCTCTTGTAAAAATAGCAAACTCTACTCAATTTCTTTCTATTTTAAATCTCTAATTACTTCGAATGACTATTTATCAACTTTCTTATCCAACCACGTTTGAATTATAAATACATAATTACGATACACTTCCAACTCGCATCATGCACTTTGCTACCCATTTCGGATGTTACGTACATAGAAGTTTGTACTTGTAGACTTCCATGTGAAACATAAAGGTGAATCATTATGTCAATGGTTTTTGTCTTGTAACTTTGTTTGGTTCTTATGTACTTGTGTTGTGTTGTGCACACGTCCCCTTGAACCGCCTAACCACAGATTCAGAAGAAGCCATCTATGGCTGCTGCATCACTTCATCCCCTCGATCACACTTCCCAAAAATATCTTCTTTCCATTTACTGAAGACGGATTCCCCATCGTTGGTTGTTGTTGGAGTGGACAATTGCAAGTACAATTATTCCACGCAAGAATCCACACAAGGACGAACATATCATGACCTCAGTCTGGTTTCAACACTAGATGGCGAATAACTCGCCGATCATGGGCCAAAGGTTCGGTCACTTTCTGACCGATCGGACTAGGTGACCCAAAGCAACTGGCTAGCCGGTTAATTCATATGAAAACAGTACAGATCTTGCATACACAGTCACCACTCATGAGACGATACATTGAGAACATTCATTCTAACAAACTCCACACTACTACAACTATATACCACCACCTCTATGCTATATGCTCAAGGCTAGTCACTCGACCTTCCACTGAGTTCAGCTCCAACCCTCCAACTTGCTAATAAATTAATCAGACTCAGGCCTAAGATCACCATGGCATCAGTTCAATTATTAACTCAACGGTTGCATTCCAACGTAAATACTGTGATCATAACCATGAAGTTTCACAACTTCAATAAGTTATATGTACATATAGATTAGGAGCTACTCTTGATTTGCAATGGAAAGTTGGAAACTAAGACTCTTACCCTATGTCATGAAGAGTTACATTCGAGTTGTTGCGAAAGATTTCGGTTTGGTTTTTACGTTACAACACTGGGATGGTCGCAGCCGTTACTTGTTGGTGCAGCAGCAGCCAGCTGGAAATTTTCCCTCAACACGCGGCAAAGCTCATCAAAACCGGTGGCTGGCTTCCATGCAACCACAGAAGCAAAAAAGAAACCACCAAAATCCAACTGTCTTCTAGCCGCCGCACCCAGACCGAAGCTGCCGCCGCCACTACACCATCAAAAAACAAACTGCGTGCGCTTCACACCCCTGTATCGCAATTCCTCTCCTCCCCTTCATATAAAAGAAAAAGACTCCCCCTTTCGTCACCATTCACAACAACCATAAAAACCATCCATTTCTCCTCGGAAAAGAAAGGAATTCAAATTCAAATTCGAAAGCTATGTGCAGAACGACTGATTTCGATGGCTACGAGCCGATCAGCCGACTCAGGAACCCACTCAAGATCAAAGCTTTCTTCTGCCGCTTCTCCTGCTTCCACCGCCGCACATCGTTCCCGGACTCGTTAACTCTCTGTTTCCCGCCTCGGATTAACGGCACGGAGCTCCAGATCGACGGATCCAAGATCCGACCCGACTCCAACGCATTCCTCGACCTCCATAAGCTCATCGACGTCAAGACCAAGCTTGGAGAGGCAATCTACGGCTCTAGAGAATCCGTACATGCGACAGGAGGGGTCAGCTTCGAGGTTTATCTAAAGGACGAGAGGGTTGTGGAAGGGATCTTTACGAAGGATGAGGAACACGGGTGGAATTTAGACTGCAGGTCGAAGGTTGAGAATGCTGCTGTCGGATCCGGTGTGGTGGATGTGTGTGTCGCGGTGGCGGATCAGATTGCGCCGCTGAGTGAGCGGGTGAAGCTTGTGGCGGCGGCGACGAAAGGGAGCTGCCGGCGGAAGGGTGGGGTTGAGAGGTTGGTGGTGATCCCGGAGGATGCGGAGAATGACGATGACGAGGGTGGTGGATCGGACGGTCGGTGTTGCTGCGATTGTGATGGTACTGATAGTGGATCGAACGATGAGGATTGGGAGGAGATAAGTGGGCCGGAAGAAGGAACGGAGGATTTGGAGGGAGTTGGGTGGGCCGTGGATGTTGGGCTTTGGGTAATGTGTTTGGGCGTGGGCTATTTGGTTTCCAAAGCCTCAACCAAACGGCTAAGACGCATGAGGATACTTTGAAGAGATATAAAAGGAAGAGTCCGATCGCGATAACGGTAGGAGATGAGTAAAATTTTAACCTCAGAATCATTATTGACTGACTGGATTAGTCGGCCGGGATGTCTAAACTTTAACAACAAGAATAGACTGACGAATCTTATTAGCTGTAGATCAGTGAGCTTTCTGTAGATGAATGATGTTTTGTATCCAATAATGCTTAACCAAGTTTAGTCGACAAGTTCAATCTATGGCGTGGTTGGTTTTCAGAATTGTATCGAAACAAGTTCAATCTATGGTGTGGTGTTCAGAATTGTATCGAAATGTCGAACGGATGAGTTTAATGATATGGGGTTCAATTGTTATAAATTGGGTTCAACTATAATTATATCATAATTATATCGAATTGTGAGTCTATGTGATTCAAAAGAACTTCTAAGTCTTTCTGACGAGAGGACAAGAGGTTTTCCTCCTGAGAGGTAGGTTTTGTGCCCTACTCGCCGTTTATCTACACGCTGACAATTTGCCCGTCACCCCCTTTCGACAACATGTTTATACTATCGTGGAACTGCCGAGGTCTGACTTCGGGCGGCTCAAGTCCTAAAGAATGTAATCACTGAAAATCGACCAGCTCTGGTTTTTCTGATGGAAACCCTAACTAAGAGCTCACGTATGGAGGACAGGGTTTGCGGGCTGCTTCACTGTAGCGGCTAATGGACACAGCGGAGGCCTATGCCTCCTATGGCGGCACCCGAATCTCTTCCAGTTGACATGATATTCAAATAACTTCATATGTGGCACAACACGAACACCCAACGACGAGCTGGTTACAATTTCGGGTTTTTATGGTATCTCGGCCGGAGACGACGACCAGAATCATGGGATCTCTTACGGGGAATCGCAACGAATGCCCGAATCCCATGGATTTGCGTGGGAGATTTTAACGACATGCTGAATGCTGCAGACAAAAGAGGGCGTTGTGAACACCCAGCCCCACTCTTTGCTGGTTTTCGTGCTGCAACGGCAGACTGCGGCCTTATAGATATCCTTCTCCAGGGATATCCCTTCACATGGGAAAAATCAAAAGGAACACCAGATGCGATCAAACAACGATTAGACAGGGCGTTTGCAAAACCGTCGATGGCTAGATCTCTTTTCGGCGGCAACCCTACATAACGTACAAGCACCAATCTCAGACCACTCTCCCATACTGCTGCGTTGGAAGGGACCAGTGAATCGCGGAACACGAACTCGATTTGGATTCGAAAATAAGTGGTTCCAAGAACCACGACTAAGACCACTGATAGAGGAGTGTTGGACGAAGACATCAGGGGTGGATTTTTTCCACCCACTAGAGTACTGTGCTGAGAAGTTGGACGCATGGGGACGTGAACTGGATAGGAAATTCGAGGCATATATGCAAGTTTTGTTCCTCTGATTTTTCCATGTATTATATTTGAGTATATGGTAGGTTGATGTGGTAAATTTAATGATCACAGTCGTTGAAGAATCGATCTAGATTTTATGATCAGTTTTGTTATATAGTAGGCGGACATTTTGTGTCAGTTTAATTATTTAATTTCGTCGCCGGAGACCCAATCGAGGGAAACGGAGCCGTCGTCCTTCGTACGGAGGACCTCTCGCTTGTATTTGACGTCGGGTTTGGAGCGATAGAAGGAGGCGAAGATGGTCTCGACGTGGCGATTGGAGGCGACGAGTGGGTAAGCGTAGTAGGGATGGTGTATTGTCTTGCGTGCAGGGAGGAAGAGGTCCTTGCCGCCGCCGGAGACTTCTAATGAGGAGTGGGGAGGAAGAGGATGAGGAGGATGAGGAGGATCGGTGTAGCTAGCCATCGGGGAGCTGAATCGGACGATGGAGATTGGTTTTGACGAGCGGCGAAGGTAGTGGAATGGGAATGGAGGAGTGGTAGGTAATGAGCCCCAGCTGAGTGGCGCCATTTTAGCGGGAGCCGGAGGTTAAAGCTTGAAGTTGAAAGTTTCGTGTTTTGAATTTCGCTTTCGGTTCGGGTGAAGAAGCTTGAGCTGTTGGAAATTGGAAGCAAAGCACCAACCATAGCCAGACCCATAGAAACCCAGAAAAATAGAGCTCAAGTTGAATTTGGCCTTACAGGTTCATAGAAACAAGGCCGAAATCCCACATAATTAATTTTTTTAAACTATAAAGGCCTCTGTCATTTAGGCGGATCAAAATGGCGCGTGGGCTTTCAATGGGCTTGGAAAATACGGCCTGGCTCAACACAAAGGAGTACCTCGTAGTCTCTCAAAAATGGGCTTTTTCAGACGTCTTTGAGGGAGGGTCCAGCTCCAACCCACTTTTGTATGGATCCGAAATTTCGGCTGACCCGAACCGCTTTTGGCCCAATGTTTCTGGGCCACGTCCGCAACGCACGGCTCAAAAGGTCGGAGGCCTTAAAGTGCTTTGACCCGACCCGGCCAAAACCCGGTGACCCGGTTCGTTTTACACGTGTTGTACACGTGCCTTTGCGTGCGAGTGGTTGTATTTTACGGAAATTGGAAGCCCACGCTCGCGTGTATTTCACGGTCCGTGACGTCCACGCGCTAACGTGTTGTGCACGCACCTACCTGCTCTATACCCTCTTCTCGTTGTTTTTTCCCGATTCCGTCCGCTCGCCGTCCTTGAATCCGTTTCCCCTTAACTTGGGAGTCCTTCTTCTGCTCCGATGAGTGCATTTATCGTATATTAGTATTTGTTTGCATCTATGATCTTGCTGGTGAAATGATGAAATCAGTCGTGGGGAGAGAGAGCAAAGATTGGGGAAAGGGCATGTGAATGAAGGTGATTGGTGAAGTGGACGTGAAACCAACCAAGGTGATTTGTGTTCTCATTCTCACCGCTGCCGTCGTTCAGTTCAACCCTCCTGCCAACGAGAGATCGGAAGAAAATGGACACACGTGCATCGGAATTCCGACAATGCAAAGAAGAATTGCTAACTCTTCTTCAACAGGAATCGGCTCACTGGAAACAGCGACTTCTGGATGACAGATGGCGATCAAAATACGAGATATTTTCATGGAGTAGCAAATGGAAGAAAGAAACGCAACATGATCAAAAGATTACAATGGCAAGACGGCACGTGGGTACATGACAGGCAAATACCGCCGGAGTTCACGGAGACGACCATTGTTCTGTTTCCCAAAATTGACGTACCAGTAAGCATGAAGGATCTAAGGCCAATTTCCTTATGCAATGTTATCTATCTTCGAATCCTAACGAAGGCGCTGACAAACCGCCTTCGACGTGGTCTACCACAAATTATTGGAAACGAACAGTCTGCATTCCTCAAGGGGCGAGCAATTAAGGACAACGTCTTTGTAGCCTTCGAAACGCTACATCACATGAAAACAATAAACAAAGCAGTGGAGGGTGAAGTGGCAATAAAGATAGAGATATCTCGAAAACATATGACGGGGTCGAATGGCGATACATAGAAGAGGTCATGTTATGAATGGGTTTTGCACCACAATGGGCGGGATGGATGATGCTATGTGTGAAGTGGGTTAGATACAAAGTTCTAATCAATGGTGAACTTAGTAACTTTTTCTTCTTGAGTTGTGGTCTTTGACAAGGTTGTCTGTTGTCACCCTAAGGACTATCGATACTTATTCGGGGAGAGACGCTAGAGGGACGTCTACATGGATCGAGAGTATGTCGGCGAGCTCCGAGCATCACCCACTTGTTATTTGTCGATGATTGCTTCTTTTTTTATAAAAGGGGCTATCACAGAGGCTCAAAGACTGAGATGGGTATTTGATACGTACGCTACAGCCTTGGGTTAATTAATTAATTTTGACAAATCGAGTATCTTCTTCAGCATATATCTCGACACAATGCTGAAAGAAGGAATGACAGCAATTCTCAATATCTCAGCAGCTCTCCATACTGGCCGATATCTATGGCGTCCATCTTTAATAGTCCACAACAAAAGTCAGGTGTTTGGCTACTTGAAGGACAAGTTATGGTCACGGATGCAAAAATGGAGGGATAAAAAACTCTCCAAAGCAAGAAGGGAGATCTTACTGAAATCGGTTGCACAAGCCATTCCCACTTATTGCATGTAAGTTTTTCTACTTGGCACCACACTCATCAAGGAGATGCATGTCTTGATGAATGCATTCTGGTGGGGCAGAATACGGTGTGGAGAAAAGGGCTTACCTTGGATGTGTTGGGAGCGTCTATGTATGCGGAAAGATAGAGGAGGTCTTGGTTTCCGGAACCTACACGGTTTCAACTTGGCATTATTGGGCAAACAAGGTTGGTGACTACTCGTCAACTCAGATACTCTAGTTGCACGTGTACTCAAAGCTAAATACTACTCGAAACAGGAGTTTAGCAAATTAAAGCTCGGTAATAACCCGAGTTTCACTTGGGAGAGTATTTGGGAGGCCCGAGAAGTGATACGAGGAGGAATCGGGTGGAGGATCGGAGCAGGGACTAACGTAAAGGTTTGGTAGGAACCATGGTTACGAGACTAAGGAAACCCGTGCGTGCAGGCAGTAGCATCAACGGCGGATGCACACCTTCGGCTGGTGGGCTTCGCATATATCTCTGGTTGGGATATTCCAAAGCTACAGAATCTGTTGACACCCAGAGATATAGATTTAATCATACAACTACCACCTCCACGTCAGGACATGATCGATCAGCGTATATAGAGATGGAGAAAAAATGGCGAGTATACGGTACGCTCGGCATACTACTATATTATGGAAATCCTGGCTCCTAATGATCAGTAGCATACGGAGGGGATGTGGCGCAAACTATGGCACCTTAAGCTACCACCGAAGATCAAGCATTTCTATGGCGTACAGCAAGGGAGGTCATTCCTATTAGAGCCACTCTTGCTACTCGTTTAGGAGATATGGTCGAAACATGTGGAATGTGTGGTGGCTGGCCGGAAAATCTATGGCATCTCTTTCTTCAATGCCCAATGGCCTGGGACACGTGGAAAAACAGCCCATATGGAACACATTGTCGAACCATGGATGAACCAAGCAGAATCATTCACGGAGTGGTTCTGGTTTTTGCTGGAAAGAGCTACGATGAATCAAATCGAGTTGGCGGCAGTGGTGTTGTGGAGCCTTTGGCGTGAACGCAACTCTCGCGTGTGGTCAGCTGAATCTAACACGACGGAAATGATTTTACTCCTCGAGACAGGGTATATGGAAGATTGGAAGAAAGCTCGTACGCCAGCGAATCAACCTCAGTCGATACAGGCTCTAAATTGCGAACGCTGGCACCCACCAAAAGCAGGTATGGTGAAATGTAACGTGGATGGTGCAACATTTACCCAACATGCACGTTCGGGAAGTGGAGCAGTCATTTGTGACAATGCAGGTGGTTTCATCGCTTCCCGACAGAGAAGTTTCATGGAGGTATGGAGATGGCAGGGAGAATGAAGCAAGAGCCCTCTTGGATACAATACAATGGCTGAAAGCGCAGAACCTTATGAGAGTGGACATTGAGACTGATTGCCAAGCATTGGTACATGTTGTGAATGGAAATACAGATGATGTTACTGAATTTGACGTGCTTGTCAAACACTGCCGGGAACTTCTCGCCGAACGACCAAATTTCAAGGTCTCTTTCTGTAGGAAGAATGGAAATGTTTTCGCTCATAAATTAGTTCGACGTTCATATTTTTTTACTTCACCACTTGTTAGTGAAGTTTCTCCTACTTGGATAATTGATGAGATAAGTTTTACTTGTCTAGAGCATTAATAATATTTGCTGCAATTTCGGGAAAAAAATTAGTATGTGATTCAACTTGATATCCGTCAAGTACAATAAGTTAGGGAATAGTGAATTGATATAAAATCAGTAATTGAGTCCGTTTAATCACTTAATTTTCCATCTACTATATTTAATTATATGGTAGGCGGACATGTCGAATTTAATGATAATTGTCAACGAATCAATCCAAGAATACCAAGTTAGTGAATTGACATAAAATCCATGATTGTAGAGTTTAAATTTAAGTAACTGAATCGACCGAGTTTAAAGTTAAGTGACCACTTAAGTATTTGGAAAAAAATATACTTAAGAGCCGTCACTTTCGATACCGTCCACGTGTTATTATCCAGAATATAAAAATCAAAGTCCACCACGTCAGCACATCTCTCCCCAGGGCCCAAACTTTTCCCACCTCCGCCATCCAACCCTGAGAGACACTGCTGTCGCTCTCTTTTATCATCCCTTCCAATGGCGGTCAACGGATTCGGATTCCAAATACTTTCCTTCTAGTCGCCAACCTCTTCGTCTCCAAGTCAACTGCTTCTACTCTTATCCTCGCGGCTGGAATACCTCGTTCCAGCCACTGTTTCGCGGCTTTTCGAGGTGCTTCTTTGTTCAGTGGTATGGGAGCTGGACAGAGGATGTATTCTGCCAATCCTAACGACTATAAGCTTCTTGAAGAAGTCGGTCATGGCGCGAGTGCCACGGTTCACAGAGCGATTTTTCTTCCATCGAATGAAGTCGTTGCTATTAAGTGCTTGGATCTCGATCGATGCAATAGCAATCTGGTTAGTATTTCGTATGAGATGATCTATTGTGCTTTTGATTCGACTTAGCTCGTTGCGAGGACTATTGGAGCATTGCCCTTTGGTTTTTTGTTTGTTTTTGTCTTCACTTGATTTGACTGTTTGTACTTGGGGAACTAGCATCATGTACTGGATTCGTACGTTTTATTTTTAAAATTACATAGCCTGATTGAGTCTCCGAGCTCACTACTCGTTTTCTGGATTTGAGTGGTTCGTTCAAGAATCATTCAAAGTAGTCTTATGATTCTAGTGGAGTGAACTTCTCGGTTGTTTGAGCTGCTGGAATTATACATGCGGTAGATGAAGATAACATTGTATGTGTTTTGGTTGACTAATGTATTGATCTTAGCCACGGTCATGCATCTTTATGGTTCCAGGTCTTAGAGAGGAAATATGTTGATTGGGAATACTCTGGATTTCATCTGTTCTATCTGTCTGTGAATGCCTGATTGTTGTCTTACATTTCCATGTTCTGACATTTTCTTCTGTAGGATGATATACGGAAAGAAGCTCAAACCATGACATTGATAGACCATCCAAATGTTATTAAGGCATTCTGTTCATTCGTCGTTGACCGGTATCTCTGGGTGGTCATGCCCTTCATGGCCGAGGGTTCTTGTTTGCACCTTATGCAAATAGCATATACAGATGGATTTGAAGAAGCTGCTATCCGTTCGATTCTGAAAGAAACTCTTAAGGCCTTAGATTACCTACATTGTCAAGGGCACATTCATCGTGATGTCAAGGTCAGCTAGCCTAAAAGCATTAGCGTTTGGAAGTTCACGAGTTGAATGGATGATGTGTCCTTTTACTTATTTGTGTAAATGTTGAGTCACTCTATCTTAATTGTGATTTCAGGCTGGAAATATACTATTGGATACTAATGGAATTGTAAAACTAGCTGATTTTGGTGTGTCTGCTTGCATGTTTGATACTGGTGACAGACAACGTGCTAGAAATACTTTTGTTGGAACTCCTTGCTGGTAGGTCTGAAACTTTTACGAAGAATATTCTTTTATTATTCCATTCCTAAACGTTCTGCTGTTCTTGCTTTTTGTTTATGGATTCAGGATGGCACCTGAAGTCTTGCAGCCAGGAAGTTGGTATGATTCAAAGTGAGTTCACTACTTCCCTTGTAAATTTGGTGTCATACATAGAATGGAATTTTATTGTAAGTATATAGAATGAGTATGCCACAAGGGTTAGCTACAGCTTTACCATCGTCCTTCTGTCGCATGTCTTGGTTACATCCTTCTCACCTCAAAGATACTGCTATATTTTCTGTGCGGAATGAATTGGACTGCCTAATATGCTAGATCTGAATTATGGGAACTGTTATTATTTATTCTTTATGCAGAGTGCTTAATAGCATACTGCAGGTAATGGATTTCTGTCCCCAAGAAATCCAGACTTGTACTTGAAACACTTCATGCGAGTAAAATAGCTTGTTAGTGATTGAACATCAAAATGAGTGGAGTTGATGAAAGATCGAACAACTGATGTAGGATTATCTTTGTATGTTCTCTTGCTCAGGGCTGATATATGGTCCTTTGGTATTACGGCGTTGGAGATGGCTCATGGTCATGCACCCTTCTCAAAATACCCTCCAATGAAGGTACTTATTCTGACTGGAAAAAAGCTTGAAGGTTTTATCCGGTGTACCTTGTTCTCACTGTAACCACATATGTTTTACTAATGTGTCCTCCTCACGGTAGGTACTTCTGATGACCATACAGAATGCTCCTCCTGGACTTGATTATGATCGTGATAAAAAGTTTTCCAAGGTACTGGAATATTTCTGGCGAGTTTCATTTCAGATGATCTTTATTTGAAGAATATTGAGTGCCGTTGTCTAAGTTGGCAATATTTTACTTAATTCATTCGTATCTGAGGATTCTAATGGGAGGACTTTCTGTTGTGATCAGTCTTTTAAAGAGATGGTTGCTATGTGCCTGGTAAAAGATCAAACAAGGAGGCCGACTGCAGATAAGTTGTTGAAACACTCATTTTTCAAGCATGTAAAGCCTCCAGAGCTGTCTGTGAAGAAATTGTTTGCGGATTTGCCTCCACTATGGAATCGAGTGAAAACATTACAGGTGAACAATTATACTGATGTGATGCTGCCTTGTGCCTTGCTCAATTGGAATAATGTCTGATGAAGTAGCTGAAATGTCTCAGATTAAAGATGCTGCACAATTAGCTCTAAAAAGAATGCCCTCTGCTGATCAAGAAGCTCTATCACAGGTTGAAACTCTTTCCCAACATAGTTGAATTTGGTTTGATGCTTGATGGCACCTGTATGTCAGTAAAGCTGTCCGTGAAGCATTTTATGCTTTTGTTTGTATTATACAATACGAATTTGTTATGTGAAGCTTTTTCTTAAGGTTTTTTAATTGCTTGTCCTTCTGTATGCAGAGTGAGTACAAGCGAGGAGTTAGTGCCTGGAATTTTGATATTGAGGATCTGAAAGCCCAAGCATCATTGGTACTCTAAGTACTAAACATTATCCATTTTATTGCAAGATTCTTTAATGACAAATCTTCGTTCAACGTTAATGTTTGGTGTAGCATATCTGAACCAACTTCTTATAATGTTCTGTAAGGTAAGAGATGATGATGACATCCCTGAGACTAAATGTGAAGATGAAAGCTTGAAATTCTCTGGTGGCGATAAGGTGATCACTACATGTCGGTTACATGCAGTATTTTTAATTCAGAAAAAACAGTCAAATATTATATGAACAGTATTCTGAATAGCTCTATAATGAGGCTCCTTGAACATCTGAGTTATCTTCCAGATATTGTCTTTGTTTCTTAACTTGATTTAACTACCATTATTTGCTTGCTATCCACAGGCTTTAACCAATGGGCATACTCATCATGTGAAGCATGATTACCCTTCTGAAATTCCTCAGCTAGAGCGTTCAACTGAAGCCTCACTATCTGAGAGCTTGAACCAAAAGGTCAAGCCTCTGGATAGTGATATACTAGAAGCAGGCCGAGAGAACATTGAAATCAACAGAAATGTCTCGAGCCTGGAGTTGGAAGCATCAACATCAGAAAAGGATTTGATGCAGTCCAAGGCTAAAGCAGTGAGAGGTCCTCAAACTCAGAGCGGGCCTCTCATGCCTGGTAATGGATTAGGCCGGTCATCATTTGAAAGGGGTAGGAGTTCAGAAAGGTTGGCCTCATCTCTTGATCTTCTGGCATCTTTTTACTTCAGAGAATTGTTGCTCTTGGTCCCTTGAACAACTTTGACATTAGTAATCTTATCATGGAATTGTTTTTCATGTATGGTCTGCATTTCTATACTTATGGCTTCACGACTTATTGGACTCTTGCCTGTTGACATAGGTTTGAGAGTGAAGTGCAACCAACCAATGAAACACCCACGAGAAAAGCTCCAAGCTTTAGTGGTGCGTTGATGCTCCAAAACCGAACTTTAGCAAATAGTTTGTCGGCTGCCATTAAGTCACCTGGTGGTAAGAGCTTCTTGAAGCATGTTGAGCTATTACAATATCCACAGTGATCTTTTTCCTACATGTTATCACAGGGCTCTAAATAAGTTGGGTACTTTGACAATAGGATTAAGAGATCCTCTGGATGATAAGACTAAGACTAATCTGGTACAAATCAAAGGGCGATTCTCAGTAACATCAGAAAATTTGGACCTTGCAAAGGTATATGCTGAAATAGTAAATGTTGTTGGTTTTTCTTATGTCTATAACTAACGTAAGATTGTGCCATAGGATGTTCCCTCCAGTGCTGTTCAGCGCCGTTCCTCACAGGTGGGTATCTATCCCCTTTTCTTATTCCAATTAACCTTGCCTCATGTGCTCGCCCACCTCATTTGCATTTTTTTTGGTTGTACTATTTTCAGACTTCACCCTTGCGAAAATCTGCTAGTATGGGTGATTGGGTACACGAGTCCAAGCCAACGGTGAGTATCTTTTTAAACGGGTTCCCAGAATTACTTCTGTACGCAAATTACTGTATCATCTTTTTAGTCACGAAAAATCTTGTTGCTTTTTTGTTTGGCTAGCCGGTACTCCAATCACAAAAAGACGTTAGTAACAGCAATCTACCTTCATCGGAACTCATGCTCCACCTTCAGAATCTTCTTCAACAGAACTCAAATCAGCAGGTGAGTGACGGATATGCATGAGTTTGTTGCTTCACTCTTACGCTTATATTATTAATAAGTTTGGAAATGTTTTCGATACCAGGATCTCATTCTCAATTTGTTGAATAGCTTGCAACCAGAGGAGGTTCCGGACGGTGCGTAGGTTTTTCCTGTGATATATCCATCTCATGTTGTCTTATTAAATGAGCTACTACTAAATTGGTATCTCTGTTCTATCAGCTGTACAAAATGGCAAGTTACCTCCATTGCCACGCTGTCAGGAGAGTAACGGAAGTGTAAGCACGCTTTGAATGCCTTCCCTGTCTATTTGTTCTCTAAGAACCTCTGCTTGATACATCCGATCCGTCACTTTTATATAATTGATTTGGTCATGTGGTTACGTTTCAACAAAGTCATAAGAACAGGACAACTACTTTATCTTTGGTCTGGTCTGTAGCTTAGTTAACTATGTGTTGTATCAGACCCTTGATTCACAATTTTCTTAAGACCCAGTCACCACGACTGTGAAACTTGCATTGAAAGCCTCAACCGAATTCGATATCTGTTAGCATTTATGTTTCCCGTTGATTGAAACAAACAGGTTGTCGAAACTACTTCCGAGAGAGAACAGTTATTGATGCTGAAGATCTCGGAGCTTCATTCCAGGTTCGATCATTTCCATCAGTGTATATCGGTACATCCACTCTCTCTCGTACCGGTTGCCACTTTAAGTTTCTAACAGTTTCATGTTTTTGCTCCATTGCTTTCAGGATATCCACTCTGACCGATGAACTAAACGCCGAAAGGCTAAAATCCGAACAAGTAAGTTTTGCTTGAAGGGAGAAAAATAATAAAATGATTTCATTATTGTTTGTTTCTGCTCCAAGTCAGTAATGGGTGTTCTTCGTAGTTGGAACGGCAGCTTATGAAATGGAAGGGGAAGGAGAAGGTGCTTGAAAGCTGAAAAGCTTTTGTATAGTGAACACAACTACTTGTAAATGAAGGTGGAGGGAGACATGTAAATGATGCATGCTGGTAAAAAGCACTGGAGTCAGCCATTGATCCAATATTTCAGGATCAGGAGTTCAACTTCTCATATGATTGATTGTTTTTGTCCAATCATTTGTGGCGGCCGGTCGAATCCTATGCTTGATAGATCTCTGGATACCATTCTTTCGATTTTTTCCCTATCATGTAGCTCGAATCGTGAGTCATTATCATCTTCTGAAAGTCCGATACTCAGTTATATGTTATCGTAATGATTAATTATTTAATTAGATTATAAGAGTCCAATCCATTATAGAATATTTGTACATTTTTATACGTTTGAAATTTAACTTGATTTGTTACGAATTCCAATCTACCAATGAGCTTGAGTCCGAGTTTGTTAAGACCTCTAAACAAGCCGAGCTCGAGCGGCTGCTACAAACCAAGCTGTACAAACCAAGCTGGGCAAAGTTTGGCTCGGCTGGTGTAGAGCAAATTCTTGATGGGCCGGAGTCCAGATTCTAGTAGATTACCAGGGCCGGAGTCCATGTTGCATCCGCGACTTCCATACTCGTCGCTTTTGGTGCCGAATTGTGTCCCAGTCACCCAGCCATCACTACAGCTCTTTTCCCGAGAAGTACCAACTTCGGAAATTTCGGGGAGCTGGTACAGAGATCAGCAACCTCGTCTCCTCCACGTCAATGGTGATTCTTACTTTCAATCCTCTTCCTCCTCCGTCAACTCTACGCTCTGCTGCTCTCACACCAAATCTGCCTTCCACCTGCGCTTCTTCACTACCAACCCTCCGACCACTGCTCCGTCGCTGCTCACAATCTCCGTCCAGCGTAATTTACGCAACATCTTAATCCGGTAATCGACTCCTTCCTTTTATCCTTCGTCCAGAAATTTAAGCGACTCTCCCTGTTTTGCAGAAACTGCTGCTGAATCCGAGGATCTCTAGACCCGCCGGAGGAGGACTGCTATTATGCAGAGCGGAGCTTTTTCAGGACGCGCCGTTCGCGGCTGCTATCGGCACGTGTATGCTGAGTTCGCTGCTATTGCCTGCCGCTACACCACCTTCTGATGAGGAATCCGATTCTGGATTGGATACTACTGATGCTCGCTTGGCAGTTATGGGGATCATCAGCTTCGTCCCCTACTTCAATTGGCTGGTTTGAATTTTTAAACAAAACCTTGGTTTGAATTTTCCATTTCGTACATTTCTGATTACTCGTCTCTATCTTCTAACGTCTGTTTTCCTTGTGATGTTCAGAGCTGGGTGTTTGCTTGGCTGGATACTGGGAAACGCCGCTATGCCGTCTACGCCCTTGTCTACCTCGCTCCGTACATCAGGTTTTCCAATTTTTTCCAGCTTCATTTTTTCTGCTGTGCTTCTCGAATTGGCTTCATTGATTGTAAGTTGAGAACACTGTTCATGGAGTCTTGCTTTGTGATTGCGAAAAAATGCTGGCAGGTCGAATCTGTCACTTTTCCCTGAGGATTCATGGCTGCCTATTGCTAGTATTTTCCTCGGCGTCATTCACGTTCAGGTTTCATCGCCATTTCCATGAATCTTTGTATCATCACGTCTTCCTACTTAAGATCAGTTTCAGTTGTTTATGCTTTTGTTTTTCCTGCTTTCATTTTTGAAGCTGGAAGCGAGTATTAAGAATGGAGATATTCAAGGATTTCAGCTCTTCAGTGAAGTTTCGAAGCTTCTTTCGTTCACGAAGGAGGAGATCGAGGACGGCATTACCGATGATGATAGACTATTTGAGGTATGTACTCACAGACTATCCATAAATTGTCAATTATATATCGTCTGATGATTTAAGTTTTTTAATATTGATTGATGCCAGGGGAGGAAGAAAGGACATAGGGATCTGCCATCTGATATTGGCAAGAAGCGTGATGCTAAGAAGAAGCCTTCCTCGAAACACCATGAACACTCAAATGGCGACTGGGATTAGTATAATAAGAATGTATTCGAGTTGAGAACAACGAGACATTTTCACATTATCAATCATTATCTTGTCTTCTCACTGCACTTCTGATTCATATAATATGCCAAACTACTACCACCAGGTTCCATCATTTGGAGCTTACAAATTCTTACTCTGCATTAGTTTGTGAAGAGGATGATTCTTTCAGGGGAAATGGACTTATAAGCCCCACCTTGAAGCAGTAATCCAGACTAACAGCAGAAAAGGCGAAAACCAGAACGCTCTGCGATACACAAACTGCACCATCAACACCATGAGACAAGATGCTTTCAATCTTGAGTTCTAACGGCGCTCCTCCGGCAAGCATTCCCAGCCCTGCATTGAAATCCGTTTCATTACAACATCTTTTTCTGCAGCAACACTAAAAGGAAAGGAAAAGAAAGGCCGTACCTTTCACGAAGCCAAATGCAGCATAAGTCCCTGTCTTGAGCTGGAAGTTATCGAGATCTCTTCTGACTGCATACCGAAAGGTTACTCCGAACAATGCACAGCTTATGAAGGTGGCTGCAATGGGAAGTAACAGCTGATCATAACTAGTTATTCCTGCCAGAGACACAGGAATAACTGCAAGTGATCCGACGAGTGCAGATACTCCTGCTGCCTTTATCGACTCCACCCTCTCGAGATCTTTCTCGGTTGCTCCTTGGTTCGAACCAGCTGAAAGCGATTTCTCAGCTTCTTCCACCAGAACGCTCGCAGCAATGATCTCCTGCTGGCATTCTTCTATCTTCAAACCATACAAAAAAAGCCATATAAAACAAGTGGAAACATTTCTGGCAATTGAAGTAAGAATTTGAACAGAGATGGACCTCAGAAGCTCTGGTTTCAAGCTGGTTGACGTACTCCTGCAATTGCTTAGCCTCAACTTCCTGTCTTTCAATCTCCTTAAGCTCTCTCCGTGCGATTTCCACTCTTTGTGACGCCTTGTCCAGCTCGTCAAGCAGCGCCTTGTTTTCTTCCTTGGCCAGTAGTTCCGCTACTTCCTCCCCCACCATGCCGGTGAGTGCGTTTTTGAAATTATAAGTGCTCCCTCCCGTTTCCTGTCCCCCGCCGCTGCATTTCACCACGACCGCCGTCGATCTGGCGGGAGCTGCACCGGAGAAGACCAGTAACGGTTGGAAATTTCTACTTGATGATAAGGTAGAGAAAGAAGTTGATCTGCTTCTTCTGGTTCTCGTGCTTGAAACGATTGGTTTCAGTGGCGAATTGTATTGAAGAGCTTGCTTGGCCGCCATTCTTTTGAATCGCAGTCACTCAAAACCGAAACGTTTCTTTCTGTTGGTTTTGAGTGAGAGGATAATAAATAAAAAGAAGCGAAGAGAGAAAACTGACGAAATACTATGTTGGCGTTGACCGTTGGAGGGTTTAAGCAGACGCTATTCTCCAGAAGAAGTGTTCTTCTTCTTCTTCTTCCTCTTCGTCGACCTCTCTCAGTCACAACAGTCATCATGGCGAATCTGCCGCCTAGGGTTTCTTCGCCGCCTTACTCGACGACTGCTTCCCCTGCTGACGGCGCTCCCGTAAAGCGCGTCGGAACTCACAATGGAAGTTTTCACTGCGACGAGGCTCTGGGCTGCTTCATGATTCGCCTCACCAGCAAGTTCGCCAACTCTGAAATCGTCCGCACCCGCGATCCCCAGGTTTTGAAGCTTCATGTTTTGCTGTTTCTTCTTGCTTACTGGTTTTCTAAGAGGGAGAGGGGGGGGGGGGGGGCTGGATTTCTATTTAAAAGCGAGATTGCCTGAATAGGTTAATTGGTTTCTGACTTGATATTCATAGTTAAGTTAGGTATGTTAGCATTGTTGCTGAGATGAAATGGTGTTTGCTATGGATCCACTCAAGTTTGATTTTATACAAGAGTTCTGGTGGAGGAACTGATTATGATGATGATCTGTAGGTACTGGAGACTCTGGATGCGGTGCTTGATGTTGGAGGTGTGTACGATCCGAACCGTGATCGGTATGATCACCACCAGAAGGGGTTTCAGGAGGTGTTTGGGCACGGATTCTCCACCAAACTAAGTAGTGCTGGACTGGTTTACAAGGTATTGTATCTATCCCCCATTGTTTTTATAGGGCAATCAGGTGCATATGGCTGATTGGTTTCTGCAGTAAGACTTTTCCATCAATTTTAGTTTGATCATATAACCAGTAATCTGATTCCATAAGCTTGCTATCCTTTGTTTAGCATTTCGGAAAGGAGATCATAGCCAAGGAGCTAGAGGTTGATGAAGAGCACCCGGATGTCCTCCGTTTGTTCCTTGCTGTTTACAAAAGCTTCATGGAGGTTCGTTTCGCCAAGCATGTTCAAAGCTCTTGTTCTTGTTTTTACTTACTCTTTATGAAACTCTTTGCCCCTTCATTTGCAGGCAATTGATGCTGTTGACAACGGAATCAACCAGTATGACACGGACAAGCCACCGAGATACGTAAATAACACTCACTTGTCGTCAAGGGTTGGGAGACTGAATCCGGACTGGACCGATCCAGATCAATCAGCTGAGAAAGAGAATGAGGCCTTCCTGCGAGCAATGGCTCTGGCCGGCAGCGAGTTTCTTGATGTGAGTGTCACTTCGATATTTGCTTCTTACTAACCGTGCACAAGTTGTTTCATATCTGCATATTCTTCATTGTTTGTTTATGCTTGCAGAGTCTTCGTTTCCATGCAAGGTCGTGGTTACCTGCACGTTCGGTAGTTCTCGAATGTCTCGCAGCTAGGTTCAACATCGATCCCAGCGGAGAAATCATGGTGTTAACAAGATTCTGCCCTGTAAGTAGGCCTACTTTGTTTATGTACGTTCATAGGGTCGAAAATTCGAAATCAAACATTTGATTTCGCTTGGTCGCAGTGGAAGCTTCATTTGTTTGAGCTCGAGGAGGAGATGAAGATTGAGCCTTCCATTAAATATGTTCTCTATGAGGTATAGCTATATCTCCTCTTAAACTCTACATTATGGTCTTTTTGCTCAAACTCAGAAATGTTGTGTGATTAATCGAAAAACAGGACGATAGGAGCAAACAATGGCGAGTACAAGCTGTAGCAGCCTCTCCAGACAGCTTCGAAAGCCGGAAACCTCTCCCAGCTCAATGGCGAGGGATGCGAGACGACGATCTCTCGAAACAATCCGGAATCCCTGCTTGTGTTTTCGTCCACATGAGCGGGTTCATCGGAGGGAACCAAAGCTCCGAAGGCGCCCTCGCCATGGCTAAAGCTGCCCTCAAGCTCTGATCCATTTCTATAGAAAGAATTCTGATTGCTTGTAACTCTGGTTTGAAATTTTGCAACGTCTGGAATTGAGAAATTTGCAGGAAAAAAAAAGAGGAAAATTACAAATAGGAGGGTGAAGATTGCCCAACCAACATAGGGCAAACGTAACAAATCCCCCCTTCTTATAAGTGCGCCTCTCATTTTCTTCTTTCTTCCTCACTGGTTTCTTTGCACTGTGATACTACGCCATGCCGACTCTCACTTCCCATCGTCTTCCCACTTCCTTCTTCACATCAAACCTCGCCGGAAGTTCCAAGATCAAAACGTTCCTCTGCAGCTCCAAATCCAAATCCTCCGTCAACTTCCATTTATCCTCCGCCGTATTCAAATCCTTAACTCATCTACGATACTCAGCTGGTTCCTCATCGGATCTATCATCGCCGGCTTCCGATTCGGCATCCATCACCTCCGCCGCCGTCTCATCTCAAAAGTCCATCAAGTCGCGACTCAGAGATGGAGAGACTCTCTACGGGCTCTTCCTACTCAGCTTCTCACCTACTCTCGCTGAGATCGCCGGCCTCTCCGGATACGATTTTGTCGTCGTTGATATGGAGCATGGACCTGGCGGGATTACCGAAGCTCTTCTCTGCATGCGTGCTCTAGCTGCTACGCAGACTCCGGCAATTTTGAGATTGCCGGAGAGTTCTCCTGCCTGGGCGAAGAAGGCTTTAGATCTAGGTCCACAAGGGATTATGTTCCCGATGGTGGATTCGGAAGAATCGGCGCGGAAAGCTGTGTCATACTGCCGATTCCCGCCGGCGGGGGTGCGTGGATCGGCGCATACGGTGGTGAGAGCTTCCAGCTACGGGATCGACGAAGGGTATTTGAGTAATTACGAGGAGGAGCTGCTGATTTTGTGCCAGGTTGAGAGCGAGGAAGGCGTGAAGAATGCAGGCGAGATCGCGGCCGTTGATGGGGTCGACTGCATCCAGATGGGCCCGCTGGATCTGAGCGCCAGCATGGGTTACTTGTGGGACCCGGGCCACAAGAAGGTCAGGCAGATGCTGCGGACGGCGGAGAAGACGGTGTTGGACTCCAAGCCTAACCGTAACGGTGGAGAAGGTGGTGGAGCCTACTTGTCCGGGTTCGCGATGCCGTTTGATGGGCCGGTTGATTTGAAAGCAAGAGGCTACCAAATGGTGTCCGGCGCCGTTGACATCGGGCTGTTCCGGAGCGCCGCCGTGGAGGACGTGAGGAAGTTCCGTTTGAGCTTGACGGAGGGGGCCGATGAGGGAGATGAAGAAGGTCCTGACGATGAAAAGTACTGGAGCGAGTAAACGGTGCCGTTACCAAACACCATGATCCAACCAATTTGAAGAGTGTAGTCCAGTTCAGATCATCTTTCCTGCTTTTCTTATGCTTTTGAGTTCTTTCATCTTCTCAGGATGCTAGGCTTGTTGAGTCTCTACCGTCTATCTTATTGCAATGCATCATTTTGAGATTTCGATTCCAGTGTTGCCTAAAGCTCAAGCTTAAGAGCCAACTTGAGTTGGAGTATGGTTCGAATATATGGCTCGTTGGGATACAAATTTGAATTCGGTGTTGACATTTTTAGCTCGAGCCAACTTGAGTTGGAGTATGGTTCGAATATATGGCTTGTTAGGATACAAATTTGAATTCGGTGCTGACATTAGGAGTTTTAGTGTGAAATAGACTGGACTAGTGAAGGAACCTTGTCACTGAGGCCTAGTTGAAGAGACTGGCAGCTGTCCCAACTTTACATAATTGATAACACCGTAGCAGATTCTTATCTCAACACCAAGCCAAACTGAACATGTGACTGCTCAAATTTAAAAAGCCTCCAGCTCCCTGCAGTCATTCTGCAACTTCAAACTCTTCTCATTCCTCGAAAAATGTCTTCATCCTCTACATTCACGGCCCTCATGAGATCCGACATGACCACGAGAATCACCACCGCCGCCTCACCGGAAAACCCGATCAAGGCCGGCCTCCGAGAAGGACACACCCTCTACGGCATTTTCCTAATGACCTTCTCTCCCACCCTGGCCGAGATCGCCGCTCTAGCCGGCTACGACTTCGTCGTAATCGACATGGAACACGGCCACGGAGGCATCTCCGACGCCTCCCTTGCCTCCACGCCCTGGCCGCCACCAACACCCCAGCCATCCTCCGGCTGTCGGAGAACTTCTCGACCTGGGCCAAAAAGGCCCTGGACTTAGGCCCGCAGGGCCTCATGTTCCCGCTAATCCACGACCCGGAATCCGCCAAGAAAGCAGTCTCTTACTGCTGCTACCCTCCCGCAGGGACACGTGGCGCCGCACACCCGGTGATCAGAGCGTCGAAATACGGCCTCGACGACGACTACGTGGCCAACAGCGACAGGGATCTATTTATAATCTGCCAGGTGGAATCGGTGGAGGCAGTGAATAGAACCGGAGTGATCACAGCAGTCGACGGTGTCGACTGTTTGATGGTGGGTCCGTTGGACTTGAGCGCGGACATGGGCTATTTAAACGACCCGGGACAGCAGAAAGTGAAGGAGATGATAAGCGAGGCCGAGGAGGCTGTGTTGGGCCGGATTAGAAGTAAAGGTTTCGGGATCTATTTGCGATGGGGAAAGATGGGCTTGGGCCGGAGGAGCTGAGAAACAGGGGATACCACATGGTGTGTGGGGCCGCCGATGTAAGCTTGTTTAGGGACGCCGCTGTTGGCGACGTGAACAGGTTTAGAGTGTCTTAGTAGAAAAATGAGCAACTAGATCGATTAGTAAAGGAATTAATAATAAATAAATGGTTCATGTTGTACATATTTTATTTTGTGTAGTTTATATTTTAATATAAATAATTATATCAAATAATTTTTATTGTATTAGTCGTCTATATAATAATGAGTCGTTTGAATAGAAAATTTAAATGGGTAATTTAAAGGTGATTTGGATTTTTGAAGAGATTTCGTCTTTAAATCACCTATTTGAGATATAATAAAAATATTTTGGGAAATTTGAAATCACTTTACGGGTCTAAAGAGGATTTTGTGGATGATTTTAAATTACCTAAAAGAAGTAGAAATTTTAAAAAAAGGGAGAGATTTGAGAATTTTTACCAAAATTAACTCTTATTTTTTAAAGTAATTGATATGATTATAAATAAATTGAAGATATTTTTATATTTTTATATTTTATATTCTATTATTATTAATTTTTTTATAATAATTACATTCAAAATCATCAATAAATCACTCATTTAAATGGTCTATTTCAAAAATAACAAATTTTCATTCAAATTTATAGCTATTTCAATTATTTTCTATTTCAAATCACCAACCCAAACGACCCGTTAAGAGATTATGAATAACGTAGCTATAAAAAAAACGTCTTCCATATTTTACTTCGTACAATTTATATTTTAAAATATAAATAACTAATATACCTTTACCAAAATATTATTTATTAAACCAATTCTTATCATATTAATCATCAAATACAATAAGAAATTTGTGAAAATAAAAATCTAAAAAACAGAGATATTTAAAGATCGTCTAATCATACGAGTTAATTGAACAAAAAAAATTGGTAAATAAATATTTTAATAAAGATATAATCGTCATTTCGGAAATTACAGAGAGAGTCAGTTTCAGATTTTATTTTCGTTTTTGTATGTTGACGCGCCTTTGGTTTCTGTCTGTCGGTGGGGGGGCCATCTTGTTTCGTCGTGCCAGTCAGTAGCTGGTTTTAATGCTTCGTAGCTTTGGCATTTGATTCCGCGATTCAGATCTGGAATTGCGGTACTGATTATTAGTTTACTGTGTTGCTTTTGTTCGTCATTATTTCCCGCAATATATTCCAACTGAGGATCTCACCTGCTGGGGCTTCAATGAATATTATACGAAGAATTATATGGTCAACACTCAGATCAGCGATGATCGCATGAGCAAATTGTTATGAACAAGAAAAAATTCAAGTTCACCAAAGCAAACAACAAAGAATTGCAAATCCGTGGGCCCAGGGGTAAAGATGTCCATTTTCTAACTTTGTTTTACCGTCAAGTTGATCGTTGGCCAGCAGCAGCAAGATAGAGAGAGAGAGAGAGAGAGAGAGAGAGAGAGAGAGAGAGAGAGAGAGAGACATCTTCCTTCAGATTTCTCTTTTAATATTTAAGCAACACCTTCACTCGCCATTTCTTCCTCACCGTCACCTCACAAACACTCTCTTCTCCGCTTCCTTTACGATCTCCATTACTCTGCATCAATGGAGATCTTCTACTTCCTCGTCTTCGGAGGCCTCTCCGCCGTCGTGGCCGTCCTTGAATTCAGCAAAAACAACAAAGATCGCGTCAGCACTTCCTCCGTTTTCAATTCCTTCAAGAACAACTATCTCCTCGTCTACTCCCTCATGATGGGTACAGTCTCTCTCTCTCTCGATCCATTTCCTCCACTCAATGCAACTATCGATGAATCGCATTCATATTGCTGATCTGAGCTTGATATGCTCTTTTTAGCGCTTTATTTTCATTTCCAGTTATGTCTACTTTTAAGATCTGAGCTTAAAATCCTGGACTAGCATTTTGGTATTCAAATTTTCAATGATACTCGATCTATGCATTTGCTTTCTGATTGCTATGTAATTTATTTCGTTTGGTGGATTTTGACTTGTTCTGTGGCGATTTTACAGCTGGAGACTGGTTGCAGGGTCCGTACGTTTACTACTTGTACCAACAGTATGGTTATGGAAAGGGAGATATTGGCCAGCTCTTCATTGCTGGTTTTGGATCCTCTATGCTATTTGGCACCATTGTTGGTTCTCTTGCTGACCAACAGTAAGATCCTCATTGAACAGCTTTCGAATTCATTTGTAGAGAAAATGTTGGCATGGATTTGGTACTGACGTTTGGTAAATGGCGTTCCAGGGGACGAAAGAGAGCCTGTGTTACTTACTGCATCACTTACATTTTGAGTTGCGCCACCAAGCACTCTCCTCATTACAAGGTCTTGATGCTTGGACGTATACTCGGAGGCATTGCTACTTCTCTGTTATTTTCAGCCTTCGAGTCTTGGCTAGTTGCTGAACACTTCAAGGTGCAGTTCCCTTGCTTTTGTCGACATATTTGAATCCAAATGAAATACCTTTTTTTCCATTCAAATGTCTTCCAGAGTATGTCCTACATGTGTTCTTATCGGTAGATGGAATTATTGTAGTAAGGGATTTTGACCTCTTCTTGTCTGGACTGATTGTGGCGTTTTTTCTTCTTCTAATGCTTTTGTAATCAAATCTGCAGAGAGGTTTTGAGGCGCAATGGCTTTCTCTAACGTTCTCCAAGGCCATATTCCTTGGCAACGGCTTAGTTGCTATTATTGCTGGATTGTTTGGAAATGTGCTAGTCGATGCACTGGCACTCGGACCTGTTGCTCCTTTTGATGCTGCCGCGTGCTTTCTTGCCATCGGTTTGGCAGTTATATTGTCTTCCTGGTCGGAAAATTACGGAGACCCTTCAGAAAACAAGGGTTTGATGTCACAATTCAGAGCAGCTGCTGTTGCCATCGCCTCTGGTGAGTCCCTACTGTGGTTTCCCAAAGTTTGGTTAAGTTTGGCGAGTTTTATAGACTTCATTTGATAGATAAGATGTGGTTTCTCTCCCGTTTTTCAATCTCCTTTGATAGTCCTTGCTAAATTATTCTCTTAATTTTGTTGAATTGTATAAATTGGGCTCTGCAACTCATACGAGATTCAAAATATTCATGGTTTCTGACTTTGTTGCTATTTAAATGAGTCAGATGAGAAGATTGCATTGTTGGGTGCCATCCAATCCCTGTTTGAAGGTTCGATGTACACCTTCGTGTTCCTGTGGACTCCTGCGCTGAGCCCCTACGGTGAGGACATCCCACACGGATTCATTTTTGCAACGTTCATGCTGGCTTCAATGTTGGGAAGTTCTGTGGCCTCCCGGTTGCTCTCCCGTTCGTCCCCAAAAGTCGAGAGTTATATGCAGATAGTGTTCTTGATCTCGGCAGCCGCCCTTATGCTTCCTGTTGTAACAAGTGTACGTTATCAAGTCTCTCTCTCCATCTCTCTCTCGCTCTTGCACTATAATGCTTCAACGTTGACAACTGACTGGTGGATTCTATATGCAGTTCTTAGTGGCGTCAACTGGAGTCAAAGGAGGAAGTATCTCGTTTTCTGGCTGCATCCAGCTTATCGGATTTTGCGTGTTTGAGGGTTGCGTCGGTCTATTCTGGCCGTCAATCATGAAAATGCGATCCCAATACATCCCGGAGGAGGCCAGAAGTACCATCATGAACTTCTTCCGCATCCCTCTCAATATCTTTGTGTGCGTGGTGTTGTACAATGTAAGTTTCTCTCAAAACCATCGTCGGAAGATCCCACCAATATATGTCCTTCGATAATAAATGGCTGTTGGACGTATTAATGATGGTTGTTTTGTGCTCTTTGCTGTAGGTTGATGCATTCCCAATCATTGTGATGTTCGGAATGTGCTCGATTTTCCTCTTTGTCGCTTCCCTTCTACAGCGCAGGCTGATGTTCATTGTTGATCTTCAAAAATCAAGTAAGCTTGTAGATTTGCCTTCACTAGAAGGCATTTTGTGTGTGTGTGTGTGTTATATGCGATGATGTATTGTAAATTATATCGAGTCATGCATATTTGAAAGCCAGAGAATCAACTTCCTCGTATATGTTGATTATTGAAGCCACATTTGTGAGAAATCTGAAATTAGCATTAGCTAATATGTCGAGATTTCGTACGAATGCAGAATCAGACGACTGGACAACAATGAAGGAATTGGGTACAGAGGAAGAGCCACTAAACGCTTGAACGAATGCACTAACGAAGCGCTCCGAGATTCTTTTCGAAATTGCAAGCATACTTATTATACATCCTGGAAAGGATTTGCCGGATTCGAGTGCCTCACTACTACACTTGCAGAAACAGAAGGGTTTAAAGGGCGCGACGAGAACTTAGACGATGATCAAGTGTAGAAATATATGAGTTCTTTAGATCATAAACGAATTTTTTTTTTAGATATTGTTTTTATCTGCAGCTACTGTGACGTAGGACTGGCACTACTGGTTTCTACATGTGTTGAGTATAGTAGAGAATCAGCTAAATGTATTGATTTTTTTTTTCTTGGATTTAGTTCTCAAGTAGAGATTATTTAGGCCGTGTTTAGTATCCATTCAAGACTTGCTAAGAAAGCGAATAAGCCGACTTTATTCCCATGAAAATGGTAAGACAAATAATATCTCGTTTAATTATTTTCTTCTTAAATCAAACATCGACTCACTTCATCAAACATATCTCAATTATAATACTTCTACCCCCTCTATTTTACAAACTTAACAAAGAGGCCTATTTACTATTAAAAACTATTTTTGTCCCCTCCTATTTTCTCTCCCCTCCTGCATCTCATTATGACCGTCTATGTTTCACCTCCACTCTGCCTCCAACTTCATTTTACTTTGGAATCAGACTTCTACCATATATTCCACTTATTCTCTATCATATATCCTCATTCAATAAAATCTATAACCTTTCTAAATTTTTGGGAGCTCCATATTAGTTTTCATCTTCCTTTGATCCCTAACCTTTTCAAGATTTTGATCAAATTGAAGAAATCTCCCCACACAAAAACTGTACTATTTAACCCCCTATCGTAATAATCGTTCATGGAGGGAAAGCTGCACAGAGGATTCACCATTTGATTAATTAGGTAGCCCCAAAGATTGGAGTCAACAAATCTATTTTGAGTCGATTTTTGAAACAGAGCATGGCTTTTGTGGAGGTCGACGAGTGCATTAATTTTGAAGGTGGGTAGAATCGAACTGGTTGATGGCTGACGACATAACTAATTCTACTAGTATGAAGGAGGAAGATAATTATATTCAACTTGAAGGAGGAAGATAATTATATTCAACTTGAAGGAGGAAGATAATTATATTCAACTTGAAGGAGGAAGATGCTTATATTCAACTAGATGAAGAAGGAACTAGTGGAGGAGGAGTATGATTCAACTGGTTGAAAGGTCGCCGCCTCCCCGATCTTAGACAGAGAGGTTGCGGCTGTAATTTAAGTAGAAAGATGAATTGCCCGGAGATGAATGAGAAAGATGTTTATTCGGGTAAATCTTACCCACTGAAAATTATTGTAAGAAATAAAATTAAACAAGGCATAATTATCATACTAAAAAGCCACATGTCATCCTGGATGATGTGGCAATGCTAATTAGGCAAAAAATAATGGTAAGATAACTGATGGAGTAACAAAAGGAGACGTTTAGCAAGCTGGTAAAGTAGAAAGGGGTAAAAATAGTATTTAATAGTAGAGGGACCTTGTTGTTAGCTTGGTAAAATAAAGGGGGTAAAAATACTGTTATCCCTATCTCAATCAACCATAATTAAAATTGACTCGCTTTATCAAACATATCTCAACCAACCACACAATTAAACTACTGAGAGGAATATGAACATAGATATTGCCAATAAACTTTTAAGTTTGACCATAAAAAATTTTAGTTTATAGTTTTAGTTGTTTTCACTTAGAAAGTAATTAAGCCAATTTGAAAATTATCAACACGAATAAAATGTTAAAAATATATATTTTGAACTTCATTTGAAAAACATAACATAGCGAAACATTAAATTTTAATCATTTCCAACATGCATGTCAGATATTAGCCAATTTGAAAATTTGAAAATTTTCATGTCAATATTTGTCAATTTTCAAAAGGGGTTAACCTTTGGAAATGAGCCAATTTAGCATGAAAATTTCAAAATTTTCAAATCGACTAATATTTGACATGCATATTGAAAATGGCTAAAATATCAAGGTTCGTAATGATAACCGTGCAAATAATGGTCCAATAAAGTTAAAAACAATTTTATTGATATAAATTCAATTCAAGTAGATTTTGTCCAATTTAGTATTTCAGCCATTACTCACTCTCTCATCGGGACTCCAATTGATGCAAAGTCAACGGTATTAGAAAGCAAAGAAGATATACTCGATTATTGCAGAGTCTCGGCGAGAGAAAGCACGGGAGCGACCACCGAAAAGCAAGACAAGTACTAGGAAGCTCTCATTATGTCAGTAATACCCCGAGTACGGACTCTTTCATCAATAGTATCGGCGATGACCGTTAACGTCCGCTCTAGTTACTATGAATCAAACGAAGGAAATGTTGATAAAAATTAAAGAAGAACTGCAACAGCAAACTTCTGGATAGTTGTTTACAAGTTTAACAACCAGGTGTGGGACTGTGATCCATTCTTCCAGATGTAGATGCGAAAGCAGCTTCAAGTTCTTGCTTTGACAGAATTCTCGTCGAGGGACCGAATTTCGCCATCTCAAGGGAACCAACTGCTTCCAAGCTCACTGGTTGCACTGAGAACCAGTTCTCAAGAGCTTCAATGGTTCTATCCATGAAATCTGCTCTCTGCATATACTCCCTCATTCGGCACACAAATTCCGTATGCTCTCTCGCCTGCAAGTTGTAAGCTGGCAAGTTAAGTCAGAAGATCTCTGAACCTTTTTCTGAAAGAAAACAATCCACTATACCAATCTGTATCCAGGGGCACGAGATGGCAGCTTCAGATACTCCATATTCCGATCCTCGAAGTCCCACAGAAACGAAGTGTGGTGAATCCACCGGCTTTTCGTTATCGATTGAGCATTCCCACCGAACTTTCGATCACCAAATACATAATCTGGTGAAAAACAAACATCTTAGGAATGGAGCAAACAGTTCGTCAATGGGAAAGATCATTTCTTTTTTCTGTTACCGTTCTCCCGCAGATGGAAATCACCTATCCCTCGAAACACTTGATCATACAAAACACCACTCCATTGCATAATCGAACGAGGGTATGGCTGCACCTTTGGAATATCGTCCTTGTTGCATATGAGAGTGACGAAAATCGTCCCGCCGTCGACAATCACAGTCCCGCCACCAGTGAACCTTCTGATAACAGGAGGAACTTTATCGTCTGATGCTAATACAAGCTTGCTATTGAGAAGCTCTGCAGGTTTCCTATATAAATTATTTGAAATTCAAATTCAAATTCTTAAACCTAAGGATATGAGAGAGTTCAATTGATTACCCTGATACGCCCATGACGATGGAAGGGGAATTTGTTCCGTCGTTTATGATACACCAATTATCTGTAGATGTTCGTAGGAGCTTCTCTTCCAGCTGGAGTTGCTCCAGTATCGGCATTCCTTCGGATCTGATCAGATTCATCAGCGGGAGACTCAGTTTTCCGGAGTGGCGAAGAACAGTCATGATTGAGGATAAGGAGAACTGATATCGCCGGCTGACTGATATTGGGAGGGTCGCCGGAAGCTTTGAATTGACTCGTCGGGGGGCTGTGTCTCCTGTCTCCTCTCTGACGGGTGGCGGAGTTGGGATTGACCAAGTCGACGTTGATCGAAGCTTGCCGGTCTGGATCTCAAGCTTGCAGGGTTCGTTTCTGTTTGGTTATAGAATTTTAACCGAAAAGATGGTGGGAGTGACCATTTTGATGAATGTGTGGAGAAAAGAAAGTTTGTGATCAGAATGTATTATCTCTATAAGTGAGGTACAAAAGTGTTAATTACCTATCGAAGGAAAGTTACGAAGGAGTAAGGGAGTCCAAGTGCAGTAGCTCTAGTAGAGTTGTGTGTTCGGTGATCTGAAAGTTTTGGATTTGAATTTAGTATATTTTACGAAATGGATATATGTAGTGTTTATTTTCTTATCTTCTATCTTATATCGATTGAAAATTTTGATCTACCCTAAAAAAAATTGGAGAATAAAGGAAGAAAAAGATTTAAACAAGTAGTCTACACTTCTTAGCATATGATCAAATAGGCTTGGTAATGTATGAAATTATATAAGTCAAGCATTTTTTTATAATGAGGAATCCCTTGCATAAGTTAAATTTTAAGAGTCGTTGATTTTTAGCTTGATATTTATTTAAATAGATCAAAGATGTTGCGATAAAATAGTGAAGATTAAAGAATCTGTTCCTTATAATTTATGTTGAAAATCGGGAGAACTACCATCACCTCGTTTGATAAGTCAAAATATTTTATCATCTCATACTTCCCAAAAATCTCATCACAAAACTATTTCGCTAGAAACTTTATTGAGAAATTTGGGTGCGATATATATACTTTAATATTCGCATCCAGTTTGTACTCTTAACTTAACAAGTTACGAATTTACCCATAAGAATATCCAATCACAACTCACATTTACTATTTTTGATCAGTTCAAATTCGGAGTGGACAAACATAATAACAATTATAATTATCATCCCTCCCGAATGCCACAATGCTATGTGCAAATCAAACAAAATCTATAGAAAAAAACAACAAGATCATCAGCTAGAAACAGGACATCCTTTGGCGACAACACCTGGAGCAGTAGGACAAGAAGCCAAAGCTCAAATTCTCCAAACCCAGAAACAAATACAGCAACACTCCCATAAACGCCAGCCCGGCATCCAACGAACCCGACAGCACATAGTTGTACCTCTGCCACAGCTCTGGCTTGTACCTGTACACCACGAACCCGGACATGAACCCGACCAGCACCCAGCTCGTGAAAGTGACTGCAGTAGCGGGAGGCATGCACCCCGAGGTGGCCCCGATGAGGACTGGCATGTTGATGAGCCTTATCCGATGTTGCCTAGGGAATGCCTTTGTGGCTAGCCACACTAGGACAGGAGCGACCGCTCCTCCTAAGAAGAACCAGTTTACAACAGAGTATGCTCCTAGGTCTCCGAATATCCCGCGGGGCCCGATTAGCCTCCATATCGCGGTGGCATCGTAGAAAACAGTGTCGGTTGGGCAACGTCCATACGTTGTTCGAGTATGTGTGCTGGCAGATGTCTGGGATCGTCTCCATTAGCCACCATGATGTGCCTAGGTACGTCAAGCACGCTACGAGTGTCCCTACAACCTGATCACATACCCAAAATCACGCATTTTAGGCTATACATTTTAACCAAAATTTTACGTTTAGTTTGACCCAGGTCGAAAGTTGGATGAAATTATCTGAGTCATGAACATAGTTCTAGGAGGGATCTTCATGTAGTGGCCGAGTTTGAAGTCTTGGAGGAAAACAATGGCTTGGGTCATGCTTATAGATCCATAAGTCTTGAAGCACATGTTTGCTACAGGGTAACCAGGGTATATATACCCTATTATGTACTATGTTATTATCTTCAGCCAAGGAGTTTGCCATTTTTTCAAAATCAAAAGGAGCGGCCGGCCGGGCCTATTTTTTAAAAAAAAAATTCTGAAATTAATTATTAATTATTGTGATTAGTATAATTAGAGAATTTTTAGGGTATGATTAGTGTAATTAGAGAATGTTAGTAAATATTTTGAATAATTAGGATTTTGTTAGTGAATAATAATTAGGGTTTTGTTAGTGAATAATCTTGTTCAGAGCGTACCTAATCTTGTTCGGCTGTGTGCGCGTCGCAAGCATGTCTCTTATTTCGCTCTTCTCTTCACTCGTAAGTGCATTACTTTCTGTGCTAGCTTCGGGATATGACACAAAAAATGGTTGTGGTAACCTTTTGATATTGTACGATTGTTGGTGTGGCCTACACCGTCAATGAAGAACTTCCAATCGCCACCTACGACCCGATACCTCACCGCCAGTTTGAAGGGGCAGTTACACTTTTTCGTCTTCGTAATCCGTTTCGGCGGGTCGGAACATGAGGATTTACGCACAGGTCCCCGAGAGCAATAAAGATACACACGTGCTCTCGCTCTGCCCTATTTATTTTGTTCCTTCCTTTAGTCAACTTGAAATTAAACGTCTGGGCAATTCGCTTGGCGGCTTCAAAAGCTTCATCGACTGTATCGTAAACATCGTCGGATAAAAAGTGTTCGGTGTAATTGATGTCGTCACCCTTACTCACCGATGAATCTCCCTACATTATAAACACACAACACATCATTATCGACCCCAATTTCGTATTACTTCAACATTTCCAAAAATATCATTATCGACCGCTTACCGAAGTGCTCATGCCGTGTCAGTGCATCCACGGAACGTTAATATCGTGTGAACAATGTGTTTATCTGAAACGAGCTTCCGGCCGGGGCCTCTTGTGGCCGATTTTTTCAATCCATCCCGTAATGTGATCACCGAATTGTAAGGATAAACGTACCGTGAGAGGTTTTCGAAATAAATATTTTGATAGTTTCGTCGGTACAAAGTTTCCCAAATTATACATTTTGATAGTTTTGTCGATACAAAGTTTTTCGAATTAGTAAATTTGAATAGTTTCGTCATTACGAAGTTTAGGACCTCATATAATTCAAAAAAGAGGGCGTGAAATAGTATTCCTCTTATTATTTGTCCATATCCATTTCTCTAGGCTTCCCGCGAATTACGAACACCGAAAGGAACCAAACTTTTCATCTGCCTACTGGAACCCTAATCGTCTGTAAAATCCTCCCAAAATTCTCCGACGAACCATGGCCAGACCAATAGATCCGGCCAAATATATATGTGAATGGGTTATGAATTTCGTTCGCCGCGAACCAAATCCAGCTTCCATCCTTAAAGCAGTCGTCGTCACTCTCAACTCCTCGTTATCCGAGTTCGCTGACCGTCGCGCGAACAAGGTTCGGATTCTCAAGTTAATACAATCACTAATCGCCGGTGGGTCGGTCTCCGAGCCTATACTCGAGTTACTTGAAGCGATAGAGCAGATAGACCGGGAGAACGGCGAAGAAACCCCGACGTCTGAAAAGATGAAAGCCGCAGCCGCCTACTGCGCGGTGGCGGTGCAGTGTACGGTGGGGGATGGAGACGTCAAATTCGAGCTCAGTGATCGGATATGGAGAGTTAGGGTTCTTAAGTTGGAGATGTCTGGAAGGAGCCATTTGGTTACGGATGTGCTGACGGGTTTTAGGGATGCAGCCGAGGGTGCTCTCTGGGTTGCTCGTGATTTGGTCAGGTTTAAGGAAGTGGCGACCAAGATTGTTGCCGCGAATTATGTTCGATCTTACTTAGATGAGGCCATGGCGGCGGTGGCTTGTTCTTCAAGTGAGCAAGACACTCTTCCTGGGTCTCTGGCGGCTGGTAAGTTGGCATATTTAATAGTTCATTTGTTGAGTGTACTTTAAGATATGGAGTTTCTGAATGATGCGTTAGCCTTTAGTTGTTCATCATCACATTTTGCTTTAGCCTTTAGTTGATCAGGCGTGTTATTTAGCAAATGCTCGATTTCTCTGGTTTATGTAGGAATCCCAAGTACATCTCTGGTATCTAGCCCCCCTGAAGTTCAGCAAGCATGTCTAGATACACTCAGATCATGTGTCGCCAAGTTACAAGCTGTGAATGATCCTCTTCCCAATGCTCGGCAGGTCTTTGAGTCATTGAGTGCTGAAGCACCATCCGACGTGGAGAGACCAGTTGGAAACCGGGACGAGAGAAATGTGGATGTTCTTCACTCATCTTCTAATGCTAGTGTGCCCGAACCCTCCGCTCAGCAGGGTCGTCAATGCTTTCAGACTGGCCAGAGCAGTAAAACAGCAGCTGGTTCGCCGGTGAGGCATCAAAATCTTCTGAAACCAGGCTTGATAACAAGGGGACTTGTTGCTCACCCATCTGTTGATGCTAGTATCCTTGACATCCCAGCTGAAAAGGATAAGAGGAAAGAAGTAATCGTAATCAGCAATGGACTCGAATCCTCCGGTCAGCTGCATGATGAATGCTTTCAGATTGACCAGAGCAACAAGGCAGCAGCTAGTTCGTCGACTGCTAGCAGCACAAATGATTTATCGCCTGCTGAAGTTGTTTCGAAATCCGGTTGGATGACAAGGAAAAACACTGCTGGCAGCTCACATGATTCATCGACTGCTGAAGCTGTTTCGAAATCCGGTTTGATGACAAGGAAAAACACTGCTGGCAGCACACATGATTCATTGACTGCTGAAGCTGTTTTGAAATCCAGTTTGATGACAAAGAAAAACACTGCTGGCAGCACACATGATTCATTGACTGCTGAAGCTGTTTCGAAATCCGGTTTGATGACAAGGAAAAACACTGCTGGTAGCACACATGATTCATTGACTGCTGAAGCTGTTTCGAAATCCGGTTTGATGACAAGGAAAAACACTGCTGGTAGCACACATGATTCATCGACTGCTGAAGCACCACAAAACATTTCTCACCCAGCTAGTGTGCTTGGCATCCCAGCTGAAGTAGGTAGACCTACACCTTCCTCCTCTCAGAAGGATTGCCATGAGAGCCAGCAGGCCGATAAAAACAAGGCAGTTGGTGAGTCATCCAGGCATCCAAATGTTCCAATGGTTGATGCAGTTTGCAGCTCAGCTGATGGACCATCTGGAAGAAAAAGAACTCGAACGACAGTCGCCATGCCTCCTCCATTAGCGAAGAAGCTGAGGAGAAAAGTAAATCGATGGTCCCGTGCGGAGGTGGAAGCCCTGGAAGATGGCGTGAGAGAGTACGAACAAACAACGAGTCTTTCTTTGCATTAGTACCACAGATGAATTGGATATTTTTGATAGTTGCTCTTTCTTAAATTTGCTCTGCAGTTATGGAACTGGCCTCTGGAAGGCCATTTTGAAGTCGAGACAACAAGTGCTTGGTGCGAGGAATGAGGTCATATACACACTCCCCTTCCCTTCCTTTGTAACTAGTTACAAAGCATGGCTTTTTATTCAAGATTGAACCTTTGTTTTGCAGGTTGATCTAAAGGACAAGTGGAGGAACTTGCATAAGCATCAGTAGATCGAAACCGATGCAGGTCCCTGCTCCATTTTGTGACGAGGTAGTTGACTCGTAATAGTAGTATCTAATGAAGACGGTGGTTATTTTGTAAGTGGGTGGATTTTAACCGACTGACCAACCCTTTTGACATGGTGCTGATGAACTACTACTGTAAATTGTAAAGTGCCACTGATGTTATGCTTTCTGGTTGTAATGGAATTTGGAACTCTGTTTCGTCCATCTATATATATAGTAAGAGATGGTTTGGTGCTTTGATTTGGGAGCTTGTCTCCTGAATTTTGGTCCATTTAAATGACTAGAAAAGATGTTTCGGTTAATACCACTGTAGCATAGAGTCTCCAATCCTGCCAACACAGAAGAACAATGCCCAAAATTGAAATAGAGATACCAAAGCTAAACTCAAAATGAACAACGCATCACAATAATTGCACGAGTATCTAACCCTGGAAACTCGAATCTCATTGCGGAAACGATGGATCTTATATCAGAAACGCTATCGATTCTTATAAAGAGAGTACAACGATTTATAGGCACACTCTACATAACTCATACAATTTCTACCATTAATGTACATGAATGTGAAGTTAAGTGCAATCAAAGGGAAATTCAAGGAGTTACACCCATCATTTGCACCCATCACTGAGCTGCGATTTGGATGAGTTGCTCGGCCACAGCTCACCGGCTGACTTTGTAGTTATCGGCCAGCAACTCGTTGCCGGAGGGACGAAGACACTGATTTGATGATGTTGCTAGATTTCTTTGTTAACCATCTATTCTTTTCTTGTTGCAACAAAATGATCAAACCAGTTATGTACAGACAAATCTGAAACAGTAGAATTTCAATGGTAAAAAGTAACTCAACAAACAATGAAATCAACCCCAAAACCGAAAAGGTGCTGCCCCAGCCACAACTAAAAATCAATCACTGAAGCAAAACCAACGAGAAAAGATCTAACAACAGAAATATAATACAAAATCACACAACAGCTATCTTTCTCCTGGCAATCCACTTCAATTTAGCATTCTCCACTGCTTCTTCCCTCATCCTCGACAGTTCTTGGAAAACCACATTATACTGCACATCAATTGCAGAAAGCTCCATCTGAAGCAGCTCATCTTCCTCCTTTTCTTTCTCAGCAAGGGACAGACAGCTCATACTGGACAAGCTCAGGTCTGCAGGAACGTCGGAGGACGAAATGGCGTCCGAACACGACGAGAGTGAGAGGTAAAAGTCGGCAGTAACATCGGAATTGATCATCGCCCAATTATCCTGCTCGTTACTGCTACGAACTGTGTTTGAAGTTGAGTTGCTCTGTATGCCATATGAACCGTTCTGGATACTTATTGCACTGGTAAGCGAATGATCCTTGCTAGCACTGAGTTTCGCTATCAAGCTGTCTATTAACTCAGCAATGACAGCGACATCTTCGCTCGACAGTACGAGTTGTTCAACCATCTCCTCTGCTATTGTGAGAGTGGTATCTGAGTCGAGAAAAAAGGAGAAGTGTATGTACCTTCCTCGTCCTGTAAAATAAAGCAAAGGCAATAAATAATAATTATGCAGTCGAAGTAATTCAGCAATTGATGAAAGAAAAAGACTAACCGGATGGATCTGAAATGTGGAGAGACATCGAGATTGTATTATCGTCATCATTTTTCACCCCTCTTAATCTGAATCCATGGCTCTCAGTGTATTTCTCAACTTCTACAGGTGAGACTTGCATAGGTTCGACCATGCTTTCCGTGCCCGAAGTTTTTGATGACTTCTTGCTATTACCATCTATTTCCATTGCAAATGGTTCTGATGGAAGCGACAGCTTCAGAGAATTAGAGACCTCCTTTGCACTCTCAGTTGCCAAAAAGGGGTCTTTAAGGAGCTCAATTGCAGGTAGTCTCGCAGATGCTGGGACTAAACACTTCTCTATGAACTCCTTAACTTGAGGGTTATCGACTTTAGCAAGGGAGGCTGGCTTCACACCCTGCAGCCAAAAAAAGGCAATATTAAAACTAACAGCGTTTACCAGCGAAAAATCAGAAACTAACAATGAAGAAAAGTTTTACCGAGGAAACTTTCTTGTAAATCTGTGCTGGATTTCTGCATTCGCAGTAAGGGTATTCAAAAGTAACCAACTCTAGCATGCACATGCCGAAAGAATAGATGTCAACGAGTTCAGTGTATTCTTCATCGTAGAGCTCTGGAGCCATGAATTCAGGAGTACCTATTCAACACATGAATTAAGATTATCAATACCAAGCAATAAAATGAGAAAACTGAGTACTCAACATCACAATTTTGCATCAGCTGAAGATAATTAGGCTACAATAGTTCCCTGAGGATAGAAGTATTACCTATAACACTTCGGGCAGTTGGCTGCTGCAGGATTGTGGCTAACCCAAGATCTCCGATTTTAACTTCTCCAGTGTTGCCATTGACAAACACATTGTCACATTTCAAATCGCGATGAATAATAGGAGGATTGTGACTGTGCAAGTAGTGTAAGCCTCTAAGAATCTGTCTGGCCCAGTTTTTGATAGCCTTCAAATCAACATTCTTATGTTTCTTGCGATATCTAAGTTACAGAAATTAAACAACAGTAAGTACAAGCAGAAAACCTGAAAAACTGGAAAGGAAAAAAAAGTTAGATTTTACAAGCATCACTTACTGCCTCAAACTGCCAGAAGTGAACAGCTCTGTTATCATGTTGATAGTTCCGGTCTTGTCATCCACCCAAGAGTGATAGGACTTGATTATATTTACATTCTTCAAAGATTTAAGCAGATGAACCTCAGAATACAGCCTCTCCAGCTGTTCTGGCGTCTGTAATGCATCTTCAACATTCATTTGGTTCCAAGCAACTTCAATGCCGTTAACCTCATCAAATGCCTTATATCTGTCATAAAATACAGAAGCAGCTCGTGTCGTAAGTACATGGAATTTCCCATGATAGTCGATAACATTTAATCGATTGCAAAATTAACAGATGAGGAGGATGTAAGCAAAGGGAACATACACAGTCTTGAATGCCCCTCTGCCCAAGATATCATCATACTGGAGATTGAAAAAAAAAAGGAAAAAGAAATATCATAACCTCAAAACAAGCTATCAACATAGTAAACTGTACTAATTCACAAATCCATTTATTGATTTCATCCCATGAAACGCAATCATAGTGATAGATAACGATGTCAGCTCAATCCAGAGAAGACCCAAAATGATCCAAATAAAGCTCAATCCAGAGAAGACCCAAAATGATCCAAATAAAGCTCAATCCAGAGAAGACCCAAAATGATCCAAATAAAGCTCAATCCAGAGAAGACCCAAAATGATCCAAATAAAGCTCAATCCAGAGAAGACCCAAAATGATGCACACAAAGCTCAATGCAGAGAAGACCCAAAAATGATGCACATAAAGTCTTCAGCTGAGACTATACTAATGCATATACTAATCCATGATTTGGTCAATTGATTTACGGAGAAATAAGTTCAAATCAGCTCGATTCATAGCTGCGTACACGAATATAATTAGACCACAAAGAAGCCAATAATGCGGGAAATGCATACCCGAATGTAACGACCAGTCGGATCTGTTTCCACAACCGCACCATCGTCAAAAGGACTAGAATCCCCCATACTGAATTCAAGCATGAGACAGAAATAAAAGAGCACGAAACAAAACGAGACAGAGAGAGGGGAAAGGAGCAGGAAAGGGACCAAAAATTACAGTAAAAGAAAAGGAAGAAAAAAAATTCAGAAGGAAACAGAGGAATGGCCTCTATTAGAGAACTTTGAATTTCACACGGAAGAGAAGAAGCAGCTGGCTACGGTTCTGTTCAGAGAATGCCTCAGAAGCGATGGAGTAAGAATCGAATGCCGACTGGAAGCGGAATCGACACCCGAACCTAAAAAGAATCATGATACTGGAGGCCAGCAATTGGAAATCGTCGGCGGAGATCGAATACCAATCGAACTGTTTCGGCGCGGTTATATCACAGGCCCTAGACTCAGCCATGACGCTTCCCACATCCTTTCAGCTGTTTGTTTCTGGTTGCTCGACTGAATCTTAACTGATTCAGAGCGATCGAGCGGGAGGGGGATTGAACACGAAGAAGGGCTCAGAATCCTCGAAACCCTAGATTGATAACAATTTCGAGGAGGCAACCGGAGGAAAAATCAGAGGAGTAAATCGAAAAGGAGAAGGAAAGTCGTATTTGGAAATTGGAACGGAACAGAGATATTATTAATTATTATTTTATTTTTACGCGCTCTTTCTCTCTCCGTTGAAGCCAGCGGTGAAGTGTGTTGCCAACGGAAAGTGAGCTTGATATCGTTGTGTTGGTAATTTGTTGATATATTTTTTTTATTTTATTTTCAGTTGAATTATTGAGTTAAAGTAAATTTACTAAGGAATTGTTTAGATGAAGTGTTTCCATGATTTGATAATTTGTTTACTAAAATGACGAGCGAAAGATATGAAATGATCGCTAAAGAAATTGTATTTTTAGAACCCTATTCATCGCAAAAATGGAATTGTGATAGTGGTTGCGAAAAGTAAAGATTTCTCATAGCAGATTCGAAAAACAATGGGAATCCAATAACAATTAGGTGCTTAGGACATCCCATTTTAATAGGCATAAATAATTATTTTTAAATTGGATGGTTTGATATTTTGATGACCCCGAAAAATAACTATAACAAATTTCATCAAAAGGAAAGATTCTTCTTTCTTAACAAACGTTTGTGGGTCATTTATGGTACATTTCCTTTAATAAATCAATCGAGCTAAAATTGAATATTATTTATATATAATTCTAACTATTTTTGAGATTTTAGGTATACAAAATTGAAGATACAAGCAGCATCGATTCTTGTTGACAACATATCGAAGTTGGAGTTGTTTTATCGCCAGAAAGATGATACGCGCAAGCTGTTCGTCATTCTTCGTCAATTTTAAGGTGTTCGAATCATGTTGAAATTGCAAAATTTTATTGTGAGTAGTTGTTTGTAAGTTTGGTGAAATCAAATATTATGGTAAACAACAGCAGATTTTTCCATGAACTTTCTGTAAACAACAGCAGCAGATTTCTGTATGGGTGCTTTTGTCATTTTTATTTAATATTTAATAAATAAATTCTCATTAACATTCCTAATCAATGTTGTATTCAAACAATGGAATTCTACCTTTCCTAAGAATCAGCTATGGAATTCAAATTCCTAGGAATCATACACATATGCTAAATACTTCATCCAAACAAACAGATATGGAGGTTCCGCCATTTGTACTGTAACTGAATGGAGAATTATTATACCTATGTCCAGAAATCAATAGCTGCAAATGTCATCTAACAGATTCTTTATATTCCATGAAAAGATAACATACTCCACCTGTTTCGAATCTCCCAACAGAACATCGATCACTGTCTAATCAACCTTAAGAAAACCTGTTGTAACTGAATCTAACACCACTGGGCTACTTCTTGCTGCAGATACTCCAAATTACTCTGTTTAGTTCAGCTCCACAAAAAGACTGGCCTGCGGATGCAATCCCGCTTCTTTCAAGGTCAACGCTCGCTTCTCGTTCCCATAAACAGTTCGTGGGAAATTCGAAACGAGGCTATAATCTTCTACGTCACCTAAACACCCCGAGGAATCGACGTAGTCGTAAAGAGTCTGTACGGTAGCAGTGCTGTTATTGAACCTCCTCTCTTTCCGTTCTCCGTTAGGGAACCGAACCAATACCTGTTCAGATTCGTAAATGCTCTCCCTATTATCACAAATAGGAGTTGAAATTAGGAAATTCAAATTCAGGGATAAGATGGACATTTTACCTGTGTGACATCGGGTCCTTTCGCAGGCTCGACACCAAGTGATAAGGCTTTCTCTTCTCGCATTCTGGCACGAGCAGCCTCTCGTTTGGCAGCCTCTTGTGCCGCTCTTTCCCGGGCTTCCTCTTCTTCCTTGAGCTTCCTCTCCGCGTCGGCAGCCTCTCTTTCGAGTCGTTCTTGTTCTTCAATCCTCTGACGCTCCCTAGCCTGAAAGTGGAAAAGAAGAAATGTGAGACTAGCAGATGACAGGTTAACAAATAAAACGGGAAAACTAGAAAAGAGAGGCTATTGTGCCTGATCAGCTTCGAGTGCCGCCCTATAAGCCGCATCTTGCTCTTCCCTCAATCGCATGTTGTTTATTCTTTCCTCCGATTCGATTCTCGCTGCGGTAAGAACTGGCGCGCTTTCTTCAAGCACTCTTTGTAGTAGTACAAGCATTTCTTCCGGAGATTTTGGACCTTCAATCTGGAAAATGCAAGAGCAAGTCTCAGAATACAGTTGCAAAGGGCACAAGGACACTAATCTGAATTCGAAAAAATTAGATTCACATCCCCGTGAAAATCTGTTAACTTCCAATAGGGAAACCATCATAGAAAGATATATAATGCCTCCACCAAGCTGGAAACTAGCAACCCAAGGGCAAATCATGATAGCATACTACAACAAAAATTCGACCGATGACAATTGACAACACACTTACAGTTCTTCAAATGATGGTAACAACAATGGACATGGAAATGACATAAACATAAAGACAACTAATTACCTGTTGAAGCAATGCGATCCTCTGATTAGTAGCAGGCATAACCACAGCACAAAACGGATATCTTGAGGCCTTTAAGCTATTGCTCATCTTGAACCCTTCACTAGCTCTAATACTACCTCCCCAGGCAACGAAATTCTGGTTAATGAACTCAGATAGTACCTCCGAACACAGAGTTCTCTGGCAGAATCCTGGACTGTCCGAGTGATCGGGGGAATGCAAATAGACAAACAACAGCTTGAATGAGTTTCTAGACCGCTGAAGAGCGTCCATGAAACCCTCCGTCACGAAGTTGGGACCTCTGGAGCCATACTCCCTCTCAAATGCTGCCACAAAATCTGTAGCCTCACTCGTGGAAGCAGATACCGGAGCTAATCGTGCTGAAGACTCCCCATTCCGGCCTGCACTTGATCCTATCCCAACCATTCCCAGAGAGTAGGACAGAACACCACCGGCAACCCACAGACCAAGACCTACAGCGCCGGAGATCAATCCGAAGCTTCCGGAGATCACAGATATAGGCAAGGTAACCAATTTCCATGCTAAACCAGGAGCCAGAACGGCAACAGGTCCAACAGCTGAATCGGAACGAACAACCGGGTCGGGAGCAGCTGAATTGGACGACCCACCAGTGTCGGTGGCAGTAGTGGTCGACGAGGAAGGCTCCGTGGCGGCGGCGGCGGCGTGGCCGGCGTCACCTCCAGTAAAAGAGGAGATCGCAAGCTCGAGGTCCCACCCATGAGCTTGAAGGATCTCTGTGCACAAATCCAGATCTTCGAGACCTGTGATCGCCTGGAAATATGCCAATTTATCAGCTACATCGCCCATTATCACTCTCTTCTTCTCTACCCAATCCAAAACTGATCGAGATCGAGAAACGGGAGATTCTTCTTCTTCTACCCTCCTTTGTAACAGTTGATTGAATCGAGTTCGTTACCTTTCCTTTATCGCGACTGGAATCTTCCTTCCTCGGGGGCGGCCGGGTTTATGGTTATGGGGCGAAGATGTCAATTCCTGTTGCTATCCATGCTCTGAATTTGGTTTCTTGGGGAGATGTAATCTCCTATAAGCCCTAGTGACTTGTTTGGAATTACAGCTGTTGCCACTCCAAATGTTGACTGCGCCAAAGCGATGTCGTTTAATATGGGCATTTCTAGGCCCGACTGCGCCAAAGTTTTGCGTTAACCCGGCTCAAGCTTAGTTCGTTGGTTTGTAGAACCGTAATGGCAGCTCGAGTTTGGTTCGATGCTTAATCGGCTCGGCTCAGTTTCAGTTTGGCTCATTCAGGGGCCTTACAATTCGAGTTTTAGCTCAGCCCAACTCGTTTGTAATTACTAACAAACCGATTTCAATGTCAAAGTGAGAAGAGGAAATCAAAAGAAAACCTACCATCATCATCCATGGTCTCCATCTCTTCTTCCTCAGAATGAACGCGTTTCAGTATGTCCAGCATCTTGCGCTTACTTTCATCGCCCGTTTTCAGCTGCTTCAGCTCCCCCACTACGTTTTCCCGCATAAACGATTCAGTGCAACAGACACTATGGGACTGTTCGCCAAAGACGAAAAGATGAACAACTAATACTGAAGATGCAGGAAATTCGTGCTTGTAAGCAGTAGTAAGTTAACGTAGCATACCTTGTAGCACTGCAAAGAACAGTATCGCGAATTGCATCGAGGACAAGTATACTGCGAGAACTGCTTCTGGCATCTGTAAGTCGGAAACGATGAATACAAGTTCTTCAAATCGTTAAGAGCCAATCAGAAAAGTAATGGAAAACAAAAGGACGTACACGTGGCAGATGATGCGGGACGGTGGATCCAGCGGCGAGGCATGTGAAGCTTTCTCCGATGTGATTATTGTCTGCTCCATCGATTGGCCGATTGAAGCGGCGAGTTAGACTGGTATCGGCGTCGCAGTTTCAATCGCGCTGGTCAGCTGAAATCGGAGATCCAATCGAAGTTCCACTTACCTTCCTTCACTGATACGAATTACAAAAACCCCGCGATGAAGAAGTTAGAAGCCTAGAAAATTCCAGGAACCGTTGGCGGTGAAATGAAACCCATTGGGCTCCATTTTCAGCAATCAGAATAGAAACTCCTTCTGGGCCTCAGGCCTGTCAGATAGACAGAATTCCACTTTGCACAAGGCCGGCCTTATATGTCATATGTAACGGGTTTGCAATTCGGTTACTGTTAATCGATTAGTTTAAAATAATTAGGTTGGTTGATCGGTAAGGGTGAGAGACTTTTTTAAATATAAAAAAAAAATTTAATCAATTTTTTTCATCATTAACCAATTGATCATCATTATGTAAATTGGTATTGACTTATCATATTTTTTTATAATTAAGCCATCGAATGTGATCGATTACCACTCCGACAGACTCCCAACCCTAGTATGAAGTAGGCACAACCATGGAGTTTTGCCATTGACGTTGACCGTTTGTAATCATATCCATCGGCGGAATCAAATCGTTATAATATCGAATTTTTATCATATAGTTTGATCATGTCTCGAATTTTTAACAGGTTTATATACGAAAATATTTATATGCTGTCTCGTATGATATCCACGTGGTTGGGATATTACGTGCCTAGAACACAACCAAGTCCAATATCTTTAAACTTGAACTAAACCTCTCTTCGAGCAGAAGTTAAGATTCGAAATGTGAGGAATTGCAACGAGATCAAATCGACATTTGATACGGTGTGGTGACATGAATGATAATCTATTGATTGGATGGCAACTTGATATTATAAAAGTGTTAAAATCACCATCACCCTCTGTTTTTGTCCTTTCTCCTCTGTATCCGATGTCGACTGTGTGAACGGAGCGGAGAAGCTGAGAAAGACTGGTTATGTCGCACTCCATGACGTCACGGCTCCCCCGGCCCATATTCATTATCCATCCACAGGACCTTCTCAAAACTTCCCTGAAACAATAGGGTTCCCCCACGTCTCTTCGTCTCGTCTTCAAGTCAATAAATATCAACCCCCCTGAGTACGTGTATACATCAGCCACTGAACTCCCTTCATCATTGGGCATTTAAATTTTGAAGTTTGAACCCACCACCCATCCAATTTTCCGCCAGCTCGCTACTCCGGTAGGTGTTTTCTTTTACAGTTCTTCTCTTGTGTTCAAGACTCGAGCTTTGCGGGATTTTTTATTAATTGTTTTACTTGTTTCCAGAACTATGGATTACTTGCAATTTGTACTGGTCATTGCATCAGTAATTGCTTCACAAGCTGTTCTAGGAAACGGGTATTCCATCAAATCCGCTACTTACTTAACACCGGAGTTCGTCTTAGGACCAGGATCGGTGGAGAACAGGGTTTACCTTAGCATCGATTTCCCAACAGGTCACATCGGTATCAAGAGCTTCGATGCCGAAGTCGTTGACCAGCTCGGGAACCCCATCCCTCTCCACGAAACCTACCTTCATCACTGGGTTTTAGATAGATACCGTATCTCCAAGAGTAACAATTCTACTGGGACAATTGTTAGAAACAGTGGGATTTGTCAAGGGAATTCTATTGGGCAGTACTACGGGGTTGGATCCGAGACGAGGAAGACATCTACTCGTGTTCCTGATCCTTACGCAATCCCAGTTGGGGATCCTGCTGAGATTCCGGATGGTTACGAGGAGAAATGGCTGCTGAATGTTCATGCTATTGATACTAGGGGTGTTGAGGATCGATTGGGCTGCACTGAGTGTCTGTGTAGCTTGTATAATGTTACCAGGGATAACTATGTTGGAGGTTTGCAGTGCTGTGAAGATCACAGTCAGTGTAAGCTCAAAGACGGGTTTGATCAGCAGTTTCCTAGGAGGAGCTTGTATTTGAGATATACAGTGAAGTGGGTTGACTGGAATGATGCTGATGGGATTCTTCCAGTTCAGATTTTCATCTTTGATGTTACTGATACCGGTAAAAGGCAATTGGACTCCCCATTAGAAGGTTGCAAGGTACATGTCCTTCCTTTTAACTTGTGCTTATAATACATATGCTCCCATGGATTAGAGATGACCGTGATTCTAGACGGAGACCGCTTAGTCTTTAAAGGCTCCCATATTGATGTCTCGAACGTTGCATACATTCAAGGTTGAATACAACGTCGCATCATGCGAGACTCATGGCTGGTGCGTCGACGTCAAAAGGACACATGTCAGCTTACCGACTAGTGGCTATGTCGTCTACGGTGTCGCCCACCAGCACACCGGAGGAATGGGCTCAACCCTCTACCGCAAGGTGATTGATTTGATCAAACCATTTTTGTTACAAAAAAAGGAAGCTTTTTGCCAAAATCTGATGATTGTGTTATAGGATGGGGAAGCCATATGCAACTCTACTCCGATGTACGGTACCGGAGACGAGCCAGGGAACGAGGAGGGTTACATAGTAGGGATGACCACCTGCTACCCGGAACCGGGATCAGTGAAGATAACAGCTGGGGAAGAGCTAGTTCTGGAATCAAACTATACAAGTACCAGCACTAGGGGACACATAGGAGTTATGGCGTTGTTCTATATTCTGGTTGCTGACCAAGTACCACCAACATCAAGCATGGCCTCGTTGCACGATCCTGTTACTGTAAGCTTTTCAATTGACAGAACTGCTTGGTTGGTTTCCTTTCATGTGATTACATTCTCTGAGTTTTTTGGTGGTAATTTGCTGCAGCTGTTCGATGAGTTGACTGCGAATGCATGGACGGTCCCGGCTGTATTGGGAGTAGCGGTGGTTGTTGTTGCTGCTGGGTTTGGTGTTTGGTTGAAGACGAGGAGAGAAACTGAAGATGGGTACCATGTTATTTCAGCATAAGAGTGTGGAATGAGATCCAGAGGTGTGCTCTTCGTACATATAGTTGGTACTGATATAGATATCATAGTGAATCAGAGTGTAGCCAGCGCTATGCATCAGGGGTTTCTGGTGATTTATACACCATAATAATAAGCATACGTTGAAGTGGTGTTATTGGGGTTGTTCATGTTTCAGCCACCGATCAGCTAGCTTGTAAATGTGCCTGATTCAATCATATATTGTGTGTTATTAGTTATCACGATACAGCTCTATTCCTATAGATTTTTTAGATTTGAAAATAATTTTGTTACGTGTCCAATTGAATATCATATCGTTAAGTATGAGATTCGGTGGGTTTATAACTCTCTGGTCACTCTCTCCTCTCAAATTAGCTTTTGGGAAGGAGTTCTTCCTAGAGGGTTGTAACAATTGGTATCCGAATTTGTCTTACGTCTGATCTACATTTGCGGAGGAAACGACTGGTGAAATAGATGACCTGAAAATAGAGTAGGCCAATCGAAGTAGGCTAACCAGAATAGGCCGTTAAGGATGTCGATTAAATAATAATACGGTGTATCAATCATATGTTAATTTAACATTTTTCATAAAATTTCTCTTTTGATTACTAAAACTCCCCTACACAAACAAACTATATTCGAAATTATTAATTATTTCAAATCACTTTTAACCACCCCAAATCAAACCAAACACATCCCACTTTTTATTGACTTTCGAAATTTCATTCAAATATAACGTAGTTGTCAACAACTACAATGGTTCATTTGTTTCAGGTTTATTACCACGTATTTGTTGCTAATATATTAAAAGAAAATTTAGGAATGTCGAACACATAAGTCTTTAATATATTATGTTTATTATCGTTTTATCTCGGTAATAAGTTTGTTTATGCCAAAAATAAATAAATAAATAACAATAATATAACTCTAAAATTAAATTAAAGATAATAATATTAATTTAGTCACGTAATAATTGAATTAGTTGACTTTTGGATACGGAAAAATTGTAGCACGATAGAACATGTTATGTTTTTTTAGTTCTTCTCTGTCTTCTGTTTAGACTCGAGATCTTAGAGATTTGATGTTCTTCATTCTTGCTTAAATCTTAATTCTTTTCCAAAAAATTTGTAGCAACTGACTGTCAGTCATGGCAGACAGAGCTATGGAGCAATTTCTATCAGTACTTGCTTCACAAGCTGTCCTCGGAAATGGACACAACGTCAAATCCGCCACTTACTGATCAACGACGTTCGTCTTAGGAGCAGGATCGGTGGAGAACAGGATCTACCCGAGCATCGATTTCCCCACAGGCCACGTCAGCATCAAATGCTTCGATGCCGAAGTTGTTGACCATCTCGGGAAACCCATCCCTCCCCACGAAACCTACCTTCACCACTGGGTTCTAGCGAGATACCGCACCGCCAAGGGCAGCGATTCCAGTGGTCTGTGTGTTAGGAACAGCGGGATATGTCAAGGTAACATTCTCGGACAGTACTACCGGCTTGGATCCGAGACGAGGAAGACCTCGACGGGTGTTCTTGATCCTTACGCAATTCCAGTTGGGGATCCTGCTGAGATTCCGGATGGTTACGATCATGCTATTGATACTAGGGGAGTTGTGGACCGATTGGGATGATAACCAAATATAAAATACACTAATGTCAAGGTTGGTGAGCTATATATTTGTTTGGCCATGTTGGTTGGATGATAAGAAATTTTAGGTCTTGTCGGGTTTGAATTATATCGTACGAGGTAATCTGGTATGAATTATTAATGTAGTGAGTTAAAAGAATATGAAAGAAAAAAAGGAAATATACAAAATATATAAATTGATGAATTATTATAACTTACCTTCTACGGAGTGGGTAGAACAATATTTATAATTTCGACACAATTATTTGATGTGATCTTAATCATCGGCCGCCTATTGAAATCTCGCCATGTATGCTGATAAGGATGATGTAGGGTCCATGAACTAAGTCTTATGGGCTTTTAGAGTCGGTAGCCCAAAACCAATGTGTGTTGACCGAGTCATGCCATTTTAAATTTCCCAAAAATTGATTTCTTTTATTTCCCAAAATTCCAATTTTTCTCATTCCCACCTTTCTGTGTTGCCCCCGTCGGCATCGCCATAGTTTGATTTCTCTGGGTCTCGATCACTTTCACAGAAGACGTAAACAAATCCCAAATCCAACACGAAGAAAGGAAGAAGCTCCTCCTCCTCCTCTTCTGTGAATCTGTGATCTAGTTCCCCTCATTCTTCTTCAGTAATCAAAAGGAAGAAGAAACGAGGAAGGAAGGAAAGCAAAGATGTACGTGAGAGCAGATCCGCCGACGGATGTGAATCGGAACACCGAGTGGTTCACCTATCCCGGCGTCTGGACTACCTACATCATCATCCTCTTCACCTCCTGGTTCATGGTCCTCTGCCTCTTCGGCTGCTCTCCCGGCACCGCTTGGACCGTCGTCCATCTCGCCCATTTCCTCGTAACTTCTCTTCTCCATAGTTTAATTCGTCCTTTCCCAGATCCGCATTGAATATTAGGTCCAGAAGCTTGTAATTTGAATTTTGTATTGCTTGGGGATGATTGAATTTGTATTTGTTGTTCCTTGAGAAAATAAATTTGAATCCGATGCTTGGCGGAACTTGCAGGTTACCTATCATTGTTTTCACTGGAAGAAGGGGACTCCTTTCGCCGACGACCAAGGTATCTACAATGGGTTGACTTGGTGGGAACAAATTGAGAACGGGAAGCAACTCACACGCAATAGGAAGTTCCTCACTGTTGTACCAGTTGTTCTGTCAGTGTTCTTCCTTTCTCTTCTTTTGAACTTCTTACCAGCTGAACAAGTGTTAATGAATCAGAATTACCCTTTTAAGCATCTCTCTGGCTTCCTTACCTAGCTAGCTAGCTCATCTTTGTGATTTGTCCCACTCTGTCGATGTTTAGATTTCAAGAAGTGTTCTTTGTTACTTAATCTGCGTTATGGTTCCCTCCTAGGATAAATAACACTTCAAGGGGTCACCTAATGGCAATGCCTGAATGATCGCATATCAACTAGTGTTAGTGAATCAGAATGACCCGTATAGTCATTTCTCTGGCTTCTCAGGACTAAGCTGTGGCCTTCTCTGTCTGGATAATTGCCTTACATACCTGAGTAGCTAGCTCATCTCTGTGATTTGTGCCACTCTGTCCATGTTTAGCTTTCAAGATGTGTTCTTTGTTACGCGTTGTGCATGAATGAACGCACCAAATCTCCGAGGCTAACATCATCCAGATAAAAGATTCAATCCTAGGAGCATATAGCCAGCTTTTCAATTATCATGCCGATATCCTTTTCCCTTTTTGCTCAGGAAGCATGTACATAGTCTGCATTTGTGCACTCGTTATCTCATCCATATTCCAAGCTTTGATCTTTATCGTTTCTGCACAATATGATTAGGACTTGAGGTGTAGAAACTGGTTCCAGAGCAAGCTGACTAAGCATTGATCACTTGTCGTTTTTGCACGATATAATTGTTGAACTAGACTCTGATCCTTCCTTCTCTCTTAACAAATCTTGTTTTTCTCTCTCCATCGTTGCAGATATCTAATAGCCTCTCACACAACAGACTACCAAAATCCGATGCTGTTCTTCAACACGGTGGCGGTATTCGTGCTGGTAGTGGCGAAGTTCCCTCACATGCACAAAGTCCGGATTTTCGGGATCAACGGCGATTTCTGATCGCCGAATTGAAAAGGATGCTCATCATCTGGCATAGAAACATTGTGTGGGATTTTTTCACTTGGGTTAGAAACTTGAACCATCGTTTTGACAGCAGTCCCCCCCCCCCCCAAATATATTCATATAATGTTGTGGGGGGGGGGGGGGGGTGTGGAAGTGTCCCTTCCTTGTAAAGAGACGAACCAGAAAAGAAGTCATGGAAAAAGCATTAAAATTATGTTGCTGTGTATAAGAAATCTGTTGGCTTTGTTCTAATTTCATACTGCAAAAAAGTCACTCGGAAAGCTGTAGGCATCCTCGGAATTTTGTGGCATTGGGTCAACACATTACTAAGCTCCTCCGTAACATCACTTCCCACCCCCCCCCCCCCCCCCCCCCCCAGCATTCGTCTCAAACGCCACGCGTTCATGCCCAGCGTCCAAAACCCACCTCATCGCTGCAAGCGATGCGCATTCCTCACTTTCCATCACTGAAGCCGAATTTTCAAACACCATTCCTCGAAGCCGAATTTTCAAACACCGTCATGTTCATAGATTTCAGCTCCAAATAAAGAACAAACATTGATAACATATTTTGCGCATTCGACGCATAGTTTTCATTGATAACATCTCAATAACATACATATATAGAGCAAATACATATTTATTGTGTCGAGAAAACGTCCGTAAGCGCCGCTAGATGCATTTTTTGTGAGAGGAAGATGATGGGGAAATCCTTCCTTGGCGGTTTGTGGGTTTTGGCAAAGAGAATGCAGAGAGGGGAAAGGTTAGTTTTAGGCATAATTCATAACAAACAAGAGGACAAATACCAAAGAGAAACACAATCTATCATCATGTAAGAGCAATAATAAATATGATCGAACTTTGTAATGTCTGTCTCGGATACTGCTCGTCACCACCCAATCGAGTCAAGATCGAAGATAACATTCATTCAAACGGTACAGACAGCAAAGGAACAAAATACTGTACAAATACAAGTTCATACGATCATATGATATACTACTGAAATATTATTTATTGAAAAAAATAAATGAAATTTTTGTATTAGAGAATAATAAATGGTTTGTAGTTAGATCTAGGGTAGTGGGGGTGGTTGAAGAATTATTCTTCCCCATCAAAGAAAGAGCACAGTCACCGAGGAGAATGTTTTGCGGGTCCCACCAAACCGAGTAAAATGAAAAGTCTCTGCGACAGACAGCTTAGAATTAATATTTGTCAATGAAGGAAATCAAACACAGTTTGGTCTAATCTAAATCTCCATTTCCATCCATGCATGCAGATCTATAATCATGCATCTTCTCTCTCTCTCTAGAGGAATAGAGGGAAGCTGAAAGAAACCACATTCAACGAAGAAGACAGTAACAGTAGTAGTACATACTAGTGATTCTATAACTAGTTATTTCCACATATAATTATAGCTAATGTCCTTCCAGTGATGATGATTCATCTTCCTTCTGTTACAAGCCAATCACATGAAGAGGAAGAAACGGAGAAGTAGCGCCTGCTGAAATCATGGGACTGGTAAAAAATCCATAATGACCAAGATGATGATCCATACCATATAGAAAAAGAAAACTCCAATAGTATATATATATATATCTCTTAAGTACATCTGTTAGTAATTAGTAATAATGAAGGAATTCCCATTTACCAAAGCAAAAGTAGCATCACCCAACCCCACACACCTAGCTCAAAGAAAGTTTTGAATCCCCAAGAAAAGAAGAGACCAATAAGGTAAAAAAGTTTGAAACTTTATATAAATTAATAATATTTTACCATGATCCACCTCCTAACATCCCAGTCCAATACCCACTTGAATCTGCTGCTGCTGCTCTTCCATGATCATCATGGTCATCATTAGCTTTACCATTACTAGCAATGGTTGGAACTTGCTTTAGATCTTGAAATGGAAACAGCAATGGCGGCCTCCCAAGCCCAACCCCATCCAGGGAGAAACTCAAACTACTGCTGCTGCTGCTAGGCTTGAAATCCTGATGTTGCAGAAAACTCAACCCAGATGTATAATTGTCAAAGCCTGCATCTTGACCTTGACCATGACCATGATCATGGCTATGCATGAAGCTCCCTGAATTACTATTCAGTCCTCCTGATGATCTATTCAGTAGCTCCAGAGCTGACACCTGGTTGTTCCTATCATGATGATCATCAACTGCTATTGTTGGCTGCACTTGATGATGGTGATTGTGCATCAACTCAGTAAAGCTTCTAGGAAAGACCATCTGGCCATTTAGATCGTGCCCTTCCTCTTGGTTCATCATCATCATCTTAGGGTTTTGAGGTGCTGCTATCTTAGTACTACTAGTGGAAGAAGGCAGACTAGGAGCAGCAGAATAATTAGAGGAGGATGAGACCAAACCAGGGAGTAGTTTCTTTGAAGTGTTGGGGGAAACTGAAGAAAAAGAAGATGCAGAAGAAGAAGAAGGTCTTTTGTTCTTTCTGGAACCGCCACCAACAGGGATGTTCCTCAAAGTTCCACCTTCAGTCCAATACCTTCTGCAAGTCTTGCAGAAGTACCTCGGCTGAGTCAGGCTGTAGTTGTTGTAGTAACAGAACTTTGTGTTTGTCGAATTGCATCTCGGACAGTTCACCCCTTCTTTAACACCATTGATCTTCCCCCCTGCCGACTTCTGTGGATTCGTTGTACCATTACTTGGTTTCACCACTATCCCCTAGTAGATATACAATTGGAAACAGAGAATTTAGCAAAAGGGTATTTGGAAGAAGAAGAAGAGCATCATGTACAGAGACATAACAGACGGAGAGAGCACAGACAAACAAGTAAAAACAAGTTAGCCACTTTCCTCTTTTTCTTCTTCATCGTTCCTTCTTTAATTTCTTTCCACTACTTTATAGCTTTTTCATCTCATCACAAAAAGTAGGAGGAGAAAAAAGATAAAGGTTATGCCATGTATAAGAAGAGGAATTCATTCAGTTCTCAAAAGGATGAGAAACACCACCCAGAGAGAATTGAAGGAACTTATTTTTTTCTTAAGAGGACAAACATCGAACACTTGGCAGGCAAGATTACTCAACTTGTAAATAACTCTCTACATGACATGGGAATTCGCTATATTAGTACCTGTGGCCACTGAGCTGTATCCATGGGAATTCAGAGACAGGAAACAGTAGGGTTTTGAAATTGTGTGCTAGCTAGAGAGCTGCAGGGATAAAGAAGAATAATTCTAACAGTGGGAATTGAAGCTTGAGTTGTTCTTTCTTCTTCTGCTGCTGCTGCTGTGGTTGTTGATCAGAGATGGAGCTCAGATCATAAAGAAGAGAACTTTATGGGGGAAAAGGTGTTTTCTTTGTTGTTGGTTTGCTTTTGTTGTGGTATGCGCCACACACAGCCACCTCCCTTGCTTTATGGGCTGTGATTGTGTGTTGCATGTGTGAGAGAGAGATGGAGAGGGAGAGAGAGAGGGGACAGTAGTGTATAATTATTTATAAATTGTTCAACTAAAATAATTGGTGTCTTCTTTGAATAGATAACAAATGGTGGAATTTTCGGTGGATCGATCTAAATTACTATTTAGAGTTTATGGTATTGCATTAAAATTGTGGCAGAAGAAAAATATTCGTGAATTTACTCGTTCCAATTTGAATCAAATCTACTCAAATGAGCTTAGTAATGCTATCATAGTGGCGCTAAAAGCCCGAAATGATTGAGCATTTCGGACTTCAAACTCAAAATCTCTTAAGAACAAAGTCAAGTACTACAACTTGTTTAGCCTCATTAAGCTCATCCTTGAGCCTCTAATTGAATCGTGCTCAACCTTCCTCTGCAAGAGGTTGTTGATGAGCTAGCCTTGATCTAGTCAAAGGACGTTGAGCAAATTAACTAGTTTAATCATGCTCGTTAACGAGTCGAATTGATCTAGTCGAGTTTTACGTGGCCAACAATCAACAAATTAACAGAAATCATCAAATTTGAGTTATAAGGTTATAATAATAAGACCCAATTTGTACATCGTCAAGCTCCTCTCAGTTAGGGTTTTTTTCGTCTCTCGGGTTGGAGGTCGCCGTTGCGGCACCAGCTTGAAATCTCGCCATCTTCGGCGCTTGAAGCAAATTGCAAAGGGCATACTCCGACAGCATCCATCCTCTGGTCACCAGAATCCACTGCCGACGGCTGCTCCAAACCATCCAAACCGGAGCTCGGATGGTAATCGACCGTTTCCTCCTCCATCGCTCGGTGGACCGACGGTTTCATCGGATGTCATGGTGGACGTGATGCACAGATCTAGATCAACAAAGAGATTAGCCGACCCATCGCCTTCCTCCTCTGAGTTGGTCACGATCGAGATTCAGGATCTCAGCCTTGTGAGCAGCGACGACGAGGAGATCTCATTGTGAGGGGCTGTTCTGACTCCTCCAATCCATCGCATCCACGTGGGTCACACAAGCGTGATCCACCCATCTCCATAACTGCGTAGGGGGGTTGATTTCTTCCTATTCCTTATAGTTCTTTGATTCCTACAGTATTTTGTTTTCCATGTTGATTTAATTTTTTTAGTTGGTCTAGGGTTAATTTAGTGTCGTGTTTAATTAGTTCATATGATATGTATGTTTAACTGCAATCGATTTTTGGTTGGGTGGAGTGCAAAGATGCGATATAGATTAACTAAAATGTGATTAGATGTATCTCCCAATGTGATTCGTATGTGAGTTCCAACTCTCAGAAACCTACATACATTGTACACAAAAAATATTCCAATGATGAAATAATAAACATGTATGTCGATTTTGTAAAAAAAAAGAGCCAATTTGTCAATATTCCCCGCTCCCACGGTCGTTAGTGTCATTTAAAAAAATTCAAATCTGAAAAGCATATATTAATAGAGGGCCCCAATAGACCATTAATTCCATAAGTGCAAGTCGTCAACGTAGGTAATTTCTGGATCATGATGAATCATTTTAATTGTTTCCTATTAATTGATACTATTACCAACCTCAACTTTAATAATTATGATTAATTACCCATCATTACTTTTTACACGATTACTCTGTCTCATCATATTAGTGACATCAATTAAACCCTCCGAGCTTACGGATATGTACCACATTTTTAATGTCTGTCATATCGATATCGGTAAGTACCACATGTTGAGGTAAGTTTTTTCGTAGTCACTTGCCGATTAAGTCAAAAATCGATTCAATTTTTTTCACATATATTTGTCTAGATCTAGTTTAAGTGTGAAGTGTTAACATTTTAACAATTATTGTAATGAAGTTCTCTTCCAACAATTTAAGTTTTTGGACGTAGAAAGGTTGTTAACAACATCAGAGCTTTTTACTGATCGATGGGCTACAATAAATTAAACCAATCTTGGAATGGACAAGGAAGCACCAACCCAAAAGTCGGAGAAATGAAGTGCATTATATTACATGTTGATAAGATTAAAAATGACAACGAATGAATATAAAAACATATATGATATATTCACACCCATTCATTTAATTATCAAATTTTACCCCTCACCCACCCGTTTATACAACACTTTCAAACATGAGAGAACACTTTTTGACCTAATTTAACCTATGATTCAAACTTAATTCCCTCCTACAGATAATCCATGTTTGCCGGGATGAGGTGGCCAAAATATTTGAACCCAACATCACCAAGATATACCTAATCGGCACCATCATTACTGTAACATTGCTACTTTCCCCCCTCCCTTCATTATAATTATAATTATTCTGGCACAAGCAAGCATCCTTGTTATTCATTGCACCATGTTTGTTGCCCCCATCACTCCTAGGTCAGTTTTGTATCCGAAATATGTATGTGCATACTTTTTTTACATATGAAACAATTAAGTCTGAAAGAGACACGTAAAACACATAAAAATGTGTTTTTCATTTCATTTGGTTAAAAATCAAGGGTCTAACATAGTGGAACTTGATTTTCTAGCCATTTCCGACACACATTCCGAAAATTATCCAATTTGATTTTTTGACCAATTTTCGTAGAAAACCGCATAGATACCCCTTTAGAAAAGGCAAAAAAATAGCCCAAAAAATAAAAGTTGTGTTTCTTACTTCATTTAACTATAATTTGAATGGCCGACATAATAAAGTTTGAATTTCTAGCCATAACCAACACGAATACTAAAAATCAGCCAATATATATATTTTTTAACCCGTTTAATACCTTCAAAAAACCGTCACAATAGGAAATTGGATTTTTAACTTCACATCTAATTACTATTCGAGGATTGATATAATAGAACTCGAAAATCTAACTATTTAAATGTACATTCTAAAAATTAGCTAATTTAGTTGATTTATTTATGTTTATATCTCAGAAAAATAACGAGAAAGCCCAACCAAGCATCTTGTTATTCATTACACCAAGTTTGTTGGCCTCTGCACACTCTATTATTATTACTGCTTCAGAAAGGATCTCAATGCCCCCTTTGTTCAATCCTAAACGTACGTACTTGCCTAGTCATGCTGTCGAGTTCAGTTATACATATTCATCTCACCAAGTTTTCCATCGGGTTTACTTTCTCATCATCATATTTATTCTTATACCGAAAATGAACATGACGCAGTTTAATCATCTTAAACAAAGAAGTGTAGCCAGAATGTGATCGTAATATGTTTAATACCCATCCGATGGCGTTATAGGCTTGCTACCTATACAAAACGGTTTGACACACGATCAGGGCACGCCCAATAATCAAGTAAGGAATCAGAAGTTTCGAAAGTAATTACAAAACAACGAGCAAAAACTTATAACAGAATCATTGTCTATACAAGTCTGGATCTAAAATTGACATATGCAATTGAGTTCAAAATAAAAATCAAATCGAGTCAAGAAAAAAAAACAGATATAGTATCATCAACATCAAAGATAGCTATTACAAAAGGCTGCAGACACAAAACCCCCCATAATCAATACAAATGCAGCAGGGCAACGCAACAAATAATAACCCTTATAATTGCGAATGAGAGATTAGAATTCAACCTAACCATTGCCTACAAATTTTTTTTCTAGTTTTGTATGGAAGAGATGAAAATTGAAAGACATGTTTGTTAATATTGGGTTCCTAGAAATTCGAACATACAATTGTTTAGTTTAATTAAATATTTTCATACTTTGTTTTGAAATGTTACATTTTAATAATTTAATTATTGAGATGTAACAATTCGGGACCATCTGTATACACGACAATATGTACACTTTCCTGCGATACGTCGGATGTAGCGATCGAGTTGCCGGCGAAGAGAAGCCGTCCGATTATGTGGGGCGTGCATCTCTGATGAGGTGGACCCCACGTTTGATAATAATAATAAAACAAACATGAAACGCAAAACGCACTGCTGTGGGATGGACGCGTTGTTGGACCTTGCCCGCAAACCCAGTCGTCCCCACTAAGCATACCAGTACCACCACCGCCGCACCGCAAAATATTGTGGACTTGAATTTCTAAGTTTGGTGGCGGCGGCGGAGGATTCTAGCTAGCTAGCTAGCTAGCATATGGACGGTGGTGGCGGTATTTATTATTCAGTCACTAGCTAGTACGTAGCTTCTCCTGTCCTTCTCTAATGCATGGATGGCCTGTGATCACCCTCACGAGATTGACGATCCGCATCTCCTCCATATATATATAGTGGGTTTCCACTTGTAAATTAATGCGAAAAGAGCTACCACGCACTCCGTGACGATTGTATAGTACGAATAAGTAGGGCCATCTACGAGTTAACCCTTGCCGAATTTTACTCTGTTCAAACTTGACTCGTTAGTTTTTTATCGAGCCTATTCGAACCCGACTCGTTAACTATCATTGATGCATCAACTTTGCTGATTAAGATCTATGATAAGAGTCCAATTTAAATTGAATTTGAAGTTTATACTCTAATAAAACCTCAACAAGTCAAACTACAACAAAGTTATTCTAAAATTTGTAAGTTTATACATTTTTTTATCATATACGGTATTTAAGGCTAAGCACATGTTATATTATTCAGTCTACTGACGAGCCGTATATTCGAATTCGCATGAGCTCGCGAAACAATTAAGCCGAACATACCCTAACTCAAACTTGTCTTATTCAACCTCGAGCAGTAAACTAATTAAACGAACGACGAACAAGAATCCGTTGCCCAAACAATGCATGCACATATACTCCTTTTAATACATGATAGAAAATTAATATTGCTGGTAATGATTGATGGACGGGACTCTCCCATTTCCCATAACCAGAGATTCGAACCCCCTGAATTTAGTTCAGAAACCATGTGAGAGCAGAGCAACCAACAACAATCATTACACAATTTATGGAGTCTTAGTTGGCTGTGTATTAATTAATGAATTAGTTGATGGTGCAGTGCAGTGCAGAGGAGCCGGACAGCTGGTCGCGGCCTGGGTCTTTTCGGGTAAAATGGATGCCAAGAAAATAGAACCAGAGCCCATAACAAGTAAAAATTAAACATCCCCTTTTCTCTTCATGGACCACAATGGCCCTGCAGAGTGCCAGTTAGTTAGGTACCCAACTGGGAACATTTGCATTCATTCAATCGGCTCACTCTCTGACTGTAAGCATTGAACTACTACCCCAAAATACTGCAATTATTAGCTCCAAAAAGAAGAACGCTTGCGGTGCTCGTCCAGGAGGATTCAGGCCTGATGTGATAATAATGTCCAGTCCATAAGGTAATGGGCCAAGGCCTGAATTTATATCTCCAGCCCATAAGAGTAGCTGAATGTTTGGGCCTCACTGCCACACTTTTTGGTTTCCAGTGTCTTCGAAACCATACCGATACAAACAGCCCGACCTTAAACCACTCACTGCAACAAACAGTCGAAGTAGAATTCCGATATAATGATGGTTCGATGATCACGATTTAACTATAAGTGATTTAAACAGGTGAACAACATACCGAGAGACTCGCTGATGCGTTCTGAAAACCATACTTCCAGCTCGAAGAACTATAACCGGCTGCGGTTAGTGGGCTATTATTTAATATACATGTGAAACTTCACTATGGTTGGCAGCTAGCTTGGCTAGTACCCTACAATACAAACTTATTTCCAAATTGGATGGCTCCATTTTCTATTCATGGGGTGGCAGGTCCTTTCCTCTCTTCTGCTAAGTATGGTCCAGCTTCGTCGACACACACCGCCACCGGTCAACATTTGGTCACTCCCGATGGCAGTTAAAAAGAGTCGAGACCGGCCGGAAATATATATATAAATATAAAAGAAAGCAGAACACGTTGGGATTAATGAATGAATGAATACAGATAATTACGCAACCAAACCTCACTACCTCCGCTCATTGCTCTCACCTAACCCTCCAAAACTCGTTTCAAATTCTATCATTAAACTAATTACCACTCACTTTCACAACATGACTCCTTTTGTTTCTATACAATTTATGCTCGCTGGAACCATTTTATCCACTTAATTAATTCCCTACCTTTACTTTGGTCCACATTAATTAGTTCACTTTGATCCAAATTAATAAGGTTACTTAATGATGTTGGTTGACCACATGTTACTGAGCTAGCTTCATCCGTAAATAGATCGCTTAATTAATGCCTCTTGAGCCTGCAAATCATGATTAGCCCTAACCTACCGATGTATCCCCGCTAGTTCATCATCGCTTACGGGCTAACCATCCGAGCGGAGTCTAATTATACCCATCTAATTTCAAGTTTTTTGGACTTCAGATGGGCAATCATAGAATTAGGAGTGAGCGAATCTAGTGCATCGCCTAAGATTCCTCAGTTCTTATATAACATAATTAATCTTAAGTAACATTTTCAAAATCGACCATCAATATTTTTTGAATTTCGCTCGGTCTAGCTATAAAAGCTCACTATAAACTTGAATGCATGTTAAGAGCCTAATTATATTCATCTAATTCCAAGTTTTGTGGACTTATGATGGGCAATGGCAGAATTGGCAAAATTAAGGGTGGATGAATTTAGATCACTATTTAGGGTCTCTTAATTCTAAAATAATGTAATTAATCCTAGGTAAAATTTTGAAAATCGATGATGTAACTTTTGATGAGAAATGATAGACTTAGGGGTGGGCGAATACAATTCCTTAATTTCATAATAACGTAATGTATATGTAAATTTTTTTGAAAATCAAGGATCTATCCTAGTATGTTTTTGAATACCAGTCAGTCTACCAAAGCTCACACTATAAACTTGAATGCATGTTAAAAACTCTAGAATTACCATCCTGATTCGACTATTGTTTGTGTGTGGATTCGGAAGAAATGTCCATGCATGCAGTTAAATTTGAAAGTTGAAATGGTTAAAAGTAAAACCACAAGAATTCAAAGTTGGCTTACGGCTACGTGGCCATACCCCCAAGATGGATGCCAATAATTTACCAAGTAACGGCAAAAATCCAAAAAGTTGCAGACTTGCAGTAGGCAGAATTCTCTGATCACCCGTGTTTACTAAAAACAGTTAAAATGGATGAAGAGATCATGGGGCGCGTTGAATTGATTTCTGCAAATTTTGACCAGACTTAGATTCCACCAGCAGGTCTTCATTTCCCTCCTCTCTCTCGTAATCCCTTTCTTTTCTTTTACTTGTCGTTTCTTTGTTGGTTCGTCGTTGGCTGGCTCCCAATTCCCCTTCTCTTTTTATCTTCACAAATTCAAGATCTGGAGTTGATCTGTTTCTCCATTTTCAATAATCCCAATACTCCCGCGCATGTAATCAATCTTATTTACTTTTTTTTTATCAAGTGATGGATAGCTATACTGCGGAAGATAGGTTCTTTGATTCTAGAGACGAGTTGTCTGATTCGGCCGCCGACGGCGGTGGTGGTGGCGGTGTTGGTAATTTCCAGATTTGGACTGACAAGAATCTCGACAGTGTCCAGGATCGGCGGCGCAGCTTCCTCACATGGATGAATCTAATCAGTACGGACACCACAAGTAGTCATCCCTTTTCCAATTCGGATTCGGATTCGGATTCGGATTCCCTGCAATTGGGAGCTGAAATTGACAACAGCTGCCAAGAGGCAAATTTGAGAAGTTGCGATTCCGAAGAAGATGGGTTCTGTTCCGACAACACTCTGTCTCGCTCTACTTCTTGTCACTCAGCTGAAGCTCGGGAGTCCTTTCCGGATAAGGATTTCGTGTGCAAGATTCGAAATTTAGACGACGGGAGGGAGTTCGTCGTCGAAGAGCTTGACCAAGACGGAATCTTTGGGAGATTCCGGGAAGTGGGCTCCACCAATCAATCCCTAACCTTGGAAGAGTTCCAGAGGAGTATCGGGTGGTCGCCTCTGATTCAGCGGCTTCTCCGCAGATACTATGCCGACGAGGCAGCAAGAAACAGATTGACAAGGAAGAAATCCGACAACAAGAAGGGTTGGCTCAGGAAGAAGAAACAGCTGGGATCTTTACCGCGGAATTCTGACAAGCGTGAGTATAATGCTCTGCAGAAAGTCAAGGTTCATACCCACAGGAAGAAGACAAAGCAGTTGTCTTCTGTCTTTACCGGACAGGAATTTCTGGCTCATAAGGGATCTATACTGACGATGAAGTTCAGTCTTGATGGGAAATACTTGGCTAGTGGTGGCGAAGACGGTGTTGTTAAGGTGTGGCGGGTTGTTGAGGATTATGATAGATTGGATCAGTTTGATGATGATGATGATCCTTGTTCATCAGAGTCAACTTGTGTTGTTTTGCCGAAAAAGGTGTTCAGGGTTCTGGAGAAGCCTGTTCATGAGTTCAAGGGACACTCCGGAGAGGTTCTCGATCTCTCCTGGTCTAACCAGAAGGTGCGTGCATTCTCTGGCATCTAGAGAACTAGTTACAAATGTTTCCGTAACTAGTTTACACCGCTTGATACCTAGTTATATGTTTCGGATTAGTAATTGCGTTGAAAGTGTCTGTTGCAGTATCTCCTGTCGTCCTCTGATGATAATACAGTGCGCCTATGGAAAGTGGGATGTGACAACTGCCTCAAAGTTTTTCAGCACAATAACTTTGGTAATGCTTGCACGGTCGTGGTTACTTCCTTAAGTTATCCGATATTTGTTTTCGGGCTCTTTGCTGATCGTTGAGTATTGATGTTTGTTGTTACAGTAACGTGCGTTCAGTTCAATCCAGTGGATGAAGACTACTTCATCAGTGGATCTATAGATGGGAAAGTCCGGATTTGGGAAGTGTCTGGATGTCAGGTTGTCAGTTATACCGACATCAGAGAAATCGTTACTGCTATCGCTTATCGTCCTGGCGGAGAGGGAGCTATCGTGGGCACAATGTCTGGGAACTGCACTTTCTACGAGATCATAGGTGCTTGATTTATATTCTTGAGCAACCAAAATAACTGGTTATTTACACTTGTGAAACAAGTCTTACTGATTCTGTTTGGTTATGCAGATAATAAGATGAGACATGATACTATAGTATGTTCGCAAGGGAGAACGAAACTGCCTGGCAAGAGAATAACCAGCTTTGAGGTTTGTTAGTTGGTTAAACCTTTGATTGCAACTTTCAAACTTCAACACTTTGTGTAATAACAAACAAACAGTCAACAATCTTTGTTTCCAGTTTTCTCCTAGCGATCCGAGTAGAGTGATTGTCACGTCAGCTGATTCGCTTGTGCGAGTTCTTTGCAGCACCGATGTCATTTGCAAATTTCGAGGTTGGTATTTAATTTTCTCTTCTACAGCCATACTGTGGTTGCTTGTTGCTCAAGGTTTGTCCTCTTGCAGTTTCGCGCCTCCGGATTGCAACAAACCAAATGCACGCCGCTTTTTCTTCAGATGGGAAGAGTGTTGTCTCAACGAGCGACGACTCAAATGTCTACATATGGAACTACGACAAACAGGAGAAAAAACCGCCGTCTCGAGCTAAGCTTATCCGCTCCTACGAGAGCTTCGTTTCCCCTAATGCATCACTCGCAATACCTTGGCGCGGGATCGAGACTGCGCCAGGTGGCACAATGTCGTCCCCACAACCCCACAAGCGTAGCATCATATCGTCGCCGGATTGTTTCAACATCACTCGCGGGCTTTTGTTGGATTCTCTGTCCAGGGGAGCTGCCACCTGGCCAGAGGAGAATCTTCCCGGTTTGAAACCGGTCAGATCCGAGTTGAAGTTGAATTCTCAGATGTGGGGTATGGTGATTGTTACTGCTGGGTGGGACGGACGGATCCGAACGTACCTCAATTACGGGCTACCTGTGCGAGTCTGAAGATCAATCTTTATGTGTTTCGCAAGTTTATAAGCATATAATTAGGAGAGGTTTTGGGGGGTTTACACAATCATGAACCTTGACCAAGAAGAAGAATACCAAGGTGTACATTAGTTACTTGTACAATTCACCCAGTTCGCAGTTTTTCCTTGTATGAAATATGTGCATACAACAAAACCACATGTGATTCTGAAATGAGTCCTTACAACATAAACATCGTTAGTAAGATCCCAAAGCTGGCGGACGGTAGTAATTCGATCTTTCATGTTAGGTATCTCGCCGAGCACATACGACCTCATATGGAAGGAAATTCGGTATTAGAAGCAGAACATACTTCTTGGAGCTGATAAACAGAGAAGAATTACAACTTACAGAAATTGCAAGGTCATGTTCTCTCTCAGACTTCTTAAGGTTTTTGCTTAATGCCTGAATGCTTTCATAGCCATGAATAAGTGGCAAATCCTTCATTCCTACGGCACCATAAACATCAAGTGATCATGTCAAGAGTTCATCACAGCATCCTAGCATCTACAATTCAAGAAGCAGGTAATTAAACTATTAAAGCCATTGTTCTTGTCAAACCTTGAATAAGGCTTCGGCCTGCACGCTGCATTGACTGAGAAGGTTCCGCCGGATTAACCTTCTTGATTGATTTTGGCCACACTTCTTTCATAGCCCTGCAACAGCAAAAATCCTGTATCAGGAAACCAGTAAACTCAAAACATTCATGAAATTTCAATCAAACAATCAAAGCTTTCATCTCACCAGAAAACTGAACCAGTACCAGCGCCGAAATCCAGCACCTTAGACGGAGAAAAATCCGGCGACCTTCTCCCTACCTTGGAAATAATTCAACGAGCTCCTTGGAAGTGTTGGCAGTCAGCATTAAGTTGGCGTCCTTGATCTCGTTGAAGGATTGAGAGAGCTGCAGCACCTTTTTCTTCATGGGCGGCTCCTCCAATTCCCGGAGGTATCTTTTGATGGCGCGGCGGAGGCTGACGGAGACGACGAGGCATCCTTCTGGAGAGAAGGCCCGCTTGGTTGTTTACGGCAGGAGGTTCGCCATTGAAGTGAGGTGAGGATAGTGAGATTAAGATAGTCTTTATATCTTCACAATCACAAACCAAGATCTGGGTTCCTCTGTTATCCAATTTCGACCATGGGGAGTTGCACGACAGAAGATAGATTCTTTGATTCTAGGTTCCTCTGTTATCAAATTTGAGAAATTGTGATTCGGAAGAAGATGGGTTCTGTTCCGAAAACACTCTGTCTCGCTCTACTTCTCATCACTCAGCTGAAGCTCGGGAGTCCTGGCAGGAGGAGGATTCGAATTTCGTGTGCAAGATTAGGAATTTGGACGACGGGAGGGAGTTCGTCGTCGAAGAGCTTGACCAAGACGAAATAGTCGGTACGGCCTTACCCGATTCATAGAAACAAGGCCAAAAACCCACATAACCTATTTTTTAAACCATAAAGCCCATTCTCATTTAGGCGGAGCAAAATGGCGCGTGGGCCTGAGCTGGGTCTGAGAAATACGGCCTGGCTCAACACAATAGAGCACTTCGTGGTCCTTTAAAAATGGGCTTTTTCAGACGTCTTTGAGGGAGGGTCCAGCTCCAACCCGGAATTGTATGGGTCCGAAAATTCGGCTAACCCGACCCGCGTTTGGCCCAATCATTTTGGCCCAGCTCCGCAACGCTGCGCTCAAAACCTTCGAAGCCTTAAAGTCCTTTGACCCGACCCGACCAAAACCCGGTGACCCGGTTCGTTTTACGCGTGTAGTACACGCGGGTGTGTGTGAGAGTGGTCCTTATTTAAGGAAACTGCAATCCCAAGCGCGTCTGTAATACACGCACCCATAATTTCACGCGCCTGTGTGTTGTACACGCGCCTATCCGTACGTTTTCCTCTTCTCGTTGTTTTCCGAGCTCCGCCGACGATCGATGATTCCTGGAGTCTAACAAATATGATCATTGACTGGAAACGGAGACTCGTCGCCGCTGGCTGTGAAGAGTAGTGACCGCCGATACGTCACGACTTCCTGACGATTGAGGACGCAAACTCTGAATCTGTTTTGAATCCTTCCGCCGTCGTCGATTTTCTTTCTGAGGAAACGAATAAGGTTTAGAGGTTTGGAATCCTCGTCCCCTCATGGCGATTTTGCGTGGTTCGTCTTCTATAATTTAATTTTTCGCATTACTCTTGCCTACTTCGCCATCTCCGGCCTCGACATCGTTGGGGCCCTTGATACAGTAACTTCAGCTGGCTGCTTTTTCAACTGTTTGTTTACACATCTCCTTCCAATCCATTTCATTTGGAAGGATTAGAAACTGAGGGACAGTAGGTTTCTACAATCTTTGTGATGGCCGGTGGGAATTAGCAAGTTCATCACTGCCATTGTTGAGAAACGAATTGGCAGTGAGTGTTACTTGTCAAGCAATGCGGTGTTGGTCAACTGAAGGGTGATTTACAGCAAATATTAACATGAGTAGAAACAAGGACGCTGGCATACAGAGATGAATATGTACTTTCTTTTTGTTATCTCTCAAGAAGCCAATACAATGCTGATATAATTTGAACTACAAACCACTTGAATTGTATCACTTTGTAAGACTACTAATTCTGGAACTATTGTTTTAGGTTGACAGGGATGAAGTTGCTAGCTGGGTTTTATCACTCAGAGCCCAACTTAACCTCGGGATGTTGCTGCAATTGACAATGGTATGTATTAGATTTACTTTGTATCTTGGGAGAGTCTTAAACTCATAACATGAATTTGATGCTCTCATCCATCTATTACGTGTAAACTTTTCTACTTCAACATTCAGAGACTGTTCATGTAGGTGAAAACTGACAGCGAATGCTTATACAAATGTTTAGTTGGATGAAGCCAGGGGATTGTGCTAATATAATATAGCTGCTTTTCTTTTTTCAGTTTTCTTCCCATTCATTTTGGAGCAGAAACAGATCTTCGATTCACTTACTGTGCTGGTAAGGGAAACTATTTTGTTAAAAGTTTACGGAGCCCTTTAGATTTGCAATCCTGACAGATAAGTGATGTATCAGCCGCCATCTGTTACATGTTGGATGACTGGAGTGAGATGGACAAGGATAAAGCCACAGAGTACATCTTAAAATGCAAGGTTGCCACCTTCTGTCTCTTTAGATACTTAAATATCCATGGTTTCTAGGTCTTTTTGATGTGAAAGAGGGATGACCAAGACACTCCAGGCTCTGGCTGCCAGAACTCTATCTGTGATGTGATATACTGCATGTTCTTTCATCTTGGCAATTTAGCTACTTGGTGTACTTACATGCAAGATATACTTTTCATTCAGGGATATAATGGTGGCTTTGGGATGACTCCAGGTGCAGAATCCCATGGTGAGTTAGAACTAGTTTTTGATAGTTTATAAGCTCAATTTGGTCCTTGAGAAATGTAGCTGTCACACCTTTCCCAACCTTTTCTACCGGGGTTAGGTCAGATAGCCTTCCAATTTCTTATTCTCTTCGCCAGTCACTCTCTAGTTTACCTGCTGAGCTATAGCATGTATGGGTAGTTATATAAGGATAGGATGTAATTTTTTGCATGGTACAGGATCATATAGTCTTATGAACTTGGTTCTTCCCAACTTAGTTACAGAGGAAATCTCTTTTAGTGAACAGGTGGTGGAACATAATTTTGTGCTGTTGCATCCCTTCGATTAATGAGGTTCCTTGAAGATGACCTTTTGTCAAGCTGGCAGTGGAACAACTTCCATACTGGATGTTCAGCTGCTGCTAGATTGGTGCTTACAGGTTTTTCTCCTCATATAACCTTTCTTAGCATCTCAACTTCAATTACAAACACCTATCAGCTGAGACAAAGAGTGTATCTAAATTAGCTTCTTTATTGCGCTACAGGCAAGCATTTGATGGTGGATTTCAAGATAAGCCGAGTGACACTTGCTATGCATTCGGGTATCCGCCTCTTTTCCTGAGTTCCATTTGAGTGTACACCCTGCAGGCAGGCCGTTGTGCTCTTGATTCTCACTGTCGTCAGTGATGGCCGTCCAATCCCTTCGTCTCCCTCCGGCGGTCTGTAACCTCCCTCTTAGCCGGCCACCGCTCCTTTTCCTTCTCAATCAGGCCTCCACCAGTAAAGTATTGTTCACTATTAATGGGTCTTCGAGGTTGGCCGGATAGTTATCCTCCATATCTGCCATCAGGGTATCGGCTACCAATACTTGGGTCTTCGAAATTGGTGGGATTATTCAGAATATCACTCACCAGGCGATTATCCTCAACTTTGGTCACCAGGGTCACGGCGGCCAGGGGATTATTTACATTCGAATAATGGTTTTAAGCTTGCGTACTTATCAATCTGATCTTTCACTAAGCGGACAGAAATTGCTTATTATGAGATGAAAATTTTGTCATCAAAACCTGGGAGGAGAATTGGAAGGAATATGATACATAAGATAATTTGTTTAGAAATTTACAAGTGAAATGGAATGATGATGGATCAGATCAGAAAGGCCAGAGATCACCCCACAGGGATTTGCGAGCTTGATGATGCAACGTTGGGTTCTTACTCTTCGTAACAACTATGCGTTCATATGATCCCTCCGATGCTTCCTCGTTCGCTGATCTACATACATCCATCATAACCAGTTTCCCTCTTCGTACCGGTGAGAATATAATCCTCCCCCAACCTCCTCCAACATCTGCTTCAATTCTTTCTTCTTCTCCTTTAACCATCCTCTTTGTTTCTTCTTCTTCTTCTTCTTCATCATCAACTCCATCGTCATCAATGTTGTCTGTTTCGATGAAATCCGAGTCATAGTTGATGCGGTCTGCTTCTTCTTCGTGTTCATCATTGCCGTCATCCTCCTCATTTTCGTATTGTTTCACGTAGTCATCTGCGGATGTCATGTCACGTAGATGATTTCAGTTTTCTCAAAAAAATTAAGTGACAGTGTAAGTTATATATATAATTTGCTGGCTTTGTGCATAAAACCAAACCGTAATCAATTTCGAGCTCTTCTGGATTTCGGTTAGCGCGCTGCTCTTTCTGAGTTTCTAATTTCACGCCAGCGAGAGGCCATGGCTTCCTAGGTCTCTGCCCTCGTCTAAACGCAACAAACGAGAATTTCTCATCCTCGAAACCACGTAAAGGTCCGCCACCTTTCGAACTCTGCAAATTTACATAATTGGCAGAAAGAATTAAGTAACCATCTAAACGAACTGAATCCAAACTACTTTTAGTACGAACCTTGTAAGCTCGTTGCGAAGTTGTTCTTTGCAAGCGCTGAACAAAGTGACAGTATTTTCCAGATTTCACCAGAGGGCACTGCCCATCATGCGAACACTGCACCGAACCGTATGAGAATGAATCAAATTGTAACACAGAAGAAAAGGTAGAGGCGATGGAGATGATATGATACTTACAGGGGCAACTATGAAAACTCCACTTTTGATTGGAACCAAGTCCTGGCAAGCCTCGCCATTTTTCTTCAGTGATTTACGAAGTTTCTGTAATGTTTGCACAAGATAAAGCAAAATCCATGAATATATAGGTATTATATATTATAATTGGCTAAAATGAATGCAGTCGGTCCACTTACTCTTTTCTCCATCCACAGTATATGAGATCGCATCTGAGATATGATACTAGAACCCTGTGGTGTCCCTGGTTCGATCAAAACCTGATTCAAATATACAATTTTTCAGCTTTAAGCAAAAGAAACCCCCAAACGGTGAACTTGTGAAGGAACAAAGCAGTACCAGAACATCATTAGTAAGATCCCAAAGCTGACGGACTGTAGTAATTCGATCTTTCATGTTAGGTATCTCGCCAAGCACATACGACTTCATATGGAAGGAAATTCGGTGTTAGAAGCAGAACAAACTTCTTGGAGTTCATAAAGAGAGAAGATTACCAGACAAAAAGAGAAGAATTACAACTTACAGCAATTACAAGGTCATGTTCTCTCTCAGACTTCTTAAGGTTTTTGCTTAATGCCTGAATGCTTTCATAGCCATGAATAAGTGGCAAATCCTTCATTCCTACGGCACCATAAACATCAAGTGATCATGTCAAGAGTTCATCACAGCATCCTAGGATCACAATTCTACAATTCAAGAAGCAGGTAATTAAACTATTAAAGCCATTGTTCCTGTCAAACCTTGAATAAGGCTTCGGCCTGCACGCTGCATTGATTGAGAAGGTTCCACCAGATTAACATTCTTGATTGATTTTGGCCACACTTCTTTCATAGCCCTGTAACAGCAAAAATCCTGTATCAGGAAACCAGTAAACTCAAAACATTCATAAAATTTCAATCAAACAATCAAAGCTTTCATCTCACCAGAAAGCTGAACCAGTACCAGCACCAAAATCCAGCACCTTAGACGGAGAAAAATCCGGCAACCTTCTCCCTACCTTAGAAAAAAATCAATCAATCAATACACTACTTCTTCATCAACTCCATCCATTTCACCACAAATTCAAAAATTCACCTCGCTGAGAACTCGGTAGCAAGCGGAGAAAACTGCAGGCATTCGAGAAGCCACATAAGCGACGGTCTCATTATCGGAGTACTTAAGACCGATGTCTCCATAAGCGCTTCTGATTTTCCAGCGCTGAGAGTTCTCCATCGATTTGAAAGGATCCTCGACGAGCTCTTTCGAAGTATTGGCAGTGAGCATTAAGTTGGTGTCTTTGATATCGTTGAAGGATTGAGAGAGCTGCAGCACCTTTTTCTTCATGTGCGGCTCCTCCAGTTCCCGGAGGTATCTTTTGATGGCGCGGCGGAGGCGGACGGAGACGACTAGGCATCCTTCCGATAGTCTGGCGGCGGATCGGAGTGCTTCTGGAGAGAAGGCCCGCTTGGTTGTTTCCGGCAGGAGGTTCGCCATTGAAGTGAGGTGAGGATAGTGAGATTCAGCTGGTCTGTACTTTGCCACGGAGGTTTTAGGAGGCGATCTAAAAGGGTTTTAGGCTCGGTTTAGGAACAATAAGAATCAATTCGTGGGCTTTAATTCTTTGTGCCAATGGGCTGGCCATTAATTCAGTAGTTGGATGGGCTTTTGTTAGTATTCACCTTTGTGGTGTAAATTTATTGATCTCATCGTGCTTTGGGTTTCTTTTCATTGCGGTTTTGTTTTGATCAGCATACCTCTTGGCATATGCTACGATAGTTATCCAAAGATCTGCTCGGTGATTTTAATATGAATTTGGTAGGTAGATATTGAGATGTAAGACTGATGCTTTTTTGCCACTTGTTATGTGATAGGTGGTGTAGTCATCGTAGAAATCTAGATTTATTTGATAGCATGTCAATGTTTGCATATTCGTGTTTTTAGCACATTTTGATCAAGTTTAATCATATATTCACATCATTCATACTCTCTTGATGAGGATACCACATTTTGTTTCGGCTGTTTAGATCAACCATCCAACTGTTTATAAGTAGCGAATAATTTCATAGGATTTGAGCATTATTACACATGTAAAAAAATATACGAATGAGTACACATGACATGATGTTTTGAAAGATATTGAATTACATGATCAATGTGATAATATATGTTACATGGTCAGGTAGCTAACTTGACCCTCTTGCACGCAGTCAATATTTGAAGGCTTGATATTGTTTAACTTAGATTTCTAACTTGTTTATAAGACATTTGTAAGAAGGTAGCCAATTTGAAAAATGTAAACACTAACATAACACCATTACTATATAATCTAAGAAAAAGTCTTTTAACTCCATTTGACTATTATTTGGAGGGGTAACATAATGAAATATTAATTTTTAACCATTTCTAACATGCATGTCAAATATTAGTCAATTTTTTAAAAAAATATTTCATGTGAGAATGATCGATTTTCAAAGGGGTTAACCTACAAAAATTGACCATTTTCACATGAAATTTTCAAAGCAACTATTACATGCATATTAGAAATGCCTAAAAAGCTATATTTCACTATGGTGGCTCTGGTAAATAATGGTCAAATGAAGTTAATAATCATTTTTTTTACGTTATGTTAGTGTTGAAAATTTTGAAATTAACTTACTTTCTCTGTAGAAAACAACTAGAAATCCAAACTAAAATGACCAAGGTGAATAAGAAGAGCTGTTGCTTGCATTCGGAAGCAACTCCCCGATTCAAATATCCAGTGTTTTGGAGATGACCAATCGAATATCTTCAGCAAAGTCAGAAAATAAAAACATAGGTAATCAAGCTGCAGCTTCAACTTCCCGTAAATTAATACATATGCAATGTCTAATGGTTTCACTTTCACTTAAATTTTATTTGTTTATATTTGCTATTTCGATTCATTCATCCATCGAAAACTTAGAAAACAAAAGGCAAACGCCAGAGAGTGCAAAAACACGGCAATGGTTCACATAAAATCAGTCATCTATGCCATCGTATCGTTGCCCATTTTCTTTTATAAAAAAAAGCAGCAATATTTGGTTCTTCCGCCTTCCTATCATTTTCATTTCCAATCAGAGTCCACACAAAGTCCCATACTAATTATTGGATTAAGGACTTAACATAATCGAACTCCATCCGCTAAATCATAGATTAATAATAATAATAATAATAATAATAATGCCAAAGAGATCCACTTCATTACGTAATCACCTTTAGCTGGTTTCTCTCTAAACTATTGCCATCAAAATCAATTAATCAAAATAAAAGAAATTATTGAATTGTATTTGTTAAGGTATTGAATTGAGCATTGATAACACATCATTTTATCACACTCTCAATTAACACATCATTTTACTTTAAAATACCATACATATAAAATAACCCATTCGAACATCCCTATATATTTCATTTATTATTATGTATAAATGTAAGTAGGAAACATTTACAATACCCGTCTACTTCTTTTTCTATAGCTAATTAAGCTTTTTACACATTCATCTATTTATATATATTTATATATATATATATGGAACCCATTCCTCTTCGTCATCTACTCTTCTTTATTAATAATAACATATCCCCGTTGATTGGCTTCTTTACTTTTGCCTTTCCCTTTATCAGGTGGTGCTGGTTAGTACTCACTCACTCTAAAGCAAAAGTGCATGAAAAGCTGCTGCTGCTTTTGAGTTCGTGGACGCAGGAGAAGAAACCATGATTTCGGATGCAGACCATAGCCGAGCTGCTTCCCTTGAGCTGGATCCCAACTTGGACACTCCTGCTTCGTTGCAATCCGCGAAATACTTCCCCGATGCTTTCCCAACCCTCGGATGCGTCGCCACGTAAAGAGTCGTCGCGGCTGCCTGCGGGATTGTTTTCAGTAGCTTCGATGCTAAGAAGAAGGCCGCGTCCGTTGCGAACCCTTCTCTTTCTCTCGTCAGCCTCGTCCGAACGATCCCCGGGTGTACGCAGTTCACTGTTACGTTGGCTTCCGTTTCCTGTGCAAGAAGGAGAATAGTGTCTTGCATGGTTAATGAGAGGATATAGTCGATGGTAATTAGCTTGTATTAGGAAGACAAACGTGGCTCGATAACTGTGGCTAGGCCTGTTGACGAACCAGATCGCTCACTGTTCTATTTGAATTTTTTTTTACCATAACCCGGCTTGATAACGTGTGTTTATTTAAACTGTTAATGATCGAGAATGGAAGGAGAGGGTAGTCGACGTTGATTAGCTGGTATTGGGAAGACAAACATGCCTCGATAACCATGCTAGGGTTGTTGACAAATCAAACCGTTTACTATTCGATTTTAAAAAATTCGACCCGAACACAGAACTAGCAGGCTCGCGAGTTGTAATTGAATCTAGCATGGCTCGGATCGACGGGCTCACGAGTCGGCTTAGCAGTAAGCTCGACGAGATAAGATCGTGAGCCGACTCGTTTGAACCTCGGGAGCTGGCTCGAGTTTTGTAGCTCGCGAGCTAGCTCGTCCAAGGCTAGAGTTTTGTCGTTCGCAAGCTTGCTCCTAAGCCGGCTCGTTTGATAGTTCGATTATATCTCGATTCTATTAAGACTTATTTAATTTCTCTTGTACGTCTGTATATCTCGATAAACAATTTTATCGTACTTAATGACTAATTAATTAGAGCATGGTATACCAATTATATAAAAAAATAGACCATGCCATACTATTCACATCTCATTTTCGAGGTCAGTCTTCGAACAAATCGAGCCCCAGTTTGTTTAGACTCCACTTAACGAGTCGAGCTTGTGATTTAAACTTCTAGCAGTCCGAACTTGAGCTCGATAAACAGCCTAAACGAGTTGAGCTTGTGATTTAAGCTTCTAGCGATCCGAACTTGACCTTGATAAACAACCTAAACGAGTCGAGCCGAAGCTCGACCGTAACAAAATTCTAACCAGGTGTCCACTCATAAAGTAAAGTCTACAGTATTTGTGAGAAACCATTGCAAATAATGAAGGGAGAGAAAGCAAATGACCATGGAGGAGAGAGAGAGAGACGGACCTTGAGCCTAAGAGCAAGGTGTTTGGTATGGAGGACGTTGGCGAGCTTGGAGAGAGCGTATGCACGTGTAGCATCGTAATGAGGACTGCAGCAGAATCAAACCAAAAAAAATCAGAAAAGAAAAGGTCAAACTCAGATGTGTTTCTGTGTGTCTCCCCGCTGCTCCCTAATTAAACTTTGATTAACGAATGGTCAGTAAATATTAATCGGGATCCGGCCACATAATTAACTACTAATAACTAATTAACTAGATTAATCATCGATAAAAACAAATTAAGGAATCGTTACTGGGAATCTTATCTAACCATTTCTGCCCAGAAATTTCTTCCAGGTACTGCAGCATATCGCCAGCGAACCACCCGTGAATCGCCGATGACACGTTCACTATTCTCCCTTGCACCCCCGTTTCCTCCGCTGTTCCCTTCATCTTCTCCAGTAATAGATTCGTCAGCAGAAAATGTCCTGGAAATTACTTAATTAACTACACATAATCATCATCATCATCAATTCAATCAACGGTGTACAATTGATTTTAATCTCACCTAGGTAGTTAGTCGCGAACGACATCTCGATTCCGTCCTCCGATATAGCATGCTGGTGCGCGAATTTCCCGGCGTTATTTCTAACCCAAACGTAACAGCGAAAAATCAAAAGAGCGCTGGATAACTGATTTCAAAATTTGGAAAAAAGCGTGGATTACGGAGTGTACGTACATGAGGAGATTGAGATTCAAATCGAGCGATTCGAACTCGGAGACGAAGCTTCTGACGGAACGGAGAGAGCTGAGATCGAGCGCCATGACGATGATCGCAGCATCAGGACACTCCGACAGAATACGTGCCTTCGCATCCTCGGCAGCCTTCATACTCCTCGCCGGCATCACCACCGTCGCGCCTCTCTTCGCCAGCACTCTGGCCGTCTCCGCTCCGATCCCCGACGTCGCACCTGCCAAAAATGAAAATCAACTCCGATCATCAATATTATGGCTGATTAGTCAATGATCGATAAAAAAAATTCAGATCTCCGTGAAATTATTTCACTCACCGGTGATGATGGCGGTGAGGGAGCGGAGATCGCTGCAGTTTTCCGTGACTTCCTCCGCCGTGGATCTGGAGCCGTATCCGCTGGCTCCGCGTGCGCCGATCAGGTATTTCACTGTTTGCAGCATATTTTTTGGTTTGATTCTTCTGTTTCACAGTTTGTTTGTTTTCTATTGGGATAAAAAAAAACAAAATTAAACTGGAGAGAGAGATATAGGGAGGTGTGGACTGTGGAACTGTGGAAGTCGTCTCTGCTTTAAATCTTGATGGCAGTCGATTGCAGGTGCAGAGTAAAAAGTGTAGAGTGGTGGTTGTGTGTCAGGATTTGGCTGCCAAACGGCGGAGTACGCCGCTTTGCATTTACTCCGGTGGCCGGGGAGAGAAAGGAAAGAGAGAATCTGGAGTTAATGGGAGAAACCGGCCCCAGGTGTGTATTTATTTCATTAGAGGAGGATTAGGAGGAGGATGATGATGATAAAAAATCTACCATTTTTGTTGTTAAGCTCTTTCCTTAAACAAAAGATTGTGGTGCATGATTGCCATTAATGTGCACTTAATTTAATTTTTGTTGAGGGTATTAATGTGGACTGGCTTGCTTGTTTCGGTTTGATTAGGTGTCCTAATTAATTAGTTTGCTATCATGGCATAATTATCATTCATGTAATATGATACCATGAATCAGGGGAAGAATTATATTAGTGTAGATAGAAAAAGGTACGACCTGGGTCGAAAATTGTGAATTATGCGAATATATGCTACGTGTAATTTTTAAAATTTTTTACTTTTTTAATAAACAATGGGTTAATTTCTCTGCGTTGCTTTGAATCTTATCATATAAAGTAATCTAATTAACTCTCAACTTCTAACAAACTCTTTTCTATATTTTTTATATTTGGTATAGTTTATTATTTTATAGAAATGAATGACTATTATACTTCTAATTACAAATATATTTTATATGGATAGCGATAGCAATATATGAATAATTTAACACATTGAAAAATGGGTTGAGTTAGTAAAAAATTGGTCAGCGATAGTAATAAACAGACTGCATGAACATGAACTAATATAAGTGTAATTCTTTTCATAAAATTATGGCTCGTGTGAAGTAAAACCTGATCGATATAAAACAACTAAATTAAAAAAATGGTATGTAAGGAAAACGTAGACCGGACATAAATCACACTCTAATACCATTATCACAATTCATTTATTCCCAAAAAAATTAGTTAGTTTGTGAACAAAATTAATGAAGGTATACATGAGATTATAAACTTACACATTAATCTTCCACTTAACGGTTGAGTATTCAATTAAGCGCATAACATAATTTTATTTTTGTCCGGTCTTGAACGAATAAGCATAGATAAATGGAGACAGCATATATAGTAGCTAGTTTATATATTGAAATGAAATCTATAGGTGGAAGAAGCATTTGCTTCCAGCATACTCTTACAGCTACAAATCTGGTCCAAGTCTGTAACTAAACAATCTAGAAAAACTGCATATATAATCTGTTTCTGGAAGGAGTAGCTAGGGTAAGGATTTTTTAGTAATTTTAAAAAAGCAGGATGGGAGAGATCAGATGAGCGTTTGTTGTTCAAGGCTGGATTAGATGAGAAGTTTAGTTAGGGGATTCGTTAGGTGATTCAATTATTATTTTAACTGAATATAAAAAAAGACTAAAAACCCCCCGCCGAAACAGGCTGACTTGTGTTGGGTTGGCACGACTGCGGAGGAGAAAAGGAATCAATCAATCGTCAATGCATAGAAGTGGAGAGCTGCAGAAATGCACGTGAACTGAGGGAGCTTTGCTACTACTGACTTGAGTCTGCATGGCATGGCGGGTCGGGTCAAACCCGAATCCTTAAATACTTTGTTCCTATTCCCTCGATGCACGTACCCTCAATCCTCGTAAGTCGTAATTCCTTTTTTCTGCCCGGTCAAAATCACTCCCTCGATCGTCGGCATCAATCAATTCTTTCTCCTTGGATTGTTTATTAATTATTATCAATATTCAATCAGGAGACACGATATAAAAGTGTTGTATTTATTGAATAGGTGGCTAGTTATTATTTGTTGTGAAAGATTAAACCATTTGGAAACGGAGATTAAAAAAAAAATAGAGAATATTAGGTGAATGGGTGGTTTTCAGGATCCGGTTGGCTTTGATCGATGAGTCTTCCCATTGACTGGTCAACATGAATAAGAAGGTGGTATGGATATATGCTTATATATATATATATATATATAAGTGGTTAATTCAATTCAGAGAATTTTGTAGGTTAATGAGGAAGTAACGTCGTTTCGGACGTAAAGCGGTTAACTTGACAAAACGTCGATACCATATATAGAGTTTGAACGTTCTAGATAAATAAATAGTGCAGTTGTTTAGTAAGTGGGAATCTCTTTCCTTTTACCGTATTTAAGAATTCGGAATGATTTATCACGCATCATCAGTTAATTGGTGAATTGGGTGCGAATGAATTTAGGCTAGCTCTTAGTGATGAAGAGCTGAAATTGCTCCTAGTTAGGACCACGTTAGGGCTGCCGAATGAGTCTTTGCTAACGATTCGGCAGATAACTCGGCCCTAACCTGAACCAAATCAATAATCGGTATTTTAAGTTGAGAGTATAAGATTAGGAAGATCCTGAGAACAAGGAAAGATTAGTAAACTAGTCTTCTATGTAATCTATACGAAAAATAAAATAAAAACCAGATTAGCCCAAAAAGCTGATTTGATTTGGATTTGTTTGGTTACAAATGGGAGCTGACTATCAAATCAATGCCTTGGATTTGTCTTCTTACATTAATCAACCCACATTGATTATTATTTAAATTAATGAAGGCTAACTTTTGTTTACCACTCACTCCCCAAAGTGTTGGTATTGTTAATTATAGTACATTTCTGACTTAACGTGAAACCTTGAAAAGCATGCACTTTAGATAAAAAGGATCCAATCCCATGGATTCGCCTCAAGTTCATTTAATTACTTCCCCACTCACTCATTTGAATGGTGCTCTAATTATTTGTTTAATTCTGTATAATTAATTAATTATTAACAGCCCACTCCTCAATCATTGCCGATTTCCCACTAACCTTTTCTTTTTTTGTTTTTTAATCCAATTGTGTTTTAATTAATAATTTCCATTCATTTCTATTTTGCAGAGGGTTGGAGTTGTTCTATGGGGTAAAGTTGTGTGTTGGAGATATACAAACATCGATGTAAATGTTTATTTTTATCTATTTCGTACGGAAAAATAAATTATAACTTTTTAGGATCCATTTTGATGAGACCATCCCGACTCATATCATACTTGTAGCATATACGATAACCAAGTAAACTTATATAACAACTAATGGATCATTTTTTGCAGTCGAAATTCATACAATCCGACCTATTTGACTTGACGATGTGGAAAACACAATCTAATAATAATAATAATAACATATTTGACGGATCCACCACCACTATGAATATATATTTGAGCAAAAGCTATAAAAAATATTAGAATTAAATGAAAAATTCCTTTTGTCAAGATAGAAAAAGGTTGGGAAGTGGGATGAGTACAAACAATTTTTCTTGCGTGTTGATTCTATTTAACTCAGATTCTTAGATCCGATTCTTGTTGGTGGATCCAACGATCAGATGTATCTGGTTAGTTTTATTTTTTATTTTTTTCTTATGTCAAATTTTTTTGGTTTTAGTTGGTTTTAGATTGAGTTTTGGGTTACGGTTTTAGGTTTTTTATTTTGGGTTTGATTTAGAGTTTAAGATTTAGGGTTTAGAGTATTAGCTTTTCAATTTGGATTTTAAATTTGGAGTTTGAGTTTTGTGTTTGGTTTACGATTTAAGGTTTAGGGTCTCGAGTATTAGGTTTTCAATTTGGATTTATATTTTGAGTTTGACCCAAATTTAAAATAAAAAACCCAAAACCGTAACCCAAAACTCAATCTAAACCCAATTCAAATCGAAAAGATATAGTGTAGGAAAAAAATGAAAAAAACAAGTGGAACACATCGGACCATTGGATCAGCCGGATCCATCAGCCATCGTGGAATCTAAAAATCAGCAGAAGATGTTGATTTAAATGGAATCAGAACCCAAGCTGCACTGGAGTAGAGAGAATGGGTCCAAATGGAGTGGGAGAGTGACAAGCTCAGATTCGACGTTTGTGTTTAAAAACTAAACTTGATTATGAATATGATTATCGTTTTTAATTTTTTAAGTTGAGATGTTGACCGATAAATTAGTTTTAGCCAATCAAAATGAGGGACCACTCCATTAGCACTGGATAATTATATTTTAGATGATGTGATTGTAATTATTGGACTCTTTTGTACACATTTTTAGCTACATTACATCTAAATAGTGTCAATATACACACATCAATCAGTATGTTCTGAGACCCAAAGTGAACAGGCCTAGCTAACCAACCTAATGGGCCGTAAATGGGCAACACCCAACAAATTCAGGAAGCCCGACTGAGTGCGGGTGATAATGCTCTCTCGAACTCACACATCAATCTCTAACATTCGAACTCGATTAAATTTCAATTTTATATAAAAACAGGTCCCATATAAAATAGTTGAACACCTTTTGCAGTCTGATCTAACCCCATCAGATCCAATATCAACTAGACCTACATCAATTCCTTACTTGAAAGAGTAAAAAGCCCAACTCTAACCTTTAGTCTTAAATTTAATTTCATAGGTCACTCGATCTAATATTTGAATTCGCTCTTGAATTTGAATTCGAGTCAGCTCGCAAATCTATAAAGTCGAATATACCCTCAAACTTGACTCATTTAACATCAAATCGAATCGCAAACAAACTTTTTTCTTACGGAACACCATCTACTCTTATGCTATTAAGTATTGACACGAGTCAATCCTTGAAACGTGTCATGAAGAAAACTCCATCCAAGGGAGTTGGACGTCCTGGACCCGCTCACACACTCACCTCTTAAAAACCCACTGGCTAAACGGTCAAAATTCCTCAAAAAGCTTCGTTTCTAATTGAAACAAAGGCGCATCCAATTCCCATCCCTTCACAAATTTCTTCTATCATCGCCGGTGACGGCTAATTCTCCCTTTTTCTCATCTGGGTCTGCTCTGCCTCCGCCGGAGAATGAGGCTGCTGAAGCTTGCTACCTGCAACTTGAACCAATGGGCGATGGACTTCGACTCCAACTTAAACCACATAAAGGAGTCAATCACCAGAGCTAAGCAAGCCGGCGCCGTCATTCGCCTCGGTCCAGAGCTCGAGATCACCGGCTACGGCTGCGAGGATCACTTTCTCGAGCTCGACACCATCTCTCACTCGTGAGTTTCGCTCTGTTTCAATTCCTTTCTGGGTTGGTTCTAATTCATCATGACAGTTTTCGAATGTTTACATTCTCGATTCTCAAGATGGGAGTGTCTGAAGGAGATTCTGCTCGGAGATTGGACGGACGGGATACTCTGCAGTATCGGCATGCCAGTGATTAAAGGCTCGGAGCGTTACAACTGTCAAGTAATGTGTATGAATCGGAAGATTCTCATGATCCGCCCCAAACTATGGCTCGCAAACGACGGCAATTACAGGGAGCTCAGATGGTTTACGGCCTGGAAGCAAAGAGATCAGCTTCAAGAGTTTCAGCTCCCTCCAGATATTTCAGATGCCATTTCCCAGAAAACTGTTCCGTTTGGATACGGATTCATCCAATTTCAAGACACGTAAGATTTTCCCCCGAATGTGGTTAAACAGTAGAGCTGCTTGAAATAACCAGTTACTGTGAATTTGCCAATAAAGGTGAAAGCTTTTACAAAGATTATTTTTTTGCACTTGCTTGTTTAGAGCTGTTGCTGCTGAAGTTTGTGAGGAGCTATTTACCCCAATTCCACCGCACGCCGAGCTAGCACTTAACGGCGTTGAAGTTTTTATGAACGCAAGTGGAAGCCATCACCAGCTGAGAAAGCTTGATGTCCGTCTCCAAGCTTTCATGGGAGCTACGCATACTCGCGGAGGAGTGTATATGTACAGTAATCACCAAGGATGCGATGGCGGCCGTCTTTATTATGGTATAGTTTTAAATTCTTGTGACTAATTTTTGCTGGTGAAAGAAAGTTTCTTTACCGGTGAACTGTTTGTCACAGATGGATGCTCTTGCGTTGTTGTAAATGGAGAAGTTGTTTCTCAAGGTTCGCAGTTTTCGTTGAGAGATGTCGAGGTTGTGGTTGCTCAAGTGGATCTTGATGCGGTATGAAAAATCTTTGCATCCCATTAGCTAAAGGATAGTCTTTTGTATGATTTTATAAAAGTTATTCCCTTTGTTCACCAGCCGATCTGCTATAAATGTACTTTTCCCCTGATTGCAGGTTGCTAGTCTGAGAGGATCCATAAGCAGTTTCCAAGAACAAGCCAGTTGTAAAACCAGTGTTTCGTCTGTAGCAGCACCATACAGTTTGTGTCAGGCGTTTAACCTGAAAATGATTCTCTCTAACCCCATGAAGGTATCCAGTTTTTTCAAGCATTGTTATTTAGTCGACAATACTCCACAGTTATTTATCGAGCTAACTTCATGTGTGATGTACGATTCTTAGATCAGCTATCACTGTCCTGAGGAGGAAATAGCATTTGGCCCCGGTTGCTGGCTATGGGATTATTTGAGAAGAAGTGGAGCTTCTGGATTTTTGCTTCCTCTTTCTGGCGGAGCAGACAGCTCCTCTGTAGCGGCCATAGTTGGTTGCATGTGCCAACTTGTTGTAAAAGGTCGGTTTTCATACGCTCAAGGTCTAAGTTCGATGGTCTTTAAGGACTGTCACGAGCTTTAAGGAATCTTTGTTCATATTATTTGTAGACATTGCAAACGGAGATGAGCAAGTTAAAGCTGACGCGATCCGCATTGGACACTACACGGATGGCCAGTTTCCCACCGACAGCAAAGAATTTGCGAGGCGTATATTTTACACGGTGTTTATGGGAACTGAAAATAGGTTGGATCATCGTCTCTTTTGTTATATTACAGTTCATGGGATAAACAAACCTCCTTTTTGTTTTTGTGACAAATAGTGTTTGTGATTATGCAGTTCTGATGCTACGAGAACCCGGGCAAAGGTGCTAGCAGATGAGATAGGTTCATGGCATCTTGATGTTTCGATAGATGGGGTTATATCTGCATTACTTTCCTTGTTTCAAACCCTTACAGGAAAGCGACCACGCTATAAGGTAATTTCAATTCGAAGGCAAGTTCGATGTTGATGAATTCAATGCCATATCTCGTGTAGTTTTAAAACTCAATTTTCTTTTGCAGGTAGATGGCGGTTCGAATATCGAGAACCTAGGTCTGCAGAATATTCAAGCTCGGTTAAGAATGGTACTTGCATTCATGTTAGCCTCACTACTGCCATGGGTTCACAGTAAACCTGGATTCTACCTCGTTTTGGGTAGCTCGAATGTTGATGAAGGCTTGCGAGGTTATTTGACTAAGGTACTGAACAAGGACAACTCTTTGACTTATTCCAGACATTTGATCTTATGCAGCTTCTTAATTCTGAAGCAATCTGCTTTTATTACAGTATGATTGCAGCTCAGCGGATATAAATCCGATTGGGAGTATAAGTAAGCAGGACCTTCGGTCATTCCTACGATGGGCTGCTAAAGATCTTGGCTATTCATCCTTGGCGGAAATTGAAGCAGCTCCACCAACTGCTGAATTAGAGCCTATACGCTCAAACTATAGCCAGGTTTTGTTTTCCGACCAGTCATCTTCGAATTTCGGTACCGTTACGCACAATGGCTCTGATACTGTATGTGCATGAAACAGCTTGATGAAGTGGACATGGGAATGACCTACGAGGAGCTCTCAGTCTATGGTAGATTGCGAAAGATTTTCCGTTGCGGACCAGTTTCGATGTTCAAGGTTCGATCTTTGATTCAAAAACTTGTGTCTGCTCTATCCATTTAACAAATTCTTATGTTTTTCCTCTGTCTCTCACTGTGCTGTTTGCAGAATCTTTGCTACAGATGGGGATCAACATTAACCCCATTAGAAGTGGCAGACAAAGTGAAACACTTCTTCAAGTACTACTCCATTAATCGACACAAAATGACGGTCTTAACTCCATCATACCACGCCGAGGTACCTTTGAGAAAAAACTCTGTTATGAATTCGATCTTTGATCACAGTACTTATATACGACTCCCTTTTGCAGAGTTATTCGCCAGAGGACAACAGGTTCGACCTCCGCCAATTCCTCTACAATGCGAGGTGGCCATATCAGTTCCGGAAAATCGACCAGCTTGTGGAGGAACTAAACGGTGACAAAGTTGCCTTTGAAGGGAAGCCGGTAGGAATGGGAGTAGTTGGTTCAAGGTCTGGAGATCCAAAAGCTGGGTTTTAAATCTCACCACATTTCCTTCTTGTTTCCTCGATAAATTATGAAATAACATCCCTGTATAATTCGTTCTACATGTTGGAAGTCTGTTCCGACAGAACTCTGTAATTCGTCTTTCGATTAGTTGGGCATCGCTGGGCAAAGGCCAGTCGAAATATTCATTACTGATCTCCAAATGGTCAATAAAGGTGCAGAGCCATGAAACTTCACTGTCGGTGCTAGTATTTGCGTTTGTCGATGTTTTACCACTTATAAGCTCAATAAGTTTAGCGTGCATACCAAAATCATCCTCACATTTTCCCGCTCTTTCTTCTGCCAAAATTCAAATTCAAGGCGGAATTGGTGGAAATAAGTCCTCGGAATCGATCACTTACTCACTTTGTGGCCTCGATAAACATATTCGGCAGAATTGATCTGGCGTCAAGGATTCCAGACCGACTTCTCTCCAATTCCGGCACGGAAAACAGGTCAAGACGCAAGTGAAGTAGACCAAAATCCTTTACGATTGGTTGAAAAAGAACTACACAAGGAGATGTTTATATCCGACATCAAACGTATTCAGGAACCAAAGAACAACAAAAAATAGTAGGAAATGAGAGGGAAAAGGAATAAACGAAGTTCAGATAATATACCCAAAACACCCCTATATATCCTCTCAAACTCACCCTCTACCACTAACATTTGCCACCGCAGAATTACAGTTCGTCGTGTGATTCATCCTCGTCACCACCTGACGCGCCGCCGCCGGGAGCCCCACCGGACCGCTGATAAACAGCAGCGATAATCGGGTTACACACAGCTTCAACTTCTTTCAACTTCTCATCGTACTCCTCCTTCTCCGCCGTCTGGTTCTCGTCAAGCCATTCCAAAGCCTCCTTAGTGGCGGCTTCCACCTTCTCCTTCTCGTCTCCTTCCAACTTATCGGCGAGCTTGTCACTGTCGTTGATCTGGTTCTTCATGTTGTACACGTACGTCTCCAGGCTGTTACGAGCGTCGATCTTCTCCTTCACCTTCCTGTCCTCCTCTGCGAACTCTTCTCCTTCTCGTACCATCCGTTCGATCTCTTCCTGGCTCAGACGTCCCTTCTCGTTCGTGATCGTGATCTTCTCCGCCTTGCCGGAGGCCTTTTCCTCCGCTTTCACGTTCAGGATTCCGTTCGCGTCCACTTCGAATGTCACCTCGATTTGTGGAGTTCCCCTGTTTTAATTGTTTTGCACGCAACGCCTTTATCAGGCATAGTTTACATGTGAAAGGATAACGCAGTAACTGGTTACTGAATCGAATAAGGTGATTATAACTAGTTATTAAACAGTGTAACTTGTTAGAAATGATTATAACTAATTAATAATGGAGAGAAAGCAAACCTGGGAGCTGGAGGAATCCCAGTAAGGTCGAATTTACCAAGCTGTCTATTGTCCTTGGTCATACTCCTTTCACCTTCAAACACCTGTAAGTAAAGGAGAAGATCGATCCTTCAAGTTAAGAAATGGGGAGGGGAAACTCTGGGCAACAATGGTTTAGGAGGATTATTTGGTACCTGAATGGAGACGGTGGTCTGTTGATCCTGGTAGGTAGTGAAAACTTGAGACTTCTTGGTTGGAATAACGGTGTTCCTTGGGATCAACTTGGTCATCACTCCACCGACGGTTTCAATACCCAATGTGAGTGGTGCAACATCAAGGAGAAGGAGGTCTGACAGAGAACATAAACATTGATCAGGTAATTTGTCCATGTCAGAACCTTAATATCCAGATTGTAATGTATGGGAAGGTTTACCTTTGGTTTCCTTGCCACCATCTCCGCTCAGAATGGCTCCCTGAACGGCAGCACCGTGAGCAACAGCCTCATCAGGGTTCACTCCCTTGCTAGGCTCTTTCCCGTTGAAGTAATCTTTCAGAAGCTGTTGAACCTTGGGAATTCTGGTACTTCCACCGACGAGGACGATCTCGTCGATCTTGTCCTTTGACAAGCCAGCGTCTTCCATGGCCTTCTTCACAGGTGTCATGGTCTTCCTGAACAGATCATTGTTCAACTCCTCAAAGCGAGCTCTGGTGAGCGGTTCTGAGAAGTCTACTCCGTCGAAAAGCGATTCGATTTCGACTCGGACTTGGTGCTGGCTGCTGAGAGCTCTCTTGGCACGTTCAGCTTCCCTCCTGAGCTTTCCAAGAGCCCTGTTGTCTTTGCTGATGTCCTTCTGGTGCTTCTTCTTGATCAACTTGATGAAGTACTCCATGATCCTTTGATCAAAGTCCTCACCTCCCAAATGAGTGTCGCCATTTGTTGAACGGACCTCAAAAACTCCGTCATCAATGGTCAAGATACTGACATCAAAGGTACCACCACCAAGATCAAAGACCAGAATGTTCTTCTCGCCTCCTTTCTTATTCATACCATAGGCAATGGCAGCAGCGGTAGGCTCGTTGATGATCCTAGCCACATTAAGCCCAGCGATCATACCAGCATCCTTTGTGGCCTGTCTCTGGGCATCAGTGAAGTAGGCTGCATTTTGAAGACATGAAGATTAATTACATCAGATATTAATGCAAAGTCACAACACATCCAACGATTGAAAATGAGTACTAACCAGGGACGGTGACAACAGCATCCTTGATCTTCTTTCCCAGGAAAGCCTCAGCTGTTTCCTTCATCTTAGTCAAAATCATTGCACTGATCTCTTCAGGACTGAACACCTTGGTCTCACCATCCTTGATCTTCACCTGGATATAGGGCTTCCCATCCTTGTTCACAATCTTGTATGGGACAAGTTTCATGTCCCTCTGCACCTCTTTGTCCTCAAACCTGTGTAGAACATTAGTCAGTCAAAGATCATAACAATTCCAGAAATTTTAAAAACTAGAGGCTTACTTTCTTCCAATAAGCCTCTTGACATCAAAGATGGTCCTCTCTGGATTTACAGCTGCCTGGTTCTTTGCAGCCTCACCGATCAATCTCTCACCATCAGTAAACGCAACCCAGGACGGGGTTATACGGTTTCCTTGGTCATTAGCTATAATTTCCACATGACCATTCCTATATACACCAACACAAGAATACGTTGTACCAAGATCTATCCCAATAGTAGTTCCAACCTTGGGGCCTTCTTCCTCTTTCGCTATGGAAATAGCAAATAGGCAACCTGTGCAATGCATATCCCTCAAAACATTAATACAACTATAAACCTACTCCATGATAATTACACCACATCACATTCTTCCAGACAACCACATAGCAAAATGTAAATTCCAACTAGGCAATTACTTCTATTCAAGTATCCAGTCCAATGGTGTAGCATTCACGGTCCTATTTCATCTAACTGATAGAATCCACTTCTCATCTTATCATGTAAAGATCAGATTCCATCCGTCTGAATTGACACAAACTCAGTAAGAAGTACCAATCAATTATCTTCACCTTCAACGAGCCCTGGAAATCATATGCAGGAATTGCAAATATTTGAAAACATTATCACGAATTCAAAAACCATATGACTCCATGCACGTGGTTTCTCCAGTCAGCATACAAAGATCACTTCATCATTCAACAATCGCATCGTCTATACACAAATTAACAGTCCTAAAAATCAATCAAAAAGTACACTAAAGACGAATGCACAGCTCCATAAATCCACGTCAAGACTGCACATTATCTGCAACCTTAAGAAAGATTCTACTCACCGAATAAGAGAACAGCCGAGACGACGAGACCAAATGCTCTTCGAGAGCCAGCCATGGCGGACGAGAGACTCTTGTTAACCAATCTCCGACGGAATGAAGAGTACCCAGTAGAGGAAACGTGACGTTCTGCTCTGTGCAAACGGCCTGCTGATTACAGTGATACCTATGATACCGTTCGTGGGAGGAATGGAGGTTTTTTATAGCCATTTTTCTCCCGGTATTCCCATCATTCTCGAAACGAGGAAAGAACATGTCATTGTAGGTGACGTGGACAATAAAGTTACGAGCTATGAAACGCTGGGCCACGATGCTGGGTACACGTGGAGGTTTTCTATTGGATGCTTGACGTGGGTGTCTACCGTTTGTTTTGCCCCGTAATAACTGGGGGTCCAAATTCCACATTCTTCTCCGTATAAACGAAGCATGCAAAGCCCAAGGCTTTAGTCTATGCTACTTGGATTCATTTCAGGAGAGTATTGGGACTCCAAATCTTGTGCTTGGACCTTGGCTCTGTCAATTCTGGGCCTTAATTTTTATTTTCAAATTTTCTTTTCACAAAGCGCCGCTCGCGAACAACTAAGACTCACTCAATTTTTTGCTCGAAAAAACTCTTACGTGACTCGACTCGATTTTAAACGAGTCAACCTTGACTCTGGGTATGTTCGACTCGCGAGCTGCAATAAAATAATATGTAGAAACTTAAAATTTTAGGATAGCTTGTTTGTAGCTTTATTTGTTGATGTTTTTTAGCATACAACCTTCAAATTTCAACTCAAATTAGACTCTTATAGTTAGTTTTCATGAGCGAATTTTTAGTTGAGTTCGCATTTGACCCGTACATGTTTATAATTAATGAGCCCGACTCCAATAGGCTCGGACTCAATACAAGTACTCAAAATTTTATACGATCTCGACTAAAAAATAAGTAATATGGTGAATTTCGGTTCGTGAACCACAACCAAGTTTTGGATGCACATAATTTCCAGCTATAGAGAATCTTCAGGCAGCAAATTATAATTAATGAATGAAATTAGCATTTTGGTTAAGATGGGTAGTCTTATTGGTTGTCATTCCAAGGTTGGTAGCCCACCATGCAATTAATTTAAAGCCCCATGAAATGAAGTGAGAAACATAAATTTATTGGAGGCAGCGTCATGCATGATCAGTTAGGTAAGAAAAGGAATAAGGATCATCATCATGATCATTGATCAACAAAGATGACTTGTGAACAAAAATTCATGTTATCTCTATAATCACAAGACTTCAATCCTAAAGTTCCATTCTTCGTAATGGTTGACCTTCCAATTCAACTCATTTAGATTGTGAAATAGAGTTTTTTCGCGACTACCTATCATTTTTTTAGTCGTGTCATCTCGTATCCGATCATGCACACCAACTGCAATCCTCTGCCTAGTGTAGTACACCATATCGACCATTAGAAGGTTACTGTAGACAGTTGACATTATATAATGTTGGGTGCAACTGTTCTTCACCATATATTAATTCTTCAAAGCTATCAAGTAGTGATCAGTCATCTCCTCATATCATATCGACAAGCTACTCCACTATATTTTACTTTCCTTCTGCACTTCTGCACATATAAATGACCACAAGTGAATGGGAAGAGAAATAAGTTGAAAATGGCCACTTATACTCATAGTAAACTCATAAAGCTCACTCTCATCTTCCTGCTGATCTTCATCTTCATTCATCCATCGCAAGCTCACTCTCGATTAACCGCTGCAGCCGATCAGGTTTGATGAATCCTAATTTTGTTAGAGGCTTCTGGGTTCGAACTGGCCGGTTTATTATTTTGGTGGATGTGGATTAATGCAGGGGAAGATGGACATCATGGATATGGAATTGGACTACGTGAAAGATCCAGGAGCAAACACCAAGCACTTGCCAGCTCCCAAGCCTCCAAAACCAGCAGTTGGTGTTGGTGGCTGATCATTATGACACTACTACTCATCAAGAGTCTCACCCACTTGTAACTTTTAAGATCGTCATACTACTAAAATAAAATGAAGCTATTTTTCCTCTTTTGCTTTCCATGAGAGGAGCATGGGGACTCTTGTTTGCATACTTTGAACTTTCCAGAGCATTTCAAACAAAGTGTATTATGCTTCACATAAACTCTGTACACCAAATCTATCAAAATATACAAAATGCAATACCAAGTATATAAACAAGTGTTTGAACAAAGTGCAATGAAGTTGTACTTGTACCCACATCAACAAATGTCCGGCGGTAAAGACCTCCTAACGGAAGAGATCAAGATAATAAGCACATTCAATCTAAGAATTGATTTAACTTGTCAATACAACCTGAGAGATATTAAGAGCTTTTTACATCCCATTGAGGGTAGTTCCATCGGCAGACCGTCTAAACGACCTGCACCTAGAGCCGATGGTCAAGTATTAAGAGAGGCTAGAACCTCTGATAATGGCATCGCCCGCTTTACAATACATGTTCGGATGAGCGAAGGAAAAAACGGCCAACCCAGTCTTATTCTTGATGTTCACTTGTCAAACACATGTCGTAAACACCAAAATATAAATCTTAGAAACAATCAAATGGCTTAAAGACATAAAAGTCAAAAGAGACATGTGCTTCCACCACCTACAAGTTACATTCTATTTCCCCTTATCAGTTACCACTACAACTGTAATTAATTACTAATTAAGTGCCTCTCTTAAGTACTTAACATCAAAGATAAGAAACCACTGGTAAAAACTTCATTTCCCCATTTTGCCCCTCAATCCTTGACCCACCAGGAAAACAGAGCATCAGCAATCGCAAAAGCAAAAGAACCAATTTTTCTCTCTGTCCCTCACTCTCTCTACTCCCATTTCCTTCCTACCTCAGATCCCATTTCCCTCTCTCCTTTCTCAGCCACCGTTTCTACTCCGGCGAGAGCAATGCCGGGACTGGTCTCAGTCAAAACCCCTCCGGGCACCCCACAGCTGAGCGTCTCCGTCCCCATTTCCCAACCCCCGACCCGACCCGAATCATCATCCTCCCCCATCCCTCGAACCCCCAACACCAGAAAACCCCCTTCCCCTTCTCCATCCCGATCCAAGCTCTCCCCAGCCCGGTCCACCAAGAAACCCGCCCCGTCCGACTCGCCGAACCCGCTCCTGCAAGCCGATGCAGCACTCGACAACCCGGATCTCGGGCCGTTCCTTCTCAAGCTCGCCAGGGACACGATTGCTTCAGGGGAAGGTCCTTCCAGGGCGTTGGAGTACGCCATCCGAGCTTCCAAGTCGTTTGAGAGATGCGCCGCCGAAGGCGAGCCTAGCTTGGACTTGGTTATGAGTTTGCACGTTCTCGGTGCGATCTACTGTAGCTTGGGGAAGTTCGAGGAGGCGGTTCCGGTGCTCGAACGAGCCATCACTGTTCCTGACTTGGGACGAGGGATCGATCATGCCTTGGCGGCGTTTTCTGGGTATATGCAGCTCGGGGATACTTATTCGATGATTGGCCAGGTGGATAAGTCGATCTATTGCTATGAGGAAGGGTTGAAGATCCAGATCGAGTCCTTGGGGGATACGGATCCGAGGGTTGGCGAGACTTGCAGGTAAAAAAAAACTGAATCATGACTAAAATTAGTTGAAATTGATCGCCATTGATGATCATTTCTGCTGTTTCTCCTCCCAGATTAGGAAAGCATTAATGAAGCTTGACATTTTCCATGATCTTACATGACTTTCCTTTTCTTTTTGGATTCTCTGTTTTTTGTTTGACAAATAGATTCTCTGTTTGTGTTCTTTCATTTTTGTCTCTGAATTAGCTGACAAGTGGCAGTAGTGTGAATTTAGACTGAGATTTCAAGAAATTTGACCGTAGATTCAATTAGCAAGATCCTTCAGCAACTGGGTGTTGAAGTAATGTCGATGTTATCCATGAAAAAATATGATCTTTCCTTATCTGAAAGGTAGGGAAATATCCAGGGAAAATCGCTAAGGAGAAAGTTCCCTATTCACATTGATCAGTCCGATTTCGGAGCTTTTTTATGCTGCATTTTCTGCTCTTGCTTTGATCTTGGTGTACTCATTTTATGGAGGAATATAATATACAGGTACTTAGCGGAAGCTCATGTTCAAGCGATGAACTTTGAGAAAGCAGAGGAATTGAGCAAGAAAACCCTCGAAATTCATCGTGCTCACAGCGAGCCAGCGTCGATTGAAGAAGCAGCTGATCGGAGATTAATGGCGCTTGTGTATGAGGCGAAGGGAGATTACGAGGCGGCCCTCGAGCATCTAGTCCTCGCCAGCATGGCAATGATTGCTAACGGACAGGATAACGAGGTTGCTGCCATTGATGTCAGCATCGGTAACACTTACATGTCCCTCTGTCGATTCGACGAGGCAGTCTTCTCGTACCAAAAAGCTCTCACAGTGTTCAAGTCTTCGAGAGGCGACAACCACCCGTCGGTTGCATCTGTGTTCGTACGCCTGGCTGATTTATACCACAGGACTGGGAAGCTCCGCGAGTCCAAGTCATACTGTGAGAACGCTCTCAGGATCTACGCGAAACCGGTCCCTGGAACCACGGGAGAGGAGATTGCTGCTGGTTTGACTGAGATATCGGCCATTTACGAATCAGTGGATGAACCTGAGGAGGCGTTGAAGCTTTTGCAGAAGGCGATGAAGTTGCTGGAGGACAAACCGGGACAGCAGAACACGATCGCAGGGATCGAGGCAAGGATGGGGGTGATGTTTTACATGCTCGGTAGGTACGAAGAGGCGAGGGGCTGTTTCGAGAGTGCGGTTGCTAAACTCAGAGCGAGCGGGGAGAGGAAATCGGCCTTCTTTGGTGTTGTTCTCAACCAGATGGGACTGGCTTCCGTGCAGCTGTTCAAGATCGATGAAGCTGTGGAGTTGTTTGAAGAAGCGAGAGCGATATTGGAGCAGGAATGCGGTCCGTGCCATCAGGATACTCTCGGAGTTTACAGCAATCTCGCTGCTACTTACGATGCCATGGGAAGGTAATGTAATGCTACCTTGCTACAAAACTCTTGTGCTTTACATTATTAAGAGATTTTCATTCATTGGTTTATTCAATGCAGGGTGGAGGATGCAATAGAGATACTGGAGTACGTTCTTAAGCTGAGAGAAGAGAAGCTCGGTATCGCGAATCCGGATTTCGAAGACGAGAAGAACAGACTAGCGGAGCTTCTGAAAGAAGCGGGCAGGGCTAGGAACAAGAAGGCTAAGTCTCTGGAGAATCTGATCGACCCGAACTCGAAGAGGACTACATCGACGAAGAAAGAATCGTCGACCAAGAAATGGGGATTCAGAATTTGAAAGAGAAAATCTGTCATCTGTATCTAGTGTGTTTTCACTACCCTCCCATCCAGAGATCAACCGATCCCTCAGTCTATTTATCTACGGGTTTCTTCTTCCCCTTTCACAGTCGTGCTTATATCTGTAACGTAGGAAAACATCATTGTATAGTTTGTACGCTTGGTGTGCCTTCTGTTTGGTTTTTTTAATTTGTTTATTTTTTTACCCATTTGTGCAATTACCACTGATTTGCTGGGCTGTAGGACTCTATATTATTCTATTATGCTGTTTGTAATTTTGTTTCGACTAGTTATTGACTATTGGGGTAAGGAATTAGTCTAAAACCTCAAAACAAGATTGTTATTGTCTTATGCATGGGATTGGTATTGGTAGGAATACCAAGGGGCCTGCTGTGAGGATGGAGATGTTGCTGCTGCGGCGGAGGGTGGTGGAAGTGGTTGGGATCGGAAGACGGGCGGCGGCGGTGGAGGCCGATGCTGGTAAGCGTGCATCTGGGTTTTCTTTCTCCGGAGAAGGAGCTGAGCTGAGCTCCGTCGTGTATCGAGGTTTCTTTGTGGATTTTGGCTATGGAGGATTGCTCTGCATAGTCCGTCTCGTTCGCGGGTGATGGAAGGTGTTTTTCACCTGAAGGCTGAAGCCCATTGGCTTTAACAGAGACACTGCCCTTTTGGGTTTCTTCTCTGGGAAATTGTGGTTCTGTGGCAGAATTCAGGTCCAGCCCGGGGAATTATTGGGCCTCAGACGGCAGCCCAGCCACGTAAAGTAAGAAAACCCCATTGAGTCAACACCGCGTTGTTTAAAACGTTGACTATTTTTCAGACGTTTTTTTTTTCGAACTAGCTCCAAGCCCATTTTGTGGGGTTTTTCAAACATGGCCGACCCGAATCCAATTTGGCCGAGAGATTATAGGCCCAGCCCGCAGCGCTCCCACATAAAAGGCCATACCCCAGTACGAGCCTTGACCCGACCCGGCAAAAAGGGCCGACCCGGTTCGTTTTACGCGTGTTGTACACGCGCGTGTCTGCGCGTGGTCCTTCTTTACCGTGTCAGATTACCCACGCGCATTGTGTATTGCACGCGCGTAGTATTATCACGCGCCCGCGCCTGATAGTCACGCGCCTCTTTTTTCGATTTCCCTTCCTTTCATCTCTGTTTTCCCAATCCGTCTTCTCCGGCGGCGATTCCACCGTCGACGAATCCCTGCCTGCTGGGGGTCTGATGTAGTGTATGAAATCCTTGAAATCTTCTAAAAAATCGCTGCGTTTCTCAACCATCTTGGTCAAATCAGTGAAAGTGTCCGATTCTTAGATGGTTTGATCTTTTTTACTTCCGCGCTTTCTGTCTGCTGCAGATTGTGCGAACCCAATTGGCCAATTGGATTGCCTGCATCGTGTTTGATATCGGAGGAGAGCTCTCACAGTATCACTTGCCTCGGCGAGAAATGCAACCAGTCATGATCACATTCGACTAGCTATTGCCTTGTTATTAAACACTTACAATCATCTCATTAGCCTGTCACACATGATATCAGAACTCAGAAGCAGAGATAGTCTCACAGATCGTTGTGATCAATCGAAACACTATATATGTAAAGTCCCAGTCTCGACTCTGGAGACAGGCAGTTTAGCCTATTGTTGACAAATTTTGACAGTCAGCATTATGTTTTAGTAGTTACTTCTCTTAGCCACTTCTGCTTATGTGTTTACAAGGTGTTGGAACAGGTACTTGCTAAATGATGAACGCTGCCGACCAATTTTCGTCCTCATGGAACCAAATGTAAGAGCTGCAATACTTAAACCACAGATGGGAAAGCTCGCAGGGAAAAACCAAGAGCTGCAGAAAATTGCAGGGGTGTCATTTCAGCAGGTGAGCCCAGCCATGTAATTTGTTTTGCTTTACCTGATCGATGCATCAGTTGCTTTTGTTTTTGATTTTACCGTTTTAAGCATCTGTTCAACGCCTGTTATAAACCATTGGAATCCATGAGTTAGATCACTAGCTTTTTCTAACTAAATACATTATTATTATTTTCATTGAGGAGCAACATTATTGAATTACCAAAGACCATACCTAGCTGTCACTTTTTTTGTTGCCTAAAGAAGTGAATTTGTATGTTGTGGCACGACGTTGTATCAATGTCCCTCTTATCATCACCGATCCTAATCCAGTGGATACGACATATGACAAGATCATACGTTTTCCTTTGCAGTGGAAAAGAATACATACACTTTTTGTTGGCCATATAATTGTAGCTATCACATTAGTAAATGGCTAATTCCGGTTTCGACACCAACGAGTAAAATAATCCTCAATGGCGAACAATTATTTGTGTGTTATTCATGTGTTATCGACAAAATCTACAGCCTACGACGTGGATTATCTCAGTGGATGTTTCGGTTTGCCCTCTTTTGGGTTATGGAGATGTGGGGTTCGTGGTGCGACACTCCTATGGCTCTCTAGTTTCTGCAACAGGGCAGGGCATCCCCCACATCGTGGATTCCTTGGTCTTGGAGGTCTTGGCTATCTGTCAAGCCCTTTTTGTCGTTGCGGTCCGTCACCTTGAAGCCTTCCAAATCTTGTCTGACACTACGGACTCTTCGCCTTCTCAACTCGTCCATCCCTGACATACGTGTAGGTAAGCTCTTACAGGAATGCCGTACCTTGCTTCGCTCACTGCTTTTAGTCTCAGTCCATCACATCTCTCGAATGGATAACTACGCCGTTCATTTAGTGGCATGCGGATCTCTTTATTATCCTTACACTTCTCACCTATTGTTTATCTCTATTTGTGTATCATGAATCTTTTTTTATGATTAAGAATATCACGAATTGATGCCTTTGAATAAATAAAAAACAAAATTTGATCAAAATAAAATGAAAATAAAAATTATTTTCTACACACTTTATACAAATAACATGTGTCTGTCGCGGCCGCATGAAAAAGAGGATGGGAACATTAGCCAAATGGGCTAAAATGCAAGTCATCAATCATCCTTTTGATATCCGGATTCATGTCTTTCCCATAAAAGCACAATCCTCCCCACCACCATTTTCTCACCAAATCCCTTACGTTATTTCCTCTTTCTCGTTACACCCTCCTTTCATTATTATGTCCCGTCCCGCTATGTACTATGATTTGATTTCCATCTCATGAAAGCAACGTCGATCCAGTATGTTGAACCATTTTAATTTGCGGACGAGAAATGTCGCCACCAAATGCTCTTAATTAGTTCGTTAAGTGTAGCTAGTGACGATAATTTATATCTGTTTTTTTCTGTAGGAAAGACATGTTTAGGTGGAATTTGTGACTTCATCCCATATGATTATAGAAGAAGCAAAATCAAACATGAAAAAATAATTATATGGTACCCTAACGGCCAAACTTAGCCAAACGAACGCTGGGGGGCACATGTACAAATTATTGAATCTCCATGAAGGGAGAATCTCAAATTTGGATACTTAGATCACTCACACTGCCTACTTAATGAAACCAAAGCTCAATGAACCGATATGGTTAATGAACCGTGGAGATCTATCCGTACTAAACTCATCTAGTGGAGACCGGCACATTGTACCTCACTGATCTCAGGATACAATAAAAGAAAAAACGTGTCACTTTATAAGAGCGTTGAATACTATATACACATATACACGCCTCACACAACATATATAAAAAGTTCGCTCTTGATACTTCTCGGTTTTCCATCTCTTCCTTAGTTTTATTCATTCACTCTTCTTACTACCTTCCATAACTCATGGAGTACATACCCAAAAGCACCCCATTCATTCCAGATCGATTTTTCAAATCAAATCATTATTGCTCTACTAGACAAAACGTAGCATAACGGTTGAATTATGAAGTTTGATGGACTAAATACTACACAACTCAACCAAGCCCAAACATATGACCGCTCGTCGGGCCTTTTAGCCCATTTTAGAGTGGTATGATCAATGGGCCATCCTGGTCAGTTTTGTCCGCCTCGATAGAAAATTAACATTAATACTTTACTAGCTTGTTTAATTTTTTACAGTTGAAAATCCGTATAATCACAACATAATAGTCAATATTTCTGATTTGACAGTGCCTCCAAACCTACTCTTCTCTCCTAATGAATTAACAAATTTCCGTAGTCTGTGTTCGTACGCAATTTCCGTTCCTGGCCGTGGTTCCAACCTCCATCTATAAATACACTAAACCACTCACCAAGTATCCAAATGATCCATCCCTAACCGTCAAACTTCAACCTTCTCCCAAAATCATTTCGCCGTCCATCACATTGCATTCAATCCTTCTTGTAAACTAGACATCATCATCGTCATCATGTCTCTTGACACTACCAGGACTGCGGTCGGCATCATCGGTACATATTTATAACTACATAGTTCATCATCCTTCTTTGAAATGGGTTTAGTTTTGTTAGTAATTTCATGACATATAGATCCTACTCTTCATCATTGTAATTTTTTGCAGGAAATGTCATCTCCTTATGCTTGTTTCTCTCCCCACTGTAAGTAACAGTCTCCCCCTCAAATTTTCCGGCCAAAAGTCGGCCGCCGCCGGAACAATGTCACTCGGTTTCTGTGTTTGATAAAAAAGTTCACAAACCCGTGTGTCAAACATGTGATTTCAGGCCAACTTTCGTGCAAATATGGAAGAAAAGATCCGTGGAGCAGTTCAAACCCGACCCGTATCTCGCCACGCTGCTCAACTGTATGACGTGGGTGGTGTACGGTCTCCCGATCGTCCACCCAAACAGCACGTTAGTGCTCACGATCAACGGCGCCGGCACCGTCATCCAGTTCGTCTACATAGCGCTCTACCTCGTCTACTCCGACAAGAAAAAGCGCGTCAAGGTTGCTGCCATCGTCCTTGTCGAGATCTCCTTCGTGGTGCTCGTATTCCTCCTTGTTGTCTTCCTCGTACGCCCGATCGAGAAGCGGTCCACCATCGTTGGCGTCCTCTGCGTCCTGTTCTGCCTCATGATCTATGTTGCTCCCCTCTCTGTCATGGTTAGTTTAAAAAAAGTTTGCTCTAACTCTTCCCCTATTTTTTCGGTTCAACTCCGGCTCGAATTTGATAATTCCGTTTGAGTCTGAAGGGAAATGACGAACCGTAATTAGTTGGAATTATTTGAGTCTAATTATGGCGGAATTGGCTTGATTATTTCTTGCATTCGGAAAAATGTATCTGACCGAATTTGACCTCTTCTAAAAATAACTCCAATTCATCAGTTTTGCTAATCTGCGGATAGGGCTTATTTGGACCGTAAAAAACACCAAAGTAAATATAATCAAGTATATTATGCCACTGTTATATTCTACGAGTGCGTTATATTTATTTTACATGTGTATTATATAACTGTTATATTCATTTATAAGATTACTCTAAAAACATGTTAGAACTGTTACATAACAGTTATAGAGCATAAACATTTAATGGTCATATAACCGTGCCAAATAATAATCATAGTTTTTTAATTGCATCCTGAAATGGTACATTTATCCCCTTTTTTACAACCGTTAAGATTTTTCTTCTACACAATCCAACGGCTAGAAATCATATCCGTTGGGGCGGATAGATTTGCCTATCAGCCGATTAGCAAAATTGGAATTCATATATGGAAACGTCACCTCAATCATGCTTTTGTTGTTTCCTAACTAGAGAAAAACTCATTTTAAACGACATTCAAGCCAGAATTAAGTTTCGTTTCGCTCAACGGCTGCTAATTCCAGCAGAAATTCCTAAATGCTCATATGGAATTGAGTCCAAATCCGTCCTAACTCCGACTAAATGGAAATGGACGCTCATATGGAATTGAGGCCAAATCCGACTCCAATTCCTGCCTGGAAAATAACACCAAATCAATTCACACCTTTCATTGTTTCCTAACCAGAGAGAAAACACTAAAAAAAATCAAACTTTAAAAAGTCCATATAACTCATTTTATTCATAACTAGCATCATGATTTTGAGTATCTGTAACGACATGCAGAAACTGGTGATCAAGACGAGAAGCGTGGAGTACATGCCGTTCACGCTGTCGCTCGCTTCCTTTGCGAACGGTGCTTGCTGGACAGCCTACGCCTTGATCCGAATCGACTGGTTCATCATGGTATGAATACAGAGTCAAGACTCTATAACTAGTTTCTCTCAAGTGATTGATCAAGCACAACTTTTGATTGCTTTTGGTTTTATGAAAACAGATACCAAATGGGTTAGGAGCGTTGCTGGCGGTGGGGCAGCTGTTTCTATACGCAACCTTCTACAAATCAACAAAGACGCAAATTGCAGAGAGGAGTGCGGCGGAGAAAGGTGGATCAGAGCTCACTCTGCCGCAGGTTGTCTTGGCTTTGGATGAACAAGTAGTTGCTAAGGCAGTGAATGTCGTCCACCATTGATATCCATTTAGAGAGTTACTTTCGCAAAAGTGTAATTATAAAACAACATAAGCCGGTCCGCAAATGGGATTTTGAAGACGATTGAAGATCAGCCGGTTAACCAGCTCTGTATTAATATGTAATGGCTTTTCATTCTGGGTTTAGAAACTCCATTTCTCTCTCCCAATTCTCTATCAATTTTCTCCAATCTTCCTCCATTTATCCATTTCAAACATACATGTAAAATATTAAACAACTTGAAAATTTGAAAGTTTTCACGTCAAAATTATCAATTTCCAAAGGGGTTAATCTATGAAAATTGACCACTTTCACAAAAAAAATTCAAAATTTTTAAATCGACTAATATTTAAAATGTATGTTGAAAGTAGCTAAAAAATCTAGTGGCATTATGGTAACCCCTATAAACAATGGTCAAACGATGTTTAAAATCAAATTTATTTGGTGTTATTTTAGCATCTTGAAAAATGGTTTTAACATCATTTGGCTATTATTTGAAGGGGTTAACATGATAAAACCTCAAATTTTAATCATTTCCAACATGCATGTAAAATATTAGCCAATTAGAAAATTTAAAAATTTTCATGTCAAAATTGTCAATTTCCAAAGGGGGTTAACCTATGGAAATTGACCACTTTGACAAGAAAATTTCAAAATTTTTAAATCGACTAATATTTTACATGCATGTTGAAAATAGCTAAAATATCTAGTGGCATTATGGTAACCCCTATAAACAATGGTCAAAAGATGTTTAAAATGAAATTTACTCGTTATTTTAGCATCTTTAAAAATACTTTTAACTTCATTTGGCGATTATTTGAAGGGCTTAACATGGTGAAACCTCAATATTTAGTTATTTTCAACATACTGTAAAATATTAGCCAATTTGAAAATTTGAAAATTTTCTTGTCAAAATTGTCAACTCAAAAGGGGTTAACCTATAGAAATTGACCACTTTCACAAGAAAGGTTCAAAAATTTTAAAATCGACTAATATTTGACATACATGTTGAAAATAGCTAAAAAATCAAGTGGCATTATGGTTACCCCTATAAACAATGGTCAAACGATGTTTAAAATGAAATTTACTCGTTGTTATTTTAGCATCTTTAAAAATATTTTTAACTTCATTTGGCTATTATTTGAAGGGCTTAACATGGTGAAACCTCAATTTTTAAACATTTCCAACATGTATGTCAAATATTTGAAAATTTTCATGTCAAAATTGCCAATGCCAAAGGGGTTAACCTATGGAAATTGACCACTTTCACAAGAAAGTTTCAAATTTTTTAAAATATACTAATATTTGACATGCATGTTGAAAATAGCTAAAAAATCAAGTGCATTATGGTATCCCCTATAAAGAATGGTCAAAACGATGTTTAAAATAAAATTTATTCGGTGTTAATTTACTATCTTGAAAAATGTTTTAAACTTCATTTGGCGATTATTTGAAGGGCTTAACTTGGTGAAACCTCAATATTTAGTCATTTCCAACATGCATGTAAAATATTAGCCAATTCGAAAATTTGAAAATTTTCATGTCAAAATTGTCAATTTTAGCATCTTTAAAAATACTTTTAACTTCATTTGGCGATTATTTGAAGGGCTTAACATGGTGAAACCTCAATATTTAGTCATTTCCAACATGCATGTAAAATATTAGCCAATTAGAAAATTTGAAAATTTTCATGTCAAAATTGTCAATTTCCAAAGGGGTTAACCTATGGAAATTGACCACTTTGACAAGAAAATTTCAAAAATTTTAAAATCGACTAATATTTGACATGCATTTTGAAAATAGCTAAAAATCAGGTGGGATTATGGTAACCCCTATAAATAATGGTCAAACGATCTTTAAAATCAAATTTATTTGGTGTTGTTTTACTATCTTGAAAAATGTTTTAAACTTCATTTGGCGATTATTTGAAGGTCTTAACATGGTGAAACCTCAATATTTAGTCATTTCCAACATGCTTGTAAGATATTAGCCAATTTGAAAATTTGAAAATTTTCATGTCAAAATTTTTAATTTCCAAAGGGGTTAACCTATCTAAATTGACCACTTTGACAAGAAAATTTTAAAATTTTTAAATCGACTAATGTTTAACATGCATGGTGAAAATAGCTAAAAATCAGGTGGCATTATGGTAACCCCTATAAATAATGGTCAAACGATGTTAAAAATAAATTTATTCGGTGTAATTTTAGCATCTTTAAAAATATTTTTAACTTCATTTGGCTATTATTTGAAGGGCTTAACATGGTGAAACCTCAATATTTAGTCATTTCCAACATGCATGTAAAATATTAGCCAATTAGAAAATTTGAAAATTTTCATGTCAACATTGTCAATTTCTAAAGGGTACCTATGGAAATTGACCACTTTGACAAGAAAATTTTAAAATTTTAAAATCTACTAATATTTGAAATGCATGTTGAAAATAGCTAAAAAATTAAGTGGGATTATGGTAACCCCTATATACAATGGTCAAACGATGTCTAAAATCAAATTTATTTGGTGTTGTATTACTATCTTGAAAAATGTTTTAAACTTCATTTGGCGATTATTTGAAGGTCTTAACATGGTGAAACCTCAATAGTTAGTCATTTCCAACATGCATGTAAGATATTAGCCAATTTGAAAATTTTCATGTCAAAATTGTCAATTTTAGCATCTTTAAAAATATTTTTAACTTCATTTGGCTATTATTTGAAGGGCTTAACATGGTGAAACCTCAATATTTAGTCATTTCCAATATGCATGTAAAATATTAGCAATTAGAAAATTTGAAAATTTTTATGTCAAAATTGTCAATTTCCAAAGGGGTTAACCTATGGAAATTGACCACTCTGACAAGAAACTTTTAAAATGTTTAAATCGACTAATGTTTAACATGCATCTCTAAAATAGCTAAAAAATCAAGTGCATTATGGTAACCCTTATAAATAATGGTCAAACGATGTTAAAAATAAATTTATTCAGTGTAATTTTAGCATCTTTAAAAATATATTTAACTTCATTTCGCTATTATTTGAAGGGCTTAACATGGTGAAACCTCAATATTTAGTCATTTCCAACATGCATGTAAAATATTAACCAATTAGAAAATTAGAAAATTTTCATGTCAAAATTGTCAATTTCCAAAGCGGTTAACCTATGGAAATTGACCACTTTGACAATAAACTTTTAAAATTTTTAAATCAACTAATGTTTAACATGCATGATGAAAATAGCTAAAAAATCAAGTGGCATTATGGTATCCCCTATTAGCAATGGTCAACTGATGTTTAAAATAAAATTTATTCGGTGTTATTTTACTATCTTGAAAATATTTTTTAACTTCATTTGGCGATTATATGAAGGGCTTAACATGGTCAAACCTCAATTTTTAAACATTTCCAACAAGTATGTCGAATATTAGCCAATTTGAAATTTATAAAATTTTCATGTCAAAATTGTCAATTTCCAAAGGGGTTAACCTATGGAAATTGACCGCTATAACAATAAAATTTTTAAATTTTTAAATCGACTAATGTTTAACATGCATGTTGAAAATAGCTAAAAAATCAAGTGGCATTATGGTAACCCCTATAAATAAAGGTCAAACGATGTTAAAAATAAATTTATAAGTTGTAATTTTAGCATCTTTAAAAATAATTTTAATTTCATTTAGCTATTATTTGAAGGGATTAACATGGTGAAACCTCAATATTTAGTCATTTCCAACATGCATCTAAGATATTAGACAATTTGAAATTTTGAAAATTTTCATGTCAAAATTGTCAATTTCCAAAGGGGTTAACCTATGGAAATTGACCATTTTGACAAGAAAATTTTAAAAATTTTAAATCAACTAATGTTCAACATGCATGTTGAAAATAGCTAAAAAATCAAGTGGCATTATGGTAACCCCTATAAATAATGGTCAAACGATGTTAAAAATAAATTTATTTCGTGTTATTTTACTATCTTGAAAAATATTTTTAACTTCATTTGGCGATTATTTGAAGGGCTTAACATGGTGAAACCTCAATATTTAGTCATTTCCAAAATGCATGTAAAATATTAGCCAATTTGAAAATTAGAAAATTTTCATGTCAAAATTGTCAATTCCCAAAGGGATTAACCTATGGAAATTGACCAGTTTGACAAGAAAATTTCAAAAATTTTAAAATCGACTAATATTTGACATGCATGTTGAAAATAGCTAAAAAATCAAGTGGCATTATGGTAACCCCTATTAGCAATGGTCAAATGATATTTAAAATAAAATTTATTCGGTGTTATTTTACTATCTTGAAAAATGTTTATAACTTCATTTGGCGATTATTTGAAGGGCTTAACATGGTGAAACCTCAATATTTAGTCATTTCCAACATGCATGTAAGATATTAGCCAATTTGAAAATTTGAAAATTTTCATGTCAAATTTGTCAATTTCCAAAGGGGTTAACCTATGGAAATTGACTACTTTCACAAGAAAGTTTAAAAATTTTAAAATTGACTAATATTTGACATGCATGAAGAAAATAGCTACAAAATCAAGTGGCATTATGGTATCCCCTATTAGCAATGGTCAAATGATGTTTAAAATAAAATTTATTCTGTGTTATTTTAGCATCTTTAAAAATATTTTTAACTTCATTTCTCTATTATTTGAAGGGCTTAAGATGGTGAAACCTCAATATTTAGTCATTTCCAACATGCATATAAAATATTAGCCAATTAGAAAATTTGAAAATTTTCATGTCAAAATTATCAATTTCCAAAGCGGTTAACCTATGGAAATTGACCACTCTGACAAGAAACTTTTAAAATTTTTAAATCGACTAATGTTTAACATGCATCTCTAAAATAGCTAAAAAATCAAGTGCATTATGGTAACCCCTATAAATAATGGTCAAACGATGTTAAAAATAAATTTATTCAGTGTAATTTTAGCATCTTTAAAAATATATTTAACTTCATTTCGCTATTATTTGAAGGGCTTAACATGGTGAAACCTCAATATTTAGTCATTTCCAACATGCATGTAAAATATTAACCAATTAGAAAATTAGAAAATTTTCATGTCAAAATTGTCAATTTCCAAAGCGGTTAACCTATGGAATTTGACCACATTGACAAGAAACTTTTAAAATTTTTAAATCAACTAATGTTTAACATGCATGTTGAAAATAGCTAAAAAATCAAGTGCATTATAGTAACCCCTATAAATAATGGTCAAACGATGTTAAAAATAAATTTATTCGGTGTAATTTTACAATCTTTAAAAATATTTTTTACTTCATTTGGCTATTATTTGAAGGGTTTAACATGGTGAAACCTCAATATTTAGTCATTTCCAACATGCATGTAAAATATTAGCCAATTAGAAAATTTTAAAATTCACATGTCAAAATTGTCAGTTTCCAAAGGGGTTAACCTATGGAAATTGACCACTTTGACAAGAAAATTTCAAAAAATTTAAAATCGACTAATATTTGACTTGCATGATCAAAATAGCTAAAAAATCAAGTGGCATTATGGTATCCCCTATTAGCAATGGTCAAATGATGTTTAAAATAAAATTTATTCGGTGTTATTTTACTATCTTGAAAAATATTTTTAACTTCATTTGGCGATTATTTGAAAGGTTTAACATGGTGAAACCTCAATATTTAGTCATTTCAAAAATGCATGTAAAATATTAGCCAATTTGAAAATTAAAAAATTTTCATGTCAAAATTGTCAATTCCCAAAGGGGTTAACCTATGGAAATTGACCACTTTGACAAGAAAATTTCAAAAATTTTAAAATCGACTAAAATTTGACATGCATGTTGAAAATACCTAAAAATCAAGTGGCATTATGGTAACCCCTATAAACAATGGTCAAACGATGTTAAAAATGAAATTTAATCATTGTTATTTTAGCATCTTTAAAAATATTTTTTACTTCATTTGGTTATTATTTGAAGGGCTTAACATGGTGAATCCTCAATTTTTATACATTTCCAACATGTATGTCAAATATTAGCCAATTTGAAATTTATAAAATTTTCATGTAAAAATTGTCAATTTCCAAAGGGGTTAACCTATGGAAATTGACCACTTTCACAAGAAAGTTTAAAAATTTTAAAATTGACTAATATTTGACATGCATGATGAAAATAGCTAAAAAATCAAGTGGCATTATGGTATCCCCTATTAGCAATGGTCAAATGATGTTTAAAATAAAATTTATTCGGTGTTATTTTACTATCTTGAAAAATGTTTTTAATTTGATTTGGCGATTATTTGAAGGTCTTAACATGGTGAAACCTCAATATTTAGTCATTTCCAACATGCTTGTAAGATATTAGCCAATTTGAAAATTTGAAAATTTTCATGTCAAAATTTTTAATTTCCAAAGGGGTTAACCTATCTAAATTGACCACTTTGACAAGAAAATTTTAAAATTTTTAAATCGACTAATGTTTAACATGCATGGTGAAAATAGCTAAAAAATCAGGTGGCATTATGGTAACCCCTATAAATAATGGTCAAACGATGTTAAAAATAAATTTATTCGGTGTAATTTTAGCATCTTTAAAAATATTTTTAACTTCATTTGGCTATTATTTGAAGGGCTTAACATGGTGAAACCTCAATATTTAGTCATTTCCAACATGCATGTAAAATATTAGCCAATTAGAAAATTTGAAAATTTTCATGTCAACATTGTCAATTTCTAAAGGGTACCTATGGAAATTGACCACTTTGACAAGAAAATTTTAAAATTTTAAAATCTACTAATATTTGAAATGCATGTTGAAAATAGCTAAAAAATTAAGTGGGATTATGGTAACCCCTATATACAATGGTCAAACGATGTCTAAAATCAAATTTATTTGGTGTTGTATTACTATCTTGAAAAATGTTTTAAACTTCATTTGGCGATTATTTGAAGGTCTTAACATGGTGAAACCTCAATAGTTAGTCATTTCCAACATGCATGTAAGATATTAGCCAATTTGAAAATTTTCATGTCAAAATTGTCAATTTTAGCATCTTTAAAAATATTTTTAACTTCATTTGGCTATTATTTGAAGGGCTTAACATGGTGAAACCTCAATATTTAGTCATTTCCAATATGCATGTAAAATATTAGCAATTAGAAAATTTGAAAATTTTTATGTCAAAATTGTCAATTTCCAAAGGGGTTAACCTATGGAAATTGACCACTCTGACAAGAAACTTTTAAAATGTTTAAATCGACTAATGTTTAACATGCATCTCTAAAATAGCTAAAAAATCAAGTGCATTATGGTAACCCTTATAAATAATGGTCAAACGATGTTAAAAATAAATTTATTCAGTGTAATTTTAGCATCTTTAAAAATATATTTAACTTCATTTCGCTATTATTTGAAGGGCTTAACATGGTGAAACCTCAATATTTAGTCATTTCCAACATGCATGTAAAATATTAACCAATTAGAAAATTAGAAAATTTTCAAGTCAAAATTGTCAATTTCCAAAGCGGTTAACCTATGGAAATTGACCACTTTGACAATAAACTTTTAAAATTTTTAAATCAACTAATGTTTAACATGCATGATGAAAATAGCTAAAAAATCAAGTGGCATTATGGTATCCCCTATTAGCAATGGTCAACTGATGTTTAAAATAAAATTTATTCGGTGTTATTTTACTATCTTGAAAATATTTTTAACTTCATTTGGCGATTATATGAAGGGCTTAACATGGTCAAACCTCAATTTTTAAACATTTCCAACAAGTATGTCGAATATTAGCCAATTTGAAATTTATAAAATTTTCATGTCAAAATTGTCAATTTCCAAAGGGGTTAACCTATGGAAATTGTCCGCTATAACAATAAAATTTTTAAATTTTTAAATCGACTAATGTTTAACATGCATGTTGAAAATAGCTAAAAAATCAAGTGGCATTATGGTAACCCCTATAAATAAAGGTCAAACGATGTTAAAAATAAATTTATAAGTTGTAATTTTAGCATCTTTAAAAATAATTTTAATTTCATTTAGCTATTATTTGAAGGGATTAACATGGTGAAACCTCAATATTTAGTCATTTCCAACATGCATCTAAGATATTAGACAATTTGAAATTTTGAAAATTTTCATGCAAAATTGTCAATTTCCAAAGGGGTTAACCTATGGAAATTGACCATTTTGACAAGAAAATTTTAAAAATTTTAAATCAACTAATGTTCAACATGCATGTTGAAAATAGCTAAAAAATCAAGTGGCATTATGGTAACCCCTATAAATAATGGTCAAACGATGTTAAAAATAAATTTATTCCGTGTTATTTTACTATCTTGAAAAATGTTTTTAACTTCATTTGGCGATTATTTGAAGGTCTTAACATGGTGAAACCTCAATATTTAGTCATTTCCAACATGCATGTAAGATATTAGCCAATTTGAAAATTTGAAAATTTTCATGTCAAAACTGTCAATTTCCAAAGGGGTTAACCTATGGAAATTGACCAGTTTGACAAGAAAATTTTAAAATTTTTAAATCGACTAATGTTTAACATGCATGTTGAAAATAGCTAAAAAATCAAGTGGCATTATGGTATACCCTATTAGCAATGGTCAAATGATGTTTAAAATAAAATTTATTCGGTGTTATTTTACTATATTGAAAAATATTTTTAACTTCATTTGGCGATTATTTGAAAGGCTTAACATGGTGAAACCTCAATATTTAGTAATTTCTAACATGCATGTAAGATATTAGCCAATTTGAAAATTTGAAAATTTTCATATCAAAATCGTCAATTTCCAAAGGGGTTAACCTATGGAAATTGACCACTTTGGCAAGAAACTTTTAAAATTTTTAAATCGACTAATGTTTAACATGCATGTTGAAAATACCTAAAAAATCAAGTGCATTATGGTAACCCCTATAAATAATGGTCAAACGATGTTAGAAATAAATTTATTCGGTGTAATTTTAGAATCTTTCAAAATATTTTTTACTTCATTTGGCTATTATTTGAAGGGCTTAACATGGTGAAACCTCAATTTTTAAATATTTCCAACATGTATGTCAAATATTAGCTAATTTGAAATTTATAAAATTTTCATGTCAAAATTGTCAATTCCAAAGGGTAACACCTATGGAAATTGACCACTTTCACAAGAAAGTTTAAAAATTTTAAAATCGACTAATATTTGACATGCATGATGAAAATAGCTAAAAAATTAAGTGACATTATGGTATCCCCTATTAGCAATGGTCAAATGATATTTAAAATAAAATTTATTCGGTGTTATTTTACTATCTTGAAAAAAAATTTAACTTCATTTGGCGATTATTTGAAGGGCTTAACAGGGTGAAACCTCAATATTTAGTCATTTCCAAAATACATGTAAAATATTAGCCAATTAAAAAATTTGAAAATTTTCATGTCAAAATTGTCAATTTCCAAAGGGGTTAACCTATGGAAATTGACCACTTTGACAATAAACTTTTAAAATTTTTAAATCGACTAATGTTTAACATGCATGTTGAAAATAGCTAAAAAATCAAGTGCATTATGGTAACCCCTATAAATAATGGTCAAACGATGTTAAAAATAAATTTATTCGGTGTAATTTTAGAATCTTGAAAAATATTTTTTACTTCATTTGGCTATTATCTGAAGGGCTTAACATGGTGAAACCTCAATTTTTAAACATTTCCAACATGTATGTCAAATATTAGCCAATTTGAAATTTATAAAATTTTCATGTCAAAATTGTCAATTTCCAAAGGGGTTAACCTATGGAAATTGACCACTTTCACAAGAAATTTTTAAAATTTTAAAATTGACTATTATTTGACATGCATGATGAAATTAGCTAAAAAATCAATTGGCATTATGGTATCCATATAAACAATGGTCAAACGATGTTTAAAATCAAAATTTTTGGTGTTATTTTAGCATCTTGAAAAATGTTTTTAACTTCATTTGGCTATTATTTGAAGGGTTTAACATGGTGAAACCTTAATTTTTAGCCATTTCTAACATGTATGTCAAATATTAGCGAATTTGAAAATTTAAAAATTTTCATGTCAAAATTGTCAATTCTAAAGGGGTTAACTTATGAAAATTGACCACTTTCACAAGAAAGTTTCAAAATTTTAAAATCGACTAATATTTGACATGCATGATGAAAATAGCTAGAAAATCAAGTGGCATTATGGTATCCCCTATTAGCACTGGTCCAATGATGTTTAAAATAAAATTTATTCGGTGTTATTTTACTATCTTGAAAAATATTTTAAACTTTATTTGGCGATTATTTGAAGGGCTTAACATGGTGAAACCTCAATATTTAGTAATTTCTCACATGCATGTAAGATATTAGCCAATTTGAAAATTTGAAAATTTTCATGTCAAAATTGTTTATTTCCAAAGGGGTTAACCTATGGAAATTGACCACTTTGACAATAAACTTTTAAAATTTTTAAATCGACTAATGTTTAACATGCATGTTGAAAATAGCTAAAAAATCAAGTGCATTATGGTAACCCCTATAAATAATGGTCAAACGATGTTAAAAATAAATTTATTCGGTGTAATTTTAGAATCTTGAAAAATATTTTTTACTTCATTTGGCTATTATTTGAAGGGCTTAACATGGTGAAACCTCAATTTTTAAACATTTCCAACATGTATGTCAAATATTAGCCAATTTGAAATTTATAAAATTTTCATGTCAAAATTGTCAATTTCCAAAGGGGTTAAACCTATGGAAATTGACCACTTTCACAAGAAATTTTTAAAATTTTAAAATTGACTATTATTTGACATGCATGATGAAAATAGCTAAAAAATCAATTGGCATTATGGTATCCCATATAAACAATGGTCAAACGATGTTTAAAATCAAAATTTTTGGTGTTATTTTAGCATCTTGAAAAATGTTTTTAACTTCATTTGGCTATTATTTGAAGGGTTTAACATGGTGAAACCTCAATTTTTAGCCATTTCTAACATGTATGTCAAATATTAGCCAATTTGAAAATTTAAAAATTTTCATGTCAAAATTGTCAATTTCCAAAAGGGTTAACCTATGGAAATTTACTATTTTCATAAGAAAATTTCAAAACTTTCAAATCGGCTCATATTTTACATGCATGTTGGAAATGGCTAAATAATCAAGTTTCACTATGATAATCCTTGAAAATAATGGTCAAATGAAGTTAAAAATCAATTTTACTTACGTTAGTGATATAAATCCGCTTAGATTCTCCAGTTTATTATTTCATTATTCTCTAGTCAGGAATCTGATTCGTGCAAAGTCAGCGGTGTTAGAAAGATAATTCAATTACCTTTCTATCCATATATCATGAGTCATCAATTTTGTAAAAACCAAGGAGATATGAACAAACATATGGATCGGATGGTGACAGTCCTTGTTACATGTGTTTGAACAATGCAGTCAAAAAACCATTTTTTTTGTGTTTTTTTCAAATTTTCCCTGTGTATATTAGGCAGTAGTTATGTTGAGCTTAACTAGCTCTTTTTCTTATTGGATATAGAAGTTGACAATGTTTTCAATTCCAAGCTTAATTGTTCATAGATAAGAAAAGTATGAATAAATATATTGACCGGACGGATGATGTGTTTACATGTCTTATTACATGTCTTTGATGTCTTTGAACAATGAGCATACCTGCTTACACGTTAGTCAACTTGACATGAACACTGACCCTACTTATACTAACATCTCTCTATTCAATCGAATAAATCCTTACAACTGCATTCGAATCTTGTTTTCTTACCCTAAGAACAAAAAACAAACTAACAGAGACTTGCGTACTTTTTCTACTACTCGCAAAAAAACCCTGAGTTCTTCCTATTTATACAGAGACTTCAGCTACTTCAATTCCCCACCGGTGCTTTCGCAGGAGCTGCCGAGATTCCCAGCGACATCGTGAATCGACAGCCGGACTATACTACTCCCCGACGACCTGGTGATGTCTATGCATTCTTGTAAGTCTGCGTCGCAGACAATCAGAACCCATTCGTTGTCGTCGTCCAGATACTTGACGTCGAAGACACCAACTTCAAGCTTCAGCCTTCTCCCCACTTCCTCCTTCAGCTCTGTGATCCCACAGCTAGGAGAAATTCGGAACCTTATTATGTCTTCCTTGTACATCGCCTTGATGATCAAGCTCTTTGCTTCTTCTTGCCAAGATGCTGGATCCGGTACTGGATAGTGTCGGATGGCAGCTGCCGGAAGAGGAGCAGGATTCGTCCCGCTGGACTCTGGAACTCGGTCATCGAAGATCGATGGGCAAAGGTTTCGCAAGTCCTTGGAACTTCCAGCATCTTCAACTAGCATCTCGCCGAATGGTTCTGTAGCCACCAGGGCGTCCGGGATCGAGTATGCTGCCGAAGAAAGCTTGATATCGTCAAATATGAAGCCTGGAGGTGATCCTACGGGTGGTTTCCGGGACGAATCACGAACTGGTGAAACATCAGATGTGTCCTTTGCAGGGGCGCTTTCGTTTGCTGGACTTCCTTGACATGAACCGTGAGATGTAGAGTTGCCAACGCTGTCTTCTTTCGACACGCTTCCGGATTTCGACTTGTTTGAACCTTGACGCACCTCCGGGGAACCCAGATTTCCTGGTATTTCACAGTTGGGGATGCCATTGCTATTTCTATGGGATCCATTCATGTCAGAAGGCCAGGAAATGGAACTGACGGCAACAGGAAGTGGCGATGTATTATTCAGAGGTGTTAAATCAAATGCCCCGTCAGCAACTTGAACAGATTCAATCACCTTTTTTAGCTTGGTGAGGGATCTGTTCACCTTGTTGATCTTGCGAGACGGCCATCGAGAGATCCCATGTTGCCTGCATATTCGCTTCATGGTAGTCGGGCAAACTGTAGGCAAAGTAAAGGAAACAGCTGTCTTAGAATCAAAGAGCGGACTTAATAACTAGTTATAAGCAACATTGTTCTTGAAAAGTTTGAAGCACATTACCGCCGAGTCTCTTTGCAGCATCCTTAAGACTGCCAGCAAAATGTTGTTGGAGAACCTCTAGACTGATTGATTTTTCGGTTTTACCTCGCTTCTTCTTCGGTGGAGGATTCTTCGCCCCATTTTCGAGTGGCAGTAGAGGAAAACTGGTTTCTACATGAACATCACTATAATTTTTTTCGACATTATCAACGGTATTCAACTCCACAGCTTGCTGCCCAACCTCCATTTCATTTGGCAACGCATGATCAACATCTGGGAAAGAATGTGGTATGACTCGAACGCATTCAAGGCTGTAATCAAGCTTCCCATCTTCCGAAGCTTCGATTATCTCGACAAATCCTTCCTCCTCGTTAAGATCCATACCTGACGATATCTTAAGACTCTGGAAATGCTCCTTCATAGTGGCTAGCAATGATCCCAGGAGCTTTTTCTGTTCGAACCCCTCATTCTCGGGAGGGAGAAAGAATTCAAGGACGTAATCGTCATCTCCGGTGTGGCTGCTCTTCAAGCAGATGGAAAAACAGCCATGCAGCCCGAACATTCGTGCGTAGTGGACTAGAGGGTACTGAGTCTTGCAGAAATTCGTAATGTCTCTACAGAAACAAGCATTGTGGGACAAGAATGCTCTTCCTGCTACACCCTGGCCGGTTTGCAAATGATGCTCAAGGCAGGCTTGCCTGAAGCCCCAAACTTGAGCATCCACGACGTAGAAGGCTAAATCGGTAACTGACATACAGACTCGGCCGTTGCAGCTTCCGTCGAAGCTGGCGCAGCTCTTCTTGAGACCACCACCATGAGCCAAGACGCTGCGATGCATACATGGAACCCAAGTTTGAGCCAAGGGGAGCTTTTGAGCTTCACAAACAACTGTCAATATCTCGAGAATCTCGGCCAGTGCATTCTGTCGACCTTCATTGCATATCTGGTTTTTTTCAAAGCAGTGGCCAAGTAGAGAATCTGTGAGAACAAAGGGGAGGAAAGATGACATGAAAGAAGAACACCACCAAGATATTTTATCTTGTTGGTCTCCAAACTTGAAAATTAAACTCGTAACACTATATCTTAAACTCTAAACAAAAAACTACACCAAATTCTTAATTTTAAGCACAAAATATAGAAAAAAATGTGGTACAGAGAGTACCGATAAGCTCGAAGCTCTACCTGTGGATTTGGATGGTCCAATATTTCAGAACTCTTCAGGTTTACAGCCTGCAGAACAACTGAAATTACGTGACTGGGGATTGATGAACATGAACAAACAATGAAGAACTCACATAGTAACTTTGAAAAGAAAAGAAGGAAATCAAACCTCAAGAGCCTTGCAGACTTTATCAACTTCAGGAGCATAATTGACCAACTGGGAAGTCATAACAAGCTCAACAACACCAACACAGGACTTCCCAGATTTTTCAAAAACAGGCAAGGCCAGAGTTCCTCGAACATTATAGTGCAAAGCATGACCAAGCCTCGGATACTCCTTGCTGGAGTAATACTGCACATTAGGAGTCCATTCAGGCAACTTCTGCTGGAAAACCCTCCCCGGTAGGCCGTGGAGCTCTCCATCATCGATTTCTTCATCCACTGAGAAAGTGTACAGAAGGGACACCATCCTGTACTGATTGAGACCGCTGCAGTGAGGATCGAGAACGAACGGCTGCTCTGAAGTTGTGAGAACATATCGACCTCCGTTTTTCACAGGCGCCCAAACTTGAGCTAGAATGTGCTGCTCGGTTGACTCTTTCAAGTATCTTAAAGCTCGAGTCATCCTCTCTTTGATCACGCTGTATCCATCTGGGCTTTCTGTTGGCGCGAATCCCCACCGCGGAGACGGCGGAGGAGGAATCTTCTTCCCCTCGTCGATTTCTCTGCTGGTTGTTGAGCTCAGATTGCCTGTTCAAATTTTTTGCAAAAAAGGGACAAAGTTTCAACCTTTATGAACTACCCATTAAACCAAACAGCTCAGCTTTCCAATTTTCATCAGCTAGCCCGAATTATAATCAAATTAATCAATCGGGTACTAACATGTGACAAAGATTGGGTAATCGCGGACGGCGGCAGAGGAGGGCGGCGGAGCGGTGGAAGGAGGAAGCTTGAGCTCGTCGGCGTCGGAGAAGGTCCAAAGAGGAGAACAGGGATGTGCGTCGGCGGTGGAAGAGAGGAAAAGGGGAGACATGGGATGACTGGAAGCGAAAGAGATTTGATCCAACGGCCAGGGGTTGTCGAGATCAAGATCCATCTCCATCAATGAATCTCCTCTGGAAGTGATGAAAACAGAGTGCTGCTGTTGTCCATGCTCCTGGCTCTGGTTTTGGTGCTTTGACTTCTCAGCAGTATCTTCTTGCTCACCCATAGCTGCTGGGGTGAAGAAGGAAGTAGAAAGTGGGAGGAGATTGCAGATTTGGAAATTGTTTACTAACTAAAGTTGAGATCTTTTCTTCTCTTTTGTTGATGCTCTGTTTCTGGAAATGGTTGGAAATGGAGGAGGAAGTTTCTGGATATGGATTGGGTGGGGGCGATGAAATATAAGGTTGGAGAAGGACAGGGAGAAGAAGGTGGAAATGGTGGTGGGCAAATTTTTTTTGCAGCGTGTGATTCCATTTGTTTTATCAAATCGAATCCGAATTTTGTAATGGTATTAGTTGCAGAAGGGGACTGGTGGCAAAATTTAAATTATACGACTGACGTTGATTCTTATTGTGATTTCTGAGTCTCTTTTTCCCTTTTAACTCTTGAAGGAATCATGCGCATAGAAAGCACCATAATAAAGTGTGGGTGTTCGATAAATCGAGATTTTCGGTCCATCGGTATATATATTGAGATAGAAGATAAAAGATAAATATTAATGTTTATTTCGTAAAATATATTGGATTCGAATTTAAAACCTTCAAAGTCACTAGACAAAAAACTTTATTATTGAGGATAAAAAGTAAAAAACATGAAAATATACAAGATTATAAGACTGTTGTCAAATGACCAAATCTAAATTTAGTCTAGTGCATATAGATGATGGATGCAGTAAGATGTATCCAAGTGGAGTTGCTTTGATAGTAGAACGTGTGTTTGGTGATTCGGAAATCTTAAGTTTAAATCCAATATATCTCATAAAATGAATATCAAGTTATATTTATTTTATGTTTTTTATCTTATATTAATCAAGAGTCTCGTCATTATTCTATAAAAAAAAGGTTATAGGACGCTACTAGTATCATTCCCACACTATTATAGCCAATCGTTAACTTAAATACTAGAAGTTTACTTTATGAATATAGAATCAAAGATTTATAGGGCAAAGCATTCAACCACTCCAAATTATAATTTAGCTTAAGTGCGACGAGAATATGATTACAGATTAAAATAACTATACAGCCTGAGTAAGATATTGTTAATGAAATGGGTTTCTTAATTTGTGTGTTGTCTGCTAATGGTGGGTGATCATGATGTCTAATTATAATTAAGTATACTAATTGGGTTGCACCCATCCAATAATGCTGCCAAAATGTGAAAAAAGAATGACAATGAAAGGGCGGAAATTGGATTAGGATTATCATTTTTAGTGTTCTTAATATCGTATTCGGTAAATATAATCCGACTAATTGAATTTTGAATCATTCATCAAAACAATTTCATATAGTTATGATATAATTATAGTTCAGGCTTTGAATCACATATCATTAACTTAGTAATTATGAAAACTAGAAAACAACTAAAGAAATATTCATAAACTATAGTTAGTAATTATGAAAACTAGAATGGATATTCCACCAAATTAAGATATTGCAATCTCTGGTCAGAATCAACCAATCAGCACTAGCTACTTCACTGAATAACCTCCTACAAACTTTGGAATATCTTTGGTTCAAATTTATTTAGAAAAAAGAACCGTATAGTCCGAATAAGCGACGAATCAGAATAATTTTCACATTTGAATTATACAATATAAAGTTTGAAGTGTAGTCAGTGCACATATAAATATGATATTAATTTATCTCGAAATGATGTAACATTTGAGCTCTAGATTCAGAGATGAAAATCCATGATGGGGCCAAGCAAGCTGCAAATCGGACCACGCATCACATCCAGCGGTGGACCATAACCAAGGGCATTTGTTTATGTTGTCATTCTCTGTATTTTAACTTCTTCTATCATGTAATTTTTTACAAAGAAATCAGAAAACAAATCGAAAGTTTTCCAAGTGGTTTGTAACCGTGTGGCAACTTCCATTGGTGGTGGGCTCGGACTAGTAAGAAAATGACATGAAGCAACCAGTAGGGGAGCCATCAGGCCCACCACTTGGCCCAAGTTGCCGCATCTGATTTTCTTTTTCTTTCGTTTTCTAATCCATGTCCATTGGTTTTGTCTCTTTGGCACCGGCCAACCATGTAGTGAACATGCTTGCGGCTCAAAGGTTTAAATGTTTCACATTTGTTGTGTGTAAATTTATGTTGCCTCGAATTCTGTTTTCTACGAGCTTGTCACGTTCTGGCCGGCTATGTTGGCAATCTAGCGATTTGTTTGGCGCTTTCAATAAGGATTTGACCGGTGGATATTGAGAAGGTGTGAAGTTAGATGCTTTTCAGGCTATTACAAAGTATTGGCTTTCTCCAAATCAGCAACACACAACTCTACCAACTAAACTACTCTCCTTTAAACTTCTATCTATTCGACGAGTTATGCTTTCCAAACTATTACGAAATTTTAACTTTGCCCAAATCGTTAACACATAACTCTACCAACTAAGCTACCTCGTTTAAACTTCCTTTGGAATTTTCTAATGTTTATAGAAACTTTAATATTATGAGATATGACGTGTTTTGCACTAAAATTCAGAGACTCAACCGATCTCACACAAACACTATGAACAATATGAATCAAACATTGTTGGCCATTGCTGGTGCTGACATCAGACTGATTGTGACCCCCAAAACTCCATTTTTGTAAGGGGGTGGGTCAACCACCATTACCCTTTTAAACATTACAATAATCATGATGATGCTCCACAGCTATTTCTCAAATTGACTAATCATCATGGTACGGCAATGTCAAACTGCAGAGCTCATTACTCAATTCTATACCAAGTTTTCAAACAAGTTGCAAACCTTGAGGAGTGTTCCTCCAACAGCCTTGGAGAGCCAACTTGGGAGTTCTCTCTGCAAGCTGCATCATAGAATAAGGGAAAGAAAACAGCAAACTACACCACTTGGATTACATAAATGGCTGATCTTTTTCTTCTTATAATCAACATAAGAACCCCAATTGGCCACTGAGTGATGTCAGAAGAATATGATGGATACCCCCATCGTCAGGCACCCTGCAGCAACCCAGGGGCTTAACCGCTCACCTGTTCGAAAGTCGAAAATGCGACGAATTGAGTACCGAGTATAGCAGAAACTCGTTAATGAATGATTTGCAGAAGAACATGCTCGTTTACAGCAGTAGATGATGCTTTATATATGGATTTAAGCCAAACAAACAATCCTTAATTCAGTTTCAGATGCTTTAAATTGGTATATCTGGACAGAAAGATCATCACAAAATAACTGGAAACGGTGTAGTTATAGGCGTACCTATCCTGGCAGCTTTCCAGAAGAATCCACGGAACCTGAAATGAACATCACAACTCAACTGTCAATTTTCATCCGGGCATGAACAAGAAGATGGAATTCGAGGGTAATTTTGAAATCTCACCCGGTTTTCTGTTCGAGGATGGTGGGGAATTGCATCTTCAAGAAAGTGCAAGTGCAGATCACCAGCAACACCACCGTCAGAAACGAATGGAAATTGAAAAGTGCCGACTGTGTGCAATTATCACCCAAAATTAGAACGAAAGCCGCAATGAAAAGCACAAATCTTTCGACTTTTCACGTACCATGTTCGTGATCGCCAACGATTTCCTTGCCTTAAGCGGAAAAGAGAAGATTAGATCAGAGACCTAAGAAAATTTGAACAACTTACCACGGAAGAGGACTGTGTTAGCTCGATGAACCCAAAGTTGGTTTTTTTTGTCACCGATAAATATAATATAAGAAAAAGGCTTCACTTCCCGAATTTCGCGGCATCGACTCTTTCTCGATTTGATTACGTGGAGAATAAGCGTATTAATCGGTTTTTTTAATTGAGTAATCACAATAATAAATTTTCATTCAAAATCCCACATGACAGTAATATTTCGAACAGTTTTACTGTTTGTAATGTAAATTCGGACGACAACGTTATTGGGAAAGGACGACCTACTCTTCTATGTTTTTACTTTCTATCTTGCAATGTCACACATGATGAGATTTTATTAAGAGAGACAAATTCCCTTATTGCTCGCACTTTTTAGCTTCATCCTTTTCAGAAACATTTCGAAAATAAGTAGTCCTATATGCTTACATAATTAGTATGCCTCAAAGTTAATGAAATTCACCACCTTTTGGAAAAATTGCGAATTCAACATATATCACTAAAATGTATTTCAAAATAACATATTATTACCAAAAAATGTCTTACAAGTTGGGCCTCCAGAGACAATTTGTTGGGTTGGAAAGATAATTGAAAACTAAAAATAGTTTGGACGGATCATTATTCCCGCCACTTCGAAACTTTTTTTGAAAAAATTCAAAACCATTGCGCTCATCTCAGCCAACTATGGAGGCGATCGAGAGGAAGAAGAATCGATGGTGCGTCACTTACACCAAGCACATTAAGCAGAAGAGGAAATTTTATCAGGATGGTTTCTTAGATCACTTCGCCAACAAGGTTACTACCATTACTAACTCTTTTCGTCGCCACGCTTCTTCAATTTTAGATTTCAGATTTCTCTCGATGGATCTCATTCCATGCTCAATTCGTTGCAGGTTGTGCTGCTCGATGAATCTGAAAAGCTACTCGAATGCAAAGTACTCAAGGACGAAGATAACATTAGCTCCGGGGCGTCGCTGACTTTCAATTCTTATCTCGTCGACGTCGGAGATCCGGAAGGTGCTCATGCGCCGGTTCCTGGGAGGGATAAGAAGAAACAGGAGCGTGCTCCTGGTTTAATCCATCGGCAGAAGTTCAGAAGTCCTTCAATTAGTTCCGGTGACTTCAAGTTTTAGTTTTGATCTCTGAAAATTTATTTAGTTTTTCTGTGCGTCTTATCTTTAGTTGTACATTGTATTTATCCAGGTAACGAGAATATTACTGCGAGGAACAACGTCCGTAGGAATGATTTAAGCCCATCGCACAAGATCATTAGTGGTGATTCCTGTCATCAGTGTAGTGAAGAGTGGATGATGATTGTTTCGGAAGCATTAAGAACCTCTTATATTTTAGTGCTTTGTTTGCATTTCAGAGTTCAGGAAGTCTGAGCTGCAAAAGTTCAAGGCACCGAAGAATGCTAAAGATACGGCTGCTAAACTTGCTCAAACAGGTATGATCTTGAATATGCTATAGTGCTCAAAGAGTATAAGCTGTTAAAATTTCCTATTGTCCCATCTCATGGTAGCTGTTTGATTCTTTCCCGTTCTGCAATAGAGTGGCAGGTCTTGTATACTACTCAAGTTTCTAAAAAGGCCAAGACGTACCATGATGGCTTCTTGTGGGTAGCTAACTCTGGATCCCTTCAGAGACAGGTTGGTGTTCTGATACTCCTCCAGATTGCTTTATCACTGAAACTGCTGTTTTTCATTCCCTTTCTATCTTTGTTCTTCAGATTATGCTGTATGATACGAGCAGGAAGTTGTTGACTAGCAGATTTCTTAAGAAAGATGAAGTAGTAGCATCTGGTGGATCACTGTCAATGGATGGGCATTTAGTTGACATTGGTGAGGCTGTGGAAGATCGTTCGCCTCTAGTGAATGTGCCTGACGAGCAAAGAGAGTTCTATGCTAATAAGAATACCAAAATGATGCATGGAGGACAGAACTGTTCTAAAAGCGGCCCCATTTATGTAGAAGGTTTAGCTTCCAAAACTTATCAAACTTTTATATACTAATTTCTGTTCTGGTATTTCAATAGATGGCTAAATTAGACAGAGGGTGAGCAGTACACTATTATGGATTCATGAGTGCTGTAGATGAACTTCATTTTTTTATAAGTGTAGTGTAGATGAACTTCATTATCTAATGAGTGCACGTTTATGATTTCTTTTCAGATGTGAAAGGGAGTGATGGTCAGAAGCTTGAAGAGGCTGTGTCGAATGCAAATCAAACTTCACATACTATAACAGGTTTGTGTACAGTTTTGTGCATTGAGAAGGTTCCACTGTCGATTGTTGGAATCTCATGACAGAGTCGCTCTGCATTTCGCTCTGCATGTCTATGTCATGCTTTGTGCCTGCTAGTTTCCTTTTGATGTGCAGAATGGGAGGTTATGTACACTTCACAAATGACTCAAAAAGCCAAAACGTACCATGACGGATTTCTGAAACTTGAAACCCGTGGATCCCTTGGGAGGCAGGTCAGTCTCCGTCAGCCATCCTATTTATTACAATCTACGTGAATGAAATATTTCGATCTGATATTTGCACCATGCTCTAGAGGTTCCATCCTTACAGTTGATGCTTAGCTTTCAATCACTGTATACAGGTCAAGCTGTACGATGCAAGCTGGAATGATTTAGAAAGCAGGCACCTCAAGAAAGATGAACGAATAAGTTCCGGTGGATCAATAGCATTTTGTGCCCATCTGGTTGATGTTGGAGAGCTTAAAGGAGACAATCAACTTCCACAAGATTCAAATGCTCCTGAAAATGATTCCAATATTAGCCACAAACCAGATGGAGTTCATAATGCCCGTCTTAGATCCAACAATTATAACGCAAAAGGTATGTTGAATGTGTTTGATGAAGCCAAGCCATTTCTTTGTCTTTGTAAATTGACGAGCCAGAGACTGAACCCTTATGAAATTGCTTCTGTGCTCATAACAGGAAATTCACAGGTTGATGATTTACCAAAGAAAGTTGATTCCAATTCAAGCAGCCTGATTAAATCAGAGAGGATCAAGTTCGTTGAGACCGTTTCTAAAAACCAACCCTTGCGTGATGGTTAGTCTACTCTTCACTTTTAACTTTCTATTTGATCATTTGCTTTTTATATGCATCAAGCATCATGCTCCATGCAGAAAACAAAATGAGAACAATATGAACTTTTGCAATCTATTGGGGGTGGTTTTAGCACCATACTGATGGTGGATTTTAGCCTTGCAGCTTCTCAGATCTTGTCCATTCTTAAGAAACCCCCTCAGAAGAGCAGTGCTGCAGGATGCATCCACGAGAACCAAAAAGCTCTGGATTCCCCGATTCCATTGCTTCAATCTTCCCCTGATCGAACCTTGAAGTTACTCCCGAATAAAGTAGCAAGCGAAAATTTGACAGGTAAGCAACTATCCAACAGCGAAACCAGTTATTTCGACCACTTTCCCCTAAGGATTTCATAATTAAGGTTTGATTAGCTGAGCTGTTTGTCTTGAATTGTAGATGCTACTGCCAAACGGAGTCGGCTCGTTAGTGGCACTGAAGATAGCCATAGCAGCCAGGTCTGCACTTCTAGAAGTACTTTTGCGTTTTGTATCGATTTGGTTCTCATCTCTCTTTATGTTAGATTAAGCGAATCATTTTCCAACTCATGGTGCAGAAGTATGATCTGGAAATGCAAGAAACAGCCACCAAAACCAGTGATGAAGATTTCCTCCCCACCTCCGAGACTAGAGATGGCGAAAGCAATAGTTCTCAACCGCTGTTTACAGACAGCGAGGAACTGCCAAGTTTTGATCTTGGCTTTTGAGCACATTAGTTTAGTGTGAATTTCACATATGAATTCTGTACTGCTGATAGCTTTTTTTGCCAGCATCAAATCGGGTCGGGACTGTAACGGGCCATTGATAGAATGCTTCTCAAATATTTCCGCTTAAAGCAATACGTGAATAAGATAAACGGTGCCAGATAAAATTTTGAAGTCTGCAAACAAGCTGAAGAATCCAAGTACTACATGAAACAAACATATGAAAGGGAGAGTGTCTGCAGGGAAAGTATTAGCTATGGCTTAACTAAACAATCCTCTCCAATTCTCGAGCATAGCTGAGCGTCTGGTTGATGAGTTGCAGAGACGGTATCTCTTTGCAAGGCGCAGATTCCTTTGCCTTCTGGAAGATAACACGCCCGTCTTTCATTTCCCACTCAAGTTGCTCCTGCAAGGTTAAAACATTCTCATGCCGATCAGAGAATCTTCTATTTCGGCACAACAATCTATATAAATAGGCGGTTGAAGTTCTTTACCTCCTTGATATACTGCAGAAGCTCGTTCTCTGAAGAAAAGAGCAGGATTTGTCGAGCATCGTCGATCGAGAGATGGTCATATGCCTTCTCGCTGCATCCAGCTATTTCATCCCTGCAAGTGGTTCCAAAAAGATAACTTATTCTTCGAAACATACAGTATAGTTTGATGCTTCATCAGCACACGAGTTTACAGACGAGGTTTACCTGACTGTTTTAGCCAAAACATCCATGAAGTAGTCATAGCTCTTGTTCGGGACGGTTTGCTTCGCACTCAGCACCCGGTTGTATGCTCCTTCCATGAATGACTGCTCCAACTCCACTGCGTGCTTGATGCAAGGATCCTCTAGAGAATTCGACGGGAGCAGTTCCAGTTCGGTGTGGAATTCTGCAATTCTGTTCTGAACTAAGAGCCTCAACAGGTTGAGGCCCAATATCATATGTTCTTGAGGAGATGGAGGGAGACGGCTACTGCTCCGTTCAAAGAAAATTTGTCAGCAAGTAAAAAAGCAATCCTAATTCATACATTACAAAGAAGAAAATTTTGTTCTTTTCTGTATTACGATATAGGTTTGTACTTTGTATCGTTCATCAACAACAAACATATGAAAGTTCTCTTAACATAACTTGAGAGAAAATTGGTGTGCTTAGATACTACACAATCGACAGAGTATAATAACACAGATAATATGAGAGACTTCAAAAGTTACCGGGCGTCAGTATAATATGGCTTCAACTGAAAGAAGTCTCTTTCAAAAGCATCCTGATCCTCCATCTTCACACTTAGAAGAACCGCATGCTCATATATATCTCCTGAAAGTTTCCATAGCGACATAAAGAGAACATGAGCACGAGAAGCAGAAAATGCAAATGGTAGCCAAGCCCAACGATCAATAATTTCAAAATTCGGTTGAATCTCTTGGACAAAGCTTGATCAATCGCCTATATCAACACACCATATCAATTCAAACTAAATCGGGTAGTAACTACAAATCTCAGTTCGACAATCTAACAAAGTAAGGATTTTCAGCAGAATGAATCATTACTCGCTATAGTCAATTCTTGGACAGCATTTGGCGTATTTTCAAACAAAGGCGGAAGGCTTCGGAAGCTGGTCAGTGAGACCTACACCACACAAAACACAGCAATATCAGGCAAAGTAACGCTCTGAATTCGAAGATGAAAGAAGGGAACTAGGGTTCCCAAACGATTAGCACCTTGAGCTGGGAAAGAAAATTGGCCGATGAGTCGATATCCCCCCTCACACAAGCAGCTTTGAATCGCTCGAAGTACTGAGAAATCTCTGTGAGCTTTGGATCCATATCGGAAGGATATCGTCACCGTCGCTTATCGTCCGATCTATGGTTCGCCGGCTCTCGGTCTCTGTTTGTAATGCTAACAGCTCGACACTGGCTTTTTCCTATTTTCTACTTGACTTCATATTCCAGAAAAGTAAGAAGAAATAAAAATTCCGGGAGATATTAGGCCTTTGATGGGCGGCCCATTTACCGCCACGGTTACAAACAATGGGCCTCTATATTAAAATGCTTTTTATTTACTTTTTGTTATTCTACCTCACTTCCGATGACCGTTGGACGACTTTCCGACATCTTCCACCGACATTTCTACCAATTTCCGTCGAGGCAATACTAGTTATAGGATTCCTGTAACCGATTATAGCTCCCACACGGAATTCACTTCCCAGTAACTCATTATAGAGTTCAATAACATATTATTCTCGTAATCAATAATTGAATTCTACGACGGATTACCAAATTCATAGTCGATTACATAATAAAAAATCGATTGTTACTATGTTCACGATTCATTGTTAAAGAAATTTCAAAAGCTTCAAATTTTTTTCTACTTATATTGTTATATGTCCGGTCAATTCAATTTTTTTACCCTACATTTAAGATTTTCTTTCTCTTTAACTATCGTTTCTTTTTCTTGTGAGAACATCACGCTAACTAGTCATGTCCGGAGCTTCATTCGCGGCCATCATCGACATGATCTCTCACTAGGCTGGAAAGTAAATGGGCCCGTGCCCCGGCCAAACGACTCCCCCGGCGCCAATCCTCTTTGCCCACCGCGTGCCACCGCCGCCTGTGCAGTCACATACTTCTCAACTTTTGCCTTCGGTGACAGATCAATTTGATGGCGGTTTTATTCAGAAGCCATCAAAATCACCAATAAATGAGAGTTTTCCTCCAGGTTTTGATATAAACAAAGTGCAATTCACTTGCATTTGTCTTGATATAAACAAAGTGCAGAGAGTCGGTGCATATGGGCTTATCTTGCAGACACTGATTTGGAACATGCAACAAGTCGATGGATGAGTATAAAAATGACAGGTGATATATATAGCTCATGACAAATGGTTGATATTGATTCCGTGTGCCTTGCATTGGAATCCTGTGGGCCTTTGCCGTGTGGAGAGTGGCTCCGGCGGCGGCGGCTGATTGTGGAAATGGATTGGAAATTTTGAGGGTGAGTGTAGTGACCAAATAGCATTTTGGTTTTGGATGGCTAATTGTTATTTATAGAGTATAATTGTTTTCTTTTTGGATTATTTAAGAGTATTAATTGTTAACGGTTTGATTTCAAACTTTTCTAACAATAACAACTTTACAAGAGGTGTGATTGAATAAAAAAAGAAAAACTAAGTCTCGCAAAACGACCTTTCTCTCTCTCTCTCTCTCTCTCACTAGAAAATTTATATGTCACCATTTCTAAAATATTCCTCTCAAAATTTCATGAAATTTACTAATTTAGTACTACTTTGGTTTATACACATTTTGATCCCGCTACTATATATGTCTATACAAATAAAATAAATTATCCATAAAAGAGATCATTTAATCATAAAATCATGATAAAATGAGGAGTTAATTCCGCTAAACTTTAATAGATGAATATTTTTGTTAAATTTGCATCGTGAGAGTGTTAATCCGTAATAAAATTCCATCGCATAGTTTTTGATCGAAATAGTTAATTCCATCGGTTCCAACAAACATCGCTAATACAAAATCCGGACAAGGATATGCCTGCAAGAGTTTTTATTGATTTATGCTCCAAAATTACATTGGAAATAATGATAATGCAGATGGTAAATTAAGGGTAAAATTGAAGCAAGAGTAGTGCATACAAATTGTATAAAAATCTTGAGTAAAAGAAAAAAAAATCAAAAGCCGAAATCCAAATCGGTTCCATATTTCTCATGGTCTGACCACCAGGCTTAACCAGTTGACCGGCCCCCTGATTCAGTCTTCTCTGTCAGTAGTATTATTAGGGAGAGAATGGAGCAAATACCACCACAGAATTGTGCCCACCAAACCCAAATGAATTAGAGATCGCTGCATCACGAACAAACCAAAAAACCAGTCATCAAAACCAAACCAGTGTCCCACAAAACCGATTTACTTGTGGTGTACGTACGGAGAAAAACCAGAGCTCAATCCTTACCAACATTGACTTGATGCTGTTTCTTCACATTTGGAACCGTGTCGATTGTAACATCAGGCTCTATGTTCTGCAACAAACGTACCAATTTTTGTTAGCTTGTTAATTATTGGCTGTGAGTACAAGGGAAGGGAATCCTTTCTTTGTGTTCTTACATCTTGGTTAATGGTTGGATGTAACCATCCAGTTGTGATTGCTTTAATGGTGGCAATAGCTTCCAATCCGCCGGAAGCTCCAAGGCCGTGCCCAATCATCGACTGGAGACAGATAATAAAGACAACATAAGCAAATAACAAGCCAATGAAACTTAATTTCGGACTCGTTTTGATCAACATGGTCACTCACACGCCATGTTGGCTCTTCATAAATTTATTTGATGTTTTCATTGAGATTTGTCAAGTGAATATGGAAAGGACGAGAAGTTAGTGCTTTTTAAGTTATTATTATAAGAAAAGCAATTTTAGGGAGTAATAATATGTGACCGTTTCATAAAAACAATCAGGTAGTGATGGTGGTCACTAAAACTCATTAGTGACTTTTTTAGCCTATTAGTAATTGGTACAGGTTTTGAGGACCAGTTGTCTAAGACTGCATTTTGTTGTAGATAATATGGTAGGTCTCATAGTCATAGCAAAAGTTTTAGTTTTTATGACAGTTTGTTCTTGTTTGCATTTATAGATTATTTTATGTAGTGCAAATAGAGTTGTTCATACAGTTGTTAAACACATTCTATTATATCTATTCAGTTTGTATTGAGACCAATCTCACGAATTGGATAAATTCTTAATTTGGAGATGTGTGTTATCGGGAAAAAAATACAAAGTGAGGAAGTTAATCAGTTAGTTACCTTAGTTCCGTTCATCTTCATCTCGGAGGTGTTCTTGAACACCTTCTTGATGGCGTTGACCTCGGCCAGATCCCCTGCCAGCGTGGATGTTGCATGAGCATTGACATAGTTGACCTCTTCTGGAGATACTTTAGCATCCTCCAAGCTCTTGGCGATGCAGGAAGAAACACCAAGCCCGTCTTTCCTGGGATCAGTCATATGATGAGCATCGCATGTCACTGCCCCGCCGAGGTACTCTGCTATTATGTTTGCTCCCCTTTTCATCGCGTGGTCCAAGCTCTCCATGACCTGCAAACAACACTCGAATATCGGTTGGATCAACATCGGGACGACCCGAGTTACAATCGTATGTAACTGGTTATTTTTAATTAACGTACCAGGACACCGGAGCCCTCTCCCATGACAAAACCATCCCGGTCCTTGTCCCAAGGCCTAGAAGCTCTTGTGGGGTCCTCATTCCTCTGTGAGAGTGCTCTACAAGCGATGAAACCGCCGACACCGGTGGGCATGACGGCCGCCTCCGTGCCTCCGGCGACAATGATGTCAGCCTCCCCTCTTCTGATGTGGTTAGCCGCTGCGTAGAAGCAGTAGTTGGCAGTTGCGCAGGCGGTTGAGATGGAGTAATTAGGACCCATTAGTCCAGTGTCAATGGCTAGCAGAGCAGAACCCATGTTGGTGATGGAGTAAGGAATGAAAAACGGTGAGATTTTCTTGTATCCCTTTGTCAGAAGTGACTCCACTCCACCGCTGAATGCTGTCAGTCCTCCCATACCTGTTCCCACCACCACCCCAATCCTGGTCTTGTCCATCTGCACCATTAATGGGTACCAATTAATTCTTGGATCAGATTAATGAATGTTTACTGGTACCAATTCTGGCAACAAATTCAGTAAAAAAATAATGGCTTCTTACAGTTTCGAGGACTTGGGGGCCGAGGCTGGCGTCTTCGAGGGCGCGTTTCCCGGCGACGAGGCAGTAACGCCAGCAGTCGTCGAGGCGACGGTCGTTCTTGCCGTCGATATATCCCGTGGAGGAGAAATCGCGAATCTGACCGGCGAATCGGACGGAGAAAGTGGAGGCGTCGAACCTGTCAATAAGGCTGATCCCGCTCTCTCCTGCCAGCAGCCTATTGTAGAACGTGTCGATGTCGTTACCGAAAACAGAGACCAATCCCATCCCCGTTATCACCACTCTCTTCTTCGGGTCTTTCTCTCTTTCCGGCGCCGAAACAGCCATTGCTCTCACCGCCGATCTCCTCGACTTTTTAGCTAGTTAAAGACAAATCCGCGTAAGTTGCGGAAACACAAGTAGAATGGGAGAAAATGGTTATAACTAGTTACAAGTACCTGAAGAAGCAGAGAAGAAAGCAGGGGAAGCCGGCAATTGAACGCCATTGAATTGGGACAAAGAAGGTGCTCCGACATCTCTGGTGCTGACGTGTGACAGAAGGCCGGAAGAAGAAGTGGAACCAAAAGCAATTCTGGCCATTTTGGTTTGGTTTTCAGCTCTTGCTCTGTTTGCTGGATCCTCTGTTTCGGCTAGAGAAGAACAGAGGTGTATATATATTTAGGGTGAAATTCGAGGTTATCAGTGAAGAAGAAACATGGGAGTTAACGAAGAATCAGAGAAACAATGAGGAATTGGGAACATTGAAGGATCCGCAGGAGGAAAAGGTGAGCTGGGTGGGGCGATGATAGCGGGGAAGGGGGAGCGTTTTATGATCATTTGGTTTGTAGCCGCTGAACTACCACCAACCGTATCCTGACACGGCGAGTCTTGTCTTGTGAGGGTGGGAGTCGGCGAATTAATTTCTTCAACAAGATTTATGTACAATTGTTTCTTGCGGTTGATTATTGCAAGTCTTGAAGTCTCCATGATTTGTTATGATTATTATATTATTCCATCGACAGTAATGTGAATCTTCCACCAGTGGTCTCCTCCCAACAGTCTAATTCAGTATGCATGCACTACTCCTCGTACCTTTTTGCTGTAATGGTTTCTATGGTTACATTCATATCTTTAAAATGTATGGCCAACTCAACAGTGACATTCAAAACGAATACAGAAATTGAAAATTTTGAGATATGAACTAGTTAGTAGGATCATAGAAGAGCATAACAGAAGTGAGTGATGGATGGCATAAGACTATGTCGACATGCTTGCTCGCAAAGTTTACGCCTTTCTATATACCCCTATAAGTTGTTCCATTTCTAGTGAACGGGATACTACTCCAAGGCATTGTTTTCTTTTGTGGAGTTTGAAATCGCAGGATTGTTGGGCAGAATTCAATGACTATTTTTGTGATGGAAAACTAACCCACTTGAAGCATTTACATTTCATATATGTCTTGCAACAAGCATTAAAACACAACAAGCACAAATGGCAATAGGATTGGAAGCCCATCATCCACCGGTGGTATTGCCATTTAGGGGGCAAGCTAAGGCAAACGTCAGGACTATCGGATAAGAGGATTAATGGGTTTCAGTTTCACAATTATGAGTCCATGCACCCGTGTTTTTTACAGGAAGAATTAAAATAACAAATATGAAAAGCATAAGCGGTGAGAGTTTGAATACGCCGCGGCGGAGCGGTCGTGCTTGGGGAATGATGATGATGAATAGGAAGAAGGAAGGTGCTGCTGATCTTTCTTCACATGATGAACCTTCCTAACTGATTCTGCAGATACTCAGGTTGATGGAATTAGTTAAAAAAGAAGGTTCCACCGAGATTTGAACTCGGGTTACTGGATTCAGAGTCCAATGTCCTGACCACTAGACCATGGAACCTTGTTGCTTGATGATTTCAGATTTTTACATTCTAAATCTATGCTTACTCTTTATTGCTTGTTTCATCGGGGCGGTTGTGTGGTGGGGAAATCGAGTTCGGGCACCATTCTGATTTAAGAAAAAAAAAAGAACGAAAGACATGAAAGAGGGGGAGGGTAGGGAGACGTACAGATTACAATTACCAAACCTGTACCCATACCCATCCGTTGTCATCCTTATAAGAAGGTTAGATGAGATAGGAAGGACCTTGATAGAAAACTTGGCTAATGAGTGCATTAACGAGTTCATAGCTCGTGGCACATGGTTGCAACGGAAGTGAGGATATGTAATGAACGGTCGCCGCACCTTTTGAATAATAGCACCACCAAGGGGGGTGGAGTAGATAGATTACTATATTGAATTTCAGCCAAAACTTATATGTCGTTGCTCTTAAAGTCAACATTCTTAAACCTCGACACAGCACTAAATCACATCACTTCACGAACAGCCAACATTTCCATTGATAAAAGGTCCACTATGCCACGAAAACACCTACCCTCGTAAATATAACATCATCGAGATGGTCACAATCCCCAAAACCAACCCAAAGGGTCAGCAAGGGCAATACTACCGTATTTCAAGATTTCCATAGTCGTCACCAAAAGAATACATAGAACTGATGAATTTGTGAACCAGGGGTACACATGAACACAATTTGCGCTACACCCTTCATCACTGAACTTAAGAAACAAAAAGCCTTAACAACATGTCTGTGCGACTACTCTATTTAACACTTCAATTTGGCTCTATCCATCTACGATTTTAAGCTATTCGCTCACTGTTATAAACTTCGATCATTTACGGTTGCATCAGCACCTGCTGGTCCGCTGAACTGTGATGATGCACCATGTACCACCTCCCATTCACGAACTCAAACACGTTAGTTACATGGAAGGGTCCGTTGTCAATGTCTAGATAGGTTTTCATAGTTACCCAAGCCATGCCAGTCAGTACGCGAACCCGCACATCTTGTACCTCAAAGTGCACTCCTCCTTCCGCCCAATTGAAGGCCAGCTGAAAACTCTGTATAACAGCATTGTACCTATCACATGGCAAAATAGCAGAGCATCTAGTTCAGATTTATCAAACAGTTAGAACCATTGAGGTGTCGTTCATGCTTCAGTTGAAGAGCTAAGATTATACTTCATCTAGTCAGATATGCAAGGTTTTCGTCTCGCCATCACAGACGAAACAAAAACCACGTTCCTAGAGCCACCTTTTCACATCTATGAGTATGCGTATCACTTATTCGACTACTTCAAATTTGCTAACAGACAGCCTTATACTCATCTGGTTTTCCGCCATATCTAAACAATTTGCTGCTGATCTATCTCATCAACTTCCTTTTTTAAATTTCACCAATCTCTGCTGATATGCAATCTCCAGGTCCAAAATCTTTCAGTAACCAAACTGGCGATTGAATTCATGACTAAGGACAAAGTGGCATAAATAAAAGAATTACCATACCCTGAAAACAGTTGTCCTGATGCATGAATGCACTTCACATAATCTGCATTAAGCCAAAAATTGCCCATTTCTTCGATAGAACTTTCTCCTATGATGATGAAAAATTCAGCATTTAGATTGACAAGGGCTCTGGTAGCTGCATAGTAAGCTTTCCACCCATTAGCAGGCGTAACAGTATCTTGTTCCAATGTAAAATCCTAGAAAACCAAGAACACATCATTATAATTCCAAACACTCAACATAGCGAAAAATCGATCTGGTTACCTTGTGATATAGAGCTTTCCACGCATTATCGTCATTTGCAGCCTCACGCATCAATGAGTTAGTCATGGACAATCGGCAGAGACTCGGGTAATCCAAATAACTCAACGCATGCGTCGTTATCTCAGGAACCAGCTGCTCCATCATTGACGCCCCACACTGCCTCTCCACCCCGGTTCTTTCGCCAGCAGCCACTACCATCGCCGCCGTTTCCGAATCACCACTTCTAGATGAGACGGAGATTTGTGTGCCGATTCACCGATTAAAACCCTATATCAAACGGAAACGAAGAGACCTCTCTGTCGGAGTAAATCTTTATGCCCGTGGCCGACTAAGGGGAGGCGCGTCGTCAAAAGTCGCTGTTGTCCAGTTCTTCCGGGAGGGCTGATACGGTGGGATCGAAAGCCTGCGACGGTGGTCGGAGGAGGCGAATCGCAGGGTTGGAGAGAGATGGAGCTGAGCTTCGTAACTGACAGCCACGCCCCTATTCCGTGCGTGTGCGTGACATTTAAATTCGAATTCCAAAGATTTTATATTTCCTTTTTATCTAAGTTCAAAAAAGGGAAGGAAAAAATATACTTCACCACTCTATTTTATCGAGTTAACAAATTGCCCCTTATACTATACCATGTTACACTTATTCTTCCTATTACGTCGGACGGACTTTGGGATTTGCATAAATATCAGCCAGCCTATCCCGTCTTAATAACTAATGTGCCGTGTTGATTTTGATCTTTTTAAAGGTAGACCCTGAGATAAATTAAGTAATTTAAGTTGGTTATAGTACGCTATAGTTACCTTTTTAAATATAGAAGGCCATATATTAACTTAACAAAATAACGCGGGAAAGTATGATTTTCTCTCTAAAAATACAAATATGTAAACTTGATTTTTATTTTATATAGTAGAGTTTATTATCGTAATGCGGACTCACTCATGTCGTTAGATCTTATATGTATCAACAATTACACTAGATTGTTTATGCTATAATAGAGTTTATTGTCCTCAATCTCGGGCAATTGAGTTTTTATAGATATTATATGTAATTAATAATTATACTAAATAGTTTTTAAGTGACGAATATTCATTAGATGGATTACCAGACGAATATAAATGGCTATCAAATCTACCTGTATTCGTCAATTACTTACATTAACCGAGTTTTAATCACCCAAACCGAACAAATTTTATGAAGATATCCGGTTTTTAGACGATGGTTGTGATCCTTAATGTAAACTCTAAGCTAATAAAGGAATGTAATTTCCTTAACTCCTAAATAGGGATTTTTAACTTCCTTATTACGAGTGACGACCAAGCAAAATAAGAAAGCAAAGTTCTTTCAAAAAATACGAGAAAAAAGGATCGAAAAAGAGTTCACCAAAATAAAAGCTGAAGAACAAGTAATCGTGGCATTGTTCTCCGATCAGCCCCTTTCTTTCCGACTCGCTTCCGAGTCGGATCTCAGCTTTCCGAGCCGTCGTCTCTGCCGCACCCACCACCGTCCGACGGATCTTCTCTGAACTCGCTCTCAAAATGGTGAGTTGCAACGCAACTGTATTTGTTTTTAGCTAATATTATTTGATATGATGTCCTTTCATGATCGTAAATAGATTATGAGTTCTTTTTGGCGATGGATTTGAATGTCAATGGCGTGATGAGAGTTTTGGTTACAGAGGTTGACTGCAATATTTGTAGTTCTTTAAAAATGATGATTTGGCAGGGATGAGGTCGATGATTGGAATATCAAATATATATGCTCAATTTAATAGTTGTGATGCCAAATTCAACTACTTTTTGCTACCTAACCATTAGGAAATGGAAATGAAAAAGAAAGGAAATTATTATTCTCCTAGGAGAAATGAAAAGAACATTATAAAACGTAGATATCGAGTTTAAATCTAATTATATTCTATAAATAAAAATTATTGTAATGTTTATTTTTTACTCATCGAAATTGATGAGTGTTTTTTTATTTATTCATAAAAAATATTAAAAATCTTTAATAACCTCAAAACTAAATTTCTCATATACCATCCAAGACTATTTGTCATTAGTTATCTGTTTCATACATAAAAATACATCGTATGTACGGTAGCATATGTACAAAAATACTATACTCTTCGAGTGCTTTATATATGATCTAAATATATATATAAAAATTGGGTTTCTGCATTGGATTGGTGCATGAACACCACTTTTCACGATTGAAGAAGAATCTATTACATTTGTTTAATCCAAAACTCAAGGGTGGACGGTCCTTCCCTTTATTTTAATGGCGGAAAAAAGTAACTGAAGAAAGCTCCCTACCTATATTATCTGATGTCTGATGACATTGTAACCCCCCACTTACCTGGACAACAACTCTGTTCTTTCGTTTACTCTGTTTTGAGAAGGTAGCTCTGTTCCCTTTTTCATTCGACTTTTCTTATACTTCAACGACTGCATAGCAGATCAGCAGCAGCTAAGCTACAGGGGATCGATAGCAATCAAGCTCAGTAATGGAGAACTGATCAGTTTGTCAAAGTTTTCTGAACAACAGTTCCTAATCCAGGTAAATTTGATGTAAAGGTTGCATCTTTAGCATGTGCAGATGAACTCAGGAGATTAGATCTAAGTTTTCACAGTTTCTTTCTTTTTTGTTTATGAGTTTATGTTCCCTTTTGGTTTGGGTTGTATCTGGGGTAATGTTTTCATGAAGGAAACATCATGGCAGCTGAGCTGTAAAAGCCATGGTTATTGAAACCGGCTCGGACCGGCCAGTCCGACCCAGAGCAACCACCTAAAACAGTACAGTTCAGGGTTCATCACAAAAGTTAAAACCGTGTGTTGGCCCGGTTTGACTGTAAAAAATATGACGGTTCAGACCGGTTTTCTAGGGTCAACTAAAAGCAAACTATTTCATTGGTTGAGACTGGTGTCCTACGCAACAAAGACCCGTCACTTAGAACAATATTTTTTCTTAATTTGGGGTGAATAAACCCAGCCGAGCTGAAATTTACTATGTTCGAGATTGGGTTTTAGGTGAGCTCGAGCATATTCGAATTTGATTCGTTAACTACCTTTTGACGAGTCAAATTCGAGTTTAATTCGAACTCTACTTATTAAAATCCGAGAATGAGTCCAATTTAACCTGAACTGAAGCTTGTATACTAAAAATCATCGACCAATCACAAATTATCACTAGCTGTCTATCTAGCTATTCTAAAATTTACAAGTGTCTACTTTTCTATGACAATTACAAATTATATATAATTTATTGTATATAATATTCGAAATAGAACGCATGTTGCATATTATATATCGAGTCTATTAATGAGCCATATGATATGGTTAGTGCGACTACTTAGTGAGAGGACTATTAAGACTATTGTGATATTGTTTTCGTATTTTTAGTGGAAGGATTAGGAAGAGTTTAATTTTATCCCCGTTTAGTTTAGTTTATGATTTAGTTGATTTTCCTTTTTAGGAGTAGGAATAGGATTTGTACATGTTTCTTCACAACCCTAATAAGATAGTAATTCGAGTGGACTTTTGAGCCAGCTTGCATGTCTATTCGAATCAACTTTGTACACATATATATCTTTTCAGCTCGTCAATCACGCCTTCGAGTACTGGAATCATGCTTGCATTTGGCCGATGTTTCTTCAAACAGAAGATCAAGAAGCAGACGCGGTATGAAGCTCATGCTCTTCTTGCTTCAGAGACACCATGTAAGTACCATACATGCATACCTCTGGATTCTCATCATGTTAAAGTTTGCGGCTTTAACTTGTTCTTTAATTCAAACAGTCTCGATTAATGAAATAGAGGCTCTGTACAACCTATTCAAGAAGCTAAGTAGCACTGTAAACGACGATGACTTGATTCACAAGGTACCTTTTTCTTCAAGAGGCTAAGTAGAACTGTAAACGATGAGACTTCTGTGATCGATTAATCCTGATCGAGTTTGATGATTTTCTCAGGAAGATTTCCTATTTGCATTATTCAGAAGCACAAAGGCTAACAACCTATTTGCAGAGAGGGTAAGAGCTAGCTAGCATACTCCTTTTCTTGGTATGAATATTGGCCTGTTAATTATTGAATCGAACCATGCTCGATGTGGTCCTTCTGTAGGTATTTGCACTGTTTGATACAAAGCACAATGGAGTGATAGAGTTTAGCGAATTCGTTCATTCGTTAAGCATCTTCCATCCTCGAGCCCCTGTAGCTAACAAAATCTCATGTATGTGTAACACTCTTTTTGTTCTTTGCAATCTGCTAAAAACCTTACTTGACAAACAAGCAAACACTTAATTTTTCAGTTGCATTTCGGCTGTATGATCTGCACGAAACTGGGTTCATAGAACGCAATGAGGTGAAGGAGATGGTGCTGGCTATCCTGAGAGAATCTGACCTGACGCTTTCTGAAGAGTACATTGAGTCCATGGTTGATAAGGTAATTGAAACAAAATGTTGGCAGAATCGACCCAAATGATCTGTTGCTTTGTATGTTACTTGTGGACTAAGCTTGTTTGGTTCTATGTTTTGTCCCAGACACTTGCAGAGGCAGATTTGAATGGAGATGGAAAGATTGATGAACAGGAGTGGAAAGAACTCGTAGCAAAGCATCCATCTTTGATAAAAAATATGACTATTCCCTACCTAAGGTTTTTGCTTCTGACCCTATGATCATCACCTCAAGGACTGATATGTAAATACATGGATCTAAACTAATTTGGTGATCCTTCATTGTTTCAGGGACTTAACTGTTACATTTCCAAGCTTTGTCCTGAACACTGAAGTTCCAGACTGAAGAACCTGCAATTAATTTGTCTTTTCCCTCAGCTTGCAATGTAGGAGGTTGATTTTTGGTCGTAGGAAAGCTTCCCTCTATCTGATGTGGTTTGGTATTTGGTTAATTGTATGTACGTTTCAATATCAATAAAAAGATATATTATAGATTCAGTTTTTAAATGCTGGTTAGACGTTTTTGTAATATCTCATTTTTTTCGATAAAATATTGTTTGCTTTGAGTTTAGATTTTTATGCGCACTCGTTTTGCGGTACATGCATCATGTTGGTTTCACCGGATTATTCATCTTTATATATATTGTTCCATTATGAGTATACATGTTTTATTTTATAGTACGTACAAGAACTATTCCATCACACTTCCAAAACTTTCATAGTCAGTTAAGTTCAGATTGTTATTTATATATCATAGATCTATATGACTGTACTTGCAATTCTAAAGCCACGCCACGGTTTTCATTTTCAACACTAACTAATTGATAAGAAAACGTTATGAAATCCAACAATAATCTTTAACACAGAATATTTGAATTTGAAATTTTCGATAAGGGCGGAAGTAAGATAGATAATTGCCCATGAACGAAAGTGAATATCTCGCTGATACGATTAACTTTATTTGATAATTATTTACAAGGATTATCATAATAAAATTTTATTTTTTAGTCATTTCCAACATGCATGTTAAATGTTTAAAAATTAAAAAATTTTAAAAATTTCATATGAAAATTATAAGTTAACTCCTTTAAAAATTGACAATTTTAACTTAAAATTTTAAAAATTATTTAATATACGTAAGAAAAATAGTTAAAAATTTAAAACATCAAACCTTTCAAATAAAATTAAAAAAATATTTGTAAAGCTTATATATGTCGCTGTCGGTCGGGGTCTCCAGAAGAGCTTCGTCCGCCGGCGCTGAAAGGGTATTAGGTCATATTTATATTCGACAAAAGCATTAGATTAGATTAGATTATTTATTATTTTGTTAGGCAATGTCGTTTTGTTGGATGACGAAATTGATTCAGGTTTGGTCCGGGTTAACCCAACCCTGTTTATATTTTAGGAATTTGGGTTTGGACCACCCATATCTAATTCTGAATCGGGTTTGGGTCGAAAATTATGACATTTTGAAACCTGGAATTCTGTTTGACCGGGCCGGATCTCAGCCCTACCGGAGCCTATCCATTCCAACGTTCTTGTTATTTTTTGTGTGTTTGTGGTCAAACTTGTCCTATAATTAGCCCAACGACTCTTTACTCAAAACGCTCCCCTTTCTTCTCAAACAAAGATTAGTTAGAAAAACCTCCGGCGAGAAGATCGGAATCCTCCGTCGTTTCCGGGCAACCTAATCCCAACGTTCATCGAAACATTTTACCCATTTCCCCCCTTCTTTTAAGCTCTTCTTCTTCCCAACTTTCGCCTTCGGTTCTTCCCCTTCGGTAAGAATCCACTGTCCGTTTTGCTCCTAAACGTCTGTTCTTCGATTTCATTTTCTGGAAAAAATTTCACAAAGGAGCTTCACAACACAGTTCCATTCCACTAAACCAAAACGAATAAGGGATTAAAGCAGCCAAAACAACAACACCAACGATCGTATTCGTTTAAATTTCTCATCTTTTTTCTCCCTTTTTGTTTCCTTTTTTTTTCTCTGTAAGTAAATGTGTCAAGGGTGACGGACCCAGAAGCTTTGAAATTTTCAGCTTCTGGGTTTAGTCGTTTCTCCAAATGCCTGAAACCTCTATTCCCTTTTACTAATTTGTTCATTCATTCTCCTTTTTTTCCTTCTTCTTCAATTTTATTGTGAATAGTTAGAATCCCAGAAAATATATATATATAAACAATGTCGGCAGTTGACGTCGCATTGAGCTCCTGCAGCTCGATTCAATTTTCTGGGTGCGGTGGTCAAATCGGTTCTGACGACGACGAATCATCGATCCTAATCTACCTCAACCTCGCCGGATCCTTCATCCCAATGCTGGTTCTGGAGTCGGATTCAATAGCGTCGGTAAAGCTCCGAATCCAAACCTGCAAAGGATACGTGGTCAAGAAGCAGAAACTGGTTTTCAAGGGGAGAGAGCTCTTCCGTAGCAACGATCTCATCAAAGACTACGGAATCACCACTGGTAACGTCCTCCAACTGGTCCTCAAGCTCTCCGACCTACTACTCATCACTGTAAGAACAGCTTGTGGCCAGGAATTTGAATTCCTTTTGGATAGGTTTAGAAATGTTGGATATTTGAAACAGCGGATTTTCAAAGAAGGTAAAAAAGGCTGGTTTGTGGAGGATGTTGACCAGCAGGAGATCTTCCACAACGGTCAACGGCTCGATGACCAAAGGCTGATTCACGAAATATGCAATGATCGTGATGTTCATGCTGCTAATACTAATACTAATGCAGCAATCCATTTGCTGGTTCAGAAGACTGCCAAGGTGAGAGCTAAGCCTCTGGATAAGGATTTCGAGATCGAGGTCGAGGCAGCTGACAAAATTCAGAATCAGAGCAATCACGATGATGATCAGTCGATTCAGGTTCTGAGCAAGGAGCAAGTCGGGAGAGATTTCTGGCTGGAGCCAATGATTGTGAATCCAAGTGTTAGACTGGATTCATCAATTTGGAACATGGTGAACTCGACATTTGTCGGGTTGGAAATGGGGCACCCTCCGATCCGTTCGTCAGAAGGGACCGGAGGGACCTATTTCATGAGGAATCCTTCAGGAGAAGGATTCGTTTCGGTGTTCAAGCCGAGTGACGAGGAGCCTAATGCAGTGAACAACCCTCAAGGATTGGCAATGTCTTCAAATGGTGAAGGTTTGAAGAGAGGAACTAAAGTAGGGGAAGGAGCAGTGAGGGAAGTTGCAGCTTATATATTGGATCATCCCAAGAGTGGTCCAAGGGCGTTGACCAACGAGGTTATGGGGTTTTCTGGCGTGCCTCCGACGATCATTGCTCAGTGTTTGCACAAAGGGTTTAATCATCCGAAAGGGTACGAGTATTCAGCCAAGAGTGTAAAGATTGGTTCTTTGCAGATGTTCATGAATAATGAAGGGAGCTGTGAGGATTTAGGTCCTGCAGGGTTCCCTGTGGAGGAAGTGCATAAGATCACTGTGCTTGATGTTAGAATGGCGAATGCTGATCGACATGCTGGCAATATCTTGATCGGGAAAGGAGAGGATGGTCAGAGCGTGTTGATACCTATTGATCATGGCTATTGCTTGCCGGAGACGGTAAGTCTTTTTCGATCTCACATAATCATCACTTCTACCGAGTTTTTTTTATAGTCATCATGTTAATGCCTTGGTTTTTTTTTCCTGCAGTTTGAAGACTGCACATTTGATTGGCTCTACTGGCCACAAGCACGGCAGCCATACTCTCCAAAGGTGATCGACTACATAAACTCACTAGATGCCGAATACGACATAGCACTGCTGGAATTCCACGGCTGGAACATCCCTCCGCAATGCGCTCGTACCCTCCGAATCTCCACCATGCTTCTGAAGAAAGGAGTGGAGAAAGGTCTCACTCCTTTCGACATCGGGAGCATCATGTGCAGAGAAACGGTACACAAGGAGTCGGTCATCGAGGAGATCCTTAACGAAGCGCAGGACTGCTTGATACCGGGCATGAGTGAAGCTGCATTCCTTGATACAGTATCCGAAATCATGGACGCCCGCCTTAACAGGCTCACTACCAAATAAGTAACAACACACACACTGACACACACCAGGTATATACATATATTTATATATATACGTATATGAACTCTTATGTTTGCTGTAAGATTGGAGGAAAAGTATGATTCCCCAGAAAGTCCATTTAGAGATATGATTGTTTCTTCTAATTATGTAAAGTAAAGTTTCTCTTACAGTTTTGTCAACCATTAATTTGTACTGTTGAGATGCTGAATAGAAGTGAGAAATTATGAGAAAAAAAGAACAAAAAGAATGAATAATGTGAGAGCTTTCTTCTATATCAGCTGACAGAGGAAATGCAGTGGTTGGCTCGTAATTGTGTAGATATTTACTGTTGTTGTTGTGTAATATGGGAGGATTGGGAGGGCACTTTGGTAACATTGTAGGGAAATTGTTTGAGGAGGATTATTTGCCCCTTGGTGAGGGGTAGGCTATTAGTATGGGTGGGATTAATGTCACTCAGAATAAAAGCTGTAATCTCCAAAAATGCTGGTATTTATGTAAGCAATTAATTAAATTGCAGAATGTAAAATTAGTGTTTTAAGTATTATTAAGAGATGTATAGTACTGAACTACTGATCCAATGAAAGGATCATAACTAATAAGTTGTTTGGTGTGTCGTAAATGTTTCGTTTGGATCCAGTGATTGAACCATCGTTATATTGAGATTGTGCTACAAACGAGTTACGACCCTTTAGTCATCTCCGACTTCCCTTGCTCTGTTTCCCTCGAGAAAGTTGTGGAAGGTGAGTCTAGTCGAAAGTGAAAAAAATCGAAAATGGTGGTCGAACCGGTGGTCAACAATAATTAACCTCCCAAGTCAAGTGGGAGACTGGGAGGGCCACTTCACTCTATCTCTCTGCCCTTTGCCGTCCGTCTGCCTTCATCTTCCCGCCAAACTACCCGTCCATGTCCCATATTTTATGGGTCACTGGAGTTTGTGTAAGTGACGTTTCGGTCATTTGACTTTGTATTGTAACAAATTATGACTCAAGTTTAAGGTAGGTTACATTTTCCATCGAAAAGTTCACGTTAGCTAGCCATGTCATCTAAATTACTAATTTCAAATGCCAGCTCAATTAGAATTGAATACATCACATACCCAAAACTTGAATCATAAATTTATTAGAAAAAAAAATTAGAATGACCAAAATGTTACCCGTCACAAATCCTTTTAGTCCATTTTTTTATTCGAAAGTAACAAGTCTTGTAATTATCCAAACGTCGAACTTGTCGTAGGGATATAAGGGGAAAGAAACAGAAAAGGTCCCGACGTTTTGCTAGGATTAAATATACACGAATTTCCCTGAGTCAATAATGTGATGACTCGAACAACTTATGCATAATCCAAATAGTAGGTGAAATATTCCAAATATCTAACTTGAGCAAAAACGAATACCCATGAACTCCAATTCGAATGGTTGCATAGATGACCTACATCACTAATTGAGAAAGAGAGCTCTACATCACCAAATTTGGCATCATTCATGAACAAGTAGACAACAACAAAACCCCCCATCAAAACCTTGTAGACAAACCTAAAAAGAACAAGTACAACAAAAGAAAAAAATACCAAATTAAATATAAATATATAATTAAAAAAAAACCCATATAAAATATAAAAAGATTAGAAAGAAAAAAGGTCACCCCATTCACACTTCGATAGATAGTGCATTCCATCAATTAAAGTAGTCTCCTTTCACTTTCCACTCCAAACCAAACACTCCACTTCCTTCCGATGACCAAACCACCGCATCATCAACATCAACACCACCGTCGTCCTCCCAAATCGGGGCGTACGAATCTGGCGTCATGCATCGTGGCAACAATCTTCCTAATCTTCCTACTCATCGTCATCCTAATCGTCTTCTTCACCGTCTTCAAACCAAAAGACGTCAAGATCTCCGTCAACGCCGTCCAGCTCCCGTCCTTCTCCGTCTCCAACAACACCGTCAACTTCACCTTCTCCCAGTACGTCTCCCTCCGCAACCCCAACCGCGCTTCCTTCTCCCACTACGACAGCACCCTCCAGCTCGTCTACTCCGGCAACCAGGTTGGGTTCATGTTCATCCCCGCCGGCCAAATCGACGCCGGCCAGACCAAGTACATGGCCGCTAGCTTCTCCGTCCAGTCTTTCCCTCTTTCCCTCAATCCCCAGGCCGCCGTCAATGTTGGCCCCGCCGTCACTTTCGGCCCCGGTGGATTAGTCCCTGCCGCCGGAGGAAACGGTGTCGAACCTGGGTTCGGGTCGGATGTCACAAAGTCCGCCGAAGAAGCCGTCATCGTGCCCGGGTCCGGTTCGGCAGGTTTAATACCTAGCGGAAACGGTGCCGTTCCAGGGTTTGGTTCGGCAGGAGTAATTCCTGGAGGAAACGGTGTCGTTCCGGGGTCGTCAGGAGTAATTTCTGGCGGAAACGGTGCCGTTCCGGGGTTTGGTTCGGCAGGAGTAATTCCTGGCGGGAATAGTGTGGTTCCCGGGTTCGGGTCGGCAGGAGGAGCGGTGATTCCTCCACCGGGTAGTGGGCGGGTCGGGCCAACGATGGAGATCGAGTCGAGGATCCGGATGGTGGGACGGGTTCGGGTTCTGAATTTTTTCACGCACCACGTGGAGGCGAAGAGCGGATGCCGGGTAGCGATTGCGGTAACAGATGGATCTGTGCTTGGATTTCATTGCTAGCAGAAGTGGCAGATAGACTGATAAGAGTGTGCTTTTCTTCACTTCTTACTTTCTTAATTAGTACTAATTTCTTAGAGATGGATCTCGTGCTCATATGGCTAGCTAGCTAGAGAAGTTCCTCTGTTTTGGTTTTGATTTGGTTCTGGTATTCTAGCTTTCCGAAGGAGAAATTGTAAAAAGAGACGAGTACTCTGTTTTTTTTTGCCTTCCTCTGTTTTTTGTTTGCAGAAATTGTAAAAGGAGACAGAGTGATGTTGGTAGTCAAATTTTTCCTGGTCAAAAAAGATATTTTAAATTGATTGTAGTGTAAGTAAAGGTGGTGGGATGCCATTATTATAATCATCTTGCGAAAAGACAAGGAAAGAAGGTTGCTTTGTTTCGTGAGAGTTGAACTGTGAAACAGAGTGATGTTCAAAGTTCATTAGTGACTTATTAAAGGTGAAAGAAAGCCTGAGACTGGCCCAGCAACCAAAACCGTGAAATCCGGGTTGATCTTCACTCTTTTTTCAAGGAAAATCGTAGCACAGATTGCAGAATAGTTTTTTTTTTATCTTAATCCTAAAGCAGAGTTGAGAATGTGAATGAGTTAAACTGGAGTTGAATAACAGCTCTGTTTTGTTGGACTTTATGTTTTTACTGCGACAAGTTGAGAAACGTAGGACCCATCTGACAAAACTTGGAAATTTCAGGCGCGGGCTGTCAGGAAATAATGAAAACTTTGTCCCCAGTTTCCACTGTATTGGGATTCGAGCTTGGTTTTTCTTTGAATTCAGATTTCTTAGAAAAGAAATGAGATGTAAATTTCAATATTGCTAACAATTTAGCACAATGCAAAGCCAGAGTTCCACACAATAAATGAACAAATTAACAACTTTGGCAAGCAACATCTCTAGTTGTACTTGTAGAGCTGGGACTGCAGCTGCAAATCAGGCCTCCACCATTGATGAATCCCATGAGCTTCCTTCAAATCCTGTGAAGGCCTCGAGTTGACCGCCAGAATGGCCGATGGAATCAGGTGGAGAGGCTCCGAATCCCTCCCCATCAGAAGACCTCCCAGCGAGTTCTGAGTTGCCAGCTTCTCGATCGCTCCGATTCCAATCTCGTCCATCTTCTTCCTATGCTCGAAGTAGCCAACGTACTCCGAGCAGATGGGATCCCCCGGGTTCACAAACAGGCATGGGATCCACGATGAGAGCGCCACAAACGGATCCACAGACCGACTCACGTGATTTTGATTGTTGTTCTTTATCTTCGACGCGAATGCGAGTCCTGCTGTTATCACACTCCCGGCTATCCTGATCCCGTGTTTGACTTGCTTGTCCTTGATTCTCTCAATCGGTGCTGACAAGAACGGCGAGTTGAATAAGAACGCTTGGAGGAAATTGTTGTTCAATTTGGCCATGGTCTTTCCAGCAAGCATTGCCATGGCTGCTCCAAGAGAGTGTCCGGCTAACCAGACATTCGAATCGCCTACGGTAGCAACCATGTTTCGAACTGCCTGCATTGCAATCTCGAAACGGGACGTCTCGTGGAGTCCGTTCCTGATGACATGGAGATCCAGCTCGATGTCCCGTGCAAATGAACCAGGCTTGGTCAAGGTTCCACGGAAGGCGATCACGTACAGGGGGCTAGCATCCAAGGAGTGATGATTACTGTGAGGTGTTGGAGGTTTGTATTCGAACACGGCACCAAAGATGCAGAAATCCACATCGTCTACGAGGTTGCGGAGCAGCTTGAAATGGAAAAACTCCCACCATGGTGGAGCTAGAGCTTTCGGATGTTCACGGTTAAGCTGGCGGTCACACTCTAGGATGTAAACGCTCTGAACTAAGCTAGCAGCGACGGATCTTCTGTGGTTCGCATCAGACCTGCATAAAAAAGAGATTGCCAATCAACAAAAGTTAAGCACCAAGCTGAACCAAACATTTGCAACAGTTGGTAAAGCGGAAAAGTGGAATACTTACCAATCAACAAAAGTTAAGTGCAATGGTCCTGAGAGGTGAAAGTCTTCCCTCTCAGATTCCATAATTGCAGTATAAGCTTTTTATGCTCCTTCCTGATAAACAGTGCCACTGCAATGATTGAAATGTTGCAACAGTTCATGGTTGAGAACCAAGCTTCTATGATCATAAAAGGGCGCAAAAATGAAAAGTCTATCTGAAATAAAACTGGATATCATCGAAAGCCAGCAGCTTGGCTTCACAAATCCACAAACAGCTGAGCCATGTTAGCCTCAAGAAGGCATATTTCAAGCTTTAAGTGAGAAATCAGTTACTAATTAAGCCCTCATGACCGGGTACCTGAGAATTCAAACTTCACCAACAACATAAAACAGCAAATCAATGTAAGAAGCCGACAGGGGAATCCTAACACCAGCTAAAAAGTTATCATCTTTCACCACAGATTTGAAAAAGGACAGCTGTCAGCTGGGCTGCCGAGCAAATCTGCAAGCACTCAGCCACACCGATGAAGTTTCTACCCATATAGGAGAGAATTTGAGAGATCAACCCGCCATGGATGGGAAAAAGAGTATACCTTTTGATTTGAGAGATCAACCCGCCATGGATGGGCAGAACGATGAGATGGATGCTCCTCCTCCGATGGCGAGACGAAGGGCATTTTTGTTTCCTTCTCTATATTATAATATCTCTTCCTCTCCTTTTCCCGTTATTTGCCTTCAGATCTAGTCATCTAGTACCCCCTGGAAGTGTGTTGTTCAGTTAAAACGTCGATCTTAAGAAGACAGAGACAGCTTAGGAAACACGGGAGTCTACTTTGAATTGGAATATGCACGGGATCGGTTCGGTTCGGTTCGGATACCCGACCAGAAAGTTAAATGCATAGATACATATTGCCTTTTCGGGTGACGAAGGAAGGATTTCTTCCAAATTAATCGTAAACCATTCCTTACATTTTGTTTAACTACAGGGGGTTTATTTTGGTATTTTTCAATTCAATGTGTTCCAACCGTATCTAGGAAGTGCAGATGTTCTTGTCCATCATGAGCACTCTCATCAGCTGCTGGACTGTCATCTTTAACACAATGGCCGACTCTGCTCGAGGCAGGCAAAGTCATACGGTTCAACTCCGAAAGGCAGAGCCAGTACACTTAGGAGTGGTATCTCGTAAAGGAACATAATGGATTGATTAGGGTGAAATCCTCCAATATTAAATGATCATACTTGCGAAATTTTCGTAACGGGGAGAAAGGGGCGTCTATGAAAATCAACAAGTGGAATCAGAGTAGGAGCAATGCAGCATATAAGCTCTCACCAAAACAGCACATTATAGATAAGTCTCTCTCCGCATAGCTGATGCTCACATTACAAGAGGAACCAACCCCGAGGCTAGGCTATTACGTCGGCAAAGTCATTAATAGCTCGCGCGAGGAGAACTATGTAAAAGGAATCAACGGTGGCAACTAAATACGATTAGTTGCCTAAACGAAATCGCATGAGCATTAATACAAGCCACCAAATACCGATTTAAAAACGCCTTCAGGCTTTAACTCTTCACTTTGACCACGCAACTGCATCAATTTCGGCCTGTGCAGACCGGTATAACTCGAGCCTCTTCGCCAGGGCGCCACGGCGCTCCATGACTGCAGGGTCTTCGTTCAACAATTGTGACAGATACTTTTGCTGCAAAATACCATTACCGTCAATCTTAGGTTCCCAAGTCGGCTTGGATAGATAAAAGAGTGATATTACTACGCATTCTTACGTCCATCTTGCCCAACTCGGCAAAGAAATGGTCGAGTAGGCTTCGCTTGGCCTCGCGCACTTGGCAATGGACGATGGACTTGGGAATCGAGTTACGGAGGGTTGCGCACACCATGTTCACGTAAGCAAGAACAGTGGTTCCTGTTTATGGAAGTGCAGAGAGAAGTAATGGCATTTTCTCAATATTAACAGCAAAAATCTATGAGAAGGATGTTGGGGAGTGATTTCATGACACCTACCGATTCGTCTAAGATATAATTCGTTGTATCTGTCGAAAATGGAATGGGTAGGGTTGCCACCCTTGTCGATGTCTTGGGGAAGCTTTCTGAAGAAATCAACAGTTAGGTAGCTACATTCCATGTCAACCAGCTTCAACGTTGCTTTCTTGCTCTCTTCTTTCATTCTGTCAAGTGATTCAACAGCTGCGTTTGAAAGTTCTACTCTGAGGCCTGGATACTGCCTCAACTCCTGGTATCCGAATGGAAAACCGACATTAATAAAATCCCAAACACGAAACAGTCGGCATCAGTAAGAGCATTTAAGGAAGATCCAAGTTTGTAGGGCTCAGATTCAATATTTTGTCAGCAGCATACCACAGTCTCACTGATGGCCTTGTGAATAAGCTCCTTCAGTATGGCATGGACCTAGAGCAGTGAGCAAAAAACTATATCAGCTGAAAGAAATCAGTCGTTTAATAAGCCAGAAAAACCAATGATCAAACCGGAATGCATACCGCTTCAACAGCTGCCTCGGCAGGACCTCTGATGGTAATTAATGAAGATTCAATTAGACGACGATATCCTTGCTCTGGAGCTATCAAATGAGGTTGGTATCCATCAGCTTCAGTAATCAGTTTACGGATATTCTCCATTGCAAGTTGCTTGTCAAATTGCAACCTCTTCATAGCAGCAGGAAGCTGGTTATCGAATACATTGTATACCTTTTCCCCACCTGGTCGTCTGTGTATAGCCAGTTATGTGAAAGTGTACTGAGCATGGAATTATCCAGAATATCAGGTGCAAGGAACCTGAAGGAAAGGGAAAAAGCATGATACATACACTCCATCGAGATGCTCCTTGTATATTTGATCAAAAAGACGACAAATCTCCATGATTGAATATAACTTCCCCTGTAATTAACAAACCATAATCAGTTAGAAGAAATCCTACTGGCACAAGGTGGAAGGGGGTAAAAATATGACACACTTACTCCTGCATCAGCAGCAATAGGTTTTCCCAGTCGACTAAGCTCGGATTCCAGTTCAGCAATCGTTTTGTTAATAAGAGACTGAATCCCTGGGATTCTAGACTTGATTACAACTTCCAAATGCTGAGTCATCAACAAGGTTATAGTTATGAGGTTAGGACTAATCCAACGTAATTCATAATCCAAGAGAAATAAAAAGAGAAGAAAAGAATGCCGATTAGCCTACTTTTGATAACATTTTAGCTAGATGCTCAGAACCCATTCTATTAGCAAGGTGCTTGTACTCTGGACTGGTAGCAAAATACTCGCGCTCTCTCCGTCGTGCAGCAATCATGTCCACGTTCTTATTAATGTCAGCTTGTGATCGATTGACAACACCAACCCAAGGAAATTTTAACCGGAACGATTTCCCCTCCAATGTCTGAGCCAGTAACAAAAGAGGCTTAGTGTACACATAGCTAGAAGGCATTAAAGCACTAACTTCAGAATAAGGCAGTCTGCATGTTCAGCAATACTTTAATTCAATATCTAGACACGTGGAACAACTTACGTCTACTGCATCAGTACCCTTGTCCATGAGGTCAATCTTTGTCAGAACTCCAAAAGTTCTCTCTCCTGCAAATGGAATCATAAAAAGTCTCATTATGTAGAGTTCTAACACATGGTTGAGGGGGAATTATCCTGAAAACATGCAAGTCAGCACTTCACAAAATTAGTGTAGCGATTTAAATTTGTGAAGAAAGAGGTAAAGCGAAGGGAAAAGGTTTAACCTGATGGGTCCACCTCACGGGAAATTTTTATTGCATCAGAGGTGGCAAGATCTTGATTTGCAGGTGAAATTGCCAAGATTAAACAATTGGGCTCCACAGATTTAGCAATGACACAAAAAATGGTAGAAATGTCAAGGTTCAAGCCTTTCAATAACTCTTTTAGGAAACAAGCAGGGAGATATTACAAGCCTAAACAGGAGAAAAGCGAGACCTAAGATATGCCAACTATTTATCAAAGGTTCCAAAGAACTTCAAACAAAAATAGCCATCTCATATGGAAGAAGTGCAACAATATTAAATTCAAGAACAGGTGCATATGCTATACCTTTTCAATAAAGGAGCGAACCATGTTCTCAATATCCTGCACAATATTGTCGGATTGACCCTCTGCAATGTGCAAAACGCATGACGTTAGAAATAGATAAAGGACTCTAACAAACCTTAAAAAGGTATAGTTACAAAAAAAACATGCAGCTATAATCCCCATGGAATTGTCAATGAGCCACGGATTTAAGAGAACAGAAGTTCAGCTAACAGTCCTATCAAAGTTTTCTGGCAAATGAATGCATTCAACCTTTTCAGTTACAAGGTTGCAACTCAAATTTCCAATAACAACGTCGACAACAGCAGGAAGAATGAAAACTAGCTAGCCCGTAATGTTGATAGAAACGTGTACTTACCAACTGCAACTTTTGTGAGCCCAGGGAGATCAATCAATGTAAGGTTGACAACTGCAGTATCAAAGAGGCCATCAGAATGTAGAATAATCATCAAACAATTGCAAGAAAATAACCAGAAGTCTCAACTGGAACTCACCGTTGGGAGAATATATGCTGAGATGGATGGGAACGCTAGAAATTTGTTTTGAACGGCCTGTCTCTCTATCAGTCTCGTCTGAGATCTCTTTCCGCACAGCCGCTGCAAGAATTGAAAGCTTAGGAGTTAGAAAAATGTTTGTGCACATGACAATCACTACCAGTGCATTATTGCGTAAAGCAATCACTAGAAGCACAATTCAGACATTTACAGAGCTCCATGATCTAGCAAAAGTCGTAACAGACTTCAATGAAGAACATATATCTAACTGGCATTTCAAGTGGAGGTTGAGGAAGTTTACCAAAGTCGGTGAACCTTTTCCTCGGAAGGTGAAGGAACTCCGCGTATTCTCTGCTACCTTCGTCAAGTTTATGAAGCTGCAACACGAGTGGCCTTCTGGTAACAATCCCTGCATAACAAAATAGTTTCAAAAATGACGAGTCATTGCCGCATCTTCAAACTGATTAATTCAGCAAAACATCCAGAAGTAAATCGAGGAATCAACTATACCAGATCCACGAGGCAGAAAGTCCTTCCCTACTATGCTCTCCAGCACAGATGACTTACCGGAACTCTATTTCAAAAGGAAAACAAACAGCACAGCTCAATAACATCGTTTACAACTTCGAATTCGCATCCCACAAACAATAACGAACCACAAGCAAACAAAGCAACTTAGGAAACGTGAGAAGAGAGATCCGTGTGAATATAACCTGGCCACCGACGACGGCAATGGCCGGCAGTGAATCCCAGAGAGTAGGAAGCGCGCTAGCTTCGCCATGATCACCGAGAGCCGTACAAGCTCTCTGAATCTTGTTAACAAGGCTGATCAAATTATCCATTACTCCGACCTAGATGAAGAAATGAAGCAGCAGTAGGAATACGATGAGACTCCCGCCGGCACAGGCGTCAGATGGTAGATCGCCTTGGATCTGAGGAGCTGAGCGGGAGATCTGGGAGGAATAGCTGTCAGTTTGGTAGCAGAGTTGAGGAATGGAGGAGAGGCTTAAAGAGAGAAAATGGCGTTCGCGTTTGAAATCGAATTGACTTGAACTGCGAGAAAGAAGGGTGGGTTCAGTTAAAAACGGAAAATGGTATATATATCCTTGGTTAATCGAATTAGCCGGTTTGGTTAATTTTCAAAGATTCAAAATGTAGATTGGGCTGTTGGGCGAATTCAAATTCGGGCATCCATTCCAGCCACGCCAACTAGGACCCACTTCCTTTCTGTAATTGGGCTGATTCCCATTCATATTTGAAACCCAACGGTAGGAAGATAATGATGGGAAAATAAAAATAATTTGTCATAATACTCACTAGACATAAGAATAAGAGCTCCGAGATAGGTATAAAATCCAATAAATTAGACATAAACAATAAAACGTGAGAAAAAAATGAGACGTAATGATAAGAGGCATAGTGTAATACTTATATATCTAGAATTAATAAAAGCTCTGGCATTGAAATATAGTGGCATGGTATAGTATAATATTTATATATCTTGAATTAATAAGAGCCTCAGTTGTAGAAAGTAAGTAGTATGGTGTAGAAACAAGCCTCTGGATATAAGCATAAGTTCTTCCAGATTCGGGAATTCCATTAGGATGGATAAAATTTTAACTTTGTTTGGAGGGGTAACATTGTTTATATGATTTTTTTAGTTTGGCTAATATGACGAAATATTAATTTTTAATCATTCCAAACATGCATGTTAATTATTAATTAATTTGAAAATTTTATGTCAAAATAACCAATTTTTATAGATTAACCCCTTTGAAAATTGATCATTTTCACATAAAAATTGAAAAAAAAATCAAATTGTCTACTATTTGGCATGCATGTTGGAAATGACTAAAACATCAAGTTTCACTATGATAACTTTTGTAAATAGTGGTCAAATAAAGTTAAAAATTATTTTTACTTATATTAGTGATAGAAATCCGCGTAGATTCTGTCTAATATAGTATTTCGATCATTACTCTCTCGTCGGGACTCTGATTTATGCAGCGCCAGGTGTGTTGGAAAGATAATTCAATTACCTTTCCATCCATATATCATGAGCCATCAAATTCAAAAAATCAAATCTATTAAAGTTAACCGGCTGAATACTAAAATATGCACAATTATGTAGGATTAAATTTGTTAAGGTTGAAGTTTATTTAATTTTTTATATAGGATTAAGATTATTTTATTAGGGGTTAAGTTTTCAATATATAAAGACTTTAGTACTAACTACAACACTAAAGTCTGAGATTCCAGAGCAGGATTGCCATGGTGGTTTCACTAGGCTTGAATTTCAGTTCGAGCACATCTACACGTAATCGTCCGAGTTTGGTTTGAAGATAAACATGATTAGAATCGATAGAACTTGTTAATGCTTTCAAGTTCCAACCAACAGAATTGTCACAGCCCCTCAAACATAATCATTAGATGCCATATAGAATTATGGAACTTGCAGGCACCACAGTGAAGTTGTTCAACAATCCTCATCCTGCTTCTGTCAAAATCTTCTGTATAAAGCTCCTAACTTGGAACAAGAAGAAGAGATACAATGACATCTAGTTTCACACCTGGTGAGTTGAATAGCGTCAAGCATATGCTTCTTTTGAATTGGTTCTGAGTTTCCTCACTGATTGACTTCAATACAACGACCATGATCAACGCCTCTCTGGCTTCATATTAGCTAGCTTGAATTCCTAGCTTGCAGACACAAGTCTCCAAAATAGAAGCTTCAATATTTACTTACCCGGTGCTTTAGATTTCCGGTCTATTCTGTTTTCTTTTTCCAACCATTACTTACCTGGAATTGCTATTGTCTGTTCGTTCGGTTTATATACTTTTGGTTTTACAACAATCATCAAGTTCTAATAACTACTGAAATCGATGATCATCATCATCATATGTTCTATCTCATAACTAAACTTGAATGTTTGTGATTAACAAAATTCAACACATTGTCATTCTGCTCTGTTAAATGATCCAAGCTTAAATGGATAAGAAAGTTGCCGTCTTTTGCTGGTTATATGCTCGAGGCTAAACATTGAAGGATTCTGTAGCCTGTCAGGATAGTATGATGATACTAAAGGACAAAGGGTGACTGGAAAAGTTGCAGGACAAATGATTAATTTTCATAGGGGTTAATCGATTCGAATGAGTAGTTAAACACTTGACGCAGGAATAATCGGTCCAAGAGGCATCGAATAGTTTGTCTGCTAGAGTTCAACATGATCAACACACACACACACTAATGACTGCTAGAGTTCACTGAAGTCTAAAACACATATACTGCTGAGCATCGAGCAACATAACTTTTTAGCTTTATACATTTCTACTGACATCAGGTTTGTTACAAGCTACAAGCAGTATGACGGCGGGCTGGAATGCCGGTAAACAAACGGTCTGACGCTGTGGGAATACCCAGATGGCTTTTTGTAACTGAACTTCACTCCTTTGCTACTAGCCCCCAGATGGTTGCAGTGATCATGGAAGCTGCTTATTGGTCTCGCCAGGCATGCGTCCCAACGGTCACTCTCTGGCATAGTTTCCGCGACGGTGTAAATCCCTTTGGCGTTTGTAAATGCTTGGTAGTTGACAACTTCCCCTGACTTTGTTATGCACAGAACAGCCACTTCCGCACCTGCAGTGTCACAGAAGGTTGCAAAAGATGAACATCTCCAAGCTAGAAGGAAATTGCAGTGCTGAATGATACAACAACTCTGTAAGATTCCTAATGAAGTGTTGAAATTACATGAAAGAGACACCCTTTCGTTCAAAAATTGGCAGCATATGTTCATTAATCATTAGTTTGATATAAACTCTCCAAAGCCTCCATCAAGAATCCAAGAGCAACAATATTGGTCGAATCAGAGAAATCCAGCTGAACTTAACCATTTCACAAAATGAATCTAGCAGCAGGACCAGTTCTGATAAAAAGGGAAGAACGGGGAGGTAGAGTACAGAACCTTCCAGAACGTGATCCTCAGGTCCAATGGAAGAATCGCCGCACACATCACAAACCACTCTCCCGCGGATTTCACCAGTCCAAGCTTGAACACCGGTGGTCACCAGAAGGACAACAACCATTGGAAAAATAACTTCAATCCTCCTCCTCATCGTCATCACTCGCTTTCTGCTGCGACCAAGGTGAAGGAAGTGATGGCTGCTGAGTGCTCACCACTTCTCTAAGAACGAAGAATGAAGCAGCAATCGGCACAACCGTCGGATCGTAGATCGGCTTGGATCTGAGTAGCAGAGCGGGAGATCTGGGAGGAATAGCAATCAGTTGGTAGCAGAGTTGATGATTGAGCTCGAAATGAATGGAGGGAGTTGGGCGTTGGAAATCGAATTGACTTGACTGGTGTTTCATTTCAGTAACACGGGAAATGCAATATCTACGCTTAGTCATTGGTGGCGTATTAGCCCGGTTTGGTTAACTTTGCCGTATTAGCCGGTTTGGTTAGCTTTGGGTATTTCATTTGCTTGGGATCAAGACTTTGGGCACTGAATTGGTTATTAGTTACTCCTCAACGGCAGTTGGGCTGTTGGTCTGCTTGCTACGAATCAGGTCTGCTCAATACCCGAACCAAACCGAACCATGCAACGATAATAAATTGAGCTTGCAGAATATGGTTGATTGAGTAGTAACCATCCGATAATAAATTAAGAAAAGCATCAAACACTAAACTGATCACCTCTTTACAATATACCGTGTATGTTATAAAACAAAAAACCAGAAGAAGAAGAAGAAGAAGAAGAAGGCCAGCCTATTTTTCCTATCTGGGCAGGTAGGCAAGCAGCCAGCAGCCAGCAGCCAGCTTTTATTCTGCTATGCATAGCAGGAGTAAGAGAATCTAACAGAGGACCTGGAGAATCTATACACAATATATTAGAGCTTCTTTCATATGCTTTTTTCACTGTTGTTGTTGTTGTTGTTGTTGTACCTCCTAAATTTCTGTGTGATGTTTCCCCGCCATTTTCTTTACTTTTTGGTTCCATTCGGGATATCAGGCGACGACTCGTAACCATAAGGGTTCTTGCTTGCCCAGTTCCATTGGTCCCTGCACATTTCTTCGATTCCGTATGTGGCCCTGCAGATGGGGAGTTAGAACAATGTGGAGAGGTTGAGAGACACCTTTTAGGGTAAGCAGATGAAATGGAAATGTAGTAGGGACATATACTTATGACTCTGATCCTGAATAGGTTCAGTAATAATTATGAAATGTGAACTTACTTCCAATTCAATTCACGTTCTGCCTTGGTTGTTGATGCGTATACCATTTCAGCATCCCCTGGTCGTCGTCCAGCCATTACTAGAGGTATTTTCTGGGTGAGGGGGACAGAATGATTTAGTATCAGACAGGTTTAGTTAAATTCAAGGGCTAAAAGGGCAGAAAATCGATATGCAGCTCTACGAATTGGTAATAATTTACCTTTCCGGATGCCTTCTCAAATGCTGCAACCATCTCCAATACTGATGTTCCCTTTCCTGTTCCCAAGTTGTATACCTCGCATCCTGTATCCACCAACCATAACTAATTAGCTTCATACGTTGGATTTCAGGATAGAAATGTCAACAACAAAATAAGCATCACGTAGAGAATAGAAATGGAAGAATGGGAGATGATTGCGTGCATACCAATATTAGGTTCATCGAGCTTACGCAGTGCAGCAATATGACCATCGGCCAAATCAACAACATGAATATAGTCGCGTACCTGAGGTGAGGCAAGAAAACTAAGCATTAGATGCATAACCAAGACCAAATGAAAAAGAAGGCATGAGTCACTTAGGAAATGCGCAAATGCTTATGTACAGAGCAATGCATAGAGAATGAAGAGAAAAAGCTTCAAGCTTACCCCAGTTCCATCCTTGGTTTTGTAGTCAGTCCCGAAGACTGTCAGATGAGATCTTCTTCCAACAGCAACTTGCTGCACATACGGCATGAGATTGTTTGGGATCCCACGTGGATCCTCACCAATCTTCCCACTTTGATGTGCACCAACAGGATTGAAATACCTCAGCAAAATGATTCTCCATTTAGAGTCCGAGGCGTAGACATCCCGGCATATTTCTTCAATGAAAAGCTGAAATGCCAACGCATCAGATTAGAACCTGATCTACTGTAATCAACAGTTAAGACAGTAAAGTCAAAACCAAAAAGTAGTTACCTTGGTGCGGCCATAGGGATTCGCAGCATTGATGGGGAATTCTTCCGTGCATGGAACTTCCTTAGGCCAGCCGTAAACAGTGGCTGACGATGAGAACACAAGCTGCAACCACAAGGTGGCAGGAATCAGACGAACCAGACCCCAAAAATTCAGAAGAAACAATTCCCTGAAGAAACACTCACATTCTTGCATCCATGGGCGGCCATCACTTCCAGCAAAGTAATGGTTGCAATGAGATTGTTGTTGTAATACATCAACGGCTTCTCAACACTCTCGCCAACTGCTTTCAGTCCAGCAAAGTGGATGACAGCATCAAATCTGCAAGGAAACGGCGGGAAAGCATTATTGAATATCCCATTATTAAAAAAAAAAGTATCGAATCCAACGTTTAAAAATTCATGAGGAGACATCAATGATAGAGAGCCCCATCTTACTTTGTCCCCTCGAAAACTTTCTCCAGAGCAGGTTTGTCCCTTAGATCAAACTACAAGTATAGAGCCAGAAATTCGTAAGCAGAAACCAGAATGATCTACACTGAATTTAGAACAGAGTTCTTATACAATTCATAGTTTCCATGAAATGCTAAAAATAGACGGATCAACAAAGGGAGAAAAAAAGCACCTGCTAGTGCGATCCATAATTGAACAAAATTAAACTCAGAGCAAAATCACCAAAAAGGAGCCAATTAAAATAACTTACAAACGGTCAACAAAATTGAAAAAAAAATTAGATTGAAGAGGGAGGGGAATAAAAAAACAAACCGAACTTCTGGGCATAGGAATTCAATTACAGGTGGGAAGAGAAAGAGACTCCGGGCGGCGGATGAAAACGTCGTAGAAAGGGAGATGACGAACGAACCTGGTGGAAGGAGAGGTTCTTGGAGTGGTGACCGGCGAGTTCCTTGACACGGTGAAGAGCGAGTTGATTGGAGTTGTCAAGGTTGTCAACGACGACAGCGCTGTAACCGCCTAAGAGCAACTGAAGGACGGTGTGGCTTCCAATGTAGCCGGCACCGCCGGTGACTAGAACGTTTTTAGCCATGAGAATTGAAAGAGTAAAGAAGTGAAGCGTGAGTCAATAGAAGGAAGACAAGTTGAGTTTTAATTTCTGGATTGGAGATGGAGAATTTGTTGGGGTAGAGGCCGAAAACAGAGGAGGGAACTCAGGGAAGGAGAAAGATTTTATAGGGATTCGAGAGGAAACGGAATGAATTGCGTGGGTCGATGAGGAATCTGCGGAACACGAAGATTGTTACTAAATAAATAAAACTGAATTAGAGTTACTTCAAACAATTAATTAAGTTTCAGAAATTTAAGAATTAATCAAATCATCTGATTTGTCATCTGATGACAGCGAGGGAGGGAGGGAGGGAGGGAGGGAGGAGGGAATCGCTTTCTTTCCTTTAATTTTTTTAATCGCGGGACGTAACTGACATCAACTGCGTCGTTAATGTTTTCTTAACTGCATTTCACCAACATTGATAAACCGTATAATTACTAGTTACTTCTTTAACTTCAACTTCGGTTAAAGTAGTAACTTTATCTTTGAAATAATTTGTGTCTTTCTAAGGCCAATATATATACATATAGGATTTCTTTGTGTAATTTCAAGGTTTGGTATTTATATCTTTTTTTTTATAGCCACATCGTATTAAGTGAGGTTATTTTGATATTTTTATTTTGATAACAAAGTTGAACATAGATCTTCGAACAAACTATCAAGTAAGTTAAGACTAATGTGACAATCATGTTACCTGCACCATACATTCGGCAATTCAAGCTAATCATCTTGAAAACACCAACTCTATGTCTCCATTAACACCAACCATCCAATAATCTTTTTTCATAAATATCACGATTAACATTCCTCGATAATCAAGTTTTCAAAATGATCTATGTCACCACAACCGGAACCGCCTAGAATTGGTTCCATTTGCCCATTACAGACATTGCACCTTTTGCTTTATGGTGACTGGGTGGTTAGTTATATTCTTTCTCACGAGTAATTAAGGGCGGTAGAGGTAGCATTCAATTTCTGGAATTCTCCATTCCTTCCTCTTACTGTTCCTCTAGATTCTGAACTTTATTGGTCTTTCTGGAGTGCATATGAATTCTTGTTGGGTTTGGGAATCATGCCCGATTCCAGAAGTCTCTTCACGACTGACGAGTCTTTTACGGGTACTGGAGGGAAACCGAAACAAAGTAAAAAGGTACCACTTCCTTAACCCTTAATTAAATGAGGAGTTGCCCAATGACTTTTTTTAAAAAAATGATGCTCATGGGGATCTGATCGTAAATATTAATGTCAGATGTGAATTATATGTCAAATGCGTGATGATATTAAAAAAAGAGGATCACTAAGCTAACTCATCGACGTCTAGATTCCCATTTCTTAATAAAAAAACATTAAAAAGAGACATTTAGAGCAATTACACGATATAAAGCGATAATCTAACCAAATTCTATAGAGTTTTTCGTGCAGCCTACCACTACAGCATCAACTTCAACTTGAGGTTCAAGAGAGCAAAGCCACGGCACTTCTCGAGGCAATGAATCGGAAAGCTAGTAAATTATATATTGCTGCACTCTATTATATAGCTTATACGATTGATTTTAATTAAATAAGAGAAAGTTACTGAAAAAAGGTAATATAGAGAGAGCTACGAAATGGAAGAAGCCACGTTACAAAATCTAACTGGACAGACCATCCCGACTATACGTATAATATGAATACTAAGAAAGAGCAGTAGTCAATGGAGTTGGTTCTTATATTTTATTGATCAATAGTCAATGGAGTCAGTTACTTAGGAACTTAATTAAACAATCTGTGTTCAACCGTTCTCAACCGTATATATACGAACCAATGCCATGCCCCCAACGAAATGCAAAGGCACTCGTGACTCATGCTTGAATTTTGGTTGATCTCATTTTGCTACCCACTTTCCACAGACTTCCATTAAGAATTCAACTACCTTATCCATTCATAACTGTCGGTACGTTACCTAAGCGGTGCAATACTTATCTTCAGTTTCATTTTTCTTTTTCCCAGTCTTCGTTTCCGGTGTAATGTTTCAAACATTATCCTATGCACCGGGTGGGTACATTATCAGGAGACTAATCTAGGAAGGTGGTCACCAAAGTCAAGTGACATGGCAACCTTTTATGTCTATCAGACGTGATTTAGACCCATAAAACGCGTCCTGACATCACCCTGTGTCTAATGAGCCTCCAGATTCTCTCATCACTATTATTGAGAGATCTAATGGATTGGCTGACGCCGACCTACAACTTAAAACGCATTTGCTTAAGGTAATTGGTTCATCGCAAGATATGATATCAAGTTGATGGGTTGTTATCCAAAGAAATCATGTTAAACGACAGGCATGGCGAGAAGACAATATGGCTTTTCAATAATTCAATGTATGCACGCAAGTTTGTATCCGTGCAATTCACAGATGAACACGTTTCCCTAAGTTCGGAATGAGGTAATCCTAAATCATGTATTTGATTGAATTTTTTATTTGGTATGCAAAAATGTCAAAATCAAATACATGTTACTTAGCCAGAGACATGATTTTGAAAATCCCTCCACCAAACAAGGCCTTAGTCTATTCAATTTTATGTGTTAAATTAAAATTTAAACGGACAAGGTTATACAGAAAAGAAATAGTATAATACTAGTATATCCAATGACTCGCAGGATGAGCATCATGAACCCATAAAGATGCCAGAAAAAAGATTCGAAAGGGAATGTGCGTTTAGGCGAACCAGCAGTGACTGGCCAGCTCGTAAATGCAGGACATAACAGAGAGAAAGAGAGAGAGAGATTGACATACCCCAAACAATTAGGTGGGACTTGGATTGTACGTTGGTATGTTTGTTCTTTACAGCACAGAGCAGATTGAATTGAACCAACCCAACTCTACTCTTCAACTGTTCTTCTGCCACTTTATTAATTTCTGTAATTATCTGATATAAATTATTTTCTAACTGTAAGGAGGCTTGGCAGGAAAAAAGCTGAAAAGGGTAAAAAGCGGAAGCGATAAGTAAGCTAAGACTAGACAAACCTGCAGTGAAGGAAAGTGATGCCTTTTCCTAAGGCATGTGTGCAATGAAACTAACTTGACTTTCTGTTGTAATCTGCACCATTCCGGGTCAGCTGCATGACGTAAAGAGCTAGCAAAGATACGTATAGGTTTGTGAAACAGAAGCAAGATAGATGGGTTTGGTTCACTGGCTCCTTGCAGAAGGGGTCCAGGGGAACGAAGTATATTTCATAGACCAAGTCATATCCTCAGACTCATTCATATATCAATGCGTACATTTTCCAAGACTGCCCAAGTGTGCAACCCAAGTTTACCATGTACAGAGATGTTCTGAGCGAATTTTACATAAGGTATGAAATACAAATTTATCAAATGATACACACAAGAAAAGTACCTCGGAAGCTTATGCACCGGAGTCTCCATAGCAGAGCAGGTAGTATCTTCCAGTTTAGAGCTGAGAGTTGCTGAAACCCCTTTTGGTGTCGCACTGGTAATCCGGGAATTGAAAGTAGTGCTTGTTTGAAGTGATATGACATCAAACGTCCACCAAGTTAAGTAGATGTTGGGATTAGTTCAGTTTTGTTTATCAGAAGTATTTGAACTCATTCAATGGGAGCTGTTTGAGAAAGGAGTCTTTCGGCTTCATCGTTTGCTTCTGCTTGCAGCCTCCATCTCTGATTTCAGAAAATATAGAAATATAAGCAATGGGAACCAAAGCAGAACCGAGATGAATATGGAAATTGAGCAGAAAGATAACTAGATTTCTTGAGTGATAGGGCAATGCTGGATCTTATGTGATTGTTCCATCAGTCTTTTAATCCACAAGCATTTGTGAGCATACATACCTCTTCAAGATCTTCCAGCTCCATGATCTGTTGGATCTGTTCAGCAATGCTTTCCTGAGACCAAGTATATTTAAGTCAACTATTCAAGAACATTTTTTTGTAGGGAAGGGTAAACGGTCAACTATCACATACCACATTGCTTACTGCTTCAGCAGCAAGGACATCAGAGTCCAGTTCCACCTCAATTTCAATCATTGAGGAAATCTGAGAGACAAGAGTCACACTATAAGTTCCAAGGAGAAATGGAAATCTTTGATGGATTATTGTCAGTCAGAGACGATGATAACATACTCTAGCATAGCTGTCAATGAGTTCAATACGTCCCTTGAGGGAATCTTCCAATCCTTCTCGGACTTGTTTTACTCTAGTTCTCCTGGCTCTGCAAACATTCATGAAGGTCATCAGAGTCTCTCTAAATTTCACTTCAAGTTCACTTATAAAAGCAAAGGACTCAGTGACGTTGGATTTTACCGATAAGTTGGTTCTCCTACAGCAAAAATTTTGTTCTCCAGCTGGCACATGCGAGCTAGCATCCAAATCTACATAAAAAACGAACTGTCAATACTTACCACTGATGAACAACACCACGCATAAAACAATGAAATAAACATAAGTTAAAAAAGGGCATTCGTCCATTTACTATCTAGTTGCGGCGAGCTGCCTAGGGCATCCCAAAAGTATAAGCTTTGGCAAATCTTGAGGATTATACCTCCTTTTCAGCAGATTCTTTCAGGTCCTTGATGCGAGACTGAAGGACGTCATATTGAGACAACAGTTGCTGTTTAATAGAGATTGCATCAGCTGTCTTCTGAGGAAGCTGCATAAGCAAGCACGTGCGATCTCTTAAAAGTAACTTCAAATTTTAAGAAGGGTTAACCAGAGCTAAAAAAGCCTAGTACCGAGACCACGAAAGGTGGCAGCTTACTTGATTCAGCTGGGGCAAAACCAGGGTATTTATGGCAGCTCCAGCACTAATAGATGTAAACGCAGCAATTGAAAGTAACTGAGGTAAACTGGGGTCGACCATTCCTGAGGCAACATCTCCAGTTACAAGAACCGCCGCAAGAGGAATAAGGACAGAAGGACTAAGCAAGGATAGCCTCCCATCTTTTGCAGGAGGTCTTAACAGTGGTGTTTCCCGACCATTCCCATGGTTACTCAGGCACAAAGGCTCCCCAGGATAGACGCTGGAGGCCTTTGGAGTAAATTTTAAGGGTCCCACACTTCTGTATACGCAGGATGGGGCAGCTGATGCAATGGTCACCCTTTCTCCTTCTTGGGCTGGGAGGTCGACTGTTTCAGTAGCAAACCTTTGTGTACGTGCAGTACCAGATGGTGTCTGTACCTGAGAAGTGAAAAATAAATGCAGAATTGAAGAAACAAGTATGACCGACTCAAATTAGCAGCAAATTGCTTCTGAGCCAATAAACTAATATTCCCTGCAATATATAAGCCCATTGTAGGTTCAGTGCCATGAACTGACTAACTGGGGGATTTTACTAGTGGGCCTTCTTCACTAGCTAGCATCAAAGATTCCTCAAGTCCATACATCCTAAGCCTTATCAACAGTGAACATAAAATTGTAAACCTCGATTCACCCAGCTTAACAAAATCACTTTGTTCTTGCAACTGTGTTCTGTACTACACATTCCAAGATCAGAAACTTTACCACAATTGAGTGAACAGCAGCAGGAGTTCTTTGCTTCAATATTTGCAGAAACCTTAGCCCCCTCTCCCACACAGGAAGATCCATGCTGCGTTCAGCAGGTGGGAGTTCCTTAGAGAAAGTGAATTCTCAGGATCAACAACACACACACAAGCATTCACTTGGCAGTGCTGGAATGCTTTATGCAGGATGTATGAATTCAAGATAATTTGATAGGGAAACTGATAACAAAGTCACACCAGAACAGTTGCTTGATCGTACACATTTGTACACCCACCTGATTTCTTCAGAGCTGATGCTAGTTATGTCTCCAGACACAAGCTCATACTGATAGCGGCATTTTGAACAAGAAGCAATCTGCAAGGGGGGACGCTTTAGTTTAATCTCAAATAAGAAAAAAGTAAATGCATGAAAATGACACCATCAGGCCCTTCCTATGAAGCCAAACTGTAACCAAACCAAGGAGACTCTTGACAGTAACCAAATAGCTCAAGCTCAAGCATCTCATACCTGTACACCATGCTGTGGTTGTGCAACTGCAACAGCAACAAAACAAGTTGGACACCTAATAACCTTTCCGAAAGGCACCTGCAAAACCTCGCCAAATTGGATCACACGGCTAATTTGAGAAACCTAGAGCAATTCTCACACAGAACGATCTAGAACAACAGAACAAAGTGAAGTACTCAAGAGTTATTTACCTCTTCACTAGGAGAGACTCCGACTTGACAAATGTATTCAATCGTTTTGAGGGCATCCGATACTTTCAATGACGCCGCAAGTCCTCGCACTAACGACGTATAGACACTAACGTTCGGCCTCGACCATTTCCATCTCTGAATTGAACCACCATTCTCACCAACAGCTAAGCAGGAATAAGCCTGAAGTCAGCTGCATTACAACATAAATTTTAAAAATAACGGATTCCTTAGACAATACCTTGATCGAAACTCGAACGCATTGCATAGAGTACAGACAAGGCCAGCTCCGAATTGTTGCGATCAAGAGCGGCGTTTATAATCGAGCAACAATCGGAAACGCCTACGACACCGCTACTCCGCTTGGATGCCTCAGCGATAATCTCCAAAGCCTCGTCGGCTTGTTTGGCAGCAGATACGCGGACGAGCAGCGCATTGTCGTCGAACAAGTTGTCGGCGGCGGCTCCATCACTGAGCGAGGCTCTAGCTCTAAAGACTCTGGAAGAGGCGACGGAGGCGGTGGTGGCTAGAAGGAGAGAAAGGAGAGTGTAAGTGCAGCCGTTGGTTGGGAGAGAGGCGTCACGGAGCTTCGAGACTTGAGGAGGAGGAGGAGGAGCAGCAGGGTAAAGAAGGCGAGCTAGAGTTGTCGAGCCTAAGTTGAGAGTCATATCACTGATCGTGGCTAAGAATCAGTCGCAGCGGGAGAGTTCAAAATTCAGGAAATGGCGGAGTTTCGTGCCATCTGAAATTGTTTGGAGGGAAGATGAAATTTGTTACGGATGAGGAACGAGAGGCTGGTACTTGCAGGGCCAAATAAAGGCAGAAATAAAAATATCAGTTGGAGCTGCGGGGAATCGAACCCCGTGCCTCTCGCATGCGAAGCGAGCGCTCTACCATATGAGCTACAGCCCCTCTATGATTTTTAGTAAGATTGTTTTTTACTCATATATCCTTGTATTCACTTTTCATCGAGCACAACATTCATGTTTAATTGCTTGTTTAAAAGTTTGAGGTTCAGTGTCGGGGTCAGCCGTAGTTGTCCATGAAAATAATAAGATAAAACAATATCTCGTCCAATTATTTCCTTTTAAAATCAAATAATGATTCACTTTATTAAATATATCTCATACACAATTAAACTAATGAAAAAAATATGAACACACATTGTAGCCAATAAATTTTTGAGTCTAACCATAAAAGAATTTAGCATGTATTTCTAGCTATTTCTATAGTTGCCAAGTATCAGTCATTCTTTCCAAGGTTACGGATCATTCATTATTCCAGAAAAGCGAACAACATGGATTGGTTCATTCTTTAGTCTAGAAATGTTCATCCCTGTAATCATCAACTCGAAAGAAGAAATACTTCCTTTATTTCTAACAACTCTCTGCTTCTAACCACAACCCAATTGGAATGATGGAGAAAGGAATCTAAGCAAACGATCATCATCAGACTTCATCAGTTGTTTCCGTATATCCATTTCTCAGCATTGCTTGTGTAGCTAACCAGTTCTTCTGGCTTGAACCACAACTTGATCTCGTCCTTGGCGGTTTCTGGGCCATCACTTCCATGAATGATGTTCCTTCCAACAACCACGGCCAGATCACCTCTAATTGTTCCAGGTTCAGATTTCTGGGGATCGGTAGCTCCAATCAGCTTCCTGCCATATTTGATCGCCCCTTCTCCTTCCCAGACCTGCACACTTAGAATGAATGATTTTCATCATAGGCATGGAAGAAGTGTAAGGTGGGTTCATCTCATACGTACCATGGCCACAACAGGACCAGAGCTAAGGAAGTTGCACAGACCGTTGAAAAATGGTCTCTCTTTCAGGTCATGATAGTGCTTTTGAGCGAAGTCCTTTGATGGAACCACTATCTTGATCGCCACAAGCTTGAAACCTTTGCGCTCGAAACGGGAAATGATTTCTGACACCTGGAAACAGCAAATAAGATCGATAGGAGTATACAAATGGGAAACAGAAACATCAAAATGATCCAATCTCAGCTAGTCTTACCAATCCTCTCTGCACACCGTCGGGCTTGATAGCAATGAAAGTGCGCTCCAGCTGAAAGAAAAAATTGACAAATCCAGTTGATATCGATATGAATCTGAGAAAAGAGTCGTGCATCGATTCGAATCAGTCAGTTGTTATTTTGATTACCTCTCCAGCACAGGCCTCCTGTTCTTGGAGCATGTAAGCTGCAGATATCACGATTATTCAAACAGGATTCAACAGATTGCATTTGAATAAACGATTCAAACAGGAAACAAATAACTCATCATGCTCCTGGCGTTTCCGGATCTAATCAAGAACAACACAAGCTAGAAGGAAATGGTGCAATGCGTCCATAAATATTTGCAGCAAGAAATCCAACTAACTTGCCATGGGAATCGCAAGGGCTCCAGAGATCCATTGCGGAACATTTGCAGAACCTGTGTTTTCATAAGCCGAAGCAAAGAGTGGCAGCTTTCCTCTAAACGGAACAGCAGCCGCTCGTCCCCCTACATTCATCAGAAAATCGAAACTGAAAATCAACAGAGCAGAAACGCCATGATCGTCGACTACCGATGATCAAAACATAGAAATATGATCCTTGCGAGTTACCGGAGTAAAAGCGAGAGCCCCTGGAAGCAGAGGAGAGGAGGGACCTGGCGGCTCTGGAAGCAGATCTGAAAATGTGAGAGCTCATTTTGTTTCTTCTTCTTCTTCTAACAATGGAGGAAGCAAATGGAAGAGTGTGGGTGATTTATGTGTGTGGCTGAAAGGTGAAACTAACAAATCCTACCCTATAAAATAAACGGTTTCTAAGGTACATTGTGTTTCATCCACAGTGAGCTCTGTTTCAGTTTACGCTTTCCAGTCGCGTCACGGAGTCATGTGCTGCCGACACGTGGCTCTGTTGGCTGTTCATCACTAGATTTATGTGATTGATTTCTTATCATTGGTAAATCATGGGATGGAATCCCACCATTTTTAGTTAATAATAATCGTCTCTTTGCTCCTCATTAATCCAATTTCTGGTCCGACCCCACTATCATGGAAATAGCCAACAGCAAGGAAGGATTTGAACTTTTGGCTTTTTTAACTGTGATGGAACAATAGCCGAGAGGGTTGGGTTGGATATTTTGTATTTTTCTTTCATTAATTCAATTTGGATATTTTGAATTTGTTCATGAGGGATTAAGTGTTTATGTTTTATTGAACTGCAACACCAACAGATTTTAGCAAATTTGAGCTTCCAATTGTAGTATTTGACAATTGAAAGATGGTTTAATTTTTGTATTTGATGAACTGCAGCAGAGTTTATATTATGCTGGGTTTATAATTCTGTTTTTTTTTTAAATAATCATATTCTGGTTTTACCCGGGGACCCGTTAGTCCGATTAGTCCGACGGGTTCGGGGATAGTTGCAACTAGCACCCGTTTAAGCTCCGGGGTTAGGGACGGAAAACCCAGTTTGGTGGGCGGACGGGGATCAAGGGTTAACAATTTGGACCCGCCCGGGACCCTTGCCAAGTCTATTTGTAGGTTCGTCCGTATAAGGTCTTATGTCGCCTCTGGTCCTCCTGCAGTTCCGCTTGGGCTTGTCTCGCTCTTTATGGTCATTACTGACTCGTTCGTTTGAGGTATGTTTTTTATACTTTCGGTGGGTGTTTGAAAGGTGGATATTGGGGACACGTGAAGCTTGTGCTCTCGCTACTATGCAGGAGTACTCGATAGGTGGTTGGTGGTGTAGTCATTGTAGAAGTTTTGGATTTTCTGCCGGCTTATCCTCGTTTGCATCTGTAGGTAATTGAGTTGTCCATTAAGTGACGTGAAAGTTTTTTTTATATCTCCCAGTTTGTATATAGATCTATCTCGCAACTCGAATGAATAATTAAATTTTTTGTGTTTGTACTATTTTAATTTCTCTCACCAGAAACTATATATGACAGGAAAAACAAAGCATTTTATTATTCATAATATGATCATTACAAGATGGAAACTACTACTCTTAATTGTTTATTCTTAGATCATATCTTTATTCAATTATTTTTATTACTTAACCAGAACTGACGATGACGACGACATTTTCACTTGCTAGACCGACACCCACGTCAATGATCAATCTTCTTGAGCTTCGGGCAGAGGGAGGTTAAGGTCGAAATCCAGATCCATATTGTCCCGTTGGAGAGAAGGGCCAGCAGGTACACCAATGAGTATCTCATTTCGCACGGTTTCCTCCTTGTCGCCGGTGAGTGTCTTACTCGGAACAGCTTCTTCACTGTCACTAGTGAGTGTCTTGTTTCGGGCGACTGCCTCATTGCCACCGGTGAGTGCCTTATTTTCGGCAGCTTCCCCATTGTGTTCAAGCTCAGTGATGGGCGCAATTGCGCGGACATCATAGGTGACGGTGATCCGTCGAAAGACGTCCTCGCCATGGGTACGCAAGTGGTGGATGAGCGCTGAGAATGATCGGAAAGCCTTCTGGCACACCACACATGGCGACGGGACTCCTTTCAGAAGCTTCCTCCTCATGATTGATGGTATTCCCGAGAGTAACACCGTGTTCAACGTTATCGGCTCAGATTCCCCTTCCGGCGCCATTTCAGCAGCAGCATTATTAACATCTGTTTCATTTTCCTCGTCTCCCGCACCCTGAAGCATGTAGGCATGATGGATCATGATTGAAATTAAATAAAGTGATCAGTTGAATTTGAAGTTAAATTATTTGTTTTACGTAACAAAATTAAACGAGGGGGATGAGCTAGGATTCACACCAGTCCCTTCGTGTCACACGTATATAAAAAATACGTGTGACTCTTTCTATTAATCCACATATTAACCTAAACTAAATTTAACTAAGACTTTTTAGAAAAGACTGTGGATAATAACTAATTTTAAAATATAATATTTTTAGTAGAAAAAAAGTATTCTAAAATATTTTAATTGTACGTTAGTCCTATATATATATATATATATATATATATATATATGATATATCTAATGGTTTGTAGATTTACATTGACATGATAGCAATTTGTGTCAATCTTGTAACTTGTCTGGCTCGAAATCTGATAGACCTGCAATCTAATAAATCTTTAACCCAAAAATTTTGTGACTCGACAAACCTGAACCCAATTTAACTGACACATGACCTGTGCAACCCACATAAAAATTATTTGTTTTACGTAAAAATAGTAAAAATTAAACGAGGTATGACGCATCTCAATCCACAGATTAACCTATGATAATAGCTAGATAGATTAAATCGAATATAGATTTGTTGACGATTCAACAACCGTACATCAAACAATAACAATGATTGTACCTCTCCCTGCACGACTTTGCCTTTGCCTTTAGCAGCAGTGGCAGAGGCAGATCTGCCGCCAATATTCGGAGGAGTAAGATCTTCAACAACTGTGGGAGGATGGACTTCATTGCCAGCATCACCACCAGTAGCAGCAGCATCACAAGCAGAACCAGCAGTTGGAGGGATGACATGTTCATCAGTAGATGTAGATGTAGTTGATTGCTTATCAGTGTTCATAGCGAGTTGGAGAGCTAATGCTAAGGTGTGCACCAATTTATATTTTATTTTTGCTTCTGGTTGTCAACAGTGCAGTGCATCCTTTCATTCGATTTCAATATAATGCTTTTTTTAAAACGGCTATTCTCTTATTTTGTTTAAAGAAATTACCAAATTTATATGTTTTCCATTTCAATAAATATATTATTAATGATTTTTCTAATTTTAGATGGCCAAAAATGATAAGGTTGAATTCTGTTAGTTTAAATTTTGTGAGAAATTTTGGAAAAATATTTTTATCACAAAAATTAAATTCATTCCCTTTTTTCTAATTTGTTCAATATTAATGAAAGTATCTACTGATCGGCCTTTCACGATAAAAGGATAATTGAGCATGGCATTTCAACCCTAACTAACACTTCGGTCGCAATATCAAGTTGGTATTTTCCAGCATTAATGAAGGTATCAATTATCGAGATGCCCAAAGAGGAAATGTGAAAGGCCAGCCTCATAACCTAACGAGGAAGCAGAAAAAAATAGGAAATGTAGAACCTAAAATTGTGAAAAACTAGCCTCCTAACCTAACGAGGAAGCAGGAGAAATTATGAAGATCCCTATTGGCTCTTCCACAGTAAAAGGATAATTGAGTGCGGCATGTCAACCCTAGCTAACGTAATGTAACTTCATTGTTAAGTTGGCTGGCCATCTTCCGCAATACTAAGTTGTTATTTTCCAACATTAATGAAGGCATCGACTATCAAAACTGTTCAACATCTGCAATGGCGAGGTTTGGATGAGGAGTTATTGCGAGCCTCCTACTCTGAGAAGAAAGCGAGAAATTATGAAGATACTCATTCGCCCTTTCACAATAAATGATAATATAGTGTAGCATCTCAACCCTAACCACCCATAACTTCATTACTAAGTTGGCCGTCTTCCACAATATCAAGTAATTCTTGTCCAAAACCCTAAATGCTTTTCTCAAATTCGCCACGCAATCTCGTCTCCACAGAACTATCAACACCGAACCCGAAATTTACGAAACTACAATTCTAGTATTTTTTTTCCATGCAAGTTCCCTATTTGCTTATACAAACTAATTATAAATACTCTAAAAGTGAAGGCTAAGGTTAACAACGTTTCTAGGATTTGTAAAAAAGATGGAATGAGCTGTTTGGATAACATCATCATGAAGATATGAAGGTATTCCAGGAGCCAATAAAACGATAGCACAAGGATCAATCAGCATTCACTAACACGAAACAGGACACTTATTTGTCAAAATGTACCGCTCCAACAATTTGTGGACAGGATGTCAGTAAGGCTTTCTATCCCTTCTTTCTTCCACCCAAGCCTGAGTTTCTGAAAACTCATCATGGCATCATCTTCAATCACTCTCCAAACCCTACATCTCAGATCCAACTTCCCCCTAGGGAAAACAACTCCCAGCATCAAGCCCTCCTACTCCTCTTTGGTTCCTAGAGATTCAAGACTAAAGCATATCAAAACATACGCCAAGTTCAACCTCTCGGAGCTCCTGGGAGGGAGAGGACTCTGCAACGGAGAGGAAGGCCTTGAGAAGTTGCTCCAGCAAGATGTTGAACCACCTGCTGAAGGAGGAGAAGAACAAGCGAGTTCCGGCAGCCAGTTACCGGCTGCAGCAACGGAAGCTGTGCCGGAAGATGCATTTGACAAGGAACTAATGGGGCTCACAGGGGGGTTTCCTGGTGGGGAAAAGGGACTGCAGAAATTCATTGAAGAAAACCCACCACCAAGCAAGACAGACTCAGAAGAAGCCCTATCTATAACAACAAAGAAGAAGCCTAAAGCACCCCAACTGCCACTCCTGATGCCTGGTATGATTGCTGTGGTTAAAGACCCAAACAATCCATACTATATGTACTGCGGCATCATACAGAGGATCACAGATGGGAAAGCTGGGCTTCTTTTGGAAGGAGGTGTCTGGGATCGGTTGATCACTTTCAGGCTCGAAGAACTCGAGCGCAGGGAGAAAGGTCCACCGGGAAAAAATCCCAGGTCTGTTATTCTAGAAAAGAAGCTTGAGAAAAAAGATTCACAGTCTGGTTGAAGTTGTTTCTATTTCCTCTATGCAGTATGTATGTTCATAGGTATGCATTCTTCATCTCTTATTTGTGCAAAGCTAGGCAGTAATAATCACCTTGAGTTTGTTAAGAAAGATCTGCCAGTTTCAGTGAACAGATGAGAAATAATAAACCTTTCAAAATCTATGTTATTCAGGGAAATTACGCTCTCCGCGTTGAACAAAAATCAGTGTTCATTCTGGGATGACCAATTAGAAAAGACCCACCATCGGCTACTGGAACTTCTGTGATGGAGATCAGATGCAACCGCCCAACTGCCAGACAAAGAGTTGATTAGTTTTAGTTGAATAAGGTGGATATATTGCGCTATGACATTATGATGAACGGTTGAACAGAAAAAACCAGACATGAAAACTAAACATGATCTTTTTGAACGTACCAAGATTGCCTGGATCTCATCGTTAGAAACAGGCGATCGTTTGGGTTGGAGAGAAGCTTGACCTCCGATGGATTTCGAAGCATTAGCAATGGAGAAGAAACTTGAGCTGCCAGTTCCAGCATTGGAAGCTTCTTCTGTGTTGGAACCTGTGAAGAAGTAAATGTATCAGCTAAGTTTGCAAAAGAGGGAAGCAGTAAGAGACCTATCCAATATCACAACGTCGTATTGATTATTGACTCTTTGCCTGGCCAAAGATTAATTTATCCCTAGAAGAGAAGAAGTTTCATATCGGGTTACACTCAAAACGGATTGCAGTAATTCTTAGACCAGTAAATATTGGATATTTGAACCAGCAATATGGACCATCAAGCAACAGCCACCTCATTAACAAGAATTCACCATAATAAGACATAGATCCAGAACTAGTGTGATAGCAATAGATGCCTCAAGGTTCAAAAGTAAGCCAGAAGGGTTGTTCGAATGATGAAACACACAGATACAGAACAATCAAACAAATCAAGCAAAACCCGCATCCAAACAAACCAACCAGTCTTTGCAAAGATGAAATTCCAATCACATTGTAAGAAACTGACTTATTCAAGATGTTGGGTTTCGAAAATCATAGACCTGAGGAACGATTGAGATGGCGCTGGGGGAATTTGATGCGAGGGATTCGCTTCAACGCCTGTGCTACTCCTGCCATTGATTATTTTATTTGCCTTTGCTTTTCTTCCTTCTCCGATGGTATGGAAAGTGCAGGATTATTCGAGGCCGTCTCTTAAGAAGAAATTGAAGGAATTCCTCCGGTCGCGCCTTACGGCGGCATATGGCCCATCAGTTTTATTTTTTTGCGGTCAGCCCGATGCTATATTTGAGCCCACAAAAAAAAAAACAGGCCTGAAAGTTAACTAATTTAAAAACTATTAATTTTATATTTGAAAATTTTGAAAACGAATTAGAGGACTTTTCCGGAAGAGAAAATGCAACTTGATTGGCTGGAGGTGCATGAGTAGTAGTATAGTACATATATAACATTAATTATGTGCACATATGGTAAGGTATTAAATCCAAGGTTGACAAATTGGGTAACTAAATTCAATGCATATTGACCATATTACCCATCTTGTGAACTCTTTCATCAATTGTAGTTTGACAAAAGGATGGACATGATAGGTTCAAGGGAGACATAAATAATGGACTCCTATGTTACCTATATTTTTTCCGTACTTAAGTTGCGGGTGTCTGAGTTAAAGGAGAAACGAGATTAAGAATGTTGGAGTTTATGCCTAAGTCGACGATAGATACGTACATGTCGGGTTGTTTCGGACCCGATCAATTTTAGGATAAGAACTTTAAGATTATTAGGTGTTAAATATTTTCTAAAATTTATATAAGGCGGCCCGATGCATTGAACAGTTTTCGACCTACCATGACATTATGTAACTATAGTAACTACTAAACTATGTAATAATATCGAGACATAAATAAACGATACTAATCACAATTTATATATATATATATATATATATATATGCACCTTAAATTTTATGGGTTTATCAGCCAAACCCACCTGGAGAAACAGAGTAGTTCACCAGCGGGGAAAAAAACAGAGCCTAGAGCTCTTTAAAACAAAGAAGAAGAACCCATAAAAATAAGAGAGGCCAACACATAATTGATCTCTCAGATTCATTCATCAAGGTCGTCTTCAGAAATGCTCTCCAAAGAAGGCCGCCAACAGTTGTTATGATTACCAGCAGTAGCAATAATAATAATGGATTTCAATGCTCTGCTTCTTTGGATCTCAGCCAGAGCTTCTTCAAGCTTTCTATTATTCACTTTGAGCTCGTGCATCAGCCACTCTAGCTCTTCCTTCGTCAAAACTACCTTCACTTTCGTCCCTTCATCATCACTATTATGATCCCCTGATGATGATGACTTCTTCTGTTGCCGTGGGTGAGAAGTGCTGAACTGATCATCATGTTGTTGTTCCACATCGTGCACTTGGCTGCTTAGCTTGCTTGATCTTAAGCAATTCCCCATATTGGTAGCTGCCTTTTCTTTAATGAAATTAATGATACAAGGGAGGGGAAAATGAGAGGAACTAACAAGTATGGTGTTGAGGAGAGAAGGGGAAAGGAGAAGCATTACTTACTTTTATAGAGAGTAGGCGGCGCTGGAAATTTCTACGTAGATTAATTAATTAGGAGATTTAATTTTTTTGTTCGGGCTTACTTTTCTTCCCCTTTATTTTTTGTTGAGTTGGCCTCCTAAGATCGTTATGAATTTATAATATATACGCAGAGTGGCGGCTAATTATATGAGACGATGAGGGTGAGGTGTTGCTAAATTTGAACCCTTTTGTATATTAAATTGATTTCAAATAGTTTTAAATCATTTTTGTTGTTATTTATTGACTCAACTTAAAAAGAAATAGTGGATGGCTTGTCTACAAAAATCATGATTATCATGTTATATAATTGTGTTTTTATGTTGAAATTTATAGGGATTCCAAATTCTTCATGTATTAAATTGAATCAATCGAGTTTGTGAGGTAGATCTCTTTTATAAAATCTAACACATTCTATTTATTGTGGGTTTGACAACATATAATTGTGTATGTACCGACGAATAGTGCAGTTTCTTTTAGATTTATGTGTATATTCGATTATTCATTCGTTACCCATCAAGTTGACTAGATTAGGAATGAATCGGGGTCGGTTTTCCTAATAAATAGGATATGGACGAGGGGATGAGATGATGATTAGGGTGAGATGGATTAGAATTTGGAGGCTAGCTAACTAATTAGTTATATATATATATTAGTTAGTTAGCTAGGTAGGGTAGTTGTTTAAATCTTGTATCTGGCAAACCGTGTGGTGCGGTGGTACGATGGCGGTGGTGCATCCCTGCATTATTGAAAAGCAGTGGAAATGGCTCACCATTAATTGATACTTAATTATTCTGGAAAAAAAGAACTCAAAGCTTGAGCAGTTGAATCTCCCTGTAATATTCCAAATGACCTGGAGCTTTAGCTAATATTGCCTTGTTTATATAAAAAATAATTAGATAATATCCAAAGTCTTAGTTACATAAAGCTAGATAAGTGGCGAACAGCAAACTCGTGATTGGGTAAGGAATTGAGAAATGCATGGGAATGAAGCATATATATATATATATATAGTCGTTGGAAATAAGAAACAAGTCGGACGTAGTTGATGATGTACTCTCATTCCTCCTTCAACATTGGTTTCTACTTTCTTCCTATTAATTAGACTACGAAAATTTAAAAATGACAAGACAATCACCAAATTACTATAATTCTTCCCAAACAAATTCTAATTCATAACGAATTAATCCTAAATACACATATTTTAATATTGAACACGTTAATTTTAATTAAAAATATTTCTTTAGTTTTTTTTTGAATTTGATGCATCATAATATATGGATTGAAAGACAATTGAATTATCTTTCCAATACCGCTGAGCTTACACTAATAAGAATTAAATTGCTGGGCATCCATAATTAATTAAAAGGGCTAAGAGCTTGGGTTGTTATTGGGGATGAATCTTGGAGTACTTAGCTATACCTAGCTTAGTTAGAGGTGTATTGAAATACGAGTTTAATACTAACGCTTTATAGGCTTTTCATATTCCATACACGTACAACACAGTCCGTTCATTTTGTTTTGTTTTGCTTATCATTCATAGCACTACCTAATCATGCATTACATATCAAAATGGAACAAAGAGAGACAGCCACATACTCGTTGGAAACGACGGTTGGTCACTAGTTGATGATGTCCTCTACTTCATTTCTCATGGGGTCGCACGTACGGATACTATCTTTCTATATATTGAACGTACAAATACTATCTTGCTAGTGGCTTCTCCCATTGTACCTGGATAGTTTAAACTACATTTTGTAGACTTGTGAAATTCAAAGTTATCATATTAACGAATCGTGTCATTTCAAGTACTAGTTTAATATAAACACATCAAAGGATGTGGGTAATTTTGCACCTATATATAGTCCCATATTCCATACACTTTACCCCAAAATAACAGTACGGGGAAATATTATTATATTGAAAATTTCAATGAATGGGGGGCACAAATTAATGAGGTAGGTGTCATGTTGGATGAATTTAATTTATGATTCTGACATTTGTGGTTCGTAGGAAATTATATCATCTTCCCACCCTCCCCTTTTGCCAATCCATCCATCTAACTAATTAATTTTCCAATAAATGTATCTGAGAAATTTAATTAGGTGATGGACATGGGCATGGTGATGTGATTGATATTTATCCTTTTCTTATCCTATTTATTATATCTGCTGTTAACCAAATACTAGTATCAGTTTGTAAGAAGCTCTGCAGAAAGTTTGTTGGGATAAGTAAATTGGTGAACAAAATTATATATAACTTTAATGTTATATAAAAGTGACGACAACGGCATACTTACATTGTCGTCTTAGTATATATATAAGTATGTCCGTAATAAATTATTTGAGATCAAACCGTGTATTTACAGACTCGGTTGAAATCGCAAGGCTACTCAATTACATTTCACAAGATATAAAAACGAAGACTCTTAAACAAGATATATAGTCGGGCCATCAATTCCATTCTATCTTCAATTTCCATTCCCGTCGAGATAATTAAGCTGTCTATTTTAATAGTATAAAAAGTTTTTAGTTAAATTTTCGCTATTTGTAGATTGTACTCTTTTACATCAAATTATACTACCTAGAAAAGAAAAATGTCAAATGTGACGTATAGTTTTAAATTCGTCAACTCTAGGCTTGTATCAAATAGCATTGGGCCGAGCCCACACATAACACTGAAGTCCATACGCCGCCGTAAGTCCCACCTGGGTCTCAAGAGACGATCGGGAATCGTTCCTCATGTCTAAAGATTATAACGTCAACTATGTTCATAAGATTTTGGGGCTTTTGACGCACAACTTTGTGATGGATTTGATCTCTCTGTTGTGATGATGATGATTGATGAACAATTTTGTTATCGATTCGATCTCAGGTAGGGCTTTGACGCACAATTCTTTTTCCCCGCAGAGGTGAATTGAGATATTTGATCCAAGTTGCAAGATAGCTATGTGTAGAACCTACAAAAAATAATAAAGCTATGTGGAGAATATTGAGGTGATAATGCATGATGCATGCTTCTAGCTTCTGCCTACCGCCAAACCTATAACGTAGACGGAGGATGTCAACTCAAGAATCGTTTGAAATCACGAGTTAAAAATTACAGTGGTCGATTGTAGTCAAGTCAATGTGAAAATAAACATAAAAAGATGAGACTGGTTGCCCAATGATTGGTTGATTAACGAACCTACTTAAAAAAAACCATTCGTCTAAGTTAACTTGATTAACCCAACTAGTTGAATCGCATGGCAATATTTTCAGACCATTTCGTAAAATAGATTAGGTTAATGTATCATATATTGTGAAAAGTGAATTATTGAATTTCTCCTTAAATAATGGAACATGGCCCCCGATACTACTAGTAGCGTACGTATCATGGGCTATTTTTTACATCATCAAAATGTGTCACGTACCATAAAATATGCCTACGATAAAAATTACAAATTACACATGCAGTTTCATTTTTTATCCAGCGGACATGTTATTAGAACTGCGCAGCAATCTTTGACACGTGCGATATTCCAGCAGCTTTGATCGAGCTCTCCACATCAAGTGCATGACAGCAAAATGGGAATATCCCTGTTTTCATCAACAAACTAATTAACGCATGCATCAAACACTTCCAGCTGCAAGTATAAATCCCACTCCTCTCTGATTGAAACTTCCATCACCATAACATTACACTTAACACACTCACAGAAACTAGCACATTAATATGGCGAGTCGTTACTTGACAGTAGTTGTGGTGGCGATGTTCTTAGTGGGACTGCAGGTGGTGATGGGAGCTAGCTATAGGAGACAGCTGCTGCAGGCAGCGCCGTCTTGCCCCGCAATCTACGCCGACTTGAGGCCATGCACGCCTTACTTGACGGGAAGGAACGGAGATCCGTCGAGACAATGCTGCAGCGGGGTGGGTGAACTTCAGCCTTACTCCAGGCGGAAGTCGGACAGGGTAGAGATCTGCCAGTGCCTTAAGTCCTTAGCCATCCTCGTTCCAGGCCTTGACTTGTCCGTCGCCTCTAAGCTCCCCAAGAAGTGTAAAGTCAATGTCAAGCTCCCCAAGCTTTCTCTCAACATCGACTGTTCCAAGTGCGTTTCCATTTTACTGATCGAATTATATACGTAACTTGCGTGTTTGATTTTTAGTAACGTCTGTGTCTTGTTTTTGTGCAGGGCTTGATGGCGACGGTGCATATATTATCAAATCGGCGAGAAATAACGTGACGGAGATGATTGCACAATTGATGAACTTGTACTCGTCTTTCCTTTTGGTAATTACGCTGAACATGTATTTACATGCATATATAAATGAAATAATGATTTTTAGCTGAGAACAAAAGTTTACCCATTGACTTCCATTCATATAGCAACGTTGCTCAAAGTACAAGTAATTACGACCAAATTAATTGGATGAGATTTAATAAATTGATCCAATTAATGTAGAGAAGGGAGCACGAGCTCTAATCTGCTTTTGTGAGAGAAGCTAAATATATTATAGAATTAATGATAATCAAGCATTCTCATGATCAGAAAATACAGTTTTATAGATGAAAATAAGGTTGTGACATGTTGAAAATTGATATCTTTCTGAGATAAACGATAAAAAAAAAAATATCTCTTTTGCCATCATATGATTTTTGTCATGCTAACCCTATAAGTTGTTTTTGAAGAGTATAAATGACTTATGTAGTGGATTGACCCGATTGATTAAATCATAAAGAATTAAAAAATACTTATTAGGATGACAGTGTCAATGTGAGTTTTTTCAAATCCGACTTAAGTAGACAAAGTTATGATAATGTTACGTTAATTAGGCGAATGTCAGTCCAATAATTAAAAATTAGGTGGTTATGCTGTTACAAACCTAAACTTAGGTGAGTGAACATACTTTTATCCAAAATTTAATAACCCATTCATAAAAAAAAACTGGTATATATAGTTCGTGCAACATCGTTCACTGGCATGCCAGGCGAATAGGCGATTCTATTCTACAGCTCATTGCGCTCCATTTTGTTAAATCTCTAGTCTCTACCAACAAGTCAATGCGCAATTCCCACTCTCTAGAAATAGTTTCCATTTAAAATTTGAAACTGGATCTTATTATTAATAAGTAAACTGATATTTCCCTCCGTCACCTCACCCGGCCGATGCTATTTTTATTTGAAATTCTCTTACTCTTTCCCTCTCTGAAGAGAAACGCTAGTACGTTTCCCGCTGTGGAGTAAAAAAAGAGCGCGATCCATGGGAGGTGAAATTGATAGAGGATCGCAAATGAAGTATCTCATCGAGGTTGAGAAAGGTCAGGAAGCAAAGGACGGAAAGCCGTCGATCGGCCCTGTGTACCGCAGTGTCTTAGCCAAGGATGGATTTCCTCCTCCCATTCCTGGATTGAACAGCTGCTGGGACATTTTCCGGTGAGATTACTGTTTTTCCTTTCTTCTTTCCGTTTCTCTCGGGCGGACGTTCGGTATATCGCGTAGATTGAGTTCCGCAGGGTGTGAGAGTTTATCACTATCAAGTTGATTAGAGTTTCCAGTCGTACGCCGTTGACTCGCATTGTTCAGCGTCAGTTGCTGTCCGAAACTCCGAATACGGTGATTCCAGGTGTTGGAGCTTGAAATCCTCCTCGATGTCTATTTTTCTGCTCTTGCGAATGATGATCTAATAGCTAGTTCAATTTTTATCTGGTTTACACTATAGCGAAGTGCAGCAAACAGCTGTGATTCGGTTCCAATATACGTTCCCTTCCTTCGTTTGCCTCAGCTCTCATTAGTATGTGAATTTTTGTTTCCTCTCCGTGATTAGTTGTCGTTTCTTCGCAGTTTGAGCGTGGAGAAGTATCCAAACAATCCGATGCTCGGTCGCCGCGAGATCGTCGAGAGCAAGGTTTGCGGATCTTGTCTTCTTGATCGTTGATAACCTTTTGACTAGGGATTTTGTGTTCAATTCTATATTTCCGTTGTTTGATTATTAAACGCCTTCTATGCAAGTTTTGATTTCCCCTGACTTCATATATTTCATTACATTCACTTTTATTTCGATATATTGTCTTTTAGGCGGGTAAATATGTGTGGCAGACGTACAAGGAAGTGTATGACCAAGTTATCGAAGTCGGAAATGCGATCCGCACCTGCGGTATTCAACAGGTAGAGCTCTGTTTCAACTTTGTTAGATACTAGTTGCCTAATTGAAAGTTGAAACGTCAATGTTTGTTATTAAGTATGAACTATTAAGCTCGTGCGTGATCTTGATATTGTTCTTATATGTCAGGGAGAGAAATGTGGTATTTATGGCCCCAATTGTTCGCAGTGGATTATCAGCATGGAGGTATCTCTTTAGTTCTATGTTTTCCATAAAATAGGATATTCGTCTTGCATTGTACTCTTGTCTTTTTATTTGCAACCTTCTGTCTATGTGCTTGCATATTTTTGTTTTTTGCTGTGAACTGTACTTCCATTGGCATTTTGGATGCAAAAGGATGCATACTCTTTGGCGATACAGTAAATGGCTTAAGCCTTTAGGCTGTGCTATAATATTGCTTGATAGTGTTACAGTGTGGTACTTGCTTAAAAGTACATTGCTAGAGATATTAATCTGAAAGATCTAATTTTGGTTGCAAACTGATGCAGGCTTGCAATGCTCATGGCTTGTACTGTGTCCCTTTGTACGACACTTTAGGTACGGACTTCTTTTCGTTAACAGTAGATTCAATAAAATCATAGTGCAACTAGCATTTAATCTGCTATTATATGGTTGAGAATGACACTCTGTTTGCTTGTTCATGAATCGAAGTGCATAATGTGGTCACTCCGTGCTGTAACTTATATAATAATCTGTTTTCATCTATATTTGGTTCGTGTTTTCAGGTGCGGATGCTGTGAAATATATTCTACATCATTCTGAGGTTTCAATTGCTTTTGCAGAAGAGAAAAAGATTTATGAGGTATAACAAGATGTTCATCTGACCTTTTGCGCTATGGATTCGTTGTTCTGATGTTATATATGATTATAGAATCCCTACTGCTATGGAAAGTGAGTTGAGCTTTACATGTCAGCCTACTAGATCCTTATTGACATGTCCTTTTGCAGCTATTGAAAACTTTATCTAATGACACACAGTATTTGAAAAGTAAGTCAAGTTCAATGAAGCGTTATCATATCTTGGAATGTGCTACCAAAAATCTCATTCAGCATCTTGAATTTTGCAGCAATTGTGAGCTTTGGTAAGGTTACTCTTGAGCAAAGAAAGGAGATTGAAGAGTTCGGACTGTCGGTGTATTCTTGGGAAGAATTTATCACACTGGTAATTTTGTTTACGATTGTTTATGAGCTGTGCCAGAATGTTTGCTTACTCTGAGTCTGTTGATGGTTCCTTTTGTGTTTATTAGGGAGAAAACAAAGTGTATGATTTTCCGGAGAAGCGGAAAAGTGATATATGTACAATTATGTATACTAGTGGAACAACTGGTGATCCAAAGGGGGTCCTGATTTCTAATAACAACATCATTACTGTTGTAGCTGGGGCGAAGCAGGTACTAGAGTCAGTGAATATACAGGTAGGCCATCTCCTATCCTTTTTTTTACAGAGCGATCAGCATGCTCTTCTAAATTTTTACTAAAATTTCGACCTTCTCTGTTCGCAACTTTGCAGCTGACTGAAACGGATGTTTATCTTTCATACCTTCCTCTTGCTCATATATTCGATCGAGTGATGGAAGAGTTATTTATTCTTCATGGTGGCGCTATAGGCTTCTGGCGAGGAGTAAGCAAGCAATTTTTCCTTTTGATTCGTTCTTTATTCTTTCCAGTTTTAACTATGGATTATCTCACAAAGTGCTTTTATTACATTGTTGCAGGACGTGAAATTATTAGTTGAAGACATTGTAGAACTAAAACCATCCGTTTTCTGTGCTGTTCCTCGTGTGTTAGACCGCATATATGCAGGTAAACTCTTGTATGATTGAACATACTCAACCTTTTCTATACATATCAGATAAACCTTCCTGATGTGTAAATTTTTGTTTGATCTTCTGGTATGACGTTGAGAACTCAAATAATACATGTGCTTTTGAAGATAGATGTCAGAGTTATTATTATCTAGTGGTTTTAAATAGCAAAAGAGTGCTTCTAGACCTTGTGTTCTCTTCTCTGTTGACTCTTATTAGTCTTGACAATGGTTTGAATATATCTATCTACATATATGTATTCTTGGACGTTTTCACCTGCAAATTCACCACTCATTCCAGGCTTGACAGAGAAGATCTCTGCCGGGGGAATAGTGAAGAAGACATTGTTCAATTTTGCTTACTCTTAGTAAGTTTCCATTAAAATACTGTCATCTTCCTTCTTTAAAATTACTGTCGTTTCAGCCCATCTTGAGCTCAACATAAAACGGCAAAATGTGATTGTTGTTCGCCAATGGCATCATTTCCTGTGATCTTACTCGCCACAGCAAACTCAAAAATCTGAACGGTGGGAGTAAGACAGACGAGGCATCTCCGCTCAGCGACAAAATCGTCTTTAGCAAGGTAATAATGATACCTCGTCACGACGAAAGCATGCTTGTTATATAAAAAAATTACTTGTTTCAGACTGCAAGTACTTTGCATCTTTCCTAAGGTAAAGCAAGGGTTAGGAGGTAATGTGCGGCTAATTCTATCTGGAGCAGCACCACTGGCCAGCCATGTGGAATCATACCTTCGAGTAGTCACGTGTGCCCACGTCTTACAAGGATACGGTAATCGACTTCTTTCAATTCCGCTCAACGCCGAATTTTCGGTACACTCGATCTATCTCAAATTTATACAAAGCACATGATAAACTAATTTTTGCAGGTCTGACGGAGAGCTGCGGGGGGAGTTTCATCTCCCTGCCAAATGAAATATCGATGCTTGGCACCGTAGGCCCTCCGGTGCCTAACGTCGAAATCCGCCTTGAATCAGTTCCTGACATGGGCTACGATGCTCTCTCCAGCACGCCTCGTGGCGAAATCTGCATCCACGGCGATTCCCTGTTTTCCGGCTACTACAAGCGTGATGATCTCACGGAGGATGTCCTGATTGACGGTTGGTTTCACACGGGTACGTACGTTTGCTATTCCCTTACGTTTTGTCGAGAAAGAATTAAATATCTTGGTTTCTTAGTTTCTATTTCGGACGCTTACACAGGGGATGTTGGAGAGTGGCAACCGGATGGAAGTATGAAAATAATTGACAGAAAGAAGAACATCTTCAAGCTGTCACAAGGAGAGTACGTGGCAGTGGAGAATCTGGAGAACATATATGGTGGTACACCTGGCATTGATTCGGTAATACTAATCCCTCCCGTCAACTTAGTGATTAAACGGTAGACCAATTGCCTTGCCTAACTGATTTTCTGGATTTAGATATGGGTATATGGGAACAGCTTGGAGTCGTTCCTAGTCGGGGTGGTGAATCCGAACAGGCAATATCTTGAGAAATGGGGTCAAGAGAATGGTATTAACGAGCACTTCTTTACTCTCTGCATCAACCCAAAGGCCGTTGAACACATCCTCCAAGAGCTCACCAGTGTTGGAAAGGAGAAAAAGGTGATGTTTTCGTAAAAAAGATAAGGAAGTGGATTTGGTTGGGCTTTTCTGACTGGGCTTTGGTTTTCTTTTTGTATGTGGGTGGTTTTGGGCTTTTGGCTGCACAGTTGAGAGGCTTCGAGCTATTGAAAGCTGTTTATCTAGAACCTCTAGCTTTCGAAACGGGAAGGGACTTCCTCACTCCAACTTATAAGAAAAAGAGGCCTCAGCTACTACAATATTACCAGGCATCTCTTTCTCCCACTCCTCTCATTCAAGTTCTAATGCATATCTACCTTATTCGCTAACGTATGGTAATGTTACGCAGGTTATTGTCGATAACCTGTACAAAAGCGTCAGTCAGCAGTCAAGGTGACCAACTACCCCCGTCTGAGATATCTGCCGCCATCTCCCAAGGATTGTGACTTTGTGTGCACAGAACATTTCACTAATTTTGAACACAGCAAAATAGGTTGATTCATTAAATTAATGACAAGCAAATGAACATCAGCAGGATCCTAGTGACATGCGTGCATGTTTACTAAGGTTCTAGTTCCGAACCATAACTGTGCAACAATACGCTACAGTATTTTGATCATTTATTCAATTTTGTAAATTCAAATTTAATGCAAAATTTGACATCGTACGGCAAATTCATTTTTGGGTTTCAGCCAGCCAGCCACGGCAACCAATTAATGGAAAATTAGAGTGAGGAGTACTAGTAAAGAGGTATTAGAATCATTGAGATGTATCTAAGAGCATGATATGACTGTCGGATTGCAAAGAAATAGCATCTGACGGCTGGGAGAAGAGATGCTTGGAGAATTGGCTACCTTTCACAACGAAAGCCAATCCCCGAATCCGTACACACTCCCGAGCACTCAAAACACTCATCGGTGAAATGTCGAAATCATGTCTGATGTCGGCCCCAAAACATCTCGTTCCTTAATGCATTTGTATGCTGCTGATGATGCTCACTACTGCCACGTTCCCTCTCAAAACATCACCCGGTTCTCTGTGTTTTGATTTTCATTCCAACTCTGTATTATATACTCGACTGTATACAAAAAACTTAAAACTTTGTGTCGCAATAGATTGATGTTGTTGTGTACTCCAGATACATCAACCTGGAATCCATGATGTGCATGAGAGGAAGCGTTTGACAATAACAAGAACACCAGGAGTACTCCGAGAACTACTCCGATGATAGCATGCAAATACAGGTCATTTGGTAGATAGATAGATAGATAGATAGAAGTAGTAGTAGATGAAAAAAATTGCTTCTTTTTCGAATGTGGGTTTGTGAATGGCTGTTTTTATTGATTTTGCAGGGCAAGTGAATTTGGGTTCATGGAGGAATGGGATAATCCATTGATTCCGCCGGAGATTCATCACCATCAACAACAGCTGGCTATCGCATTTCATGATCATAACTAGCACTAACTAATTGAATCTGCAGATTTTTGTTGCTCTAGTGTTTCTCTATTGACAGACACTCTTCATTTACAGACACATATATATGCATGCTTGTGTAATATAATGGCTTTGATGTTTGGGGGCATGGAATTTGTCATGAAACAAGAGTTGGACTTAATTACGTCGGATTATACAGTACTTCTAAGAGTCATATGACAACACCGTACCTGGAACATAATACCAAGAAAAGCCCAGAGCATGAATATGTGGCAATTAAGGAAGTGCCCTGGAATTGTAGCAGCTGAAATGAACCAACCACCTGAGAAACAAACAGGATATTGTCAGTGCATATATCACAAGATATATCATCATGTACCAAGTCTACACTATAAATTGTGACTCTTCTGCAATGAAAATTGCAGAAATCTAGCAAGAGAATAATTATATTTCTGCATTTCAACTACCGATGAGCCAATTTGGATGTTAATTGGGTTTCAATAGGAAGAAGCTGGCTGTTGATTCATCAAAGAAACAGAATAATACTGCGAGAATCTTGTCTAATTTGAGGTGCATTCCGGTGCATTCCGCAACATATGAACAATTAAACAAGCACACCTACTTACTGATGTTCATTCCAAGCTTGTTTCCCCATATATATCATGCTTCTTCTCACTGCATATATATCCAACAAAATCACAAGGTATAAGCTTGACATGGGATCATGAAAGGGTGAACTATCCCAATTTTGTTAGGCTCGTGTAATTAATTTACCTATAAATAACATGGCCGTGTGTCCTTTGTGCGATCGAATACTCTGTTTTTTAAGGTCCAGCTGAAGGTGGAGGAGTCCGATCAGGAGACGGAGGATAAGTCCCTAGACCCAATCGCTGAAACTTCCTCTTAGCTCTCTGGAGTAAATATCGGAGCTTGTCAATCTTCAATCGGTGGAGCATCGGTCAGCACTTCAGCCATGGATGCTTTGGAGGATGTCAACTTGAACGGAAACGCAAATGGCGGCGCGGTAACAGCAGCGGTGATGATGAGGTTGTGGTCGGAGAAGATGATGAGTTGACCGAAACCAAAGATCCGGTCGACGGTACGTCCACTTCCTACGCAAACGACCTCAATGGCTGGCTTCCCAATAACCAATCCAATCCCCCAAGTCGATATCAATTTACCGAAGCCGGAGACCCCAGAGCACCGGGACATGTTTGGAGCTGTGCCGGAATGGGCAGCCTGGGGAGAAGAATCGGAATCGTCATCGAACCTGCAGACCGGTCCGGCTACTCTGATTCCATTAATTCCTCGACCGGGTAGTCCCTGATCCTGCCAACCTCGAAGTAGCTGCCGCTCGCTCAACTGGAGAACCATCATCTCTGCCGAACGGCTCGTCCCCAACCAGCGACAGTGGCTCATCGGAAAACAGCGACACAAGCCAGAGAACAGCGGCAGCTGCCGTACCTTCACTCTTCGATGAGGACATCAAGTTCGTCGGGGTTGAACCGGAAGGGACAGAGAAAGCACTCAAGGGAAGGATAGTCCCGAGATGAGTTACACGAGTGTCTAGGAAGAGAAACATGATAGTTTAAAAGGAGATGTAGGACGAGTTACACCGCTATGTGAGATGGATTACACGGTCGTTTAAGATGAGCAAGGTCGACAGCTCATCAAGTTCCACGGAAGCTACTAACAGTACAACAGAGAAGAAAGAGGCCAACAATCCTATTCCTTCATGCTCCTTCTCCAACAAGCTCTAGATTAACAATGGACGAACTAGCTCATCAATTTGGAATCGGTGCACTTCGACTCACACGACCAGACAAACTTTCGAGCTCCATGATGCTCTCAAGCACGACCTCAAGACCGTGATGAGCAGCATCATTCACAAAATGGGGGTCCGACACTCGGAGCTTGCGTTGATCTCAAAAGGAATGTCCTTTGCCCTCCTGCTCCGAACCCGAGGAAAGACTACCGACATTGCTACTTTGCTTACTCCTCAGTCCGGATTCTACTACGATATGTGGATCGACGGGGAGAAAATCTTGACAGCTGAAGAGCTTCCTGAAGTTGTCAGGGCTCGAAAATGACAATTCTCATGGCACGAATTTCGTAAAGTAGCCCTGAACCTATCTACGGAACTCAGTTCTTGCCTCGGAAGTTCAAGATTGCATTCGTTCGTGTCGTTGTGGTTTCTGATGGCGACAGGGAGCGTCAAGGGTTCAATATTTATGTAAGGAGTCCGGAAACCCGTTTACTCGGTGCATAATCGCACACTTGGCCGGATTGTTTTTTCGGTTTTTCAGGTTGGTGGTGGTAATGGCATGGGAAGGACACATCAGATCTGATGCTTTGGTCTTCATAAAAAGTTACAAACTTACAATAATTATATGTCTCAATAATTTCTATATCTTAATCATGAATCACGATTCTTCGACAAAACCAATCCAATAACTTCCTTTACAAACCCTTGAGAGCATTCTCTCCAACACTTGCTCCCTAGAATAGACTTCCACCTTATGTTCATTGTGGTTACAAGCAGGGCTAGGGACTGAAGCGGCGGCTCGTTTCGAATGCTCCAACCCGCATTCGGCCATTATCGTATGTGTCAAGACCCTCGACACTTCCTTAAATTTCTCCACTCCTGCCAACATAATAATAAACTTTCAGGTTACAACATTATTCCATTAGTAGCTTGATGACAACGTTCATCTTACCTAGATGTTCCTCTGACTGAGAAGCTTTAAGTTCAGCTTGACTTAAATCTTGGCTTCGCCACTGGCGGAGACACCGGCATTTCCTGCTTGAGCAGACTGAAGAGACAACGACTGGTACTGCATAGCCAGGAGCTCCTCTCGGCTATACTTCAGCCTTTGATCTAAACTCGGAACCAAAACAAACCACCATATGAGAACCATCAATTCTTTTCATTTAACAAAAAAATAAGCATTAAATAGTTACGGAAGTAAACTGAACATACCAATGAAATAGCGAGACACTGGCAAAGATATCGGCCTCTTGGATTGTTTCCTGTGAGCTTGGGACCATCTCGATGAGGATGGCGGTGAAGACGATACTTGCAGTTGGGATGGAGACCGGCTAGAGCCACCAGCTTGGTCTGTTGAAGAGTTGTGCAAGTGTCCGTGCCTTACCTCGATAAGAGGATGCCTTCTACAGAAAGACACGATAGCATCCTCAGTTAGAAGCCAACAATCACTTAAGTCAAGCACTTTAAGACTTGAAGGGGGTTTGAATGACTCCAGTCCTTTGTCTGTCAACACAGCATCCTGAAGCCCGAGATTCGTAAGCTTTGACAGATGGGATAAATGGTGAAGGGCATTGTCTGTCAGCGAAGCGCTCCTGAGCGACAAATGGCCAAGTTCCTTCATGCTTGACAAGGGAACTAGAGCTGTGTCTGCCACCTGTGTGTGCTCTAGTTTCAGGTTTTCCAAACTCTTTAGGCCGACAAGATTTGTCAGGGAGGTGATGTCCTCTCCCTCAGCTCCTTCTTGGCGAATGAAACCTACATGAATGTGAAAAATGGAAGATCAGTGAGAGCAAGAATTCAAAGAAAAAATTATGTGACGAACAGAAATATGTACACCTATGTGTTGATACCTAACCTTTTATCTTTGTGTTGCTTAGGTCAAGGGCCTTGAGAGATGTCATTGTGCCAATGGATGAGATGGAAATGTCATCTATTGGAGCGTGAGACAGTGACAACACTTCAAGTTGGGGAACATGTGGAGCTAAGGTTGATATTCCAGCAGAGGTGACACGTGTTTTACTGAGGTTCAGATTTCTCAAGGTCGCTCCTATACAGCATACCCACTCGATTGAATCATCGCCTACCATGCTAGAGCTCAGATCCAAGTGTTGAAGAGCACTCATTTCGGACAAAAAGCTGAAGTCGGTGAGACTTGAATTGGAGATATCCAGATATGAAATGGAGCTTGATTCAATCAACGAGAAAACACCAGCCTCGTTCTTTATAGTCGCTCCAGCCAAAATAAGCTTGGTAAGAGGAGTTTGCTTACCATCATTCTCAAGGGCAGAGTCAATAGTGCAGTTGCTTAAGTTTAAGCACCCGATAGACGGCATATTTGGGAATGATGTTACACCCGTCCAAGCCAGACTGAGATAGCTCAACTTCGGGAAGTTATTGAGAATAGGAACACCTTTATCAGTTATATTACTTCCCCAGAGGTCAAGATACTCTAGCTTCGCCAGTGCCTGAAAGAAATTGAGCAAGGACTTGTGAGTTGTGAATTTACTAGCTAGTGGGAAGTCTTTGTGGAAAAAATAGAAGGCTACATCAGATTATCAAGCTGAGCAAGTAAGTTTAGGCTCAAGTCAAGCAGAGTTACGAAGATATTTTAGGGATGAATGATTTTTATCATAGTAAGGAGAACTACCTGGAGAGAAGCCAATGCTCTATCAGTGACAGGTAAATCACCCAAGTCTAGAACTAACAACTCTCCAAGAGTAGATAGCAGCATAATTCCCTGTTCAGTTAAGCTAGTTCCGGAAAGCCTTAGTACTTCCAACGTTGAAATGGAAACAAGATGCCGAATGCCAGCATCTGTAACCTTCACACATCTAGAAACGTCAACCTCCTTTAATCTAGTCATACCTGCAAAAAAATATGAAACAGTTCCAGTAAGAGCACAGATTCCAGAAGTCAATCCATTTAAAAGAAATAGTTTATGCAGCCATTCTAGCTAGCACATTCACAGTAGTGACAGGAGATCAGAACTGTCTCGATGCCTAAGTCTCAATGTATAGAAATCCTGTTAAAACAGTTAGTTGAAACACGAAGGAGCAAAATACTTCTAAATTGAATATAATACTACAGAACAGAGAACTTTGTGATTAACCATACCAATCAGAGGCCACAGGGCAGAACTATTAAGTCTGTGACAGTCAGCAAGGTTCAAGGAGTGCAAGTAACGGAAAGCTCCGATATATGCCATCCACTCAGCATCCACAGTGTTCTCACCTCTGAGATCAACATCCTCCACACTGTTTTTGAAAACTCTGCGGAAGCACAACTAATTCAATACAAGATAAACTAGTATCAACTCTATTAATAGCTGCAACTCATTTCCAGCAGTTGTTGCCCGCTTTAGCATAGAAATTCTAAGATCGCGATACTTATTCAACGTTTCTCACCATTAACTACCTGGTGGATCAGTAAGATATCTCATAATCTATTGTGATGCAGTTTAAATCTCTGTGCATCCTTTCAGGTAGCGAACATGGAATGTAATTCAACCGTGAAAACGTGATAACTGCAATCAGTTTCCTAAAACTTCCACAGAGGAACTCTTTTTTTTTTGTTAAGACCACAGAAGAAAACTATAACATCGTTTTAGTGGAAGGTCATCGGAATATACTATTCCGATCAGACTCATCGCGTAAGAGATGGAAACTCGACTCCTCCCTTATCATTTATGATTTCATTCTTCGCGGTTAAATCAAATCAAAACAGGCACTAAGGACGAAGAATTCAAAAAATCGAGATGCAGTAGGTCGAGTAAGGAAGGGAGGAGGAGGCGGCGCGGCAATGGAGGAGAGCGTCAGCGAGAGCAGAAGGCATACGCTCCAGCGTTCATCGCTGCCTCCTCCATTTCTCAATACTCTCTCAGCTATTCTTAGCAGTTAAAGCAACAGGAACTAAAAGAAAAGAATGTAAGAGTACTTACTCGAGTAAGGAAGGGAAGAGGAGGCGGCGTTGGAGGAGGCGGTGGAGGAGAGCGTCGGCGAGAACAGAAGGCATACGCTCCAGCGTCCGTCGCTGCCTCCTCCATCTCTCAATGCTCTCTCTGCTTTGGCAGGCTGCTTCGATGCACAGCCGCACCAGTCTGCTTTCAGTTTCCATATCCGATGATTCCGCAATCGTCAATCGATCTCCTCTCTTTCCCTCAGAACTTCTGTTCGCCGATCGAGATGGCTGGTGGTGTATGGACTTTTGAATTTGAATGATGATTTTGTTTTTTAGGAAAGGTCGTTTGAATAAAATAAAATTATATACTGAATAAGAGAACTATAATATGCGTGATGACCAAGGCCTTGCAAATAAAATGGGTTAGTGATCTAAATGATACTATTAAATAGGTTAGTGACCAAAACGGATATTAACCCAGAAGCCAAGCGTATATCTAGAGAGTCAATAGTGCAGTTACTTAAGTTCAATGCCTATACCAACAATACAGGTTATTCTCCACAATACCAAGTCAGGCCTTGCCTTTAAATTCTAATTTCTACAGGTTTGGAAAAGCTGATTGAATGAACTTATAGCCAACAAGCTAAGTCCTCATAAGTTGGGGATTTCATTCGTGAAGAAACTGAAAGTCTGAAACCGAATTGGATCGATCATGCATGTACGTAGAGAGGGGATGTGTTACGTGCAGTCACGCACGACATTTGATTTGTTATTTTTATTCGTTATTTCGGCCAGAATATTTGTTATTGTTAGCGATTCGGACTTAAGGTTGGAGTGGGGTTGGAATTATTGAGAGTTATAAGGGATCTGTAGCTGTAGAAGGGAGGCATGGAATAATAAACAAGACTTCTTACTCTTCGTCTCTCGTCTCCCTGCCCCAATCTTCTTCTCCTTCCACGTTTTCTCAATTCTTCTCTTGATATCACATTTCTCTGTTTGACTTCTACGTAACACAACGACGCATTTCACGTCGCTCGAACAAGCCATGGCTACACCGAGCGCTTCACAGGAAGTACACTGGGGTCACCGTTTGTGGCGACGGCCCGAACCAGTAGCCACGCGGCAATCTGCGGCACGTAACACGTTGGTATCAGAGCCGGACCATCCGATTGCGGAGGAACGAAAACTAGAGATGGATGAACGGATTGACCAGCTGGAAAGAGGGTTGGACGACGTCCGACGCTTGATAGTCGACTTGACACAACGAGAACAAATCGTGCGAGATTTGTTCGATTGACGGCCATGAGAGGTAGAATGGAAAGGCTGGAACAAGGAAACCATCGTGGAGGAATATTGGGACCATACGACGGAGGAGGGAACGGAGCCAATCCATGACAACCAGGACATCGAGTCGAAATTTACTTTCCGAAGTTTGTGGGCGGTGAGGATCCGAAGACGTGGGTCTGCCGCGCTGAGCAATTTTTTTGAGTACTATCAAACGGAAAAGGCGGATAGGGTTCTCTTGGCCTCTATATACATGGAAGGTGAAGCTCAACTTTGGCTTCAGGTTCTCCGAGAGCAAGGGCAGGTGACGTGGGAACAACTCAAGGTCGGACTCTTTTCGCCGTTCAGACCGTCTCAAATTTGAGAGTCCATTCGGCGAACTCACTAAGCTGCATCAAACGAGGTCCGTGCAAGATTACCAAGCTGACTTCGATAGACTATTGGTTCGAGCAGGGCAGTTGGCCCCGGACTAGCAGGTTGCGTGTTTTGTTAGCGGTTTGGACAAGAACATTAAGGTAGAGGTTCAGGCGGGTCAGCCGGAGACTTTGTCGGCCGCAATCGGGTTGGCTCGATTGTTTGAAGATAAGGTGACTAACAATCGGATTGGAGCACCTAATACTGGGAATCGCCTAGCTGCAGCAAATGCGAATCAGCCGATGCCGATCAAGGGATTAAACCCGACGGAGATCAAGGAACATCAAGATCAAGGGCTTTGTTTTAATTGTGACGATGTTTTCATGGCAGGACACCGCTGCAATAGGTTATTCATGATAGAAACGACCGCCGATTACGAGTATGAAGTTGATTTTGAGAAAGGCGAAGACAATACCTATCTTGCAATTTCACTGAATGCAATGACGGGAGCTGAAACACCTGATGTGATGAGGTTGGTCACCATCATGAATTATCATTAATTAAAGACACTGATCGACACCAACAACAACCACAATTTCCTATGTTTGTGAATGGCTTGAAAGCTAGCCCTTGTCCCTGAGCGCAATACTCAATTCGCGGTTACGGTGGGCAATGGAGAGGATTTAACGAGTCTCGGCCGTTGTTCAGGAATGGTGCTGCAGATTTAGGGGATGTATTGTCGCGCCCACTTACACATACTTCCCATACCGGAGTATGACCTTATTCTAGGAGTAGAATGGCTGCGACAACTCGGGCCCATTAAATGGGATTTTAAAAAATTGTCGATGGGGTTCACGTGGAGGGGACGAAATATGCGGCTCTGTGGAAGTCACACACCTGAGTCAAGAGTAGTAGATGAGTATGAGGTGGTCAGGGAGGTAAAGCGAAATGGTGAAGGGTTTGTCCTCTACATGCTGGAGGCCGATGAAGGATTGGGAAGAGCTGAGAATCGGAAAATAGAAGCTGAGTTTGCTTTGCTGTTGAATGAATATCAAGACTTGTTCGATGAACCTTAGGGACTTCCCCCAAACCGTCGCGAGGACCACCACATACTTTTAATTCCTAACAGCAAACTCGTCAACAATCGGCTATATCGGTATCCACACTATTTGAAAGAGGAGATCACTAAGTTGGTGCAAGGGATGCTCTCGACCGGAATCATACGACATAACCAAAGCCCATATTCCTGTTCAGTCCTCATGGTAAAAAAATATGACGGCTCTTGGCGAATGTGTAAGGACTATCGGGCCCTCAACCAACTTACGGTTAAGGACAAATTTCCAATTCCAGTGATCGATGAGTTGCTGGATGAGCTCCATGGTGCGTGCTACTTCACAAAGCTCGACTGATGATCCGGCTACTACCAACTTACGGTGGCAGAAGAGGATGTGCCAAAGACCGCTTTTCGTACACACCAAAGCCATTACGAGTTTCTCGTCATGCCTTTCAGCCTCACCAATGCCTCGTCAACGTTTCAATCACTAATGAACGAGGTATTTAGTCCTTTCCTTGGTTGATTTGTTCTTGTTCTCTTTGACGATATCCTTGTGTACAGTAAAACGAGGGAGACATACATGGATCACCTAGCCCAAGTCTTTGCTGTACTAGGTGACCACAAGTTGTTTGTTAAAAGGAAGAAGTGCTCATTTGCCACACAAGAAGGGAATTACCTGGGACATATTATCTCAGTAGCAAGGTGTCGTCGCCGATCCCGAAAAAAATCGCGCCATGAGGGATTGGCCACAACCCAAGACAACACGAGCATTAGGGGGTTTCTGGGATTCAGGTTATTACCGGAAATTTATTTGAGACTGATAGGACGATCGCTAGGCCTTTGACGCAACTTTTGAAGAAAGGACGATTCGAGTGGTCCGAGGAAGCTACCATAGCTTTCCAACGTCTCAAGGAGGCCATGATTACGGCACCAGTGCTACGTCTACCCGATTTCGAGCAGCCCTTCATCGTTGAGTGTGATGCTTGTGGAAACGGCATTGGGGCGGTCCTAGTGCAGGAAGGCCGAGTACTTCAGCCAAGCTATTCATGGGAAATCGCTAGCATTATTAGTGTGTGAGAAGGAGATGTTGGCTCTTGTTATGTCTGTGAAATCGCTAGCAGTATCTGTTGGGACGTCGATTCATCGTCAAGACAGACCAACGTAGTCTCAAGTATTTGTTGGAGCATAAAATCACTACTCCAATGCAAGAAAAGTGGTTAACAAAGCTCATGGGTTTCGACTTCGAGGTATATCATAAGAAGGGAAGAGAGAATAAGGCGGCCGATTCCTTGTCTAAAAAATTTGAGAAGGGGATGTTTGCTACCTCCACCCCGGTTGCTGATTGGGTACTAGAAATTCTGGAAGGTGTACAGGAAAGCCCGACCATGGTGGAGTTGTGGAGCCATTGCCTCAACGGAACTCTTTCGGCGGAATGGACAGTGAAGCATGGCATTTTATTTAAGCGATGGCGCATTTATTTACCAAAAGATTCGACCTAGTTCCAACTATTATACAGGAGATGCATAATGCGACCAATGAAGGTCTCCACAAAACATTGCAACAGATCCGAAAAGTATTTTATTGGGATGCCATGAAGGTTACGGTGCGCAATTTCATTCGCAGTTGTGCTGTTTGTCAAGCTAATAAAGTGGAATTGCTCAAACCCGCGGGGCTGCTACATCCTTTTTCCATACTAACCGAGATCTAGCGAGATGTATCAATGGACTTTGTGGAAGGTCTTCCCAAATCAGGTGGCAAGGCAGCTATACTCGTCGTGGTTGATCGCCTGTCGAAAATGGCGCACTTCATTGCACTTAATCATGCATACACGGCTGGAAGCATAGCGAAACTGCTCTTCGAACAAGTTTTTAAATTATATGGGTTGCCGACATCGATCGTGTGTGATCAGGATCCAACATTTACAATCAATTTCTGGAAGGAACATTTTTAATTACAAGGTACTCGGTTCAATTTTAGTTCGACCTATCACCCTCAAACGGATGGGCAAGCCGAATCCGTCAACCAAACCTTGGAGATTTATTTGCGATGCTTCACTAGTGGGCGGCTTAAGGAGTGGGGAAATTGGATAGCTTAGGCTGAATATTGTTATGATACAAGTGTCCACTTGACGTCTGGGCACACCCCACACGAGTGGTGTATGGGAAGAAGCCACCCACAATATTATCATATGTTCCAGGAACGGCATGGGTGGCAGCGGTGGACGATGACTTGCAGCAGCGAGATGAGCTTCTAAAGGAGCTCAGGGGTCGTGTACTCAAGGCTCAGAGCGGATGATCAAATACTGCAATGTTGGGCGTCCTGAGCGGAGTTTTCAGGTGGGAGAATGGGTCTATGTGAAGTTGCAGGCGTATAGATGGTCGAAGATACGTAGAACTTCCTTCTCCAAACTGGGGCCGAAATGGTATGGATCGTATTGCGTGGAGGCAGCTGTGGGCGAGCGGGCTTACAAGCTCCTCTGGCCGCAAGGGGCGCGAGTTTATCCAGTATTCCATGTGAGCTGCTTGAAGTTAGCTAGGGGAGATGAGTACCAGTTCATTTACCGGAGATGGATGAGGCCCGGCCAGAGCCTGTGGCCGTACTTGATCCACGAGTCCGTCGTGAGAAGGAGGAAGCGTTGGTTCATTGGTCACACATGATTCCAGCGGACGCTACTTGGGAGGATTGAGAGACACTGCGACAACAATTTCTAAGCGTTCTTCAGGACAAGAACTCTCCGTAGGAGGGAGGCGTGTTACGTGCATGCACGCACGACATTTGATTTGTTATTTTGGCCAGAATATTTGTTATTGTTAGCTAGTAGATTTCGGACTTGGAGTTGGAGTGGGTTTGGACTCTGGAGAGTTATAAGGGGTCTGTAGCTATAGAAGGGAGGCATGAAATAATAAACAAGACTTCTAACTCTTCTTCTCTCGTCTCTCTGCGACCATCTTTTTCTTCTTCCTCTACGTTTTCTTATCTACTTCCCTTTACCTTCTCTCAATTCTTTTCTTGATGTTACATTTCTCTGTTTGACTTCTACGTAACACAACTTCACGTCGTTCGAGTAGGCCACGGCTACACCAAGCTCTTCGTAGGAAGTTCATTAGGGTCACCGTATGTGGCGACGGCCCGAATCAGTAGTCACTCGGCAATACAGGATGGCAGGATTTGTTGGTTTGCATGTGTAAGCACGTACACAAGTACGGAGAGTTCCCTATATTATAAACTACATATTTGTTCTTTAAATAAAAATTCAAGTTCCGAGTTAAAAGCTGATAGATGATAGCTAGTGAGCAAGTTGCAGAATCAGCCAGGATTCCGTCGTTTGACAAACGGTCGATCGGTGCCTCAGATATTACCCACTTAGCATCTAAACTAAGCCAGCGCCTCATGGAAGTACGGAAAAGCCATGGAATTAAGAGAATTGTATTGTATTGTACGATAAATGAAACAGCAAAGAGAGAAGAGGAAGAAACGTGAAGTAGTGCCCAGCTGACTGGCAATCAGATTAAAGGCCACGTGGCACGCCTGTGGACCCAAATGTGAAAATGTTCTCTCCAAAAAAATTTTCCACCCCTTTCAACCATGCATAGAGGCCATGGGTATAATTAACCTCAGTCAAGCAACGCTGACGCCACGTCCGCACTAGTTTTGAATCCAGGCCGTCCACGTGAAACAGACGCGGCTGTCATTTCCCGCCAACACATGGCACCACCCCACCGGACCCTTCTCTGTTTTTATAATCACCTTGTTTCTCATCAGTTATAACGTACGGAGGAGCTTCCCTCACTGTTCTTGCTAGTTGCCAGTATAAAATTTTTCCAAGCTCTAATCGAGTGTCCGTTTGATACCTGGTAATTCAAAGAAATTTGAATTATAAGGAGAGATAGAGAAACATTGATTTCTGTAGATCTTATTCTTCACTGCCATGATTTCTTCGCCAATTGATTTGGCGAATAAGAAAAATAATGTTCGAATTCGGCCAGGGCATACTTCCCTCGGACTGATGCCAAATATGAAGAAAATGAGACGGGTCAGCTATTTCCCTGATCCTGAAGCTGAATCTGGCGGTGGGGTAAACGAGAAAACAGCCACCGTCGATTTGGAGCCCAATCTTCCCGTCGAAACTCTAAACGAACCGACTCCAGGAGAATCGTGGATCGGGGCCAAGACCTGCCACAGTAGGACGTCGGCGAGTCTCTGTCACGGCGTTGCATCTGTGATCGGAAGGCGTAGGGTGATGGAAGACGCTGTTGCGGTGGTTCGAGGACTCGAGGTCGGGGGATTCGAGAATTATGCAGATTTCTTCGGAGTCTACGACGGCAAGGACAGTGGTGGAGCAGTCTCAGTGATGTGTAGAAATAGGATGCACCTGATGGTGGCGATGGAGGCAGAGAGGAGAATTTCCGGTTCAGGGGAATCCAGCAGGGGATTGGATTACTGGAAGAAGGTCATGATTTACAGTTTCCAGAAGATGGACGAGGAGATCCGTTCAGGTTACACGCCAGAGGACGACGACGTCATAAAGAGAGCCGGCAACGAGAAAGCGAGGGCGGTTGTGGTAATGGTAAGTAAGGAGGAGGTGGTGGTGGCTAATCGGGGAAATTCGAAAGCGGTTTTATACCGTGGAGGTGTAGCAATGCCTTTATGCAGTGAAGTCATCGACAAAGTAAAGCCTTTGACCATCCAGCTTGAAACACATTCTTCTTCTAGGTACATCAAATCTGGAAAGAGACATCTAGGGAGCATTCGGCACCTCAAATTCGTTCCGATCATGAAACGAATTAGGCGCCGTCCGATTACAATTATAAAACGTATTCGACAAGCCTCCACTCCGATTTTAGGCAAAGTAAACCCTCCTTCATGCATGTCTCTTTCCAGATCATATTAATATAATTCTTGAGTTCTCGTTGTGTTTGTTATGCATGTGGTGTATCCGTATATATATATATGATTTGATTCATATGAATAGAGAATTTCAGAACACTGTAACACAGCCGGATAGGGGAGGCGGTGAACGGGAAACTCTCGGCGACAAGAGCATAAATTGGAAAGTAAGCCCCGTCTTCGGAAGAGTACTACGTCCTGTTACTGTTACAGGTAATACATTGATGCATTATAAGGTTTGTATTCTGTTTTTGGTTTCGGTGTGGTTAACTTAATAATGGGGTTGTTATATGTAGAAGATGATAGTCGGAGGGTGGTGCCGGAGGAACAGTGACGGAGCGGAGTGAATGGGACGATTTTCTGGTGATAGCATCAGACGGGTTGTGGGATGTGATATCGAACGAGATAGCGTGTGCAGTGGTGGGGAAATGTCTGAACGGCAGAATAAGGATGAAGTTTGCAGACGAGACGAGTGAGAACTGTGCAGCGGCCGCAGCATCGTTTCTCGCTGAATTCGCAATGGCTAAAGGGAGCCTGGACAATATCAGCGTCATTGTTGTCAAGTTGGGGTGACAAAGGAAATGCATGGGGAAACAAATGGTGGTTCAAAGTCTCAAAAGTTGAGGCTGGATTGTTTGTTTCGGTTTTTGGGGGGGGGGAGGTGTTCACAGAGTGAAGGGTCATAGTTTTTGGTCGCGTAGGCCATAAATAAAAGAACAGAGGATCAAAAAGGTACAGAGAAAATATTTGTACATACGTTCAAGGTTGCAAAGCTTACAACTATGGAAACCAAAGATTCAGAAAGGCTAAAAAGTGAAAGTACATGAACATTTACTTGCCAACTTCTCAATCTCACTGCACAACGGAACCCTTTTATTTAGCATCTAACATAACAATACTGAGAAACTATTGAAGCAGCAGGACTAGAAAGAGGATGAGCACTTCTCCAGTTTCTTCAAATCGTCTCTTCACTCCTTTCTTCCTCCACTCTTCACCCTTATTCAACAATTCCCTGTTTTTGTCGTTTCCTGAATCATGTCTACTCCCTCAAAATGAAAACCAAAGAGAAAGAAAGGAGGGTACCAAAAAAAATTTGAACCTCCCCCAGCTGGAATGCTGTGACGAGTATAAGCTGCTGCACAAATTTCTTACAATCACCATTGCTAAAATTAACCTTGTTTACGTCAAACTATAGCTTGAAACAGAGACATCTGCAGCCGGAGCAGTATGAATGTAGACAAACTCGATGCTTTTCCCAGCTGCCAAAAACTTGATCCATGCTGGGAAACCATAAGAGTCTCTGGATTTTGTCACACCCCAGACGGGACCGTATAGCTTGTTAATGTAAAGCTTGAGATTGCTCACTGCCTTTGGTGAGTTGTTAGTCACAATTGTAGAGTATCTGTAGTAAGTTTCGCCTTGATGGCTCCATGAAGCTGTCATCTTTTGCTTGATGGAAAAAGGTCCAGAAGTTGAGGCTGCTTCATGAACACAAAATCAGAATGTTAAGCAAATATTTGGCAAGGAAAATGAAGGTACTCAAGCAAGATTAAGTATTTACCTGGAGCAGGGATAACTGTTGCTTTTGGGGTTTCAACTTTCTGGGCAGGAGCTGGAAGCACAGCTTCTGTTGAGCAAAATCAACCACATCAAATCAGAATCTGAGTAAGCTTAGTGTCGGAATAAGAACACAAAGGGATCATTCATTTGATCATTTCTATACCTGGAAGGAGCTGGCTGTAACCACTATGGCCGGCACTGAGACGAGCCAGGATACCGAGAAGGGGAGCATTGTTGTAGGTAGCAGGCTCAGTCTGCTCATAGTTGTCTCTTTGGTCAGCGAAATTGTCATAAGCGTCCGGTCCACCAACGATTGCACCAGTGAGGAGATTAGGGTCGCTTTCTTTCCTGCTGAACCAAGTAGCGTAGCCTCCACGGCAGCTGATCGGGCTGGGATCCTTCTTGTAGGAAACAATGGAGGATGCCCTGTGGTGGACTTGCTGTGGATAGTTGTTCCCATATCCCACCATGTAGCTTGTTGCTCTAGGATTGTCCCCAAGAATGTAATCAACCTGAAATCAATTAAGCAGGTTAAAGCCTGAACCATCCAAATTTGTAAAATGTCATTATGAGAAAGTGAAAATGAACTGTTTAAGACATTAGTGAGCTACCTGAGACTTGGCGAATGCGAGGAGGTCGGAAGGAGAGACGGCAGCAGAAGAACAGTGGAGGTTCTTGCGGGCGGAAGAGAGGTAATCAGAGTAAACAGTGGCGAGGAATGATGCACTGGTGACAAACTGCATATTGTTCCACCTCTGCCTGAAAATCAAACCACCTGGAGTTTTCTTAATACTCCTACCTTTCCCAAGGCATGAACACATGAAGTATTCTGCCTTCTGCTGATACTTCTCGAAGACCGGGGCATGGCGGCCAGCCCTGCCTTGCATCAAAATCTTGGATACTAGTGTCTGTACACCAGCGTATTTGACATCCCAACCGAATTCGGTCATGGCCCAGCCGGTTCCACCCAATGCATCACCATTGGCTGCTAGGTAGTTCAAGTAGTATTCATTGCTGGATGCTTGGTATAGCCACGCTGCAGCCCATAGCAACTCATCCTGCAAAACATTACAGGAATAGTTTGTAATTGGTGTATTAGTATAATGACCCTTCTGCGTAGAAATACATAATTGGTGACTAGGTTGTATAAGTTCTTACATTGTAGCCACTGATTGAGTGGTAGTATTTCTGGGCGACGGTGATGCTGCTGTCGTACTTGCCTCGGTGTTTGTTTGCAAAATCAAACAGCTGAGACAGAAACAATATGACACGCATAAGATTTTTCTTGATTAAAATGAAAACGCATGCTTAATAAAGTTTTAATATTTGGTAATTAATTTTTGGGCTTCTGTGCTAAGTGATACCATAAATGCAGCGCTATCTCAGCGGAGTCAGACGCAACGACCCACCGAGAAGACCAAAAAGCGAGCAATCCTAACTGTCCATTTACTACAGAGGTTCACTAACATGCGCAACACTACTGAACACCGGCCCCTTTTCACAATGACCGCCCTTCGTCGCCGGCGGTGAGTGCACTGGACACTATCTAATCGGTGAAGAGTTTATTATTACTTGGAATTTCATATGTTAATCTCACCTGATAAGCGTGATTGAGAAGCTCGTGAGAGTATGCCGGGTCAGAGTGGCGGAATACGATGGAGGCAGCTGCCATGGCGGCTGCCGTCTCTCCGGCGAGATCAGAGCCCGGATTGCTTGGGTCGATCCTGTAAGCACGGCGGTCAGTTGTCATATCCTCGGGTCTTTGCCAACAGTAGTGATCAGTGGTTCCATCGCCTACCTACCCACCATTAAAGAAAAAAAATTAGAAAACGATCTTTGTTACTACTTGATTAAACAGTCATTGCCAAGATTTTCAAAATCAAGAAACACCAATCTTATGCCTAACGAAATTCCATTTGAAAGCGACACAAATTAAAATTCATTTTCGTAATGTACCTCGCCGTAGAGAACATCAGGCTCTGGATGGGCTTTGATGAAATAATCAGTCCCCCATTTGATAGCTTCCATGGCGTTGCGGAGCTCACCGCTGGCAGCCATTTGCTTACCGTACTCGATAATGCTCCAAGACATCATCGTGACGGTGAAAGCCATTGGGAGTCCGAACTTCACATTGTCGCCGGCGTCATAGTATCCTCCGGTCAGATCCACCTGTGAAAGAGCCAATTTTAAATAAGACGATAATTCTTTCTAACCAAGCTTCAGCCTTTGAGCTATATATATAGAAACTTACCCCACTAGCTTTGCCGTCGGCGAGGCCTGAATTGGATCTCCAAGTGACCCGTTGGTTATGGGGAAGGAATCCAGACCGTTGAGCTTCAAAGAAGAGAATGCTCTTGCTGAGCGCTTGGCCGTAGTCATGGCCGGCAAAAGCATGCTGAAATGAGCTAAGTATGAAGAGAAGAAACAGGGATGCAGCAGCCATTGAAGTGGGTTTCTTTTTGTTTTCACTAAATGCAGCACCAGTAGTATATACTCTGCTTTCTGCAACAATAAGAATACCAACACTATTCAGCTTAGTGCCTACTAATCCAATTTTGGATTAATAAGGCAATGTGGGTAATTAAGGAGAAGTCTGTCTGAGGAAGGAAGGAGGGATTGTGAGTGTGAAGAGCTATAGCCACTATATATATTGAGTTGAGGAGTTGGGCCGGGATTAGAGTTGGATCTGACTAGATTTGTTTAACACAAAACTCAAATCTTTTTTTTCATCATCAATAGTGTTTCTAACACAATACTAACCAAACATTTTTATATAAATTTTGGAAACTTAATCTCCAAATATTAGAAATTTTGAAATTTTTGAAATTTTTATGTGAAATTAGCCAATTTTTATAGGTTAATTTCTTTGAAAATTGATTATTTTAATATGAAAATTGAAAATTTTAGAATTAGCTAATATTTGACATGCATGTTGGGATGACTAAAAATTGAAATTTCATTATGTTAAACCCTTCAAATAAAATTTAAAAAATATTTTTTTTAACTTTTACTAGTCTTGAAAATTATCAAATTGACTTAATTTCTATCTACATGCATGGTGGAACAGATAGAAATCCACGTTAATTTTTTGATGGTTAAACTTAAAAAGTCTATTAGGTGCATGTGTGTTCATATTCCTCTCATTAGCTTAGTTGTGTGGTTGGATGAGATATGTTTGATCAAGTTAATCACAGTTTAATTTAAAAAAGGTGGTAGGTGGACGAAGTATTGTTTGTCTTACCATTTTCACGGGAATAAGGCCAACATATTTGCTTGCATGATTCAACACACACTTAAACGAACCAACGACCACCCAAGTATGAATCACCACGCACTCAAACGAATCAAATGAGTATAAAACTCAACACACAAAACTCAACGTTTTTATTCATCATCAATAATCTGTCTAACACAATACTAACCAAGTCTTTTTATAGACTTTGAAACCTAAACCCCCAAATAAAAAAATAAAAATTTTATCTTAATCTTACATAGAAAATTAAATAAACTTCTACTTTAACAAATTTAATCCTAAATAAGATAACTACTCAACATGCATATTTTAGTATTTAGCCTGTCAATTTTAATTGAGCATATCTCCCTGATTTCTCCAAATTTGATAGCTCATAATATATGGAGCTGAGCTTGCAACAATCGGAGTCCTGACAAGAGAGTAATGATTGAATACTAAACTAAACAGAATCTACGTAGAGTTTATCACTAACATAACATCAAGTAAAATTGATTTTTAAGTTCATTTGACCATTATTTACAAGGGTTATCATAGCGAAACTTGATTTTGTAACCATTTCCAGCGTGCATGTCAAATATTAGCCGATTTAAAATTTTTGAACCAATTTCCATATGTTAACCCTTTTGGAAATTGACAATTTTGACATATAAATTGTAAAATTTTAAAGTGATTAGTATTTGGCATGCATGTTAGAATGGCTAAAAATTGATACTTCAATGAAAAGTTACGGTTCAAAGGATAGAACAAAGTCATGTGATGTGTCTTGAACCCCCGCTCAATGCGCTTGGTCTGCCCCTCTGATTTAAAATTGGACTACCTAAGATCCTAGCCTCTTTTAGGATGTCAATAAAATCGCTTGCGATTTGCCTGCTAGGTCCTTTCAGTTGTTTTGCTTGTCTCATTGTTTTTTGGATTATCTCTATGTTTTCCTTTGATTATTTTGTTGGTTGATCTATAAATTGAAAAGAAAGTAGTGAGATTACTTATCCATAAAAATCCGCAATCCATGTAGCCTTGTTAATAGGGTTTATACCTCCAATAGGACAACTTAATTCCAATATAATTTGCTATTTTTAAATAAAAGTTTAACAACTTATTATATTAAAAAAAAGTAATATAATATGTCTGTTTGGCTCTTCCCTAGGAGGTCGGTGTGGATTTTACCAATTACAATGTAGTTCCGATGGGAAATTTAACGGCATTCCATTAGTGACTACATATTAAAGGAAAAAAGATGGCTATTTCTGCAGAGTATGCTCAACTGGATGATCATCATATCATAGCTACAAAAGCACCATAATAAACACATCGTTGTGATATGACGAGGAAGAAGGAGGTACGTGTGGTTCATGGGAACAATGCCGCCCAAAAAGTGTTGGCTGTAAGTAGTGTAATGTTCACGGACGGAGGCGCTAAGTTAGGTTCATGGAGGGGGATAATGGAAATCCGACAAGACGACAGAAAACACACGTCCATCATTAAGTTTCCATGTTATTTCCCTTATAATATACCTGTCACTCATATGACATCCACACCGACAGTTCCCCCGTTAAAAAATCAATAGTAATACGCCGCGCGATATAATCATGTGGCATTTCTGCAATTCAATCTTTGTTTCTTGACAACAAATTGGAAGAAGATGACAAAAGGAAGGAGCGATGTCAAGGAAGATGCGCCCGAGCTCATCACAACTGCTCTATTCCAACCGCAATCAACGGTCTCCGAGTCGTAAAAATTATCAATTCATAAACAAATTTGTCATTGAAAAATATACAAGCTATATAGCCAGAGTCAAAGAGCCACGTCCACCGCCGCGTGAGTTCATATATAGTTTTGGGTGCCGGTTCTGTCACGGACACGGCAGCAAGCAACAACACTTTTAGTTTGGTTTCACTACGATCCATATTTTTTACTGGTATTGTAACCGGCCACTGCTCTCTGTTCTTGTTTGTATTGGTGGGTACCACTGGTAAAACCCTACAAACGGGGCAGTCTATTTACTATGGTGCAGTTCTATTAGGTGAAAAGTAATAAAGAGACTTCAAGTTACAGCATGCTCTGCCACGTTGCCAGTTAAAACCTGCCAAAAATGTGGAGGCCAGGGCTCCAACACCAGAAGAGATACGCATCAATAAGAGAAGATGTTGGTGTATATATATACGATCAGGAGTACTTGGTCCCTCCAAGTTAATGTTCACGGTTGTTTACAGTTGTAGATATTCACACAACCAAATGGATCACAAATGTAAAGATAAGTTAGTATTGAGGCGCCCCACAATCGCAGAAATTTAACCGGCCATCCCAGATGCTTCTGTTTGGAGGAAATCCCAACGTGAGAATCTCAACTGATATGTCCCCGATTTCATCTGTTAATCATCTGCACCTTACCGGATTTTGCGTACCTAGCTATCAATATCTGATTCCCATACCTAGCTATCGTCAGGAATCCATGTTCCGTTTAAAGACAAAAATCCACATCGATCCTAGTTAAATTGCAATTAACGGCGATCAATGGGTTGTCTCTAACGTGGAATCAACGGCCAAATATGGACACGTGTTGACTTACGGGAAGGGGATGATTAATTTAATCATTATTATCATGTGGGTGCACGTGAACTCTTCCAATCTTACATGGGCGAGGGGAGCTACGCCGAACCAAATTGACAGTTACTTACGGCTGGCATGTGGTGTTTCTTTTTCATCATCATCTTCATTTGGGAATAATTTGCAGCGAGGTAGTTTGAGGATTCTTGACCATCCCTCTCTCTCACTATATAATTGTTATCAAAGATTACTTTCTTGCTTCTCAATTTCAACACCTCTGTTTTGGTCCAACTTGCTTAGCGATCTCGGTGGCTTTCTTGTTCCCTTTCGCTTCCGCCGTTGCTGCAAGGACATCATCATGGTATCACAGTATGAGACTCTGTAGAGAGGCGGCGAAGCAATCGACCATCATAATTAAAGAGCAGAAGTAATAAGCGGAGGCGGTCAGAACAGAGATGAATAGCAGAATGCAGGTGAAGGAAGAATGCGGGGGAGGTGAACTTGTGGCATGATCGAATGAGAGATTCTCTCCGATAGAGATGATCAGTTGATGTAATCTGACCTCGGATTCATTCATTGGAGGGAGGAATGAGGGATTGGTGGGGGAAATCAGTTGTGATCTTCGGAAATTGGAAAAAATAAGGACTATTTGAAAAGGCGGGGGAAAAAAGGGAAGTGGCCCAAATATTTTGGGCTGGCGCCTGCAGCTTTACAGTCAAATGGTAAAAGTCTTTAAAACGAAATTGACCCATTTTTACTGTTGTTTAAACACGCTGGAGCTCAGAGTCCATTTTGGCCTTTTGGATTAAACGCCGACCCGAAAGAAGAACGGCCTAAATTTTTAGACTCAAGCCCGCCATCCCACGGTCAAACAACCAAACCCTGCAAACGCTCTCAACCAGACCCAGGAAAAAGCCGCGACCAGCCTCGTTTCACGCGCCAATTTTAACATTCTTTTTTGGAAGTGGTCAATTTTTAGTAAATTTGATTTTTAAATGTATTTGATCATTTGTACAGGGTTACCATAATGACACTTAATTTTTTAACCATTTCCAACATTCATGTCCAATATTAGTTGATTTGAAAATTTTCTTGTGAAAGTGGTCAATATCCATAGGTTAATTCCTTTGGAAATTGACAATTTTGACATGAAAATTAATTTTTTTCAAATTGGCTAGTATTTCACATGCATGTTGGGAATGACTAAATATTGAGTTTTGGCTTCACCAAGTTAAGGCCTTCAAATAATAGCCAAATGAGGTTAAAAATTATTTTTCAACATACTAAAATAACACTAAGTAAATTTCATTTTTCACTTCATTTGGTCATTGTTTATAGTGGTTATCATAATGAAACTTGGTTCAATAGTCATTTTCAACAAGCATATCAAATATTAATCGATTTAAAAATTTTGAAAATTTCTTGTGAAAATGGTCAATTTTTATAGGTTAACCCCTTTGGAAATTAACAATTTTGGTATGAAAATTGAAAATTTTCAACTTGGCTAATATTTGACTTACATATTGGGAATGGTTAAAAGTTAAGGTTTCACCAAGTTACCGCCTTCAAATATTAGCCAAATGAGGTTAAAAAATATTTTTCAACATACTAAAATAACACTAAGTACATTTCATTTTTCACTTCATTTGGTCATTGTTTATAGTGGTTATCAATATAAAACTTGATTCAATCGTCATTTCCAACATGCATGTCGAATATTAGTCGATTTGAAAAATTTTAAATTTTCTTGTTAAAATGGCCAATTTCCATAGGTTAACCTCTTTGGAAATTGATAATTTTAGTAAGAAAATTGAAAATTTTCAAATTTGCTAATATTTGACTTACATATTTGAAATGGATAAAAGTTAAGGTTTCACCAAGTTACGGCCTTCAAATATTAGCCAAATGAGGTTAAAAATATTTTTCAACATACTAAAATAACACTAAGTAAGTTTCATTTTTCACTTCGTTTGGTCATTGTTTATAGTGGTTATCATAAGGAAACTTAATTCAATAGCAATTTCCAAAATGCATAACAAATATTAGTAGATTTGAAAATTTTGAAATTTTCTTGAGAAAATGGTCAATTTCCATAGGTTAACCCCTTTGGAAATTGACAATTTTGGTAAGAAATTTTGAAATTTTCAAATTGGTTAATATTTGACTTACATATTGGGAATGGTTAAAAGTTAAGATTTCACCAAGTTACGGCCTTCAAATATTAGCCAAATGAGGTTAAAAAAAAATTTCAACATACTAAAAGAACACTAAGTAAATTTCATTTTTCACTTCGTTTGGTCATTGTTTATAGTGGTTATCATAAGGAAACTTGATTCAATAGCCATTTCCAACATGCATGTCAAATATTAGTAGATTTGAAAATTTTGAAATTTTCTTGAGTAAATGGTCAATTTCCATAGGTTAACCCCTTTGGAAATTGACAATTTTGGTATGAAAATTGAAAATTTTCAAATTGGCTAATATTTGACTTACATATTGGGTATGGTTAAAAGTTAAGGCTTCACCAAGTTAAGGCCTTCAAATAATACCGAAATGAGCTTAAAAATATTTTTCAACATACTAAAATAACACTAAGTAAATTTCATTATTCACTTCATTTGGTCATTGTTTATAGTGGTTATCATAATGAAACTTGATTCAATAGTCATTTCCAACATGCATGTCCAATATTAGTCGATTTGAAAAAATTTAAATTTTCTTGTTAAAATGGCCAATTTCCATAGGTTAACCCCTTTGGAAATTGACAATTTTGGTAAGAAAATTGAAAATTTTCAAATTGGCTAAAATTTGACTTACGTATTGGGAATGGATAAAAGTTAAGGTTTCACCAAGTTACGGCCTTCAAATATTAGCCAAATGAGGTTTAAAATATTTTTCAACATACTAAAATAACACTAAGTAAATTTCATTTTTCACTTCGTTTGGTCATTGTTTATAGTGGTTATCATAAGGAAACTTGATTCAATAGCCATTTCCAACATGCATGTCAAATATTAGTAGATTTGAAAATTTTTAAATTTTCTTGAGTAAATGGTCAATTTCCATAGGTTAACCCCTTTGGAAATTGACAATTTTGGTAAGAAAATTTTCAAATTTTCAAATTGGCTAATATTTTACTTACATATTGGGTATGGTTAAAAGTTAAGGCTTCACCAAGTTAAGGCCTTCAAATAATACCGAAATGAGGTTAAAAAATATTTTTCAACATACTAAAATAACACTAAGTAAATTTCATTATTCACTTCATTTGGTCATTGTTTATAGTGGTTATCATAATGAAACTTGATTCAATAGTCATTTCCAACATGCATGTCCAATATTAGTCGATTTGAAAAAATTTAAATTTTCTTGTGAAAATGGCTAATTTCCATAGGTTAACCCCTTTGGAAATTGACAATTTTGGTAAGAAAATTGAAAATTTTCAAATTGGCTAATATTTGACTTACATATTGGGAATGGATAAAAGTTAAGGTTTCACCAAGTTACGGCCTTCAAATATTAGCCAAATGAGGTTTAAAATATTTTTCAACATACTAAAATAACACTAAGTAAATTTCATTTTTCACTTCGTTTGGTCATTGTTTATAGTGGTTATCATAAGGAAACTTGATTCAATAGCCATTTCCAACATGCATGTCAAATATTAGTAGATTTAAAATTTTTGAAATTTTCTTGAGAAAATGGTCAATTTCCATAGGTTAACCCCTTTGGAAATTGACAATTTTGGTTAGAAAATTAAAATTTTTCAAATTGGCTAATATTTGACTTACATATTGGGTATGGTTAAAAGTTAAGGCCTTCAAATAATAGCCAAATGAGATTAAAAAATATTTTTCAACATACTAAAATAACATTAAGTAAATTTCATTTTTCACTTCATTTGGTCATTGTTTGTAGTGGTTATCATAATGAAAATTGATTAAATAGCCATTTCCAACATGCATGTCCAATATTAGGCGATTTGATAAATTTTAAATTTTCTTGTGAAAATGGCCAATTTCCATAGGTTAACCCCTTTGGAAATTGACAATTTTGGTAAGAAAATTGAAAATTGAAAATTTTCTAATATTTGACCTACATATTGGGAATAGATAAAAGTTAAGGTTTCACCAAGCTACGGCCTTCAAATATTAGCCAAATGAGGTTTAAAATATTTTTGAACATACTAAAATAACACTAAATAAATTTCATTTTTCACTTTGTTTTGTCATTGTTTATAGTGGTTATCATAAGGAAACTTGATTCAATAGCCATTTCCAACATGCATGTCAAATATTAGTAGATTTAAAAATTTTCTAATTTTCTTGAGAAAATGGTCAATTTCCATAGGTTAACCCCTTTGGAAATTGACAATTTTGGTAAGAAAATTAAAATTTTTCAAATTGGCTAATATTTGACTTACATATTGGGTATGGTTAAAAGTTAAGGCCTTCAAATAATAGCCAAATGAGGTTAAAAAATATTTTTCAACATACTAAAATAACATTAAGTAAATTTCATTTTTCACTCCATTTGGTCATTGTTTGTTGTGGTTATCATAATGAAAATTGATTAAATAGCTATTTCCAACATGCATGTCCAATATTAGGCGATTTGAAAATTTTGAAATTATCTTGAGTAAATGGTCAATTTCTATAGGTTAACCCCTTTGGAAATTGACAATTTTGGTAAGAAAATTGAAAATTTTCAAATTGGCTAATATTTGACTTACATATTGGGTATGGTTAAAAGTTAAGGCTTCACCAAGTTAAGGCCTTCAAATAATACCGAAATGAGCTTAAAAAATATTTTTCAACATACTAAAATAACACTAAGTAAATTTCATTTTTCACTTCATTTGGTCATTGTTTATAGTGGTTATCATAATGAAACTTGATTCAATAGTCATTTCCAACATGCATGTCCAATATTAGTCGATTTGAAAAAATTTAAATTTTCTTGTTAAAATGGCCAATTTCCATAGGTTAACCCCTTTGGAAATTGACAATTTTGGTAAGAAAATTGAAAATTTTCAAATTGGCTAAAATTTGACTTACGTATTGGGAATGGATAAAAGTTAAGGTTTCACCAAGTTACAGCCTTCAAATATTAGCCAAATGAGGTTTAAAATATTTTTCAACATACTAAAATAACACTAAATAAATTTCATTTTTCACTTTGTTTTGTCATTGTTTATAGTGGTTATCATAAGGAAACTTGATTCAATAGCCATTTCCAACATGCATGTCAAATATTAGTAGATTTAAAAATTTTCTAATTTTCTTGAGAAAATGGTCAATTTCCATAGGTTAACCCCTTTGGAAATTGACAATTTTGGTAAGAAAATTAAAATTTTTCAAATTGGCTAATATTTGACTTACATATTGGGTATGGTTAAAAGTTAAGGCCTTCAAATAATAGCCAAATGAGGTTAAAAAATATTTTTCAACATACTAAAATAACATTAAGTAAATTTCATTTTTCACTCCATTTGGTCATTGTTTGTTGTGGTTATCATAATGAAAATTGATTAAATAGCTATTTCCAACATGCATGTCCAATATTAGGCGATTTGAAAATTTTGAAATTATCTTGAGTAAATGGTCAATTTCTATAGGTTAACCCCTTTGGAAATTGACAATTTTGGTAAGAAAATTGAAAATTTTCAAATTGGCTAATATTTGACTTACATATTGGGTATGGTTAAAAGTTAAGGCTTCACCAAGTTAAGGCCTTCAAATAATACCGAAATGAGCTTAAAAAATATTTTTCAACATACTAAAATAACACTAAGTAAATTTCATTTTTCACTTCATTTGGTCATTGTTTATAGTGGTTATCATAATGAAACTTGATTCAATAGTCATTTCCAACATGCATGTCCAATATTAGTCGATTTGAAAAAATTTAAATTTTCTTGTTAAAATGGCCAATTTCCATAGGTTAACCCCTTTGGAAATTGACAATTTTGGTAAGAAAATTGAAAATTTTCAAATTGGCTAAAATTTGACTTACGTATTGGGAATGGATAAAAGTTAAGGTTTCACCAAGTTACGGCCTTCAAATATTAGCCAAATGAGGTTTAAAATATTTTTCAACATACTAAAATAACACTAAGTAAATTTCATTTTTCACTTCGTTTGGTCATTGTTTATAGTGGTTATCATAAGGAAACTTGATTCAATAGCCATTTCCAACATGCATGTCAAATATTAGTAGATTTGAAAATTTTTAAATTTTCTTGAGTAAATGGTCAATTTCCATAGGTTAACCCCTTTGGAAATTGACAATTTTGGTAAGAAAATTGAAAATTTTCAAATTGGCTAATATTTTACTTACATATTGGGTATGGTTAAAAGTTAAGGCTTCACCAAGTTAAGGCCTTCAAATAATACCGAAATGAGGTTAAAAAATATTTTTCAACATACTAAAATAACACTAAGTAAATTTCATTATTCACTTCATTTGGTCATTGTTTATAGTGGTTATCATAATGAAACTTGATTCAATAGTCATTTCCAACATGCATGTCCAATATTAGTCGATTTGAAAAAATTTAAATTTTCTTGTGAAAATGGCCAATTTCCATAGGTTAACCCCTTTGGAAATTGACAATTTTGGTAAGAAAATTGAAAATTTTCAAATTGGCTAATATTTGACTTACATATTGGGAATGGATAAAAGTTAAGGTTTCACCAAGTTACGGCCTTCAAATATTAGCCAAATGAGGTTTAAAATATTTTTCAACATACTAAAATAACACTAAGTAAATTTCATTTTTCACTTCGTTTGGTCATTGTTTATAGTGGTTATCATAAGGAAACTTGATTCAATAGCCATTTCCAACATGCATGTCAAATATTAGTAGATTTAAAAATTTTGAAATTTTCTTGAGAAAATGGTCAATTTCCATAGGTTAACCCCTTTGGAAATTGACAATTTTGGTTAGAAAATTAAAATTTTTCAAATTGGCTAATATT